>CM073438.1:58348539-59602706 GCA_037074515.1 Mimosa bimucronata
AGTGAATTATTATTTATTATTTAAAATTTAAATGCAAGAAAGACTGTGCTCCTTTTGGGGAGCAAACAAGGATGGCCCCTCCCCCTCCAAAGGCCACCCACAAAATAATACCAATTCATAAATTCATTTAATAAATTATTATTTTTATTATTATGACATCCCATCCTCATCCCCATCTCATCCCATCCAAACACTCACTGTTCCTTTTCCTCACAGATGCCCCTATCTCCTTCCTCCTAATTTCTCTCCCCCCCTCTCCACTCATAATTGTCCCCATCCACATTCTTCCAATACCCCCAAATCAATTATTATTTCTACCTCTATATCTCCTTTTCCTTTTTATCCTATGCTATCCTCTTTCTTCCTTTTTATTTCCTTTAAGTTTTTTTCAGTTCCCAATATATTTTTTTTTTTACCAAAGACAACTAACTATGTATGCAAATACAATGCACACTAACTTGTAGGTTTCAATCTATGATCTAATGATCCCATTGTTTTGAGGGGGATTTTCTTGCTTTGAAGATTCTTATTACCATGATGTTTAGCACCAAATTTTTTTTTATCAACCTGCCTCAAAATGATGGTTAAATAAAGTTTGAACCTTTGTACAAATAATTGCTCAAATGTTAGGGAATATTGGATGGACTATGCAATAACATCAAAAATAACAAAATCTTATCCTATTATGTGGTGTTGACGATATGGATTGCATGATATCATTGTGTTCTATGAATAATCAAATTATTGGATGGATTATGCACATAGATGAAATTGATCTGCGACTTACTTTACCATGCTTTGCATAGATCTCAAAAGGAGCAAATTATATGGCCAATGACTAAAGCAAAAATGTTATTTTGTGAGTACCCATTTTGTCATTAGGAAAAACACAAATTTAAATAAACACATGGTGAAGGGTGCCCCCCACATTACTGGATTTGCAGCTGGATTTGCAATTTACAATTTTTAAGTGGGGGTGTCCAAATAGATAGCAAATATGTATCTTGAGTATTTATTTAGCACAAAAAATCATTGCTTTCCCACGGAAACCAAATCGGATTCAGTAGTATTGCCATGGGAAAGATTGTGGAAGGCTAATATAAAATACTCACTCACTGAGGACGATCGATAAAAGTATATTGCTCTTTCTGGAGCTCTATTTGTATTATTTTCTCATACGTACACACACAGTTTGAGGCTCTCTTAGTCTTTCTTCTCCAAGAGCAGAAGGGGAAGAAGAAGCTTTAGCTAAAAATCTTGCCTTTATTCACATGACGCGGCTTATCGAACTTGTTCTTCTCTGAAAGTGAAAATCCTTTTTTTTTTTTGGGTAATCTTAATCTGAGCGACGATTGGTGGTGTTGATGTGGTTTAGAGATTCTTCTTATTACTACATGCACTAGGGCATGATTACCTCTAAGCACCCTTGTTTTGAGTCTATTTCCAAAGCTCCAACATTGTTGATCGGTGAGTTTTGTTTGGATAAGCTTTTGAAATTGTACCTCGTCAGACCCCTTTCCACCTGGTTGTGTCTTGTTTTTCCTCTCAGATTCTGCTCTCTCTGCCTGAGAGCTTTTTTTCTTTTCTTTTCTTTTTTTTTGTATTGTCGTTTTGCTGGGAGCATATGTCCATTGGTCCTTTCTATGCTTTCCCATTTTTTAGAATGATTTTATGGTTTTGTTCTGTTCCTATCTTGCTCTCTTTTCCTGGTGTTATAAGTTTTCGGCTTCTGGTATACTTCAGTCTCTAGGCTGTTCTTGCTGGTGAATACCTATACTTTTCCTGTTGGGAGAAAGCTCTTGTTATTTATAAATCTCAGTATCGTTTAATCCTTTTCTGGGTTCCTTCTTCTTCTTCTTCTATACATATATTTTCTTTTTTGTATGTATCACATGGGTTTGTTATAATTTTTGGACTTGTGCAAGTTCTTGTCATGATTCCTAAATGCTTGTTTTTCTTTTGTGTTTAAGTTCTTGTTGATCTTCACTATAATTGTTTGATTCTCTGTCATATTTGAAAGCTTATATTTCACATCCTTAATCAAACAAAAATTTTAGAGTGGTTCTGCTCTTTGTAATGGGATAAACTGTAGAATAATCTCTTGGTGCAATTGTTAGCATTAGCTGGCCTTTAACAATTTTTTAGATGAGAATTTTTTTGTTTGGGGTTTTCCAGTGATTTTGTTGCTTATAATGCACAAACGAATTGGGTCCAGTTAATTTACCAGTCTTTGTGATTTATATGCACTTGTATTAAATGATTCTCTTGTACTTGTCAGTTTTAACTTGTGCGAGTGAATATATCATGTGCAAATCTTATTCTTTTGATGTACAAGTCTATACTCGATTTTGTATATATCTTTGCTTTTCTAAAAGATTTGCTCATGGAAGCTTTTGTTGGTTGAAAAATGTAAGATTGAGGAACATCAAAGAAACTGGAGGTTTGTTATATCTTACTTAGATGCAGTAATTTTGATGTAGGAGAGCTGAGAGATGGACCTGATTCCCTTGGAATTCACAATTTATCACTCCGGGTCAACACAATCGGAGGAGTCATCCCTGGACCTAGAAAGGAACTATTATGGTCATCCTAATCCCTCATCAAGTCCATTGGCCTTGCAACCTTTTGCATCAGGTGCTCAGCACTCTGAGAGCAATGCTGCCTACTTCTCGTGGCCTACGTTGAGTCAGTTAAATGACACAGCAGAAGATAGGGTCAATTATTTTGGAAACCTTCAAAAGGGAGTACTACCTGAAACCGTGAATGGTGTGCCAACAGGACAGCAAGCTACTACCTTGCTTGAACTGATGACTATTAGGGCTTTCCATAGCAAGATCCTGCGTCGATTTAGTCTTGGGACGGCAATTGGCTTTCGGATGAGAGGGGGTGTCTTGACTAATATTCCAGCTATCCTTGTTTTCGTTGCCCGTAAAGTTCACAGGCAATGGCTCGACCATACCCGATGCCTACCTGCTGCACTTGAGGTGGGGACTTTTGGTTCTTCTGGCTACGTTGCAGGTTTCTACATGGCTTTAGTGGATCCTTTTACAATTCATCTGTTTTGGTTTCATGCCCAATATTTTTGCATTTACGTCTAGGCAACTTTGCTGCTGTGTTTTGGCTTTATACATTAGAATTAGAATAGGTGATTGGGGAATTCCTCAAAATTCTGAATTTCTTATTTAATTGTTCATTTGTGTGTTTGGTTGATAAATAAAAAAGTTCTAATTGGACATGTTGTTCTTGTATGATTATGTGGGATAAAGAACAAATGGTTGTTGTGATGATATGGAAATAATTACAAAAATATATTTTATTGAAAAAAATACCATCTTAAACTATAAAAAAATTATTTTAGTACTTCTTGATATGTAAAGGCTGTTATAGTCTTTGCCTACAATAATAAAATCAAATATTTAATTTGTAAAGCAGGGACCTGGAGGTGTTTGGTGTGATGTGGATGTTGTTGAGTTCTCCTATTATGGTGCTCCTGCTGCAACTCCTAAAGAACAATTATACACAGAGCTTGCTGATGGCTTAAGGGGAAGTGATCCAATGATTGGCTCTGGGTCTCAGGTACTTTTCCTTCTGCTGAAATAATACTGTTTATGTTTACTATATGCAAGAGAACGGAAGATAGATTTCCAAACTGTATTTTTTGACACTAGAATGCAGAGACATCTCATATTTGTTTTGATGTTCACCATTCTTATCATTGTTCTGGACTTGAAATCAGTCAAATAGGTTGTGTTCAAAGTCAGGTGTCTCTCGACTTCTCTTCAAAGTTGTGTAATTGATTTCATGGGATCGAATGGTTGACTTGTTGCTGTCTTTACCCTATACTCCCTCCGTCGCTATATATAATATCGCAGTAACCGAATTGTGGTATTCTGAAAAATAGTTATAAGTAGTATTGTGTTGGAAGTATACTCTTTTTTCAAAAAGTGTCCTTATTTATGAATGAGTGAGAGACAGAGAGAGTAATAATGAGAAACATGATGAAAGAGAATGTATGGGAAAAATTAGTGAATGGGTAAAATGAGTAAAAATACATTTTTCACTTGGGACAGACTCAAATGAATTTTTATAAAAAGGGACAAGCCAATTCAAATTTTGGGATCTTATATATAGGGATGGAGGGGATATGTATTTGTCCTTTCTTACATGAATAAACAAAATAAGTTATCAGGCATTACTCTGATTTTCTTCAGGTGATATCATTGTACTTCCCTGCTAAATAGATTTGTTTTTAAGTTGCAGTGATCCAGTGGGAAATCAAGGCTGTCTAAGATATATTAAATTATCTGTGGGTAGTTAAATTCGGGTGTTAAATAGTTTTGTTGTATAGTTTAGTAATGAATTTCGTTCCATATGGCATATTGTTTTAATGACTATTAAACTACATGATCTGGTAGATGCTGATTATTCCACCAAAACAATTTTAAACGATCTATTAAAACAATCATATTCAGTTAGTTCAATACAAGCATTTCCAATGAAGAGTGAATGACCCCGGGTACTATCTTTTGTGACTGGATATCTTGTACTAAAAAAGTTAATACAGGCAACAAAGACAGGAAATATCCCTTTTTCAAAAAATGGATCAGGTTGCAGCATTTATGATCCATTGTTAAAATTTTTTCAGATGCTGATTTTAACTTAACTGGTTCTTAATCTTCCCTATATTTTCCGTCTCCTCTGAAGCTTGATCTAGTGCTGCCATCTCTGTGTTCAACATGTTGTTCATACAGTGTGAGATGATAGAATGATTATTTTTTTAATAATGTAAATGTAATTTGATTTAGGAATCAGGGTTTATCTGGAAGTTAGGGCAATCTAAGATTTAATTTGGCATTTTAATCCTTTTGGGCTATATTAGGCCATTCCCCCTTGAATGTAGGTCTTGTGAGTTATATTCAGTACTCCTCAGATTATTGATCTTTGAATCTTGAATTCTTGTTAATTTTGTTTTGTTTTATTTCAACCCATGCTTTTGTGCATGATTTTTTTAATTGTTTCTTCTCTAAAGGTTGCAAGCCAAGAGACATATGGAACCTTGGGAGCTATTGTGAAAAGCCGAACAGGAAATCGACAGGTTGGCTTCCTGACAAATCGACATGTAGCTGTTGATTTGGACTACCCAAACCAGAAAATGTTTCATCCGTTGCCACCCAGCCTTGGATATGGTGTTTATCTCGGTGCTGTTGAGAGGGCAACATCATTCATCACTGATGATCTTTGGTATGGCATTTTTGCTGGAACAAACCCAGGTAGCGTAATTCCAACTGCATTTTATCATGAATCAACAATTGAAATCTTTCAGTCTTCATTTTTTTTTTGTCTATTTTAAAATTTTCTCTGAATTTCAGGTTTTTAATGTGATGAATTAGGTGCTATGTTCCTTTTGGTAGATTAGTTGAAGTAATGCTCAGTATTGAAATTTTTGAACACTAAGTCCTATGCCAAGGCTTTAATCAGTAGGGTTCCTCAGTTCAGTTAGAGGTTTTTGTTTGGAGGATTATCTTAATTGTGATTAATAATCAAAATTATAGTGTTCTTTCTCTACAGCAACAGGTAAATTACCAAACTTTCCTCTTGGGACAAAATTCAGAGTTCTTTACTGATACTGTTTCACATTTTTTTTTAATGTTTTGATCTATTGGTGGATTTGAGTTCTCAAAAGATGTACACTTTTTACCAGCAACTACTGGAGCTTGAAAGTTGTTCATGATTCAGGGAGAACTATTAATATCTCTAATCATTTGTGTGAGATTGTCTAAAATGTGTCCTCTTTTTCAAGATAAATATGGAATTAGAAATTCATCCATAAGCTTTGGCCTGCCTAATGTCCTCAGTTCCATTGCCCTACTTATTAGGCAACTTCCATCTCCCCATGGGTAACCCATCCTGCATCAATGAAGCATCCATGGTCACTCCACCACTACCATGAGAACACAAACTTGCTTTCTGATTGATCTGAAAAAACAATTAACTTTTTCTTCACAGTAGTATTTTTTATTTTTTTTAAAAGGAAAAAAGCGTTTTGCATGAAAATACCATAATTTTACATTATGGCGAAACAAACAGAGTTCTCAAAACGTTGAAGGTCATGCTTGATATGGATGACTGTCTTCCAAGAATGCTCATGAAACTCGTGATATCTATCATTTCAAATTTGTTGATCATAGTTCTATGTTCTGGTGTATCGCATTTTAGCCTAGCTTGTACATATAACATAACGTCTTGTAATCCTGCAGAGACATTTGTGAGAGCTGATGGGGCCTTCATCCCATTCGCAGAGGATTTCAACATGAATAATGTCACAACATCTGTTAAAGGAGTGGGTGAGATTGGCGATGTCAATAAAATAGACTTGCAGTCACCAATAAACAGTCTTATTGGAAGGCAGGTGATTAAAGTCGGAAGAAGTTCTGGTTTGACTACAGGAACTATAATGGCCTATTCCTTGGAGTACAATGACGAAAAAGGGATTTGCTTTTTCACTGATTTTCTTGTTGTCGGTGAGAACCAGCAGACGTTTGACCTTGAAGGTGACAGTGGAAGCCTCATCCTCTTGACTGGTCAAAATGGGGAGAAGCCACGTCCTGTGGGCATTATCTGGGGTGGGACAGCTAACAGGGGACGTTTGAAATTAAAAGTTGGCCAATCACCAGAGAATTGGACCAGTGGAGTTGATCTTGGCCGACTTCTTGATCTCCTGGAACTTGATCTCATAACAACAAATGAAGCACTCCAAGGTTTGTTTTTTGGAAGATTCAGTTGTTAATCTTTCAATTACTCTAGTTGCTTTCTTTCCATAATTGTCAGCATCAGTATCCCGTGGTGTGATACTATACTGTCTTACAAATAATGCTGATGGATGGTTGAACTTTACTTGCATGCCAAACATGTCAAGTTCCCATGTCTTAGACTACTGATGATTTATTAAATATATAAAAAACTTGTCTTAAATACTTTATTTAGGGATTTTGGGAGGGATGGGGACTTATTAAATGGTGGATGGACCTTGAAGGAAAAAGCTTAGTTTGGTATAATAGCAAGTTCAGCTCAATGTATTCAAAGGCATTCAGCTTAGCGCCAGTATATAATATCTATATCTTCAAACTTATTTTATTTATTTTTTGCTTTTTGGATAAAATGTGACAACTCTAAATTACAAGTTTGGCACCGTTGGGGGTTCAAAGTCTTCTATCCAGTTGAAAGGTTGTGGTCATCATCTTTGAAGAAGTATTTGGTTTGGTGACAGCAGCAAGAAGAAACTCGGTTTGGCTAGCAGTCTAGAGTAACTAGCCCATGTTTCAACCCGAATATAGGACCTTATCATTTATTTTATAAACCTGAGTTATGGAAAAAGCAGATGGGTTGCTGTTATCATGATGAATGCTGATGGACATTATACCTTCTTAAAGGGTTTTAAAATCCTGCTACAATTGTAGTAGATAAAATCCACAGGTCTGTTTGCCTTGGTTGACTTAAGTTAGGAAGAAGCCCAAGATTTAGTAAAGGGTGGTTTAGGTATTTTCTTCATCACCGTTAGATGAAAGAGGGTATGACCATATGAGAGGGGTAAAAGGTGGGCTGGTTAGACGGAGAAGGGTAAGAAAAATTTTGGTAGTCTGTTGGGAGAGCTTTTGTCTCTTGAATACACCAGAGTTAATATTGAGCTGTGATCGTCTGTCTGTCTCCCTCACACACGCACGCTCGCGCGAACACGAGTACAAACACGAGCACGAACACGCACACGCACACGAAACACCAACAATTTAAGAGGCAGTCGTTAACAGCTTGAGATTACGGGCAAGATTAACCTGTAACTTCTCACTCACAAGAAAGCTTTTATATCACTAAGCTAAAAGACCGTTGTGTGACTACTTCTCTTTGCTTGTGGTAGTTTCACTCCATTAGACGTATACTCTGAAGGATTTGTGATTACATAACACTAATCTGAGACTGTTTTCCATCAGGAACACATGCGCTTTGTCAAGTACATGCTTATAAATCTATATCTTGCACAATTGTATTCATCATATATTTATAAAGATGTAAAACTAAGTTTTAGCTGACAAGTCTTTTGTTGACATTTTACTTTTACAGCCGCGATACATGTGCAAAAGAGTGGCTCTACGGCAGGAAATGATTCTACAGTTGGGGAATCCTCTTCCACTATGCCTTCAAAAGATAAGCTTGAAGAGGGCTTTGAGCCTTTTCGCTTGAACATCCAGAAGGTTCCTGTTGAGGAGGAACTTTCCCATGGACTCAACCCGCCATTAAGGCCAAATGAGTTTCATGTCAGAAATGTAGAGCACCAGTTCATTCCTAGTTATGGAGGAAAGTGTCCAGTTCATAAAAGCTACCAAGGAGGAGACCACCTAGACTTGAATAGTGTTTCAGCACTACGTAATGGTGCCGCCGATGAAGATAGTTTTGTTTCCTTGCGTTTGGGAGAGCCTGAAGCAAAAAGAAGAAAGCAATCAAGTTCTTCTTTTACCATTGAAGAATCATAATCAAGTAATAAGAAATGTTTACAGTATAATGACTCATTGAAGCAATCGTACGGCTGTAGTAGTCCATCATGCTTTAGAAATCACCTTCAGCTAGGATGATGGTGGTTTTGAAAAGGAAAGGTTAAATTATCAGTCAATGTCCTTCTGGATAAATTCTTATTCTTTTTTCATGTTCTTGCCTAGTGAATGATAATAGGTAGCATGAGAATCACTATATAATATCCTATGGTGGAGATTTAGTTAGCGCTGTGTAATCTGTGATATCTATCTACTCTACTTACTACTTTTGCTGTAGCATTTGTATCATAAGAACTCCTTAAGGGGAAGAACTATAACCCCTATTGTAATTGTAAGTTAAAGGACTGTAAAATATATCCTTGCCAAGCAGCATCATTTTCTTCAGGGTCATTCCTCTTTGTACTTTGTTTGGTAACAATATGTTCTTTACAACTAGATTTACCCTGTATATGGCCTTGTAGCCCAGTAAGACAATAGTCTTGTAATCTAGTGTCGCGAAAACTCTCTTTTATGTTTGATCTATTTTGTAATCTTAAGCTATTAACCCATCCAGTGAAATAAAGCTTGTTGTATAGTCTTTTAAGGGCTTGTTTGGGTATTCAACAAAACCTAGGTTTTGTTACCAAACCTAGGTTTAGAATGGTAGTCAAACATTTTTTTCTGATAAACCTAGGTTTGGACTCAAAACCTAGGTTTTAAAAAAGGTAACCCAAACACATGAAAAAATATGAAAAGTTATTTTGGATTTTAAACCTAGGTTTTGGCCACCAAAACCTAGGTTTTGAATAAGCTACAATTTTCCCCTTTTGCACAAAGTACGAGGTAAAAAAAGCCATCATTACACATGTCATATTGAAATATTTAAAATGCCATTATTCTCTCTCTTTCCCAACACATTAAACTTATGTCCTTTTTAGTAATTTACACAGAAAAAGCTATTCTCACAACAACCATCCAAACACTCTCATTTTTACAAAAGCTACTTTTTCTAAACATCAGTTTTTTTCAACTTTTTTCCCAGAAGCTATTCTCTAAAAGCTAATTCAAACATGCAACTACTTTTTTCAGCTTTTACGCGAATTACGAGACAGAAAATACCATCATTACACATGTCATATTGAAATACCTAAAATGCCCTTATTCTCTCTCTTTCCCAACACATTAAACTTATGTCCTTTTTAGTAATTTACACATAAAAATCTATTTTCACAACAATCATCCAAACACTCTCATTCATCACAAGCTATTTTTTCAGCTTTTTCAAAATCAGCTTTTTTTCAGAAGCTATTCTCCAGAAGCTATTTTTAAACTACCCAAACAGGCCCTAAATCTTTGTGCAATTATGGTTTTAGCTACAGTAATTGTAAAAAGATCACTGTGGTACACAATTATGTTATTTTTGCGACGTGCAATTCTATGCTTACGACTTACTGCTGAGTTGCCATTGGAAGCCCAAATTTTTTGGATGGTGTATCATTATAAAACATACTACTATGATTTATAATAAGTTGTAATAATATTTATAAGTTATGAGTGTTGCCGTTGACTTCAAACTCCAAAATATGAGACATTGTGTATTTTAATTATGGAGGAGCAAAACTGGAGCTGAGCAGTGAGTTCATGATGCTATTTTTCAGTTAAACTGAATATTAACTTGCTCATTGCTCCATGGGCCAAGGGAGAAATAATATTGTAAAATTCAAGAGTAAATTATATAACTTTCTTAGTTTTATTAAAGAAAAATGCTTGGATCTGGATCTATCCGTTTTGTCACATTCTCCATTAACATTTAACCATGTGTCTTATTTTATAAATATTGTAATTGAAGTATAGCTCCATATGAAATAAAAAAGACAAATGACATTGTGTGATTATAGAAATTGTTGTAATTGATATAATGAACTTGATTTAAGTATAATGCTTTTTAATAAAATTACACATTATTTCTTAAATTTTACACAAGCATAAAGCTAACAATATTTGACTTGAGCTAAAATCACTTATAAAGTATGTACCTGCTTATTATATAATAAGCTACCGTTATATGAATTTGTTTTTCCTACTTAATATGAAAATTGAATATGTGAGAGGGACATCTTAATTAATTAATCGGTAAATTAGTATTGATTCAATATATAATAAATTAATTTATCATTTATAAGTATATAATTAAGTCAACAAATATGATCTGCATCAATCATATTAAGTTATGAGCTACTAATAATATATAAGAGAATGAGTTGTATTATAAGAATTTGTATAATATTTTAATTGAAGAATATATCTTATCAACCCCTAACACTTGATAATGAGCCCTCGAGACAAACCAACGAGATCACACTCTTTTCAAAGTCCAAACACAGCCTAATAGTTATATTCTTTATTTTTATAAAAATAAATGCGTACTAAAAAAAAGTTTGGGAAAAGAGATGTGACACACTGTAGTGTCCTAAAATCAGATCAAATGGTGTCGCCACCAAAATTTTTAAAATAGGATAATTTTAGAAAACCTGTTGAAAATTATAAATTGTCTTTTAAAACCAAGTAGGGTTCGGGAGTCGATTGTGCGTGGGGAAAGTGTTAGGCATCCCACAGCACTCGTTCATGAAAACGGCAATCATAAGTTAATTATTTAAAAATAAGCATGGCCCACAAAAATATATTTACACAAAAAACAAAAAACAAAAATATTTACATAGTTGGACTTGACCTAGAATTTAGCCTAGGGTCTATGTACCCTTAAGGGATCAAAGCTCACGTAGTTTGGAGTAGAAATGCGTGTCATTGAGTTTTGGGTCATAATTGAATAAGTAAATTTTGAAATTCAAAATTGATTGTGATTATGAGACTATATTAAGAGTTGGTCTAAGCCCTAAATATAAGACTAAATTCCAATTTTCCTCAACTTTTACCAAAATTATTCATATTAGTGCTTGTGCAACAATAACCAAGAAAGATGGGGGAGGGAATAAGAAAAGATGATTGGGGTATTTTAGGAAAAACACAACATACTAACTAATATCCTTAATTTAATCAAATAAGTTAAATAGATCCTTAATTTATGACCGGAGGAAGTAGTAATTTTCTATGCACGTAGTTTTAAAAGAGTTTATAATGCATACTTGTGCAGTTGTGCGTGTGCTGTAAGTGAACCAGTTTGAGTTTTAATTTTATTTCTGATTTTTCCTTTGGATCTTTCTTCATTCCAAAGTTATCAAACGAAATTAACTTGCCTCTGCATACAATAGAAATCAATCTGTGCAAAACTTAATTAATTAAGCTTATAATGACAAATGTTTAGGCTGTGTTTGGTATGAGATGATCAAACTATATTAAGTTTAGCTAGGTTTCCTAATAATCAATCTATATACTTTAGGAAGATTATAAAGTTCTTATCTATATATCTCATTTTTCCTTAACACATACGTGCATATGATTTTTAATAACCCTGGTCAAACACAGTATTTAGTACTGTATCTTTGAACCTATATCTATAATAAGCAAGTGATGGTTAAAAGAATCAAATGATACTCCCTCCATTCCTAAATACAAAATCTATTTGGGGAGATGCGTTTGTTCATAAATATAAGACCTCTTTCTAATTTTTTTAATATTTCCGCATATAATCTCTATTAATACTCCTTATTAACAAACAAACAAGAGAAGGATCACTACAAAAAAAGCGTGCATTAGTAGCGGTTATAAATGCCGATTAGTAGCGGTTCTAACCGCCACTAACATGTTACTAGCGGTTTTTATTTCCGCCACTAAATCGTCCGTTACAAACATTTACTAGCGGTTATTGAAACCGCGTGTAACAAAGTCAAAGACGCTACTAATTAGTAGCGGTTATTAAAACTGCTACTAAATAAAAAAAACCTCCCCTAATGTAAAAATTAGCATAATCGTGGAAAAATTCAATTCTCAATTTAGTGGCGGTTTGAACCGCCACTAATTAAAAAAAAAAATTGGCCCATTTTTTAGTGGCGGTTTGAGCAGCGGTTCTCAAACCGCTACTAATTAAGAAGGAAAAAAAATAAAAAAAGAATTGGTTCAATTTAAAACCGCTACTAAAGTTTAAGGATTTTAAAAAAACAACCAGATTAGATATTAAATAATCAATGTCATATGATCAAATGTAATCAAAAAACAATGATAATAAATTAGTCTATTACAAAATGTTTTTATTGTTAAAATAAAAAAAAATTTCTCAACTATATTAACAACCATATGTATAAAAAAACAATGTATTAAAAACTTAAAAAAGAAATAGTTAAAAATAAACAACTAATTATATTTGTTGTAAGAATAATATGAATAATAAATTAAAACATTTTTATCACTAAAAATGGGAAATAATTCGATATTATTACCTGAAAAAAATATATTAGCAAATAAATTAATTCAGAATAGAAAATAAAACACACTAAATAATAAGAAATATAAGATAAATTGTTTTCAGAACAAAAAATAAAGGCATTAGCGGTCAGACTGAGGATAAATTGTATGGAAAGGGAGAAGGAATTGAATGAATGTGTGAAGAAAAATGAGGGGAGGGGGTGGATATTTATAGTGATTTGTGCGGGATTTAGTAGCGGTTTGGGCAGCGGTTCTAGAACCGCCACTAATATTTATCCGCAGAATTAGTAGCGGTTCCAAAAAAAAAGCTCAACCTACATTAAAAAAAATATGATATATGAACGTTTGATACACATTTTTATGAAAATTTTATAAAATGAAAAATAATTATGGTTGGCTGCTTCAATCATCTTCTTCTTGCTCCTGTTTAAAAAGAACATAAACAAATATATAAATTTCTATTGCTAAAGGTGTTGAAATTTGTTTAAATTATTTGTAGTGAAAATCCTCACCTAACTACTTGTAAATGACCATCTTCTTCAGAAATGAGATTGTCGAAGTTTTCAGGTTCAAAATGTTGGCTGCCTAGTTCCAGATCATCTTCGTCACCCATGTCGTAGAGGTCACGCGGCTTCATATGAATCACCATGTGCCAATCTTTATGTGTCCGATCTTCCACATAGTATACTTGCTGCGCCCGTGAGGCAAGAATATACGGCTCATCATCTGCCATTTCTCCTGTGTGAATGAGCCTCGAGAAATTTACGGACGTGATGCCCAAGCTGTCCAATGTAATGCCTCGAGAAGTTCTGGTGTCTGCCCACATGCAGTTGAAGAGAGGCATGGTGAAATGACCTTGATAGTTAAGCTCGATGATGTCCACGAGCTTTCCATAGTATGATACGCCTCCAAATCGCATAACTGTATCCCGTGAGCTGGCATAACTCCTTGTCCCGAATGTGCCAAAGACTCCGGAATTCTGGGTGAGAGAACCTTCATCCCTTGCAATGGTGCAGAACTTGAAGCCGTTGACGTTGTATGCCGTATATCTCCTGACATGGTCGAGTGGACCGGTTGCTAGATTTATCATATCAGGCGCATGGGGATTGTTGTCATTGAGTATCCTCTGTGCAAACCAATCCGGAAACTCTCGATGGACCTTTTTGTCCACCTCGGCAGATGACCTTGTGCGGCTTCGTAGTTGGCATTTAACATAGCGGCGGAAATCCCTAAATTCCAATGGAACATATCAGAGGGTTATGTGGTTTGGAAATAAAAAAAATCCGTAGGTCGGGCTCCGAATCCCATCCCGCGAACCCGGCCAGGGTGCTCTTGAGGCCCTAGGGCAGCCCTTAGCGAGGCAGTGGGGTCTACATTGTCCCCCTGCGACTCGGCGATCTTTCTCTCCGCAGCCTCAATCCTAGCCTGCACACACAAACATATTAACAATTTTATTTTTGATGTCGTTGTTATTAAAAATATAATAATATAAAAATAAATAAATAAATAAAAATTTTACAATTTGCTCCTCAGCCTCCCTGGATGTTGGGCTCCCGTCGGCGTGTCTGTGCTTTATTTGGTAGAAACGACCGTAGGTAGCCTTCTGCCCTTTCTTTGCAGCCTCTTCCTCCTGAAAATTAAGATACAAAAAGTTATTAATATATAAAGATAAATTATTTTTAAATCAAACAATGAAACTTCATTCCTTCATACCATCTCTTTGTACCCAACCGAAAACGGCTTCGTCCCAGCCGTATGATGAACCTTCTGATGGGCCTTCGCGGTAAGACCTTGTTCCGACCTCTTCTGTTAACATAAAATAAAATTAAATAATCATCACTAATTCAAAAATATTTTTTCAATATGAAATTTCAATATCAATTCAATAATGTTATTCATTATACCTTCCCAATGTCTCCCCTCCTCCAACCCACATATCTCTCCCATGCATCCGCAGGGACGCCACCAGGGACATCATCGACCAACTCCTGAAGCGGCCTACTCCCACCCCGATCTCTTTCTTTGAACATATCCAACCGCTTGTTCTTCCAACCGTCCCCCATCTTTGATTCTGTCCAATTCTTGCGGCTGTCCCTCACATCAAACTTCCTCTGTAAAATATTAAATTTAAGTATGTTTAATTAGAAATTAATAAATAATAAAAAATTCCAATAATAACATAAAACAAATAAGAAATAATAAATACATTTCCTATAATATTTATTAAAATCAAATTCAAATAATAACAGAAAAGAAATAAGAAATAATAAATATATTTCCTATAATATTTATTAAAATCACATTCAAATAATAACAGAAAAGAAATAAGAAATAATAAATAATAAACAATACATAATAACAAGAATATTTCTTATAGTATTAATTAAAATCACATTCTAATAATAATAAATAATAAACAATAAATAAGCTCAAAGTTAATTCAACAAACCTTAACAATTTCGTCAAAGACGAACTTTTTAGAGTTCGCGTCAATCTTCCTCCAGTCCAAAGCGTCAATCAGAAATCGCTGGTAATTCTGGCCTACACCCCCGACGAACCTCGAGTACAGTTGCCCCCTTGTCCAACCGGTAATTTGGTCAAGTCGTCCCACTCAACTATAACTCTGTGCCCGCTCGGAAGGTTCATCGCATCTTGCACCGTCAACCTCTTCTCACTTATGCTACCAGAAGGGTCTGTAAAATTTAAGGAACAATTTCAATTTAATGAGCGATAAAAAATTATAATTATCTCATAAAAACAATAAAAATTGAATTTCCTTACCCTGAACTTATACTTCGTAACCGGTGGACCTTCCGGAGGATCGTTTAGGCTGCCCCGCCTCGTCAAATTCCTCACCGTCCAACCAACGTTCCATATCCTCAAAATCCGCTCCTCCTCCAGTCTCGTCGAAGTCTTCTCCCCTACTCCAGAATGCGTTGATTACATCTTCTGGAATCGCCTGGTTCTGTATACGGATGCGCTCTTATTCTATACAATCCCTCTCGGCCTGCTCAGCCATTTCCTTACGTAGCCGCTCCTCAGCCTCCATTTGTTCAGCGGTCATAGGCCTCTTATTGCGATCGCCCTTTCTCACCATGATTTTGACCTCTTCTTTCTCGTTGAAGTCAAGTCACGTCACTTTCTTTCTAAAAAGCTCGTGCCTTTTCTCTGAAAAGGCACAAGCCTTTTTAAACTGTTCATTTTAGTAGCGGTTCTACAAGAACCGCTACTATTAGTCGTGATTTCAGCAAAAACCGCAGCGGAAACCGCGACTAATTCACCCTGTTATAAATGCAGTTGCATTTATTTCGCTGAATTAGTGGTGGTTTTGGGGGAAACCGCTACTAATGTACGAAAACCGCCACTAATTCAGCGTCCATTCATTTTCTAGCGGTTTTTCCCTCCAGAACCGCGACTAAATTTACGCCACTACTCTTCCCGCCAAAACGCGCCAAATTTGTTGCGGTTCTTTCCCCCAAACCGCTACTAATTTCCGCTACTAACTACTTCTGTGGTCAAACCGTTGTATTTACTTGCGGTTTGTGCTTATAACTGCTACTAATGTATAATTACTAGCGGTTTTCGTGTTCCACGACTAATGCAACCGCTACTAAAACCCCCTTTTTTGTAGTGGATGGTGGAAATAAAGGTAAATTGTTAGGGCGTTTTAGTATTATTATCTGATTTTAACTAATTTAAATAATAGCAACCTTAATCCAATCAAATTTGATAAATATGTCTTATATTTAAGAACGGAGCGACTACTTAATTTATCTTTTAATTATAAATAGATTGAATATAGTAATTAGTAATTAATTGAAAGTCCTTATTTTAAAAACAGTGACAATCAATCACCTAAGTCTAGCGACATAAACCTGGCTCAATGTTAAGTTTTCAATTGAATGTTGAGAACAAAAGTTTGATCTAGAAATGATCTATCTAGAAAGTTTAACCTAATTAAAATGAAAGTACAATATTAATCCCTAAATGGGGTGCGGGGTCTGTATGTATGAGGTGATATATATGAAGAGTGCAATAAGGTTAAATCTACCTAATGTATGTAAAGATATATAGGGTCAATATAAATAGAATATAAAATAAGTAATAAAATAATAATAATAAATATATATAAATCTGCAAAATATTCCACTATGGAACAAAATGTGAGAGGGAGAGAGGACCATGCATAAGCACGCAGTGTCAATCTATTAATTTTAAAAACTTGCTTGCAAGCCAAAATAGATGAGGTGAATTGGAACAAGAAAATAATTACACACACACACACACAGAGGCAATTCCCTACCATTGTCCACGTTATGTTTGAATCATTATTATCATCCTCTCCCACAAATAAAATTAAATATGCTATCCAAATAATCTATGTATAAATACTTCAAAAATTGACCCCCAAAAAGATCGCCATTAATTATTGATCAGCTCTATTTGCAAAAGATGAGGAAATGTAATTTTTATTTTTACTTTTTAAGTGATAGAGTGGACCACAAATGTACTTCAGTGGTTGTACCTACTAATTAAACAGTTCAAGGTGTCATCTCTGATGAAACAGTTCCTAAAATAGTTAAATAAAGGCTTGTTTATATCAAGAAATATATTTTTCTTCGTGCACACAACCACACACATGTATATCCCAACAATTATTATTGCATTTTTTCTTTATAATATAATAAAGGTTAATTGACTTTATTTGGGGAAATTATTTATATTGATTATTTTTTTGAAAACTAATTTGTATGACGCATTAACCAATGTATTATCCAAACTAACTAATTAATTAATACACACACACACACATATATATATTTAAACAACTTATTCAACTTCTTTAACCATCTTACATCTTCAGTCCAAAAAAAACCATCTTACATCAGGAGATAGTACTTCAATGTCTTTTTCGTCGACTAACATTCATCAAACCCCCCCCCCCCCCAAAAAAAAAAAAAAAACACAAAAAAAAGAGTCTAGCTATATATATAACTCTAGGTAAATTACTAATAGTACTGCAAAGACAAGTAACACAAAACAAATATATGTATGTATGTACATACATACGTACATAAATACATACATACATACATATATATATATGCGCAAAGTTTGTGGATCTGTGTATGTAAAGGAAATTAAAATTTGTACAAAGGAAAATTAACAGCATGAAGGCATATACCTTGAATCTGTAAATATGAATGATGAACAATCCAGGCTTGACCGTATAATAACTTTGGAAAGAATTGAAATAGGCCTGTTGGAGATTGAGTGATTGAAGCTGCAGGATGATCTGAAATTTATATATATATATATATATATATATGAGAATATGAATGTTTGTATCTAAAATAAAATCTAACCCCATGGTTTTCCAGAATCAAGAACCAGTAAAAAGCGTAATTAATTAAAGTTTCAGCAACATATTCAAGAACCAAATTAAACCACCTTTTTGATACCTCTAACCCGAATATATAGAATTAATATATAGGAGGGTTTTATAATCATCAGATCATGCTGGCAGCTTCAAGCTCTCAAACCAACATATCTTTACTTGCCAATTGCCATACTTGAGAGAGAGAGAGAGAGAGAGAGAGAGAGAGAGAGAGAGAGAGAGAGAGAGAGAGAGAGAGAGAGAGAGAGAGAGAGAGAGAGAGAGAGAGATGATGTTGAACTCAGAAACCCTAATTCCCATGGAGGTAGATATCCACAAGCACACATTGAATTTGAAACTGGCTAACATATACAAAAGGGGATCGAGTTTATATGTAATAGGACTCACCATGCATCCGTGTGTGTGTGTGAATGCTTTGTGTGCGAGATAGGTTTAGAGAAAGGAAGAGGGTTGACAAATATTTAACCAACTAATAATTTTATTATGGCTTTTGGTCCCTCCCTTCCGGCTATTGACAATGACTTATTTTTTGCCCCCCCCCCCTCCCTCCCTCCCTCTCTCTCTCTCTCTCTCTCTCTCTCTCTCTCTCTCTCTCTCTGTGTGTGGTTCTTCAGTCATTTGCATTACACATACATAATATGATAGGGACCACGGATCCTCGAAGAAATAAGTAGACAATAATCAAAATGTGAAGAAGGTGGTGCTACTTGTTATACATATTGGTCCCGTTTTACTATTGATTAATTCACAAGTTAATATTTTCCTTGATAAAATAACAAATTGTAATTTGTTTATTAAGGATAAATGCACAAAACTACACAACTCACTATACCTTACATTGTTTAATTTAAAGAGGGTTCAAACTTGTAAATTCATTTTTAATACCGTTTGCTTAGTATCAATTGAGCCATAAAGCCTAGACTAGTTCTTATGTTTTTAATGTTAGATTACTCTTTCAATGAAACAAATTAACATTAGTCATTCATCAACCCAAACCAAATTAATAATCTTGATTTCAAAATTGTGAAGTAATTTTATTTTTGCTCATTTCATGTGAATCCTTGAAATTGAAGTGCACTTTTTATTATTCCATACTCCCTCCATCAGTCCTAATTATAAAATCAGATTTATTTTTTTGGAGAAATTAATGATGCAAAATAAATCACTTTAAATTGTTTATGTTTAACTTTTTTCTCTCAAAACTAATTAGTTTTACCTATAAACTAATTACATGTCGCATATGTTAAAATTTAGAGGTCTATTTTTTACCTTAATCTCCATAAAAAAAGGTCAACTTGACCTTATAATTAGGACAATATGGAGTATAATATTTGAGAGTAGTATGTAGCTGCTAGTTTAATTATGATATGTGTGTAGTTATCTGAAATTGAATGTGATATGGTCATATATATGTGTAGTCTTTTATCATCCACATAATGCTATCTTTTATTGTCCACATAATGCTATTTAAATGTGAAAAGAATTTATGATAGTTAATACCTCAAATAGTAATCTTAATTGCAAATTACTTAATACGTACATTTGAGACATAAATATGCTATTTATAGTTGAGTTTTTTGAATTTATAATTATTTGTGACTCAATTTTCAGAAAAATCTATCTGCAACTTAACAGTCATTCTCATTAATTTGTTAAAAAAAGGTAATCATAATATAATTTTAGTACTAAGTTAATACAAACCAAATCATAAATAATGCATAATTTAATTTAGTGTGTTCTTTGAAAAGATAATTGATGCTACCAAAATTTAAATAAAGCTCCGCAAGTGTACGGGCCGTAGAAATAGTAAAATGGCAAATCAAGGTCGATCTCACAGAGACTCAAAATAATTGATTATTAGGCATTAAATCTCCTATTTTTGTTTAAGTTGAGCGAAACAAAAAATGAATTCAAATGAGTGAAAAAGAAAATAACTAATATTTAATAAAAACAAAAGGGTTAAAGGGCATTTCTACCCTAGAAGTATTGCCAGAAGAGCAATTGATGTCTGGAAGTTTTCATCAGGGCAATGTTGCCCTGGAAGAAAAAATAATGAGCCAATGTCACCCGACCCAAACGGCAAGCAGACAGAGGTGATACATGTGGGATGATTTTGCCATGTAAGTGAGGTAGTGTCTGCCACATCATTAAATTTTGGCAGTCAAAGCTGATGTTGGTAGTCTGAACGATATTTAGGGTAAGTAGACCAACCCCATTGGAGCATAAAGCCCCATCAACTCGAAGAGGAGAGCGTGCCAAGGTTGAAGAAAACGATGGGCGACTCAACAGCATCATTGGCGACGACGACGGGAGGAAGGCGAAGGTTGGCATTCTTGAGAGGGCGAAGTCGAGTGACTGAAAATGATGGTCCGTCGAAGTTTTGCAATTGTGGCATGGTGGATCCTCTGCGAACATCATGGATGGAGCTTAACCCAGGGATGAGGTTTTTTGGGTGTAAAAATTTTCGAAGGGTAATATGTTGCTTGCTATTAGCATTTCGAACTTCTAGAACTGCATTTCAAGTTATTTGTGTCTTTTGTTTGGCCTCCATACGGTGCTGCTGGTATATTTTTGAGTGAATGTAGTTTATTATCTTCACGGTAGAGACAAGATTTGGTTAGTCACCGTTGCTAATTCCATGTTTGATTGATTTCACAGGGAGGGGGTTGTGGGTATTTTGAGTGGTATGACGATGAATTGGGGAAGAGATCTACTGAGGTGATAAATGAGCTTATGGGTCACGTTGAGAGGCTTCACGAGGAGAATGGAAGAGAAAGGAGAGGAGCTTTACCAGAGGTTGAAGCTGCCAATATTTCGATGGTTGCTGAGATGAAGAAGAATGAACGAAGGATGAAGGTTGCGATGGCTGCATTGTTGGTCACTTGGGTCTTCATATTTGTGAACCATATATGTAATTAGTTGTGCAGATCAAATGGCAAGGATGAGGCACCCAGAGAATGCTGACACTGTTCTGTTTCCAAGCGTGCCTGAACGCTGTGCTACGTGGTACTATGAGGAGTTGCAATCTGTGCAGGAACTAACTAGGACCATTTCCTAGATTACCCTTATTATCAAGCTAATGTAATCACCCAAAAAATATATGTAATTAGTTATTAGTTAATGGTATAATGGTAGGTTACTTTTGTGTGTCTTGGAATGAAGCAATGCCTGGTAGGGTTAAAAATGTAAGTCAGTGATTGATGTATGAAGTGGTGATTGCAAGACATGGTTGGTGAATCAATGCAAGTTGTTAGTTATGTAATTAGTTATTAGTTATTATTTGTGAACCAATATATGTAATTAGTTATTAGTTATTATTTGTGAACCATATATGTAATTAGTTATTAGTTATTATTTGTTGTTATTAAGTAACAACAAAAAATAAGCACAACTATGCAGTGACAGAGTAATAAACAAGCATTGCAGAGCAGAGGGGCTTACACGAATAAGCAAACATCCTGACACGTTATAGGTGTAATTACTACATATATTATATGTTTTGTGCTGAAAATAAGGCAAATAGTGGTCAATTCAATTCAAGTTTGCAAAAATTTTGTAAGGACGCGACTGATGTAATTTAGCAGCTGACAAAGCAATAGTTCTAATTCTGTTTTTGCAATCCATAGTTGTATGAATTGTATGGAACACCAAGGGGTCAATATACACTTTTTTTATAAGATCTGGAAAGCATAAATTTGATTCTAATCATATTGAAATAAAGTCATATGCACCAATCTGTTTGCATATTACACATTAATTCCCAAAACAGGTAATCATCCGAATTATGCAGAAAAACTAGACACTTAGGACTAGTTGTCATCTATCATCCAGTACATATACGAAAAGAAGGAGAGCCTGCATCATACAAGATGTCCACATTATACATACATCCCAAAAACATATACCCCAAAAGGCTGACAATAATTTAAAGATAGCACAACATGTCCAGTGAACATTGCATAGCTGCTAATGCCTTGCTCTTTTTGTTGGGTTTGGCTTGTTTGAACTACTTGAAGGAAGAAGGTTGAGGTCCTTGGTTGCTAGAAGACTTGAAGTTGTGATGGCCGGATGTCCCTTCCACATAAGGCCTGGAGGATTCACTGGTAGATCAGTAGGGAGCGAAGGTGTTACGCTATGATACTTGATTATCCAAGAGCCCTCGTTTATAGGAGGCTGACATATGGTAGCCCTTCTCATTTTCCTCTCGTTTGGAACGGGGAATGTTTTTTGCACATCAGCATGCTGCTCCATGTATTCCTCAGCCGTCCCCTCACTGATGACCGCCTCAGAAGTCATGCCGGGCTTCATGAAAAAAAGCACACAAGTTAATAGCATCCAATCAATGCAAGTTAAAAAAACTAATCATAGTGTTGCAAGGTTAATACATTATAAACAGTTCTCCCTATTTTCACGTCAATTCTCACACCCATCCCAGTCTCATTTCGTGTCCTATAGAAAGCTCTACCCCCACAGGGTCTTTTGGACATTTGGGATTCTTGTGTGGCAGCTTCAATTTGATTTTGTGTGGTAGCTTGGTTGACAACTGTTCCTATTGAGGACTGGGGCTTCTAGTTTGCAAAAATACATGAAGTATGAACTTGTTAGATCATGAAGTAATCCCAAAATAAAAAAAACAAGTAGTAATACATACATTTGGACACCTAGCCCTGTTATGGCCCTCCTGTTGACAAATACTGCACTTTGAATAAGAACCTCTCTGACATTCCCCTCTGCCCTGGCCCACTTAGCCATTAACTTAAGCCTAATCCCATATATCATTCTAATGATATGAAGATACCTGAATTCATCAATCCAGGCATTAAAACTTTCACTACAATTGTTATCAACTTTCTAACAACAACTTGTATTCCGAAAGAAAGCTCTTACCCATGCCTGTGTGGGGTAACTTAAAGCTGCTCGAAGATGCAAGTACTTTGAGGTTATCCTTGAATTGTTCCTCAAATGTGCTCCAAGAACATGCAAAAAATTTATCCTTCAACTGCCCTCTTCTTCACCTCTTGCTCCAGTTTGTGTATATGTGTCTGGCACATAGTCTATGTTCTGCATCTGGTAACAAATCTGACATAGCACATAACAGACCCTACCACATTGAAAAATTCAATGAAACTCAGTACATCTAAAACGAAAAATAAATTCCAGTAGCCAATATTCCCCAATTACACAAATACCTTTTGCATGTCTGACATTATGGTGACATTCTCTCCAATGTCCAGTTCTAGTGATCTTTTTAACCATGCAACAAACCACTTCCACGTGACTGTGGTTTCTTTCTGTGTAATCCCAAAGGCAATGGGAAACAAAGAATCATCGGCATCCAAACCTGTTGCAGTTAGCACAATGCCTTTGGCATTCCCCTTAAGAAAGGTCCAATCTAGTCGTATTATAGGTCTACAACCTGCCTTCCACCCAGTCTTTGACATAAAAACAATTCATAGTTAGATATATTGAGATAACAAATGCAAAAAATAAAAAATTAATACATCAAAACATATAATCATGTACCTTTGCAGCATTGAAGCATACATAAAGTCTGCTAAACACTCTCCTTCTATTTTCGAATGCATCCTTACTTATCTCCATGGACACATCTGAACCGGGGTTTGATTTTCTCAATTCACTGCAATATGCTTCGAGGTTATTAAACTCATCAACATAGCTCTCTTCCATTGCCTTGGTGATCATCTTCTTAGCTCTTTTGCACTTCCATATGCTCACATGAAGCTTTAGTTCATCCTCAACATCTTTCTTCATGTCTGAAATTTTATATTGTGGCCTTTCTTGAACCTTTTTCTTAAAATATTCTGCTAGCCACTTCACTGAAGATCTCGGGTTCTTAAAAATTCTATGGCATTCATGATTTAAATCCACAGTCTTCAACACCAAACCCGGATTTGAAGCTTCTCTTGATGCATACAAAACAAATGGACAACCTTTTTGACACCTAGCCCTAACTCTGAAAGGCTCACTTTTTGTAAGCTTTACCTTCACTCCACTCTTGATTGAATAGTTATTTATTGCTCTCACCAACTCACCCTTGTCGGAATATGTTTGACCAAGCATGAAAAAGGGCCTTTGTTCAGACCCATCAGGCTCTTCTTGTACTCTGGTCTCTTGTAAAGGCCCAAATGATTCATTTGGGCCTAAATCATCAAACATATCATCAGCCTCTTCATCTTCACAATCATCACTTCCCTCATCCGTTGCCAATTTAGGATCATCGAAGCAATAATCCTCATCACCAGAATCACTTTCTCCTTCTTCCTTTTCATCTTCACTCACTGAATATTCTACACCAGTATCACTGTCACCTTGTTCATCGTCACCTTCACTTATAATTTCCAACCCATTGTATGGTCCTTTACCCCGCTCCTGCTCCTGCTCTGAGCTACATTCGCCATATATCTCCCTTAGCTCTTTCTTTCTTTTAATAAATTCAGCTTTCAAGTTTTCTAAAAAGCATATTCTATCATTCCAATCCATTTCTTCTCCAACATCAACATCCTTTCCTTTACCCTTTCCATCACTTCTAGTATCGTTCTTAGACCCACCACTAGAGAATGAAATTGGATCCTTTATTAGCCCCTCATCGGGACCACCATCACGTATAAACCTTTCAAAAAACTCCGAATCCACCACTGGACCACCATCAGGTGCGGCATCAGGGCCACCAAGGGGACCACCATCTGGACCACCCTTACCACAATCATGAGCCATTTGCCCTTAAACCCAAATTAATTAACAAAAAACAATATTTTATTAACATAATCGACCTTAAACAGAAATCAAAGAGCGACAACGATATTTCACAAAAGGCAAGCAACTAACTTTTTCTACTATAACTGTTCAAGATTCGATTTCTTACTTGGATATCGAGGACGAATCTTTACTCCGACTTCTTCAACGTGTACACTTTGTCTGCTCAGACCTCACATGCACCCCATTATCTTTGCCCTAATCTCTGGTTCTTCCCTTCGCTCTTTTCGCCCACTGGTTTGAGCTAATAAGTGCGAACACTTATTTACCTTTGAACATTTCCAGTCCTTTTTCTTAATTTTCCATTCCTTCTTTATTTCGAGCCACGTGTGTAACATGTGTCTCACACCGTGGCATTTTTCTAGTGACAATTTGTCACTTAACGAGCGCCGTCTGCTTGCCGTTTGGTCGGGTGACATTGGCCCATTATTTTTTCTTTCGGGGCAACATTGCCCTGATGAAAACTTCCAGACACCAATTGCTCTTCTGGCAATACTTCCAGGGCAAAAATGCCCTTTAACCCAAAACAAAAACATTCATACGGATTAAATTCAAGAATTAAATGAACAACTTAGAGCCACTAATCCCTTATTTGTTTCTTAGATTTTATTCCCACTAAATTAATTATGCCTTAACTTAATCAGCTAATCTAGAGTCCTAGTGTCTATAAATACCCATCGGTCCGCTTATATCCTTACCTAAATTAATTGTGTAATGTCTCACACGTATTAACTAGATACAATTTATATCGGTAACACTCTAATTTGACTATGCGGAGCTTCTAGGTATATGTCTATCCTAGACGCTAATTAAATTAAATCCAATTCCTTAAATTAAAATATAATTCCACATTATTTAATCCCACATTCTATTTAGAATTTCCTCCGTCGAGTTCAATCCTAAATTCTCTAAACATGTTCAATGGTGGCCAATCACTAAACAATAATCAGTAAAATGAAGATTAAATAAACTGAATTAAAATTAAGCATAACTAATCAATGGGAAGATCTCTAAGTCACAGATAAGTTCATAGTGCTCTAAAGTTGTACAAGAAAACTAACCACACATAGGTTCCAAATCAATCTCAACAAAAATCAAAACTGAGCATGAAATCATAGCGACAAGGAAGAAGAAGAAAGTAAAACACTGATGGAGTAGATGATGATGAACAATATCAGCTCCCCCTCTCTAGTTCGAACCCACTGAAGAAGAAAGAGAAAAATTACTCCACAGTACCGCTAACTTCCTCCTGCTTCTTGCACATTCAGTGTGTTTTTGGGTAGTGTGTATATGATTGAAAGAATTAGCTCTCCCCTCTCTTGTGATAAATGAATTAGTATATAAGAGTGGCCTTATATGCTCTCCCTCACGTGATGATGATTGATTATAATTTAGGTCTCTTTTATTTCCAATTCTATCATGTACATGTGTGTAGTGGCTGCCAAGAAAAGAAAAAAAAAGGAAACTTAAATCAAATCAAATAACAATTATAGTAAACTAAAACTTTTTTTTTGTTTTTGACATATACTTATTTTTTTATTTTTGATACCTTTTCTATTTTAATTCAAAACAAGATAATTCAAAAGAAATCCCCAAATAATGTATCAATTTTGTATCTTTTCAAATCACGACAAAATCTCTCAATTTTTGAATTGATGACTCCCCAAATATAATAAAATATTTCTAAAAATATATTAGGGAGTCATCAATAATATTTGATTATTGACTTAATAATCAAAGTGGAGCTACCAAGGTGAAAGTGATTAGCAGCATCTTGTGCTCCAACTGTCACATACATATATGGTCCTCCTTAGAAAGACTTAACAATTATTTGAAAAATAACTAATTTCACAACATTTTGGACCAATTAAGCAGAGTCTTGTTGAGATGATCAATCTTACTATAAACAGCTAATCAACACACTGTTCCCATGTGCTTTTGATAGAGACCATTTGGTCCCTCCCTGCAATCACTCAACTATGATATTAAAAATAATTTTTGTGAAATTTCACATCATCATCGTCCTGTTTTTTTAGACAAAAAATAAGCCATTTTAAAATTAAAATCAGTATTGACAAGTTCTAAAAGGAATTGTATAAAATGTTTCAACATATAGTCTAACATAAACTAAATGTAGAAAATTATGTTATTATCTATAAGTGATATCTACTCTATTTATGTTTTCTTATAAGTGATATCTACTCTATTTATGTTTTCTTTCTATTCTTAATTTGGTACATTAAGATTTTCTATCTTAATCAAACCTTTTTACTTTGTTAGGATCATTGTCCTATATATACGCTACCATAATTTAACTGAGAAAAAAATTACGCATAAAAAAAATGGGGTAAAGCTACAAATTTACTAATGAACAATTACTTCAAGAGTGTTTGGTATAAAAAAGTTTTTTGTAGTGCTTAATTAGACATGAAGTTTCAAAATAGGAGCAAAATTGCCAACGGCGTTAGTAGCAGCTGAACGGCCTTAAAAGTTAAAAGAGACACACATGGTACCACGTGTGCGGGTGACCCAGATTTTGACTCGAATGATGTGGACAAAAAAAGGTGCAAATCTATCAATAGACAATTACCCCAAAAGAGCCGGGCACAAAAAATTTTCTTATGTTATGCATTTTTTGTCCACGTCATTCGGATCAAGATTTGGGTCACCCACACATGTGACACCATGTGTGATGCATTTAACGGCCGTTCAGAGCTCATTAATGCAATTGGTAATCTTATACCATTTTTAAAATTTTATGTCTAATTAAGCACCACAAAACACTTTTTTGTGCACAATACTCATGAGGTAATTGTCTATTGGTAAATTTCCACCTTTCCTAAATAAAATTGGGAGAATTGCAAATAAGTCCCAAGCAAGAGAATTAATGTCAGACAGGTCCATTAACAACTCCTTCACTTGTTAACCAAGGCTATTGCAGTTGTTAATAGCTATCATTAACAACTCCTTGGGACCTTTCTGAAATTAATTCTTTTGCTTGGGACTTATGTGCAATTGTCCCAATAAAATTTAAGGAAGAGGATAGCCATAGTAATATATTAAAATATATAGGGGTAATTAATTAGAGATCCCATGTAAGGGACATAATTAAGAACAGGTCCCATAAAATGTGGTAATTAATTTGAAGTCCCATGGGACTTAACTAATATTATTTCTGAAAGAATAGGTGATAACTCCTAGAAATTCATGTCATTTGAGTATATTTTCCTTGAGTTTTATTAACTCATTGAGAAATTTTGGATACTCAAGAGAGGAAATGTTCATTTGATTTTCGGTCGCATATAATTGTATATTTATGTAGATTTTGATTATTTTTGTAGTTAATTTCTTATGTTGTTTTATGTAAATATTGTAGGAATATTTTGATACAATAACCAAGGGATCCCAGATTAAGAAGAACACTTGAAAAGGGGAGAAATTGGGGCTAGAAGCTGAAATTTCAAGAAAAAAGGGAAAATACAAGTTTTTGGACGAATTGTAAAAATTACAGAAAAGGACCTCGAATTTCCCAAATTACAGATAGGTCCCCGAATTTCTAAAATTACCGACAGGTCCCAGTTCGCCGTGAGCTCCCCGCGGCGAGCCAAAACCCCCAAAAAGAGGCAGAAACGATCATAGTTCGCCGTGGACTTCGCCGCGGCGAACCCACGGCGAACTGCGTGCTCTGCTGCGCGTTTTTGACAGATTTAAGTGATATAAAAGCTAGGGTTTCGATGGGGCTCGACATTCTTCGACTTCTCGGTATATTTTGGGAGTGTTTGGCTCTCCTAGGGCTTGGAGTTTGGAGGGGATTTGGCTTGGGCTTGGAGCTTCAGAGAGATTTGGGCTTCCTCTCTTGGTTTATCTCTTCCTTCTTCATTCTCTTCTCTTGTTCTGTTGTAATGTTGTATATATATGCTCCATTGGAGTTGTAGAACATGAGTAGCTAAATACTTTGATTCTAGGATTATTTTGAACCCTTGTATGTATTGATTCTTGATTACTCCTCTTGATTTGTGATTAATGATATCTATGTGCTTATTTTACCCCGTTCTTAATGCTTCTAAGTGCTTGATCACCATTTAGATGTTGTGTTCGCTTGATTTATGACTCGAGAGAGCTAGGTTGAGTGTAGAACTTGGGTAAAGTAGTGCAAGAACCGGAAGTTTGCATGACGAACGGCTGGTTTCGTTGGTAAGATAGAGATATACTTTCTAGCCTTGCATAGTCACATTAGGGTTGGAGTGTGATAATTGGGTTCTATCAAATTGTGGCAAGAGATTGTGCAAAGAATAGGACTAAACACTTGTTCTTGACTCGAGAGAGCATTACAAGTACTCTTTGAACCCTAGATTAGCACATGGTTTCGTTGAGAGCTTCTTGAGGGGAGGTTAATTGAGTTTTGAGAAGTACAAAGGGGGATAGATAATCCTAGGACCCTTTTTATCCTTGAAGTTGGGGAATCACTTGTTTATATTTTATTTTCTTATTTAATTTTCAATCTCAACATTTGTGTCACTCAAATTGGGCGAGAGTGTAATAATCATTGTTTGACCGGGTTTTGGACAAATCCTCGTGGGAACGATACTTTACTCACTACTTTATTACTTGGCGCGACCCGTGCACTTGCGGCGCGTGGCGAACAAGTTTTTGGCGCCGTTGCCGGGGATTTGTTTCCCAAAACCGTCATTGGTCAACCTTGGTTAGAGCACTAGTAGCTTAAGCTTGAGTTTGTATATATTTGTTCGTGTGTTTGTTTTTCTATTGTAGTTTCTTTTCTTGTGTTCGCATGTGTATATTTGTTTTCTTTGTTTGTCTTTTTGTTTGTTAGTTATTTTCTTTTAATTTTTGTTATGGATTATCCTTGGTGGACTACTGGGGCAAGTGATGAATTTGAACAGGATAATGATTATCTACCTTCTTGCTATGATCCTAATGCTTTTGAAACTCACTGTGAGTACATTTGTTGCAATTTTTGTGGAGATAATCATTATATTGATCAATGCCCCCATGTCTCAACCTTGGATTATGTAGGGGATGATTTCAATAGGGTTCAAACTGATTGGCATGATAATTCTTTTAACCCTAGGTGGAATCATGAACATGAACTGCCTTGGGATCCAAATGTTTATTTTCCTTCATATGCATCTTGTTATCAATCATCACCCAATCATTTAGATGAAATCACTCCCATTCATGAGAAAAAGCCCACTGTAGAGGAGATGCTTCAACGTATTTTGGATAATCAAAATGAAATAAGAGCTTGGACAAAAGAGAAATAGAATGAACATGAATTAGCTCTTGAAAGTTTAGCATCTAGGGCAAATGAAATGGCATCAACCATTGAGTCTTTAAAGCAAAATGGTGTTTTCATTGATAGTTCAAATGACTATGATGTGGAAGAGGCCATTTCAAGTGAGGAATTGTCTGTGGGAAGTGATAATGTGCTGTCAATGTCTTGTACTACTTTTGTGGGTGATTGTGTGCTAGAAATTGAAGAGGGAGAGAACAACATTGAAATCCCTGCAATTTATGTTCAAAATCCTCCTACTGATAGCTTGGCTCTTACTGATGAGAGTCAAGTTGATTTTATTGGGTTTTCAAAGTATTTGGGGGTTAATGAGGATAAAGTTGAAACAAATGAATTTATACCCCCCATGTGCCATAATGCATCATGCTCCTTAAAATCACTCTTGATTGAGGGAGCATGTAATTCTTCTATAAATGAATTCCCAATTCTGCTGAAACCTTGTCTTCCCAAGAGAAATGAAGACAAGGTGATTTTTGTTTTTGATACGTATGATTAGTAATTAGAAAGTCTGGCTGAAGACTATAAACTTAGCGCTTCTTGGGAGGCAACCCAAGTTTTAAAAGTTTAATAGTTTTCTTTGTTGTTTTTCTTTAGTAGGTGTGACCTCTTTTGAGAATTTTCAAGGTTTGTCATCAAATTGATCATGAGGCAAAGGAAAGCAAGATTGGAGCACAAAGAGCATTTACAGGGAAGTATCTTGCATTTCCAATTTTGATTAGAATTGAGTGAATTGATGATAGACTGCTGGTTACATTGACTTGAATTTCAATTTTGTAAGCTTGGACGATTACTTGTCATTTTACAATAAGCAAGATTTAGATTGATTTAGTATCCACTGAACTAAATGTGGGATCAAATGATAGAATAGTTGCTTAGATTATATGTTTAAGAGGAAGTTGTGGTTAATATTTTTGGATGCTGGATTTGCATTATTGAGACTGGCTTTCTGACCATTTTGAAAAATAAAATGAAATAGAATTTTTGGTACACTTGAGTTGGAAATGATTTGACAGCCTTTGTTTGGAGATGTTGTAGCATTTCAGTTTATATTTTCTTTCTCAGCTGATAGACTCTAGAACCTATCTTGGAATCTCTTGAGGCTTTGGAATGGTTTTTACATGAGTTTGGAAAATGATATGGGCATTCTTTTCAATGCGTTTGAGCCTTTCAAGCCAACCCTTGACATAATTCCATTTGCACCCTCTTTGAGCCTTATAATGAAAAACCATATGAATTTTCTTTTTGGCATCCACAATAGACTTTAACCTTAGCAACTTGAAAAACCATGAACTACCCAAATTTTGAGATAATTGATGAATCATTGGGAGAAGGTATTGGATGGTTGTTACAAATATTGGTGTGGGAATATAAGTGGTGCATGATGTTTAATCGTCTGTACTCCAAAGTCATTGCAAGCTTTTTTTTATAAAAAAAAGAGAGAGAGAGAAAGAAAGAAAGAAAGAAAAAGAAAAATAGTTTGATTCCAATAAGACTTGGAGTGCATATACATCATTTTGAGATAAATTTGGGGGAGTGGTTTGAATTTTGGAAGGGAATTTTGTGTAGAAAAGAAAGATGAGCTACATATTGTCATTTATCTCAAGATATTTGAATCCTCTTTATACCTTTCTTTCTATGAGCTTAACCCTTGGCCTCATTACAAGCTTATGAAGTCCCATTGATTTTGAATTTGTGTAAGAAACATTCTGTTGGTGGAGAGAGAGGAAGAAAGTAGGCATATGAAGTTTTGACTGTTGTGAGAGCTTAATATATATTGAAATGTTGCAATTTTCTTTTTGACATCTGCTGAAGAATTGTTCTCTGACTTGTCACACACACACACTTAATAATTGTTGGGAAGTTTGTTCTTAATGTGTGAGTTGTGCATCCTTCTATACACCATTGATTTCCTATTGAATATATTCTCTTGAGCAACTAATGAGGAAAAATCCCTGCATGCATAGTAAGTGGATAATTCATCAATCTTTCAATCTCATCTTTTGTTTTACTCGAGGACGAGTAAAAGTTTAAGTTTGGGGGTGTGATAACTCCTAGAAATTCATGTCATTTGAGTATATTTTCCTTGATTTTTATTAACTCATTGAGAAATTTTGGATACTCAAGAGAGGAAATGTTCATTTGATTTTCGGTCGCATATAATTGTATATTTATGTAGATTTTGATTATTTTTGTAGTTAATTTCTTATGTTGTTTTATGTAAATATTGTAGGAATATTTTGATACAATAACCAAGGGATCCCAGATTAAGAAGAACACTTGAAAAGGGGAGAAATTGGGGCTAGAAGCTGAAATTTCAAGAAAAAAGGGAAAATACAAGTTTTGGACGAATTGTAAAAATTACAGAAAAGGACCTCGAATTTCCCAAATTACAGATAGGTCCCCGAATTTCTAAAATTACCGACAGGTCCCAGTTCGCCGTGAGCTCGCCGCGGCGAACTCACGGCGAGCCAAAACCCCCAAAAAGAGGCAGAAACGATCATAGTTCGCCGTGGACTTCGCCGCGGCGAACTGCGTGCTCTGCTGCGCGTTTTTGACAGATTTAAGTGATATAAAAGCTAGGGTTTCGATGGGGCTCGACATTCTTCGACTTCTGGGTATATTTTGGGAGTGTTTGGCTCTCCTAGGGCTTGGAGTTTGGAGGGGATTTGGCTTGGGCTTGGAGCTTCAGAGAGATTTGGGCTTCCTCTCTTGATTTATCTCTTCCTTCTTCATTCTCTTCTCTTGTTCTGTTGTAATGTTGTATATATATGCTCCATTGGAGTTGTAGAACATGAGTAGCTAAATACTTTGATTCTAGGATTATTTTGAACCCTTGTATGTATTGATTCTTGATTACTTCTCTTGATTTGTGATTAATGATATCTATGTGCTTATTTTACCCCGTTCTTAATGCTTCTAAGTGCTTGATCACCATTTAGATGTTGTGTTCGCTTGATTTATGACTCGAGAGAGTTAGGTTGAGTGTAGAACTTGGGTAAAGTAGTGCAAGAACCGGAAGTTTGCATGACGAACGGCTGGTTTCGTTGGTAAGATAGAGATATACTTTCTAGCCTTGCATAGTCACATTAGGGTTGGAGTGTGATAATTGGGTTCTATCAAATTGTGGCAAGAGATTGTGCAAAGAATAGGACTAAACACTTGTTCTTGACTCGAGAGAGCATTACAAGTACTCTTTGAACCCTAGATTAGCACATGGTTTCGTTGAGAGCTTCTTGAGGGGAGGTTAATTGAGTTTTGAGAAGTACAAAGGGGGATAGATAATCCTAGGACCCTTTTTATCCTTGAAGTTGGGGAATCACTTGTTTATATTTTATTTTCTTATTTAATTTTCAATCTCAACATTTGTGTCACTCAAATTGGGCGAGAGTGTAATAATCATTGTTTGACCGGGTTTTGGACAAATCCTCGTGGGAACGATACTTTACTCACTACTTTATTACTTGGCGCGACCCGTGCACTTGCGGCGCGTGGCGAACAATAGGCCCCACATTTAATAATAAAAAATTCCCCCAACCCCCCTTTCTCCCTCCCTAGTGAACAACCCCCCCAAAAAAAAATTCTCCCTTTCTGCAACTCCCCTCCCCCGCCCGCCCCCTCCACGACTGCCACCCTCCTCTATTCTCATCCGCCCCATTCATAAACCAGAACCACCCCTTTCCTCAAACTCCGACCATCACCACCACCTCTCATCATCATCTCATCCACACACCACCCATTCACCATAATCATCACCACCTTATCACCCATCCCCACACATCAAAATCTCATCCTCACTATCATCAGTAATGCAAGACTCTTTATCCTACACCATTCTCCGCCGCCATGGTTCAAGCTTCTCCGATCCGCCGCGCATTGAAATTCCAGAATGATAATTCCACCGCGTGGCTGGTAATACTTTAAACGTCATCGGCGGCGCACGCCGCCACCATGCATCTGACGCCGGTGACTATATGACTTCTCAGCTAGACTTGATTCTCCCCATCGAGCAAATCCATGGAGCTCGCAGCATGAGCGTCAGCTCCACGGGCGGCGTGTGAGAGTTCGTTCCCCACTGTCGGCGTCAGTTGGGGTTGGAGGAGGGTGACGGCGGTGGAGGGTAGAGCCGGGAATTCGGGCCGGCCCCTTTAAGCCCGAGCCCGAGGAGGCCGGGCTTTGATTTTGGAGGCAAAAAAAGGGAACGGGTTAGCCCGTCGGGCCGGCCCGCGGGCCGCTCGTTTAAGCCCGTCTAAGAAGTTTTTTTTTCAAGAAATAAAAATTAAAAAGGCAAATTGTACTATGTTATTATGTATTGGTTTATTTTGTGGTTTGTGAACAAGTTTTTTTAAAATGTGTTGTGTTATGTGGACATTGTGTCCATATGGAACATTCTAATATTCTATGTAGTTGTGATGTATGACTTCTAATTCTAGACTTGCTACTTATGGATCATATTTATGTTTTTTATTTATACTTAGTCCCTTGTTTTTTGATTATCTAATATTTGGAGTAATGAACGACTATTTCATGTCACTACTTTTTTCTGTTCTATTTAATCTCATTTTTTGAGTTGTGATGTATCTTTGCTTTTGTTGTCTTTATCTAGTAATTAATTAATTATTTGTGTAACATTGCCAATTTGTTATTGTTAATTAAAAAACCACATAAATTTAGCATGTTCTTCCCTTTTAAGTTTTATATATACCATTTTTGACAAATTATGTCACTTGACTTTGTTGCACAATTTATATTCAATTACCCATCTTTGTTTCTTTAATTTTTTCGTAGTGCAATTTCATTGATCAAAGAAAGTTAAAACCCTTCACTTTTTTTTAAAAAAAAGAGTAAAAGCCCGTGGGGCTGGCCTGAGCCCGACCTCTTAAGGGCCGGGCTTCAATAAAAGGATGTATTTTTGTTCGCGGGCTTAAACGGGCTTGGCCCGTTTAAGCCCGGCCCGCCCGAATTCCCAGCTCTAGTGGGGGGAGGCGCGCGGCGGGTGTGGGAGGGAAGTTGCAGAGAGGGAGAGTTGGGGGGGTCACCGGGGAGGGAGGGAGGGGGTGAGGGAATTTTTTATTATTAAATGTGGGGCCCATTCTTTCAGAAATAATATTAGTTAAGTCCCATGAGACTTCAAATTAATTACCACATTTTATGGGACTTGTTCTTAATTATGTCCCTTACATGGGACCTCTAATTAATTACCCTAAATATATATATATTATATACATTAATGATATTGATTCTTGGGAAAATTAATTGGAGGTCCCTGGGAGAACACATAATAAGAGAGAAGTCCCACTAAATGCTCAAATTAAAGTAGGGTCCCATGGGACCTTATTTCTATTATGTTTTAAACCTAATTTACCCTTTTACCCCTTTCATTAAAAACCAAAAACCAAAAACCAAAAACCAAAAACACAATTCATTCTTCACTCCCTTTCAATTTTCATCACCGATGAAGCTTCCCAAGAACCCTAGATTTCGCCTCCATCCTTGCACCGTGGATTTTCGCCGGCAGTCTTCGTCTCAGCCAGGCTGTGGTTCGCTCAAAGATTCAAAGTCATCTTAGGTGCCGATCTCCATTTTGAACCTTTGGGTGAACGATCAAATAGTTGTAATTGTTTCACTAGTTCTTTGTCAAGCTTGCTGTGCTTGTTTCTGGCTAAAGTTTTCTCTTGAGTAAATCCATTGTTTCTGCTAATATCTACTGCAAAATCATGTGTTTTGGAGGTTAAAATTGCTGCCAATTTATTTCTATTTTTGCTCGGTTTTGTACTTCATTGCTGAAGCTTTTGTTTGGTCCTGTAATTATTCTATTTTTTTTGTGGCCCAAGTTGCAGGAAAAATCTGATTGTACAATCTATTGTGATTATGTTCTGTACCTAGTCACATGCATTGAATTTCATTTAAAGTAGCTGTGATTTCGTTCTTGCAATTTTGTTGGTGGATTCATGCATATAAATCTGATCATGCGCCTAGAATTTGCTGCAACATATTGGTGTATTGTGACTTGATTTTAATTTGAACAATTTGTGTAGTTTGAATTTTAGGAAAATCTAAGATTCAATTGAACAAGGTTGCCGACTTTGAGGGGTGTATAAGCTCTGTTTTTTCGTCCAAAAACAGGGGAAATCCGAAAAAGCTGTAGCTTTTTCTGTTTCCACATGAGCTAAAGCTTTCATTGTCGTCAGAGCTCAAATAGTTGTTATTGCAGGTCATTCAGTTGTAAATAACAACTTTCTGGAAGACAGTTGAAGTTTTAAATGAATTTTATTGGGGATGGGTTTTGTGCTTTGATATTTTGTTCTAAGACAGGGGTGAAGTAAAATGTTGAAGCTTTGTTGGGTTAACACTAATGTCTTGGTATTTTAATAAGGTGTTTTTATTACTTTAATATAAAGTTGTCACAGATGCTCATTAAGTCGTTATATCTGGTTATTTACTTGTGAACAACAATGTTCCTGTGCAGGATGAATGAGAAGATGGAGAGGACATCAGGGAAGCATGTAATATGTTTGTTACATACGGGTGGATGATTTATAAATGGTGAAGAAGGTGAGATGCAATATGTGGGGGGCAGTACCATATCAAGAACTATAAAGGAAGGCACTACTTATGGAGAATTGAGAACAATTGTAGCATTAATTGTTGGATACGAAGCTAGGGGAATAACCATGAAATTTAGAGTGTGCTTTGATGATACAACAACTTATGTGGACTACTTGTCTATGAATTGTAATTGGTGCTGAATGGCAAGTTGTCTTTAATAACAAATGTGAAATGATGCTGTTATAACTGATTTTGTCATGAAACTTGTTATGATTGCCCAAAACATTGTTATATATGCCCAGAAGGTTGTTATGGACAGGCCAAACGTTGTTATAATGATAAGGTCATGTTGTATATGTGTGTTAGTCATAATCTTGTTACAGATGACAAAGGCAACACCATTTTCTGTTATCATTGTGCTAAAAGTGCGACATTAAAGAAATTAAATGACTTGTGTCAGGTGACGTATAACTTGTTACTAAAGGCCAAGAAGTTGTTACGCGTTGCCCAAATGTTGTGACGATGGAAACCCAGTTTTAGTTTTTCCTGTACTAAAATGCAATTTTCAAGAAATTAAATGACTTGTAACTGTTGCCCAATAAGTTGTTACGCATGGTCATAAGGTTGTTAAAGACAACCCAGAAGTTAGTACTAAAAATATTTACACATTGTAAGTTGTGCCCAATAACTTGTTATTAATGCCCAATAAGTTGTTACGTGTTGCCCAAAAATTGTGACGATGGAAAGCCAGTTTCAATTTTCCTTGCTAAAATGCAATTTTCAATAAATTAAATGACTTGTGACTGGTGTCCAATAAGTTGTTATGCATGGTCAGAAGGTTGTTAAAGACAATCCAGAAGTTGTTAGTACTAATTTTTTTTACACATTGTCAGTTGTGCCCAATAACTTGTTATTAATGCCCAATAAGTTGTTATGCGTTGCCCAAAAGTTGTGACGATGGAAACATACTTTAAGTTTTCCCTGTGCTAAAATGCAACTTTAAAGAAATTAAATGACTTATGACTGGTGCCCAATAAGTTGTTACACATGGTCAGAAGGTTGTTACTAATGCCCAATATCTTGTTATACATGGTCACAACGTTCTTACAAATAGCCCGCCCAAAAGTTGTTACAACTCAAAATCTTGACACCTAGTAACGGCCGTAACAACTTACACAATCACTAAAAGTTGCTACACAAAGTCAAAATGCTGATAAAATTCACATAATTTATACAACTTGTTTCAATTCTCCATAAGTAGTGCCTTCCTTTATAGTTTTTGATATGGTGCTGCCCCCCCACATATTGCATCTCACCTTCTTCACCATTTATAAATCGTCCACCCATATGCAACAGACATATTACATGCTTCCCTGATGTCCTCTCCATCTTCTCATTCATCCTGCACAGGAACATTGTTATTCACAAGTAAATGACCAGATATAACGACTTAATGAGCATCTGTGACAACTTTATATTAAAGTAATGAAAACACCTTATTAAAATACCAACACATTGGTGTTAACCCAACAAAGCTTCAACCTTTTACTTCACCCCTGTCTTAGAACAAAATAACAAAGCACAAAACCCATCCCCAATAAAATTCATTCAAAACTTCAACTATCTTCCAGAAAGTTCTTATTTACAACTGAATGACATGCAATAACAACTATTTGAGCTCTGACGACAATGAAAATTTTTTGCTCATGTGGAAACCGAAAAAGCTACAGCTTTTTCGGATTTCCCCTGTTTTTGGACCAAAAAACAGAGCTTATACACCCCTCAAAGTCAGCAACCTTGTTCAATTGAATCTCAGATTTTCCTAAAATTCAAACTACACAAATTGTTCAAATTAAAATCAAGTCACAATACACCAATATGTTGCAACAAATTCTAGGCGCATGATCGGATTTATATGCATGAATCCACCAACAAAATTGCAAGAACAGAATCACAACTACTTTAAATGAAATTCAATGCATGTGACTAGGTACAGAACATAATCACAATAGATTGTACAATCACATTTTTGCTGCAACTTGGGCCACACAAAAAACAGAATAATTACAGGACCAAACAAAAGCTTCAGCAATGAAGTACAAAACGAGCAAAAATAGAAATAAATTGGCAGCAATTTTAACCTCCAAAACACATGATTTTGCAGCAGATATTAGCAGAAACAATGGACTTACTCAAGAGAAAACTTCAGCCAGAAACAAGCACAGCAAGCTTGACAAAGAACTAGTGAAACAATTACAACTATTTGATCGCTCACCCAAAGGTTCAAAATGGAGATCGGAACCTAAGATGGCTTTGAATCTTTGAGCGAACCACAGCCTGGCTGAGAAGAAGGCGGCCAGTGAAAATCCACGGCGCAAGGATGGAGGCGAAATCTAGGGTTCTTGGGAAGCTTCATTGGTGATGAAAGTTGAAAGGGAGTGAAGAATGAATTGGGTTTTTGGTTTTTGGTTTTTAATGAAAGGGGTAAAAGGGTAAATTGGGTTTAAAACATAATAGAAATAAGGCCCCATGGGACCCTACTTTAATTTGAGCATTTAGTGGGACATCTCTTTTATTATGTGTCCTCCCAGGGACCTCTAATTAATTTTCCCTTGATTCTTCTACTGCAATTACATCATAATAAGATCATCATATATCTTGGTAGATGTGTTGTGTAAAAGACAATGAATAGGCAGACTATAAGGAGTAGGCTATTTTTGTCTTTAGATTTGGTTGGATTCTTTTCTTTGTTATTTATTATATAAAAATATAAAATTGAAATATAGACAGATCCTAATGATACGCAGGGACCACCTTTTAAGCGGATTCCAATAAGCCCATAATCATTGTTGTCAAACTTGCTAATTGACTCTCCAGTTTTACGGTTTTTACGGTTTTATCTAATCAAAACATGTCATGAGTCATTTAAAATTGTACTGGCTGTAAACTCAGTAAAAATTCACGAGTTTACACACCGAATTTACCATTTTTACGTTTCTACCTTATGGAATATCATGTCAATTTGTTATAAATCTCATGTTAATTACTTTTATTTGACCATATTCAATAAATTTATATATAAATTTCATAAAAAATTATTTATTTAATTAGAAAAAGTATGAATGTTGATATATTTAATATCAACTATTTATATTTAAAATATATTCAAGTTAAATTGTTGTTATTTTTTGTATTTCTTATCAAATTATATACTAGAAACGTGTATTTATTAATAAAGGTAAACTCTTAAAAGTTTATGATCCGATTTTACATTTTTTTCACGAGTTCAACAACCTTACCCATAATAATAGATATACTGCAGATGGAAATAGTCATATCATATGTGTCTAGTTATTAATGAATGAAGTAAACATTTTTTTGGCAAAAAAACTTAATGATGTGGGCTATTTATTTGATATCTTTGACCAAGGAAAAAAAATCCGGACCGGACCGGTCGAATGGTTTGCTCCGGTTGAGCTTTAAAACCGGGAGTGCAGTTGACCCGGCAAAGGACCAAATCAACCCAGTCATAACTGGCCAACCCGGTCAAACCCAGGGGTTGAACCGGGTTGGCCTTTTTATAATAAAAAAAGAAGAAATTTTTTTATTTTATTATAATTCACCTAATTACTAGCTTTCACTTAACTCAATTTTAGAAATTAGGAAACTATAATACTTTAAATGCTATTTTACTTGCATATACTTAATATTTAATTATTGTTGCTCTTAATATTTGTATTTTAGTCTGTGGATTGTAAAATAATATTTATTTTCACGTGTAATCAACTAATATTTTCTCTTTTTCCCTCTATAGAAACATTAAAATATTTATATTTGATGAATCATGCATACCTATCTACATTTACATTTTGATATTAGTGATTATTAATGTTAATATCAATAAAATTTTATTATTTCAATATAATCAGTTTGACCTCGGTCTGACCCCGATCAGACCATTGACCCTTAAATCAGTGTATCACCCGATTTGATATCCAGTCCGATTTTTTGAACCTTGTCTTTGACCTCGTTAAATGACATTTTATGTCAAAAGAGAATGTTTTGATCGATCGCACTTTTAGAGAACTAAATTCAGACGAGATAGATACGGTGTTTTGGCTAAAACAGCTTTCGAGAAGATTAATGCCAACAGTGAATCAGGATTCAGGAGGTTTCGTTTTTACAGGACAAATTAATGGGGAAGTAATCTTTCATGAATTAAGTCATTACTCTACTCATGATTGAATGAATTTTTTTTTTCAATTTATTTTGTATAATCCTTATTCTCGATGTTAATGAGATTTAGTTTTTTGCAAATGAAAAATGTCTTACATTTTTTTTTTTTTTTTTGCAGGAGAAAGTTGACAGTTGATTTTTCAAGTCATATATAGATCTATCCTCGACATATAAATACGTTTATGGAAGGGTTTATTCTTATTTGGATTCTATTGCAACTTGAAGTAAGATAAGTATTTAAAACCAGATAATTATCATACAAAAAGTGCATCCAAGGATAAGGAGTGAGAAATAAAAAATGGCCAATGACATTTAAATTCCAAAAGCTGTTGAATTATTGACATTGAGCTCCCAATTTCTAATCTTAACTGCGAATTGAGAGGTAAGCTTTAAACTTAAATACTATATTTATAATTGGTTGAATTGATAATTTACGACTCATTCTTTAGATAAGTTTATTGAACTTAAATACTATATTTATAATTGGTTGAATTGATAATTTACCACTCATGCTTTAGATAAGTTTATTGGAAATTCACTGTCATTAATTTAATCTTCTGAAACCTAACTATTATTAATGATAAGAGGATTTTTGGTGATGACTAACTCATAAATGTTGTTATGAGACTGGTATCTAGAATCCAATTTAACAAAACTTTTGTTTAAAAAATGAGGGTTAATATAACTTTTGGTCCCTGAACTTTAAAATTTTTGGTTTTGGTCCCTAAACTTTTGGTCAATTTTGGTTTTGGTCCCTGAACTTTAAAATCGATGATTTTAGTTCTGAACTTTCGATCAATTTTGGCCTTGGTCCCTGAGCTTTAGAGACTAAAACCAAAATTGACTGAAAGTTTAGAGACCAAGACTAAAATTGACCGAAAGTTTAGGGACCAAAACCAAAATGATCGAAAGTTCAGGGACCAAAACCAAACCTTAGTGAAAGTTCAGGGACTAAAAGTTATATTAACCCAAAAAAGGAAGATAATTCTTCTAAATAAGTTTTAAGATGTTAAAATAAGATTATATGCGAAGAAGCAAGTAAAATTAGGCACAGGATGTTAAAATTACATAATATGTGAAGAAGTAGAATTAGAAATTAGCAATAAGAAGAGCCTCAAACCAACGATTTAGTAATCTAATGCATAAAAGCCCCCTCATATGTGAGAGCTTGCAAATTTCTATTCCACATGTAACCTCATCTTAGTCTTGACCAGTCTGATTTAAAGAAAAAAGAGCCTCAAATGAATGAACGTGATAGAAACACTAATTCAATATGCACTTATTTGTTCCAAAAAAAAATGCACTTGTTTGTTATGATACGGTTATTGATGACACACACACAGAGAAGCTAGTAAGTGAATCAATCTTTTGGATTTAGTATAGTTGGCCATCCTTCATCAGCCTGCATCTTCACAAACTCTGCTAACACCTTTATGTCATCATCCTCCAAACGAGCTCCAAATGTGCATTGACCTCGGGGCATACATTCCTTACCAAATCCCTGTATATATATGTTAGTGTGTGCATGTGTGTTTGTCATATGTAAGCAACTATGTTTGTGAGAGCACTTCTAGCAATAGCAAGCTACACCCGACACATGCGTGGAATGATCAATTTATAGGCAATCACACAGAGTATTCCTAAAGAATTATATATATATATATAATTTTTTTTTTGTCAAACCTAAAGAATTATTCACACACAGTAATATATGACATGCTTATCTAGGTCAGTAACAAGGAAAGAGGTTACATTTCCTTCATTTTCTACAATATTTGTTATGATCTTGTTATTCTAACTTGATTTTAATATGGGAAATCACTTTGAAGTCCCAATAAAGAAACATAATCACCAAAAAAATTCAGAACAAGTGAGCAGCCATGGACTTCTTGTTATTTCCTGTATTGGGACTTATTATTGCATGTTGTTCAGTTGTTGTAAGGCTTTTTGGTTACTATGTTCCTTCCTTGGGACCTCATAATGATTTTCCCTTTTAATTTTTTTATGCTTTTTTATAAAGTAGGGATACTAAAGTCATTTTCTTTCAATTTTTTCAATCAATTCCATTCCATTATGTGAACTTAGAATGGTGAAGGAGAAATCTGTGAAGGGAATGATCAATTTACTGATACCATGCTGCTGTTTAATATTTGTCAGTTCCCCTTCAGTTCAAATATTGACAGAGTCAAAGATTTTGTCTAATTGTCTAAAATTTATTAAGTCCTTGGACACCACAAGAATACCCACCGGCATTCTTCCTTTGCCATAGTATGTGATTCGGTAGATCTCTTCTTCTGTGTCAACTCCATTTCTGCAGGGCCAACCGTCTGAGTTATTTCAGGAACATTTAACAATAGAAGGGATATAAACTAAGAAGTCGTTTACAGTTTTGCTTGACAAAACAAACTTAAACATCTGGGAAGCATAGAACCACATGTATAGGATAGCAATATGCCAGAAAGATCTTTAGAACAAGAGTTCCAAACTTAACATCATTACTTTCCTTTCAAATTAGGATCTATGACAATTGCAATGTTGAAATAGTTCAAACATTTTCATACAATTTTTAGTGAAGTAATGTTTTGGTTCTCGAACTATTCAAACTTTTTTACAATGGTCCTTTGTATTTTAAACCCCCCTCCAAACCCCCACTAATTTAGTTCTTCTGTCTGCTCAAGTTAATGTTTTTTTTTTTTTTGCCAGATTACTCAAAACGTCTCTTTTTCCAGCATATTAATTAATGGACAGTACGAACGTGCACTTTTGTTTCATTTGTGTCAGTAATTTAGCTAAGAAAGCGTAAATTATGGACAACATTGGTGAAGAACTAATGAGTGAAATACTATATTTCAAGAGTACCAAAATATTAATTCACCCCATGATTTGTCAAAAATGAGTTCTGAAAATTCAATGTTTGACTTAGATTGTGCCAATCCTTTTGAATTCTTGATATGTTCTATGTTTATCTACATCATAAGGATGCTAAAGTAGTTATTCCTTACCTCTGTAAATCCTTTATAAATAGTGTTGCTCCCTGGAAGGAAAAGAAGAAGAAAGAAGAAAATATGAATGAGAGAAATGACATAATGAATGAACATACATATATAACAAGATGTCTTGAGCAAATGGAAGCTCACTGGCTGTATTATGTTCCCACCAGCATCATGACAACCAATACAAGCTTGACTAAACAATGAGCCTCCTCTCTGGATATCTATGGTTTGTCCATTTGAAACTGTACCATTGAATAAGTCAACAAGATTACAAACTGCATAATTCTACTGCATTTAGAAAAAGTGACATGTTTAGAAGTTCTCTCTCTCTCTCTCTCTGTGTCCCCCCCCCCCCCCCCTCTGTGTCGAAATCCATTTTTCCCCTTAGTAATGAAAGTAAGTGTGAAACAAGGCCAAGAAAAGGGAAAATTTAGCATTACTATATATAATAGGCATCATGTGCCAATCGGTTCTATCAGACACTGTTTCCTCACAAACTTTAAGATGTTAAGTGAAGACCCAGTTGGTTTCATCAAATCTCTGCTACAATGAACTAACCTTCCATACCTTGTACCAAAACTTAACTTTTGATGGAGAGAATAGGATGAGCCTTAAAATGGGAATAAAAGAAAATCCAAGTCTTGGTCACTTGGTTAGTGAGCCTTTAAGGTAGTCAATGATCGGTTCATTGAAAAGTTTAATCCGTTACATAACAGGTTTTATGAGTATTTTTAAAATCACATCAATATGGATTGAACATGAAACATTCTAGCCTGGGCCACATTTTTTTCTGGAATAAAAAGTAAAAGTTTGAGTAAATTCACCCCAACAAAACGGAAAAAGAAAAGGTATGCTTATGTAGAATCCTCAAATGAAATTTTATCACATTTTCACTACCTACGTAGCCTTACAATTTCCTTTTCCATATCACTTCTGCCAAGACATAGAGAAAATTCTGCTAATTTCCTCCTTAACCTCTTCTAAAAGCATTTCATACCTGCAAAACTTAAACTCAAGTGTAGGAATGTTTTTCACCATTGATCATACTAAGAAACTTGGCATTGGTTTATGCATTTTCAATTAGATGTCAGACGTTTATAACAACCTTTTCAAGATTCTATTCATACTTAGCCCAAGAGTTGAAGCTCACCCATGGTCATTTTATGTAAGAGAGATATAGGCCTCCTAACAAAATATTCGTCATTTAGCCAGCAACTCACCTAAAACTAGACTTTAACTTGCTGAGTTTCATGCAATCTCACCTCTTTCAGGACCAATGTGACATTTTCTTACATAGACATCATACATGAGGAATATGCCAGCGTTAGAAAAGACTGAAAGGGAGTTACATTATAACCCTCTCTGATAAACACAAAGACGAGAAAAAAATGAGGTAAGAAAACACGCAAGGGTAATTATGGAAATTGGAAGCAAAAGCAGGGGCATTATAGTATTTAAGGGAAAAAAAACAAGGAAGATGCTTCAATATTCGAGATTAGGCTTGAGTGGTTAACCTGGAGGGTAGCATAGGGGAGATAAGGCGAGGAAGGCAGCCATTAAAGGTGGAGCCATGCTTTTGTTGAAAGAAAACTTCAAATTCTCTGACTTTACAGGGATGAGAATTTTTTCTGCCTTCACAAATTGAACCAATTTTTCACTCAGTCTTAAAAAACAAAAAACAATGAAGAAAAGCAAGAAGGGTGAGAGAGATACAAGAGGGGCTTACCTTAATCGAGAGGGGTTGAAGGGTATAGTTGTTGTTATTATTGCAACTAGAAATTAACGAAGCAAGGTGCATCATCTTTTTCTGGAAATGTGAACTCAATTGTCCTACTCAATCTCAAAGCTAGAACTTCGAATGCAACCTACGAGGAGTAAGCTAAATTTTGACGTCTAAAACACCAGAATTTATCAACTATAGTTTACCCAAATAATTACTTTCCCACACTCCTCGATGCAAAGAAGTGGTTGACGACCATGTTCAAAGAAATTATTACCTCCCCTTCTGAACAAGCATGACTACAAGAGTTCAGGTTGTTGGCCAAAAATATCTAGTATAATAGAATGATATATATAAGTTTTTCAGAAATATTATGATAATATAATTAAGTAATTTACTTATTTTTTTAATCTCCCCAAATTATTCTTTAACATAAACAATTTCTTAAATTAGTCAATAGAATATTATATTTAAGGACCGGATGCAACAGAATGTTAGTTATTTATAAGAAATATAAGTTAGTTTTCCTATAATAACATATTTTATCATGACCACTTTTGGATAGAAACTAATTAATATGTGCAATTCATGAGAATACTCTAAAAAAAAGTATGACTTTATGAAATAATGGGGATTACAATATAATATTTAAGATCAAATTAAAAAATAAATTAATTAACTATTATATTAAATACTAAGGTGTGATATTCAAATTTTCAAAAAAGAAGGTGTGGGATTAAAAAGCTTTTTACTTATTAGAACCAACATAGACATGGAAATGTTTGCTAAGTTTGCAAAGATTCTTCCTCCTCCTGATTTTGCAGTTCATTCTAATTTTGAGTGATTTCATGCTATGGTGAATCGATGTGTAATTTATCTTCATGTTCTTCGAGCTTATTTATTGCCTTCCATCATTTGTGAAAAGTCTTTTTTTTACCCACTCAAATAAAGTTTTCTTTTCTTAACCAAATAATTCAAATAAAAAACTTGGTCCATACTACATCATGGTTTGGGCGCTCCCGCCATGGAATAATAATAGAGAAAATTTTAAATAAATACCCATCGAATATCAAAAGGATAAAAAGGTAGATCCGATATACAAAAGGACATAAAAGGGATCGTTCCCAATTTGGGATAAACAATTTTAAGGCAAAAAGACCAAAATGCCTCTGTCTCCATTAACCACTCAAGTATCGCCATTAACCACTCCCGTATAACGATTAACTACTCTAGTATAGTCATTAACCACTTCGCTGATTTATTAGTTAGGCTTGTTTTTGTGAAAGTTATTAACTACTCTAGTATAGTAATCAACCACTTCAGTATAGCGATTAACTACTTCCTTGATTCATTAGCTGGGCTCAAATGTTCTTATATTTGTGAAAGTCGTTAACCACTCTAGTATAGCAATTAACCACTTCAGTATATCCATTAACCACTCTAGTATAGCCATTAACCACTTCACTTTGAAAGTGAATAGAGACAGGGGCATTTTGATCATTTTACCTTAAAATTGTTTATCCCAAATTGGGAACTATATCTTTTATGTCATTTTGTATATTGGAGGTACATTTTTGCAATTTTGATATTTGAGGGATATTTATTTGGAATTTTTCCATAATAATACGGATTGCCCCAAATGGAATAACAATAATACTAACATTAATATTGGCAAAAAAAAAATTTAATAGTTTTTTCCCATAAAATATCACTACAAAGCAAGGTTATGAAGCTTGGATTAGCCTCTAAACTTGTTGAGGTAGTAGATTAAAGATAAATACATCAATTTAGGTTTAACTCGAGGGTGAAACTAGAAGGGAATAAAAGATTGTAAAAATAATTGATAACTTAAACACTAATTCGATACCTTAAATTACTAACAAAATAATCATATACTTATGCAACATTCTTTACAATTTCTTTAACATATTGACATTATAATATAAATTCACTATCCAATGAGACATAAAATAAATAATCACTAAATATTCTTCCTAATAAAATATTAAAATAGATTAATGATAAAAATTATTCATGCAAACCATCATTTAATCACTAAACTAATAGTTAATAACATTAAAATTATCGTTGACTTTTACAAATATTATTTTCTACAATTCATGTCACATAAAAAACAAATTTAAAATTTAAAAAAGGAAGTGGGTCAACCCAGTAACCTACCAGGTTGCCAAATACTGCACAAGGTTGCAGCCACCTCGGTTCAATAACACACTCAAACAAGTTTCATGGTCAAGTCGCTGGGTTCCAGAGTCGGTCCAAGTTTGATTACTATAATACAAAGCCATGCTTTGCTCGTGGCAAAGTAGTTAGGAGATTGCAAATGCCCGCGTCTCCATAATAAAGCCAAGTTTTTTACTACTTCCTCCTACATTAATAAATATAAGATTTAATGATTTTTTTTAGGGATTAAGAAGTTAAACAAGTCATTTAATGATAACAAACGTTGTTATACATTATTAGAAAATATGTTGGTTTAGAAACCAAAATTTTTTGAAAAAAATGGGGTAACTAATTACAGGTCTCGTATAAGGAATTTAATTAAGATGAAATCGGGTAATTAATTTCATGTCCCTAACACGAAGTTGTTATCGCATACTCATTAAATTGTTATTGTAGACCAAACAATTGTTATCGTCTGATCAAAAGTTGTTACTGAATTCTCAGTTACTGACAACTGAATGAGCATATGATAACTTTTTGGCCTACAATAACAATTTAATGAACATGTATAACAACTTGTGGCTAACCATAACAACTAAATGAGCATATATAACAACTTTTATTCAGTAACAACTTTAGAGCTGCCGATAACAACTGAATGGGCATGTGATAACAACTTTGTGGGACCTGAGATTAATTATGCGATTTCACGTGGGACCTGAAATTATTTATACGATTTCGTTGGACCCCATGATAATTAAGTTCATTACAAAGGACTTATAATTAATTTTTAAAAAATTTCAACAAATCCATTTATAAGTATTTAAAATAGTCAACTAAGTTGTCAGGGAAATGCATAAAAATCATTATTTTGGTATAAAAAAAGGCCAAGTTTTGACTATTATATAATACTCCTCGTAGTAGTTTATCCTAAATGTAAGATCACTTTGACTTTTTTTTTAGAAGTTAAAGAAACAAATTAGACTACTAAATTATAATATATCACATATAATTAGATTATAAATTAGTTTATGAGTAGAATAAATTAGTTTTGAAGAAAAAAATAACTATAGATAATTTAAAATGATTAATTTCGTTGGACCCCATGATAATTAAGTTCATTACAAAGGACTTATAATTAATTTTTAAAAAATTTCAACAAATCCATTTATAAGTATTTAAAATAGTCAACTAAGTTGTCAGGGAAATGCATAAAAATCATTATTTTGGTATAAAAAAAGGCCAAGTTTTGACTATTATATAATACTCCTCGTAGTAGTCTATCCTAAATGTAAGATCACTTTGACTTTTTTTTTAGAAGTTAAAGAAACAAATTAGACTACTAAATTATAATATATCACATATAATTAGATTATAAATTAGTTTATGAGTAGAATAAATTAGTTTTGAAGAAAAAAATAACTATAGATAATTTAAAATGATTAATTTTATATACTTAATTAAAAAAAAAAAGTCAAAGTGAAGTACACCATTGGCAATGCATCATTCTTGTTCACAATCGTCTTCGTTCTCATTTCCCACTTCACAATCTCAAAGCAGAGGTTCACAGAAGAAGAAAGGAAGCATTTTGAACTTACATCAATGGTTTCATCGGCCACCTTACACCTTCACCCTGTGCTTTCTATGGCGCCCAGGTCGCCGTTATGCACCCCAAACCAAATTTCTCGCTCTTTCCCTCAAAGATTCTGCAAATTCCAACGAAATCGGAGCTCAATATCAAGGAGACCCCATTTCGTAACTAAATCTTTGCTATCTGAAAGCATTCCGAAAGTGGGTGCCCAATCAACTGGACCCATTGATTCTTCTGAGCTCATTGAAGTGGTCAAAACTGCTGCTCAGACTGGTGCTGAGGTTTGTCATTTTCCTTTACCTCATTTTGATGCTTTCTATGATCGCCACTTCAATGGCTTATATCTTTAAATTAGCTTTGGACAACAAAGGAGAAATGTTTTCTTTTTGTTTTATTGAGATTTCAAAATGCAAGAGCTTCTAATTAGTGGGAAATAGAGTGGTGATGGATATTGAAAATGGTGGAGTCAATTATTATGAGTTGGAGTGGCGAGGATTGAAAAGTTAAAACATTTTTGTCAAAGAGGCTCTGTGTCTCTGACACCATTTGAAGAATCAGCATCTCATGAGCTATAGCTTTTAGGAGAAGGCCTAAACATCTGTATCACCAACTATAAAGGATGAACTGACTTGCTTAACCCTGTGCAGAAGCTTTTGTAATACTATATTCATGAACCATATTACTATGTTTTTTTATGTCTTTTTGTTATTCCCAGGTTGTGATGGATGCTGTCAATAAGCCACGGAATATCACATATAAAGGATTAACTGACTTGGTGACTGAGTAAGGTCTCGTTGAATCTCTAATCAATGTGGGCTTGGGTGAACATCTCTTTTTCTAGAGAAAAGTACCTTTTCTGTCCAATGTTGTTAACTTCACAAATTGATTTTCTTTAAATGTATATAATCTTTAAACTGTGAACTCCAATTGTATTTTTCATTGTAGTTATTGCACTCTTATTTTCTAACTGATGTATATTTCTTCTTATTTCAATCTTATTCTCATACAAGTTTGTAATTATTTACAGGACAGATAAAATGAGCGAAGCTTCCATATTACAAGTTTTGAAAAAGAATTTTAAGGATCATCTTATTCTTGGGGAGGAGGGTGGAGTTATAGGAGATTCAGCTTCTGATTATCTCTGGTGCATTGATCCTTTAGGTTGGAATTTCTGTCCATACTCATTTTTGCTTATCATTGTTGAGAAATGAGGAGGAAAAGTAAGGACTTTTTTCTGGGGGGGTGGGTGTTGAACAAAATACATTATTCAAAGACTCAATGAGTGGATGAATAACCTAATGACTGTCAACCTCTACTTTGCTAATAATACGGAGTAATTAAGCAAAGGCACTAAGCCTTTTACTTTGGGTAATTGCAATTTACAACGAGCAACTATTTTCTTAGCCCGGGAGTTTTTCCTAAATTTGCAATACCTCTTAGAACCTATTATTAAAGGAATGATATTAATCCCCCCATATGGTTCTCTGTTTTCAATGAATTTTCTTTTGCAAAAATATTTCCCTTCATGTATGCTTATATGCACGCGAGACAGCATGTTTGTCAGGCTTTTTTATTTTTGAATTGTAATTTACATAGATTTGATACTTAGATAATTTACCCACATATCTTTGATATGTATGTAGATGGGACGACAAATTTTGCGCATGGCTATCCTTCCTTTGCAGTTTCTGTGGGAGTTCTATATCGGGGGAAACCTGCAGCTGCTGCTGTGGTACTTTAACCACTGTTTATTGTTATTTCCTGTTATTTGAGTGGTAAAATAAACTTGAATTACTTCACCACTGATTGACTCTCTAAAAGTGTTATTTTAAATAATTGAGATAATTGTAATGAAAACATGGCTATTACTTGAGCTTGATGAAAACAGGACACACATTCCTTCTGTTTGATGTATTTCATCTCTACTCTTGTGATTTCAAATTGGTCTCTCAAGTCTGAGAATTGAAATGGCATGTGATGTGTGTGCTTACGATTGAATGAAATTTAAATATAAGATGGACTTTTTGAATATGTGTACAGTAATGCATCAATAAAGGGATCTTTTTCAATCATTGTGAACAAATCATATTCGTTGGCTTGCTCAGTAATTTAGTCAGAATTGGCTTGCTCAGTAAGTTACAGCCCCAATGGTATTTTCTTCGCATATTGAGAAGAGCTCAAATATGGTTGTAGTGCAATTTCATCATTAGAAATGGCACTATGAAAGGCTTTGAACACATTTTTCTCAGTTACAATTTGATGGAATTGTTGATAATGCAGTTTTTTAATTCACGTAATGTAAATGATAGTTATGAGATCTGTAATTACTTATATCACCCTATGGCTTGGAGCTTGTCATGTAGACTTTCTGGTTTATGTCAGGAAGTTAGGTTGTGCCCTACGTTTGAAAGATTTTTGGCACAAAATACACTCTGGTTCTAGCAAGAAGAATTGAGTTTCATGGAGATTTTTTCATAGGAGTGCTTGTTCCTCTCTATGCTTTTGAGCTCATGGTTTATGTAGAAGATTCCTCATGTATTTTCAAAGAGACGGTGGGTGGCATACTGGATTTAATTGCATTTATTAGTCATGTCATACTGTCTTATTTTCTTTATTTTTCTTTTCATATTTATTGCCTAGGAGTTCACACCCTTGCCTGGAGATTCTCTTCTCTTTGTGAAACTTTTATTTTCTTTTAGAAAAGCATATGATTGTAGGCTCATAACGGCTCATCAGATATGGAGCATCAACCAATCTTCTATTATACCTTCTATCATTGTGGATGAATCTGGAAGAAATGTTATTGATTAAATAATATGATTTCTTTTTTTCTATATCAGGTTGAGTTTGTTGGAGGTCCTATGTGCTGGAATACCCGCACTTTCTCTGCAACTGCTGGTGAAGATTATTTTATTTTAACGCTATTTATGCCAAAAAGATTGAAAATGATTTGCCTATTTTATTTGTTTATAGATTACTTATAATTACTCTACAACCAATTCTCTTTACCTTCTAGGTGGGGGAGCATTCTGCAATGGACAAAGGATCCATGCTAGTACAACTGATCAGGTGAGTAATATTAGAAGCCACCTTTAATATTGTGCGTAACGTAGGTCAATAATAATAATAAGCAGCAGCAATAGATGATCACTCGAATCTCATACTGTTGTGTTATGTAATGCTAATGTTGCACAAATCATTGTCATTGTGATTTTCCATTTATTCAGGCAAAATAATCTGGTTTCCCCACCGCTATGCGTAAACTAATCTTCATTTTCTTGTTGCCAGGTGGAGCGATCTCTTCTAGTTACAGGATTTGGTTATGATCATGATGATGCATGGTCTACAAACATAGAATTATTCAAACAATTTACTGATGTCAGCAGGGTAATCACCTTTAACCTAGTCATATGTAATCCTTGTCAGGAGTTTGTTCCTCATTTCTGTGCCTTTCACCTCCCTCCCTCCCTCCCTCCCTCAATTTTTGAATATTTGATGTTTAGGGAGTTAGGCGACTCGGAGCTGCTGCAGTGGATATGTGTCATGTAGCTTTAGGGATTGTAGAAGCATACTGGGAATATCGTCTAAAGCCATGGGACATGGCTGCTGGAGTATTGGTAAGCTCTATGGGTTGTATACCCTGTGTGGATTAACTTATACCAAGTAATCATTCATTTTGCGATGTAAATATGTTAGAGGAGTTTTGTCTCGTAAAATGCAGAAGCGCTTTTTTTATGTTGGTCCAAAAGTGAAGGTAAAATTGCTGTCTGAAATACACTTAAGTGACTTCTCAGTGAGAAAACAATAGATAGTACTTATCTTTGAAGCATTTGTACCAATTTTTGAAACTTATTATATCGATATCAATTAGATCCAACTGTTGGATAGCTCAGTCTCCCATGGCCCTTATAAAACTGTTTTCAAAGTTCCATTCTATTTTCCTTCTTGTAGATGGTTGAAGAAGCTGGTGGGAAAGTTACCCGGATGGATGGTGGACAATTTTGTGTTTTTGATAGATCTGTTTTGGTTTCCAATGGTGTGATGCATGCAAAGGTTAGTGTCCTGATTGGTTCCCTCTTAACTTGCTTGATAACTTCTAAATTTTCTTTCTGATATAGGTCTCTATTTATGCTCCTAGTACGATATAAATATGTGAAAGTACTGGGTTACAAGTTGCATATACCTGGGCATAATTTTCTTTCTGATATTGCAAAATGAAAGGAATGAATTTTTAGGGTTTATTGAGATTGACCATCACAATTTGGTCAGAACTTTGACATGCTGGCATCCTTGTCTTTTATTAATATATTTTTCTGCCTGAATGAGTTCAGCTGTTGGAGAGAATTGGACCTGCAACAGAGAAATTAATAAGCAAAGGAATTGATTTTTCATTGTGGTATAAACCTGATGGATACAGAGCAGATGTTTAAAGCACCGCCGCATTGCTATATTCTAGAGATGCTGCCAAACTTCATCAATCAAATAAATGTCATAGACCATTTATTCTTTCTTTTTCTTGTTGCTTCCATATTTACAACCCTTCCAGCATTTTTGTAAAATTAATAATTCATAGTATGCTTGCAACCTAACACCATCTAGTGGGAGTAGGCTTGTTGCTGCTGCTGCTGCTGCTGCTGCTATAGTATGCTTGAAAAAACCTGCTTGTGCTCCAAAATCAAATATTTGTGAGATCTACTGAAATTTGAGTTTCATAATATCTCTGTACAGTTGCCCAGTATTGAACCATGGTTTATCTAGTCAAATAAGATTCACAATAATTTTGTGAGCCATGCTGTAATCTACTTTGTCTTAGAAACTTTTATATTATATCATAAGTATCTCTTTATATATAGGGTGGCCTAGTATACAAGGCTTCCACCAAAGACTTGGAGAGTGATAAATATACGCAACCTTATCTTTGCAAGTGGAGGCTGTTTCCAGTATATCTTTCTCTATGTATAAAGTATAAACTTTAACTATTACATGAAACTCCATGAACAATTTTATTATACTCTATTACGGTACGAGGCCAGATATGAACTATGATAGTGCATGATTTGCATCGATTACAGAGGAATTCTGTAGTCATTAGAATTAGGTTTGATGGAGACTCCTTTGATGACAAGGCCTTGTTTCCAAGCACCACCTTCAATCTCATACAAAGAGAATTCCATTTCTCCACCTTCATTGTCATGAGCTGGTACTACAAATTGCCCTACTGGAATCTCTATCCATTGCACTCTCGTCTTGCTAATCAAATTCTCCTTGTGTTCTTGCTTCTTCCCTCCAGGGAGCACAAGCCTTACATTCACAGGAACCTCCCAGCCTTGAGCTGGGTCTTTCAGCATCACATGAAAGCATACTTGATACGTAACTCCTGCTGTCAGCTTTCTTGTGTCTAACCTCCCATGCACTTCTAGCCAACACACTCTTTTCAGTTCAGCTGCCTCTATCGTTGTCCCACTGCCAAATCACACCTCGTTGCTCTCAGTAATTAAGTCAGGGTTTATAATACAGGGAAAATTAATCTTTTTGACCTTACCGTTTTGATTCAGTTGTTACTTAATCCCTAAATTTTAACTCAATGTGATTTAGTTCCTGGAGTTTTGACTCAGTTGTATAGAGATTGAGTTACATAGAGTTAAAATTTAGGGAATGTGTATCATCTGAGTCAAAACCATAGGAATTAAGTTATATTGAATAAGAGTTTAAAGATTGTGTAACACTCGAGTCAAAACTCTAGGGCATCAATTTTCCCTTTTTTATATTATATAGTTGGTGCATATATTTTAAAGGGTGAAACTGCAAAAATAACCATGATAAATTGGCAAATGTGCATATGACACCATAATAAAACCTCAAGGGCATAAATACTTGTCATAAATTTAAAATGGTGCAAAATTATTTTTCCTTTAATATGAGTTAACGGCAGTTAAGTTGAGTTGTGAATCCTACAAAATTCTTCGACAAAATGAACTAATTGCCATTACTCATTTTGACGGAAAAAACAATTATGCACATTTTTAAATTATGATGAGTATTTATGCACCCCACGTTTTATTATGGTGTCAGATGCACATTTGTTAATTTATCATGCGTATTTTTGCACCTTCGCCCTATTTTAAATTGTGAGAGGAATATGCTTGTTTGTGAACTGTGTGTACCTTGACTCTTGGATTTGTATCCATTTCCAATAGCGAGGGTCTTCTCCCCATGTGATTGTAAGGGCCCTTGCATACAACATGAAGCAGTTGCAATTGGACTTCTTGTTCACCCACAGTTTCTGCACATCATCATCTTTGTGCATCAGTTGAACATGTTGTTTTTAAGGTGGAATTAACCAAACATTAAAGTGCTAAACAAACTAGCTAGAACTGAGACAATTAATTTAGGGTGAGTTAATTTTTTTGTCTACATAGTTTTGATTCAGTTGTAACTTGGTATCTATTGTTTTGATTTAGTTGAAAGGCATATCACAAACTTTAACTCATCGCAACTAAGTCCCTTTAGTTTTAACTATTTAAGACTTTAGTCATTTAGTCTTTTGAAATATATAACTTTTTTGAATTTTCAGATCTAATATTTCAAATTGATGAACTATATAGACAAGATGACATTAAGTTAATTAGTTAAAGTTTAAAAACAGAGTTCTAACTGAGTCAACAACCAAGTCAAAATTATGAGGATAAAAAGTTTAACTTTCCATTGATCTATATTTGAAGTAAATGGGTAGGGACTTGCCTTTGTTTTGTGTGATAAAAAGATGCCAGAATTATAAAGCTGATCATAGAGCTTGTCAATGGAAGACTTGTCAATGGGAGAGTCAGCTTCCTTCAATATGTCTTGAAGGTTTTTTGGGAGACTCACAGCCTCAGCTGCCTTCAAGCTTTGATGGTGGTGGTGGTGGTGTCCTTGTTTCCCATCTCTTGTGTTCTTTTCAGCTTCTTTTTCCCTCTTGTTCTCTGTGTCTGAGTGTCCTGTCTCTCTTAGATAAGCGGCCACTTGTGGTTGTGGCAGCGGTGGTGGAGGAGTTTCTCTTCTTTGATTGGTCATTGCTGGTGGAGGCAGTGGCCAAGATGATGGTGGTACAGGCGGTGGTTGTGGTGGATCTGGGACGGAGTTTTCATTCCCCATTGTTTCTATGTATGCACTATATTCCCTACCATTTCACAATGCACACGCTATATATACACAGGTCCTTCATATCCAAGTAAATTAAATGGATCTTATTTTTTAGGATAAACAAAACATAACTATATACTCCTTCCGGTCCTAATTATAAGATCATTTTGACTTTTTTTTGGAGAAATTAAGGATGCAAAATTAATCGCTTTAAATTGTCTATAATTATCTTTTTTTTCCCTCAAAACTAATTTATTTTACTTATAAATTACCTATATTCTAATTACATGTGACATATGTTATAATTTAGTGGTCTAATTTACTTAACTTCCACAAAAAAAGTCAAAATGATCTTATATTTAGGACCGGAATGAGTAGATTTCTTTATAATAAACATTTTTTCTATTTAATATAGATGTCTGTCTTGAAAATAAATAGTAAATTACATTACCACTCTTTGTTTTTTGTAAGACACCTCTATTAAATTTTGATGAAATTACATAGACATTTTTTTTTCTTTTTTTAATGTCTAAATTTTATAAATCCAGTACAAATTATACTAATTTGAAAAAAAAGTTGTATAATTGTCCCTCAATTAAATTTTGTGATTTTTCTGTCTCTACCCTTACATAGTGCATGGATAACAGTTAAGTGAAACTTCTCTCTCATTTGAATCTAAAAGAATGATAAACTTAGTTAATGTTGAATACTGAAAGACGCCCCAAAAAACATGTTCGATTACATGCTGTATTTTTCAAATTAATTAATTAATTTGATTACTCTGTTTATATATATATATATATTAGATGTACAAAAGAACAGGATAAACACCATAATCTATGATGGCTTAGCCTGATGCATGTTCGAGAATGTGGTTATTGTCAAATTTGATTAAGTTCAACCATGCATGTTATATGTGTGTATATATATTTAATTTATTTTGAAGAATATGGAGGAAAAGAAAAGATAAAAGGAATATATTCGGTAAATGGGAGATACACAACTAAAGAAAGAAAAAGCATATTATTCCAATTACAAGCATCCGCTTCTGCTGTGATTTATCTCCTACATTCTCACCTATATTCCTTATCTCTCAATATATTAATGATGCTCTGAATTCATAATTTTTAATTATATCCTCAATATTTCGGCCATACATTTATTATCAATTAACATAAAATATAAAATATATTGAAAGTCATATTATTTACAGGTTATGTGGCTCTCTACGAGTGTTCAAAGCCTATTCTCATTTCAATTGTTATTTTTTGCAATATGGATACATGAGGGTGAGGTTTTGAAGTGATTGCTCGCATACTCTCTCTTATTGGTGACCTCAATACTAATTTTCATATTGGTAGGGATAATATTGTGATGTGATCTGACCCTTTAGTTCACTTACGTTTCTTTTCCTTTGTATTTTAATAAAAAATGAAATAGAGGGACTATCCTCACTCACATCCTGAACATGCAACAAGATAATATAAGAATGGAACCATAAAAATCTCACATAAGGTATTCAGTATTGGACAAATCGAATAACATCTTTCATTGGAATTTTAAAGCATTAAATATACAAAAAAAAAAGAAGGACAACTACATAACGTCAACACAGCTGGAAGATTGAAACTGAAGCAGTCTGCAAATATTCTTATCACTTGTAATTAGTTACACAAATAAACATTAACTAATGATAGATGGTGGTGATGATGATGATGATGATGATGATTAGGGTTGTATGGGCTTGATATTGACACTTGCAAGTACCAAATTGCCCTTCCACTAAGAAGTGTCAACTTCAAACATGTCAAACTCAAGAAAGCCATTAGGGTTAGAACTTAGAAACAGGGAATTGGCCTTCAGAGATTTCATGCCAAACCTCTTGCTTCTCTCTGTAGGGTTCTAGATTGATGCTCTTCCCATCCTCTTGCTCAATAATGTTACTATTGTTATGATTATTATAATCAGTTTTTGCAGATTTGGTTGAGTCTCAGCTTAAACTTTACGGGAACTAAGTGCCACCCAAATGCATCAGTCCTGAATTTGATAATGTAAAAGATACCAAATATGTTTGAGTTAGCCTTATGGAGCTTGCTCTTTGGCACTCTTCCTGTCACTTATGTCCAATTCATCACTTGAACTAGCCATGCACCTTCCCTCAACCCTATAATACTTCAAAATGCCAAACCAAAAAACAAAATGTTTAGTTTTGTGAAACAAACTCAATATCTTGTACTAACCAACCCAACAAATGATGATGAACACAATTAACCCCTTCTAAAGGGGTGATTAACCCTTAACTCTCAGGGTAATACATGAGGCGAATACTTATATTAAATAAGGGTAAAGTTGGAAAAAATTCAATTTAAGACAAATTTAATAAGTTAACCACTCTCCCTTGATTTTGGTGAGACAGTTGAAAGTGACATATATTTTGGGATGAAGGAAGTATAGCATAAATTGTCCATAAATTTAAGGGGGTTGGATATGACTGACAAAAGCTATAATGCAAAGAAAAAAAAAAGTAAAACCTTTGGCCCCTTAAAATCCTTTGACAGTAACCATATATCATCATGATGATGTTTTGTTTTCTTCTTTTGATTCCATGTGAATCTTACCTAAATTCATCTTCTAGAAGGTTCTTAAGCCTCCATGAATTCATAATTAAATAATAAATGGGAATTCTTCAAGTCATCAATCAAGAGCTTCTCAATGAGAAGTTTTGGAAGATTATGATTTATGATGATCCCATTGGAAGCCATGAAAAAATGTAAATAAGGAATTATCTAAATCTCATCATTGGATTATATCTATTCATTACCGATTTTAGTGGATGTCATGCCCATGAACTTTTGAACTAGCCCATGTTTTTAAAAAAAATAAATGCTACAATTTAATCCTTAATATACGGGCTAGATAGTTAAATTTATAAATAGAAAGAAAATTAGTCAAGATAGAGTTCTTATATTTATAACTAGATTCATTCACCAACTAACTCCTATATTAAATTAGTCAAGATAGAGTTCTTATATCTATGACTAAATTCATTTACCAACTAACTCCTATATTAAGCCTAAGATGTAGTCATTAACTTCTTATTGAGTTCAACGACCCATCATTTTTAGTGGCAAATTAACTACAACTGGTTTTTAGTGCATGCTATATTTAAGAGGGGAGAAAGGAAACTGGTCTGACTAATAATCATCATATGACATTGAATCTAATAGCAATATAAGACGAACTTCAACAGATAATGAATGCAGATAGACTAGGAAGATAAGAATAATAGTAGCTAAACAGCGAAAAAATCAAGGCAATTACTCCCTTCCAATGAGCATGAATAACAGTGTGGTGATCAGAAGACATGTGTTCTTAATATGGATGCAATGTAAGACTCGCCTCAAATAGAAAACCTCCTATGTTTGTTACCCAGAAATCTTCAAGCGTATTATAAATATATATATATATATTTGTGTTTGTAAAGGCTTGTGTTGATAACAATCTAGATGGCGTTAAGTGGTAGGAAATCAGCTCCTTGTCAGCTTCCTCCTCCTGATTTTGCAGTTCATTCTAATTTCGAGTGATTTCATGCTATGGTGAATCAATGTGTAATCAATCTTCATGTGCCTCGAGCTTATGACCTTCCATCATTTGTGAAAAGTTTTTCTACCCTCTCAAATAAAATTTTTTCCCCTTAACGAAACAATTCAAATAAAAAGTTTTGTCCATACTACAGTCATGGTTTGCGCACTTTGCCATGGAATAACAATACGGATTGCCCCAAATGAGTGGATGATTAACCTAATGACTTTCAACCTCTGCTTTGCTAATAATACGAAGTAATTAAGCAAAGGCACTGTGCCTATTACTTTGGGATAATTGCATTTCATCATGTCAGGGGCAAGCATACATGAAGGGAGTTTTTCCTGAATTTGCAATACCTATTAGAACCTATTTTTAAAGGAATGATATTAATGCCCCTCACATGGTTCTCTCTTGTCAATGGATTTTCTTTTGCAAAAATATTTCCCTTCACGTATGCTTGCATTTATGCACGCCAGACAGCTTGTTTGTCAGGCTTTTTTAATTTTGAATTGTAATTTACATAGTTTTGATACTTAGATAATTTACCCACATATCTTTGATTTATATGTAGATGGGACGACAAATTTTGCGCATGGCTATCGGGGGAAACCTGCAGCCGCTGCTGTGGTACTTTAACCACTGTTTATTTTTATTTCCTATTATTTGAGTGGTAAACTAAACTAGAATAACTTCACCACTGATTGACGCTCTAAAAGTGTTTTTTTTTTTAATCATTGATATAATTGGAGTGAATGGCAATTTCTGTAACTTGATAAAAACAGGACACAAATTCCTTCTGTTTGATGTACTTCATCTCTACTCGTGATTTCAAATTGGTCTCTTTAAGTCTGAGAATTGAAATGGCGTGTAAAGTGTGTGCTTACAATTGAATGAAGTTTACATATAAGATGGAATTTTTGAATGTGTACAGTAATGCATCAAGAAAGGGATCTTTTTTAATCATTGTGAGCAAAAAATATTCGTTGAAGCTTACTGAAAGTATATGGAATGCCATCACCAATGCAGTCAGAATTGGCTTGCTCAGTAAGTTACAGCCCCAATGGTATTTTCTTCGCGTATTGAGAAGAGCTCAAATACGATTGTAGTGGAATTTCATTATTAGAAATGGCAGTATGAAAGGCTTTGAACGCATTTTTCTCAGCTACAATTCGATGGAATTGTTGATAATGCAGTTTTTTAATTCAAGTAATGTATATGATAGTTGTGAGATCTGTAATCACTTATATCACCCTATGTCTTGGAGCTTGTCATGTAGACTTTCAAGTAATGTATATGATAGCAAGAAAAATCGTGTTTCATGGAGATTTTTCGTTTGCTACTATATATTATCTTTCTTAATTTACCTTATGAAGGATAGGAGTGCTTGTTCCTCTCTATGCTTTTGAGCTCATGGTTTATGTAAAAGATTCCTCATGCATTGTCAAAGAGACGGTGGGTGGCATGCTTGCATTATATTTTTCATTTAGTTGCATTTTTCAGCCGTGTCATACGGTCTTCCTTTCTTTATTCTTTTTTTCAATTTTATTGCCTAGGAGTTCACACCCTTGCCTAGAGATTCACTTCTCTTTGTGAAACTTTTATTTTCTTTTAGAAAAGCATATGATTGTAGGCTCGTAACTGCTCATCAGATATGGGCATCAACCAATCTTCTTTTATACCTTCTATCATTGTGGATGAAGCTGGACGAAATATTGTTGATTAAATAATATGATTTTTTTTTCTATTCCAGGTTAAGTTTGTAGGAGGTCCTATGTGCTGGAATACCCGCACTTTCTCTGCAACTCCTGGTGAAGATTATTTTATTTACGCCAAAAAGATTGAAAATGATCTGACTAATTTATTTGCTTATAGATTTCTTATAATTACTCTACAACCAATTCTCATCTGAAACACAAAGGCATCCCAATGTATCGAAGTGATGAAGATTAAAATGAACAAAAGGAAGTAAAAGAAAGATAGGAGAGAGAGAAGAAAGGTTTTACCAACGGCGTGGAGGAAATCGATGAACTCAGAAACTACGGAGTAGCCTTCATCCTTAGCCATGGCGACCGACAAGGAACTTCAATAGCAATGAGGACGTCTCAACATAAATTTTAACTTTAAGAAATGGGAATACAACATAAATTTCAATTTTAGAAAATGGGAAAAGAATCTAGTCCCAAATTTTTCTATGGAGAAGGAAATGACTCACATGTTAACATAAATTTTAACTTTAAGAAATGAGAATAGATTCTAGTCCCAAATTTCTCTAGGGAGATGGAAATGAATAAGATGTTAACATAAATTTCAACTTTAGGAAATGGGAATAGAATATAGTCCCAAATTTCTCTATAAATATGGAAATGAATCAGATGTTAACATAAATTTCAATTTTAGAAAATGGGAATAGAATCTAGTCCCAAATTTCCCTATGGAGAAGGAAATGACTAATATGTTAACATAAATTTTAACTTTAGAAAATGGGAATAGAATCTAGTCCCAAATTTCTCTATGGAGATGGAAATGAATCAGATGTTAACATAAATTTCAATTTTAGCAAATGGGAATAGAATCTAGTCCCAAATTTCTGTATGGAGAAGGAAATGACTCAGATGTTAACATAAATTTCAACTTTAGGAAATGGGAATAGAATCTAGTCCCAAATTTCTCTATGGAGATGGAAATGAACACTACAAAAAAACAAATAATTACCGACGGAAAAAATTCCGTCGGTAATTACCGACGGATTTTCGACGGAAATTCCGTCGGAAAATTTACCTACGGAATTTTCGTCGGTAATTTAATTAATTATATTATATTATTTATAAATTATTATTTTAATTTAAATTAAATATTAAAATATTATTCCGACGTAAATTTTCGACGGAATTTCCTTCGATAATTTAATTAATTATTTTATTTTATTTATAAATTATTATTTTAATTTATAAATAATATAATAAAATATTATTACCGACAGAAATTCCGTCGGTAACTTTAATTATTTATTATTTTATAAATAAATTTTTATTTTATTTTATAAATAATATATTAAAAAATATTATATTAATTTATTTTAAAAAATATTTTATAAATAAATAAAAAATATTTAATAAAAATTAATATATATACATGTATATAGATATAAATTTATTACCAAATTTAATTTTAATTTTTTTATTAAATAATATTTTATTTTTTAATAAATAATTAAATATTAGTAATAAAAACGAAAAATAATTATAATTTAATAATATATATAGTAAAATAATAATTTAAAGATTTCATTAAATAAAATGAAAAATAATTATAATGTAATAATATAAAATGAAAATACTAAATATAATGGATTGTATATGAATATAAAAATTATTTATAAAAAATAATAGAATTATTAATATGTAAATTATATATTAATAATTATAAAATATTTCATAATATATTAAGATTAAATATAATTATAATAATGGGAGTTTAAATATTATAAATAGAATAGTTTGCAAATATTTTCACAAGGTGTTCGTAGCTCAACTGGTTAAGGCATCAGACACGCCCCAACAGGTTGCGGGTTCGAATCTCTCCAAATTCAAAATTGAAGGCAATTTGTGGAAGTGACAAGTGGTGGGGTGTGGGGCAGGGATACTTGGCGGCACGAGAGAGCGACACGTGGCGGATTAAATTTATTAAAAATTTAAAAAAATTACCGACGGAATTTCCGTCGGTAATAATATTTTAATATATTATTTATAAATTAAAAATAATTTATTTATAAAATAATATTATTAAATTACCGACAGAATTCCGTCGGTACATGGATTTGCGATGGTAGAATTTGCGACGGAAAAAATTCCGTCAGAAAAATATTTCCGACGGAATTCCGCAAGAAAAATCGATTTTCCAACGGAATTCCGTCAGTAAATTCCGTCGGAAATTTGTTATTTTTTTGTAGTGAAATAAGATGTTAACATAAATTTCAACTTTAGGAAATGTGAATAGAACCTAGTCCCAAATTTCTTTATGGAGATGGAAATAAATCAGATGCAGACATAAATTTCAACTTTAGAAAATGGGAATAGAATCTAGTCCCAAATTTCTCTATGCTTGGATTCGGCCCATCGGAGCCCACGCCCCATGAGATTTGAGTGATTCTATTTTTATTTTTGGTGCACATTCAGGTTTTTTTTTCCTAAGATCATTCAGGTTTTCATTTAAAATGGGAAGTGGGTCAAAGATCCAAAGGGTAGGACTTATTAGCTCTTCCACTATGTCTGTTAGATACTCCCTCCTTATTCCAAATATAAGATCATTTTGACTTTTTTTGTGGAGATTAAGGAAGCCAAATACTCCAGTTAATTTTAACATATCTTGCATATAATATAATTGTATTATAATTTGGTCAAAACTCTGACATGCCGGCATCCTTTTCTTTTATTAATATCTTTTTCTGCCTTAATGAGCTCAGCTGTTGGAGAGAGTTGGACCTGCAACGGAGGAAGTAATAAGCAAAGCATTGATTTTTCATTGTGGTATAAACCTGAGGGATACAGAGCAGACGTTTAAAGCACCGCCGAATTGCTATATTCTAGAGATGCTGCCAAACTTCATCAATCAAATAAATGTCACGACAGTTTTTTCTTTTCTTTTTCTTGTTGCTTCCATATTTACAACCCTTCCAGCATTTTTGTAAAATTAATAATTCATAGTATGCTTGCAAGCTAACACAATCTAAGTGGGATTAGCCTTGCTGCTGCTGCTGTTATAGTATGCTTGAATAAACATGCTTGTGCTCCAAAATCAAATATTTGTGAGATCTACTGAAATTTGAGTTTCATGAAATTATTGAACCATTGTTTATCTAGTCAAATTAGAGTAAGAATAATTTTGCGAGCCATGCTGTAATCTACTTTGTCTTAGAAACTTTTATATTATAAGTATCTCTTTATTTATATATAGGGTGCCCTAGTATACAAGGCTTCCACCAGAGACTTATGGAGATATAGATATACGCAACCTTACCTTTACAAGCAGAGGCTGTTTGTTTCCAGTATATCTCTCTCTATGGATAAAGTATAAACTTTAAGTATTACATAAAACTCCATGAGCAATTTTATTATATATACTCTATTACAGTACCAGGCCAGATATGAACTGTGATAGTTCATGATTTGCATCACTAAAAATTTCTCCACTGCGGAGGCAGCGGAGGCTGCGGCGAAGGCGGCGGCTCCTCCCGCTGTGGCTGAGGCTGTGGCTGAGGCTGTGGACACGGTGGACACGGTTCACACTGTCGCAACCTTGGACACCGTCGGTCCGGTGAAGGACACGGTGGACAGGAGTTTTCATTCCCCATTTTTTCTTGAGAGAGTGGTTATTGTGGAATTTGATTGAGTTCAACCATGCATATTATGCATGTGTGTAGTTAATTTATATAGAAGGCTATGAGTGGGAAAAAGATACAAGGAATATATATCGTACATGGGAGATACACAACTAAAGAAAGAAAAGGATATTATTCCGATTTAAGGCATCTGCTTCTGCTGTGATTCCTCTCCTATCATTCTTACCTTTATCCCTTATCTCCCAATATATTAAAGGGAAAATTCCAAAATAAATCCCAATATATTAAATGTGCTCTGAATTCATAATTGTTAATTCTATCCTCAATATTTTGGGGGAAAAAAGGTTGAACCTCAATATATTTATTACCACTTAACATTAAATATAAAATATATTGAAAGTCATATTATTTACAAGCTATGTGAATCTCAACAAGAGTTCAAAGCCTATTCTTACTTCAATTTGCTATTTTTTGCAGTATGGATACATGAAGGTGAATTCCTCTCTTATTGGTGACCTCCATACTGACTTTCATGTTGATAGGGATAATATTGTGATGTGATCTCACCCTTTAGTTTACTTACTTTTATTTTCCTTTGGATTTTAATAAAACATGAAATAGAAGGACTATCCTCATTCACACCTGAACATGGAACAAAATAATATATAATTCATCGTGATTTATGTAAAAGATTCCTCGTGCATCTTCAAAGAGTCTGTGGGTCCATGTTGGCATCATATTTTTCATTTAGTTGCATTTTTCAGTCGTGCCATACTGTCTTCTTTTCCTTATTTTTTCTTTTCAATTTTATTGCCTAGGAGTTCACACGAGATGGATTCACATTCCATGCTCATCGTAAAGACGAGTAATAGGTATATGGGTCAGATTGATTTTAGTATTTTTTTAAAGAATTTCGTTTTAATGGATATAAAATAAAAAATAAAGTTAATCTTAAAACTGTTATTTTTTAAAATACTGAATTTATCCTTAAAAAATGGTCATTTAAAATTTTTAAATCTAGACCATACAAATCAAATTTTAGATGGTATACAGATTTCATTTCAACAATGAGAAGTGATTTCTCATCGCTGCAATTAGCACTGAATAGAAACCCCCTTGAAGATTATGTTCTCTTTGTAAAACTTTTGTTTTCATTTTAGAAAAGCATATGTTGTAGGCTTGTAACTGCTCTGCTCATCAGATATGGGCATCAACCAATCTTCTTTTATACTTTCTATCATTCAGCATGTTTGGAATGGCTTTAAGCCCCTCAAAAGCTCATTGGCACAGTAGAAGCCAAATTTATTAAAATGAAGATATTTGGTTCAACTGGATTCCAATCCAACTTATGGGTCAGAAGTCAGATTGGGGAAGAAGTAAAAATTTGTTGCTTCTGCAATTCCAGAAGCTCGATTGGAAGGAAGAAATGGGTCACACACCTTTTGTTGTGTATTATTTAATAAAGTGGATAGGAAAATTAGACTATTAAACCTTACAATTTTTAAATAAGATATTTTCTTTTAATCTAAAATTTCCTTTTTATCTCTAAAAAATTACCATAATAATCTCTAACTATTTTCTATCACAATGTCTTCATTTGAGCTAAAAATATAACTTTCCCAAATTATTTTCCTTAAAATAAGCCTTTAATAAGGATATATAGGGCGGCCTAGTATATAAGGTTTCCACCAAATACGACCCGGAGAGATAGATATTCGCAACCTTATATTTGCAAGTGGAGGCTGATTCTAGATATCTCTCTTTCTATAAAGCATAAACTTTAACTGTTACGTAAAACTCCATGAACAATTTTATTATACTCTATTACATTATCAGGCCAGTTATGAACTGTGATAGTGCATGATTTGCATCAATTACAGAGGAATTCTGTAGTCATTACGATTAGGTTTTATGGAGACTACTTTGATGACTAGGCCTTCTTTCCAAGCACCACCGTCAATCTCATACAAAGAGAATTCCATTTCTCCACCTTCATCGTCATGAGCTGGTGCTACAAATTGCCCTACTAGAATCTCTATCCATTGAACTTTCTTCTTGCTGATCAAATTCTCCTTGTGTTCTTGCTTCTTCCCTCCTGGGAGCACAAGCCTTACATTCACAGGAACCTCCCAGCCCTGAGCTGGGTCTTTCAGCATCACATGAAAGCACACTTTATACAGAACTCCTGCAGCCGACACACTCTCTTCATTTCAGCTGCCTCTATCATTGTCCCACTGCAACATCACACCTCATTTCTCTCACTAACTAAATCAAGGTTTATTTATAGGATAAACTAATCTTTTCGTCCTTACAATTTAAACTCAGTTGTACCACAACCCCTAAATCTTGTTCATTATAGTTTAGTCCGTATAGTTTTGATTCGGTTGCATAGGGACTGAGTTTTAACTAAATCAAAACCATACTAATTGAGTTACATCTAATCAGAATTTCAGAATTCCGTTACACCCCTGTCAAAACTATAGGGCATTATTTTTCCCTTATTTATAGTATTTTATAGTTAGTCCATATATTTTAAATTGTGCGTGTGAGAAGTGTGCTTTTTTGTGTGTGCGTACCTTGATTCTTGGAGTTGTATCTATTTCCAACAGTGAGGGTCTTCTCCCGAGGTGATTGAAAGTGCCCTTGCATGCAACATGAAGCAATTGCAATTGCACTTCTTGTTCATCCAAAATTTCTGCACATAATCATGTTTGTGTGTATCAGTTTACAACTGGTTCCCTAGGTGAAAACAACCAAACATTCGAGTGCTGGAGAAACTAGCTGGAACTGAGAATTAATTTAAGAAAAATTAATCTTTTTGCCTATAAAATTTTGACTCGTTTGTAACTTAGTTTTTATAGTTTTTTCTTAGCAGAAACTTAGTCCATAAATTTCAACTCATTTCAACTAAGTTCCTCTGGTTTAAACTATTTAAAACTTTAGCCCTCGGTTTCATGAAATATATAATTTTATTTTCTAAAATATAAAAACTAATATTTCAAAGGGTTAAAACTATATATATGGGCTAGATGACATCAAGTCAAAGTTTAGAGGTTGAGTGACAACCGAGTCAAAACTATAGAAATTGAGAATCAACCAAATCAAAAGTATAGGGATAAAAAATTTAAGTTTTTCCAGGAATCTGTAATTGAAATAAATGGGCAGGGACTTGCCTTAGTTTTGTGCGATAAAAAAAAGGCCAGAAGAATAAAGCTGATCATAGAGCTTGTCTATGGAAGACCTGTCAATTGGAGAATCAGCTTCCTTCAATATGTCTTGAAGGTCTTTTGGGAGATTGACAGATTCAGCGGCCTTCAGAGATGGGTGTCCTTCAGCTGTCTTGTTCTCTGTTTCTGAGTGTGTTGTCTCTCTCAAATCAGTGGCCGCTTGTGGTTGTGGCGGTGGCGGAGCTGGGGTGGATTGTTGACACCTCATTATTTCTATGCATGCGCTGTATTCCTTGCCACTTCACAACGCGCATGCTATATACACACACAAGTCCTTGAGATCCAAGTAAATTAAATGGATGTTATTTTTTTTTTCAAACAAACAAAACTAGATTATTTAGATTTTTCTAAAAATATTAAATATTTTTTCCATTTTAAAAATATACGTCTTTCGTGAAAATGGATAGTAAATTACATCACCACTCTTGGTTTTTTTTATATGACACCTCTCTTAAATTTTGATGAATTTACGTTGATATCTTTTCTTTCTTTATATGTAAATTTTATTAATCAATAACAGAATATGCTGGTTTCGACAAAATTTAATACAAAAAAGTTGTATAATTGTTCCTCTTTTTTAAATTTTGTGATTTTTTCTTTCTCTACCCCTATATATATAGTGCATGTTTATATAAAAGTTTAGTGAGAGTTTTCTCTCATTTGAATATAAAAGAATAATAAATTTACTTAATTAGGAGCGTTCGGTTGAGTTGTAGTCTTGTAGGGCTCATTCAACCCAAACTAAAGTCAGGGATTCGATCTCTACTTGGATATGGAGCACATTAAAGCTCCTGGCAAGCTATATTGTTTTTACATTAATTAATAAATTTGATCACTCTGCATCTTTTTTCACATATGACGGATGTACAAAACAACAGGATAATCGCCTTAATCTTGTATATGATGGCTTAGCCTCATGCATGTTCGAGAGAGTGGTTTATTGTCGAATTTGATTATGTTCAACCATGCATATTACGTATGTGTGTAGTTAATTTATTTAGAAAAATATGGAGGGGGAAAAGATAAAAGGAATATGTTCAGGTAAATGGGAAATACACAACTAACAGAAGAAAAGTATATTATTCCAATTTAAGGCATCTGCTTCTGCTGTGATTCCTCTCATATCATTCTTACCTTTATTCCTTATTTCCCAATGGTGCTCTGAACTCATAGTTGTTAATTCTATCCTCAATATTTTGGCCAAAAAAAAAATGATCCACAATATATTTATTATCACTTAACATTAAATATAAAATATATTGAAAGTCATATTATTTACAAGTTATGTGACTGTCTACAAGTGTTCAAAGCCTATTCTTACTTTAATTTGCTATTTTTTGCAGTATGGATACATGAAGGTGAATTCCTCTCTTATTGGTGACCTCCATACTGACTTTCATGTTGATAGGGATAATATTGTGATGTGATCTCACCCTTTAGTTTACCTACTTTTCTTATCCTTTGGATTTTTATAAAAAATGAAATAGAAGGACTATCCTCACACACACCCTAAACATAATATATAATTCCTCGTGACCTATGTAAAAGATTCCTCGTCCATTTTCAAAGAGACAGTGGGCGGCATACTGGTATCATATTTTTCATTTAGTTGCATTTTTCAGTCGTGTCATACTGTCTTCTTTTCTTTATTTTTTTTTCAATTTTATTGCGTAGAGTTCACACCGTTGTCTAGAGATTCTCTTCTCGTTGTGAAAATTTTATTTTCTTTTAGAAAAGCATATGATTGTAGGCTTGTAACTGCTCATCAGATATGGGCATCAACCAATCTTCTTTTATATACCTTCTATCATTGTGGATGAAGCTGGATGAAATATTGTTGATTAAATAATATGATTTTTTCTTCTATTCCAGGTTGAGTTTATAGGAGGTCCTATGTGCTGGAATACACGCCATTAGACTAGCAATGTTATATGGTAGTAAATGTTGGGCTATAAAGGGACAACATGATCATAAGATGGGGGTAGCAAATATGAGAATGTTGAGATAGATTTGTAGACATACAATAAAGGATAGGCTCCAGAATGATCATATCCGAGGAAGAGTAGGGATAGCATCGATTGTGGAGAAAATGGTAGAAAGTCGCTTGAAGTGGTTTGGTCACGTTCAAAGAAGACAATTAGATGCACCGGTAAGGAGAATTGATCAAATGGTGTGGAATCTCCCCAAAAGAGGGATAGGAGACCGAAGAAAACTCTTAACAAAGTTATTTAACGAGATCTTCGGATCAATAATTTATCACGAAACATGGTTATTGATAGAGCACATTGGCATCATGTAATTCATGTAACCGATCCCACCTAGTAGGATAAAGGCTTTGTTCTTGTTGATGTTGTTGTATAGATTTCTTCTAATTACTCTAAGAAAAATTCCAAATAAATACCCTTTGAATATCAAAAGGACAAAAAGGTACCTCCAAATCTCTAATATACAGAAGGATATAAAAGAGACTATAAGAATTGGCCTACATCAGGGATCAGCTTTGAGCCCATATTTGTTTAATTTAGTAGTAGATGCTCTAACTGAGCCTATAGAAGAAGCGGTCCCTAAGTGCATGCTTTTTGCTGATGATATAGTCCTTCTAGCCGAATCAAGAGAGGAGATTAATGATAAATTAGAAATATGGAGAAACACGCTGGAGTCTAAGGGTTTCCGTTTAAGTAGGAGTAAGACAGAATATATGCATTGCAATTTTGCAAATAGACAACTTAGAGGTGATTTGGAGGTTAAACTAGGAGAGCAAACAATCCCTCAAGTAACGAAGTTTAGGTATTTGGGATCAATTATAAGACAAGATGGTGAGATTGATGACGATGTCAATCATAGAATTCAAGCTGGGTGGTGTAAATGGAGGAAAGCTACTGGAGTTCTCTGCGATAGAAAAGTACCTCATAAGGTAAAAGGGAAGTTTTATCGCACTGCTATAAGACCAGCAGTATTATATGGTAGTGAATGTTGGGCTTTGAAGGGTCAGCATGAACATAAGATGGGGGTAGCTGAAATGAGGATGTTGAGATGGATGTGTGGTCACACAAGAAAGGATAAGATTCGGAATGATCATATACGCGAACGAGTTGGAGTGGCACCTATCAGTGAGAAAATGGTAGAAAATCGTTTGAGGTGGTTTGGACATGTACAAAGGAGGCCATTAGATGCGCCAGTGAGGAGGGTAGATCAAATAGTCTGGAGTCCGATTAAGAGAGGAAGAGGGAGACCGAGGCTTACACTTAATGAAGTTGTAGAGCGCGATCTTTTAATAAATAATATATCTAAAGATTTGGTTACCGATAGAGCACATTGGCGTCGTGCGATCCATGTAGCCGACCCCACTTAGTGGGATAAGGCTTTGTTGTTGTTGTTGTTGTTGTTGCTGTTGCTGCTGCTGCTGCTAGATCATTCAGGTTTTCATTAAAAAGGGAAGTGGGTCAAAGATCCAAAGGGTAGGACTTATTAGCTCTTCCACTATGTATGTATGTTAGATACTCCCTCCTTATCCTAAATATAAGATCATTTTAACTTTTTTTGTGGAGATTAAGGAAGCCACATACTCCAGTTAATTTTAATATATCTTACATGCAATGTAATTGTATTATAATTTGGTCAGAACTATGACATGCCGGCATCCTTTTCTTTTATTAATATCTTTTTCTGCCTTAATGAGCTCAGCTGTTAGATAGAATTAGACCTGCAACGGAGAGATTGATTTTTCATTGTGGTATAAACCTGAGGGATACAGAGCAGACGTTTAAAGCACCGCCGAATTGCTATATTCTAGAGATGCTGCCAAACTTCATCAATCAAATAAATGTCACGACAGTTTTTTCTTTTCTTTTTCTTGTTGCTTCCATATTTACAACCCTTCCAGCATTTTTGTAAAATTAATAATTCATAGTATGCTTGCAAGCTAACACAATCTAAGTGGGATTAGCCTTGCTGCTGCTGCTGTTATAGTATGCTTGAATAAACATGCTTGTGCTCCAAAATCAAATATTTGTGAGATCTACTGAAATTTGAGTTTCATGAAATTATTGAACCATTGTTTATCTAGTCAAATTAGAGTAAGAATAATTTTGCGAGCCATGCTGTAATCTACTTTGTCTTAGAAACTTTTATATTATAAGTATCTCTTTATTTATATATAGGGTGCCCTAGTATACAAGGCTTCCACCAGAGACTTATGGAGATATAGATATACGCAACCTTACCTTTACAAGCAGAGGCTGTTTGTTTCCAGTATATCTCTCTCTATGGATAAAGTATAAACTTTAAGTATTACATAAAACTCCATGAGCAATTTTATTATATATACTCTATTACAGTACCAGGCCAGATATGAACTGTGATAGTTCATGATTTGCATCACTAAAAATTTCTCCACTGCGGAGGCAGCGGAGGCTGCGGCGAAGGCGGCGGCTCCTCCCGCTGTGGCTGAGGCTGTGGCTGAGGCTGTGGACACGGTGGACACGGTTCACACTGTCGCAACCTTGGACACCGTCGGTCCGGTGAAGGACACGGTGGACAGGAGTTTTCATTCCCCATTTTTTCTTGAGAGAGTGGTTATTGTGGAATTTGATTGAGTTCAACCATGCATATTATGCATGTGTGTAGTTAATTTATATAGAAGGCTATGAGTGGGAAAAAGATACAAGGAATATATACCGTACATGGGAGATACACAACTAAAGAAAGAAAAGGATATTATTCTGATTTAAGGCATCTGCTTCTGCTGTGATTCCTCTCCTATCATTCTTACCTTTATCCCTTATCTCCCAATATATTAAAGGGAAAATTCCAAAATAAATCCCAATATATTAAATGTGCTCTGAATTCATAATTGTTAATTCTATCCTCAATATTTTGGGGGAAAAAAGGTTGAACCTCAATATATTTATTATCACTTAACATTAAATATAAAATATATTGAAAGTCATATTATTTACAAGCTATGTGAATCTCAACAAGAGTTCAAAGCCTATTCTTACTTCAATTTGCTATTTTTTGCAGTATGGATACATGAAGTTGAATTCCTCTCTTATTGGTGACCTCCATACTGACTTTCATGTTGATAGGGATAATATTGTGATGTGATCTCACCCTTTAGTTTACTTACTTTTATTTTCCTTTGGATTTTAATAAAACATGAAATAGAAGGACTATCCTCATTCACACCTGAACATGGAACAAAATAATATATAATTCATCGTGATTTATGTAAAAGATTCCTCGTGCATCTTCAAAGAGTCCGTGGGTCCATGTTGGCATCATATTTTTCATTTAGTTGCATTTTTCAGTCGTGCCATACTGTCTTCTTTTCTTTATTTTTTCTTTTCAATATTATTGCCTAGGAGTTCACACGAGATGAGATGGATTCACATTCCATGCTCATCGTAAAGACGAGTAATAGGTATCTCATCTTAATCTATACCATCCAGATTTATTTTAATGGGTCAGATTGATTTTAGTATTTTTTTAAAGAATTTCGTTTTAATGGATATAAAATACAAAATAAAGTTAATCTTAAAACTGTTATTTTTTAAAATATTGAATTTATCCTTAAAAAATGGTCATTTAAAAATTTTAAATCTAGACCACACAAATCAAATTTTAGATGGTATACAGATTTCATTTCAACAATGAGAAGTGATTTCTCATCGCTGCGATTAGCACTGAATAGAAACCCCCTTTAAGATTATGTTCTCTTTGTGAAACTTTTGTTTTCATTTAGAAAAGCATATGATTGTAGGCTTGTAACTGCTCTGCTCATCAGATATGGGCATCAACCAATCTTCTTTTATACTTTCTATCATTCAGCATGTTTGGAATGGCTTTTAGCCCCTCAAAAGCTCATTGGCACAGTAGAAGCCAAATTTATTAAAATGAAGATATTTGGTTCAACTGGATTCCAATCCAACTTATGGGTCAGAAGTCAGATTGGAGAAGAAGTAAAAATTTGTTGCTTCTGCAATTCCAAAAGCTCGATTGGAAGGAAGAAATGGGTCACACACCTTTTGTTGTGTATTATTTAATAAAGTGGATAGGAAAATTAGACTATTAAACCTTAAAATTTTTAAATAAGATATTTTCTTTTAATCTAAAATTTCCTTTTTATCTCCAAAAAATTACCATAATAATCTCTAACTATTTTCTATCACAATGTCTTCATTTGAGCTAAAAATATAACTTTCCCAAATTATTTTCCTTAAAATAAGGAACAAAATAAGCCTTTAATAAGAATATATAGGGCGGCCTAGTATATAAGGTTTCCACCAAATGAGACCCGAAGAGATAGATATTATGTAATTTGCAAGTGGAGGCTGATTCTAGATATCTCTCTTTGTATAAAGCATAAACTTTAACTGTTACGTAGAACTCCTTGAACAATTTTATTATAATCTATTACAGTACCAGGCCAGATATATATGAACTGTGATAGTGCATGATTTGCATCAATTACAGAGGAATTCTGTAGTCATTAGGATTAGGTTTTATGGAGACTCCTTTGATGACAAGGCCTTCTTTCCAAGCACCACCGTCAATCTCATACAAAAAGAATTCCATTTCTCCACCTTCATCGTCATGAGCTGGTGCTACAAATCGCCCTACTAGAATCTCTATCCATTGCACTTTCATCTTGCTGATCAAATTCTCCTTGTGTTCTTGCTTCTTCCCTCCTGGGAGCACAAGCCTTACATTCACAGGAACCTCCCAGCCCTGAGCTGGGTCTTTCAGCATCACATGAAGGCACACTTCATACAGAACTCCTGCAGCCGACACACTCTCTGCATTTTAGCTGCCTCTATCATTGTCCCACTGCAACATCACACCTCATGTCTCTCACTAACTAAATCAAGGTTTATTTATAGGATAAACTAATCTTTTCGTCCTTACAATTTAAACTCAGTTGTACCACAACCCCTAAATCTTGTTCATTATAGTTTATGCCGTATAGTTTTGATTCGGTTGCATAGGAACTGAGTTTTAACTAAATCAAAACCATACTAATTGAGTTACATCTAGTCAGAATTTCAGAATTCCGTTACACCCCTGTCAAAACTATAGGGCATTATTTTTCCCTTATTTACTGTATTTTATAGTTAGTGCATATATTTTAAATTGTGCGTGTGAGAAGTGTGCTTTTTTGTGTGTGCGTACCTTGATTCTTGGAGTTGTATCTATTTCCAACAGTGAGGGTCTTCTCCCGAGGTGATTGAAAGTGCCCTTGCATACAAAATGAAGCAGTTGCAATTGCACTTCTTGTTCATCCAAAATTTCTGCACATAATCATGTTTGTGTGTATCAGTTTACAACCGGTTCCCTATGTGAAAACAACCAAACATTCGAGTGCTGGAGAAACCAGCTGGAACTGAGAATTAATTTAAGAAAAATTAATCTTTTCGCCTATAAAATTTTGACTCGTTTGTAACTTAGTTTTTATAGTTTTGTCTTAGCAGAAACTTAGTCCATAAACTTCAACTCATTTCAACTAAGTTCCTCTGGTTTAAACTATTTAAAACTTTAGCCCTCGGTTTCATGAAATATATAATTTTATTTTCTAAAATATAAGAACTAATATTTCAAAGGGTTAAAACTATATATAGGGGCTAGATGACATCAAGTCAAAGTTTAGAGATTGAGTGACAACCGAGTCAAAACTATAGAAATTGAGAATCAACCAAATCAAAATTATAGGGATAAAAAATTTAAGTTTTTCCAGGAATCTGTAATTGAAATAAATGGGCAGGGACTTGCCTTAGTTTTGTGCGATAAAAAAAGGCCAGAAGAATAAAGCTGATCAAAGAGCTTGTCTATGGAAGACCTGTCAATTGGAGAATCAGCTTCCTTCAATATGTCTTGAAGGTCTTTTGGGAGATTGACAGATTCAGCGGCCTTCAGAGATGGGTGTCCTTCAGCTGTCTTGTTCTCTGTTTCTGAGTGTGTTGTCTCTCTCAAATCAGTGGCCGCTTGTGGTTGTGGCGGTGGCGGAGCTGGGGTGGATTGTTGACACCTCATTATTTCTATGCATGCGCTGTATTCCTTGCCACTTCACAACGCGCATGCTATATACACACACAAGTCCTTGAGATCCAAGTAAATTAAATGGATGTTTTTTTTTTTTCAAACAAACAAAACTAGATTATTTAGATTTTTCTAAAAATATTAAATATTTTTTCCATTTTAAAAATATACGTCTTTCGTGAAAATGGATAGTAAATTACATCACCACTCTTGGTTTTTTTTATATGACACCTCTCTTAAATTTTGATGAATTTACGTTGATATCTTTTCTTTCTTTATATGTAAATTTTATTAATCAATAACAGAATATGCTGGTTTCGACAAAATTTAATACAAAAAAGTTGTATAATTGTTCCTCTTTTTTAAATTTTGTGATTTTTTCTTTCTCTACCCCTATATATATAGTGCATGTTTATATAAAAGTTTAGTGAGAGTTTTCTCTCATTTGAATATAAAAGAATAATAAATTTACTTAATTAGGAGCGTTCGGTTGAGTTGTAGTCTTGTAGGGCTCATTCAACCCAAACTAAAGTCAGGGATTCGATCTCTACTTGGATATGGAGCACATTAAAGCTCCTGGCAAGCTATATTGTTTTTACATTAATTAATAAATTTGATCACTCTGCATCTTTTTTCACATATGACGGATGTACAAAACAACAGGATAATCGCCTTAATCTTGTATATGATGGCTTAGCCTCATGCATGTTCGAGAGAGTGGTTTATTGTCGAATTTGATTATGTTCAACCATGCATATTACGTATGTGTGTAGTTAATTTATTTAGAAAAATATGGAGGGGGAAAAGATAAAAGGAATATGTTCAGGTAAATGGGAAATACACAACTAACAGAAGAAAAGTATATTATTCCAATTTAAGGCATCTGCTTCTGCTGTGATTCCTCTCATATCATTCTTACCTTTATTCCTTATTTCCCAATGGTGCTCTGAACTCATAGTTGTTAATTCTATCCTCAATATTTTGGCCAAAAAAAAAATGATCCTCAATATATTTATTATCACTTAACATTAAATATAAAATATATTGAAAGTCATATTATTTACAAGTTATGTGACTGTCTACAAGTGTTCAAAGCCTATTCTTACTTCAATTTGCTATTTTTTGCAGTATGGATACATGAAGGTGAATTCCTCTCTTATTGGTGACCTCCATACTGACTTTCATGTTGATAGGGATAATATTGTGATGTGATCTCACCCTTTAGTTTACCTACTTTTCTTATCCTTTGGATTTTTATAAAAAATGAAATAGAAGGACTATCCTCACACACACCCTAAACATAATATATAATTCCTCGTGACCTATGTAAAAGATTCCTCGTCCATTTTCAAAGAGACAGTGGGCGGCATACTGGTATCATATTTTTCATTTAGTTGCATTTTTCAGTCGTGTCATACTGTCTTCTTTTCTTTATTTTTTTTTTCAATTTTATTGCGTAGAGTTCACACCGTTGTCTAGAGATTCTCTTCTCGTTGTGAAAATTTTATTTTCTTTTAGAAAAGCATATGATTGTAGGCTTGTAACTGCTCATCAGATATGGGCATCAACTAATCTTCTTTTATATACCTTCTATCATTGTGGATGAAGCTGGATGAAATATTGTTGATTAAATAATATGATTTTTTCTTCTATTCCAGGTTGAGTTTATAGGAGGTCCTATGTGCTGGAATACACGCCATTAGACTAGCAATGTTATATGGTAGTAAATGTTGGGCTATAAAGGGACAACATGATCATAAGATGGGGGTAGCAAATATGAGAATGTTGAGATAGATTTGTAGACATACAATAAAGGATAGGCTCCAGAATGATCATATCCGAGGAAGAGTAGGGATAGCATCGATTGTGGAGAAAATGGTAGAAAGTCGCTTGAAGTGGTTTGGTCACGTTCAAAGAAGACAATTAGATGCACCGGTAAGGAGAATTGATCAAATGGTGTGGAATCTCTCCAAAAGAGGGATAGGAGACCGAAGAAAACTCTTAACAAAGTTATTTAACGAGATCTTCGGATCAATAATTTATCACGAAACATGGTTATTGATAGAGCACATTGGCATCATGTGATTCATGTAACCGATCACACCTAGTAGGATAAAGGCTTTGTTCTTGTTGATGTTGTTGTATAGATTTCTTATAATTACTCTAAGAAAAATTCCAAATAAATACCCTTTGAATATCAAAAGGACAAAAAGGTACCTCCAAATCTCTAATATACAGAAGGATATAAAAGAGATTGTTCCCAGTTTGGGGTAAAAAAATTTAAGGCAAAAAGACCAATGGATATGGCCATTAACCACTCCTATATAGTGATTAACAACTCTTGTATTAACCATTTCGCTGATTCATTAGTTCGGCTTAAATGCGCTTGTTTTCATGAAAGTCGTTAACCACTTGAGTATAAGCATTAAACACAACCGTATAACGGTTAACCACTCTGGTATAGCCATCAACCACTTCGCCGATTCATTAGTTGTGCTCAACTACGCTTATATTTGTGAAAGTTGTTAACCACTCGTATACGGCCAGTAACTACTTCCGTATAACGATTAACTACTCCAGAATAGCTATTAACCACTTCGCTTTGAAACAAATGGAGACAGGGGCATTTTGGTCTTTCTACCTTAAAACGTTTATCCTAAATTGAGAACAATCTCTCTTATGTCCTTTTGTATATTTGAGGTACTTTTTATCCTTTTAATATTCAATGTGTATTTATTTAGAATTTTCCCATTACTCTACAACCAATTCTATCCACCTTCTAGGTGGGGGAGCATTCTGCAATGGACAAAGGATCAAAGTTAGTACAACTGATTAGGTGAGTAATATTAGAAGCTACCTTTAATATTGTGCATAACATAGGTCTCATACTGTTGTTTTATGTAATGCTAATGTTGGTCAAATCATTTGGTGGTGCTTTATTGTCATTGTAATATTTTATTTGTTCAGGCAAAATAATCTGGTTTTCCTACCGCTATGTGTGAACTAATCTTCATTTTCTTGTTTCCAAGTGGAGCGATCTCTTCTGGTTACAGGATTTGGTTATACTCATAATGATGTATGGTCTACAAACATCAAATTATTCAAACAATTTACTAATGTCAGCAGGGTAATCACCTTAATCCTAGTCAAATGTAATCCTTCTCAGGACTTTGTTCCTCATTTCTGTGCCTTTCACCTCCCTCCCTCCCTTCCGCTCTCAATTTTGAATACGTGATGTTTAGGGAGTTAGGCTACTCGGAGCCGCTGCAGTGGATATGTGTCATGTAGCTTTAGGGATTGTAGAAGCATACTGGGAATATCGTCTAAAGCCATGGGACATGGCTGCTGGAGTTTTGGTGAGCGCTATGAGTTGTATACCCATGTTTGGATTGACTTATTCCAACTAACTTTTCACTGTGCAATGTAAATATGTCAAAGGAGTTTTGTCTCGTAAGACGCAAAAGCGCTTTTCTTTTTCTGATCCAAAAATGAAGGTGAAATTGCTATCTGAAATGCACTTTAGTGACTTCTTAATGAGAAAACACTAAATAATACTTATCCTTGAAGCATTTGCACCGACTTTTGAAACTTATAGATATCAATTAGATGCAACTGTTGGAGAGCTCAGTCTCCCTTGGCCCTAATGTAAAACTGTTTACTAAGTTCCATTCTATTTTCCTCCTTGTAGATGGTTGAAGAAGCTGGTGGGGAACTTACACGAATGGATGTGGACAATTTTGTGTTTTTGATAGATTTATTTTGGTTTCCAATGGTGTGATGCATACAAAGGTTAGTGTCCTGATTGTTTCCCTCCTAACTTGCCTGATAACTTCTAAATTTACTTTCTGATATAGGTCTCTATTTATGCTCCTAGCGCAATATAAACATGTGAAAGTACTGGGTTACAATTTGCATTTACTTGGGCATAATTTTCTTTCTGATATTGCAAAATAAAAGGAATGAATTACGTAGGGTTTATTGAGATTGATCATCATAATTTGGTCAGAACTCTGACATGCTGGTATCCTTTTCTTTTATTAATATCCTTTTCAGCCCTAATGAGTTCAGCTGTTGGAGAGAATTGGACCAGCAACAGAGAAATTAATAAGCAGAGGGATTGATTTTTCATTGTGGGATAAACTTGATGGATACAGGGCAGATGTTTAAAGCCCCGCCGAATTGCTATTTTTTAGAGGTGCTGCCAAACTACATCAATCAAATAAATGTCATAGATCTTTTATTCTTTTCCTTTTCTTGCTGCTTCCTTATTGACAACCCTTTTAGCATTTTTGTAAAATTAATAGTAATTCATAGTATGCTTGAAAAATAACACCATCTAATGGAATTAGGCTTGCCGCTGCCTCCGTAATAGTATGCTTGAATAAACATGCCTGTGCTCCAAAATCAAATATTATTGAGATCTACCGAAATTTGAGTTTCATAATATCTCTGCACAGTTGCCCTGTATTGAACCATTGTTTATTTAGTCAAATTAGATTCGCAATAATTTTGTGAGCCATGCTGTAATATACTTTATCTTAGAAACTTTTATACTATATCATGAGTATCTCTGTATATATAGGGCCGCCTAGTATATAAGGCTTCCACCAAATGAGACATGGGGAGAGATTGACATTCGCAACCTTAATTTTTCAAGTGGAGGCTGATTGATTCCAGTATATCTCTCTCAATGTATAAAGCATAAACTTTAACTGTTACGTAGAACTCCTTGAACAATTTTATTATAATCTATTACAGTACCAGGCCAGATATATATGAACTGTGATAGTGCATGATTTGCATCAATTACAGAGGAATTATGTAGTCATTAGGATTAGGTTTTATGGAGACTCCTTTGATGACAAGGCCTTCTTTCCAAGCACCACCGTCAATCTCATACAAAGAGAATTCCATTTCTCCACCTTCATCGTCATGAGCTGGTGCTACAAATCGCCCTACTAGAATCTCTATCCATTGCACTTTCATCTTGCTGATCAAATTCTCCTTGTGTTCTTGCTTCTTCCCTCCTGAGAGCACAAGCCTTACATTCACAGGAACCTCCCAGCCCTGAGCTGGTTCTTTCAGCATCACATGAAAGCACACTTCATACAGAACTCCTGCTGTTAGCTTCCTTGTGTCAAATCTCCCATGCACTTCTAGCCGACACACTCTCTTCATTTCAGCTGCCTCTATCATTGTCCCACTGCAACATCGCACCTCATTTCTCTCACTAACTAAATCAGGCTTTATTTATAGGATAAATTGATCTTTCGTCCTTACAGTTTTAACTCAATCCCTAAATCTTGTTCATTGCAGTTTAGTCTTTATAGTTTTGATTCGGTTGTATAAGGATTAAGTTTCAACTAATTCAAAATTACAGGGATTGAGTTACATCTAGTCAAAATTTCATAATTGCGTTACACCCCTGTCAAAACTATAGGCCATTATTTTTCCCTTATTTATAGTGCATCTATTTTAAATTGTGCGTGTGTGAAGTATATGCTTGTTTGTGAACTGTGTGTGTACCTTGATTCTTGGAGTTGTATCCATTCCCAACAGCCAGGGTCTTCTCCCGAGGTGATTGAAAGCGCCCTTGCATACAACATGAAGCAGTTGCAATTGCACTTCTTGTTCATCCAGAATTTCTGCACATAATCATGTTTGTGTGTGTAGCAGTTTAACAAGTTGTTCCCTAGGTGAAACTAACCAAACATTCGAGTGCTGGAGAAACTAGCTGGAACTGAGAATTAATTTAGGAAAAATTATTCTTTTGGCCTATAAAATTTTGACTTGATTCTAACTTAGTTTTTATAGTTTTGACTTAGCAAAAACTTAATCCATGAACTTCAACTCATTACAACTAAGTTCCTCTGGTTTAAACTATTTAAACTTTAGCCCTTGGTTTCATGAAATATATAATTTTATTTTTAAAAATATAGCAACTAATATTTTAAAGGGTTAAAATTATATATAGAGACTACGATGACATCAAGTCAAAATTTAAAAATTGAGTGACAAGTTAAAACTATAGAAATTGAGTATCAATCAAATAAAACTATAGGAATAAAAAATATAACTTTTCCCATTAATCTGTAATTGAAATAAATGGGTAAAGACTTGCCTTGGTTTTGTGGGATAAAAAAGGGCCAGACGAATAAAGTTGATCATAGAGCTTATCTATGGAAGACTTGTCAATTGGAGAATCAGCTTCCTTCAATATGTCTTGAAGGTTTTTTGGGAGACCGACAGCTTCTGAGTGTGTTGTCTCTCTTAGATCAGCGGTAGCTTGTGGTTGTGGCGGCGGCGGCGGTGGAGGCGGTGGGGGTGGCGGCTGCAGTGGAGGCAGCGGTGGTGGGGACGGTGGAGGAGGGGACGGTGGCTGCGACGGGGGCGGCGGCGAAGGTGGGGGCTGCGAAGGAGGCGGCGGCGATGGGGGGGGCGGCGGCGGAGGAAGTGGTGGCGGGGGAGGCGAAGGTGGCGGCGGAGGAGACGGTGGTGGCGGCGACGGGGGCGGCGGCGGAGGAGGCGGCGGTGGTGGAGGAGGCGGGGGCGGTGACGGGGGCGGCGGCGGAGGAGGCGGTGGTGGTGGAGGCGGCGGGGGCGGTGGTGGCGGCCGTCGTGGAGGTGACGGCGGCGGCCGTCGTGGAGGTGACGGCGGCGACGGTGAACTAAACAGATTCCCCATTATTTCTATGCATGCACTATATTCCTTACCTTTTTACAATGCGCACGCTATATACACACACAAGTCCTTGACATCCAAGTAAACTAAATGGATGTTAATTTTTTTTTCCGAACAAACAAAACTAGATTATTTAATTTAAATAAATATTTTCTCCATTTTAAAATATACGTCTTTCTTGATATGGATAGTAAATTACTTTACCACTCTTGGTTTTTTTATATGACACCTCTCTTAAATTTTGAATTCACATTGACATCTTTTCTTTCTTTATATGTAAATTTTATTAATCAAGAACAAAACATACTAGTTTTGAAGAAATTTAATACAAAAAAGTTGTTTATACTTGTCCCTCTTTTTTAAAAAAAAAAAAAATTTGTGTGTAATTAATTTATACTCCTATTTAGAAAAATATGGAGGGGGAAGATAAATGGGAGATACACAACTAAAGAAAGAAAAGTATATTATTCCAATTTAAGGCATCTGCCTCTACTGTGAATCTGTGATTCCTCTCCTATCATTCTTACCTTTATTCCTTATCTCCCAATATATTAATGGTGCTCTGAATTCATAATTGTTAATTCTATCCTCAATATTTTGGCCAAAAAAAAAAAAGTGATCCTCAATATATTTATTATCACTTAACATTAAATATAAAATATATTGAAAGTCGTATTATTTACAAGTTATGTAACTCTCTACAAGTGTTCAAAGCCTATTCTTACTTCAATTTGCTATTTTTTTGCGTACATGAAGGTGAATTTCTCTCTTATTGGTGACGTCAATACTGACTTTCATGTTGATAGCTAGGGATAATATTGTGATGCGATCTCACCCTTTAGTTTACGTACTTTTCTTTTCCTTTGGATTTTAATAAAAAAATGAAACAGAAGGACTGTCCTCACTCACACCCTGAACATGCCACAAAATAATATATGAATGGAACCATAAAAATCTCACATAAGGTATTCAGCATTGGACAAATCCAATAACATCTTTCATTGGAAGTTTAAAACATTAAAAATATAAAAAAATAAATAAACAAAAAAAAGGACAACTACATAACTTCAACACATCTAAAGGATTGAAATTGAAGCAGCCTACGAATTAAACTACTGAACATTCTTATGACTTGTAATAAATGGCACAAATAAACATTAAATAATGATAGATAATGTGATGATGATTATGGTGATTAGGGTTGTACGGGCTTGATCTTGACACCTGCAAGGACCAAATTGCCCTTCCACCAAGCTGTGTCAACTTCAAACATGCCAAACTCAAGAAAGCCATCAGCGTTAGTAACAGAGAATTGGCCTCCTGGGATTTCATGCCAAACCTCTTGCTTCTCTCTGTAGGGTTCCAGATTGATGCTCTTCTCATCCTCTTGCTCAATAATGTTACTGTTATTATGATTACTATAATCAATCGCAGATTTGGTTGTGAGTCTTTGCTTAAACTTTATGGGAACTGAATGCCACCCAAATGCATCAGCCCTGAATTTGATAATGTAAAAGATATCAAATGTGTTTCTAACTGAGTTAGCCTTATACAGCTTACTCTTTGGCACTCTTCCTGTCACTTCTATCCAATTTACTTGAACCAGCCACGCACCTTCCCTCAACCCTATAATACTTCAAAATGCCAAACAAAAAAAAATATATATGTTTAGTTTTGTGAAACAAACTGAATATCTTGTACTTATCAACCCAACAAAAGATGATGAACCAATTAACCTCTTCTAAAGAGGTGATTGACCCTTAACTCTCAACATGATACATGAGGCGGATACCTATGTTAAATAGGGGCAAAGTTAAAAAAAATTAATTTAAGACAAATTTAATAATTTATCCACTCTCTCCCTTGATTTTAGTAAGACAATTAAAAGTAACGTATATTTTGGGATGAAGAAAGTGTAGCATAAATTGTGCATAAATTATAAGGAGGTTGGATATGACTGACAACAAATATAATGCAAAGAAAAAAATGTAAAACCTTTGGTCCCTTAAAATCCTTTGATAGTAACCATATATCATCATGATGTTTTGTTTTCTTCTCTTGAATCCATGTGAATCTTACCTAAATTCATCCTCTGCAAGGTTCTTAAACCTCCAGAATCGAGAGTCGTTGCCCCAAATGATGTTTAAAGCCCTCACAGGAATTATAATTGCCCCCGTTGACTCAATCTCAATTTCAAAAGTTCCATCCTTAAAATCATCGAACAAAACAACATTTTAGCTTTGAACACGTAAATACATAATTAAATAATAAATGGGAATTCTTCAAGTCATCAATCAAGATTATATTGATCCCATTGGAAGCCATGAATCTTGTAAATGAGGAATCATCTAAATCTCATCGTTGGATTATATTTATTCATTGCCAAATGTAATGAACGTCATGCTCATGAACTTTTGAGCTAGCCCCATTTTCCAAAAAATAAAATAAAATAAATGCTACATTTAATCCTTAATATATACGAGCTTGATAACTAATTTATAAATAAAAAAAAATTAGTCAAGATGAATTTCTTATATTTATGACTAAGTTCATTTACCAACTAATTCCTATATTAAGCACCAGATGTAGTCATTAACTTCTTATTATTGAGTTCAACGACCCATAATTTTCAGTGGCAAAATAAGTATTCGTCATGTGATTTATCAGACCAAATGGAAATATCAGACGCAACCTGTGACTACAACTGGTTTTTAGTGCATGCTATATTTAAGAGGGGAGAAAGGAAACTGGTCTGACTAATAATCATCATATGACATTGAATCTAATAGCAATATAAGACAAGAACTTTAACAGATAATGAATGCAGATCGACTAGGGAAGATAAGAATAACAATAGCTAAACAGAAAGGGAATAATAATAGCTAAATAGAACAAAAAATTAAGGCACTTACTCCCTTCCAATGAGCATGACTAACAGTGTGGTGATCAGAAGACATGTTTTCTTAATATGGATGCAATGTAAGACTCGCCTCAGATAAACAAACTCCTATGTTTGTTACCCAGAAATCTTCAAGCGTATAAATATATAGTTGTGTTTGTAAAGGCTTGTATTGATAACAATCTAGATGGCGTAAAGTGATAGGAAATCTGCTCCTGTCAGCTTCCTATGGATTATTTAGAATCCGAACGATCTTATCTTCTTTAGCTTTTTCTTTATTTTGTGTTAGAACCAAGTTTTGATGGAGCCAACTGTAAAAGCTGCTTGTGGGTGTGTACCTTTAACGTCCCCTTCATTTTGGTGTTTGTGAACAAGTTTGATTTGCATAGTTAATACTTAATATTACTAAACAAGGAATGTGAAAAAGTTCAAAGTGAAACCATGAGGAACACGAAAAGGTTAAGGATTGTACTGTAGGAATATTAATTTTGGTCGGCATTTGATAAGATTCTCTGCCTCTTTTTAACTAACAGCGAAAGATAAAGACAAAGAGAAACTATTTACTCGTAGAAGCATTTATTCCAAAAGAACTAGTGGGTTTTCTTTGCTGCTTTAGTAACATGTAGTTCAAAGTGCGTGTGCGTGTTTTCTTCTCTGAAGCATCTATTCCAATGAAATATGATTTAATTTTCTTTGCTGCTTTATTTTCAAGTAGCACAAATTCTAATTAAGTGCATATTTGTGTATGTATAGGCGTGCCGCGTGCGTATGTGCGTGTTCGTACACGTTATGATTCTTGGTCGTACACATGCTCATTTAAAAGATCAGACATGGTTTTGATTGATCAATCATATATCTTTTCAACTAGTCCACGTCTTATCTGATTTATCCTAAATTTTGTGATAACCATTAGTATTGAATTCATAATTGATTTTCACATGTATAGTCCATAAAGGAATTTGGTTCTTGATTCACAAATGATTTTGAATTATAAAACAGTTGTTTAAATATTTTTCATGAAAACCATGGTTTCAGCTGTCATAATTGATTGTGTTAAATCCAAACAAGCCCGATATACCTACATCTTACCTTTATTTTTATATTTAATTAGAATATAAAAATATAGGTAAGATGTACTCCTTCCAGTCTTAAATATAAGATCACTTTGACCTTTTTTGTGGAAATTAAGGAAGAAAATTAGATCAGTAAATTATAACATATGTCACATATAATTAGATTATACGTTAGTTTATAAGTAGAATAAATTAGTTTTGAAGAAAAAAGATAACTATAGACAATTTAAAGTGATTAATTTTACATCTTTAATTTCTCAAAAAAAAAGTCAAAGTGCTCTTATAATTAGAACCGGGGGGAGTATATGGCAAGGATCAAAGAGAAGAAAAATGTGTTACCTACTTACCTCCACGCAAATCACCATCGAAAAAGCAAATGATTTTAAACACAATGACCAGACATGATTACTAAGCAGTAAGCACCCTAGATAATTTCTCTAAGCTACTTTATCCCTTTCTAAATATAAGACCTACTTACCTAATTCAATTAGATTAAGGATGTTAATGAAGCTAATTAAAACTACATGATATCACAAAAACACACTAACTGTGTTCATTTATCCCTATCATTACACTCTTACTTGTTTATTATTGAGGAGTTTTAACAGGGATAATTTAAAGAAAGTGTAAGAAAAAATTGAAAGATATTTTATATTTAAGAATAACTCTACCTCCTCAAATAGGTTTTATATTTAACAATGGAGGTAGGAGGGAGTATAAGATAACAAACTGAAATGATGCATTTACTTCATTCAGTGATAGGTATGCAAGTGGGATTAGGTTCTGCAGGTGTCTTCTCTGGAGTACTATATCCATAATTGTAGTGCTCTGTTTCTATATAGTCTGTTGTTCAGCAAATGTTGTTCTTAGAGTGTATAGTCCTGGTTATAATCCTGCTGCTGGAAAAAAGATGTTGCATCTTTTATTCCCTCGAGTTGCCAGATGCTTTAATTTGGTCATTAATTAATAATTAGGATGCTTATAGTAGTTGTGTTTGAAGTTATTATGTTCTGTGTGATGATCTTTCTTACAAATTGGTGTACAGTGTGTACTGTATTTTCTGTATGGATTTATCAATTTTCATACATTATAATTGACTTTTTATAAAAAGAAAAAAAAATATGCAGCTACAAAGAAGTAAAATGCCTTAATAAGCTTACACTGAAGAGAACATAAATCCATAAATTACATCAACAGATAGGCAGAAAGTTAATATGCTCTCATTTCCTATTAGAACAGTCGAACCTCTAGAGAGCAGAAGATGTTGAAGCTAAATCCTCAGGTGTTACAGGGGTGTGAAGCTGCAATTACAAGAAAATATTTAGTAAAGTTTAGATGCTTAGGCAGAAAAACAATATATTTTCATATTCTTTCAAATGTTACACATCATAAAAAAGGGGATACAGAAAATGACTAGATGACACATACAATAGAGTCAGCTTGAGTGTGATGTTTAAACTGAGTAATGTCTCTCTGCAAGATATACACTAGTGCTGCATCAACTTGAATGTGCTTGGTTTCACATTAGAAGGTGGAATCATGGTTTTGGTGATTTTCAACTTGAAAACTAACATGCACTAGATATGGATTGATAATCTGGTAAAATAAAAATGAAGAGAAAATACCAGTGTGTTCTAGCACCCTATTACAATTCAAATTATAGTGATTGGGTTTCTTTAATAAGGTAGTTATACCCGGGCACTAACAAGATCTGCATGTGTAACTATTTTTGTTGCTATCAGCACATGTAAAACACATTCCACATATTCTGTTCAATTGAATGGTGATATCCACATTGATTTTCATGCATCAAGAGATTAAGAATCTGTATGTCTCTATTTTCGAGTATTTTACTCAATGAATTTATCATAAATAAATTTAAATTAAACTGCAGGACAACACGGTCTCTCGTATAAGAATCAACATACATTCCCAATCCCAATAATTGAGCTAAAAACTTACAGCCTTTGCAATGGTAAGCCAATGGAAAGCACGCATGAAATCATCATTCTGTGAAGGAAGGCAATCATGGTTCCAATATGTAATGTTTTCAAACGTTGCCTTCATCTCCCAGGAATTTGAGCTTTCAGAACCAGATGCGGCAGACGAATTCTTATCCTCCTGACTTTTCTTTCCCAATACGAAGCCTGCAGAGTCACATTCAGAAATAAAAAATTTCACAGAAACCCCACCTATAACAAGCATGTAACTAGCAAAGTACATAAAGATATAAAATTCCCGTCAAACATAAAAACAGCATATACTTTGGTTCTCATGATTATTTAATGAGATATCAATCCACAAATAATCTAAACTTCAACGGCAGTTCTCAGTCAGACCAACAGCAACTAAATGCCACATAACACGGCTAAAAACGTAGATAGTGCATACTCTGTCCGGCCCTAAATGCAATACATATTTACCTTATTTAATTTCATTAGATTAAATATATTAATTAAGTTAGTTAATATGTCGCGTTTTTTTCTAAAACACCCTAATCATCTTTCTTAATCCTCTCTCTCTCCCCCTCTCTTATAGTTAAGGGACTATAACAGGAGAAATTATTAGATGAACCCGGTTTGCCACGTCATTTGTGATCTCACCCAATTATAAGTAAACATGTAGGATATGACATGGATATTACAATATGTGTAGGCACCCTGAAACAATTAGATATTAGATAAATTTTTTTTTTCAACTTGTAAAATTAAGAAAACACAAAATAATTTTTTTTATTTGACAAGTAATTTTGGGGGGGGGGGGGGGGATGACAAAAATGAGAAATATACAGGGAGTAATGAATGAATGAATGTAGTTTTGAAGTTTGAGATAAAGAAGATAACATACCGCGATATTCATTGGGGAGAAGGATTGTTGTTCCATCAAGCTTCCTACCTCTGAAGTAGGCTTCCTGTAGCGGCAAGCCATCGACCTCAATCCCTACACAAAGACATGGGAAAAGCCAATCAGCAAGAAGAAGAAGTCAGAAATTGAGGGCAATGTTGGGAGGAAATAGATACCAGTGGGCTTGGGTTTGAAATATTGGGAAACGGAAGCAGGAGCGGTGGATTTGATGCAGCAGGGAAGGTGATGAAGGTGATCGGTGAGATCATGAACACCGTCTCGCTTCAGATCGATGGTGATTAGGGTTCCATTTTCAACCTCCGATAAGGAATCGCCGTCGTTCATCTCGTGGTTGTGACCAATGTGGTTCCCGCGCTTTCTCTTGCGAAAGTTCCCACCAAAATGACCTTCCTTCCTTCCACTCTGTTACTACTTACTACTAGATATGCCTTTTGCTGGGGAAAGTTTATGAAAAAAATATTTAAAATGGTATCAATAAATATACTTAACGAATATGTAATTACTATGAGGTTGATCGTATATACTCCCTCCGTCCCACAATATAAGGTTTTTTAACTGAATTAATATGAGTTCCTAAAAAATTAGTTAAAGTTAGTTAAAAACAATAAATGTGTAGGAAATATACTATGTTACCCTTATTTATGAATGAGTAAGAGAGAGGGTAATTATGAAAAGAAAATGAAAGAGAATGTGTGAGAAAATTAATGCATGGATAAAATGGGGAAAAAAACATTTATTACTTAAACAAAGTCAAATAGGACCTTATATTGTGGAACAAGGTCATTCAAAAAAATGGACCTTATATTATAGGACTGGGGGATTAATACTCTGCGTGTTACCAAAATGTCCTAACTATATATTGTTATTTCCACCCTCCTTCTCTTACTTATTTAATATTGAAGAACATTAATAGGGATAATTTGAGGAAAAGTTGGGAAAAAAAAAGTAAGAAAGAGGTCTTATGTTTAGAATCAAACCCATCTTCCTTAATAGATCCAATATTTAGGACCTGAGGGAGTATTTGATATCATAAATAATACTACTCTCTCTTCTCTTCTTAGATATAAGAGTAAATTGACTTTTTTTAGATATTAAATAAGCTAAACGAGCCATTTATTATTAGATTATATATTAGCTTGTAAGTCAAATAAGCTAATTTAAAGTCAAATAAGGGAAAATTTCAATAATGAACCTCAGTAGCATCTTATTTACAAAACAGGACCAAAAAAATCTGACACATCAATTCAAGCCCCAAGGACTGAAATGAAATTAATGTTAAATATATAATGACAAAAATGCCCTTAACTTCATATGAAAAAGTATTGTAAGAAAAAAAATCTGACAAGTGTTGTAAAATATGAGACCCAATCTTATATTAATTAAATATGTGTGTGTGTATCCACTATACAAGTAAGGTAAAAAAAAAATCCACTTGTTCGCGGTGGTTTATCTACTTTTTTATGGTATTTTACTCACTTATTCATGATAATTTATCAACTTATTTGCGATACTTTACCACTTGTTTGCGGTCTTTTACCCACTTATTTGCATTACTTTACCTACTTGGCGAACATGTGGTCTATACTTCGCACAAGTAGGTAAAACGCCATGAACAAGTGGACTGTATTTCACGAATAAGTGGGTAAAATATCATGAACAAGTTGGTAAATTGTCACGAACAAGTAGGAAAAGTATCACAAATAAATGAGTAATGGACCGCGAACAAGTGGGTAAAGTACCGTAAACAAGTAGGTATATACACATATATTTAATTAATATAACATTGAATCTTGTGTTTTACAACACTCTTGTGAGATTTTATTTCTGACAATACTTTTTCATGTGGAATTAAGGGCATTTTTGTCATTATATATTTAACATTAATTTCATTTCAGTCCTTGGGGTCTGAATATTTTTTGGTCCTCCTCTATAAATAAGATGCTACTAAGGTCTCCTAAAAAAAATTAGGTAGATCCTATATTTAGAAATTAACAGACTATATATTTTTTTGTGTATTTCAATAAAGGAAAAATATCTAAATGGGCTATAGAAAGAGTGCATAAATATTTATGGTTATGCTACTCTTAATTTAGGCTTTTTAATGTATAAATTAATGATTTTGAAAAAAAGTTTAGTTTTAAAAATATTTAACCAAGTGACAAGTGTAACGTATTATTTCAACGTGCACACGAATTACTCTATTTATTTCATACTCAGCACAATATTATATAAAGTGTAGGCAAGGTATATAATCAAGGGAAAATGACAAAAAAATCCATTCCAATTTGCAAAATCCCAATAACAATTTCATGATAGATATTAACAACTTCATGATAGGTATTAACAACCATTAACAACACAAAATTCCTTATTTGGGATTTTGCAATTTGGAAAGGATTTTTTTGTCTTTTTCCCTATAATCAAGCATGGCTTAAAAATTTTGGGTGCACTTGGATTATACTTGCATCAAATTAATTATCATCTATTATTTCGATTTATTCAATCATACATAGTTATGTATCATATTTTTTCTTATTTGAGTTTATAATCAAATGACAATATTTCAGAAGCAATTAAAGAATTTAAGATAACGGATATAATATATGCAATTGGATGTAAATATTTTCCTTCCTCAAATGGGCCTTTAGAGTGTTGATCAAAAAAAAAATGGGCCTTTAGAGAGGATTTTGTTTCCTAAATTAATCCATTTTGACTGAGGATAAAATTTCCCAAATCCTATGTCGAAATGGATAATTATACTCAGTCGGTATATGACAATATGTGGGGGTTTTGTAGAGATCGCCAATAATTATAATATGACAAACTTCTTTCTATATTCTCTCTGACCCATGTAAAATGGTCAGATACAAAATTAGGAAAGAAGAGTACGAAAATAAACTACCCCAGAGGGATTCATAAATCAAACTAACGACAAAAGGGCATTACGAGAGGTTAAGGAAAAATAAATAAAAATACAGATTATGATCCAAAACAAATATATATTTTTCCTTCTCTCTCCACCCCAAGAGAAGTGTAAAAAAAAGTGTTCACTCAGTTTTGGCATCATTTGCGGCTTCATAAGCTACATCAGCAGAAGATGTGTCAATGTCATTCAGACCCAATGCTTCATTTTGTTCCCATGACCTCTCGTATTCCTCAACTGCAAATTCATGTGTTGATAAAAATTGCCAACTATCATAATCACTAATATATTATTAAGCATAAGAAATTGGGAAAATCATTGAAAAGTTTCTATTTAAAAATTTTATTGATAAAAAAAATCTGCTATGTGCTTTTATACACACAAGAATACCGGTACTCTAAAATATTTTATAAATAGAAACCCCTTTTCTTTATTAAATAAACTGTCTCCTATTGGGGAAAAAAAAGAGAGAGAAATGTAAACAGCAAGAAAGTTTATTTTCAATTTCATCTGCATATTTACCACAGCTTTACAGAGCTGAGATTGTTCAAGAACACTTACATGATAATTGGTTGTCATCTTTTAGATCATCAGTTGCCGGCGCTATGAAAGAATTGGACAATGCATCATCAAGAATTAAGGTCCACGGTTCTTCCAAACTAAGAAGCTTCATAAATCAACAGGAGGAGATCAGACCAACAGAGGCCAGGTCAAATATGAAAGTCTCCATAGACAGAAAGACAAGATTTTACAATAACTTCTCTTTCTTAAAAAAGCATTAATATTAGAGGAGGCATCTTTTATGCAACGTCTTACAAGCCTTCATAAAGAGTTTTATTACCATCTTCACGCATAAAGAAAATTAGGTGACGTACTCATATAATCAGGTGTTACCTTTTTTAGCCTCTCTCTAAAGTCCAACCATTTACTTCTTCTATTTTCGTCAAGACTATCTCCAAAAGTAAATCCATGCACCCTCTCAAGGCCTGTAAATATAATCACATCAAATCATACTGGATTCACACAATGATCTGTGAATTAAAGTCAATGCTGAAAAAATCATAATAATCACATAAAATGAGCAGCAAAAACCGACAAGTTCATAGGGGAAAGGATGAAGAAGAAATCAACTGTAATGCAAGGCAGACATCTAAAAAGCCTAAGACTTCCATAATGGATGGCAATAGGTTTTGATGTTTGTCTTATATCCAAAAATATTTACTCCACACGGAGATTGCCTCGTCCACCAGATTGTTCCCATAGACCAAATAGCCATGAGTTCTCAATGCTTATATATAAGGAGGGAAGAGAGAGCTTATGTACTTACTTTCACTAATTTTCGTGATTAGACCTTCAACAGTCGTAACAATTCCTCCTAGAGTGCCACTTGCTAGCTCCAAGTCGAGTTCAGGAACTTTTACACTAGCAGTATCAGACTAACCAAACCAAGAAAAAAAAATCAGACAAACAAAAAAAACTAACCTGCTCTCCCCCCCCCCCCCCCGGGCGGGCGCGGGGGGGATGGGGGGGAAGGAGGAAGTTTGAGCAACAACTTGACATATGTCCTTCATAGGTTCATCATTTTTAACCAAAGGTACATCATTAATTAATTCTTACAGCAACGTTCCATTGCATGCACTGGCATAAGAAATCTAAGTACCATGCTTTCTTGTTCTTTTATTATTGTTATTGCAATGATATATATCCATTACCTGCAGAGACTAGAACACACAAGATCTATTGAACAAGAAGTAAAAAGATCAAAGATTAAATCAATACTAAAGATCAACTGATCCAACTTAATATTTTGAGATTCAGATACAAAAGATGACAAACCTTTATTACATCACGGCTTAGATCTTTAACATTTTTCACGGAAAGTGTAATCTTCTTCCCTTTTTCAGGAATTCGCCCACCAGGTTTTAACTGCATGATGAAGAACAGCAATTACTACAACTCTAAGAGAATCGCACAATAGACATCACTCAATCAGTTTATACCTCAGAGTTTCGGTAACCACAAGCATCACAGGTGGATGCCATGACAATAACTTCCTGGAAATATGGAATTTCTAGACGTTGTTAAGCACAACAAAGTGTTGAGATGATATGACTAGACGGAAAGCTGATGCAGACAACTTGAGAATAAATGATAATTGAACCACTGAAAATTTCATAAATTTCAGGCTCCAACACAGCTGAATAATTTATAGTTATTAGCATCTTAGCATACTAATCAATCTTTTAGACAGAAGTTCGCCTTTTCTACAATTTGAATCTCCAAAATCCACCAATGATATTGAATAGCAGCCTTGCTCTATGCCTAAGTTTGCTAGAATACGCTGCAATTATTGTTCGAAGGATTTACCTTTTTGGCATATTTTCGTCAATCATTTACTTGAAATTATTGCATCAAATAACAAAAACGGTACTTTGATTAGATGGCTAGGAGAGATTTAGAGGTAAGAGCAGCAGATAAATATACTAGTCTTTCTTGGGCAAAAAATCTCACTCAACTAAAAGCCATATGAGAATCTCCAATAATAAAATAGTTCAAGTTTAATTGTCAACATTATCAGATGTATAAATAGGCAGAAAAATGCACCTAACTACAAAAATAACGGACACACTAATAGCTGACTCAAGAGATGGGAAACATCCCCCTTGGAAAGTACATGTAAAAAACACAAGCCAGGAACGGGCCGGAAAAGGAAAGCATTAACAGGATACTAGTGACGAACATTCGAGTCTCGCACCTAGTAGCACAGGCACCACAAGTTGATGGGAAAGTCATCACCTGTAACGAGCAATCACTATCATGACACTGAAAATAAACAGAAAGAATAGACCCAACTGAAGTAATATTTACTGCAGCTTCATCATCGCCTACCTCTTCCGGAGCAGTATATCTAAATAAGGATTCAGCAATTTCAGCACTATTACTCTGCGCAATGGCTCGATGACCAGCAGCTGCCCCTATTGATCCATGTGGTTCTCTATTCCCTTGACCAGAAACCCCAGCTTCTTCCACTGCTGAGGCTACATCACGACCCCCTTCAGTTTGTGATGGGTCAACAACATATCCTAATGATGCTTGCTGCTCAGGAGTACGCTCATAGAATTTGATACTCAATGATGGATCAGATGATGGGGCATACCTATTCACATATAGTTTATTCAATCCATCCAGTAAAATAGAAAACAGCTACAACCATTCAACTTACACATATACAACTGTTTATAATGCATTTGAAAATGTAAGATGCAGTTTGGGACAATTTAGACACCAATCCAGTCCATTCGTTCGTTAAAAACTTGAAAACATAGATTTGGAATAAACAAGCTTCTTCTTCAACATTTTTATAATGCAACCTCCTCTCTTTAGAACAACACCCTATCCTCCTCTCTTGTAAACTTCTTTCCTGAAACTATAATGTTTTGTCAAAACAAAAAAGCCCTCCAACAAGAAATTATCACTTACGGATTTTCAATGAAGCTGTTTCCAGCAGGGTCATCAAGAATAAATGTGAATGACAGCTCTCCAGCTGTGCAAGCTCTCAATTTCAACAAGAACTGGTCAATTGCTTCAGCCGTCTGTGGGTCAATTTTCTAAAAGGTTTGAAAAATAAAATTCAATTACTATACAGTGAATTACAATCCAGCAAACAATAAACCAAGGCAAGAGAGAAATTTACTTTGCGCTCATCCTGAAGGGCCTGAAGTTCATCAGCAGCTCGAACTAGTATACCTTCCACCTATAATTACAGCAGAGATTATATTCTTATTTCAAATCACACCAAATATTCAATCAATACTAACTCAAATTAGTATATATGAGGAGGGATCAATTGATACCAGCTTCAATCAAAATTAATCTAACGCATTAAAATAACATTTTATAAGATGAGTGTGTGACAAAACCCAGCATAAGAGCATTAGTTGTTATCGTGAGATAATCCTTAATCCTCATAAAATTTAACAAGAAGCCACCTTCAACACAATGAGTGAGAACAGAAAAAGAATAGCAAAGCATTTAAAAGAAATACCGTTGACAGAGTTCCGCGTTGAGCCTCAGGAGGAATCTCAAAATCCAACTCTGGTATCTGCATACATTATAAGCAGTCCATTATATTAAGAATGCAAATTGAATTTCAAATGCAAAACCAAGGATATTGCATAATTGCAACTTACAATGAAAAGCCAATATGAACATGTGTACAAAAACTTAAACATAAACAGTTTAAGTACCTTAATAGTAGCAGATTCTGATTTTACCACTTGTCGATCAAGCATCTGCATTCATTAAACTCATCAGCATGACAATATAAGGCAAGAAAATGACAAAAAGATATTAAGAAAGAGTACATGTGGTGATCAAAATAAGCAACACAAGCCTCCTATACAAGCATACACTGGAAAAGTGAAATACGTAGTATAAATCATTGAAAACTTTCAAAGCACATTCGTCCATCACAAAGCCTTAGACATTATAGCAGCCAAAAGAAGGCAATGTCATCATGTAACAATCTGCATGGGGATGGTCAATGGAATTCATAGCCAATCCTCCACACTAAAATCAATCAGGAACAAAAATTTGGTGTAATCTTGATTAATCAAGATCAATAGTTTAATAGACACAAAAAATGAGAACATTTCCCCCACTAAAATCTTCTTCCCCTGTCCATTACTAGACCATAATACTAAGTTCGATACATCAAGGACTGGCTGCACCTACATAAATTTGTTTAAATCAATCACTAAGCAAAATAAAATGGAAATATCAAACCTTTTGGTCTTCTCTTGATTAGTCAAGATCAACATTTGAATAGCCACCAAGAATGAAAACATTCCACATTCCCCCACCCCAAAAAAAAAAAAAACCACTCTCCCTGTCCATTACTAGACTATAATGTATCCAGGTCTAGCTGCAACTACATAAATTTGCCTAAATCAATCAATAAGCAAATGAAAATGGAAATAATTCAATTGATTTGGTCAACAATTCCAATTGATCCAACCTTCTGATTGCCTGATGGGATCTCCAAACTGTAGCAGCAACCACGTGGTTGGATCTCTCCAGCAAACTGTACTTCATTGTTCCTATTCAATAAACATGCAAATTTATAATAGCTAATCAGGAAAATTACGAAGGATATTTATTATTCAAAATCCTCACATCTTGTAGAGGAGGGTGCTGCTTACCTCTCACCACAATGAGGACAATCAAAAGCTGACAACAAAATCTGCACAAAATGCAAATGTTGCAGCATATGTGATGTTCAGAACACTAGTGGACAGACTGATGAGCACAAGAGACAGAGAATAACCATATTTCATAAAATTGATCTACTTCATGGAATAATATAATTGAATATTAAATCCAAGCCTGTGAGTAAGAAATAACAATAAACTATTAAAAGGGACCATGAATAAAGGATGTACCTTTCTGAAGTGCGGAATTAAAGTCAGTAAAAATTTTGTCGTCCCCTGATAGACACCATACAATTCCAAGTCAGATGGAAATTTAAGTAAAAACATTGAATGAAGCAAGAAAATAAGCTGAAGAGAGCTTCCGGGGAAGATAACAGAATATTCAAATGCATCATTTCATTTATATCCCCTTTGAGCTTATTCAAGGTTGAATGATCATCTTTTCCAAGTCTGACATTGATTTATTCAATATTCAATTAGAGAAAGATGTAACGAGCTCGAAGTGCACGAAATAGGCAGCATACAATACCAAAACCCGAATCCCAATATTGATGGATCAATAACAAACTCATAGCATACGAAAGGCATTAAGTCCTGATCAGTGCAACAAAATCAAGTCACAACGGCCAAAGGAAAGAACATTGGTTTATGCAAAACACACAATGAATGAGAGACAAAACCAGTTTAAACTTTGAATCATGAGATATACAGAATGTTTTATCCAATGAAAGTCGCAAACTCAATTTTCCTTTGAAAACAGATCCCAAGACTAAATTTTTCAACATGTGGTGGAAACAAAAGGGTGAGATAGAATACGTTTTCACCGCAGCGCATGCACAAGCTTTCAACCTGGTACACAGGGACATCCCCATCTTCAGCAGAAACAGCTTCAACCACCGATCGAACATCAACAATCTGCTCTCTGTTTCCATCATTGCCTTCCATGATTTTAAAATTCCAGACTCGGGATCCCTTCAAAGCTTCCTTTTTTATTCCTCTTAGGAGAAAGTAACACACTTTCGAACCTTTCCTTTCACAGTGCTCGTATTTGCAGGCAATAATAGAAGAACCCCACAATAACTTAAAATGGAAAGTAGATTCAAGAGGGTCGGAGATTACGCCCCTTGCGTCCAGAGCTGCAATATGAAACCGTTGGGAGAAGGCGCTAGAAAGGGGTAGAGAAGAATCGGGTCGGACTTCGGGTATCCAACAAGTAGGGTAAACATCATGAAATAAAACAGGGATACTCACTCCCTCCTAACTCCTGGCTGTTTATATTTATTTTTTTCTTTAAAATTAATTTATTTACTCATAAATTAACATATAATCTAATTATACATAGCATATATTATAAATTAGTGGTTTAATTTACTTCCTTAACCTTCATAAAAAAAAATGATAGCTTGATCTTATAATTAGGACCGGAGAGAGAGTATTTTTTAATGAAAGGAGATATATTAAATCTGAGAAACTTTACATGGGCTCCACGGTGCAAAAATTACAGAGCAAGTCTAAGTAAATCAAAACTCTTTGTAGTGTTCTGGAGTATAATTCTAATCTGAGCTATTAAGTCATCTGTAGTAAAGTTTTCGTGTTCAAAAATTCGAAAATTCCTTGCTTGTCAGAGCTTCCAGAGGGTGATACAAATGCCAATCTTCCAGGACACATTAAGATCAGATTTTTTCAGAATAGTTCCAATCCATTGTGTGAGATCTATCATGAGGAAATCTACGAACATATCTGCGGGGAGAACTTTCTTCCAGACCGAATTGGCCAGTGAACAATTCTTGAAAACATGATTGATATACACACAACAAAAGTGTTTTTTTTAGAGATTAAGAAAGCAAAAAATATGACTTAATTTTAATATATGTCACATATAATTGGATTATAAGTTATTTTTTTGGATAAGGAATTGGAGTATAAGTTTTTTTTTGATACATGTGGAAATTAAAAACTACCAGCAATAAAATAAAATAAAACCCATAATCTTGCTTCCAGCTACGTAATTCCCTTCTCCTGCAGGAAAAGAGCTGTCGATTCTTCTGAAAGAATTTGTAGGCCCCCACTGTTAGTAAGAGCGTATTTGGCAAGAGCATCTGCAATTTCATTCTGGTCCCTATCTATCACATTTATCCCAACGTTCCAGCCCCATCCTAACAAGTCTTGAATCTCCAATAGCAGTTGCCTGTCCTCATGCATCTCCGGGACTTCCTTCTTTAGCGCCTGAACTAAATCAAAGGAGTCTGTGTAAAGTCTCACCTTCCTATAGCCTCCATCCCAGGCCCGTCGGAGTCCCCACAAACACCCCCATGCCTCAGCTGCCAAACAATTAGTCCCCTCCGTCTTGCAGTAAAAAGCTTCAACTATTTCTTCATTCTGCCACCGAAGAATCCCTCCACATCCAGCCGTCTTGTGCAAGAAAGAATAGGCTCCATCAATATTCACAAACAACACACTACCCCTATAAGTAAGGTAGATTAGTTTTGAGAAAAATAAATATGGATATTTTAAAATGATTAATTTTGTTTCTTTAATTTCTCCAGAAAAGTCAACTTAATCTTATTATGATTAGGACGGATGGAGTATTAGAAAAAATCTACCATATATCCATTGTTGTCATCAGTCTTGCTCGATGCAATTGATCTCTCCTCCGCCGTCTAGTAATCGCAGCATCGTTCACTCGTAAATTTGCTGTTCGGCTTTATAGTGTATATTCCTTCTCCGGCCAATTGCCAGGGAGTTGAATTCTTATGTTATTTTATTTTTGTATTATTGGGTGATATAATGGAGTTATTATAATTATAATTGTGTGGTAAAATACATATTTGTTTTACCACCAAACACTTAGATTATCACCAAACGTTGGTTGTGAGTTGTTCTAACTTAACCAATGGTCTTGAGTTCATGCCATAAATATGTAGCCGCGATAATAACTTAAAGGTAGCAAGGTTCCGCTATTGTGGGCCTGTATTCCTGAGAACCGAACTAATCGGTTGCTAATATTGCCCGATACCAGTGTATAAATCCAAAAATATATATTTGCTTTGTAAGCCTGCTTCATACTTCCATAATTAGTTGCTTGTGTGACTTTTTAATATAGGATCTGGTAGTTTTTTAATATTACAGCTGTTAAACAATCAACTTAATTGTGACATAACACTTTATAGAGTATGTTGTAGATTAACTTCCTCGGTTCCTATATATAAGGTCCATTTTTTAAATGTTTTGTCCCTTTTTATAAGATTATATTTGACTTTATTTGAGTAATAAATGTGTTTTTCCTATTTTTTTTCATGCATTAATTTCTCTCATTCATTCTCTTTCATCTTTTTTTCATCATTACTGAATCTCTCTTACACATTCATAAATAAGGGCACTACTTTTGAAAAAAGCAATATAGTTCCCACATTTATTGTTTTATCTAACTTTGATTTAATTTTTAGGAAACCACAATTCTGTTAAAAGGACCTTATATATATAGGAACGGAGGGAGTGTGTCATTCATAAGTTAGATTAATTAATTTAGAAAAAATGATAGATATATCATTTATTAGGGTGATCCATCTTTCAACCATGCTGAATCAGGTTAGTGACCTCTACTAAGTTTGTCCATAGATGGATCTTCTTGAGATTCTGGGTCCAACAAAGATTGAGGCCTTCAATGATACCTAATAGCTCTTTAATAGTTTGTGGGTACATTTGTTAATTTTCAACTAAAACCACACACCCATTTATTTTCATTATTCCTGATGATTCCTCCACCGCTCCAATTATCTTGTAAGATTGAACTATAGACCTGTAGCTTAAACCATCATCTCCTCCATCTTGTTCCACTCTCCTTGAGGTTAATCCTATGTAAAAAGCAAAACTTTCGAGCAACTCCTTGCCTATACATGCTCAAAAGAAAATGTTTTTAGAATTGCTTTCATCAAACTCCTCTATTGGATTAGAGACATGGCTACATCTTGAGCATCATATATCCCAACATATATACCCAAAGAGAAGATGGAAAAATGTAGAAAAGAAGGTGGCTTTGTAAGAGGGTGAGACGCCATTGTTGTTGCGGGGAGCTGCAGAGCTGATATGGGAGGAAGAAAAGCAAGGTCAATGAGGGAGAAAGAAAGGGAAAATTGATGAGCTGTAAGCATGAGGTGAATAGTAGAAGATATATGTAGCTGCCACGTAAGTATTTGTCAATCAACTAATTTTGTTAAGGAAGGGGCTAATTCCCCCCCCCCCCCAAAAAAAAACTTTTGGTGTATATTTGACCCTTAAAACCTTCCTGATACTCAACATGAAAACTGTATTTTTACTCTTTAACCTTAATAGTAATGATGCTAAAAAAAATATAGATTCCTTCAATCCATAGGTAATTCCAAACTCTTTCGATGCTGTAGTTTCTTTCCTTTATTTGTTTAAATCTTTAACAATCTAAAAGTGAAAACCAAAACTGCCTTCCTGCATGCCACGTGGCATTCTCATACAACAAATATCGTTCCCTTTTCTTTAGTGGAATTGTTCCCTTTATCTTTCATGTAATGGGAAGTTGGCGCCTATTTATTTAAAAATAAAAATTTTTAAGTTTTCATGAAGCAGTGAGTTTTTTTTCCAAACTATGTAGTGGGAAGTTTCAATTTAATATATTTTATTTTTTAATTAGATATTAGTAGTATTTTAGTGGGAAGACACGTTTATTTTTTTTAAATAGGAATGTACAGTTATTTTTCTAGCACCCTAATTTTGGGGTTGATTCCATTAATAGAGGGATCGTAATTCAATCTCCTTTTTTTGTTATTTAGAATTATATCTTAATTGAAATTATTCATAAAAATATTTTTTGCATCAAATATGTGCACCTATATACTTAAAAATAAAAAAAATAAGTTTTCATGTAGTGGGAAGTATTTTTTCCAGATCTTGCGCCTATTTATTTGAATAAAAAATTTTAAGTTTTCATGTAGTGGGAAGTTTTTTTCAGACCGTGCACCTATTTATTTAAATAAAAAAATGTTACGTTTTCATGTAGTAGGAAGTTTTTTTTCAGAGCGTGCGCCTATTTATTAAAATTAAAAATTTTTAAGTTTTCTTGGGAAGTTTTTTTCCAGGTCATGTAGTGTGAAGTTTTTTTTTTTTTTTTGCCAAATCATCTAGTGAGAAGTTTCAATTTAATATACTTGATTTTTGTATTAGATATTAGTAGTTTTTTGGTGGGAAAATTCAGTTATTTTCCTTTTTTTTTTTTAACGGGACTGTACGGTTATTTTTCTAACACATTAATTTTTGAGTTGTTTTTGTCAAAATAGGCATCTTGATTCATGAAAATTTATATGTCCTTCTTTTGGTTATTAAGAAGTACGACTTAATTGAAATTTCTTATAAAAATATTTTTTTGTATTAAATTGTGCACCTATTTATTTAAAAATAAAAAATTTTAAGTTTTCATGTAATTGAAAGTTTTTTTCCAGATCATGTGCCTATTTATTTAAATAAAAAAATTTAAATTTTCATGTAGTGAGAATTTTTTTTTTTCCAGATTGTTCACCTATTTATTTTTTTAAGTTTTCATGTAATGGAATTTTTTTTTTTTAAGATCAGAGAAGTTTTGTTGCCAAATCATGTAGTGGGAAGTTTCAATCTAATATTTTCCCAAAAAAAAAGATAAAAAGTTTCAATTTAATAGATTTGATTTTTGTATTAGATATTGGTAGAGCTTTAATGGGAAGATATAGTTATTTTTCTTTTTTTTAAGCGGGGAGGTAAAATTATTTTTCTAACACCCTAATTTTTGAGTGAATTCTGTCAAAATTGAGATATTGATTCATGAGAAGATAGCAGTCCTTTTTTTTGGTTATTTAAAGGTACAGCTTAACTGAAATTACACGGGGGTCTTTACTAATTTGCCATAATAATATGCTTCATTATTGCCCAGTTATTATTAGCCATCGATTATAGTTGCTAGAGAAAAAACAAAAGCTAATTGATGGTAAAAAAAAAGTTATCGATTATAGTTACAATATAATAATTGACTGATGATTGATGGTAGGATTATCTATTTAGAATATTTCGAATCTCTATTTTTTTCTAAAAAAATCAATAGAAAAAAATAGAACTAGAATTGAAAATTTTAATGAAGATTTTTATTTATTATCAAAATCCAATTTAAATTCATAAATAGATTATAGATTAGTAATTAATATTTAATATATTATATTATAAATATATTTGAAATTTAAATATATTCACATTCTAATTGTAAATATATCTAATATCTAAATAAATAACTAAATAATAAATAAAAATATTATTTAATATCTTTTCTTTTATGGAGAAATGATAGAAAAATATGTATTACATTATCTCTTTAATTATAATATTTATATATATATATATCATAGGTTGTATGTAAAATTATAAGTGAGAATATTTAAAAGGGTTAAAGGTCATATCTGCCCCTGAAGTGTGTAAGGTGTATCATATCTACCCCTGAAGTATTTTTAGGTCTAAATATGCCCTTAAAGTATAAAAATGGATCAATTTCTCCCTTTAACCGTTAAAATATTAACGGTCAACGTCCACTATTTAATGGTCAACGTGGGTTTTTTAACTGTTAAAGGGCGAAATTGATCCATTTTCATATTTTCGAAGGTAAAATTGATCAATTTTCATACTTTAAGGGCATATTTGAACCCAAAAATACTTCAGGGGCAGATATGATACAACTTACACACTTCCAGGGTAGATATGACCTTCAACCCTATTTAAAAAAATGAAAAATATAAAAGATAAAATGAAAAGCAAATTTACTTCTAAATTTTAGCTCTTATATTTAGGAGTTGAGGTAGTGCAACCTTTTTTCTACTAAAAAAATTGAAAATTTGCTCATATCTATTAGGTCCAATTTAGACATTCACATGGAGAAAGATCGTACCACAAAGTTTAATAGGAGAATTAAATCTAATAAATATAAAAAAATGGGATTGTTTTTAATGTTGTGTAACTTTATAATTTTTTATCAGAGTTGTGTAATTTTATAATTGAATTTGGGTAAAGATGTAGTTTTATCAATGAATTGTTGTAATATGAACATCTGATACTTTAAAACTATTACAACACCTATAAACGTTCAAAAACAAAATTATTGGTTGTTTTGGGAAAAATAAACACTATTGGCTCTATTATTAAACACTTATATGTATTTTATCATCGTTTAAAATATATTTGTATCACATATTAATATCACGAACTACGTACACAAACTAATTTAACATTTTGGATGTGTATAAATCATTATTTGTGCATCGATTAAACAATCACATTTTACGCCAACTCATTCCAATCCCTTAACTTATATGGTTTGTCATACATAATTAAATTATATTTTATTAGTCATCAACAGTTGTCACATTTTAATTGAAAAATCCCATTATATTGTAATTATTTACAATAAAAAATAGTTTTAAAAAGGGTTGGGGTTCATATGCGCCCTCCAAGTAACCGCTAAATAACATTGGGTACCCCGTACGTTTTTTAAACTCAATTTTGCACCTGAAATCAGCAAAATGTAGCAATGTTGTCATGCAATTAATTAAAGTTAATTTTGACTGTTTTATTTCACCTATTAAACATACATGGCATTCACTCCCCAACTCCCCGTGTATCCCTCTTCCCTTTCCCTTTCCTATGCTCCCTCAACATTCATCCCTATTCCATCCGCACATGCAATCGTGTGCAACCAGAGTAAAAGGTATCAAACTAGCAAATCTGCTCATGTTCAGAACTTGCTAGTGACATATTGAGGGAGCAATCAGATAGGTATGATATGGGTATACCAAAACCATTTTCTAAAGAGGTATGGCTACCCTATTGAATCTTACTATTCAGAAGCTTGGTTATCTAAAATTGGCAACCTTACTACAGATTTAGAATGGCCTGGAAAAAAAAATCAAGGCAAAATGCCTTAAAGTTGGAGACCACGATATATCCCTATTAGGTCGCCGCCAAAGAAGGGATGAATATTTGTATGGTTGGTTGTCAAAGATGAGTTCGCCGCCATCTTGAGAGATAAAGAGGGTTGGACAAAGAGAAAGGACATGGGAGAAGGTTGAGTTATGAACAAAAGATGATGAGGTGGCCATAAGGTGGTAAACTGAGTGACATGTAAGGGTGCTATGTGTATCATTTTAGTCAAACAAAAGATTAACGATCAAAATGAATGTTCATTAACTTATAGGGTGACATTGCTTCACTCAGGACAAAATTAAGCCCAAAAAAATTTACAGATAACCAATGCTTTTGTATGGTTACTTCTGAGTAAAAATAAACATTAACCCTTTAATATATTAAAATGCTATATAGTCAATCATAAAATAAAATTTATGATCCTTCTTAATGGTAAAAATAGGTTGAGGGGTGGATGGTGTTCAAGTTAAAACTTAAAACCACCCTCCTTGTGGGAAAAAATAGATACAAGGAAATTTTACTAGGAACACTGGAATTAAATTGTTAACGTAACAGAAATTTACAAAAATATTTTTCATTTAATTTGGTTGAATTTTGGTGTCCCCGATGGTTTCAATTTTTTAAATTTTGGCTCCCCAAGTTTTTTAGATTCGAATATTTTTCATAGTAAATGATTTGACTAAGCTTCATTAGTTGGTGTAGCATAATTCAAATAATCAAATCTGTTATAAATAATAGAAGAAGATAAGAGAGAATGGGGGAGAGAAGTAGAGAGAATAGAAAGCCGTTCTCATTCAACGTCTTAAGTTGTATAATACACAATACAAGCCTTGTATTTATAGACAAGGCTCTAGGGTTACAATATAATCAATCAGCATTAATGACAATATATTGATAATAGGAAATAGGAGTTATGGACATCCATAATAATAGGAAATTCATAACACTCCCCCTTGGATGTCCATGACTAAACATGTGCCTCGTTAAAAAACTCCAACTAAGTAAAACCCAGTGGGACAAAAAACTTAGTAGAAGAAAAAGAGTACAATGTTTAGTGATACACTTCCTAATGCTGCCTCATTAAAAACCTTGCTAGGAAAACCCAGTGGGAAAAAACCATAGACAAGGGAAAAAGAGTACAGCGTGTATCATCTCCCCCTCTTGACCACTTCAGTTGATATCTCTAAGTCTGCGAAGTTAGATTCCATAAACAAGCTTCTCAAATATTGTAGCAGGAAGTGACTTGGTAAACATATCTGCTAAACTTTAGTTTGATCAGATTTGTTGGACAATGATTTCACCATCTTCTATTGATGTAGTCCACCCCAATTTCTTTGTGTTAGTGAATCAATGTATCAAGTTGATTAGCAAATGATATACCAACTCGTGCATGGCTAGTCAGATCAAATATAATTACTCCAATTATACTAAGATATGGTACTTCCAGACTAAGTATTTTTTCATCACCTTCTTGAATTCTAAAGATATGGTACTTCTGGACCAAAATTTCTCCATCAACTTGTTGAGGTATAAAATAATCTCAATCCATATTTAATGATCTTACAACTATTGGAGCACATGGTGATTTATATATAAAGAAACACTTTATTCTTTCAAAGTATTTCATTTCAAATTCTTTCTTGAAGTATGTTTTTAGCTTCTGCAGGCTCTTTAAGAGTTTAAGCAATATTCAGATTTTGCAAGCTCTTCAGGAGTTCCAGAGATATCTAAACACAACAAGAGTCTTAATAACATTGAACATATATTGAAAGATTAAATACAATATATTCTTATTTCAATCGATATCTATCGATTCGATAATACCATAGTTGTTCGGGTTGCTTTGAACCATATAGGTATCTGGATTAAAATGTTTGCTTCTGGAAACTGTAATCATTTGGGGAGTTTCATTTGTTCAAATCATATGCTTCTAGAAAATCCTTCAGGGACTTTCAAATTATTAGATCTATGTCTATATATACATTTTATCATCCAAGGGTTTCATAAATATTTTTCTAGATAATACTTCTAGTATTTTAAATCCTTCTAGGATTCACTATAATTCACAATACAATGACTCATGGGTCATTATCATATTCTCTAGACGCATACCAACGTTTTCATATATCGCCATACTTCTAGATTAAGATAACATGAAATTTAATCCACCACAAGAGAATATCTATCAAGATTTAACTTCTGCGAAAAATATTGTGACTATATCTCTCCCCCCTTTTTCGCACAAGGGTTCTGATTTATACAATACTAGCATTGCACTTTGGGTGCTTAAGCTAAATACACAAATTTATGTTATGATACTTCATGTTGCGTCTTTTTCTTTCCTACTAGCTAGCCATATTTATGTCTATATCTCATGACATTTTTGTATAGAAGATCCTCATTTGATGACGTGATATTATCATCAAAATCCTTGTCGACAACTTTATCTCTTTGCGGTTCCTTTTTCTTGTGACATAACTTTATTGAGATCTCTATCTCTCTTTTAGGTACCTATACCTCTTATAGGGTATTACAAATGGTTATGTCTCAATTCTTGCCTCCTCTGTATGATCATCTTGATTATTTGCTCCATTTTCTTTTCTTTTGGAACCGATCATTTTCTCATGCTTCAGAATGGTTTCATTTTTTTTTATCTATACTGATTAGAGCTTAAGCTGGAATGAGATATAAGGATTCTTATGTTGGTCAGGAATTGCGTCTGACAAATATTTTTAATATTGTATGTATGCATCATTTGATGAACTTCTGGTTCATATCGCTATATTTGAGGATCTATGTTGATGCATACTATGTGATATATCTTCCAGCTATTCATTTTCTCCCCCTCAAGTTGGGAAAACTTTGTCAAATGACAACCAACTAATCATGCTATATAAGTCTGCTCAATCCATTTACTTTCTCTAGAAACATCATTTTGTTTCATTTAGAGATAAACAAGAGGAAGAAGGTTCTCATCCAACATTTATCCCAACTTTCAATGAATATCCATTTATGTGCATAATTGTGGTGGAACACTATAAATATCGCACATTATAAGATGAAAACTATCTGGCTAATGACCAAGAGCCAATGGGAGAATTCATAATAATATGTTGGTATGATGTATTTATATGTGGTAGTATGTAAAATCATTCATTCCAACTCTAAAATTGGAACCTTGTTCTCATGAGTTTTGATCTAGCTGCTCAGGGAGGCTTCGATAGTAGTATTGCTAGATATATTTGTTAAATATGCTTTTACATAGCATATAATAATTGAAAACTTGATAAACAATCACTAGTGATTTCTATGGAAATCATATGGTTGCATAGTTGAGGACTAATGTACTCATTAGAACAAATTTGCAAACTTCAAGTTGCAAGTTGATCATGGACACCAATATGACCATTTTATAGATGCATCTGTTATTGATAAAGTACCAAATTAGTCCATACGATATCTACATGGGCCCATATATATTTGATACCGTACAAATGTACAAGTATCCAATTCCAACCATAGCTAGTGATGTTCTCGTATTTACTTATTTTGAGAACAAACAATACATAAAAACACTTGTTATTTATAAAGGATCTTCTGGTTCTTCAACGAGTGTTATTATGCATTCAACATTATATTTTGCATCACTATGATCCGAGATGATCTAACCGGTCATGCCAAATGATACATCCACAAACCTCATGTTTGTTATAATATTATTATCATCATATAACTTCTGGTTATCGTGTCATATTATTAATTTGACCTTCATTGGGAGATTATATGAATTTTATGGAAAGTATAGGAGTGAAACTCCATCTAATATGACTCATCATACTTATATTCTAACAATCTCCCCCTCAAGTGAGTCATGTAAACATACTTTCCACTTATAAAATAAAAATATTAGTTCTTCAAGAACTATGAATATATCGTTGTATACATATAGTTCTTCAGCAACTATCATATCGTTCTTCAGGAACTGTCATATATATATTCACTATGTAATTTGTAAACTCAATAGAAATATGAATAATTAAAATTTATAAGAATTTAAATCAAACTATATAAAAATCACACTAAAGTATACGAGATATTTAAACTCATCAAAAGTTTGAATAACATTTATGCCAACAATTATTGCAAACTCATTTTCTTATGTATTTATAAAAACATATATCTACATCCTTCTATAAATAATCTTGCTAACTTTATGCTAAAGTAAAATAAGGATCATTGAACGGGATTGTTAGATCAAATATCATATAACATATCAACTTTACGCTCAAATATTACTAATGCAAGAGCACATAATTGCCATAGAAATGGTCAACTAACTAGTAAGATAAAATATATGTGGTTTATTGGCATAAATATTTTTATTTAGTGTTAATTGAAATTTTGCTCATCTAGCTCTTCAAGAGCATTAATCAACAATGTATAACAAAACATTATTGTCTTTATTTATTTCTTATGGAATTAACTATTATTTATTATGATATAAATCTCCATAAACGTTAGTCTCAGGACCATTACAATAATATTTTCAGAATATATATTGTGCTAATACTTGAACGACAAGCAATTTGGTTCAAAACATTAGCCTCCATGGCTATATTTCATTTTTGATATAAATGTGATTATTAAATTTCTCAAAAGCATATCAAATGTAGAGATATTATTTCTCTCTTCTCACACCACTAATTTCAACAAGTTTTAGTATGATCTACAGGATCTCAATAAAAATAAATCCAATGTATATGGCTTTTGGCCAATTAATAAAAGATTCAAAATTATATATCTTCTGGCTATTAAATATTAAAATAAATAAATAAAAATAAATAAATAAATGGCTTCTTGCCATATAATAATGTTAAAGATTATATGATATATAATCTCAAAATTAGAAATTAAATCTATATAGCTTCTAGCAATATATAAAGATAGAAAATCAAATCGATATTCATTTTTAGAAATGGAAATAACTGTAAGCTTTCAAGAAGGTTGCAAATATTGATCTGAACTTCAGGTTCCATTGAAGATAGTAACGTCAGAGTGCAAAGGAATCTTTATAAAAAATGATTGGAACTTTGAATCCATCAAAAAGCACTCCATATCACAAAGATTAATTATTTGACCATAAAATGGAAAAATATATATTTATGGCATCTAGCCATTAAATACCGAAATAAAATAATAAAAAAAAAAATTAGAGGTATATGGCTTCTGGCCATTTAAAAAAAATAATGTGACTTTAGTGTAAAAACACATTTGTCATTGGATAAAATCACGCTATGCGGTTATGCTGTTTAGATACCCACCTAAATGCATGAATTGTATTTAAATATTTAAGTATCCTATAATCTAGGCATACCAAATATCTCACATATAGTATTTTCCAATAAATTAGAGGCATATGGCTTCTGGCCATTTAATATTAAAATAAAAAATTGAATTTATATGGCTTCTAGCCATAATATTAAATCTACATGGCTTCTAGCCCCAAAATATTAAAGTAGAATAATTAAATTGATATGGCTTCTAGCCATAAAATTAAATCTATGTGGCTTCTAGCCACAAAATATTAAACTAGAATAATTAAATTGATATGGCTTCTAGCCATAAAATTAAATCTATATGGCTTCTAGCCACAAAATATTAAACTATAATAATTAAATTGATATGGCTTCTGACCATAAAATTAAATCTATATGGCTTCTAGCCATTTAATATTAAAATAGAGAAATTAAATTTATATGGCTTCTAGCCATAAAATTCAATCTATATGGCTTCCGGCCATAAAATATTAAAATTAAATTTATTTGGCTTCTCACCATAAAATTAAATCTATATGGCTTTTGGCCATATAATGTTCAAACATAAAAATTGAATTTATATGGCTTTTGGCCATAAAATTAATTAAATCTATATGGCTTTTGGCCATATGATGTTCAAACATAAAAATTGAATTTATATGGCTTCTAGCCATAAAATTAAATCTATATGGCATCTGGCCATATGATGTTTAAACATAAAAATTGAATTTATATGGCTTCTGACCATATTATAATTAAATAGAAAAATTAAATTTATATGGTTTCTGGCCATAAAAATAAATCTACATCAAGTGGAACTTCAGGTTCCATTAAAAATGACTTCAGGTTAAAAAAATTATCGACTGTTATGTGGAATATGATGTTTCTTTAAAGTCGGTAGCGAATGTATTAAAATATAGAGTGGAGCTTCAGGTTCCATGAGAGATGACTTCATCAATGGTGTATACATTAAAATATAAAGTGGAACATCAGGTTCCATAAAAAAAAATGACTTAAGGTTAATGATGATTACACTATAATGCAAAATTGGAACTTTGGGTTCAATGAAATATGACTTCAGGTCATGAGAAAATATAAAGAAAGATGAAGATGAAGAGAAATAGAAAGGTGAACTTCAGGTTTTCCATAAAAGCATAACATTAAATGATTCTATAAATAAAAAATAGATTACCTTGGTTAGAGGCTCGTACTGATAACGTGTTATAAATAATAGAAGAAGATAAGAGAGAATGGGGGAGAGGAGTAGAGAGAATAGAAAGCCGTTCTCATTCAACGTCTTAAGTTGTATAATACACAATACAAGCCTTGTATTTATAGACAAGACTCTAGGGTTACAATATAATCAATCAGCATTAATGACAATATATTGATAATAGGAAATAGGAGTTATGGACATCCATAATAATAATAATAATAATAATAATAATAATAATAGGAAATTCATAACAAAATCATTATTATTGCTTTGGTAAAATCACCTTGTAATTCTGATCAAAAAAAAAAAAAAATCACCTTGTAGCAAAAACCACAAAACCTTGGAAATGGAAAACTTTTCAAAAAACAGAGAACTAAAACCTCTTCTTGTTATTTTTCAACTTTCTCCTCCCTAGACAAGAAAAGAAGCAAAAGCCACAATTCACAAAGATAAAAGACTAGTCTCCTTACAACAACAACAACAACAACAATACTGTTCCCACCTTCAAATCTGAATCTCCGATCGATCTCTCTCCCCAAATCCCTACCAACCTATTCCGATCCCACAAGATGAGCCAGAAGCCTCTGATCTACGCCTTCGTCTCTCGTGGAACCCTTATTCTTGCCGAATACACCGAATTCAGTGGCAACTTCAATTCCATCGCCTTTCAATGCCTCCAGAAGCTCCCTGCTACCAACAACAAGTTCACCTACAACTGTGATGGCCACACCTTCAATTACCTAGTTGATAATGGCTTCAGTATGTCTTTTCTTCCTTCATTTCATTTCTGGCCTTCTGTGTATATATATATGGTTTGATTTGTGATTTGAGTGTAATTTATTCCTGATTAGAAAGGATTATGTCGCTTGAGATGATCGATACTTTCTAAAATTTAAGCGATTAGGGTAGTTTGCGAAATCTCCTTTTGATAATTCTTCATAGGCAGCTTCGTCGAAGTGAAATGATGGTTTCGTGTTTTCTTTGATTCAGATCGCATTAGGATCAGCTGTAATATGTTGATTTTTTTCCTAATTGTCCCGCTCTTAGCCTTTTTTTTTAATATATCCGAACTGGAAAGAGGGCATCTTAAAATACATAAGATTGCGCCATGCCTTGTGTATTGGAGCCCTCATTTTTCGAGATTAGGAGTTGAAGAGTAAATTGTCCAAACTAATTAGCTTGGTTTATTCTAGATCTTCTAGTTCCTCTTTTAACGCTGGCAATGTTGAAACGGCGAGAAAGAGAGATTAATCAGTCATCGAAGCTGTTGCCTTTAGATATTTTTATTCTTCAATTCTTACTAAATTAACTTGAAGATATTTTTCATAGATCTAAATATAGAACAGATGGTAGTAAGACAAAATAAAACCAGAACAAGGTTTTCAAAAATGAAATCTGAAGCCCGTAGTTACTTTATCTTTTGTACTAGCGACCATCAAATGTCTCTGTCCATAATTGCATAAACCTTTTCCATTTACCATCTTTTTCTGGACTTATCGGCCATAAACAAGAGGAAAATCTCATTGGTATTGAAATTGCCTTTGGATTCATGTCTAAGCAATGAGTTAATCCATTGTTAATCACGCTGGACGGAGGGCTGATTTTATTTAGAAATGCTGCTTTCAAATTCCTCGGATGATAGGATAGCCAAAATTGAAGTAGAAAAGCTGGCCTTTGTATGTTTGCAATCCTTAGAGTGCTTTGTTTTTATTATTTTTATTTACTATGTTCAATCATTATGCACGTTTATCTTTTTCATCTTATAGCCTTTACAAATTTATATAATCTGAAGACATGAATTTCTGGGAGGACAAGATTCGCATTCTGCTATTGCTGATCATATTAGGCATGAACTAATGCCAGTATTATGAAAGGAGAGAAAGAAAAGCATTATTGGGGTTTATATATGGATTTTAAGATTTGAGATCGAGTCAAATTTTCATTGATAATTCACAGTTTTTAAAAATATTTTCATTTTTATTTGATCATAGTATTGAAGTTTGAAAACCTCTGTGCTTGGGCAAGCCTTTTATGATTGGTCAAATATGATAAAAACCGCTGCCTATAGAATGGTCAATAGATAAGCCATTAGACCAACACATGCTTCTTAATTTTATGCTTGAATTCAGGCTTGGTTGAGATAATTCTTGAAAGAAACTTATCTTTGCCATCATAGACTCAACCATGCGTGCAATTTTGTTGCAGGCTATTGTAAATTTTGAATGCTGTTATTCTGTAGGAAGATGACTGACTTTTGGGATGTTGTAGCATATTGTGTTGTTGCAGATGAGTCAATTGGAAGACAGGTGCCCATGGCTTTTCTTGAGCGTGTCAAGGATGATTTTGTGGCTAAATATGGTGGTGGAAAAGCTGCTACTGCTACTGCCAACAGCCTTAATAAGGAGTTTGGGTATTTTCTTTTGTTTAAAATTAATTAGTCAAATGTTAGAGGACTTTTTTCGTGTATGGGCTGGTATAAGATGGTCCTTAATGCAGGCCAAAATTGAAGGAACATATGCAGTACTGTGTTGAGCACCCTGAAGAGATAAGCAAGCTTGCAAAGGTGAAAGCTCAGGTTTCAGAAGTTAAAGGTGTCATGATGGAGAATATCGAAAAGGTAGAAATTTAATGGTTAGCAGCGCTGGTTTTAGTAAAGTATAATACAAAGATTCTGCATTAATCATTTAATTATCTTGGAAAACATGAATTGGTTCAGTTATGTTATAAACAATAATGACTATTGAATACAAGGAGTGAAGCATCAGAACTACCTACACATAAACCTCATAATTAAGATGAGTGTATTAATTTTGGCTAGCAGTTTATAAAATCAACCACAAATCTGCTAAAACTAGTTTAATTGGTTTTATTCTAGGGTTTGGTCCAGTAGTTGGTCGGTGTAAATTTCCAACTCAACTCACCCATTATAACTTTGAACATTTTAGACAGAAATTCATTAATTCTACACTTTTGTGAAACTGCATGTTATTGCGCTCCATCTAGTGTGCCTTTTCCTTTGCAGTCCGATCCAATCCTATATTTCTTTTGATATGCATTCCATCACTTAAGTTTAGTCCCGGAATGATCACTAAAACAGTCCTCACCCCTAAGTACCAAATACTGATAGGTCTAAAAGGCAAGGCCACTCACCATCTAAATTCGAGCTTCATTTTTCTAGGCTGACAGGTCCTGTTCTTCTCTTTTTAAAGAAAAACAATCGGCTTATCAGTTAGAGCTTAGAAGTTTCAAAATTGAGGGAACTTAACTGGTGATCCATGAGCAATGGAACACCATGAAGGAGGTTGAAATATTCAATGTTTATTTCAAATTTTCTGGGATACAACTTGAAAGAAAATAGATTTGACGACAAAGCTTGACAGCCTAATTTGAGAAAGAAAAGTGAGGGAGAGTGGAGAGAAATGATTTGAAACTTAGGTGTTCTTATGTGTCTAGGCCGATCAGAGGTTTGGCTTTCTTCTCTTACGAAATATATTGTTGCCTTGAATACAACTTATTGTATTTTGAAGCCGAACCACTCCTAGCCTAAGAGTTATCTTATATATGATACCACCTACTGTACCTCCTTACATTGATTCAAATGTGGCGGATGGAGATTCAGATAGAAATGATTTGGGTGCTGAAGACCTTTTTGTCATTTTGTCAGAGCTTCAGTCATTGAGGCCAATATTATGTTAGTTTAAGTATTACCGTGATGCTTCTTTGAACTTTTATACTAGTTGCATAAATGGGCACTTCAAGTTCATCTATTCTTGTTTTAGTTGCATAAATATGAACGATTTGCTGTTTCTTTATCCCAAAGTCAGCAGAAAAGAAGCAAAAATGTAGCTACACATTTCACATGTTTAAATTCAAGTGGATGAAGAAGTATGGTGCATGCAACGACATTTATTCATATTAAATTTTGTGTTTATAATGTAATGTAGGTTCTGGATAGGGGGGAGAAGATAGAGCTTCTGGTGGACAAGACTGAGAATCTTCATCATCAGGTTAGTATGTAGTAGTTTGCCTTTGGATTTGCCTGTTTTTGAGTTCTTGAAGGCTTGCCTATGTGTATTCTTGGGCGAATATGTGAGTATTCTGCCTTCCTTGAATTTTTCCATTAGTTTCTACCAATATCATGGAAATTGGACTGAACTAGTGAAACGGAGAAGTGGGGCTTGAACCAGTCCAGGATTTTACAAAATAGGTCAAAAAAAGGAACAAGCTAAGCCAGTTAAATATGGACGGGGGGGAATGAAAACCTGCAAAGTTATTGGTTTGGCATTTTGGCTGAGATCAAAAAGTCCTTTTCTTTTGTTACAAAATAGCATACTTTTAAAATAAGTTTTTTTTCTTATATTTAACTATTTTGAATTGATATTATGCAAAAGTTATTTTTCTATATAATTTTGGTTCGACATGTGATTATGAATGAATATTAACTTATTTACATTTGGATCCTAAGTTATCATTTTTTTAAAATTATTGTCCAGCACTGTTTTTAAAACATTGCTTTTTAGAGAGTCTCTGGTACTGATCTTTTTTCAAGGAGTAATGTTGAATGGTAGAACAATCTTGCTATTTAAAGCCCCATTGATAAACCTCTGGCTGCTGGTTGGAAAATGAGAAGGGAGAACCATACTGAAAGACTAAATTTATAAATTAATTATTAAAAAGGCCCCCAAATTTACTGGTTGAACTACTAGTGTTTACCACTTGAATAACAAATTTACTAGAGAAACAATGAGTATTTACTACCAGATTTAGAAGTCTGTGGTAATAAAAGATCTGTGCATTTAGTCCTCACTCATAATTCTCCCCAAAAGAAAAAAAATTAGAACGAAGAGTCATCTACTTGCTGATTCCTATTTTAACTGCCCCCCCCCCCCCCCCCAAAAAAAAAAACAGAAACAAAAAAATATATATGTTGATGCAAAGAAAAACTACTTTTTTTCAGGCACAAGACTTTAGAAATTCAGGAACCAAAATCCGTCGGAAAATGTGGTTACAAAACATGAAGATCAAGCTCATTGTGTTGGGAATTTTGATAGCACTCATCCTCATTATCGTCCTATCTGTCTGTCATGGGTTCAACTGTGGAAAATGAGCACACCATTCTCTGAAACATTTTATATTGTCATCTGAAACATTTTGTGATTATGTATGGGCGAAAATATCACTGCTTCTCGTGGTATGTAGTAAAGTTAGCTAGTCCCATATATTGGCAACTTCTTTTCCATCCTTAGATCTCACTATATATGATGAAAGATTACACTGACTAATATGGAAATTCTGTTAAAATTTACTTTTCATTATCTTTGTTCATGCCTCAATTATCTGTTCGATGGATCTTGAATTTTAGCCTGGTATTAGTTTTTAAGTAAAGATAGGGGAAGATTGGCATTCTTAGCTAAACTTGGTGTAGTGGTTTGCCTAACATAAATAAATCAAGTAAACAGTGATAAAAAAATGTATGTCGTGTGGATTTTTCTGATGTGTTTTGAAATCTATTGCTTCAACCTGCCATTATGTATTGTAAAGACAGGGATTGCTTGATGATACTAAAATAAAAGTCCCTACTTGACTTGTCATGGCGCAATATTTTGACACGTCTTTGTTTAATGTTTGGTACATGAAAAAAAAAATGTTTTCTAAAATCTAAATGAGAAATGCACTACCAAATATTTCATCAAAGTTTTAGATTGGATTCTCGAAGCTGGCAGCATATATATCTTCAACTATCAGCAATTAAAGAAAGGAAAATTAAAGTAATCAAAAAAAAAAACAAAGAGAGAGAGAAAGGAAAATTAATTATAGGTCCCGCAGAAGGAATTTAATTAAAATAAGGTCTCACAAAACCCCTTAATTAAATTGAGGTCTTACTAAATCATTTAATTAAACTAAGGTCCTTAGTTTTTGCCAAAGAATTGTTATGATCTGACCAAAAGTTGTTGATGAGGGTTTAAAAAGTTGTGATTGATGCTCATAAAAGTTATTACAATGCTCAAGAAGTCAATGTTTAGCAAAAGTTTTTATCATCTGGTCAAAAGTTGTTAATGACCAATAGTTTAAACTCTTGGTCACTATTCACTAACAACTTTTGACCCGATAATAATAACGTTCTTGTGGGTCCTTGAAACAAGAGTATGAATATCAATCACCACTTTTTAAACTCTTGTCGATAACAAAATTTGGCTATATGATGACAATTTCCTGGTCAGAACTAGAGAACTCAGATTAATTAAGGGATTTTGTGGGATCTCATATTAATTAAATTTCTTCTATAGTACCTATAATTAATTTTCTGAGGTATTAGTACCTAATGTGTATTTTAGAACTTGAACTATAATTCTGGCGTCTTTAGTTATTGACGCGAAAATCTGGACCAGTGGCTTCAAGTGTTACTGTTATGCGGGGTGGGCTTATTATCATATAAGTTTTTTGTTGGGTTGATTATTGGTGTTGCAATATAAAATAATTCACATATCATTCTATATTGAGATAAAAAAAAATCCATCTGATCCAAGTGACTACTTTAAAGCCCGAGTTTTAAAAGTTTGGGTCCAGTATTTAGAAACTCATTTCGTTTACCAGGGTGTAGATTACTTAAAAGATTGCATTCATTGAGATTGAGAGTCTAACTCAAGTATCCCCACTTAATAAATGGGTGCTCTAGTACCAACGAAGTTGTTTGTTTAGGAGGTAAACAACCTTGCCTCGTGATGAGGAGGATTTAAGTTTGAATCTCATGAATTACTGTTGTTGGCAAAATGAAAACTTTTTGTATTTTAATCCTCAAAAGTAATTAGTCTTAAATAAAAAATGACTTAAAGATGCCATTGATTTTACATAACATGAAAGTAAACGAATCCAAACCCCAAAACATTTTTCGTTATTAATTTCTTTTCTTCTACAAATATCTTTATTAATATATATACTATCTTTTCATTCATTACAAGCGAAATCTCACGATTTCTTTCATCTGAGAAGACTCCAAAATAGAACAAAAAAGATGGAAAATCCCTTGTTAATTTGTTGGAATAAAAAATAAATAAAGAGGAGTTTTCTCCACTTAATTATATTTTAATGAACCATAAATAGGAGTACTTTTTGAGACCAGTTATGCATATATAAATTCATTAATTGTGTTTGTGAAATTGGTGGATGCTTAATTCATTGTACCTAAGTACCGTACGTGGGCGGCGATTTTTAATGAGCTTTGTACTAATTTTTTATAATTATTTGTCTATACTAGATTTGAGTATTGTCAGATTTAATTAGAAATAGTTACTATAAACACATTTTTTGTATTTAATATTTACACAAGTTTGAACTCGAGAGCTCTTGGTTAAACGATTAAAATCCATTCTATTATAACTAATGCGAGTTGGTGAGTTTTAATTTCTACTCTTTCTTGCTGGCAATTCTGTCCCATGAAAGAACTAAACATGACCAATTTGTGGTAATAACTAATACGTATCACGTTTAAAAATCCACATAATCATTGTACACGAGTAAAAATGTACAATGGACTTTGCTATTTTTAGCAAGGCTTAATGCTATTACAATTAAAGCTTCAGAGCAACGACTTGGGGGATTCTCGATATGAGATTTTGTTATTTAATTCGTAGAAGTGTGAGATTCAATTAGCAATATGACCCTTGAATTCCCCAAGTGGTGTTTAATCATGGCATGTAGACTTACAGTTATGATATGTTCTCGATCTTATTCATCAATTTCATATTTCATTGAAAAATTTAAATTGATGCAATTTTCGTAGTGCGAATACTATATATAGTATATTCCTTCTACCCTCCTTTATATAAGTTGTTTCAGATATTTTTCATGTAGATTAAGAAAAGTGGTTATATTGATTTGCTTACTAGAAAAATTTCCAATTTTCAATTATGCTCAAGTTAGGGTCTGTTTGGATTAGTTTTTGGAGAATAACTTCTTAAAAAAAGCTGAAAAAGTGCTTTTAAAGAATATATTTTGGGGAATAACTTCTGAAATTGTAGAAAAAAATAGATTTTGATAAAACCGAGGTTTTATACCCCAAACTTGGGTTTTCAAGTGAAAAAACTATTGTGAAAAAGCTGTGAGTGTTTATCTGACCTAACTGAAACATAGGTTTTGACAGTTAAAAGTTATTTTAGAAAAGTTGAATGTGTTTAAATGATTTTATTATAAACGTAGGTTTTGACCTATAAAAATGCTTTTTTTTTAATGGTTGTCAAACAAGCACTTAAAAGAAATCCAGTAAACATTATATGCTCAAAAGTGAGACATCATTTGATATTCTGACTAAACTTTTTTGGCGTAGCTCAAGCACTCATTATATTTATAGAGTTAAAAACAATACTAGGCGTCATATAATTTGGATGGGCTTTTTTAAAGCATCTTATATAAGAGGCCTCAATGAGCATGAGAATGTGACAACAAACTTTCATCAAATTGATCACTTTTGAGGTTTGCAACATAAATTACTACTAAATGAATCAATTTTATTACTTACCATACCATTTGATGAGAGATGGGAAGTTAATTGTCTCCCAATTTCCTATAAGGCAACAGCTTACCTTCATCTCCATGGCTCTATCCCTGAAACAACATTTTTGGATAAACTCAATTTGGTAGAAGCAGACAAAGCTAATTTTGAATTGGATAATATCAAAATTAAATAAATTTAGATATATTTCATTGAAAATATGCACTGTAAATGTTTATAACATTTAATTATTAACTAGATGGCTCTTTTGTAAATTGTATGGTGACTAAGGAAAGCCACACAGTCTTTCATATATAGACCATGAACAGTTCAATCGAACTTCTTGAATAATTAATTAAGCTATTATAACTTTTAATTAATATTGTATATAACAAGTATTCATTGATATTGATTAATCTATTTAATATTGGAAAGTGAGAGATTGGTTATTATATTATTTGGATATAAATATAAAAGTTGCGGATAGATTAACAAATGCCAATGGATCATGTTGGTGAACTTTGAAGCAATCCAAAGGATTATAAAGTAAGAGACGTACAAGTTTCTGAAGGTTCCAGATTTTAAAATGGTTCGAATTCAGTTTTTAATTTACTTTCATTTGCATTTACCTCTTCTAAATGATTAAATTTATTCAGTTCTAAATATCCTTAAGAAACTTAATTAATGTTTTTTCTTTTTTTTAATTTTAAATGATATCTTTTGGAATCTTACATTAGTACCCATATATATATATTTATGTGGCTACGTAATGGTTCTATAACTCACCATTCCTCAACTAATCCAAAAAATATTATCATGTCAAAAAGAGGCATGCATAAATTTGAATTTTCACAACATTGGTTTAAAAAAAATTAGAAAAGAAATACATCCTGACGTTATTACTATTACATTCATTAAATCGTCCATCATCACGGATAATGAATCAAAATATTTTTGAGAAAGTCAAGATGTTGTGTCTATCTTTAATTAATTAGAGGCTGCAGCTTCCCGAGTCATGTAAGGTCAAAGAAGAAGAAATTGAGGATACGGTCATATAATTAGCACAAGTTAGATGAGATAATACTCTTAACCAATCCTACATACACATGTTAAAAATATATATGTAATAACCAAAAAAGAAAATTAAATAAATTGAAGAGCATCGATCAAATCAGGCGGCAGTTTTTAATTAATCATTCAAAGGCACATTGGATCAACAGATTTACTATATAATTAATTGTCATTGTCTTTTCACTCATCATCAACGTTTCACCTAACATTATATGAATGGAAGAATTAATGGGTTTTGATGATCTTAATACATGATTTAATTTAATTCCTTTCTTCCAAGTTACGTTATATAAATGTGTATTATGAGCTCTTCAGTTAATTCTTTACGTATGCATGATAATTACAATAATAAAATAGATCAAAGATAGTATGAGCATGGTGGCGGTGCAGTTGTTGAAAATGATTTAATATAATTAGCGTGTTAATTATATATTGTTTTTAATTTAATTTGTTCCTAAATTAAAGTGCTAATTATCTTCGTGTTCTTTAATCTGACACGACACGTCCAATTGCAATTTTTTTCTATTAAAACTAGTGAAGATTTTTAATTAATTAGGTATATATATATGGGAAAAAGACAAATAAATACCCTCCAATTTACAAAATCCCATTAACAACTTCATGATAGGTATTAACAATTCATGATAGGTTGTTGTGTTGTTAATACCTATCATGAAGTTGTTAATGGGATTTTACAAATTGGAAGGTATTTATTTGTCTTTTTCCCTATATATATTTAGGGAGAGAGGGAGCATGCCAAAAGTAATGAAATTATGTGCATGTTGGGTAAAAAGCACTAATAATGTAAGTAATAATGTCACCTGAAAGTAGCATTATTATAAAAATGTAGGACCAAATCAATCACACACATATATATACATACATATCCAACATATAATTAACTACTCTTTTAGGCGTTGGATGATTATCTATTTGGGTTTAAATTCTCTGTTGAATTGTCATGATTAGGTGTTTCTTATACTGTAATTAATAACTGATAATAAAGATTTCTATAAACTAAATCAATATCATGATGTAATTAATAATTAATAATAAATATTTCTATAAACTAAATCAATATCATGATCTTGGGGTTTTTGACTTGTGAATATTTTCTCTAGTTTTACACTGAATTACAAAAATATTAAAGAAGGAAAAATAATTTAATTATAAATGTGTCGGAATATTATATACAATTTATTCAGTTTTGGAGATTCTGAGGGCACCAAACAGATGGCACGCATAATTATGTATTGTCATTTTGCCTCACAACAACAATAAAACAACGAAGCAATCAGTATTGCGTATGAAAACTGTGTGTTTATTTTTTGTTTATTTCTTCATTATTTAATTTAAACCCCTCTAATAAATAATATAAAGATTAATTAAACCTAATAAATGATAAAAAAGACTTCTTACGTACTTCATAAGAAATTAACATGTCTCATCCTCTAGCTGACTCACATACATATATAGATATGTCAGTTTGACACCTGATGATGATTAAATTAAACAATAATTAGCATCTAAATTAATTGAATTATAACTTAGTTACAGCAAGCCAGCAAACAATATGAAATATGCTCTAACAAGGCAAATGATATTACTTACATACATAAGTGAAAGTATTTATGTTATAAACTTGTGATAACGCATGCATGCCATGTGGTGGCTCTTATATATCACGCCAATTATGCAATTAAACAAATAATCAAAGCCACCATGAGATTAATATATTGGTTTACTTTTCTACACACACACACACACAAATTATAAATGTAGGAAGTAGACGTATAAGATAAGTTGAGAGTAGTGAGCTAATCAACCATAAAAATAACTGATTAAGGGTGGCGCATATAAATTATGGGATTATGGGATTATTCCACTTGTCAAACACTCGTGGTGTTTTATTAATTTAGTCATGCTAACCTTACATGGAAATGAGTTATTTATTTAGGATAACACGATTGAGTTTTTAAAGATAAAGACAAAGAAAATAAAATTGTATATATGATTTATTTAAAAGTTAAAAAATAAAAAAGACAAAGAATCAATCAGGCATCTACGTCACGATAAGAGATTGATGTCAAAGATACTGGTTCACACACAGCCAGCCCTATCATGTGGGCCTCCATAATTAATAGTTTTGATAAAGTACGTACGTGACTCATGACAACACTAACAAGATTTTCGTATTTTATTATTACCACTCACTATGATTCATTCAATTTAATTTTCAAATTCGTCCCTTTTTTGGGTGCTCATCCAGCAGCCTCCTCCATTAGAGAAATTCCAAGAAAATGACGCATAACGTAATCTCCATCACTCCGGTTTCTCATTTATTGCTCCACACCACTCATTCAAATTTGGCTTCTTCTTCTTCTTTTTTTGAATGAAAAATTTGGCTTCTTTGATCAATGTCTTATCAATTAGTGAAGTTTTTTCAAATTTTATTCATACTACAATTTGTTAAAAGAAGATATAAAATTAACGAGTTAACCGTATCCCCCTTGATTTTGTTAAAAATAAGTAGATGTTACTGTAATACAGGGGATCAATTATCATCTAATCCTTGATCATGTTTTGAAGCGATCAGTATTGTAGGTAATTATATTATATAGTTGTACATGATGAAGTTCAAATAGTTAGAAGAGGGAAATAGTAAAGAAATGAATGTCACTATCGATATCTAGATTGTGATGTAGATATCGGGGCAGATTTGAAAGTGTAGCTAGACATACGCGTGAAGGACCAAACACCGATGAATTGTGCTTGAAAAGAAAGAAAGTGACCGAAGACAATAAATATATAGATAATAGAACAAAAATAGATAAATTTCAAACGTCTAATCATAATTTTCTTTGTCGTGCCACTTACTTGGAATTGATTTGTTTGACAAATACGATAGGGGTTGCAATCGTCGAGCTACAAGAAACTTCTGGGAATAAAGGCAAGTCATGTTTAGTTGTTTACACATTATATATATAGATATATATACCATCACTATCGTTTCAGACAAAAGCTTTCAACAAAAACTTGGTCAAAATTAACAAGTAGAGAGAGAGAGAGAGAGTTTAAGGAGACAACGATATCATAATTCATAGGACCCCATATGTATTATATGTATTCCTTGATTTGATCGAGGAACGAGATGGTAGGAATTAAAATGAAAATAATGATATCAAATTAGATTAATGAATCTGTCCATGAGGAGGCAGCTTGATTGGGAAATGAAATGAAATGTTTATATATGGGTCATGGGTGGGGCCCACAACATTGAAAGAGGAAGCTAGGTATGAGGTGGTGGGTGTGTGAAGTTTTGGATCACATGGGGTGATGGTGTACAAATGTTTGAAGATAGTACATAAATAAGCATTTTATGATGAGAAAGTTGAAAGAGAATAACAATAATGTGTTTTATGCATCAACCTTTAGCTAGCTAGTTCTGTTGCTTTGCCTCTTGTTTGGATTTTATCTTTAAATTGGTCCTCCACCACTTTGTACCACCCATCATGATGCTTCTTCAACCGTCTACATTCACCTTCTCCAACCCTAATAAAAAGCCTACAAGTTATTGCAATATAATGCTCACATTCATCGTTTACAATGCGTACTGCTTACTCTTTTCTATCAATAAGGAACATAAAGAAGATTCTTCTTTATTTTTATAAATATAAGTTACTTCATTAAATTTATTATATGAATATAATTTTACCCAAAATTTGTTATTTTGTTGGCTGTTATTCTCTTGATCAATGTGTGTGTTAATAAATTTGTATTTAATATTAAAATAGAGTTAATAAAATTTAAATGTTTCTTAATTTTAGTGAAACATGTTAAAGTGTTTTATATATAGGATTAAAAGAATAGTTTAGAATTTGAGTTTTGACTACTCACAATATGTTCATTGGTTCATCCTAAATATCTTTTCAATTACAAAAATTAAGATAAAGGTGTTAGAACATTACCAAAATTACTGTATCATAGCAAAATGTGACTTAATACTTATAGTGGCTAGTTACAATTAGTTGTTCATTAATTCAATATTATTTTTTGTTGCATGCATGCACATATATATATCCATAAGGCTAGCTATAGTACTATCTAGGAAATTAGGCCATAGGTAGTTAGTATTTATAGTAATTAATTCTACATAATGATACAGTGAATCAATTAATTAATGTGGATCCATTGAATAACTTTGGGAAGATTTTAGCAAGCTACGAATAGAGTTAGTGAAAGGAAATGGCTAGGAAGCTGGTTGAAGGGATGGATGAATATAATATAATGGTTTATTATTAATTAATTATTCATATTCAAGTCCCATATTCATAGATTCATGTAGCACAAAGCTAGCTACTGGCACACTGGTTTGTTTTTATATGAACAATTATTGAATCACATGGATATTTGCTTTTCCGTCCTCTTATAAGTTTGTTCCTATTCATCAGAGCTTTAAGACAAAACAAAACAAGGCATAATTTAAAGAAGGCCCATCATTAAATAATTGAGATCTAGATCTTTTCTCTGAATCAACACACAGCAAAGCAGATAGCAAACAAATCATCTTCCTTAAACTAAAATTAATTAATAAAATTTTTTTGTACCTAGTTAGGGTTTTCTTTATACACTCGATCGGCTTCTCATCATGCATTAGTATTATATGTGGAAAATCAAACATGGATGAGACTTTTCTTAATTAGCGTAATTATTTTTATATTCTGTACCTGTTGCTTATTGGTGAACATACATGTTCATGGCCTATTATCATAATTTTTATATTAAATAAATTATTTACATCTTGGGCAGGTTTGATATCATGTGAAAGCAATGAAGATTTGTGTACTGCACTTAATATATAATTAACTTTAGCTTAAAGTAATATGTATATATAAATATAATGTCTAAAGGCAGTATCAAATGAATAAGACACAATGGGGTCAAATCACTTAATCTTGATGAGGTTTTGGGATTAAAATAATCGGATGATCATCTGTTTCTTTCTTCTTCTTCTTTTCCTATAAGGTTATAGTCACCCACATAATTAAGAATCCGAAACTTTATATTTTTCAAAAAAAAATTGTGGGACCCTCTTCGATATCTACCTTTGCATCTTCTTTTTCTGGCTATTAAAGCATAGGCACTTTATTATTAGTTTCAATTCAACTATAATTGAGACACCCATTTGTTGGAATGCTATATGTATAGGTCCAAATCTGCACCAACTAATCAAAGTGATCCACTTCCAAACCAATGTTTGTTTCACAATATATGTCATCCTCAAAGAGAGTTTTTTATTTTTTATTAATGGGGGTTAGGAAAGAACAAACAAAAAATATGATAGGTTTCCTTAAAATTAGAATATTTAGAAAAAAATAATGGGTTAAAGGTCATATGTACCCTAGAAGTATGCACTGTAGATCACAAGTGTCCCGGAAGTTTTTTTTGGTCCAATTTTGCTCCGGATATAAACAAAGTAGATCATATTCGCCCTTTACCGTTAAAATATTAACGGCCAACGTCAATTATTTAACTGTCAACTTGAATTTTTTAACTGTAAAGGGCGAATATGATACACTTTACACACTTCTGGGGTAAAATTGGACCAAAAAACTTCCGGTACAGATGTGATCCACCGTGCATACTTCTGGAACAAATTTGATCTTTAACCCAAAAATAATTGAGAAAGTTTCCAACATAGTATAACATTTAATTTATTACTTAAGCATGGCATCATCGATCTTGTCCTCGCCAATTTGTTTAACTTAATTAAGAAATAAATTATCTTATATAAGTATATGATTGAAATTAAGTGGTGATCACAAGGTAAGAAAACAAAGGAAAGAAAAACATATTATTTAAAATTAATACCCAATAAGGGCATGATCCTAATTGTCCAATAAGGACAAATCGATTGATTAATTAAAATGAAACTACTTCAAGATAATATATGACCAAATTAGAAAGTATGGAAATTTCACCCAGCTTGACATGCACATATATATAAATATATATATATGTACATTTATGTATATATGTATATCTTAATTTTCTACACGCGGTTCATAAACTTTGACAACTTTTTTGAATCGTGAAAGGATCTTTCAACTGGGTTGGCATTGAAATTCAACCTTTTAAAGATATGAAAGATATATAAAGCGAAACATCGATATTTTGTAATTAATTGTCTAATTGAATCTTGAAAAGCAATCATGGAGAGATGTTATTGGAAGCTACAAGGAAAGAGTGTGTGTGTGTAACTGACTGTTTGTTAACAATAAATTTAATTAATTATATCTAATCAATCAGCCAATTGGGAAAGTCGTGAGTGATATTTACACGTTAATCATAATGAAATTAATACATAATGGACATCTAAATCAGAGACATCGATTTCCGAAAAAAATGGGCATTTAGTGTCAATATCGTCCATATTAGCAGAGTCTTAATATGAAGGCCACATGTAATGTAACAACCAAATACGACCAAAACTGTCTCTCTGCAGTTAGGTTTGGAGCCTTTCACTATAAAACGACAACCCCACATCCATATATCCATCGTGTCCACACACACACGTTTCTTCTTTTTATATATATCATCATTAGGGTTACGGTCATTATGTTTTTTCCAGGACTTAGTTTTTATTCCATAATATAAGCCTAGGCTAACACCATGTTCTCTTTCTTCGCTTACAACATTTCGAAATATTTATGACTATTTAAGAGATGATATGATCAGTGGTAAAAATTCTCCATTTAAAAAGTTTATTAGGCAGAAGGATCTGAACATAATAGGTATTGATACTTTAATTTATAGATGTGTATTCAGTGTATATGTATTTTTTATATATAAAATTATATGCAATGTTTTTTGGTGAATGAAATTTGTCAGTAGAAGCTTTTTACCAATTTCCTTAATTTTTTTATAAACAACAAATAGCTAGATAGATACACATCCACGTTTCAAGCTTAGAATTTCTTCTTCTTCTTTTTTTTTTATTCTGCAGGCAATAGAGTAGTGGAATTGAATATTATATTGAACTTATCTTCATCAGATTTTCCAAGCATAATACTGAGACTGGCCCTACAATTAATAGAATATAGAATAACTTAGGAGTAGGGATGCAGCATCTATCCATCCATCCATGAGAGAGATAGCAGCAGAATAAAATAAAAGTCAATGTTTCGATAAAGGTCATTATCTATAGTATAATTAACCTGCTTTATCTAGATTGATGTGTACTTTCTTTTAAGTACAATGACTTTTTTATGCTTTTTTTTTTTTTAAAAAAAAAAGCATTGGAGGTGCTTTCGTTCTTGTTGATCGATGCATGATATATACCTTTGTTTTCTTCTAAGGTGGTTAAAGGTTAAGTATAGCTGGTTTTGAAGGTATCCGTGATATGATGGAAGCAAGCAATAATAGAGGCAGCACATAAAAGGTTAAAGTATATCTTGTTTTTTCAAACATTTATTGATTTTTTTATATCAGAAAATGGAATCGGAAAAGAATAAAAAAGGAAGATAATGACGGAGAGGCGTGAATATATGTATACATATATATATAAATTAAATATGGGAATCAATCTGTGTACATTAATTTATGTTCTTTTTCGGGTGGACACTCTTTTTCTTTTCATGTATATATGTCCATGCCTTGTGCTTGTGCGTGTTTCTCAACACTTGAAAGAAAAAATAAAAAGCAAAATGTTATCGAATAGGTAGCTTTGGAATGAGTCACACACACACACACATAGTGGGGTAAGTATAGTTCACCTTTTTATTAAAGCTAGCTAAAGATAAAGAGGCACCTTACAAAGGAAATCGATTACCTACTTTTATTAGTTGAAATTTTTTATGTCTAGTTAAAGCATGTTTAAGGGAGGTATTATTCTCTCACAAATATGCGCATTTGAAAGGGACAATTCAAGCAATAACTTTTTTTTTTCAACTGAACAATTCAAGCTATAATTAAGGAGCTGTTTATATATGTGTTTTTACTTCTTACAAGCCATGAAAAGTTAATTCTACTTGGAAATTAATTATAAACCTAATCCTAATTTTTTTTATTGGACCTAATCCTAATTTTTCAATGGGGTAGTATTAAGAATTTAGGTATGCCTACAATTTAAACCTCTACTCTTCTGATGTTGGAACACTTTCAATATATTTTACTAGAATTATGAAAAAATGTAATTAAATCTCATTAAGTTTATTTCAAAATTTCTTAATTCTTTAACTTTACCCCTATTTGATAATATGAAGGAATGAATGAGAACTGATAGGTCCAAAAATTATAAATAGTGGATATATTATACATTTATATGATAAATTAAATTAGGGGACTTATATTAAATAAAAAAATCCTGTTCATAAATCCCATAAATAAGACTATAAGTGTGTGTACGTATGAATATTAAAACTAAGCATAATAAGTACTATATGTAAGCTTTTTTTTTTCTATTATATATGCAAGCTCTTTAATTTCTCAAGATTAGTTTCTTTTAATTGATTTAATTAGCTACGGGAAAAAACCCTGCTTTGAATTGGGTGTTAATTAAAGGGCATATTCGTTTGATCTGTACTACTATCCATATTTTTCGAGTGAAATTATAATGTTTTAGTTTATGAATATTCCACTAGGACATAAATTATTTGATTCACACTAGCTAGTCAGTTTTGCATGCATAATTAAGGCCATGTGACAAACATGCAGGACAATGCACAACTTAAGAAGTTAAAATTAGCTGACAAACACACATTGTGAAATTAATTAATTAAGATGGCATCTTTGAAAATTAGTGTTTGGTTGCTTTAATTTAATGGTGTTGAAACTGAATCAAAAAGCAAATAAAACCTCCCCTCAAGAATCAGAATTTCTCGCCTGAAACTCCGCAAATATGAGAGTTTTTATTTTGTTTTGACCAACCAATTATATTGACTGAAGAATAAAAACCATATATGAATCAATTATATATGACGTGAAGCTAACAAGTATATCGAATTTTCATATCTATACTATACTGGATGAGGAATTCTTGTGTCGGGTGCATTACGTTATTTGTGATCTGATAAATTGAAGTAAATACATAAGGTATCAAGTGGAATTTATTATCTGACTTGGTACCCTAAAAATATTAATTAACACATAAAAAATTTGAATATCATGTTTTCAATGTTTTTATACTTTACAAATTGAATAAAAAATATTTTTATCAATTGGTTACTTTTTTTAAGGATATCAAATCAAATTAAAAATTTTATATAAGATATTATGTATTTATTTGTGATTAATGAGACTAAAATATTGCATCAGTTTCATACAATAATTTCTCATATTGGATAGTTCTTCCCCATTGATCCCTTCTTACAATTCAACTCCTCTGTTTTAGGGCTTAGGCCATCCCTCGCTTATACTTTTGTCATTTTTCTCTTCAAAATACTTTTTTCAAGTCTCTTAATTAATACACGTACGTAAGTGGAATATCTTGGGTCTTTGTAATTCCAAGCAATTCATATACACACCAAATCTCCTAAATTCTTTCCGTTTGGGTCATACACCAATTTCGTTTGATTTTTTTGGATCCAGAATTTTATTTGATAAATTGACTGATTTCTTTTTTTTTAAATAATCTTTCTCTATCCCCGATTCCTCTCACTCGCGTATCTGAAAATCAACGTGTATTCTAGATATAATTTACCAGCTTAGCAGAAAAACAAGGCCTCCTATTTTCAATTAATTGCCAATAATCTGGCAAAAAAAAAAATTAGTTGCCAATAATAATCAATTTAATACGCAAAATTAAGTCTCTCGATCTTGATTAAAGGGTCGTCATTAAGTTGTTAAATGTAAGAAATCACCAATGTTGATTTCAAAATAAAACTAACTTATTAGTGCTCACTGGATCGGAATAATCAACGATGAAATTTATGATTTTTTAATAACTGAATTTTGTGTTAATAATATTTTTTCCTAAAATGCGCGCGCGCGCACATATTATACAATATCAAAATGTGTATGTGAGCGGAATATAATATTTTTCACTAAGTTACGCAATAATATAATGTTTGAAAATTATAACGAAAGAGATATATTTAATTAGCTAACCCCTGAATATCTTTTCGTTTACTGTTAAATTAAATAATGGTTTGCTTGCAATTCCCCGCACATGCATACATATGTGTGTGTGTGTGTGTGTGTGTGTGTGTGTGTGTGTGTAAAAGGCAGTGTGGCAGGGAATGGTTTCGAAGTCAAGTTTCTTGAAGCTTGAAGCCTTCAAAAGTTAACCTTATTCTCTTATACAAAGAAAAATAATAATGAAGAAGACAGGGAAGGTATATAGTAAAGTGCAACAGCATGGCACTGAGGAATATGATGTGCTTTTCACTCCTTTCATAATTTTATTATTTAGGGATTTGTAATAAAGTGAAATTATTATATATACTTCCTTTCATTTGACATGCAAGTGATTCTGCACGATATGGTTTAATGTGCATTGCACATTTTCTGGTAAAAGCCAAACATGAGCATCTTATAATCAATCCATTCCACTTTAATTAACAATTTGATGCTATTTTAATTATCACTATAATCAAGGCCTGTCTGCGACCAGAAAAAGTAATTTAAATAATTAAGCATTTCTTTATAAATGGATATAAATGGACGCACTGATCAACAACTAGGCAAGAAGCATTTTGTTTTTCATTATAATGGCCTACCTTTTTAAGCATCAAGATCAAGAATCATTAAAGCCAGTAACATGTACGATACGATAACATATATTTATATATATAATTACTTTAATTAACTATCATAATTAATTAGTTGTTATGGATGGTAGCATGTGTTATGATGAGAGCTTTAATATATATAATTTCATGTGGTTTGACACAAATCTCGTTAAACAGAATCATTCACCGTTTATTCATATATAATGGGTTTTTTTAATATGTTATATATAATAATATATAGTGGAAAATTATTGTGTGGTAGAATATATGTGCATGTGATGAGATGGCATTATATTTGTTCTTCTTTTGGAAAATTATATTTATCAGATTCCCATTCAATCAATGTCTTGAGAACTTTGAGTGTGTTTGTATTGTGGTTGGAGAAGTGACTTTTTTTTTAGAATGACTTTTTTATAAGTGACTTTTGAATAAAAGTCATTTGTGTGGAGTGATTTATGTTTGGATTTGTGATAATAGAAGTGACTTTTTTTTAATGACTTTTATAAACATGTTTGGATGATTATATTGAAAAGCACGTTTAGATGAAAAATTACTAAAAATGACATTATTTTCATTAAATAATACATATATAATATGCATATATTCTTATTAAAGGCTTAGTTTCTCCCTTATTTTCAGGAAAATAATTTTAAAAAATAATATTTTTCACTCAAAGGAGTATATTGTGGGAGAAAGTAGTTAGAAATTGTTATGGTAAATTTTTGGAGATAAAAAAAATTTTAGATTAAAAGAAATTATCATATTTGAGAATTTTAGGAGTCTAACAGTCTAATATTTTTACCCACTTTATTAAATAATACATAACAAAAGGCGTGGGACCCACCAGAAGTCAAAAGCCAAAAGTAACTTTTTTTTGCTTCTGACTTTTCACGTTACAGAAGTCATTTTGAACCAAAAGTCATTCTCAAAATAAGTGTATACAAACATAATTTTTTTTCCTAATTGATTATAATTCTTGGATCCACGTTGCGAGGCGCCAACGTGGGATCCAAACACACTCTTTGATCAATTGACAAATCTACTATCAATATCTATACACAAAGTAATTATTCATGTAAATATATCTACTTGGCATTTTGTATTTATTATTATTATGGTATTGATTATATATATATATTATTTAGTATCAGCCGTTAACATCCTCAATTATAATTTGAGATCAAATTATATCGTTTGAATGCCTTTTTTATTGACAGTTTGAATGCTTTCTTCCTTGACCAAGATCCAGTTAGAAGTTTTGAATCTTTGTTTAAAAATAAAAATTAAAGGTACATTATTTAAGATGTATATGTTCCTTGTAAATTAATGTTCTAGTATGATTGTATTAATCAACACTATTAGAATTTTACTAAAAAGGATTATAATGAAATCAATATTTTTTTTAAAGTACTGATCTTCTAATTAATTTAATTTCATGACAATGATTATATTCATTTAATTGAACAGAAAAGGAGGAAATTATTGATATATGCTGCTATATATGGGCAGATTAAAATTTTATTGGTAAGTATCTGTATTAATAGTACTAGTAAATAATAGAAAAAGGGAAATTATTGGCGGTGCGTTGTGTAGGTGTCCGTGGAATAAGAAAAATTGACTGGACCATGAAAAATGGAGAGAAAATTGTTTTTTTTGTTATTTTTAATATTTTTTTTATGATATTGAGGATTAAACTAAGGAGAGAAACTGTTAGCTTAAAAGATTGAATTCAAATTTTTTTTTTTGGACTGAAAAAGATTGAATTCAATTCAATAACTCCAATGTTGACTCTGATGCTGCAGCGCACCCACATGCGGTGGGTCTCCTCCACACTCAATCTCTCTCTCTCTCTCTCTCTCTCTCTCTCTCTCTCTCATTCATTTGTCCGTACGCAGACACAACAGTTAAGGAAGCAGACAAAGGTGGCGGAACCGGGAAACAAATCTGGGCCCCACCCACACCCCCATTCTCAATGGGTCCCACCACACCACTCACGCCCCTCGCACGTGCACCCGTCGGTCCATCCTCAGCCACTTTGCGCTCCCTGGACTTGCCACGTCTCACAGGCACCGTGGAGGGTTCCACGTGTCGCTCAATGAGAGACCATTATTGCCGCCTCATCACCATTACATATCGCTCCCTAGCTCGAGTACATGAGCTGAAGTACACAGCCAATATTATAAACTACACACAACCATCCTTCACAATCACGTAATTTTGCTATAAAAATTAAAAAAAAATTATGTACATAGAAATATAAAGTCATGTCTATACATTGGAAAGATGCATATCATTAGTAGTCTCATGATTGAGTCCAATATAGATTTATGATAATTATTTTGAGGGAGCGAGTTTCCTACTTGTGTTAGGCGGATACCATCCTAGAAAGAAAAAAGATTGCCTATTGTGGTGCAAAGAATGGGGGCCTGAAATACCGAAAGTGTCATTGTGAGGAAGAAAGGGACAATTGCGTGAGGGGAAGGGAACATGAAAAAGGAAAATGCATTGGGGGATGAGCAGTGGGGGTGAAATTAAAAGGGGTGGTGATTTCCTTGGTTGGAAAGAGAAAGATGATGGTGGTGATGTGGGAAAATGGGAAAATAATAATAAAAATTTAAAAGAAGGAGGAATCCGAAAAAACATGGGAATCCCAAATTCCCAAAAGGGAAGAAAAGGTCAAAAGCCAATCTCATACAAATACAACACAACACACCCCCCCCAAAATCTGCCACTCCCATCCCACCCCATTATATCATTCAACCTTTTCCTTTAATTCATTTCCCCCCTTTTATAAAATAATGAAGTTACCTGTGGCTGGCTTCTCTGTCTAGAAAGATGCGTTTGACTTCCTCTCTCTAAAAAAGAAACAAACCAAAGCCTAAATAAACCCAACCCATTCATTCCCATTCATTCCTCAATCCTCCCCACCTCTATTGCATGCTCTTCCTTCTCCTTCCTCTTCTTTACTCTTCACACATAAAACTTTCCCATGGCAGTCGAAGCTCACCACATCAATCTCTTCCCTCCTCAGTTCCCACCTAACAGGTAATCATCATATATGTGTGTGTGTGTATTACACTGTAATTTCTTCTGGGATTTTCATTCTGCTTTCTTGATCTTAATTTTTTTTTTGTTTTGGTTTTTTGTTGTTGCTGCAGTGATGTATGCAATGCTCAGATAGATTCATCTCTTCTTCCTCTTCAGATTCCTGTGTCTTCTTCTTCCGTAGCGGATCCTTTCTTGCCGTTTTACCAATCATCAACCGCCTGCGATTTAGCAGCCTCCGCCAAAACCTCCATCAACAAGGCTGACAGTGGTCTCACCTGCCACATCCCCACCGCACCACCCATCAGAAAGCGTTCCAGAGATTACTTCGATGAATCCAATGCTCTTTCAATCCCCCACAAGATCAACAAATTCCCCTCCCAATCTCCTCCTTCCTTCCTCGACCACGAATTCCTCTTCCATCTCCACAATCAACAATCCGACATCGACCACTTCATCTCCCAACATGTAATTAACCTTATCATGTGAATTAATTATATATGAATATTAAGTTTTTCTTTCTCTATATATGAATGATATATAACATGTTGAAATATGAATTAATTGTATGTATGTATATATATATATATGTTAGATTTGTCTTATCTCTCATATGGACGGTTTTATGTGCGAGAAAGACAAACCTTTTAACATATACACACAATTAATTCATATTTCAACTTCTTTCTTCTAGACTATCCGTTATGGCAGATTTTGGATTAGGATTTGGTGGTTAATATGTGTGTGTTGATTGTTGATGTAACAGACGGAGAAAGTGAGGGTGGAGTTACAGAAGCAGAGGGTGAGGCAATCGAGGGCGTTGATTTCGGGGATACAGGAAGCAATGGCGAAGAAATTGAAGGAGAAAGACGAAGAGATACAGAGGATGGGGAAGCTAAATTGGGTGCTACAAGAGAGAGTGAAAAGCCTATGTGTGGAGAATCAAATCTGGAGGGAACTCGCTCACACCAACGAAGCCACGGCGAACTCACTGCGAAGTAATCTCGAGCAAGTCCTCGCCCACGTCGGCGGCGCCGGAGGAGACGGCGGAGCTGAGGCGGACGACGCGGAGTCGAGTTGCGGGAGCAATTACTGTGAGGAGGAAGCGGCGGCGGCGGCGGCCGGAAGGAGGTGTAGGAAGTGTGGGGAGGGGGAATCGGCTGTGCTGTTGCTGCCATGTAGGCATCTGTGTCTGTGTACAATGTGTGGGTCCACTGTGAGGAATTGTCCAGTATGCCATTCTAGAATGAATGCCACTGTTCATGTTAATTTCTCTTAACCTACAATACACCTCTTTTTTTTTTTTCTTTTTTTCTTCTTTTGAGGATTTTTTAGGCTAATAGAAAATACTTTCTGATTTTTCCTTTTTTAACTGTTCAAAGAACAGAATTAGAGAGCTTGAAATATATATATTACTTGAAAATTCTTTTATTGAAAATTCTTTTGCATATATGTGGTTGATGTGGATATTTACTTAATTGTTTTTTACTCATATCATATGTATGATTTTTGAGTTTGAATTTTAAAATCTCATATAAGAAATTTTAAGTAACAATATTAATAATTACAATTAAGCTATCGTATTTTAAGATTGAGAAGGTATTATCTGTTATTTTCCTATGATTCTTCTTTCCATGATTCTTATGCGGTTACATTTTATCTAAATTTCTCGGGAACATGGGTAAACAGCGAAAACTTCATATATATTTTTGTACATAAAACCAATACTTGAATTCATACCATTATAGCCAATGAATTTTTTTATCCGGATTCATGTTATGGTTATTTGGATGTTTAAAGTATTTATTAATTTATCTACTTATTTGGGGGTGTTTGGAATGAAAGGGTGCTGGAATTTTTTTCTCAGAAAAAAGGGGAATGGAATTGATGGAGAGTAAGAAGTGGTAAGGATAATTAGATGAAGTGGGATGAAGAAAGATAGAAAAAGAAGAGGATTGAGAGAGAAAGAGTGGGGAATGGAAAGAAAGGGGAAGGATAGATGTAGGTGGGAGTATTTGGATGCATGTGTGATGGATACTAAAAAGATGGTGAATAATTGGATAGAGAAGCAAAGAGGGAAAGCGATGTTTTTGTTGGAATTGGATTTGTGTTAGAATGATGATGTGGGCATAGTAATAGTTGTATGGATTTGTCGTTGAGTGCGAGCAAAACCTCTTTAGGGTTAAAGTTGCACATGTTTGGGTTAAATTATAGAATGATACATGTGTGTTATGGGTTGAGATAATGAGAGTAAAAGACAAGAGAAGGTGATGTGAAGTATCTTTTGTTGTTGTTGGGAATAGGGAATGGCAGAGAGGGAGGACATTGAAAGTTGGATGGCATTTGAAGGAAGAACATGCAGCAATGAAAAGGGAAGGTCCCCCACTCCACTTGTCATAGTCTGATGGTATCAAAGATATTTCTTATAAGTGGAAATTCAGGGATAATAATCAATTGAGTATAGTTGTTTTTCTGTAAATGAAAAATTCCTTACAACAATTAATGGTATGATTTTTTTTTTTTCGGTTAGAAGGAAATCACAAATAATAACTCCTTACTGTTTTGGCATCACATTAAATCAGAATAAATATATTGGGGGAGGCGTGGCATCTCTTAGTCAATCCCACTATTATGCTTCCTTCTTGTCATTCTCATACTTATCCTTCCAAATTATATAAGCACTACTCCTCCTCTTTATGCTTTGCACATATATTTTTCTATCTCCTCGTTGCCACATTTTTTATTCATGTACTCTCTCCCAAACCCAAAATCCATTCCAATTGCTTCTCTTTATCCAATTTAAAATATATGCTCTCAGTTTTCATTCCTTACTTACAATTAAATTAATAATTATATTGATGAATGAAAAGGTCATGAATGTACAAGTTTTTGGCCAAAAATGTACATATATGTGTGTAAAAAGAAATTAAAATGGGAGGTAAGCCTGAAGATGGGCATCATGCTTGCTTGTGTGATTGCCCTTCGAACCATTTCCCTTTATCTTCTCTCTCCCGATATATATCACCTCCTTTTTAATAGGGGAGTTAGCTTGGAAGTTGAATTTAGTTATTATAATATAAGATCTCGATCTTTTTTTTTTTTTTTGCAAATAAAAAAGATCTAGTTTGATTTATATATTATTTTTCTCAATAATTTGCCCAATTTAAAATTAATACACAGTGTAATCTTATATAGTGGTATATTAGGAGAATCGTGTGACATTCATTAAAATCAATCAATTTATTTTATTTACCTAATCTATTCAAAATAGTTACATATATCTTATATTAGGGGCAAACGAAAGCAAACGTTATTATCATTAACCTTTCTGGCTCTCCTTAGCCCTTCTTATTTCTTTCAATCCTCTGTCCTAACCAAACCATACTGTCAAATGCTTCTTTTACACTATATTATTCTTTACACCCAACTTTTTTACCCACTGCATTCTTCACTCCTCATTCCCATCAATTTAGCTTCTTCTTTTTTTTTTTTTTTAATAATAAACTTCTTTATTCTTATGCATATTGTTTCAATTCATCAAAATCGAAATATTCACTTCTCTTCCCAAGTTGACTGCTCTATTTATATGTAAAGCCGATTATACATGCGATAATTCGTTAATACTCGATTCTCGACATATATAAGTTTAAGGAATATAGTAATATATAGCTGTACTTCACCAATCCCTAAATTCTTACATCACCATACAATTAAGAGTCCACCGACATTCATTCATATCCCTCCAAATAATTAAGAATACTCTAACCTTTCATTCATTTACATATATTACTCCTACAATTTCTCATAAAATATAATTATTCAATTTTCATTACTTACATATTATCATTCTTTTCTTTTTATTGTGCCTTATTGTTTCAAACCCAGACCAGCAATCTGCTTCTTCTTTATTTTAGCTTTCCATACATACATACATACATACATAATCAACATTGTACAGATTGACAGAATGGAAGTGATCTGTCTCTCGCACGCACATACACATTATGGTCTATATATGGATATGCCTTTTGTATTTCTTAATGGTTTTGTTTTCAAGAGTAGTGGTGGGAACTATTAAATTGACTGACTAATTATGTTTATACTGTCACTATAATTAATTAAATGGGCTGGCAATGCCAATTGCCCAACCCCACTTAACTTGTAAGAAAATTAAGAAATCGAAGAAAATAATGATTTAATAGAGTCATTTTCGGAATGGATTGAAGGTCACCTCAGTGCCAATGCCACTATACATATGTATTGTATATATATTAATAAGGCGTTTAAGTTTGTCAAGAGATTCATGATTAATCGCTATAATTGTGAAATGTGAAAGCCCTTTCCTTCATGTGTGTGTATATAATATGGGTTGAGTTTCTCCACACATTTAAATTTATATATTTAATTATCTGTTAACAGATATTGTTTGATGATATACTTTCATCCTTAATATTAAACATAGTTGACTAATTTGGGAGATTATATATAAGATTATAAATCAAACAAATTAGTCTTAATAAAAACAATAAACATAAATAATTTAAAGCAACTTATTTAAGTCTTTAATCTTATCAAATTTGATCAATTTAGTCTAATATTACAAATCAAAAGGAGTATATAGGAAGAAAAACCTAGAAGCTATAGTGACACCAAGACGTGTGTGATGTGAAAAAAAGAAAAGAGAAGGCATGTATGTGCTTGTTTGAAAATGGGGTGGAAATGGAATGAATGATTCAAATGCTCACAATAATGCTTTGTGCTTTATATATTTACCTTTTGAATTCAAAATTGCTTTTGATTCAAGTTTGGTTGAGTCGTCCACCACCTCCACCAGTATTTCTTGCATGTGAGTATCAATGGCCTTTAATTTCTTTTGCAAAAGAGGAAAATGTCACTATTTCTCTCATGTACTACTTACTTACCATCCAATTCAATTCAGTTCTTCTGCTCCATCACATGCTTCCCTTTACTATATGTCTCTACTTTTTCAATTTTTAAATGAAATGAGACAAATTAGCAAATAAAAAAAGATATTTGTTTTGAGGTAGTGAATGGTTGGTTATAATTAGACATTACACTTCACTCACTCTAATCTTATCGTCATTCAATTAAATTGTAAATTGAAGACAGACACCCACCAAATTGGTGCCCTCCACTACAAACTCTGTTATCATTTCTATGTACCCTTTTCCCCCATTGCAAACCCACCAAACCAAGTCACTGCCTCTCACAACACTCTAAGTGGCCTAACTCACTTTAATATATCAATATTTGAGTATGTACAGTAGTGTAAAATTAACACAAAACTTTTCGTAAGTCATAGTATCATCATTCATTCATTTCACTATGTGTAATGCATAAAACTCATATTTAAATTCATACTATATATGCATTGTTGTCCTATAGCTTGCAGCCAAGCTCTTTACTTATTGTAAGGGGTAAATGTTAAGGACTTAAAGTTACAATCAGAATTAAATACATTATTTTTCACTTATAAGAAAATTTTCATGTCATCAAAGTATTTGCACATCCCAACTCATTTTGATTCATGCTTTAATCCCCTCCCCCTTATTTAACTTCCCCAACTTTTTGCTCTTTGATGTTTTATTATATCCTGCAATGACAGCGATTTGATGTCATCTTTATATGATTTTTCAGATTCAAGAGACCTTAAAGTTATTGATTGTGTCATATTTTCTTAGATGTTTTTGACCAAACGCAGGTTTATTTTATGTTTCCAAAATTTCAGTTTTAACACTTCCATAGTTTAATTATTTATTTCAACCGAACACATCAAGAATAAATTTTATATAACACACACACACACACATGCTAGTTTGTTACAAAAATCACTCTAAGTTGAAGTGTCAATGCATCATGCTTGTATTATTGGGTCAAGGGTAAAAATACATATATGATTTTGTCAAACGTCATCTAGCATCAATTGCTTCTTTTGGAGCCGAAAGTGACTATGAACTTCCAAATTATGATCAAAATTCACACATCCAATTATATTCCAAAAGAAAGTGCTTGGTATTAGACAAACTTTTTTGACAAAATCACATTTGTATTTTTTACCCTAATTTAACTGTAAGTGTGACTTTTAATCCTAATTTGGAAGTTCAGAGTTTCTTTTGGTACAAAAAAAATCACTTTGTGCTGGATGAATTTTTGACCCTTAACCCTTTATTATTTTAGGCAATTCCTCTTTTTAAATAATTTTGGGGGTTGGCATTGGTAAGAGTCTGATGGGCCTGAGTTTATATTCGAATTGGGCCTTTTTTTCAGAGGCAATAAGTGCTGTCTTGGACTTGGGCTTGCTTTTTCATTGAAGATTATAGTAAAGACCAAAGTTCTGAAACACGGCAAAGCACTAACGAACGATTTCTTTACGTTGACAATTGTTTTAAACACCCATGGATTCTCGAAATTGCATGCGAACAATATATTTTTAATGCGGGCTTTATACCTTTGTCAAATATTAAAAATACTTGAATTGACTAGATTCATGTCAAAAGTGATTATTTCACGCTGTCCTAATCCAAAGGAAGCTAAAAAAATGTTCCTTAAATGCTGAGTTCCCCAAACTCATACAATAGTAATTAAACCAAATATAGAATGTAGTTATTCTTCTTAAAAACTGGAAAAGAAGCAGCTTATATCATAGTGCCTATGAGGCACATAACAATTGCATGCTCATAAAACATCATACATATCTTTCAAACAAGCCATAGAAATAAGAGACAAATAACTGGATTTCGCATTCAGTTTATCTTTTTTTCTTTCATTCTCCATAAAGAGAATTATCATGAACGGTCTTTGCCATATAATATCCAAGGACAGAAACATTTGGGTGACACAAATACACAAGTAACATGAAAGAAATGTGAATTGCTATTTCTGCGATAGAGCGAGAAACTCTATCTGCCTTGGGGTTGCTAGAATTTTTGTTTTTTTTGGTCTCTCCACAGCAGCGTCTTTCTAAATTTGATCCTCCACATAAAATCATATTTCTCAATCTAGTCTTGGCTTCCAAAACCGGCAGTGCAAGTGACTAACGATTCAATGGTGGTGATGAATCACACAGAACAATGTGCTTATATGTCACTGACTAAAGAAATCCACATGTAGCCTCCACTTAAGCCTATATTTAGGGTATTTCAAAGTGAAAATAATTCCAAATGGGCAGCAAACAATCGCACTTCACCATTACTAACACAAGCCACTCATGGGAAGACTAGTTTAAGATTTTTGTTGTCCTGGGAAAGTGGGAAGACCAAATTGAGATGACCTCTTTCTACGGAATACCATTTTTGGACCAAGTCCATTTGGAAGTCTAAGATGCTGGTGTTATTTTACTGAATATAGTCCTCATAGTAGTTGTCACTTATGACAGAGACAAATCGCTCGAGCCACGGAAGCTGATGTAGATCCTTCATGGCATCAACGTAGGAGTCTGTACAATGGGGAGGGGATTGGCAAGGATGATGGTCGCTCAGGCTGAAACCCCCGGCAAGGAATCGTTGAATAAGCGCGAGCTGCGAACGTTCTTGGTCAGAGTATGCATCCATGATCATGGGGAGAGAATTGAAAGTTTCCCATGCCCATTGTTCTGATTCTTGAAGAGAGTGACTCACTGAGTCTTCAGAGTTATCTTCATCCCAAAACACACATTGACACGTCTGTTGGCCATCCCTATATTCGGCTCCACAAGAATAGCAGAACTCATGACCACACCTGATATGAAGACAACAGAGTATAATTTAAAAACTAAAAACAAAAGATAAAGTTGCTAAAAACACGGAGAAAAATATACCGAAAAAGTTCTAAATTACTGGCCCTCTTAAATTTCACAACAGCATATATTACAGTGCAAAAGTAGGAGAAATTTTTATTTGGCTGCCCCCTTTCTTCGCGATTAAGCACCTCCCAAAAGTGTTGCTTCTCAGACAAATAGGACTTGCATCTTGTCAACTATATCATGGTGGCCCATCTCCTAGCTGTGCCTTTGCATTGAAAGATTTTTCAAGCCTCTCGGACCATTTTCTACACCCATAATTCCCAATTTTTTCCTCCATGAAAGAATTAACTAAAAGAGAATAGGAATACCATACAGGAGGACCGGGAATTTTTTATCCATAATATTAAATACATAAAAAAAGACAATGTCTATCAACTTTCAACATCTACCTCAGTGCGGAACACAAGTCTGGTTTCAAAGTTTACAAAAGTGTTCCATATTCTTCCAGACAACTACCACGATTTATAGTGAACAAATAATTCAAAAGCACCAGACTTCACAAAAATAGTCTCCATACAAGAGATAGTCATGCATTCAATGTTTTGGTCAACATTAAGACAACTGAAAATGGCCAGAGAGACCACCCAGGTTGGACATTTTAAAAGACCTTCATCACCAACAAGTGACTCTCCAGAGATAATGACTCACATACTTTCCAGGTCTTACAAAACCTTTGTAACGGAAGGCCAAGCTGTATCTATTAATATATCGTGATCATTTAGCTTTTTGTTGAGTAAGAAAAAAATACAAATTAAATCAAACAGATTGGATTCACATATATCATTTACTACCACGGTGTCTTATTAACAAACTTGGGAGATATGATACAGATAGTGCAACTGACACAAGTGAGCAGCAGAGGATTCACGGAACAGATTGATCATAAAAAGACTGCAGAAGAATAAACAAAACAGGGAGCCCACCATTATATGGCCACTACTTTCAAAAGGGCAAGGCATAACTATATCCAATTATGAGTGTGATGTCCGTTTTTTCAGAACTAAGAAATATAATTAGAGGTTAAATTTTAAATTTTAGAATCAAGATTTTACACTAATCTAAGTTATCTAATCCTTTTCTAATTAATAATCCACCCCCCCCCCCCCCCAACACACAAAAACACACAACACACACGCATGCATGCATCCGCCCGCCCACACACGCACGCAAACACACAGACAGAAACACAGAGGGAGAGAGAGACACACACACACGCGAGGGTTTCTTTATATTTCATGAAGGAAATTTTACAACCATATTGGCATTAGAACTTAGAAAAATTTCAGAGAAACATAAGTTTTCAAATTAAATAATGTAAAATCAAGCCCCTGATAAAAGGTATTAACAACGTCTTTTTCAAGATGACCAAATTTTAAATTTAACGAGGACAAACAAAGACCAAGACAAAGACTTTACACATAATTTACCCAGAAAAGGCAGAGTGACATGATGGTAAAAAAATAAATAAATCCAAAACTTGCATAATTTAAGAAGATCTCTTCATTCTACGAGTAAACCTGTACAAATTACCCTCCTACACCCTTAAAAGTAACTTTTAATTACCTAAATCCACAGAAAGTTTTCTGACACATGCTTCATATTGAAACGAAATGTCAAATTCCTTTTTTAAGCCAGAAGGCAGTCGAATATCTTACCAGCATGTCATGTGATAACAACCTTGCATCAGCTCAATCATCCGTCGACATTGCTGACAACGTTTCCATCGTTTATTTTGAGCTAGGAGATGCAAGGTAATGTCAGAAGCATCTCTCTCCTCCTCTGGTAAATTCTGGTACTCTTCACAGCTCATAGAAGAATGCCAAGGAACCTCGCAGTCCACACAAATAAATCTCTGACAAACAGGACACTCCACACAAGAATTGTCTGATTGGCTAGATGATGAACTAGCCCCAGCTGATGATAAACATTCACGAGGGTCAAGGAGAACAGAACAATTTGGAAATGGGCAGTAAATTCTATCTGAAACATTTGCTTCTGCAAGGGCTTTTTCCAAAGATTCAAAAGAGGTAAATGGAAGAAAAGACTTGCATTCTGCAGTAGAGATGTAATATTTGCATCTAGGTTGAGGGCATCTAATAGGGACTTGACAAGACTGAACCTTTCCATCAACATAAGCCCTCAAACAATGTGAACAAAACTTGTGCGAGCATTTCATTGTGATCATTATTGGCAATGGCTTGTCCTCACAACAAATAGAACAGCTTTCAAGCACCTTCCCACCATCTATAGGAAGAGAGACAAGGCCAATAGCTACTTTAGCTAATTGCAGCGGTTTCTCAAGATCAATGCTAGGAACAAGATTGAGAACAAATGACTCAAAATTATTGGCATGCTCAAGAACCCTCTCTCTCAGTGCTATCAAAAGAGGCATCTCAAGTTTCTTCTCAAATGTTACCTGTCAAGATTGTTTTTCCCACAAAAAAGCACAATTAAAAAACAGAAGATTTTAAAAATACACATAAATACAAACATCAGAAGAAGCATTAAATGCTAATAGCAAACATCAGAGTAACTTTAATCTCTGTAATATTAAACCCAATATATGAAAAGGAAGTTACAATGCAGGTTCAAACAGTCAGCTGAGTTCAATCTTCTCTATAATCAGGTATCCCCATTGTGTTCAAGGAGGCTGATATAAGCCTGATAAGTAATCAAAGTCAGCCCCTATTATAGAAACCAAGCCCGACTGATATAAGGGTTGCAGGTACACAAACCTAATATCTTTTCTACATGATGCATATTGATGAAGCAAAAGTTGGAAAAGAAAAAAAAGGGAACAAGATACAAAAAAGAGTGTGGACGCTAATAAGTCAGGCATGGCAACAATATATGCAACATACTACAGAAATTGAGAAAATACAAAATAGTGCTTTTGCACATCCCATAACAGCAAAAGAGTTGGGATAAATGAGTAGAGAGCTTTTCACAATTTTTTATCCACAAAGGGGGATGAGAAGGATATTCAAACTCTAAAGAATAGTTCAGCAACCAAACACGCTTGGACACGTGGGGAAATGAAAACAAGCAAGGGCGAATGGCACACCGGAAGACCACAAAAAATTTTAGTACAGTCGAATTTTGACACCCCATATTCACTATATTCACCTGGATCTTCGTTAATTTATGTAGAAAGCTGAAAAATGAGAAAATGTTGATTCTGTATTTGGAATTTCTAACCTGATCGTACAATAACTCAGAGTCTGTAAATGCGTAAACCCGGTGGATGTTATTCCGCATAGCTTCAAGCAAGCCATCGATGAGAGCCAAGTATTCAGCTAATAGCTTTTCTGCATAAAAATCAAGTTTTTTCTGCACCTGGATAGCTGGAAGACCAGAGGGTCTTTCCATGACCACTCCAATCCCAGAATACCCAGAAATGGAATTTTCAGCCCCAGCTATAGACAAGCCCTTGAAGAACATTTTCACTGAAGATTCATCACAGTCATCCTTCAACTTATCCACCACCAGCTGCTCAGATTCTTTCCCTAATTGTTCTTCTTCTTCATCCTCACAACAGCTGCAAAATTCATCATCTTCTTCTTCCTCCCTTCCAATACTAACAGACACTCCACCTCCTAAACCCGCGTGATCTTCCATTATTCCCCCCAAAAAAAAATTACCAGAGTCTTCGAAGTACAAGATTCAAGCAGTGATTATACCAAAATCCTAGCAAAATGCATCCATGTATGGATCTAATAAAAAAGACCAGCTCATCAAAATAAAAAAAGGCCCAGTCAACCCTTGGAGAACCACCAAGAAATTCGTTCAAACAAGGAACCTGCAGGGACAATTCGTAGAAAAATTAAGGAAATTTCGCGGAAGAAATAACCCTATACCCATTACAACTGAATCAAAGACTAACCAAAAGCAACAATCAAATTTTACATAACAATGCAATTCGAATATTACCCTCCTACCCAAAAACGAATTTTTTTACCCAAAAGGGGCAAGAGAGAGGAGACTCAGAAGCCCAAAAAGCGCAAATTTTTGGGGGAAGGAAACTAATAAAAATCAACCCCACAAGCGTCATTAACTTCATAGAATACGAGATATAACTAGAGAATTAAAATAATAGGAGGGAGAGAGAGAGTAGGGCACCAAATAAATGAACCGAATTGAAGGTTCGAAATCATTGTGACTTTCTTTATTAGCATCTGGTTGGAAATTGGAAGTGAATCTTAATATTCTCCGAAGCTCAGAACACTGCAAGAGAATAAAAACCCTAATCCATAGACAACAAATCGGCCTATTACCTTCCTTTCTTAGAAAAATCAAGTCTTTTTTTGGCCAGATCTTAAGACTAAGATACCGCCAAAAGGAAATAATGAAAAAGATTAAGACGAGGGAATCACCACCACTGAAGTCAACTACCGATTGTAATGGCGTAACAGTAGTTTTGCATTTAGTTCATCACTGCCATTTTCCTCTCCTGCTGTTCCTCAATTACAGTTCCTTGCGTTTTGTCGTAAAAAGGAAAATAACAAAATTCCCTGCATTAATTTAGTTATTAGGTTTAATTATAAGCATTTTTCTATTCATTAGTATATGATATATGATTATTTAATAATTTATAATTTACATTACAATATTCCATACAGGTACAACCATTCACATGGGAGCGTTCAAGGTAGTTGAGGCTCACATTTTCCTAACTTGCATAAAATAAAATATAATACGAACTTGTTTCATTATTATTTATTATTTTTTACATTGCCGAGGTGAAGACATGGGTTTTTGATTAAAATAAATGAAGAACTCGTAAGTTTATAAGTCAGAGAAAATCATGAATGTAATATAAATTTACTTAATCCTTTCATTGCTAATGCTAATTTAGTGGCCCGGCCCACAACATAAAGCTTGCATAAAATAAGACTTCAAGAATAACAATATGAAGCAATAAGCATACCCCATTAGTTGAAGTAGTAGTAATAGTTTTAATTCAGGCAAAAAAATAAAAGTAGTAATAGTTTTAAAATCTATAACATAAAAAATTGTTTGAGGTGAACATAATTGGGTCAGCTAGCGAAGGAGGTTGGACTTTTGAACACTTTGACGAGAATTCGATTCCTGGGTACGACCACTTTGTTGTGGTTCCAGTCGCGGCGCTTGGGGAGGCATCTCCACAGCTAAGTGAAGATGAACGAAACATACCTATGTAGATTGGACAGCTTGCTATCCAGGAGCCCACAGGGACAGGCCCCAATGGATCATGAGTTAGGGGCCCTGCCCTTAGATCGTGGGTGAGCCAAACCCCTTTCCTAAAAATTACAGTATAAAAAAAAAAAAGTATTGCATTTTGTGTGTGGTATATCAAAAGCAAGAGTCTTGAGTCAAGAGTTAATTATAGAATGATATAAACAAATACGACTGAGATATGGTGAATTTTTTTTCTAAACAAAATAAAAAGATCTTCATTTACTCACAACACAACTTATTTTCTTGACTAAGGGGGAGTGGTTGGTGAGCCTAAATTGCCTGTTAAATTCTTTTATAAAAGTGATGTTGTAAATTTGAAGAATATAAGTAATATGAGTGGTGATTAATGAGAAAAAAATAATAATAAAAGGCCGTTATTAATATTAGAGATTGTGCAGGAGATTCTAGATTGATATTTGAAAACATACATGTTTGCTAAATACCTTATAATCTAGTGTAATGATGTTCCCCGATTTCAATCATGCTATCAATTTCAAATTGTTATTGTAATCCTTTTTAATTTAAAGAACATGCCTTTAGGGAGGTCCTAAGGACAAATCAGGGTAATGAAACCTGGACCGGACGGTCTGCCCTAAACTCGCCAGACTGGGAGGGAAACCGGTCCGGGTTGGTATGTAACCCGGGGTGGGGATGACTTGGCTCTGACTAGACGTATTCGTCCCAACCCGGGCATCAATGTTGTCAAACTCGTGAGACGAATGTAAAATCGGATTATAAACTCGAATCGTAAACTCGTAAGAGTTTACCTTTCTTAATAAATACATATTTTCAGTATATAATTAGATAAAAAATACAAAAAATAATAATAATTTGACTTGAATATATTTTAAATATAAATAGTTAGTATTAAATATATCAACATTCATATTTTATCTAATTCAATAAAGAAATTTCTATGAAATTTATATATAAATTCATTTAATAATTCAAATAAAAATAATTAACATAAGATTTATAGTAAGTTAATACGATTTTCTATAAGGTAAAAACGTAAAAACGTAAAAACTGTAAATTCGGTATGTAAACTTGTGAGTTTTTACCGGTACGAATTTCATTGACTCGTGACATGTTTTGGTTAGGTAGAGCCGTAAAAATGGTAAAATCAGATAGTCAACTCGTGAGTTTAACAACAATACCGGGCATAACTCGGGTGACCCATCGAGCTGGGCGAGTTTGCAGAGTTGTTTTATCCCCTCACATCAACAACGAAACCACGGTGGTTGACTACTAGAAACAAATGCCGATGGTTGCTTGAGTTGTTTCTGGTTGGAAGTCGCTAGATGCTGAGAGAGAAAGAAAGGGAAGAAGATGATGATGATGATGATGATGATGATGATGAAGAGAGTAGGGTGGTTATGGTTGCTCTAGCGGTGGCCACCAGCAGAAGGAAAAGCTGTTCATCCAATAAGGAAGAAAGAAGAAGGAAGAAGAAGAAAATAAAATGCCCTTCCATGGTGATAAACTCATATAAACCTGATGCTTAGTTGCTAGCTTCCTGATGTGTTTTGGCTCCGTGATGCGCGTTGGCTTGTTAAGTGTTGAAAGGAAATAATGAATGGTCATGTCACTCAGGTGGGAGAGTGGGAGAGAGAAGTCACACTAAGACAATAGGAAAAGGGAAGAAAATTCAAATTTGAGATTGAAAAATACTGGTATGTACTCCTTCAAGTCCTAAATAAAAAATTAAGCTGATTTATTTTGGGAGATTATGGGAGTAAAGTGGAGAAGTAAAATAGACCACTAAGTTTTAACTTATACTACATATAATCCATACATTAGTTTATAAATAAGTTGAATTAGTTTTGAGAAAAAAATTAAATAGAAACAATGTAATGTAATTTTCTCTAAAAAAGTCAACTTAATCTTATGTTTAAAAATGTTGAATACTTAAAAATAATTTAAAGTACTGAAACAAAATTTATTGTTTGATATTTTAAAAGGTGTAATGAGAATTTAAAAGTTTTTTAATTTTTTATTCCTTACCGGTCTGGCTCACAGGTCAACTGCTGTCTAACCCATTAACCATCAACCCACTACCTCGATCGGTTCAATAGCCGGTCCGGGTTTGATTACCTGGGGCAAACTTTTGCTTATTTTGTATTGAAAAGAATTGCAAGGCCATTGAGGGGAAAATCAGTTATTTGTTTCCGTTTGGAAGAGGAATGATTCTCGACCCAAGCCCCCCGAACCCAATATTACAAATTTTGATTATTTCTTATCCTCCCTTTTCATATTGGGCCAACATGCAGTACCCAGTGTTTATCAACAAAGTTCAGACCCAATTTATTTTTGTCCCAAACACATCAATGATTCATTTCTTCATTTCTTCAAGATGTAAATTGCTTTTGTTTAAAGGGGGAAATAATAGTAAACTTAAGTTATGACATAATGCTCTCTCCTCCAGTGCATCAAAATCGCTTGGATGTTTCTCTTCAGAAAGTGGAAATTAAGTCGCATTCAGTATTGCCATGTTTTGATATGTTTTGGTGGTAGACCATTACAAAATTTTACTTGACGGTCCACATAATTTTAAGTCATCTTTTCAATCTTACATGTTTCAGAGCAGTTTTAAAATGGATTCATTGCTCAGGATATCCAATGGAGCATCTCACAATTTGGAACGTAGACAAACGACTGATTGACCTCTCCGGATGGGCCTCATCGGAGCCCCATATCATAGCCAAGGGCATTTCAAAACTACTCAAACCATTCCACCTAATTACTATAAGATGAATATCTGTTACTCAATGTAATGTTGTAGTACCTCTTTTTCCTTTTCTAAATATTGTTAAACCGTTGTAATCATTTCCTTTAATTAATATCATTTTGTCTTTTTTATAAAAAAAATATGTAACACAAAATTTTGTTTAGGACTTAATGATAAACTTACTAAAATAGAACAGTAATACAGAATACTTAATAATTTGTAAGTTATAAAGTTAAACACTTAAACTAAATCATAAATTATTATTTCTCATCTCTTCCTATATTAGACAAAATAATATTAAAATCTTTCTCAGCTTCTCTACGCTGAACCAAACAAGCCCCAACTAATGAGAGTCTCTACAACTGATGTGAAATCTCTCTAACAATGTGTTCATTTTTCTTTTTCAAATGGGATCATGCTATATGCTCTTACTGATTGCTTCTTACAAAGAAGTATTTTTTTATTTTATTGACAGTTAAGAACTATGTTTCAGCACTCAATATTTTTGGTTAAGTGAAGAATTAATTGAAAGGCCGGTATTTTTTATCGTATTTGTTTATATAAATGTCAGGAAAAAATTTCATAGAGGAGGACATTTTTATTTTTTCATATCATATTTGACCCTTCAAAATCATTTTTTAATTTATAATTATAATTGAAAAAAATTAAGGTCTAAAACTCTTTAACAAGTAAGAAAAATTAATATGCAAGTTCTTATAATTTCATCATTTTTTTCAAATCCCTATAATTATTTCATTTTTATCATATCATATAATTTCACTTATTTTCAATCAAGACCTTGTATTGCTTTTTGTATCACGTCTCTATAGTTTCACTTGAGTTTTAAACAAATTTATGCATTTTTAAGTAACTAATACAAGAACACAAGAACATGGTAGAAAAAACATGTAAAAGTGTACAAATATACGAACACGATTTAAAAAATTATAAATACTTGATTGAAAACAGAGAAATCATAACAACATAGTACAAAAACGTAATTAAATATAAGCTGAATCTACACGTACCTGCATATTAATTACGAGTATTTGTTTTAAAACTCACGAAAACGACAACAATAATGGTGAGAGTGGAGTGAGAACAGTCTCCTTTCCTTGTAGGACCGAATTCATAACTACGATTGCGGCTTCGGCCTTTTGGTCCCATCTTCACAATCATTCCATGACCCACCTCTCTCAAACCCCCCCCCCCCCCGGGGGTTTCCATATATGTGTGTGTGTATAAATATATATATATATATATAAACTCACAAGTGAGTGGAATGAAGCATAAAGTAGACAAAAAGTGAGTGAAATGAAGCATAAAGTATTTCCACAAATCCCAGTGGATTTATTACTAGTTTTACTATATAGTATATTGTGGTCAGTAGCATAACATAGAATATAGTTTAGTTGACTAATTATAAGTTAGACAAATAAATTTGAAAAGTAAAGATAAATATGAGAGATAAAATGAAAGAAAAAAACCTTAACATTTAGCACAAAAAATTAACCCCAATTAACTCCTTATACAGGATTGGAGTAGACAAGTAGACAAAAATAGGCAAAGCGAGTGAATGAAGTATACAGTATTCTGATTTCCAAATCTGAGTGGATTTATTACTTCCACTAACAACGAGGAAGAATAATAGAATATGATGCATGCGCAAGGTAAGAACAAAGACCCCACTTCATTAAAAGCAAACACTATTTCTGCTCAATTGACCCTTTTTTCTCTTGCTGCATATAGTTATATATACTATTAATTCTCTCACGATCGTACATTCATGCAAATTTACCTTAAACTGTACTCTTTCCTTTCTCTCTGTTTCTGTTCACCGCTCTTTTCCAACTCCTTCATTCATTACTCAGCCCAAAACGTCAAAACGTCAAAACGTAATACAAACTTTTGGAGAAACCTTTTTACACACACACACACAACTCTTCTTTCAAACTTCTGACAGCCATTTTATCAACAACATTTAAATTCATATAAATTATTCTGCTGACCAGTCGTTAGAAGATGAATTATCCAACATATGAGAGCCTAAGCCACAGAAAATAAACTCATGTGACAAGTCATGAGAGTCAAGTGAGTGTATGCTGTCAGTAGAAATCTGAAGTTTAAACCTCCCCCTATAAGATAAAATAAATGTGTATGTAAAGTTTATATATACATCTATATGCAAAAGAAATGAATAGTTCATGAAAAAATAATATATTTTTTATTACAGATAAAATGATATATCATCATGAAGTTCTAAAAGCCCAAAATATCTGCAATCATTTTTTGGCAAAAAGCAAGGTAAAGAAGACTATTTCTGGTATGTGGGGGCATGTTGTTTAGTTACTACCAAAGAAAACAAATGCAGAGACAGCAGTCAGAAGCCGACCCCACTTTACCCAGATAAAATAAATGGATGAGATTTGCACCCTTAAGTAGGTCCTAAGTGTCTGGACCCGATCTCACCCGTCCATTGTACAATCAGGGGACATCCAAGAACTCACTCCAAAAATATACAAAAATCCAAAGCCAGCCAATACGAGTTTTGGTGGTTGGAGGTAGGAATTCAGATAGCAAGTGCCTAGCTAATCTCTTCTGAATTATAATAAAATAATATATTTCAAAAGTGAAAAAAAAGGAAAATGAAATGGGTGTAAAAATGAAAGATTGATCTCAAACATGGTCAAGTTCTTCTATATCATAAACACAAAACATTTTATTTACTTTTTCTGTATCAAAGAAAAAAAGGATTAAGCCAGAAGAAAAGATGCATAAGCTTCTTAATCTCCCAAGTCATACCATCCTCTTCCAAAAGAGAGTACAAAAGTGGAGAAATATTAACAAAGAAACCAAAAAAAAAAAAAAAAAAGCATCCTTCATACCTTTTTCTTTGCTAATCTACTCTACATTCTGAAGTTGCAAAGGTGTGATGCATGTCAACAAGATAAATGCCCGGTGCCATAACTCACTGCTTGAAGACTTGCATCGGACATATTAGTGATCCATTTCACAGGACTATTAGAATCTCCTGCAATATTGTAGGCATAAGAAGGCCATGTTAGATCAGTTTTACACATGCTACTGATAGATGCACCCATTCTGATCATCTTTTGAGTTCTTTCCAGCACAATTAGGCTTGAAAATGTAGAGAAACTATTCCCCACAAAAATATCAGCCCTTGAGCAAACTTCATAATCAATTGCCGACTGAATCAGATAAGGATACTTGCTGTAAATTCTAACAACACCAAGTTTCTTCTTCTCATAAGGAAGAAATCCTTCCTCCCAACCCTCCAGTATGGATGAATCATTAAGAAGCTTATCAGCAACTGCAAGATAAATAACCACTGGAGTCTTGAGGCCCATAGTGTTCCTGAGGTTCCCGACTCTTTCTATAATCTCTTTCTTGCTACTACAGATTAGATTTGTGTTTAATCTTTGCTCTACCTTTTTACAGTGAATCATCCAGTCTATTTCTATCCTCATGTGGGCAGCTATATATGGAAGAGGTTGTAACAAAGGCCTTTCAGTTTCACCTCTCACTTCTTTCCCAATTGTTTTGATCTTAGACACAACCCTATCTGCCTCCTTTGTAATCTCATCTACCCAAACCAAGCACTCAAAAACACTTGCATAATCCTTCACCGGCCAATGATCATGCCACAGGAAAGGGTTTTTCCCCACAATTCGAATTACCTCATGTTGACCAAACGGGTCTCTGCTATATTGCATCAATTGATCCATGTCCCTCTCCAAAGTCCACTTCCTTCCACTTCCCTTTTGCATTTCAAGCACTTGGGTTTGATTTAGAAGATCAGAGTATCGACCCAACCTCACAAACCCACCACAGAGTGAATTGAACTTATCAAATTGGAAAACCTTATCAAAGGAAATGGGCTGTAGAAGGTCAACTTCTTTGTAAAACAAGGAGGCACTAAGGCTAGGCATCAATAAAGTTCGATTCAGAAATCTTGCAGTAAGGCAAGCCCTCGCAAATGCTATCTTCTGGTTGTTTAATCCCCATACAATCTGAGGGACCTCCAAAAACTTATCTTGCCTAATCACAGATTCAGAACTCGATGGCAAAGAAAGGGCAGGGATAGTTACAATATTGGCCCATTCAATCCCGCCAAAGTCAGGGGCTGGAGGGAGCAAAAGAGCTCTAAGAATCAAAATAGTAGCCGCCAGAAACATGCATTTGCAAGTCGTTGACTTAAAAGAGGCACCAAAGAAGTTTGACAGCTTACAATTAGAAAATACCTCCATCAAAAGATGTTTTGAGCTCCTGAAATAACTAACAAAGGATTAACACCAGTGGAGAGACCCAATGTGCTTATGAAACAAGTGTCCAATTTAGAAAGCAGGGTCTGCCATTTTGCACGAAAATCTGCAAAGAAGCACCTTCAAGATTAGTTAACATAAAAAAAAAATCCATTCTAAATTAATACGAAATCTCGATGCTATCATGTTTGTTCCACTGCATCTGATGAAGGGAAAATTCAAAAAGAAAGAAAATTGAAAATTTTCAACGGTTCAGGATTCAATGCAATTCAAAAATAGTCCATTTACCAAAGAAAATCTGAAATCACGGACAAAACCAAAAACCCCCATCATGCAATTGCAATGTCTCCGAGATATTCAAATCCGAATTGAGATTCTGACGACAAAATCCGAACAGAGAAATCTAGGAGAAAACCCCAGAAAGCACAAGGGAGAAGAAGCATGAGATGGCGACGATCAGTGCATAAAAAAGGGTAAAGCCAGAATCTTCGCCAAAAGCAAAATCCAAAAGCAACAACCCCACCTGGAAAATCCCTCAAAGTTTAAAAGAAAAGCAAGTGGTTAGAAGAAAACAGAGAGAAGAAGGCAAAAAAAAAAAAAAAAAAAAAACGAAGCGGGTAGAAAACGAAATAGAAGAAAAGGAGAAATGGAAATAGGAATAATGTGAGGAAGGTGGTAGAGGATGGAAAAAATAGTGAGGGGCCAAGGGAGAACGGAATCACAGACATGTGGAGAGAAGGAGAAAGAGAGAGGAGAAGGCATATCTGAGGAAGCAGAGGGCAATGCATTGATCCAGCAACCCAAAAGGTTCGGGCCTGTTTGGGTAACCAAAACCTAGGTTTTGGAGAATAGCTTCTGAAAAAAAAGTTGATTTTGAAAAAGCTGAAAAAATAGCTTTTGATTAATGAGAGTGTTTGGATAGTTGTTGTGAGAATAGCTTTTTTTATGTGTAAATTACTAAAAAGGATATAAGTTTAATGTGTTGGGAAAGAGAGAGAATAAGGGCATTTTAGGTATTTCAATATGACATGTGTAATGATGGTGTTTTCTGTCTCGTAATTCACGTAAAAGCTGAAAAAAGTAGTTGCCTGTTTGGATTAGCTTTTAGAGAATAGCTTCTGGGAAAAAAGCTGATGTTTAGAAAAAGTAGCTTTTGTAAAAATGAGAGTGTTTGGATGGTTGTTGTGAGAATAGCTTTTTCTGTGTAAATTACTAAAAAGGACATAAGTTTAATGTGTTGGGAAAGAGAGAGAATAAGGGCATTTTAGGTATTTCAATATGACATGTGTAATGATGGCTTTTTTTTTACCTCGTACTTTGTGCAGAAGGAGAAAATTGTAGCTTATTCAAAACCTAGGTTTGGGTGGCCAAAACCTAGGTTTCCAATCCAAAATAGCTTTTCACATTTTTTCAAGTGTTTGGGTTACCTTTTTTAAAACCTAGGTTTTGAGTTCAAACCTAGGTTTTAAAACCTAGGTTTTGAGTTCAAACATAGGTTTATTAGAAAAAAGTGTTTGGCTACCATTTCAAACCTAGGTTTTAAAACCTAGGTTTGGTAACAAAACCTAGGTTTTGTTCATTATCCAAACAAGAAGGCTTGGAATGCAACCTTAACCCCAACTTCGATAAACTTTTTCTTCAATTAATCTCCCCCCTAATAATTTTTTTTTTTGATAAAAAATCTCCCCCCTAATAATTAAATCCGTTTTTTCAAATTAAGATATTACTCGAATGTACCAATTATGTAGCGTGACAACAGGTCAGGTTAGATCAGGCGTGTTGTTAAAACGAAGTCTGAGTCTAGTCTGTGACGTATCATATACCATTTTTCAAACCTGAATCTGGAATACACACACGTCTGGCCTGTTAAAAGGCCTATTAAGATGTCTGTTAATTTATACAGACTGACAGGCCAATATATTAAACAGGCCACAGGCGTAAAAGCTATAGTAGTAATTTTATATTAATTAAATATAATATTATATGCAATAAAAATAAATGTTATAATATAAAAATAAATCAGATAAAAAAATATATATATTTATTTGTTTAACAAGCTAGCCTAAGCATGGCCTATTAAGTATAACAGGTCCAAAAAAAGGCTTGAGCTTGAGGCTGGCCTAATAATAAACAGGCCAAGCTACAGGCCCCTTACAGGCTGGTTGGGCTATTCCCAACTCTTCTCGTATGATATATTTTATTGTCCTATGAAGTTATGACAACTCATGTTCGGGTACTCCCTCTAGTCCAAAATATAAGAGGTAACATGGTAATTTTTTTATCCAAAATATACGAGATAACATGCAAAAGTTATAGTAATAAATTCATGTTTTTCATTTATACCTTTATATATTAAATGATGAAAAAATGGGACATAAATTGTGTATAATAAATAAATGGCGTAAATATATAAAACTTTATTAAATGTATCGATGGTAGGTATAAAAATATTCACATGGAATATTTTTTAAAGTCGGGAGGTTTTGGTCATTGGCTAAGCATGTGAATCGGTGGTGTTTTTTGTTTATTGGAGTATTTATTTTGGGCTTCGAGGCACGTGAAGGGTTTAATTAATACTTTATCAGTATCACTCACAATTTGATTTTTATATATGAATTGATAGATTTATTTAGCTTTTTTCTGAGAAAAAATCGGTTTATTTAGTTTTACGTTAGAAATTATTAAGATAATGACCTTGAAGCAGCCAATAATCTCATTTGCATTTTTCAGTACACCAAAAACAAAAAAATTATTTGTAAGAACTAAGAAGCATCAACACACGGGAGAAATGCCTATGCCAAGTGCATGTTTGCGAAGCTTTTTAAACCTAGGTTTTGAGTCTAATCCGGGTTTAGACTCAAAACCTAGCTTTTTAAACTTAGGTTTAGACTCAAAACCTAAGTTTGAAAAAAGGTAAGTCAAGCACTTGAAAAAAATGTGAAAAGCCAGATTGGAAACCTAGGTTTTGCCCACCAAGACCTAAGTTTTGAATAAGTTAAATTTTTTTTACTTTTGCATGAAATACGAGGTACAAAAATGCAATCATTACACATGTCTTAATGATCTACCAAAAATGCCCTTATCCTCTCTCTTTCCAACAAATTAAACTTATGTCCTTTTTAGTAATTTATACAGAAAAAGTCATTCTTATAACAATCATCCAAACACTCTCATTTTATCAAAAACTATTTTTTCAGAAAAACTGAAAAAAGCACTTTTTCAGCTTTTTCCTTAGAAGCTATTATCTAAAAGATAATCCAAACATGCTACTACTTTTTTTCAGCTTTTACGCGAAGTACGAGGTAGAAATATACCATCAGTACACATGTCATATTAATCTACCGAAAATGCCCTTATCTTCTCTCTTTCCTAACACATTAAACTTATGTCCTTTTTAGTAATTTACACATAGAAAAAATCATTCTCACAACAATCATCCAAACACTCTCATTTCATCAAAAACCATTTTTTTCAGCTTTTTCAGAAAAGTTGAAAAAAACACATTTTCAGCTTTTTTCTCAGAAGCTATTCTTCAAAAGCTAATCCAAACATTGAGTTTTGGTTTGTTCTATTATTTATGGAGTATTGGTTTTTTTTTTCTCTTACACATAAAAAATAAAAAAAGTACATCGAGTTTTGATTTTTTTTCCCTCCATTTTAGCGCCAAATCATATTCTCCTCGTTAGATTAAAAGTAAAATACATTGACATTCCATATATTTTGCCTTAATTACACATATCTTCCTTCTATTTTAGAAACATATAGTTTAGTCTAATCATTTAACACTGTTATGAATATCCAAAAAAGATTTTAAAATATAAATTTTAACTTAAATTTATATTTACTATTTTATCCTTCATTTTATTTAATCCCTAAATTATAGGAGTATCAAATTCATTTGATACCACAAATTTCATTCTAAATAGATAACTTAAATTTTTTTATTAAAACTTGATTACAAATTCAATTTATTATTTTTTATACAAAATTCAATTGGTTCTTTAAGAAATGTATCAGGGGCTGAATGTGGTTAAAATCTGTAGCAGAAATTATGTTTGATATCGTGGAAAAAGTTTGTGTTTAGGAATTTAAAATCATAACATTAAATGAATTATATAATCTAATCTCAAGAATTTATATGATTTGCATCTTATTATGAATAAAAATGTATCAGAAATAAAAAGTACTATCAGAAACATGATTTTATAAATTTAAAAGAATTTAAGATAAATAATTTTTAAGGAGTATATTTAAAAATTGAAATTATAAAGTTTATGATTTAAATAAAAATTAATAAATCTATTATACATATTAAAAAGTTTGAAAATATATGTGTGTGCCGCTTAAAAAAATGTGTGCTGGAATTATTTTTTTATTTATGAAAATATTTTTGATAAATATAAATGTTTAAATAATTGTTCTATTAATAAATGATATTTTAGTTCAAACAAAGTTTAAAAGTCAAACTTCACGGCTAATAAATAGTTCGGGTGGATGAAAATGAAATCTTACATATAGGAGGGAGGTTTATGTAAAGCACTCACTCAGATCCTAATTATAAGAATAAGTTGACTTTTTTGTGTGAAGGTTAATGAAGAAAAATTAGACCACTAAATGATAATATATGTTATATGTAACTAGATTATGGGTTAATTCATGAGGAAAATAAATTATTTTTGAGAAATTTTTTTTAAATATAAACAATTTAAAGTGATTTATTTTGCATTATTGATTTCTCCGAAAATGTCAACTTGAGGGAAATTTATATACAAGAGGAAGCGGGGATGTTTTTATAATTAAGATAAAAATAGAGGGAATGTGAGTGCATTTTACTCTTAAATTAAACTATTTGTGAGATGTTTATTTGTTATTGGTCAGATGTTAAATAAAGTGATAAATCAAGTTGACCTAATAATTTATTTAAATATGCATTTTCAAAATATGTGTATTTTTTTTAAAAAGGCTTTTATTCATATGTATAATAATATATAACGATAATAGTTTCATTTTGACAATGTGTTTGTTGGACCCAAATTTCACCTATGGGCCTACGCAGGCTAACCCAAGCCCAATAAGCCCATAGCACGCCATTCCTAGCTCTGCTATGTCAGACACGTGAATTCGAATTCAAATTGATGGACTCAGCAAGACTCAACGACCTGAGCGACGTGGAGACGGTTGCCAATTGACCTGGATTGTCGCCCTCAACGTCCACAAACCCACGATTGTCGCCGACATTTTCGAGGCGACCAAGTTCACAAGGCATGAATATAAGCAGAAGCCGGGCTGGAAACAGAGACAGGAGCTCTGGAGAGAATACTAAGATCACTCTAACACTCTCTAAGTTCGATGACTACGAATTCCAGCTTCCTAAGCTTATTGTATTTGAGTTAATCAATTCATCTTTGTAACCATCGTTGTCGGTGACCCCGATTATCAATAAAAATCCTTTCTTTTGTTCTTTAATTCATTGTCCCTAATTTAAGCATCAACAGTGTTAATGTGTTATTATTGAGTAATATATAGGTATAGAGATGTTCAGAAGCAAAAATTTTAATTTTGCTTGTATGTGCCTATAGCTTTCCAGAATTTGAGGCTTTAAAGCATTCAAATACTCTGACTATAGATGAGTATGGTGCCCACCCGCCCTGTATGCCCATCCGAGCCCAGACAAATATTGCCCAGGCTAGCCCAAAAAATGTAGCCCTAAAAATTTTGGGCAAGGCCGGGCAGGGCTAATTATTAGGTAGGGCCGGGCATCGGGTTAGGGGTGTTGCCCTGCCCATTTGGGCCAACCCGAAAAATTATACAACATTTATTTAAAATATATAATATTAATTATATATTATTTTATATGAAACACATATTATTCAATATATATTACTTTAATTAGAATATACATACAATATCTATATGTTTGATCTAATATCCTAAAATATATATATCTATTTAATTATGATATGTACATTTTCTAATATAATACGAGTAAAAAACTACAACTTTGGTAGAGAAGACCCACCCAACTCAACCTACTCTTATCCAACCCAGAATAGTTAGAGTTCTTATAGGACATGGGCGGGCATTGGGTAGCAAAATGCCGTCCATTCATTATTAGGGTTGGGCATCGAGCAGGGGCACCGCCCTGCCCATGCCCACCCCTAACTTTGACAAAAAAAAAAAAAGAAATATTACGTACCCAAATTATTTATTATTTCCAAGCTTCCAGCTTCATTGATTCTAATAAAGGGAATGATACCAGCCAATGACAAATCCACAAAATAAGTGAAGATAGTACAAGGCTACAAGTTCATATTTATATATATTTCTCGTCAGATATCTCTAAAAAATAGCTAGTAGCAAGATTCATCAGCTTGATTAAGCCCGGCCCATTAATCAGCTTGATCATCATCAATGTTGGAATCATACTGCCCCATATATGTTCAATTAAAACGACCTCTTCATATTTTCGCTCTTTATATCTCTGTAATTGATAGAGAACTAGAACATGTCATCATCCAATGTAGATTTCTCATTCAACTTGGCCGCAACCACTAGTAATCTCAATGTTATCGCCTTAAATCCTTCAATCCCAGCAATCTGCAGAAAATATATAATCAGCCAAATATTTTTGGGATTATTTTGGGACTGAGTGACGTGAGATTAAGGTTGGATCATACGAAACTCATGACTAGAGGAAGAGCATTGGCTCCGAGGGTACGTGCGAGTGTGTGTATTAGGCTGTGTGTGTATGCGTGGGAGGGAGGGAGGGAGGGAGAGAGATTGATTTTACTGCCTTTTTTTTAACCATAAGAGATTTTACCACTACACATGCAACATTCTTAAAAGAAGTAAAATGATTTGCCTGCTTCCATCACATTTTTATTTTAACTATTATTAACATAAAATGAAATACACACATGCACTGCATTATATTGGTTTATGATATTAATAAAATAACAATCTGTTACGTTTTTACGAAATGCAATCAATAACATATTAACCCTTGCAAGTGCATATGGTGTCAGTGCAAATGTGCAATAAGCATTTTTTTTATAAATATATAAAGAACAGTTAAATACATTAAATTTCAAAAAGTACTATAACACCCCACCGACCTAATTGTCCTTTGCAGATTAAATGGAAATGTCATAAATACCTCTGAATTCCAAGTAGCAGGCATGTGGGGTTATTTAATTATTTTTGTTATTTTTGGGGGAAGGGGATGGTCAAAAACTAAATGAGAGAAAGTGAAAGAAGGGCTTGGTTATATAGTGTAATATACATACACATACTATCTATATTATATTTCATTATTTCGTAATATTTTCCCAATTTTCTTATGTTTTACCAAAATTGTAACACAGATGATGATGTTGAATGCAACTTAACCCATTAGTAAATGCAATTTATCCCAAGATCAAGGGAAATTGATGTCATTTATTCATTTAATACTACTAGTATCACTTTTTTCAAATTTTATTTTTACAATTAGGGTTAATATATTTAATCTCATATGTTTGCCCTTATTTTAATTTGGTCACCCAAATTTCAAATAATAAGTTTAGGTCATTCGAAGATCACAATAATATAGGTTTTTAAGTTTTTTACATAGATATAAGGACCAATATTTAAATAGAATACCTTTAAAAGTTAAAGAGCATGACCTAAAATGAGGATCGGCATGGTGGGCAAAAATTGTATTTTTCCTTTTTAAGTTTCTATGATCTTATATGATTGATTAAGCTTTGGGAATATTTATAAAAAAATATGGATGGATAAAGGGGAAAGAGATAATATCATAAGAGGGAGAAAGATAGGAGGGAAGACAAGAGAAAGCAGGATATTAAAAATTAAGAACTAGGAGAAATACAAGAGGAAACGAAATAATACTTATTTAATCATTCAAAAGTGCAGAACATCCTAAAAACTAAAATTAAATACAAATGACAATTACTAATAAAAGATAATAATAAACTGAAATTAATATCAGTCCTAATAATTATAAATATATGAAATATTCAAAACCACTCTTGGTCAATTATTATTTTCATATAATATGCAATGGACACTATTAATGATGAATATATATGTGTGTGTGTAAAGTAGAGGCAAACTAAACTTTGATGTTCATACTTTGATTACAGGAAACAAGGCGATTTTCTTTATTTAAAACAAAAATTATATTAAATTTAACGTGCCTTTTTACAAATGACAATAGAAAGTAGAACTATTGCACAAATTTGCAAAGTGGTTCTAAAAAGAAAGTTTGATGTCGCATAGTTCTATCATTCTGAATATCAATAACAACGAACTAATATATATCCATGGTGATAAGACTGGTGCATCACCAAAGTAGATTCTCTAGTAACACTTCTTCCCCACACAATCATCACTTGTAAGGACATTTGGGGAAGCATGTTGGATGATTCAAAAGTTTTGATCCAAGTCAATTCTCCTCTTAGATAAAGTGTAGTGAACATTTGTGATTCCACATATTTTCATATGCAAATAAGGCTTAAAAAAGCGAACTATTTGGAAATACTATGATCATGCATGATGTGCTTCTATTTATTTTCCTTTTAGACACCGTCAATGACCAGCCTTATAGTTTGATTGAATCCAAAGATAAAATTATTATATATAAATAGTGCATCTAGAATCAAGTGTCATTTGTGAGAGATTAATAGAACCAAGGATTTCTTTAATAAATGTCCTAGGAGGTGAGATTTTCCCATTATGCGCTGTAATGTTTCTCTTATGCCAGAAAACATTAATTAAGATAATATCCCTTTCATCAATTTTGGAGATAATCGTTATTAAGAGAAGTTAGAACAAATTTTATTGAAGACTTAAAGGATCAGAAGTCAAAATCGATCAACTTAAAAAAGGGGAAGGACAACAACCTTTGATCTTGATTTCTTTCTTTATTTTTTATGGTTTGAGAAATCTTAAAAAAGGATCATAATTAATAAGAGAAATATCTTGGAGTAATTAGTATTTGTTACAAATTAAATAGAAAGATGAGGGTAGAGAGAGAATAGAGAAAAAAATTCTCATTAACTATTACACCGTATCAAGTATATATACGGTATGTGTTCTATACTGTATCTGTAAAACCCCTTACTATCCCTAAATATTGTATCCCTAACTTGAGAACAAATGTGCTAGACATTTTGTGAGCAGTATCCCTAAATTAGTGGTGGCTGGTTTTGAATATTATTATATCAGATATGATATATTTCATTTAATCCTATTTTTTCAATTTGATGTTTTAACATAGAATTATTAGCTGGTTACAAAACAAAATAGAAAGATATGAAATCAGGTGGACGTAGCCAACTAAATCATAGTGAACTCGGATATATTTTTTATTTCATTTTTTTGCTTCGAACTTTGAGTATGGTTGATATAATATAACCTCATATTAAGTGAATTTCTTGTATAAAAAGAAATATTAACTGAATTTCTTAGTAAAGCTGCTAATTTCCTAAAGTAATGTTATAATTCGTGGCTCCTATCCGCGTGTTTGTGATATATTAGTAGAGGTTTTGGATTACTTTGCTTTGTTTCAAGTCTTTTTTTTTTTTTAATAATGTTCATATAGGCCTATCTTTATGTTGGAACCAGTTTTCCTGCTCATAAAAAAGGCAAGTAGTATTGAGAGTTATGCATATCTAAACCGTATATATTTGATTCTATTAAAAATATTTTAATAGATGCACAATCTAAAATTAAATCTACGCCGTACATATGATATTTAGACGGTTTAAATGCATCTAACTCTCCATACTCATTAGATGAAGTGTATCGTTTCATTCATTAAATGGATTTGAGAGCTGTCATACCTATTTCTTAAAACCCTCAATCAACTTTACTCCTCTTATATCTGCAACCCCCATTCACCACTAGAAAAATTTGCCCATTGATTTCATTCAAACCTAGTTTTCCCTTATTTTTTCTCAAAACTAATTTTCATTACCTATGAATTAATCTGTATCTAATTACATATAAAATATATTAAAATTAAGTGGTTTATTTGGTTTTCTTAATTTAGACAAAAAATTTAACTTGATCTTATATTTAGAAACAAAAAGAGTATCATTAGGTCAGAAAAATAATTGCCAGTAAGGTCTACAAATGTCAGAGTTCTGAGTATATTTGGGAGAAGGCAATCGAGGTAATTTTGGGAGAGGGGAAGGAACTATACTCCCACATTCTTAAATATAAGATCAAGTTGACTTTTTTTTTTATAGAAATTAAGGAAGCCAAATAAACCACTTAATTTGAACATATGTTATATTTAAATAAATTATATGATAATTTATAAGTAATGAACACAAGTTTTGAGAAAAAAGTAATAAATATAAATACTTCAAAGTTATTTTGTATCCTTAATCTTATTGAAAATGTCAACTTGATTATATATTTAGAATAAGAGTAGGTTGGAGCAATTGTACAAAAACCTCAGAAGTTCTCCATAAATGTTTTTGTTTAAGAGGCTGAGATTTTTTTTTTATATTATTCCCTTTCTACCCACTCATGTTTAACCAGCAACTCATGTTTATGTCCCAACTATAGTTCTAGGGGGGAAAATGAGTTTGAATCAAAAGGATTACAATGTGCAAATTCTATACGAGAAATTATGCTGATTTATGGTTTAATGATTTAAAAAAAAATATGACACCTCTCCAATCCATTTAATGAAATGGTGCACTTCTCTCATCAGTATGAATAGCACTGAAACGTGATCCATACAACTGCAAGTCCCTGCCTCATGGCAAAAAAAAAAAAAAAAAGAAAACACAATTACTATATATGTTCAATAAGTGTACACCTTAGACAAAAAACATCACGTCTTCCAGGTGCTCATGTAACTTGAAAACATGGGCATACAAAGGATCCTACTCCATGGTCCTTGGTGGAGGAGGATGATCAGATGAAGGAGCTTCGAGATTGGCCTTTAAATCATAGTAATGCATTCCTCGAGAGGCAACAAGATCAGCATAGTATACGGGAAGAACAAAAGATACAATGCTAGTACACCTAGCAAATGTGTAACACAAATCTATATTAGTTTCTGAATGTCAGCAACTTAAGTTGTGATCATCAAACAATACATGATAGTGAGTTTTCCTACTGGTCCCCAAGCTTCCAAAGTGGCCCTGCAAAGGTGGAAATCAAACTGGAATGTGTGTACCACTACAATGTCTACCACTGTTCCAATAGACACATTTCGGACGGCTGTAAACTTAGCACTCTCTAGAAAAAAAAAATCCTATTTTGTGCCTCTTCTGTGCTATGATCAAGGTTATAGTTGGAGGATACCTTGCTTTTTAAAAACACTCCTCAAATATTGAAGCTCTTGGTTGGTAATCATGTTAAACTGATCCTTACTCACCCCATCACGGAAAATAACAACTTTTTTTTTCTATTCTCTCCTTGTTCAACCTTTGTTAACAGTCAACCAGCTCAAGACAAACAGTTCCAAAATTCAATATTTACTCCTTACTATGTGTTTGAGGCTTACACGTGTTGCATAATGATTCGCGGCTGGCCAGTTGATAGTTCCTACCACCACAGTAATCGATGAACTCTTAATGTCTCCAACACTAGGATGATTTATATCTGCACCATAATCATGACATGCTCCTTAGCATCTACAGGTAATGGAGCCCCTTCTCAAACTCAACATTGCTACCTCCAAGTTTCTCATTGATCTTGAAAGCGAAATTGGTGAGATTCTAATCCATCTTGTTCTCTATTGCATTCACTGTACCAACTAAACAACATGGGATACCAACTTTGCAAATTGGTAAGGGTGTCTCAATATATCGCTTTTGAAATTTATGTTGGGTTTGACACCACTTCGCAAGTATCAGACCCTTCTAATAAATCATTGATATCAGAGTTTAATCTTTTCCATATAATCCCTCCGTCTCTAATTATAAACTTCATATCAAAATATAAGTTTCATTTTAGGGTTTTCTAAGCATTTAATGCATTTTTTCTAATTTCACCTATTGTCTATCTTTTCCCCATACATTCTCTTTTATCTTTATTGTCTCTTATTTGCCATTTTCTTTCATCTTTACTAATAAGGGCAAAGTTAAAAAGCAAATTAGATTCCTCATATAATTATTGTTTTTAACTAACTTTAGTAGTTTTTTTTTAATAAAACAAAGTAATTATTTGAAGCTTATATTTAGAGATGGAGGGAGTATATACTAATTGAATACTATGATAATAAAAACACTATGTGGATGTAGCCAAATAAATCATAGTGATTTCTTTTTGTTAATATTAGTTTTCGTCTTTGAACTTTGGTTCAATTTTGATTTTAATTCATGAACTTAAAATGAGTGTTTTTGGTCATTGAACCGTAACTAAGATTGAGTTAAAGTTCAAGGAACAAAACTACCGATTTTAAAATTCAAGGACTAAAACCTAATTGAGGCAAAGTTAAAAAACCAAAGGTGATATTAACACTTTCTTTATTTATTGGGATCCAAATTTGGATGTGATATTTTATTTAAAAAATTTTATTTATTGTTTAATATTCCTCTTCTTTTCAACCCATATTTAATTATCATGGGTTATTCTCATCCTAATAACTAATATCTTATTTATCATATATTAGATTTTTTTATTTAATTGTGGAATCCAACATTGTTGGGATATTTATAAAGACCTTTATTTTTCTTTTGAAAACATATGAACCTCCCTTTCAATTAAAATATATCTTATATAAACATTTTATCTAATTTTAAAATTCAATTTTCATCCATGCAAACTTTAGTGACCGTTAAATCATAATGATTAACAATGTGGATGTCAAATTTTAGATCATGAAAGGATTGAATATTTTTATTGGAATTTATGCATATTGCAAGAGTATATAAGGGTTATCAACAACTTGCCACGATTGGAATAAAGAGTACGAATTATGACTTGGCCTGATTGATGATCCATTCATTCAGTATAAGGAATCAAAAGGTGAGGCTCTGATTGTCAAACACATTACACATTATGAAGCTATCAATAATAGTACACTTCATGGCCACATCTTGTAGCGCTTCAACCCCAATCTGCTTCATCTTCAATCTCTGCTCAAGATACCCAGTATAACCAGAACATATCGGGTCAGCCGGATTCAAAAACAAACAAGGCACCCAATCACACAATGCAGAAAATCGATCTTCTTCTTCTTCTTGCTCTGTAAATAAACAGAGACCTCCCTTTTCACCACACTAGACGCATTGTGAATCCCTTGTCGCAGGCCGGTCACCGTGTTTTCCAACATGGCCGACGGGAAAGGAGGGTTGAAAAGGTAGGTAGGAAGATGATAACCTGACATGGCTATGCTTATTGCAGCGAGAGGAGCTATGTTTTTCAGAACTCGATGGCAAAAAAGGGGCAGGGATAGTTGCAATATTGGCCCATTTAATCCCAGCCAAGGGCAGGGGCTGGAGGGAGCAAAAGAGCTCTAAGAATTAAAATAGTAGCCGCCAGAAACATACACTTGCAAGTTGTTGACTTAAAAATAAGTACCGAAGAAGTTTGACAGCTTAAAATTAGAAAATGCCTCCATCCATCTAATGATGTTTTGGGCAGCTAAAATCACTTACAAAGGATCAACACCAGGGGAGAGACCCAATGTGCTTATGAAACCAGTGTCCAATTTTGAAAGCAGGGTCTGCCATTTCGCACGAAAATATGCATAGAAGCACCGCCAAGATTAGTTAACATTAACCAAAAAAAAAAAAAAAATTCCAATTCTAAATTAAGACGAAATCTCGATGCTATCATGTTTGTTCGACTGCATCTGATGAAGGGAAAATTCAAAAAGAAAGAAAAATGAAGAATCCTTCAACAGTTCAGGGTTCAATGCAATTCAGGATACGCCAAAAGTAGCCCATTTATCAAGGAAAATCTGGAATCACGGATAAAACCGGAAACCCCATCATGCAATGTCCAGGAGATATTCAAATCCAAACTGAGAATTATTATAATATAAAAGAAAAGGAAGCATTATTCTCCCCAATTTTTTAAAAGAAAATTAGAGAATTAAAATAATTTGGGGGGGTGGGTTTTGGGGGAGTAGGGCACCAAATAAATGAACCGAATTGAAGGTTCAAAGTCATTGTGACTTTCTTGATTAGCATCTGGATGGAGATTGGAAGTGAATCTTAATATTCTCCAAACCTCAGAACACTGCAAGGGAATAAAACTCTAATCCATAGACAACAGCTCGGCCTATTACACCTTCCTTTCTTAGAAAATTAAGACTGAGATACTGCCAAAAGGAAATAATGAAAAAGATTGAGACGAGGGAATCACCACCATTAAGCTCAACTACCGATTGTAATGGCGTAACAATAGGTATGCATTTAGTTCATCACTGCCATTTCCCTCTCCTGCTGTTCCTCAATTACAGTTCCTTACGTTTTGTAGTCAAAAGGAAAAATAACAAAATTCCCTGCATTAATTTAGTTATTAGGTTTAATTATAAGCATTTTCTATTCATCAGTATATGATTATTTAATAATTTATATTACAATATTTTATGAGTAATTCTTGTGTGAACTCGGTGCACCATGTCATTTATGATTTGTCCAATCAAGAATAGACACATTGACATACTAAAAAAAATCAAATAACTGATCATTTTTTTTTCAATTTGTAAAATAAAAAACCATTGAAAATATGATATTTAAATTTTTTGATGTGCTAATTGATTTTTTTATTCTGTATTACTGTTATATTTTAGTAAGTGTATCATTAAGTTTGATTAAAACTTGCTCAAAATCTTAAACTAAAGTTTGTGTTACATAAAATATCTGTAAGTTGACTTAAGTTTATTATTCTTTACTCCCTTTTGAACAAAAGCAATTTACATCTTGAAGAAATGATTCATTGATGCGTTTGGGACCAAAATAAATTGGGTCTGAACTTTATTGATAAACCCTAGGCTACTGCATGTTGGCCCAATATGAACAGCGAGGATAAGAAATAAGAAATAATCAAAATTTGTAATATTGGGTTCTCCAGGCTTGCGTTGAGAAGCACTCCTCTTCCAAATGTAAACAAATCATTGATTTTCCCCTCAATGGCCTTGCAACTCTTTTCAATACACAGAATAACCAAAAGTTTGTCCATAGGAGCTCCCAAAAGGCATGTTCTTTAAAAGGATTACAATAACAGTTTGAAATTGAAATAATTTGTAAGTTATAAAGTTAAACACTTAATTAAACTAAATCATAGATTATTGTTTCTCTTCTCTTCCTATATTAGACCAAAAAAAAAAAAAATTAAAATCTTTATCAACTTCTCTACGCTGAACCAAACAAGCTCCACGAATGAGATAATCTACAACCGATGTGAAATCTCACTAACAATGTGTTCATTTTTCTTTTACAAATGGGACTATGCTAAATGCTCTAATTTATTGCTTCTTACAAACAATTATTTTTTATTTTATTGACAGATACGAACTATTTCTCAGCCCTCAATATTTTTGGTTAAGAAGAAAGAATTAATTCAAAGACTAGTAATTTTGGTCATATTTGTTTATATAAATGTATGTCAGGAAAAAATTTCATAGAGGAGGACTCTTTTATTTTTTCATATCATATTTGACCCTTTAAAATAATTTTTTTAATACTTAAAAATCATAAGTTTTTTTTTTTTAAAAAAATAAGGTCTAAAACTCTTTGATAAGTAAGAAAATTTTTTATGCAAGTTCTTATAATTTCATGATTTTAATTCAGACCCTATAATTTTTTCCTTTTTATCATATCATATAATTTCACTTACTTTTAAGGGAAAATTCCAGAAAAAGACTCTCAAAATAACTAAAGGATAGTTTGCTACAATGAAATTTAAAAAGGATAATTCAGCACAATGACTGAATTGTCCAACCCCAAATTAAAAGAAAAAGTCTTAAATACCCTTAGTTCAATTTTTTTAGTGAAGAGGCCCACCACCGTTGGCTGGCCGGCCTCTGGCCGCCCCACGTGGCATGTGGGGGAGGGGATAATTTGGAAAGTGGAGGGGGTGGGTTCCCACTCTCTCCACTTTGAGGCTTAGTGGCAACCAATGCTTACCATTATATTTGTTACAAAAATTATATATATTCTATATTTCATTCATTCTTAATATTTTACCAGAATTATATAAGGGATTATCAAATTCAGCTAAGGGATTACCAACTTTGGATAAGGGATTACAAACACATTTCTATCCAATTACCAACATCATTACCAACTTCTTTTGTTCGTTTCTAGAATTGTACAAGGGATTACCAAATCCAAATAAGAGATTACCAATCTGGGATAAGGGATCACCAACACGTTTTTATTCAATTACTAACATCATTATCAATTTCTTTTGTTCGTTCCCAAAATTGTATAAGGGATTACCAACACGTTTCTATCCAATTACCAACATCATTACTAACTTCTTTTGTTCGTTCTCAGAATTGTATAAGGGATTACCAAATCCGAATAAGGCATTACTAAATTCGGATAAGGGATTACCAACATGCATACTTCTATCCCTTATCCGTTATTCCATGTTGGTAATCCCTTAATTCCAAGTTGGTAATCCTTTATCCGGATTTGGTAATCCCGTATACAATTTTGGAAATGAACAAAAGAAATTGGTAATGATGTTAGTAATAGGATAGAACGTATTGATAATCTCTTATCCCAAGTTGGTAATCCCTTATCCGGATTTGGTAATCCTTTATACAATTCTGGGAACGAACAAAAGAAGTTGGTAATGATGTTGGTAATTGGATAGAAACATGTTGGTAATCCCTTCTTCGAATTCGATAATTTCTTATACAATTCTGGTAAAATATTAAGAAGGAATGAAAGATAGAATACATATAGTTTTTGTAACAAATGTAGTGATTAGCAAGGCCTTAAAGTGGAAGGAGTGGGTTTGGTTCCCACCCCCTCCACTTTCCAAATTATTTTGGCCCCCCAACACACACCTGGCACGTGGCAGGTGGTGGGCCCCACCAGCCAGTGGCAGGTGATGGTGATGGGCCACTTTACTGGAAAAAAAATGAACTAAGGGCATTTAAGATTTTTTCTTTTAATTTGAGGTTAGACAATTCAATTATTGTACTGAATTGTCATTTTCAAATTTCAATATAGTAAATTGTCTTTTAGTTATTTTGAGGTCTTTTTTTGAAATTTTCCCTATTTTCATCCAAATCATATTATTTCTTTTTGTATCTCGTCTCTATAGTTTCACTAGAGTTTTAAACAAATTTATGTAGTTTTAAGTAACTAATAAAAAAACACAAGAACATGAAATTAAAAAACATGTAAAACTAAACGAACATGATTTAAAAAATTATAAATACTTGATTGAGAAGAGAGAAATCATAGCAACATAGTACAAAAAAGTACTTAAAAATAAGCCGAATCTACAAATATCTGCATATTAATTACGAGTATTTGTTTTGAAACTCACGATAACGCCAAGCGAAAATGACAATAATAATGGAAAGAATGGAGTGAGAACACCTTTCTTTCCTTGTCGGACTGAATTCATAACTACGATTGCGGCTTCTGCCTGTTGGTCCCATCTTCACAATCATTCCATTGACGCGCGGGGGGTTTTTGGGGGGTTTCCTTACACACAAGCAGAAGTAGACAAAAACAGGCAAAATGAGTGAATGAAGCATAAAGTATTTCCAGATTTCCGAATGGATTTATTACTACTTTTACTATAACAAAGACTCATTTATAAGTTAGACAAATAAGTTTAAAAAATAAAGATAAATATAAGAGACAAAACAAAAAACCTTATATTTATGACAAAAAATCATCCCCAATTAACTCTTTATGCAGGATTGGAGTAGACAAGTGGACAAAAATAGGCAAAGAGAGTGAATGAATTACTCCTGTGGAAGTTAAGGAAGCAAATTCGATCATTAAATTATACTAATATATGCCACATGTAATTAGATTATAGGTTAGTTTATAAGTAGAATAAATTAGTTTTGAGGAAAAAAGATAACTATAGATAATTTAAAGTCATTAATTTTGCATCCTTAATTTCTCCAAAACAAAGTCAAAATGATCTTATAATTACGACCGGAGGGAATATACATTATTCTGATTTCCAAATCTGAGTGGATTAATTACGTTTATTAACAAGGAAGAGGAAGAATATGATGCATGTGCAAGGTAAGAACTAAGACCCCACTTCATTAAAAGCAAAGACTATTTCTGCTCAATTGTCCCTTTTTCTCCTGCTGCATATAGTTATATCTATTCTCCCACAATTATACATTCATGCAAAATTACCTTAAACCGTACTCTTTCCTTACTCTCTTTCTGTTCACTGCTTTTTTCCAATTCCTTCATTCATTACTCAGCTCCTAACATAGCACAAACTTGTGGGGAAACCTTTCAACCCTCAAACACACACGCGCGCGCGGGACTTTTTTCAAACTTCTGACAACCATTTTTTTAAAACATCTAAATTCTGTTAGATTATTATTAGATATTAGATATATTATTAATATTATTAATATCAGTATAATATCACAATAGATATATTTAGGATAATAATAATATCTTTAAGTGGCCCGTAGTCAACATTAGGCCCAATAGTCAAGGTTAGGGTTTCATATCTAGGTTATCTATATAAAGGGGGTTTTCTGATGGGGAAAACATACCAACACCTATCATCTTTGATACGGCAGATAACCACAACAAGAGAGCGTTTCTTCTCTCTGAATTCCGGGTTCCCTAACTGGTTAAGGCTATCACAAACAGATACAATCACTGTGCCGGACTCCAGTTAGAAGAGCCTTTGGGTTATTTCTGACAGTTTCTGTTTTGCAGTTACAAGTAGATTCTTCTCTGATCAAACAATAGCAATGGCGAGAGGTATATCGACTTCCGCTGTATTTATTATTCTGATTGAAGATAGCATATTTGATTGTTATATGTCATATTTAAGGCTATCATAATCTCACATGTGGCATCAGAGCCATTGTTTTTCTCTACCTTGCTTTTTGTTGTTGATCATATGAAATTAATTTTTGTATCATAATTTCATTTATGGATCTGCTTATGCATGAGAATTATTGTCTTAATTTTTCTCATCTGTTTTTGTTCACAATTTTTGTTGTGTGTTCTCTCATCTTACTTTTATATATATTTTTGTTTGATATCATATATAGAGAATTTGTGAAGAACCTTTTCAGATCGGCTCATATTTTTTCTCGTCTGGTATTTGTTTTGGATCTATGTTGAAGCCAAAATTTTTTTTTTGAGAAAATCGAGCCATTTTGTTCCAAAGTTTGTTTCAGTTCCATAAACTATTTTCGTTGAGCAATTTACGTTGAACAGAGTCTTGAGATTTTAGAAAAATCATGAAGAACATGAATCAGTTTTTCGCTGGATATTCGTTTTGGATTTTTTCAAAATCTGTAATCTGATTTTGCAAGCTAAAATCATAAAAGATTCAAGGAGATAAAATCTCCATTATGTTGTATGTATAACCCGATCTTTTCCTGGCCATAACGGCGCCGGAAACGTGCTCTGCGTCGCCGGCAATGGTGGCTGGAGCAGTGACGGCAAAGGCTGAGGAAGAAGATGATGGAATCGGGTCATACGCGTTGGGCTGGGTAGGGTTTATTAAACCGGGTCTGTGTGTTGTTGGCGTTTGGGCTTCTTAATTCTTGGCCCATTTCGTTTTCAAGTGCTCTTTTATAAAAAAAAAAATTTTGGGTGTGGGCAGGCAGCATTAGTGAAACGCTGCGTTTCACTAATGCATTTTGGGCCTGCTCACCCATTGGGCTTTTGTGCGTTTTGGGCTTTTATAAAAAAAAAAATTTTGGCCGTTTTTTATTTTTGTTCTTTGCGCATTTCTGGGCTTATTTAGTTATGGGCTTAACGCATTTGGGCTTACGATTTTGGGCCTATTTTATTTATTTTTGCCCAGAATCTTTTATTGCATATTTGGGCTGCGAAAATTCCACTTTTGGTCCTATTTTTATTTCTGGAATTATATTTTAGGCTTTGCTAATATTTTAAATTGTTAAGCATATATGTTTTAAATTCCAGAAACTATATATGGCTAAATATATTGACCTTTATAATTATTTTAATTATATATGTCATATTTTAGCATGTGTGCTTGTTTTAGCATCATTTTAATTGTTTAAATTTAGGAAAATTAATCTTGGCTATTTCACATTTTGGAATTATTAAGTGAAATATGCTATAGATTAATTATTAAACAATATTTTTGTGGATGCTATAATTAGTGGGAGTTTTATTAAATTAAATTAAGGTCAAATTAATTTAATAATTCCCAATAAAGTATGTGCATATAATTGATTTTAATGATTGCACATTATGATATTTTGTGATATGCTTTTGCCTTAAAGGAGTAGCCACAGCATCCTTTTCTTAAGTTGCATACATCACATATGGTTAGAAAATATCAATTGTAATTAAATATGCAATTATAATTAATCTTTGCCCACAGGTAGATAATTATAAGAGTATATTTAATTAGGGTGGGATAAAATGACCTTATTATTTCCTAAGTTGCCCACAGGTATTAGGAGATATAAATGTGTTTTAGTTCCACCATTTTGAGATAAATACATGCTATGCTAATTTCTTTGCCCACAGGTAGATTTTAGTGATACGTATTTATATTTGTATGCTTTCTTTTGGTTTTTCTAAAGCATACATGGCACAGTGAATTGTGATTGCCTCAAATTATATGTCTAATTTCTGTTTTGATTCTCTGAATAACACAGCTAATATTTCATCTCAGTTACCCACTAACATGTTTCCCACTAGCATATTGGCTCAAGCTGGTAGGAATGTGTTTTTGGATAACAACAACTTTTCTGAATGGAAGGATGATGTCTTTTTGCAATTGGGGTGCATGGAGATGGATTTCGTCCTTGAGACTCCAAGGCTCCCTATGCCTGCTGATTCAGCAGATGAGGAAACTAAGGAGTATCATAGCTATTGGGAAAAGATTAATCGTCGTGCTATGCTACTCATAAGGACAAGGATCCAAAAATGCCTTCAGGAAGCAATTCCGAAGTGCGAGACCGCCAAGGAATACTTGGAAGCTATTGAGAAACAATATAAGCCAACTGATAAGCAGATGGGTGGTTCCATCATGTTAGAGTTGTGCTCTATGGAGCTCCAAGGTCTTGGCGGGGTGCGGGAACATATCATGAAGATGAGAGATTTATCCTCTCGTCTGAAATCCTTCGATATGGAGCCAACTGAGCAGTTCTTGGTGCAATTAATTCTGAAATCCCTTCCAAAACAATATGAAACCTTCAAAATCTCCTACAACACACATAAGGATATATGGACAATTGATGAGCTCATGTCTATGTGTGTGCAAGAGGAGACTAGACAGTTATTAAAGGGAAAGGGTGCACCTAAGGAAGCTCATATGGTGGAAAGCTCCAATAAGGGTGGCGGTAAGAAGCAGGAAAAGGGGAATGATAAAAAGAAAAAGAATAAGATTCCTCCTGCTAAGGCCGACACAAAGAAGGATGTCAGGTGTTTCTTCTGCAAGAAGAAAGGGCATATGAAGAAAGATTGCCATAAAAGAAAGGCTTGGTTCGAGCATAAAGGTATGCCAATGTCCTTTGTTACTTTTGAAGCACATAATGTTAGTATCCAAAAGGATACATGGTGGATTGATACCTGTGCTCAAATACATATTTCTACTACCATGCAGGGCTTTCTAACAACCAGGCCTCCTCGTCCCAATGAGACTAAAGTCTTATCAGGAAGTGGGAAAGGAGATCCGGTGAAAGCAATTGGAGCTTTTCGAATTGTTTTTTCAAATAATTTTGTTTTGGACTTACCAGAAATATTTTATGTACCCTCTTACAAGAGGAATTTGATTTCATTATCCAAACTTATTCCATTTAATTATGGTATTTTGTTAGAAAAGGATTTGAAATATTTAAGTTTGAACTCTACTCCAATTGCTAAGGTTGTTATGATTGATGGTTTATTTAAAATTGTTTCTGGATATTCAAACGTTTTTTCTGCTATGCATGGTGTTAAGAGAAATATGATGAATGAGAACTCTATTAGCTTGTGGCATAAGAGATTAGGACATATCTCTACTGACAGGATCAAGAGGTTAACTAAAGAAGGAATTCTTCCATCTTTAGACCATTCGGATCTTGGTACTTGTGTGGACTGCATAAGGGGAAAGCAGACCAGTAAGTCACATAAGGGAGCTAAAAGAAGTTCTGAATTGCTCGAAATTATACACACTGACATATGTTGCCCAGACCTAACCGCGCACGGTCAAAAGTACTTTATTACCTTTATTGACGATTTTTCGTGATACACGTATATCTACCTGCTTTATAATAAAAGTGAGGCACTAGATGCCTTTAAGGTATATAAGGCTAAAGTAGAAAAACAGATTGGGAAACCAATCAAGATCGTGAGATCTGATAGAGGTGGTGAGTATTTCGGTAGATACACTAGTGAAGGACAAGCGCCAGGTCCTTTTGCGGATTTTCTTCGAGAGCAAGGTATAGTTGCACAATATACCATGCCTGGCTCACCTCAAATGAATGGTGTAGCTGAAAGAAGAAATAGGACCTTACTTGACATGGTTAGGAGCATGATGAGTAGCTCCAAACTGCCAATTTCCTTGTGGAATGAAGCACTCAAGACAGCCGTACACATTTTGAATAGAGTTCCAACAAAGGCAGTGTCTAAGACACCCTTTGAAATCTGGAAAGGTTGGAAACCCAGTTTAAATCACTTTAAGGTGTGGGGCTGTCCTGCGGAAGTAAGAGTGTATAACCCACAAGAAAAGAAATTGGATCCTAAGACCATTAGAGCTTACTTTGTAGGCTATGCGGACAGGTCAAAGGGTTACAAGTTTTATTGTCCTCCACCTTCAGTGCGTTTTGTAGAATCTAGGAATGACAAGTTTCTTGAGAATGATGTGATTAGTGGGAGTGATCAGATTGTAGACGATCACATTGAGGGATCCCCTAGCACAATTGAGGAAGGGACATCGGCTGTTGGCGACATTTCTACCGCTAGATATGTCACGCCAATTGAGACTGTCCCAATACCCATAGTTGATCATGCGGGACGTATGGAACATATACCTGAAGGTCCACCTGTCACAAATACAGACTTACCACCAGTTGTGACAGAGAATGTTCCAAACGAGCAACCTGACCCAACCCAAGAGGTTGAGTTAAGGAGATCAACAAGGGCAAGAAAACCGGCAATTCCAGATGACTACGTAGTGTATAATACTGAAAATGACTGTGATATTGGCATTGATAATGATCCATTAATGTTTACTCAGGCTATGGAAAATGAGAACTCCAAAATTGTGGTATAATGCTATGAATGAAGAAATGAACTCCATGGCAAACAACCATGTATGGGAACTTGTAGAGTTGCCTAGTGGATCCAAGGCCATTGGCTGTAAATGGGTTTACAAAACCAAAAGGGACTCACAGGGTAACATTGAGCGCTACAAGGCAAGGTTGGTTGCTAAGGGCTTCACTCAGGTAGAAGGAGTTGATTACAAGGAGACATTCTCTCCTGTTTCAACTAAGGATTCTTTTCGTATTATCATGGCATTGGTTGCACATTTTGGCTTGGAGTTACACCAAATGGATGTTAAGACTGCTTTCCTCAATGGTGTTCTTGAGGAAGAAGTCTACATGAAGCAGCCTGAGGGTTTTGTTGCAAAGGATAAGGAACATTTGGTATGCAAATTAGGAAAATCAATATATGGCTTAAAGCAAGCTTCCAGGCAGTGGTATTTAAGATTCCATGAGGTAATCTCTTCATTTGGTTTCGTTGAGAATATCGTGGATCAGTGTATATACCATAAGAATAGTGGGAGCAAATCCATATTTTTGATTTTGTATGTCGATGACATATTGCTTGCAACCAATGACTTAGGACTGTTACGTGAGGTGAAACAGTTTTTGTTTAAGAACTTTGATATGAAGGACATGGGTGAGGCATCTTATGTCATTGGCATTAAGATCCATAGGGATAGAGCAAAGGGTCTTTTGGGCCTTTCTCAAGAAACCTATATCAACAAAGTTCTTGAGCGTTTCAAGATGAGAAACTGTTCATCTAACGTTGCTCCCATTGAAGAGGGGAATTTCTTCAGTCTAAGTCAGTGTCCTGACACAGAATTAAAGAAAAAGGAGATGGAAAAAGTTCCCTATGCCTCTGCTGTAGGAAGCTTGATGTATGCACAAGTCTGCACAAGACCTGACATAGCTTTTGCAGTAGGCATGCTAGGGAGATACCAATGCAATCCTGGTAAAATGCATTGGGAAGCTGCAAAGAAGGTGTTTAGGTATCTCCAAGGCACCAAGCACCTTATGTTGACTTACAAAAGGACAGAGAATCTTGAAGTGACGGGTTACTCAGATTCTGATATGGGAGGATGTGTAGACACCAACAAGTCTACGACAGGTTACATCTTCCTATTAGCTGAGGGAGCTATTTCTTGGAAGAGTGCCAAACAGACACTCACAGCTCCTTCTACTTGTGATGCTGAGTATATCGCGTGTTTTGAGGCAAGTTCACAGGCTATCTGGATAAGGTACTTCATTGCTGGACTGAAGATTGTAGAATCAATCTCCAGGCCAATCAAGATGTATTGCGATAATAAGGCAGCAGTGGCCATAGCAAATAAAAGAAGGAGTGGAAGCAAAAAGTTTATTGAGCTGAAATTCCTTAGCTTGAAAGAGCGAATTGCTGATGGTCAGGTCACTGTTGATCTCATCGGAACAAGGGAAATGCTAGCTGATCCTTTGACTAAAGGGATGAGACCAAATGAGTTCGCTATACATGTACCTCATATGGGGATTGTAAGTCTTTTGGGTAATTGAGGTGTGCAATGAGTATTTTGGGATTTTGTTTATTATCTCTATGGTTGTTGTGTACACTTTTGGTGATGATGAGATTAATGAACATTTAAGTTTTTATTTTGGAACCGAATAAACATATAAGTTTTGAAAGTTTATTCATGCAGCAATACCCATTAGGTAAGGAATACTGTTGGTAATACATGGAAGGTAATACTTTATGATAAAGGACTTATCGTCATGATTCTTGCAGTATGACCTTAATTGATTTGACTAAAGGGAACAGTTGACATACAGAGTACAGGCCAAGTGGGAGAATGTTAGATTATTATTAGATATTAGATATATTATTAATATTATTAATATCAGTATAATATCACAATAGATATATTTAGGATAATAATAATATCTTTAGGTGGCCCGTAGTCAACATTAGGCCCAATAGTCAAGGTTAGGGTTTCATATCTAGGTTATCTATATAAAGGGGGTTTTCTGATAGGGAAAACATACCAACACCTATCATCTTTGATACGGCAGATAACCACAACAAGAGAGCGTTTCTTCTCTCTGATTCCGGGTTCCCTAACTGGTTAAGGCTATCACAAACAGATACCATCACTGTGCCGGACTCCAGTTAGAAGAGCCTTTGGGTTATTTCTGACAGTTTCTGTTTTGCAGTTACAAGTAGATTCTTCTCTGATCAAACAATAGCAATGGCGAGAGGTATATCGACTTCCGCTGTATTTATTATTATGATTGAAGATAGCATATTTGATTGTTATATGTCATATTTAAGGCTATCATAATCTCACAAATTCATATAAATAATTCTGCTGACCAGTCGTTAGAAAATGAATTCTGCAACCTATATATGCCTAAACCACCAAAAATACACTCATGTGACAAGTCATAAGATTCAAGCGAGTGGATGATGTCGGTAGAAATATGAAGTTCAAACCTCTCCTGCAATATTGTAGGCATAAGAAGGCCGTCTTAGATCAGTTTTACACATGCTACTTGTAACACCCCAAAATTTACAAAATAGACATAAGGAATTATTTATGTTTTAGGGATATTATTTAAAATATTAAAAAGCATTAAAATAGATAAACTTATAATAATAGGCATTTTTAATAATTTTAAGGCTTATGTTATGTAAGAAACAAAGAAGAATTTATTAGAAGATAAAACTCAATTTTGAGAAAAGGTATAACAAGGATATAGTTGAGATCTTAAACGTGTACTTAGAAATTAAAAAGCCTTATAAATAAATTTATGAGGCCAGGTATATTTTTAATAATTTTTAAAGTTTATTTTCTTTATTAGCTCAGGGAAAATGGTTAGAAGATAAACTTAAATAAGGGAATATTTAGAATCTTGGGGTATTGGTTATTAATTAGAAAGTCTTATAAATAAATTTAGAAATTGAAACATATATAGAGAAATTATTTTGGGGACAGACTTAGGTATATTTCCAAGTGATAATGGTAAATAAAATTGTGATTTAAGAGCAAAATAGGATATAGAAAATGAAAAAGACAATACCTGCCCCTAGTTGGAAAATATCCTCAATTAAAAAGGGAAGGGCAGAATAGTAAAATACTCATACAACAAAATATCAGTTTTCCCTTTTAAATCTCAGCCACACATGTGTCAACTTGATTGTTCTACTTTCTTCTCATGTCTTCCAAAGCATTTCCTCTCTTCCACGTGGATACACACATATTTAAAAAAAAAACATTAAAATTATATACTCTCTCTCTCCGTCAGAATCACACACATACATTTTAAAAAAGAAAAGAAAAGAAAAGAAATTGAAATTATATACTTCCTCTGCCCGAAAACATACACATATACACACACTCAAAATCACACTCTCCCTTTCACTCACCGACTCTCATCTTCTTCTCCTCCGTTCCTTCGTCTGGCAGCGGCGGCATCGGCGGCGACGAGCGACGGCTACGTTCAGTGGAAGACGAATAAGAAGGCTAGAGGAACCTTAGGTAAGCATATTCCTCTCATTTCCTTCTCCTTTCTCTCGCGAATCTGAGCGTATATGGGGGGATGATTCGAATTTTTTGGATGTTTTTAGGGATTTCTGAAATTATAGAAGTGAAGCTTGAAGCTTGTTATTGTTGTTTTGGTTGTTGATTTTGGGAAAGGAAGTGAAATAGCCCAAGAATTTCGATTTCTTCCTCCCCTGCTACTGTTCACCGGCGGCTAAATTTGGGGGTTTTGAGTATTTGTTGTTTCTAAGCTTAACTAATGGTAATTAGAAGCAAGTTTAAGCTTATGAAATAGATTGGTTGTGGATTATTGAGGATTTTGGGAAATTTTGGATTTAATTTTACTCCCCTGTTCTGCGTTCTGTTCGGCCAGGAAGAAAGAAAAATTTCTGGACTGATATACACATTAATTGAAAGCTAAAATGAATGTTTAAGTATGTGGATGGATTGCTTGATTTATTGCTCAATTTCTTTGACTTGGTTCTGCTCTGGCCGAGAAAGGAAAGAAGGGAGTTGGAGCTATCATTCTTGATGTGTGGTGGCTGATTTCTGTCTCTGGAATATGTGTTATTGGTTTGAGTTATAGTAGCTTAATTTTGTCCCTCAATTATCCTGTTCTGTTCGGCCAAAGAGAAAGAAAAGGGCCATTGATGCTTGTTTTGTTTTGGGGGATGGCTTGAAATTTTGGTTATATATGATTGATTAATATTAGGTACTTAGAGGTGCAATTCTTGGTTATTTGATACCTGGCTGATTTGGAATTGATTAGGGAAAGAAGAAAATGCTGTGATGGTTAAGTTGAGCAAAGAAAAGGAAAGGATTTTGGATGATATAAGAAGAAATTGCTATTGTTGTTGATTAAAGGTTTAGGTGTTGAAAGTTAGAAGTTTAATTGTTTTGAGTTACCAATTTAGTGACAAAGAAAAGGAAATGAGGTTGTGATGATTAATTGAATGAAGAGGAAATAGAAAATTAATGCTTTGTTTTATTGAAAGTTTTGGGTGCTAGAATTATGATACCCCTTGTTCTGATTGCTGGTTTATAGGTAGAAAAAGGGAAAGGATGATTGAGGATGATTGATGTTTGATTATTGAATTTAATGATGAAAATGGAAGGAAGGGATGATGTAAGTTTAGTGGAGAATAAAGGAAGAAATAAGGGAGGTTAAATGGAATGTTCTTTGACTGGTTAGATGTTGATTCAAAAGGGATTAAGTTTAAGAAGTGAAGTAAGTTGGAGTAATTGTATTGGATTTTGGTTGGATTCTCATTTAAAGAGTGAATTAGGTGGTATTTCTAACTATTGATTGGGATTAGTATTTATAGGATTAAATTGGTACAAATTTAGCTTGGAAATTTATTTTATTACTCAAGGATTCTTAAATACTAGTACAAGGTCTAAGTTGGATTATAACTAGATGTTAATTTCATCTAGTAGGTAACTTGGGAACTAATTATTGTTATTTAAATTTAAAGACTAGTAACTTGTAATGGAAGTCCAGTGAATTATCAATTAATCACTACAAAAAAAGCGTGCATTAGTAGCGGTTATAAATGACGATTAGTAGCGGTTCTAACCGCTACTAACATGTTTCCAGCGGTTCTTGTTTCCGCCACTAAATCGTCCGTGACAAACATGTACTAGCGGTTAAAGAAACCGCGTATAACAAAGTCAAAGACGCTACTAATTAGTAGCGGTTCCTAAAACCGCTACTAAATAAAATAGAACCGCCTCTAATGTAAAAATTAGCATAATCGTGGAAAAATTCAATTCTCAATTTAGTGGCGGTTTGAACCGCCACTAATTAAAAAAAAAACTGGCCCATTTATTAGTGGCGGTTTGAGCAGCGGTTCACAAACCGCTACTAGTTAAAAAGAATAAAAAAATGTCCAATTTATTAGTGGCGGTTCAAAACCGCTACTAATTAAAAAGAAAAAAAAATGTCGAATTTATTAGTGGCGGTTCAAAACCGCTACTAAAGTTTAAGGATTTGATATTAAATAATCAAAGTCATATGATCAAATGTAATCAAAAAATAATGATAATAAATTAGTGTATTACAAAATGTTCTTATTGTTAAAATAAAAAAAATTTCTCAACTATATTAACAACTATATATAGAAAAAAACCATATATCAAACACATAAAAAAGAAATAGTTAAAAATAAACAAGTAATTATATTTGTTATAAAAATAATATGAATAATAAATTAAAACATTTTTATCACTAAAAATGGGAAATAATTCGATATTGTTACCTGAAAAAAAAAAAGTAGCAAACAAATTAGCAAATTAATTCAGAATAGAAAATAAAACACATTAAATAATAAGAAATATAAAATAAATTGTTTTCAGAACAAAAAAAAAAGGCATTAACGGTCAGACTGAGGATAAATTGAATGGAAAGGAAGAAGGAATTGAATGAATGTGTGAAGAAAAATGAGGGGAGGGGGTGGATATTTATAATGATTTGTGCGCGATTTAGTAGCGGTTTGGGCAGCGGTTCTAGAACCGCCACTAATATTTGGCCGCAGAATTAGTAGCGGTTCTGAAACTGCTACTAAATGTCTTTAATTAAAAAAAAACCTCAACCTACATTAAAAAAAATATGATATATGAACGTTTGATACACATTTTTATGAAAATTTTATAAAATAAAAAAATAATTATGGTTGGCTGCTTCAATCATCTTCTTCTTGCTTCTGCCTAAAAAGAACATAAACAAATATATAAATTTCTATTGCTAAAGGTGTTGAAATTTGTTTAAATTATTTGTAGTGAAAATGCTCACCTAACTACTTGTAAATGACCGTCTTCTTCAGAAATGAGGTTGTCGAAGTTTTCAGGTTCGAAATGTTGGCTGCCTAGTTCCAGATCATCTTCGTCACCCATGTCGTAGAGGTCACGCGGCTTCATATGAATCACCATGTGCCAATCTTTATGTGTCCGATCTTCCACATAGTAAACTTGCTGCGCCTGTGAGGCAAGAATATACGGCTCATCATCTGCCATTTCCCCTGTGTGAATGAGCCTCGAGAAATTTACGGACGTGATGCCCAAGATGTCCAATGTAATGCCTCGAGAAGTTCTGGTGTCTGCCCACATGCAGTTGAAGAGAGGCACGGTGAAATGACCTTGATAGTTAAGCTCGATGATGTCCACGAGCTTTCCATAGTATGATACGCCTCCAAATCGCATGTCTGTATCCCGTGAGCTGGCATAACTCCTTGTTCCGAATGTGCCAAAGACTCCGGAATTCTGGGTGAGAGAACCTTCATCCCTTGCAATGGTGCAGAACTTGAAGCCGTTGACGTTGTATGCCGTATATCTCCTGACATGGTCGAGTGGACCGGTTGCTAGATTTATCATATCAGGCGCATGGGGGTTGTTGTCATTGAGTATCCTCTGTGCAAACCAATCCGGAAACTCTCGATGGACCTTTTTGTCCACCTCGGCAGATGACCTTGTGCGGCTTCGTAGTTGGCATTTAACATAGCGGCGGAAATCCCTAAATTCCAATAGAACATATCAGAGGGTTATGTGGTTTGGAAATAAAAAAAATAACATGATACGTGTATATAATGTTAAAATTCTTACTGAATGTAGGGCTCCACTTGAGGGCAATTTGTCAAGACATGTCTGTGTGCTTGCAACCTCTCAGTGGGAGTGAGCCTGTAATACTGACTTCCTCCAACTGGCTTTCCGACTGGCAGGAATAATGTGTTGGAAGGTGACTGGACATTGGATGGGCTGTCATCGACACGAGGAGGGCGGTTGAATGAAGTCTCGATGTCATCATCAAAATAGCGCGAACAATATGTTAACACCTCGTCACCAGAATAACCCTCTGCTATAGAACCCTCTGGAGATGCTTTATTCCTCACATACGACTTCAATTTCCCCAATTATCTGTAATTACAAGTACAATCAGGTAACTGAAACAAAATCATGAAACCACTGGAAAAATGAATCAACGGACCTCTCTATGGGATACATCCAGCGGTATTGAACCGGGCCGCCCATCTTTGCGTCTTGAACGAGGTGTACAGTGAGATGCACCATGACCGTGAAGAAAGACGGGGGAAATATCATCTCCATATGACAGAGCATTAGAACAATTTTTTCCTGCAATTGATCCAGCTCTGCTTTGTCCAAAACTTTTGCACACAACCGTCGGTAGAAAGAACTGAGTTGAACCAAAACATTAGACACCTCCGGGGGCAATGTGCTTTTAATTGCCAGAGGTAGGAATTGCTGGAGCAAAACGTGGCAGTCATGGGTTTTCAACCCGGCAATCTTCTTAGAGTGCATGTCCACACATCTTGAGATGTTGCTTGAATAACCATCAGGGACCTTGATGTCCTTAAGTGTGGAGAGGAAGACTTCCTTGTTGGCTCTTGTCAGTGTGAATGAGGCTGGGGCAAACTTGTCATTCTCATCCGGCCATGCGTCTTCACGTATTCCCATCGCCATCAGATCTTTCCTTGCTTGGAGATGGTCCTTGGACTTTCCAGACTCGTTGAGTAAAGTGTACAAAATATTGTCACACACATTTTTTTCGATGTGCATGACATCAAGACAGTGGCGAAGTAGATTAGATTTCCAGTAGGGGAGCTCGAAGAAAATGCTCTTCTTTCGCCATTGCTACACGTTTTCCCCCTGGGACTGGCCGCGTCCCCTTCTTCCCCCAGGCTGAACGCCGTCTGTCTTCCCGAACTCTACATGAACATCTTCAAGCTGTTGAAGAATATCTGCGCCAGACAAAATCGTAGGAGGATCCCTCATTTCCTGCGATCCGTTAAATCTAATCTTCTGCAGCCGGAACCTATGACCGCCAGGAAGGAACCGCCGATGACCCATGAAGCACCACTTGCGACTGTGAGGAAGGCGGACCGAGTCTTGGTCAAAGTTGCAGTTGGGGCAAGCTCTGCCTGTATGCACGTTCCAACCAGACAATGTGCCAAGTCCGGGAAAATCGCTCACTGTCCACATCAACAATGCACGGAGTGTGAAGAGCGTCTTACTGTAAGCGTCATACGTCTCAACTCCGTTGGTCCAAAGTTCCTTCAACTCCTGTATCAACGGTTGAAGGTAGACATCTATATCGTTTTCAGGAGCTTTCTTCCCCGGAATAATCATCGAAAGAATGAATGAGCTCTGTTTCATACACATCCAAGGGGGTAAGTTGTACGGTATCAATACCACAGGCCATATACTGTACGTAGTGCTAAGATTCCCGAACGGATTGAACCCATCTGATGCGAGAGCGAGGCGTACATTTCTCGGGTCACTGGCGAATTCCGGGAATCGAGCATCAAACGCTTTCCAAGCCTCAGCATCCCTAGGATGTCTCAACTTCCCATCGACGTTGGGCTCTAATGAATGCCACCGCATGTGCTCAGCCGTTTTGGATGACATATACAACCTCTAAAGTCGTGGAGTCAGGGGGAAATATCTTAGAATCTTTGCAGGCTTCTTGGTTGCTATTCGACCCCTCTTTGCCTGTTTATACCGAGACGCATTACACCGCTTACATCTGTCCAACTCGGCGTCGTCTCCCCAGTACAACATACAATCATTCGGGCAGGCATGGATTTTAGTGTAGTTCAATCCCAACTTGTTAATAGTCTTCTTTGCTTCGTAGAATGATGGTGCGATTTCTGCCTGAGAGAATGTATCTCCCAATAATTCTAACACCATTGACATCCCCTTATCGTTGAAGCCACACAAGCACTTGATATGATAGAGATTGACAAGAAATGATAGTTTTGAATATTTTCTGCACCCTGAATAAACATTATTCTTATTCTAAAACGAACGTTTATGTGACAAAACTAGAAACGAAATGAGGCAGTTTTTAGTAGAACCTGGAAACAATGGTTTATTTGAATCTGTCATAAGGTCGAAAAAATTCTTTACAGCTTCATTTCGGAAAAACTCCGGGAGTGGTCCTTCAACCCCGAAAGCATCACGCACCACATCGTTAAATGGATCCACATGATTGTCGTCATCATCGTCATCGTCGATCTGCATTCCAACCTGAGATGTTCCAGCAACTACTTCCCCACCATCATCATCGTTCTCGCCATGAATACCCCAGAATGTGTAATTGGATGGGAATTGTTTCAATATAAGATGCTCACGCACAACATTTCTGGGATGCTACTTCTTAAATTTACATTTCGGACAAGGACACAATATCTGATTGTTAACACCGGTGCAGTTAAAAGCAAAATCTAAGAAGTGGTCAACACCAACCAAATAGCGGGGGGACGTCCATGGCAAATTTATCAAAGATTTATCCATCATATGACTGAAGATATTATCAAAGAAGGAAAGAGCTTAATAGTTTGAATGAAATGTGAAAATGAATTGGAAAGAATCAAGGGCTTATAAAATGAAATTTAGACATTAGTAGTGGTTCTATAACCGCTACTAAAACCGCAACTAACTCAATCAGACCGTTGGAAAGTTAACAGGTGGCAGATGTGTCTGAGTATACATTAGTAGCGGTTCTAGAACCGCTACTAATATTAAATTATTTTATAATTAGTAACTTAGTGGCGGTTTAAAACCGCTACTAAGTTTAATTTTTTTAGTATTTCTTAAGTTAGTAGCGGTTCTGAAACCGCTACTAAATGTGCTATTTTGTATTTTTAATGTTATTTATATCTTGTTTTTTTTCAAATACTATATAAGAAAATAAACAAATAACAACGGTTTATTTAGTAAGTCAGGGAGAAACTTTTTTGTTGAACTGTTAAAACAAATTATCGCCATTTGTAAAGTAAAAAATAAAATCAGATATTAACAACTAACAAAATTATGCAACATTAAAGATATGAAATGTTTAAACAACTAATATTCAAATTAGCAAACATTTAAATATAAAAATGTTCAACTTAAATCCTAAAATAAACATTCTAATAAAAAAAAGACCCTAGAGCTACGCCGCAGGAGGCTGATCGTCGTCTTGATGCTCCGGAGAACGGTTGCGAGGATGCTTCGGTGGACGAGGAGGTAGTGGTACTCGCAAAGGAGATCTATCCGGGTCGAACATCCGCTGTATTCGTTCCAACGTGCTATTGGCGTCGTGCACCCAGGAGTCCAGTCGGTCATACACCTGATCAGTCACCCGTTCCGTAATCTCATGAGTGAGTCTCTCCCTCATTTGAGCCTCAAACTCTGCGCCTCCCCTAATCGGGCTACTTGTTGATGGTTGGCTCGAAGCTGTAGACTGGGCGCTGCCTGGGTCGCCTGACCTGCCGTACACCACCGTAGGTCGGGCTCCGAATCCCATCCCGCGAACCCGGCCAGGGTGCTCTTGAGGCCCTAGGGCAGCCCTTAGCGAGGCAGTGGGGTCTACATTGTCCCCCTGCGACTCGGCGATCTCTCTCTCCGCAGCCTCAATCCTAGCCTGCACACACAAACATATTAACAATTTTATTTTGATGTCGTTGTTATTAAAAATATAATAATATAAAAATAAATAAATAAATAAAAATTTAACAATTTGCTCCTCAGCCTCCCTGGATGTTGGGCTCCCGTCGGCGTGTCTGTGCTTTATCTGGTAGAAACGACCGTAGGTAGCCTTCTGCCCTTTCTTCGCAGCCTCTTCCTCCTGAAAATTAAGATACAAACAGTTATTAATATATAAAGATAAATTATTTTTAAATCAAACAATGAAACTTCATTCCTTCATACCATCTCTTTGTACCCAACCGAAAACGGCTTCGTCCCAGCCGTATGATGAACCTTCTGATGGGCCTTCGCGGCAAGACCTTGTTGCGACCTCTTCTGTTAACATAAAATAAAATTAAATAATAATCAGTAATTCAAAAATAATTTTTTAATATGATATTTCAATATCAATTCAATAATATTATTCATTATACCTTCCCAATGTCTCCCCTCCTCCAACCCACATATCTCTCCCACGCATCCGCAGGGACGCCACCAGGGACATCATCGACCAACTCCTGAATCGGCCTACTCCCACCCCGATTTCTTTCTTTGAACATATCCAACCGCTTGTTCTTCCAACCGTCCCCCATCTTTGATTCTGTCCAAGTCTTGCGGCTGTCCCTCACATCAAACTTCCTCTGTAAAATATTAAATTTAAGTATGTTTAATTAGAAATTAATAAATAATAACAAATTCCAATAATAACATAAAACAAATAAGAAATAATAAATACATTTCCTATAATATTTATTAAAATCAAATTCAAATAATAACAGAAAAGAAATAAAAAATAATAAATAATAAACAATAAATAAGGTCAAAGTTAATTCAACAAACCTTAACAATTTCGTCAAACGCGAACTTTTTAGAGTTCGCGTCAATCTTCCTCCAGTCCAAAGCGTCAATCAGAAATCGCTGATAATTCTGGCCTACACCCCTGACGAACCTCTAGTACAGTTGCCCCCCTTGTCCAACCGGTAATTTGGTCAAGTCGTCCCACTCAACTATAACTCTGTGCCCGCTCGGAAGGTTCATCGCATCTTGCACCGTCAACCTCTTCTCACTTATGCTACCAGAAGGGTCTGTAAAAATTAGGGAACAATTTCAATTTAATAAGCGATAAAAAATTATAATTATCTCATAAAAACAATAAAAATTGAATTTCCTTACCCTGAACTTGCACTTCGTAACCGGTGGACCTTTCGGAGGATCGTTTAGGGTGCCCCGCCTCGTCAAATTCCTCACCGTCCAACCAACGTTCCATATCCTCAAAATCCGCTCCTCCTCCAGTCTCGTCGAACGCCTCTCCCCCGCTCCAGAATGCGTTGATTACATCTTCTGGAATCGGATCGTTCTGTACACGGATGCGCTCTTGTTCTATACGATCCCTCTCGGCCTGCTCAGCCAGTTCCTTACGTAGCCGCTCCTCAGCTTCCATTTGTTCATCGGTCATATGCCTCTTATTGCGATCGCCCTTTTTCACCATGATTTTGATCTCTTTTTTCTAGTCGAAGTCACGTCAGGTCACTTTCTTTCTCAAAAAGCTCGTGCCTTTTCTCTGAAAAGGCACGAGCCTTTTTAAACTGTTCACTTTTAGTAGCGGTTCTGCAAGAACCGCTACTATTAGTCGCGGTTTCAGCTAAAACCGCCGCTGAAACCGCGACTAAATCAACCAGTAATAAATGCAGTTGCATTTATTTCGCTGAATTAGTGGCGGTTTTGGGGGAAACCGCTACTAATGTACTAAAACCGCCACTAATTCAGTGGCCATTCATTTTCTAGCGGTTTTTCCCTCCAGAACCGCGACTAAATGTACACCACTACTTTTCCCGCCAAAACGCGCCAAATTTGTTGCGGTTATAACCCCTAAACCGTTAGTAATATCCGCTACTAAGTACTTCTGTGGTCAAACCGTCGGATTTACTTGCGGTTTGTGCTTATAACCGCTACTAGTGTAAAATTACTAGCGGTTTTAGTGTTCCGCGACTAAGGTAACCGCTACTAAAAGCCCTTTTTTTTGTAGTGAATTGACAAGGAAGATTAGTTAATTTAAGATAATAAAGGAATTCTTGTGCTTATGATTATACTTATGTTATGTATTGTGTATACTAATTTTATTATGTGTATATTATTTTGTGTTGTGTAATATGTGTTAATAATGGTATGATTAACCATTTACTTAGAAATTAAGAATTAATAGAATTAGAAATAGAAAGGGGTAGTGTAATAGGACTGAGAGAGCCGTTTAATTATTATTCCTAAGTTAGATATTAATGTATTATTTTTATCATAAATATTTATAGGACAAGATAGTGGGATTGAATCCCCAGAGTACGGAAAGATAAAGGAGTTTAGTGAAGGTTAAGCTCAAGGATCAGGTAGCAGTTTATTTCATTACAGTAAAAGAATTGCATGTATTATTTTGTAATATCTGTTTCAAGTTTACATTATGCATGAAGGTGATAAGCCTTGTTAATTCCTGCATAGTAATTTATGGAGTACTCCAGGCTTAGGTGGGTCGCACCCCCTTTGCCAGTTCAGTTATGTTATAACGGGATAGTTATAACGAGAAATCCTGCAGGTGAGGCCTCCACTAGTTAACGAATATATTGTTAATAGTGGCTGGTAGAGCATTGAGCGCAGGAAGTATGTATAATTGTTTTATTTGTTCAGGTTTATGAAATAAATACATGTCAATGCTAGCATGATAAAATAAGTTAATGAAAGAAACTGCTATTGGGATTTCCAATCTCACCCCCTTCCCCAAACATTTTTCAGTTTAGCAGGTTGAAAGAAGCTAGCTGGGGAAGAAGAGTAGATGAAGAAATTAGGATTATAATTTTGGGAAGCAAGAGGCAGTAAATCTTTTAATAAGGTTATTTGTATATATTGTAAAATTAAATTATTAAATTAATAGTAGAAAGTATAGAAAATAGAATTGTATAAATTTATTAAGAGATTTAAATTTCATAAGTATTATGAATTATGAATAGTGTAACACCCCCCAAAATTCTAGTTCAAACACTTAACCAAAATGCTATTATAGCATTAAAATTATCCAATATCCAGCATAGATAATTATTTAGTTCAAATACGTCCCATGTCATAGTGAAAATCTTAAAACTTCACGATAATTTATACAACATAATAAAACATAAAGTCTTAAGTCCATGGCAAAATAAATACAACATAACATAAACTTAAGTAGTACAAAGAGCCTTCAAAGCTCACTTCTCAAGTGTCTTCCCTTGCTTCCTATTAGGTCATTCACCTGGAAAATGTTAATAATAGGATGAGATCGACATCTCAGTAACTACCGAAAAATCCTAACATACACAAGCAAATCACGTATAATTCTAATTTAACCAATTATACACATGTAATTCTTCATACAACTCATGGCTTTCAAATATATATTAGGTATACTCAACATAGGGAAAACTTTCTTTTAAATTCTCAATGAATTGTACTCATAAATAAATATTTATATGTACAATATGCAACTCCTTATTTCACCGTCCATCCTTATTCCGCTGACTGGAGCCATAGGCTAACACATATTGTCCAATAGAGAACTAATTCATACAACTGAATTATCTCAAGCTCACCAGTACCTAAGATGTATCCGGCCAAAGATACAGAGCTCAAGTATGGACTATGGCTCCCCTCCTTAAAGAATCACACTAAGGAGGTGTCACATGTCCCACAACTCCAATGCAATCCCGGCCAAAGGAAAACATGGAAGGAGGGGCCCTGACAAGTGCCATCCACTGTGCACCGAGTGATGGCTTACCACGTGGTAGTACGGATATCATATAACTCCTCTTCAAATCTTAACCCCTCATGGATGCAAATGCGATCATCATTACACCATAAATAATTCATAAATAATTATCAGCCCAATATACTCAACATACTCAAGCATGCTTAAAATAAAACAAGCGTAATTTATTTTCCATAACAAATAGGCAATAAGCAAGCATGCTTGAAAAATGACAAACTTATTATTGTGTGATAATTAATTAAAATAAAACTACACATAATTCACAAGCATACGAAAGAAATTTCCAGAGTTACCTGTTGCTCCTTAGCTCACAGATAATCACACAAAGTCACTCCGTAATTCTTAATGAGACTCTACAATATCAATATCAATATCTATTAACATAATGCTCAACACTACCTAAAAGTATTCTAACACAATTTTACCTTAAACTACCCCTAAATATATTCATACATTTTTTTTTATTCCGGATAAAAAAAATATCACTAAATGATAAATATTATTAATTAAATATTATTTTTGTGGAGTATAAACTAATCCCATAAATCCATAAACCCATATCCCACATCCGGAATTACAGAATTACTTACATAAAATCCCATTAATTTCAAACTTTATCCACCAATATTTTCTTGGGTCCAAATTTCAGTCGAATCCATCAGTTAAATCTCCTCATATAACCTTAATAAATATCTAAAAATTATCCATTTAACCATAAACATCCCAAATCATCAAAAGCCCCTTTTCCAAAATATCCAAAAATTCAAAAATTCCCAATAATAACAAAAACTCTAATAATGAAAAATCTATTTAGAGGAACTCATAATCAAGGTCTAAGCTTCAGTTTACTAATCTTAGGACTCCCAAAAATACCAATTTGGACAAAGCCTAATTTTTCAAGTATAACAAATCGAAAAACTAATGACATAGTAATGTAGAGGAGACTTACGGGATTCCAAAAATATGCTTAGTTGGCCGGAAAGCTTACAATTCCTATATCAACGAGCTCTAATAAGTCTAATAATAGGAATGTTGGTGGTGGAAAGAGTGAGAGCAAGAAAGAGAGAGAGAGACGTGAGTGAGAGAGAATGAGAGTGAGGGGGAGGAGAGTGAGAGACGGAGGGTGAGAGGGGGTATATATAATATTAATAATAATAATAATATAATATTTAAATAATATAATATTAATAATAATATAATATATATAAATAGTAGTTGAGTGTGATTGGTTGATGAATTAATAATTGAAACAGTGAAAAGATGTGCAGAAGGAAAGGACTGTCGGCAGGTGAGTAGGAAGAGAGGAAAAATATACTACTAGGCCTTAAAATTCTCAAATAAGATATTTCTTTTGAACAAAAAATTTTCTTTTCACTCTCAAAATTTTCCCATAGTATTCTTTATTTATTTCCTCCTATAATATCCTCTTTTGAGTCTAAAAATAATCTCTCCCAAAATTATTATCGTCCAAATAAGGGAAAAATTAGGCCTTTAAAATCCTCAAAGATACCTCAAAATCCTTCAAATATTCTCATAATCCATTATTTATCATTAATCAATTCCTATTTACCCCCACTAAATCCTCAATTAATTTTTAGGATGTTACAAATAGACTCCCTTAAGAGGGTTAGTGTATTTTTAATTGTTTTATTAACCACTTTATGTTATAAAGAGTTTTAAATTATTTCAATTTGTCTGAAAAGCCCATTCCAACCAACAGAAGGTTGGTCTAATGTTTTAAAAGAAAAGTTTTAAATTTTTCTGTATTTTTGGGCTTCTGACATTGAAAAGTGGTTATAATTCAATTAAAATATTATATTATAGTAGTAAAATTCCAGATGTTACACTACTGCTAGATGCGCCCATTCTAATCATCTTTTGAGTTCTTTCCAATACGATTAGGCTTGAAAATATGGAGAAACTGTTCCCCACAAAAATATCAGCCCTTGAGCGAACTTCATATAGGTCCATCAGTTTCACCTCTCGCTTCTTTTCCGATTGTTTTGATCTTAGACACAACCCTATCTGCCTCCTTTGTAATCTCATCTACCCAAACCAAGCACTCAAAAACACTTGCATAATCCTTCACAGGCCAATGATCATGCCATAGGAAAGGGTTTTTCCCCACAATTCGAATTAACTCATGTTGACCAAACGGATCTCTACTATTTTGCATCAATTGATCCACGGCTAAGTTTGAGTACTTCTAGAGCTACATTAAGCTACAAAAATACTTTTAGGGAGAATACGAGATTTTTTTGACACTTTCTTAGTGAATTTACACCTTAACCCAAAAATAAAAAAAACAAGTAAATGAAGTTTTGATTTCCCCCCCTCCACTTTAGCACCACATCATATTCTTCTCGCTAGATTAAGAGTAAAATACATTGGCATCACTTATATTTTGACTTAATTACACAGATCTCCCCTCTATTTTGGAAACATATAGGTTAGTCCAATCAATTAACACTATTAGGAATATCTAAAAAGATTTTAAAACATAATTTTTAACTTAAATTTATATTTTATTTACTATTTTACCCTTCATTTTATTAAATCCCTAAATTATAGGAGTATTAAATTCATTTGAAACCACAAATTTCATCCTAAGTAGATAACTTAAAATTAAGTGATTAAAACTTGATTAAAAATTTAATTTATTATTTTTTTATACAAAATTCAATTGGTTCTTTAATAAATGTATCATGGGTTAAATGTGGTTAGAATCTGTAGCAGAAACTTTTTCTGTATTCATAGAAAAAAAAAAAAGAATCTGTAGCAGAAACTATGTTTGATATCGTGGAAAAAGTATGTCTTTAGGAATTTAATATCATAAATTTAAATATCTCAAGAATTTATATGATTTGCATCTTACTATCAATAAAAAATGTATCAGAAACATGATTTTATAAATTTAAAATAATTTTAAATAAATAGTTTTTAATGAGTATATTTAAAAATTGAAATTATAAAGTTTTTGATTTAAATAAAAATTAATAATTTTATTAAACATATTAGAAAGTTTGAAAATATATGTGTGTGCCGCTTAAAAGATGTGTGCTAGAATTATTTTTTATTTATAAAAATATTTTTGATAAATATAAATGTTTAAATAATTATTCTGTTAAGAAGGGATATTTTGGTTCAAATAAAGTTTAAAAGTGAAATTTAACGGTCAATTGATAGTTTGGGTGAATGGAAATGAAATTTAACTCAATAAGGCATTTATATAAAGCCAAAAAATAAGGCATCAACAAACAATTAAATTTAGTTAATAGTTTATTATTGCTATATTACTTAAATAAACTCTTACGTTACAATTATTATTTAATTATTTAAATTATGCAAATTAAAATATAAATTATATTAATATTTATTATAAGAAAAATATACCATTGATACGGAACAACGCATCAATAAACAGTTTATTAATTGGTATATAAGTTAAAAGCTTACGTTACGTACAATTATTATTTAGTTTACAATTAATTGATTCGATAATATCAATTATTTATATATTTAATTTGGAATATGAGTTGGTAAATTAATAAATATGGGTGCTGGAAAGAAATAAGCATATAAAATGTTTTCAATTTATATTTCATCCATTAGTGGTTAATTGATTTTTATCATAAATTAACCATTAGCATTGATCAAATATTAATCATATTTAGTTTATAGAAACACTTAAGCTAAAATTAATATAAATAGATTCATAAAAAATTAATAAAAATAGTTGATTCAATAATATTTTCTCGCTATAATTGAACAAGCATTAATTTTGGTATATAATTAATTCTAATATAATTATGTTCAGATAATTATATATTTCTATTATTATTAATAGCAATAATTTATATAAATTAATATAAGGGAAAGTTCTAGAAAAAAAAATCCCCAAACAACCAAAGGACATCTTGATACACTCAATTTAACATAGGACAATTTAATATAAATGACCTAACTGTCTAATGACAAATTAAAAGGAAAAGCTAAAATAACTCCTAAAAATAGAAAAACACATGTTGGCAAACCATTACACGGTCTTGACGACCCATTATAAGAAGGAGAAATTCTTAGGTGAATCCGGTTTTATGGTCTTCCCCAATCACAAGTAAATACATAGGATATGACGTTGATATTATAACATGAGTAGGTACCCTAAAAGTTAAAAAAATAAATTTATCTAACAGCTAATTGTTTTAGGACCCCTACTCAGGTTATAATATCCACATCACATCCTACATGTTTGCTTATGATTGGGGGAGACCACAAATGATGTAGCGAATCTGGTTCACCTAAGAATTTCTTTATACGAAGTTAGTAAGACACAACAAGAAGTTGGTAAAATTAGAAAGTTGATAAATTAAGAAACACATGTTGACAAACCATTATACGAAGTCGGTAACACACAACAAGAGTCGGTAAAGTTGGGAAATTGGTAAATAGAAAAACACATGTTGGTAAAGTATTATATAACGGTGGTAACCTGTTATACAAAGTTAGTAAAACAATAGAAGAATAGGGTAAATCAATGTTGTAAAAACCGGACCGGAAGGTGAGCCGGAGAGGGCATCGGGTCACGGTTCGCATGGTCGGACCGAAGGTCGGACCGATGACGTAATAATTAAGGAAAAATATATGATTTTTAAATGTAAATTAAATATAAACAAATTATGGTCCCTTCACTTCTTAATTTTTAATGAAAGACCATTGACCAAGAAATAAATAGCCATTAGAGACTTATAAACAATCATTCTTGTTTTTAGATAAGCAAAACAAAGAAGGCATATAGGACCATTTGAGGATCACAGTTGCAGAAATTTTTGTCGAGATAGAAGAACTAGGAAGTTAAGAACACAAGCAATTTTTGTTATGCAAAAGGTAAGAGATAGAATATGCAACTGATAAAAATTTCAAAAGAAATGTAAAATGTAGAAAGACAACAAGTGCTAAATATAGAATAAAAGCTTGGAAGAGACGTTAAACATCTATGATGTTCACCAATTGGTTGGAGTTTTGGAGATCAAATTTCACAGCCCTAAGATTTTCAAATGGTTGTTGGGGTTTTTAATTTGGGAGAAAGATATGAAATTAATGAATTTGGGTTTCTTTTTTAAGAACTTGGGGTTTTTTTTGGGCTTGATTTTATTTTTTTTATCTTTTTTTTTGTTTAAGATTGGACCGACTGGTTTTTATAAAACCGCTCCGGTTCCCGGTCCAATGTCCGGCTGGAAACGGCCCGATCCGGCTTAACACAATAAATGGCCAGACAATAAAATCTGAACCGACCTGTGGAGCGGTCGACAGTCCAACCGATTGGACCGCCCAGTCCGGTCCGATTCTTACAACACTGTGGTAAACCTTCCTTATAAGTTGGTCAATTGAAATATTTAACGCATCTTTTCTTTAAGGGCTATTTTAGGAGTTTTCCTTTTAATTTGCCATTGGACATTTAGAATATTTGCACTGAATTGTCCTTTATTAAATTGGGTGTATCAAAGTGTCCTCTACCTATTTGGAGAGTCTTTTTCTATAATATTCATTAATATAAATTATATTAATATTTATAATAAGAAAAATATCCCAGTGATGTGGAATAAAGCATCAATAAAAAATTAAATTAATAGTTTATTAATTGATATATAATTTAAACGCTACGGTTGCAATTACTATTTAGTTTTCAATTAACTGATTCAATAATATCAATTATTTATATATTATTTTGGTATATGAATTTTTGTATGAATAAATATGGGAGCTAGAAAAAAATAAGGATGGATTAATAACATATTATACAAAATATCGCTAACGGCATCCATAAAAATCTATAAGAATAGATGGTATTTGTTAACAAATCATGACATCATTGCTTTTCCATTAAAGCCTTCCCCACAGGCCACAACGTTTAGAGGGATATATTGATATTGATGATTAATGAACTTTAATACTCCTATAATTTAACAATTTATTAAAATCAAGGGTAAAATAGTGAATAAAATATAAATTGAGAATGAAAATTATGTTTTTAGAATCGTTTCAGAATACTTCTAACTGTATTAACGAATTAGACTAAATTGTATGTTTTTAAAATAGAGGGGAGGTTTATGTATTTTACTCTTAAGGGTAAATGTCCATTTTTGCCCTGAATGTAACCGCTAAGGAGCATTGAACATCCAAAATAACTTGAGGAGTATATTTACTCTGAAAGTATCCAAATCGTAGCAAATTTACCCCCATCATTTTTTGGGTTAAATTTACCCCTATAATTTAAAACGTTAATTTTGATCCACCGATGTTGAGGTGGCTCTGTCACCATGTACATTTCATCATTTTAAAATTCATTTTTGCTCTGAAAGTAACCATCAATAAACTTTTTGGTATGGAAGTAATCGTTACTTTGAATAACGGTCCAGAAAATTTTGATATGATTTGGATACTTTCAGGGTAAAAACGCTCCATGGTGGTTACTTCTCGGACACAAATAGACCTTAAAATGATGACATGTACATGGTGACAGAGCCATATCAGCATCGATGGGTCAAAAAGTATGATTTAAGAGTCAAAGTTAACATTTTAAATGGTGGGGTTAAATTCGCTATGATTGGAACACTTCCCAGGTAAATATGCTCCTGAAGTTACTTCCGAATACTCAATGCTCCTTTACGGATTATTCCAGAACAAAACGGACCTTATCCCTACTCTTAATATTAAGATTGATGTGTTAAAAATGGATAGATGGCATGTTTTATTGGTGAACAGAATGTTTGTTAGGATGTAAGTTTTGTTCAAAATTATACATGGAAAGCAAGAGAAATACTTACATACTCTTAGAGTGCCATGTCATTTGTGCTCTACTCAATAAAAATGTAACACATATCCTAATTTTAATAGTAACTGTCATCCTTTATTTTTGCTGGAAAATAGAAAAATAAATGCTGAAAAAAAGGATGATAGTTACTATTAAAATTAGCGTAGGTGTTACGTTTTTATTGGGTAGAGCACAAATGAGGTGGCATTCTAAGAGTATGTAAGTATTTCTCTGGAAAGCAAAGCTAATAGAGGAAATATAAGAAATTCAAAATTCAAACCTTTAAAGGTGGGATGATAAAGTGAAGAAGAGCTAATCTTGAGGTTGAATCAGATGGGGATGAATGCTTGAGATGGCATATATATTTGAGGAATTTTTGCATGAATCGGGTGCATCATGTCATTTATATTTTGACCAGTCACAAGTAAATATATAAGGTCTGATGTGAAATTTTCAATCTAACTTGGTACCCTAAAAAAATTAACTAGCACATAAAACAATATAAGTCTTATGTTTTTAATGTTTTTTATTTTATAAGTTGAAAAAATAAGTTGAACTTTTTAGGGTGCCATGTCATTTTAAAAATTACACATAAGACCTAACGTGTTTACTTGTGATTAATCAGACCACAAATGACGTGGTGGACTGGGTTCATGTAAGAATTTCTCTATATATTTATAGAAAATTTAATTTAAACAATATATGATAATTAAATATAACTATATAAGTGGGAAAAAAAAGAGGAAATTAAAAAATATATAAAAGATTCAAATTTAAAATATCCCAACAAAAGTTGGATCCCACAACTAACTAAATAAAAAAAAATCTAATAAAAAATAAAGTAGATATTACAATGGAATATCACATGCTAATCAAATCTAGGCGAAGGATAAGGTGAATATAAAACAAGAAATATTTTTTTTTTAATAGAAGCTCTTTTCAAAAGTTGGATCCCAAAAAAAACAAAATAAAAAAAAAATCGCCATTTTGAATACGAGTACGGAACGGAACAAAAGCTACTCTGAAGCTGTTTGATTTTAATCCATGTGTGCCTATAAGAGCTGTACATTTGGCGCTGTGTGTGTGTGTATTGATCTGAGCATTTATATATACAAGGATAACCTGTTTTTGGAGCACCGTGAAGAAGATGGCAGTGCATGATGGCGACACCATACCCCCATTCCTTCCAGATGAAATCATGATAAACATTTTTAAACGACTTCCTGTAAAATCTTTAATCCGATTCCAGTGTGTATGTAACCATTGGAAAAATCTAGTTAAGTCTCCATATTTGATCACCGACCACCTCCACCACCCTACTAATCAAGGCGGCAAGAGTTTTCTTTTCCAACAGCGTGGAGCACATCCGAGTAACTTATTTGTGGCCGATTGTGAGATGCAAGGCATTGACAACGTTCGGAAGGCTCATGTCATGGGAACCTGCAATGGCCTGATATGCGTTTTATCCAATTTTTATACGACTTTGTGTCGTTATTTGTTTTTATGGAATCCAGCCACTAGAGAGGTGAGACAGGTGCCTGGAGTTATTCGTCTTACTCATGAACGCAAATACCTTCATAAGGGAAAAAAAGGTGCTTACTATTATGGATTTGGTTACAGTCCTGTTCTTAATGATTACAAGATAGTGAAAATATTTCGTTCTTATGAATGTATGTTTGTGGGAGTGGAAGTGTATTCGTTGAAGACAGATTCGTGGAGGGAGATAGAATTCGGGGACATAATAAAGGGTGCACGACAATTTATACCTTATGCATCCGATAAGGGATCCATCTTTTGGTATGTAGCTTCCAGTTCAATAAAAAATTATGGAATGCTACTTTCATTTGACGCAACAATGGACGTGTTTACTGATATCCCTGAATTAGGGTACTCTTATTCATGCTATTTCAAAGTAATCGTCCATGATAAGAAGCTTGTTTTACTTCATCTTAATTCGATGATGGAGGAGGATGTTGATGCATCTGGCGCTAAGAAGTTGGTTTGGACGGAGTTAGATAGAAGCAGCCCCTACTTCGGATGCTACTTTCAACGTTACCATCCATTCATTGAAACTCGTGTTTGCCATGGAGTTCAAATTTCACATTACGTAGAGAGTCTTGTATCAATTGTCAATTATTAGTGAAGAGCCTATATTATTATAATTATGTCACATATATGATCTAATTTGCTAAAATGTCTTATTAGTTACCAATGTCTTCGATCATCTCTTTCTTGAATTGTAAAATCCTCTTTACTCTCTTCTGAGATCTCACCACTTCAGATTTTGGCTTCAAATTGCTCAAATGAATAGTCAGAGGAAAGGATGTGGAAATATCGTCTTGGAGGATATTATGACATTTTTATCTCTCTTTACTAGTTTAGATATAGCAGTAGGTGATCCTCCTTATGTCTGTTCTTTTATATCTTGATTGTTGCCTTTTACTTTATCTTGATGTATTTTAACTTCTATTATTAATCTCATTTGGCCTTTTATCAAAAAAAAAAAAAAACACTCATATTCCTCACCCACTAACGTCATTTTTGAGATCCCTTCTATTTTGAAAACAGACAATCTAGTTCAACAACTAACGCCATAAAAGAATATTCTAAAAAAATTATATAAATATATTACTTTAATCCAAAAGTATATTTGAATAGATTACGTTTAATTATTTACCCTTTTAATATTAGATTTCTCATTAATGTTTCAAGAATTTATTTAATAATTACTTAGAGATATATTTAAAACTTTTTTTACTTAATCTAGATAGAATTCAGAATATTTTACTTAAAAAATATCAACAAAATTGATAGTAGTGGTTTAATAAAAATTACTTAAGATTGAAATTTTAATATAATATTTAAAAAATTATATCATTTAAAAATATAATAGTTATAATTAAAATATATAGTTTCAAAAAAAAATTCCAAGCAATATATTTATTTTAAAACATTTCAAATCATGTTATCAAAACAAATTTTAAATCGCATCATAAGTTATTTTAAAAAATAAAATATTTCAAAAATTTAAAATTATTTTATAATAAAATTTATAATTATAAAATTATAAAATGAACTAAAACTGTCGTATCATTGAATTAATAAAAGTATAGAAATATGAAAGTAAAGAGTAAAATTAATTTTTTGGTCCTTAAAATTTTGATACAGTTGTAACTCAGTCTGTATACTTTGACACAATTAATTACTTCTAAAGACCTTTTTAAAATATGAAAGTATAAACAAAATAGAGAGTTTTAGTTTAAATGATGATATGAAGGGTTTCAATTAATTTTAGAGAAAATGATGACATGAAGGGTTTCAAAGAAAAGGGGGTTATTTTAAAAAAAGATAAAATTATAGAGCCTTGATTAACAACACCCTAAAATTTGGGGATTTGAAAATTAATTTTTCCACTTTAATTTCTAAAATATAAGGACTAATTTGCGTGAGTTAAAACTATAGGGACTGAGTTGACGAGTCAAAGTATAAGGACTCAATAACATTTATATCAAAACTATAAAGACCAAAAGATTAATCTTCTCTAAACTAAAATTGTCATATCATCAAAATTATTAAATTTTATAGTATAAAAATATGAAAGTATAAAGGAAAATTATTTTGAAGGTTGGTAAAGATGTGCTTATTAAATGGGGAAAATTAGGGAGAGGGACCAAAGGAAAAAATTAATTACTCCTAAGGACTTTTTAAAAAATAATTATTTATAAGGACCACAAAATAAAATAAATATATCAAAGTACCAAATTAGCCCTCCTTATATTTTCTCCCTATATCTCAACTGTTTATTCTTTTTACCAATCAGTTGTATCTTAATATGATTTTACTATTAATGAGATAGAAAACGCATAAAATTAAAATTATTAATATTATTAAGTATTATTTATCTTAATCAAAGGTATTTTGGTCCAAACAATGGGTCAACCTTGTGATTTAAAGGTCAACTAACAATTTGGTAGATAAAAGTTAAATTTTGAAACTAAAAGAGAAGTTTATGAAACATATATTTTTATATAAAGGGAGGTCATCACCGCAATTTTGATTAAATAGACGGGAGATGATTGTATTATACTCTTAATTATATATAACAAAAAAACAAAAATAAAAAATATTGATATACCCAATTTCATAGAACTCTGCCTCTTTCACCCCTTTTATTTTAAAGGCAAATAACCACTTTCAAACTAATAATTTTGCACATATTTTTCAAACCTAGGTGCCGAGTACATAACAGGTGTTCATCATGCATCCTCTTAATCACGTTTTGTTATGTTCAAGATATATCTGAAGCTTTTAGAGTAGACAACCCATCTACTAGGTTTGCCTTCTCCACAAGTTCCTGCACCTTTATCCATTTAAAAGTCCTCATCCAATATTTATGATTTATATTCCTCTTTTCTCTCTAGGCGTTAAAAAACAAACCACAAAAGTATTAGTATTTGTTGATACCAATTTCGGTAGAACAAATGGAAAGGGAAATATAGTTTTGTTATTAATGAATGGGGTTGTCAGTAACGGTGGTTATAAGCAAAGCTGTTAAACACGGACTGGCCACTGACCCGGTCTAGTCAGTGGGTCAGACCGAACAACTCGGGGACCAACTCGGTGTGAATAAAAAAAGATAAAATAAATTAAATTGGCATGACACCATCCAAATTCCAAATTGAAAATCAATTAACAAAAAAAGCATTCATTTACCTAACATACATAGGCATTCATAGTATGAAACTATTCAAGGTATCAATCTCTGGGCTTATATATCTTATTTTTTAATTTTGATGCTTTTGGTTTTTTCTAATTCAGATGCTTTTGGCTTTTTCTAGGGCTTATATGTTTGCTTTTTAAATTTTGATGCTTTTTATTTTTTCTAATTCGGATACTTTTGGCTTTTTTTGAGGCTTATATGTCTTACTTTTAAATTTTATTTTTTTAAAAAAAATTCAAAAAAAAAAAAAAAACAGACCGAGCTGACCCGTTCAGCCTGCTGGGTCAGCCAAGTCAATCCCCGGGTTAACCGGGTCATCACCGTGTCACTCTGCACCTTGTTCATACACCGAACCATCTTTGGGCCCGGTTTGGCGGTTCCTGGGCTGGTCCGGTCCGGGTTTAACAACTATGGTTACAAGTAAAAAATAAAATCCTCATCGACGTACATTCATAGTAAATAGATACAATGCAAAGAACGGTGCAAGGTTGTTTTGAAATTCACAGAAGCTATTTCATAGTTTATTTTCTTGAGAGTTCGTATATCTACTTTCTGGAGTTATCTTCCCTTTTAAGCTTTAGAGGTGTGGCTCCTTCATCTACAAGTTCTCAGGTTTATTGTGAGTGAATCGAGGTCAGAGAGTCTATGAGATATCTGTTTTTGATTTAACACATTTTCTAAATGCCTTTGTAGTGCAAATACAAAATCTAATCTAACCAAGTTTTGCTTGAGTGGTGCATTCCTGTATTGTGTCTCAAAGAGTCTTAACTATTTAAACAAACTAAATGCAATAATACAATAAATATGGGATTTCTGTGTTTTTAATTAAGAAAAACTAAACTACTAATGCAATTAAATTTGTTGTAGAAAAACTACTAATTATGGACATGGGTTCCTTAATCGGTATTAACTTCTATAATGATATGAGAGTAATTTAATCCATGTTCTAATGTTTAAAACCTAGAACAATTACTTTAGTCCAATTATCCTAATTAACTAGTTGATTTGGCAATCGCACTCAAAACAATTAAATAGGAAATCGTTTATCTCAACTTGGTAGTAATTGATTATGGTAAATACGCTAAAAGTCTCTTATTGAAAGTTTACTTGACCTTCCAAGATTAGACCTAGTGGTTAAATACAAGCATGATCATACATGTACCTAAATAAACTAGCAATCCAAATAGTAGGAAATAAAACAAACAGATCTAATGCATAGTACCATGAATTAAACACAAGTTTGATACAAATGGAAGAAATTGCTTAACTCAAGTATGACCTAATAAAACAAAAGATAATGAAATCAAGCCAAATCTTGTTATGATAAACACATGTATATGCTAGACATAGAAGAAAAGAATACAAATATGAAAATCAGGCAAAATTGTTTCCATAAAAATCAAAATATTCAGATGCGTCCAAAGTTGCCATGCTGCGTCGCCACAAATTCCGTATCTTACTTCATGCGTGAGAGTGTGGAAATAGGCTAGGCTTATGTAGGCTTCAACTAAATAGGCTTGGGCTTGATTACAAATGTAAAACTCAAGCCTGGGCCTGAGCCTGTATGTAAGTTTATTTTTAGGCCTGAGCCTGAGCTTTCAAAAGGCCTGACTAGGCTTGAAAGCCTATTTAAAAGCCTACATAAAATATAGACTCTTAAATAGGCTCAAAAGTTTATACTTATAATTCCATATAGTACCATTTAAATGTATTAAAACACACACACACATATATATATATATATCTCAAAAAGATTTTAGGATTATAAAACTTGATAAGTTGGTCATGTTATAATTAATTTATATTATATATCATAATAGAATTACAAAATAGGTAAATAGGCCAGGCCTGTAGGCTTGTAGGCTAGATCTTACGAAAAAATGCCTGACTTGTTTACCTAAATAGGCCTAACAATAGGCCTGATTATGAGCCTTGCCTATTTACTAAATAGGCTAGGCTAGACTTATTGTAGGCTAGGCTGTAGGCCCCTGATAAGGGCCTGGCCTATTCCCACCCCTACGTGAGACAACCACATGGAAAACTTCTTGGCCTCCAAGAAATGTCATCTTTACATGCTACCTAATTATTAGTAATTAATTTACTATTTAATTTTTCTATTAATTTACCTTAAACAATATCACTTATAATGACTAATTTTGTTTTAGATGCACTACACCTCTCAAAAGTAGTGCGCATCTTCAGCTCCATGGCGTTATGCCAGAACAGTACATTGCCCTAGACAACAATTAATTTAACAATTATATCTCTTAGACACAATTTTTTTGAAAAATAACAAGGACATAACAAGATATTTGTTATAAAAATAAAGAAAAGAAGAGAGAAGAAGAGAGAATATAATAACAAGAAAGAAATATGAGAGGAACAAGAAAATATGAGAGCATGAAACTATCACTTTCATTTTTGATTCAATGGTGTAAGAAAGTCTTGTACATCACCTCTATTTATAGGCCTCTCCTACCTATGGTTACAAATAAGTAATGATAAGCATTATGGCATTAACCATAGAAAAATTCCCTACAAATCATTCATTGGGAGATTACAAGGTTTACGCATTTTGGAAGAAAAGAATTGGGAGGTGTAACACCCCAAATTTCAGAAAATAGGAAATAGGAAATTATTTAATATTTTAAGAATGTAATTAAAATATTAAGAAGTATTGAAAATAAATTTATGAAGTTTTAGGTATTTTTAATAATTTTAAGGCTTATTCTATTTAAGAAACAAAGAGAATTAATTAGAAGATAAAACTTAATTTGGGGAAAAGAGATAATAAGAGTTTATTTAAAGTCTTGGGACGGCAAATAGAAATTAAACAGCCTTATAAATAAATTTATAAGGCCAGGTGTATTTTTAATAATTTTTAAAGTTTATTTTCTTTGTTAATTAAGGAAAAATAGTTAGGAGATAAATTTTAAATAAGGGAATATTTAGAATCTCGGGGTGTTATTTGATATTTAAAAAGTCTTATACATAAATTTAGAAATTAAAGTATATCTAGAAAAATTATTTTGGGACAAATTCAGATTTATTTGTGAATGTGAATGGCAAATAAAATTATCCTTTAAGAGGAAAATGGGAAAAGGGAAATGAAAAAGACAATATCTGCCGTAGTTGAAAATATCTTCAATTGGTAAAGAAGGGGCAAAATGGTAACCCAACCTTTTAAAAATATCAACTCCTTCTCTTCAATTTAAATACTCCCACGTGGTCACTCCCTCACCATCACCGTTTCTCTCATTTCCCTTGTTCCTTTCTCCCGTTCTCTCTTCACCCTCTCTGCGTCCTTTGAGCCTAGCAGAGAACGACGGCGACGGAGGCAAATCGCGGCGGTTAGGAGCTTCGAATCACGGCCAACACTCGCCTGAATCTGGGTGAGTTTTATTTCTCTGTTTTTTCTTCTCTTTTAGTCCGATTCAGTGAGTTTTGGGGGGGGGGAATCAATTTGAAATCTGAGGTTTTTAAAGCTTCGAAATTCATAAAACTGAAGTTTAGGATGCGATTAACAATCCCCAAGAACGAATTTGAGCAACAGAGTCGGATTAATCAAGTTTCCCCAAATTTTTCCTTCTTTTCACTGTTCATCCGACTTCATTTTTCGTGATTTCTGGAGCTTCGTTGTTTTGAAACTTGGTTAAGCATGGATTAGGGAAAGGTTTAAGTGCATGGTATGATGTTTTGGTTGAGGCGTGGAATTTTTATACTCTGTTCTGTTTCTTCCCTTTGTTCCGCCGATTTTTGCTCCCTCTGTGATACTAATTTCTGGTTCATCACGGAATGTGTTCTTGTGATTTATTGCTGATGGAATTGGTGGTGATGGTGTATGAGTGATTGTGAATTGTGTGAAGTTGCTTTGTGTTTCCTTTGTTCTCTGTTTGTTCTGGGTTGGCCGAATACAATGATAGGGAATATGAGAGATTTTGTTGGTCTTGTAGCTTGGATTTGGTATTTTCATTGTTGAGCTTCTGCTAATCTCAGATTTCATCCCCAGATGAAATTCCTGCAATGTAAAAGCTTAAAATGGTGTTTAAGAATTCCTTAGAATTAATGGCTATGTTCACCTACTTTTGATCTGCAATTTATGAATGTTGGGATTCTTAATACTGAACTTAAGAGAATTTAGAACCTTAGAAGCTTAAAGATTTATTGTATGTTAGATTGTGGCGAGTGATGACTGGTTAAGAGTAGAAATTGTGTTTCTAGGTGTGGGAATTCTGAGAGTTCTGTGTCCAGGGGTGTATAAGGAAGATGCAAGAGTCTATCTACACACCAGGATACATGCTTAATTTATGATGAATCTCACCTTGTATGACTAAGGTTGAATGATAAAGGAATAATTTAATTTGGTAAGGTTGGATTGATTTTCCCTCTGCCTTTGGTTCTGTTTATTGGCGGCTGAAAATGAATTTATGAATACGGAAGTTTCTATGATGTTTGGAAATTATCAGGAAGCTCTAAATTGATCTGGCAGTAGTTGAACACATGTACTGAGGCTAACGATGAGATTAGGATTTCAGAATTAAACCCATAAATCGTTTTGTTTACTTTGTCGATGTCTGATAAAAAGCTTTGACTCTTCTAGGTAGATGATATAAATGAAGTTCAGTTAGCAATTGAAGTTAGGTGTTTAGTATTGAGAAAGATTAAGTTAAGGCGTTGGAACTGGACTTCCATGGATAATTGATTGATTTGTAGGCAGAGGTGAGAATGAAATTGATTTTATTGATTACCAAAGTGGATTCATGTTATATGTAGAATATTTTGGAAATATTTGATTAGGTTAGTCTTGTAATTGTGGGAAGAGATACTATGGTTAATTCATTTCTAGATAGTTCTGTCTGATTGATTATCATGAACTAAAGGGATGAATGGATATTCGATAGTAAGATAGAAGTGTGATGAAGAGCTATGAATAATAGAAGAAACAGGAAAAAAACGAAGGATAACTATTGAGGCTTTTACTTGAGAATTTGATGATCAAGGAAAATTTAAAGGGTCAAAGAGATTAATGGTTCATGCTACCTGATTATGAAAGTAAAGGAGAAAAGAGGGTTTGAGCATTTTGAGTTCCAATTGATTAATTTCAGTGTAGATTCTGATTGAAACTTGGTATATCTGAATGATATTATGTTGTAGGTGGAAAGATGTTCGAGAATGCTCAAGATAATATTGACCACTAGGATATTAATTGATATTGAGCATAGGTTAAAAAGGAGACAAATGATTGCTAGTGATGATTGTTAAATAAGAAGGTGAAGGGGATATGATGTTTATTTTGAAGTTGGAAGTTAAATTTATAGACTTAAGTTGATTTGAAGCACTTAAGGGCAGATTAATGTTATGGTTATGGGTGAATTAATGAATGTAATTGGCTGGAGGATTAGATTTGTAAGGTATTGATTTTAGAAACAAAGGAATAATGTTCAAGGAATTGTGACTTGTTTCATGTCTGCAATCTTTGTTTAGTCTCTTATGATTATTCTCGTGTATTTTTATCAATTCCTAAAGTATGTAAGCTTGGTTTTATGCACCATTGGATCCTAAATAGGAGAAGAAGATTGTGAATTAAATATAAGAAAGTATTAGCTTTAATTTGTGATGTAATGAATTGATAAATGAGAAGATATGTTCGTAAATGTCCTAGACTCAAGTTATTGAACAAAAACAAGTAAGGCAAAACCACTATTAACTTCAAATAATAAAATATGATGCCTGTAGTGTTATTTAAGCAATTTAAGTGTTCTCTGGATATTTGGTTTTTCTCTGCACTATTTGACTGATATGACAATATATAATAAGAGTTTAAATGAGGATTTTAATATGCATGATTTCTACTGTGTGTGTGTAAGTATAATACAAGTTCATTGTAATGATTAAGTGATACCAAATTAGTTAGGATCCTTAAAGGATAAATCAGTATTCTAAGGTGATGAAAGGTTTTAAGTGTTGACTTAGAAGTTGAATGATTAGTCACCCTTCTAAATTATGAGAGTAGTATTTTAATTATTTGGATAAGTGTTGGAATATAATTTTTGGATTTTTCAGGTTAAAGTTTTACATCTTGTTAGAAACATATGAATTAGGATATTTGGGATTAGGAGTTTGAAACTGATATGGCCTAGTACTTTTGGACGTTTTCGTGACTGTTTGAAATAAGAAGTATTAAAGAGTTAAGGAATTTATTGTTGTTCTTAGAGGATCTAAGATCAGATTTTTGGAAGCTAAAGCTGAATCTAGTTAAGATTGATGTTTTTGAGTGATTAGGTTATTCAGCTTTAGGTTTAGATAAAATGAGGATTTGTGTTATCGTTGTTTGGTGTGTTCTAATATTCAGAATTTTAATTTATTCTTAAAGTCAAAAGGAAACGGTGTTCAATGGAGGTTATTAATTTTCATGAGACGTAGTTTGATCGTAGTAGGATTTTTAGGGATAAGAACTTGATTTATATTGTTTAGTTGATTGATTGATTCTTGAAATTTTATAATAAATAGAAAGTGAATATATGTATGTTTGTAAATGCCTAGAGATTTACAAAAGGATTTTATAAAACTATTGGTCAAACATTGAGAATAAGAAGGTTTAATATAAGTAAAATATTAAGATATTTTGAATGGTTACAATTCTAAATAAATATAAGCAAAACATAATTTACCTAGAAAGTAAGCTTTGGGTAGTATTAATTAAATTAGGATTCGTGAGAGACGCTGAATAACTATATAGAAATATAGGTGTTAATTTACTATTTATACTAAATGTTAATAGGTCTTGATAGTAACGTGAGTTGAGAAGGACAATGGAAAGGAAAGGAGCAGATAAGACTAAGCTTGGAGTTCAGGTAGCAGTTTATTTCAGTAACAAGTAATTGCATGTATTATTTTGTAATAACTGTTGCATTTAGTTGGTAAGTTGTTATTCCTCAGTTGGAGTACTCCAGGCTTAGGGGCTCGCTACCCCTTTGCCAAACCAGTTTAGTTATAACGGGATTGTTATAACGAGAAGTCCTGCAGGTAGAGCCTCCACTAGTTAACGAAAGTATCGTTATCAGTGGTTGGTAGGTGCGGATCGCACACATATTAATAGGAGTAAGACTATCATCATTTGGACAGTTTCATGAAATATATACATGACAATGCTAGTATGATCATATATGTTAATGAAGGAAACTGCTATTGGGATTTCCAATCTCACCCTTTCCCCAAACATTTTCAGTACGCAGGATGGGAGAAGCTAGTTGAGAAAGAAGAATAGAAAAAGAAATTAATATTATAATTTGAAAAGTAAGAGGTGGTTAGATATTTTAGTAATATTATTTGTATATGTTGTAAAATTAAATTATTAAATTAATAGAAGAAAGCATAGAAGAGAGAGTTGTATAAATTGATTAAAGAATTTAAATTTTCTAAGTGTTATGAAGTATGAATAGACATCCTAATAGGGTTAGAGTACTTTTAATTAGTTTAATAACCACTTTATTTTATAAAGAGTTTTTAAATTATTCAATTTGTCCGAAAAGCCCATTCCAACTGCAATAGAGTTGGAACATTGCTTGGAAAGAAAAGTTTTAAATTTTTACGTATTTTTGGGCTTTCGGTACTGAAATAGTGGTTATAATTCAATTAAAGTGATATAGTATAGTAGTAAAAATTCAGGTGTTACGGGAGGTTACAAGGTTTAGGCATTTTGGAAGAAAAGAATCCTAAAAAGAATCATAAGAGATGGTAATATGGACATCCACTAATAGAAAAATGTTTATTTTATAACACTCTCCCTTGGATGTCCATAAACAAATATTATTGTGCCTCATTAAAACCTTACTAGCAAAAACTCAATGGGACAAAAACCCAGTGAAGGAAAAAGAGTACACAATAATTATCAAAGCTGCCTCGTTAAAAACCTTACCAGGAAAACCCAGTGGGACAAAACCTTGGTTAAGGGAAAAAGAGTACAGCATGATATTATCTTCCCCTGAAAATAGGATCTCTTTTACTTTTCCACATAACACCAATGTCAATTTTACTCCCCCTCGTGACAACATCAATTTTGTCTTCATTGAGTATGCTAATTTTCTAAGTATATTCCTTCCGATGCTATTTGAATAAATCTTCATTTTGGTCGAATTATACTTGAAGCATTATCTCTAAAATGTTCAGCAAAAATGTATTCCTTTGACATATCTCCATGATATATCCCACATCCATATATTTATTCAAATACATTATCCATTGTGTACCTGCAAAAACTTAATTCTTCCACAAAATTTTAACATATAATATCAACAAAACTAGAAAATATTTATATGGGACCTTTATTCATGATTTTAAAATCATAGAGGAATTTAATAAATTGATCTACTGGTCAAGTATTATGCAAACTTATATATTTTATAAGTGTCAATATATTTTGAATGATTTTCTTATATATGCTTCTGGCATTTAAGATTCTTTGAGGATTTTTATTTGAATTTCACAATATTTAATTATTGACGCATACATTCTTTTCATATACTGCCAGACTTATATGAAAAACAATTGCATCCACAAAAAAAAAATAATACGCCTTATTATAATCTTCATTGCCTTTGTGAATAAATATATTTTACATAAATATTTATAATTTTATATTTCAGGTATTTGGACTATAGGTCCATAATGTTCATGTATTGAAAGCATAATAACATTTTCATTGTATCTTTGGCCAATCATCTTTATATCTACTTCTTATGACATATCTCAGATAAGATCCTCATTTAATCATATGATATCATTATCTCGACAACTTTATTCTTTTCGATTCCATTTTCCTTATTGTGACATAACTTATTGAGATCTCTTTGTTAATTTTTAGGTACCTGCACCTCCTTTAAGGCTTTTTAATTAGTTATACCTTTGCACTCTTTCGGAGTGCCTGCCTCTTCAATATGATCATCTTAATTATAAACTTCTATTATTCGAAGTATTTACATTTGGAATCGATTGATTTCTCATGCTTCAGGCATGCCACATTTGTTGGAGCATTTTCAACTGGAATATGAGATTCGATAATTCTCATTTGGGTCAGTAATTATATCTGGCAGAATTTTGTAATATTTCACGAATGCAAATTCTAATGAACTTCTAGTTCATGCTACTATACTTGAGGATCTACATTTGATAATAATAGTGCATTCAATATATTTTCTTTTATAGCTACTCGATTTCTCCCCCTCATGCGGTATAAGTCTCCTAAATCCATTTGTTTCCCTTTAAAACATCATTTTGTTTCATTAAGAAACAATAAGAAGAAGGAGTTCCTTACCCAACATTTATCTCAACTTTGTCTAAATATCCATCTATACACGTGGTGGGTTGATAGGTATATGCACTGCACATTCAAAAACATTTTAAGATGGAAATTATCTGGCTCCTGACTAAAAGCCAATTTTACCGGGAGAATCTTGTTGGCTTGATGTAAATATGTGCTGCAATATGTAATATTAAATATGTCAACATTAAAATAGAAAACTTGTTCTCTAGTATTCATGGAGGCTTTAATGAATGATTTCTGGATCATATAATCTAGAAATTGTGCACTCAACATAATGATTTATTCGCATGATCATGCAAACTTCAGGTTGCAAACTTATAATAATTGCACATGTAACCACCTTATAGATGAATCTATCAAATTTATTAAATATTTGTATGGTTTACATGCATTTTGAATGGGTCCATGAGTTTGATATATTTCTAGACATATAGAAATCCATTTCAAATCACAACTAGTGATTTTTGTCATTGTAAATTTTATTCGAGAATAAGCAGCACATAATAATTCTTGTCTTAAGGTGTCTCATATATCTATGACTTAGATGATCAAACAAGTCATGCTAACAATAAATTTATTTGGATTAGTAAACTTCTGGTTTACAGTATCATCTTTCTTATCCAACATTAAACATTTTAATTTCCATGTTAAAGATCATAATATGACATGTGTATCTCAATACAACATGAATCTACCATGTATGATACCAATATTTATGGTATACCTTAATTATTTCACTCTCCTTATAGAGTCTATATATGCTCATTTATATATATATATATATATATAGCATGAGCTATATTTCAAGGATTCATCAAATCCATAAACACAACAAATTCTCACTGATTTGTGCATACCCAAATTGAGCTTTAAACTACTTCAACAAATTGTTAGCGTCAAAAGAAATATTTAGCAATATTTTTATAAATTAAAAATAAAGAAAATTATATAAGGTAACCCAACATATTAGGTACCCACACTTTCAAATATCACAAAATATTTTCACACACTTTAACAATAATAATTCTAACTAAATTAGAATCTCACCATGTAATATCATTATGATACAATCACAAAATTTTAAACTTTGTTTCTCAAACCAAGCCATTCAAGACACCTCATAAATATGGGCAATATGAAATGGTCCATTTATAGACTAATATATGTATGTCTTTGAAACCGTCATACACCTCAAAATTTAAATATTGCAATAATGTAACACCTTATATATCATAAAGTTACCATATTTCTAAAAATATGATACATTATGGTTTGATCACAGTATGAACAAAATGACCCATGAATACATGATTTTGTGCATAAACTGATACTAATAATTGATAACCAAAACCCATTATAATGGCAATCATTATCCTCATTATTATAATTCATACACTGTTTGACACACTGTAAAATTTTCCATTATAAAATAATGTCTATCATTATTTCACGCCTATGGCATTGTGGCAGGAGATGAGACTTTCATGCAATAAATCACGATTTGATTAGCGGCTATTAATTAAATATTTGTTAGCCTTAAAACCAAGAAAATCGGATATATGACTAGTGAGCCACGTTACTTGCTAATGTCCAGATCATCAACCCCTCTTTTATTTGCTTTATATGCAACAATCAATTTTACCCAATAAAGAAAAACCATCAATGCCCAAAATGAAATTTCTAATGGAATAAACTCTACCACATGGCATAACAGCATAAATGCCGGTTACTCCTAATAAAAAATACATCAAATATCAGTTTTCCAATATACCACATTTATTCAATAACGTCTCTATATTCATACAGTTTTATTTTTCACGAGTTTTGCTTTAACCTACCATCAAATTTACGCCCATGCAATAATAAGCTGTTGGTTTAAAAAGAATAAAAACTTTAATATTTTAGGAATTGAAATCAAGCAAACTTGATCAGTGAGCCCACATTAATATCGTCGGAAACATTGTGTGTGTATGTGTGTATGAAATTTGAAATCAGTTGCACATTGAAAAGGATTATTTAAAGGCATAAAACATTTTGCATCATATGTTATTGATAACTCCAATTGAATCCTCATCAAGTCCATGTCCAAGCTAATAAAAATCTCACATGATCACCAGATTTCGATTTCAACAACCAAAACTCAACTTTTGGTCCCTCACAAGTATTAAAACCAATTTAAGTTGATTAAAGTTAAAACCAATAAATTATGCTTATACCATAACATAAAATAAATTGTATGTGCAGACAAACTATTGTTAAAAAATCAATGCCTAATAATTATTATATCCTTTATGATATAATGATAGGAATAACTATACTTTCCCTTCTCAGATGTTGTAAATTGTGCTCTTCAAACAGATAATGGCATTTGTCTCAAAATTCAATCAAGCAAATGAATATAGGCCATGAGGTTTACCTATATGACGATATGTACCCTCTTCTATTGTCACACTTTTATGTCTTGGTGCTGTATGATTTGAGGGGCGCAGGTACAACAATATCTCTCCCACTTCATGATGGCAATATCCATTCTATGAGGTCTCAAGTGAATCCAGTTAAAGGCAAGTTTTGCACTCAGGGTCACAAACCATCATGGCTATCCTTGCCCTCCAACCCAATTTTATTTATACAACACATTATCGGATTCAGTGCCTCAACACACACTTTCATCAGATTCAAATCTACGACGTTAATGTGGTTGTGTCCAGGTACCACTTTGAGTTAGAACACAACTCTACTCATCTCAGATCATCCCTGGCTTTCACAATTACTAGAGGTTTATACCTTGGCATATTGTATATGCCTTTTGTCTATATGACTTCTGGTCATTTTCTATATACCTTTTTCTTTATGACTTCTGGTCATATTATAACATTTGTTTTTAACTCTAATGACCATAAATATATAACTATTTCCATAATTAATCATCAATTCCACCAATACAATATGATTATGTTCATAATCACTTCTCATATGCCCTAACGGGGAGAAGTAATGTTCCTCCATCTTTCATCAATATTCTTTTTTTATCAAATATTAGTCTTTAGGACTATAGTAAAAATCTTTCAAAGCTATAAAATTCTTTTGTCATTGAATGTCTGAGTCATTAGCTTTTGGGACTTGAATGTGTGGATCATTAGGCTCCAGGGCTTTGACATTTGTTATCACTAAATCATCAAATTATAAATATATAATATGTATTATTTCATATGCATTAAATTAAATATGCAGATGGGGTGTTCCGTAAGAACTAAAAGGCGTATGAACTAAATGCGGTAGAACCTGCCAATCTAGTTCATTGTGGCAGCCCAGAAGAGGTAAGGATATGATACAATGAAATTTAATAACTATGTAAGAACAAAAATAAAATAACAATGTTAATCAATTATCCTAATAAATAACAACAATTAGAATAAAAATAGATAGTATAAAATAATATAAAACGTAAGAACAAAAAAGTAAAATGGAATAATATAAGACTTAAAATATAAAGATAAAGCAATGTAGGGAATAATATTAAGCTAAAGAGTTGGAATAATATATTAAATTACCATATAAAACACCATAATGTGAGATAATCAATGTTATCAAACCCGGACCGGACCGGCTGGGCTGGACCGGAACTCGCCGACCTGGGGCCTAAACCGGTCCGGGCTGATAGTTAACCCGGGTACGGACAGACTCGGCTGTGACTCGGTCGACTCGGCCAAACCCGGCCATAACCCGTGTGACTCGCCGAGTTGGACGAGTTGCTGGGTTAACTTTTTTTTTTAAACTCTGAACCTGCAAAAAAAACGTTTTGAATCTTTTTTTTTTCAACATCAAATAAACATCAGACCACAACCAAGGTTATTAAGAAGAGAGGGAGGAGAGATGAAGAAGAGAAGCAAAGAAGGGAGGAGAAGAGCAACAAAATCTTGATAGATGAAGCACAAAGTCGCTCAGATCTGAATTACTTCCTTCTCACCGTCATCACTCGTCGTCGGAGAAGCCATGGATATTTCTGCGTTTCCATTGAACTATTGGGGAAGAAAGAAGAAGAAGAAGCCCATGAAAAACTGAAGTGTTCTTTTTCTCTTCTCTGATGGCGTGATGTTAGAGAAGTAGAGACTTGAGAGAGTAAAAAAGTAAAGATGATGGGTCTTGTCTTGTTCTTCGTGATGCGTGCGTGGCTATAAACCTAGGGAAGTTCACGTGACTTAGATTGATAAGAAGAAAAGGGAAGGGAAGAAAATATAAAATAAAATGCTTTTTTAAAAAAAAAATAAAATGAATTTACAATGGAGGCTTTTACCTTTTAGCATTGTAGGACTAGGAACATAGCTGGTACTTTCGTTTAATTTTGTACATAATAGTTTGATTAGTTTCTTATAGATCTCAGTTTACAATTAAAAAAAACTTTACTAATTTAAATACTTCTTCGGTTACTACTAAATATAGGATATAGTTTATTTTTTTTGAAAAATTATAAAAAAACTAAATAGATTAATTGTAAATTGATCTGCTTAAATTTTTTTTTAAACTAATTTATTTGACTAATAAACTAACATATAAACTAATAACACATAAAATATGTTATAATTAAGTGACTCTTTAAGCTTCCTTAATCTATTTAAAAAAAAAAAGTCAACTAAGTCTTACATTTAGAAACAGAAGAGGAAATATAACTTTTTTAATCCATTTTTAATTATTACCGGGTCAGACTCCAAGTTGATTACGGTCTGACCCACTAACCCTTGACCCACTGACTCGACCGGTCTAGTAGCCGGTCCGGGTTTAATTACCTTGGAGATAATGGTTAAAATAACAACGTAAAATAAATAACAAAAAGAATGATAAAATGACTAGAATAGACAATAAAAGAAATAACATAAAAAAATAACAAATGTAAATATATAGAAAGACACATATGATATTAACAATATAACATACAACAACACAAAATTGAATTATACCTGGACAAAAGGATAATGACTAAAGAAAAGCTAATAGGAAATGCTATTACACACATACTACAAGAGAATATTCATTTACTCAAAACCCAAACCAATTTTTTTTAAGAGCAAACTCATGCTGATAACGTGTTATAAAAATAAAAAAAAAGAAGAGAGAAGAAGAGAGAATATAATAACAAGAAAGAAATATGAGAGTAACAAGAAAATATGAGAGCATGAAACTATAGCTTTCATTTGTGATTCAATGGTGTAAGAATGTCTTGTACATGACCTTTATTTATAGGCCTCTTCACATTGAAGTTTTTACCTATGGTTACAAATAAGTAATGGTAAGTATTATGTCATTAACCATAGAAAAACTCCCTACAAATCATTCATTGGGAGGTTATAAGGTTTAGGCTTTTAGGAAGAAAAGAATCCTAAGAAGAATTCTAAGAGATGATAATATGGACATCCACTAATAGAAAAATATTTTATAACAATATTAACAATTTTTGCACCATGTTTTTTTGTTGCATTTCATATTACGTCTTTTTCCCAAGTTTCTCGAAATACGGAAATAAACACATACCATCTTTGTTTAAACTAGATAAAAATATAGAGATATGAAAAGCCAGATTATTAGAGATATATTGACAAAATTCATATCGTTTTATTGGGAAGATATATAGCGATATTAACTGAAAAGGAGTTTTTTTTATAAAATATTAGCAAAATACAAATTTTTTGGCCAACTTATTTGAGAAATATAATACGAATATATATTAACCAATTTCATACTTTCCTGGCTTAGTTTGATTTGATTCTGTAGTTAGTTTGATCTGATGGCGGAACATAAATTATTGTTTTTTTTAAAGAAACTATTTGACACATTAACCAAACAATTATAATAATTTAATTGAAAAATGTATATGTACTAAACTAAAAAGGATTAAGGAAAAATTTTATCCCGACAGTTTTCGCTCTAGACTGATTTTTCCCTAGGAAGTTTTTTTTTTTTATTCAAAAAAAGATATGAAAGTATTACAATGGAGCAATTTCGTCTTTTATCACTAAATTGTTAACGGTCAACATCATTGTTTTATTAGTCAATGTGAGTTATTTAATCGAATATAGTAATACTGGTACGTTTAGAAACTTTAGGGTAATTTTGAATACAAAAAAACTTTCGGGACAAAATCGATCCATAGCGAAAACTGTCATGATAAAATTGACCATTAACCCTTTTTTTTTTTAATAAAGACCATTAATTGATTTGAATAGCTTGAACCGGGGCCAATGGATTTCGTCGCTGGGATTCGAGAATTATTTTTAATATGTATGAAAATAAGTTCATGGATTACGCAATAATGGTATTAGTTTTAACAAAAATAATCAAATTAATGTGGAACAAATAGACCCTTTGCTCAGTTCAAAAAAAAAAAAAAAAATAGACCCTTTGCATATTCACAAAGGATAAATTATTTGGTGAATGCGATTTGTCCTATCATTAATGGTCTAGAATTAGAAGCACACACCTTAGGTTTGACGAAGAACTTTCTGATCTATACCCTAAAAATTAAATAACAAATAGAAAGAAAAAAAGATGATACTAATATATCATTAAGGGATTGGATTAAATAATATAAAAAACTGTAAGAAAAAGAAAAAAAAAAGCAATAATTAATATATGAGTAACCACATCACCAAATCATAAATAAAAAAAAAAAAACAAAATGTGGCAGATACTAATAAGATAAGAAAACACTGAAAATGTAGGACATATGACTTATGAATGTTAATAAGATAATCTTAAATAAAATTGCATGATAGGAACTTAAAATTAACATGAAATGTAATAATAGAAAAATAAATAAGATAATATAACAAATAGAAAATTAGAATAATATAAATTGCAATTCAAATAACAAAAGGCATAATATAAGATAATAAGATGACAAAATAAAAGGAATAAAATAACATATTGATGACTCCCCATTTAACATTGATTTAGGGCTTATTTAGAAGATATTTGGGGAGTCATCAATGCTAATTAAAGGAATTTTGAGAGCTTTTTAGAGCAAATTATGTAAATTTGTCATATAAGCTTAATTTAATTATTTTTGAAATAAATATGACAATTTATTAGAAAATTTGATTGGCATGATTACCTCACATTTATGCATGATTTTGATAGGTACAAATGGATATTCTAAGCTAGGAAGGAGAAGAAAAGCAAAGGAAAAGATTGGAGAAAGCTGGAGTTTAATTGCTGAAAATTGCTGGAAATTGCCTCTGGTGCCATGGCACGGCGCGAAAATCCCTAAAAATTCTGACTTCACACAGATTCATTTTTTATCCTTTTAAACTATCTAGGGCACGAAAATTAGAGGAGAACCAGCCCCCTTTGAACCCTAGAACCCATAAGAACCATTAGATTCATCGGTGCACACATCTTTGGAGCTAGGGTTTGCAAAATTGGAGGTTGAGAAGCAAAATTGGAGGAGTTTCTTGCCCTAGGTGATAGATTCTTCTTATTTTCTTCAATTCTTTGTTACTTTGGTGAATTAAACATGTGATTTCTTTTTATTTTCTGGTTTAATCCATTCATGAGTAGCTAAATCTTTTGTTCTAGGATTGATTCAAGCCTTGTATGGATTGAAACCTAATTTGTTTCCTTTTCTTTTAGAATTTAATGATTATTTATGTTGATTTATCTTGTTCTTAATGCCTCTAATTGACTGATCACCCTTTAGAGCGATTTGTTCATTTAAATTATACTCAAGAGAGATAGTTTAGGTGTAGAACTAGGATAAATCAGACTAGACTTGAAGTTTAAATCAACTAACGGAGAGTTTGTCGGTAGAATAGAGATATATCTATCGACCTAGTTTTGTTAGTTTAAGGTTGGATATTAATGCATACTTTCATTAATTTGTAACAAGAGATTGAGCAAGGTTAATGAGAAGTATAGAGTTTATTTTGACTCGATAGAGCGTTTCAAGTACTTTAGAACCTTAGGCAAACATAGATTGTCATTTAAAGACTAAAGGAAGGGAAATTAATTAGGGTTCATGAAATATAACGGTGAGAATTAATCCTAGGCTTAGTTCATTTATAAATTAAATCTTTCTTGTTTGTTTCTTTATTTTTATTTTAAAATTAGTTTTCAACTTAATTGAATTCATTAGCCTGTTGTTTGATTGGGGTTTTAAAACAAATCTCTGTGGGACGATAATTTATTACTACGTTCCGATCCGTACTCTGGCGGGTGAACACATATATATGTGTATATATATTTATGTGTATATATAAAATATGTATTATAATATGATATATATATTCTTAAAGCATCAAATTAAAAATGCGGAGGGGATGTTCTGTAAGAACTTAAAGGCGGTAAAACCTGCCAATTTAATTCATTGTAATAGCCTCTCTTATTCTCCAGAAGAGATAAGGATATGATGCAATGAAATTTAAAATTAAGAAAAACTGTAAATATATATATATATATATATATATGAAGAAGGGAAAAAAACTGTGTGTGTGGATGTAACATGATGTGTATGTACTTGGAATACAATAAACTTATAAGTTATATCTATAATCTTCATAGCGAATCGTGATGATAACGTGTTATAAAAATAAGAAAAATATAAGAATTGAGATGATATCAAAGACGAAGAAAGCAAGAGAGAAAATAGGAGAGAAAGAGGGGGAAACTCTTAATCATTTTGATATCCCAATGCTTTGTACATAGCCTCTATTTATAGGCCTTCAAGACATAAAGACTAATATAAAGAGTTATAAGTACTTAAAGAAAATAATTAAGCAATATAATAGCACATTGGAAGTTATAGAGAATATGTACTAAAGGCCTTTCAATTTGGGAGTTATATAATATACTGTAATTAGCTAGAAGATGTAATCCTAAGAGAGCATAGGTTATAAACATCCATATTCCATATTATTTATAACAAAAATATTGATATACCCAATTTTAGAATTCGTTCATAGAACTCTGCCTCTTTCACCCCTTTTATTTTAAAGGCAAATAACCACTTTCAAATCAATGATTTTGCACATATTTTTTAAACCTAGGTGTCAAGTATATAATAGTTGTTCATCATGCATCCTCTTAATCACGTTTTGTTGTGTTCATGATATATCCGAAGCTTTTAGAGTAGACAACCCATCTATTTGGTCTGTCTTCTCCACAGGTTCCTGCACCTTTATCCATGTAAAAGTCCTCATCCAATATTTATGATTTATATTCCTCTTTTCTCTCTAGGAGTTAAAAAAACAAACCACAAAAATATTAGTATTTTGTTGATACCAATTTCAATAGAACAAATGAAAAGGGAAATATAGTTTTGTTATTAATGAATGGGGTTGCCACTAACGGTGGTTACAAGTAAAAAATAAAATCCTCGTCGAGGTACATTCATAGTAAATAGATATAATGAAAAGAATAGTGCAAGGTTGCTTCGAAATTCACAAAAGCTATTTCGTTGTTGATTTTCTTGAGAGTTCGTATATATACTTTATGGGGTTATCTTCCCTTTTAAGCTTTAGAGTTGTGGCTCCTTCATTTTCGAGTTTCCAGGTTTGTTGTGAGTGAGTCGGGGTCAGAGAGACGTTATGAGATATCCGTTTTTTATTTAACAGATTTTCTAAATGTCTTTGTGATGCAAATGCAAAATCTAATCTAACCAAGCTTTACTCGAGTGATGCTCTTCCGGATCGTCTCTCAAAGAGTCCTAACTATATAAACTAACTAAATGCAATAAAACAATAAAGATGGGGCTTTTGGTATTTTTAATTAAGGGAAACGAAACTACTAGTGCAATTAAATTTGCTCTATAAAACTACTAATTATGGACATGGATTCCTTAATCAAACCTCGCAGCCTTCCTAACTTCTATAATAATATGAGAGTAATTTAATCCACGTTCTAATGTTTAAAACCTAGAACAATCACTCTAGTCCAATTATCCTAATTAACTAATTGATTTGGCAATCGCGTTCACAACATTTAAATAGGGAATCGTTAATCTCAACTTGGTAGTGATTAATTAGGGTAAATATGCTAAGAGTCTCTTCTTGGAAGTTTAACTAGACCTTCCAAGATTGGACCTAGTGGTTAAATACAAGCACGATCATACATGTACCTAACACAAATTGGTGATCCAAATAGTACCATGAATTAAACACATGGTTCATACAAATAGAAGAAAGAAATCTATTAACTCAAGTATGACCTAAAACAAAAGACAATAAAATCAAGCCAAATCTTATTCTCATAAACACATATATAAGCATAGAAAAATATAACACATATATAAAAATCAGGCAAAATTGTTTGCATGAAAATCAAAATATTCAAACGTGTCTGAATTTGCCATGCTGCATCGCCACAAATTCTGTGTCTCACTTCATGCGTGAGACAACCACATGGAAAACTTCTTGGCCTCTAAGAAATGTCGTCTTTATTTACGAGCCAAAAAACATGCTACCTAATTATTAGTAATTAATTTACTATTTGAATTCTTTTATTAATTTATCTTAAACAGTATCACTTATAATGACTAATTTTGTTTTAGATGCACTACGAGCATGTTTGGATATACTTAAAACAAAAAAATAAGTACTTATTTTGGGGCAAAAGTAACTTATTTTGTTGATAGCTTATTTTGCATGTTTGTTTCGGCTTATTGTTAATTTGACTTATGAGTAACTTATAGCTTATAAATCAAAATAAGGTATAAGTTGTTTAAAACAGCTTATTTCTGACTTATAAGTCACTTATAAGGTGGGGCCAACAAATTCCGACTTATTTTTCACATCTAATCACAACTTATCCAAACATACATAATCTGAATTATGGAAAATAAGTCACTTATATGTCACTTTTCACACAACACATCCAAACATAAAAGTCATTATACAATCTGACTTGTTTTCAATCTGACTTATATATAAGTCACTTTTCCAAAAAAAGATAAGTGTACCACACAAACTAAAAAAGGTTAAGGATCAAAATCGCCTCGGTAGTTTTCGCTCTAGACTGGTTTTGCCCTAGGAAGTTTTTTTTATTCAAAAAAGATCTGAAAATATTAAAATGGAGCAATTTCATCTTTTATCATTAAATTGTTAACTGTCAACATCATTATTTTAACAATCAATATGAGTTATTTAACAGTAATATTACTATATTTAGAAACTTTAGGGTAATTTTAAACACACAAAAATTTTTGGGACAAAATCGATCTATATCGAAAACTTTCATGATAAAATTGACCATTAACCCTTTTTTTTTAAACAAAGACCATTAACCCTTTAATAAGGCTATTGATTTAAATTAAATAACTTGAACCGGGGCCAATGGATTTCGTCGCTGGGATTCGGGAATTGTTTTTAATATGTATTAAAAAAAGTTCATGGATTATTCGCAATAATGGTATTAGTTTTAACAAAAATAATCAAATTAAAGTATGTGGAACCAATAGACCCTTTGCATATTCACAAAGGAGAAATTCGAATGCGATTTTTCGTATCATTAATGATCTAGCTAATTAGAAGCACATACCTTAGGGTCTGACATAGAACTTTCTGACTCCATACCAAGTTCAAACCGGATTGGACATCGAACTGGATGAGGTACTGATTCAAGAGTTAATGGTCGGACTGGTTATATTAAAATAATAAAATTTTATTAATATTAACATTCATAATTACTAACATCAAAATATAAATGTAGATAAGTACATGATTCATCAAATATGAATATTTTAATGTTTTTATAGAGGAAAAAATAGAAAATATTAGTTGATTACATGTGAAAATAAATATTATTCTTCAATCCACAGACTAAAATACAAATACTAAGAACAAAAATAATTAAATATTAAATATATTCAAGTAAAATAGCATTTAAAATATTATAGTTTCCTGATTTCTAAAATTGAGTGAAGTGAAAAATGGTAATTAGGTGAATTATAAAAGAATATTAAAAAAAAAAAAGCAAATCGGTTCGACAACCCGGTTTTTACCGGGTTGGCTGGTTTGAAGCATGTTGACCCGGTCCTCCGCCGGGTCAACCTACCCCCGGTTCAAAAGGCAATCGGACTGGATTGAACCGCCCGGTCCGGTTTTTTGTACTATGCTCCATACCCTAAAAATTAAATAACAAATAGAAAGTAAATCTTATTTTATCTATGTTTTTTATTTTACAAGTTAAAAAAATGTTTTTATCTGTTAACTAACTTTTATAATGTGCAGTCAAATTACAAATTCCATGTCAGATTTAAGGTACTCTTTCGAGTCTTAAATATAAGATCACTTTAACTCTTTTTGTGGAAGTAAAGGAAGCAAATTGTATCACTAAATTATAACATATATAACATGCAATTAGATTATAGGTTAGTTTATAAGTAAAATAAATTAGTTTTGAAGAAAAAGATAATAATAGACAATTCAAAGTAATTAATTTTGCATCCTTAATGTCTTTAAAAAAAGTCAAAGTAATTAGGACCAAAAGGAGTATTTGTTTGTAATTAGTGGGACCACAAAGAACATGGTCAACGGTATCACTTAATAATATTTCTCTTGACAAAGGGGTAGAAGTTTGATACGTGGCAATTTGTTGAAATCTACAAAGTGTGAATCAGCATGAAGAGTGACACATGAATACTATGCCTGCTGCCACGATGAACAATTTCTTTCTTTCTTTCTTTCTTTGTTTTTTTTTTTTGGGTGACAGGTAGGGGCTAACGCCCAATATCTTGTTTAGTAATTCTCTACACGAGGAAATGTTTGCTTTTGCTTTCTATCTCCAGAATCCTTTTTTTAAATGAATCAAAGGGATTTCATTCATTCAAAACTTGCTATACAACTATGGCATTCGAGAGAGGAATCTAAAACAGACACTAAATTCAGGCCTTCTCGGCCAGCAACCTTGTAAACCAGTTTCAGCAGCATGAGTATACACATCTTGTTTCAAGTGATTCGAACATTACAAACTGCTTGAAAATTGGACAATCAGAAGACAAGTTCAGGTAAACACAGTATACTTTGAAAAAGAGATATTACATTTTGGCCAAAAAAAAAGACATTACAAAGTTCAGGTCTAAAGTGTCTCTCACTTAGCTCTCAGTACTCAGCACTTGACCAACACATGTTTTCTTATAGACTTCTGTATCAGTTATTTTTTATGCATATCAGACGAAGAACATCACGTCTTTCAGCTGCTCATGCAGCTCGAAGACATGAGCATAAAAAGGTTCTTGCTGACCAGGTGGAGGACCTTCGAACTTAACCTTTGAATCATAATAATGGCGTCCCCGAGATGCTACAAGATCTGCATAGTACACCGGAGGGACAAGAGATATGGGGCTCGTACACCTAGCAAAGGTGTAGCACATATCATATATAAGCCTCTGAATTTTAGCAGATGTAAAGTGGTGTTCATCCCACAGCACGTGGTAGTGTGTTAGCTTGCTGGTTCCTGAGTTTCCATAGTGGCTGCACAGATAGAAGTCAAACTCAAAAGGGTGAACCACAACGGTATCCACCACTGTGCCAGGATGCACATTCTGAACTGCTGTAGGACTAACACCCTCTAAAAAAAATCTTGTAAGGTGCCTCTTCTGTGCAACAATCAAAGTTATACTTGGATTATACTCTACCATTTTGAAAACATTTTTCAGATCTTGCAGTTCTTCATTGAGAACCATATCAAACTGACCAGAACTGACACCATCACGGAAAATAATGATTTTATCTGGTCTCCTCCCATTGAACCTGTTGTAGCAGTCAGCAAGATCCAGACAAACTCTTCCGAAATTCAGTATTCTTTCCACACGATGTCTCTGATGGCTGACACGTGCAGCATAGCAATTCGCTGCTGGCCAGTTCATAGTTCCTACCACGGCCGAAATGGATGCACTCCTACCGTCTCCAGCCCCGGGGTGATTAACATCAGCACCAACGACCATTACGTGCTCCCTATCACAAGCAAAGTAATGACTGAGCCCCTTTTCAAGCTCAACGTTACTTCCTCCAAGTTTTGCGTTGATCTTTAGCGCCAGATTTGTCAAACTCTGATCTTTCCCATCATTCACAGTTTTAACTAAACAGCACTGTGTTACTACACCAACCTTGGTCTCTGAAATCCACTTCAGCGTCTTGTAACCATCATGTCTCCGAGGCATGACACACAGAATAAATTGTGCTACTTGATCAGCTTTGTCCACTTTCTGTTTCACTTCTATAAGTAAACGTTCCAGCAAATCATGCCTTGCAAGTACATCCGTGGAAGATGGTCTAATGTAAAGAGGATCATTCATGCCAATGCCCAAACTTCCAAATTTTTCCTTGAGCTTGTTAATGAATGACCTGCAATTTAATTTGAACTTTCCTGTCTCTTCGCTTGTAAAGTCAATTAAGCCCCAACGCTCGACCAGCTTACCTTCCATCACGCAGCTATCACGTAGATTCCATCGATAGTTCCTCATATGGCACTTAATAGTTTTTTTCTGGCCACTTTGATATCGTGCTTTCAAATCTGGTGGCGGAATAATCCGTCCTGAAACTCTGGTCAGGGTAGTGTTGACTTCCATTCCAAAGTTTTTAACAATACCACCGCCACTGCAGATGGAAAACATTTATCTCAGACGTTGGCAACAATATTGTGGAATGGCAATATACTAATGCACGGACCTAGCAAGTTTATCATGAATCAATAATTTTTTTAATTTTGTAAAATTAAAATACTCTATAAAATGAAAGATTTTATAAGGTGGAAGATGCTCTATTTTTTTTAAATGTGCTAAGGCAAGAGGTGACGAGTAATTAAGAATAATAATTCAACTTCTTTGAAGCAACTGGAAATACAATTCAACTTACCATCCATAACTTGTTTGCACTAACTCTTGTATTTTACCGTGTCTCATTGCTGGGTGAATCACTGACTTTTCTTTCAAGTTGTCGGAAGCAACTGTATCCATCTTCTTGTTGGGATATCTCTGACCCTCTATTAAACTGCAAAACTCGATTGGCACAAAGACACCTTTCCCAAAATCTAAACAGGGAATGTCTTGGTATTCAATATGCCGTTCGTATTTGTCAAAGAAATAATCAGTAATTGAGGTTTCCTGAGAGCCATTCGACCGTTTTCTGGGAAAGGTGATGTCCTTTGTGTTTTTCTCTGATAACCCTACAATCGTGTATTTCTGTCTGGGACTACGGTATGTCACCTCTACCTTTAAACCAATCAATTTATCCTCAATGGGTTTCCTGCAACGTTGAAAATCCTGAGGGCCATGATAACCAGAAATATTCTCAAGTAAAAAATCAAAGACTTCGATTGGCTTTGCAAAAGGTAAGACGGAGTAGTCCAGGCATAGGGACAACCCTTGATATGTTGGCTTCAAACTTTGTCGGAACCCCTCTAGTGCAATTAAGCCACTGCCAATATCATTATCTTCTGAAGGATCCTTTAGATTATAGAAGCCACGTCCAACAGAGAGAGAGGTTTGACTTTTCTTGAATACTAAACGCATGGCTTGCAAAACTTCTTCGGTTGCTGACATAGGCCCCTCCTTATTATTGAGGAATTCCCTCAACTTCCTGTACTCAAGTGTATTCACATATGCTAAGCTGACGCTATATGAATCTTGTTTACCCTCATTTCCTCCCGGGATAGTCACATGGAAAGGTCGTAGCGTCAAAGTTTCTAGACTGTAAACGATATTTCCTCCATCATACGCTGTCGTCCCATCTGGCAACGGGTACTTTGAAAAGAATGCACGCCTAACCTTAGAGAGGATAGAATTTGGTATACTATGAGGTTGATCGGTACCAGGATCGGCTTTTGGGTAGCGCTCCACAACAACATTGTAATGCATGATTTCACAATCACGAGAAAAATCTACAGGAAAGTGGTTCACTCGGAGGCGGCTACTTGTTGCTGACAAATGACCCTTGTCAGCAGGCCTAGGGACGGGCAAAAGCCTACCTTCCATCTCCTCAGTTTGACAGCTTGGAACCGGTCGAGAAATTTGATGTCGTTCCGATACAAGAACTGTGATGGAATAGAAAATTGAATGAGCAAAGATAACAAAACTGTTAAATACTATACTCGATCATACTCATAGTAGAACCAATAAAAGATCATTCATCAAGCCGTTATATGCACGCTACTCTACTGATCTAACCATACTCATTTTAGAATCTACACAATTTGTAGAGGAAACAGGCAACATGATTGGAATAAAAAAAATAAACGTATAAAAGATCATCAAGCCGCTGCAAATGAAAATGGAAGGATTGTGGCGGTAAGAAGGTACACCACGCATGCCTCACGCTTCTGGCTTATCTATAGTTTTTATTAATTTAATTTAATTCTGCATCAATACATGATTTTCTTACTGTTGATAAGCGCGTAATATGTGAGGGAGATCCAACAATATGCTTTCTAAGACTTTAAGTACCAATAGGTCTTTGCAATGTATCATACAAGATTATTGCGAAATCTGTGACAGCAAGAATAGGGGTTTGTTGAGTATATATATTTCTGAACGGCAGGGAGTCTTTGTGGCTGGAATATTGATTCAGGATAATGTGATTATAGCTCATGAAGCTTTTCAGTTTTGAAGAGAAGGAAAGAAGGTTCTAGATGTGATTTGGCATTGAAAATTGATTTAAGTAAAGCTTATGATCATGTTGATTTGGTTTTCTTAATGGAAGTGATGCTAAGGGTGGGGTTTTGCAGTAAATGGGTGAGGTAGATTATGGAGTGCATCACTTCAGTGGAATTTGAGCTTTTGGTGTCAGGAAAGAAAGTGGCAAACATCATTCCAAAAAGAGGTTTAAGGCGGGGAGATCCCTTGCTCCTTACCTTTTCATAATTGCAGCAGATGTGCTCTCAAGAATGGTGCAGTTTCATGTAGGTAATGGAGACCTTATGGGCATGAGGTAGTCTGGAGGAGGACTTACACTTTCTCATTGTTCTTTTTTTTTTTTTTTGGCAGACGATGCACTTTTTTGAGAGCTCGGCAAGAGAATTGCCTGGTTCTTAAGAAGATTTTGAGCATGTATAGTGAAGCTTCAGGACAGGAGATGACTTTGGATAAATCCTGTGTCCTTTTTTCTGCTCATACTGATTCAGCAACTATTGATGAGATAGAGAGTGTGTTGGGAGTGAAATCAGCTAGTGAACCAGGGAAATATTTGGGCCTTCCATTGGCATGAGGTAGATCAAAATCTTCTGCGCTTGCTTTTGTGAGGGATAAGATTTGTAAGAAGCTTCAAGGTTGGAAACAAAAATTCTAACCTTTGCTGGGCAAAAAGTGTTGATAAAGGCTGTTGCAAACTCAATTCCAGTATATCCTATGTCAACTTTTTCATTTCCAAAGAAAAGTTGCAGAGAAATTGATGGACTGATATCTGAGTTTTGGTTGAGACAGAATGAGCAGGAAGGGAGCAAAATTCATTGGAAACGATTTATGTCAAATGAGAAGAAATCTGGTGGTATGGGTTTTAGAAGCTTTCATGCATTCAATAAAGCTTTGTTGGCAAGGACTTCTTGGAGAATGTTGCAGACCCTAGTGAATTATGGTGTGGGTTTTTGAAAGGCATCTACTTTCCAAATTGAAGTTTTATGGATGCTAAGAAGGGTGGGAAGGTGTCATGGTGTTGGATGAGTATTCTTGAAGGAAGGGAATTGCTGAATCATGTTTTTTTTTTTTTTTTTTTTGGAAAGTGGGTAATGGTAAGGATATTCAAGTGTGGCAGGATAATTGGATTCCAAGATTAGGGGATGGTAACCTAAGCTATATTCCCGCCAGTGAGGATGAGATGAATTTGAAGGTTGATGAATTAATAAAGGAAGGAAGGTGGGATCTCCGTAGCATTGATAGTAAGCCGTCGGTAAATGAGAAAGGGGTGATACTGAAAATGGATGTTTTTGATATAAGGAGGAAGGATGAGGCAGTGTGGTTGAAGTGTAAGGATGGTAAATATAGTGTTAAATCTGATTACCATGTGGCAGAAAGAGATAACGAATCCAGGGTAATTGTTTGTAGTGGGAATTCTTATCAATTTCCAAGCCAAGCATGGCAAAGTATTTGGAACCCACATGTGCCTCCAAAAGTAAAGCATTTTTTTTATTTTTATGGAGAATGTTTAATGACGCCCTTTCAACTAAAGATGCGCTGGTTAAAAGAAAGTGTGCTCCAGATAGTTTGTAATAGTGAAATTGAAACCATTGAGCATTTGATTCTGCCATGTCCTTGGGCTAATAGATGTTGGTTTGGTAGTTTATTGTCTGAATGCTTTCTTTATTGTTTTTTACTGATTAGTGAGTGTAAAATGTTTTCCGATATCAATAAAATGGACCTTTTTGTAATTAAAAAAAAAAAGGGGAATAATGGTAGGCACGAGGGTCTATCACTCTATTGAATATCAGCTTTTTTTAAATAAAAAAAAACAAAAAAATAGAAACTGTTCAATACATGAGAAGTCTAGAAGAACCAAAAAGACACAATCTACAGATCTACCCATACTCAACACAGGATGTAAATAGAAGGAGCAATGAGACCAGAATTCCACAACACACAGATGGGCTTAACACAATAAACATAGTGGCAAGAAATACCAGGGTGTGGAGCAGAAACAGCAGATTGAGGGGATTTCTTCAGCATGTCCGCCCAAGATCTCCCGCCATGAGCATGTCCACCAGATGACACTTATAAATAATTAAATATAGATATCAATAGGGTTGCATACTTGCACTCGAATTGGCAACAGAAAATAAAAACGGATCGCTTCATCAAGAATCCAGTAAAACAGAGAAAGAAAGAGATAGTAGGAAACGGCAAGAAGACGGAAGGAAATAAATATTTACTGGAAACGTTTTCTTTGATTTCCTTTAATAAATTTTCTTGGAAAGCTGATTCTCGATAAAGAAATTAAACAGACAAAAATAATTAAACAGAATCGTGAGATTTAATCATTCGAGAACGACGGAAACGACAAAACTACGTAAATTTATATTGGAATAGAGGATACCTGGACGTGGAGAAGAAATGGGAGACTGAACTGGCACCGAAACTTCTCTTCCTCTTTCTCTACCTCGGGAACCATCATCATTGTGCCTTCCTCTTTGGCCTCTTCCTCCAGAAGCAGAATGATCATCATCGTCATTATAGGGTTGTCTTCTTCCACGGCCTCTTTGGCCTCCCCTGTAGCCGCCATGACTGTATTCGCGTCTGTCCATTGGAGCGCAGAGAGTGAGAGAGAGAGCGGAAATGTGTGTGAGAGAGAGAGAGAGAGAGAGAGAGAGAGAGAGAGGAAAATCGGGAAATGGGAGAAACAGAGAAAAAGAGTGAGCCAGAAGTAGTGAGCAATGCGGGAGGAGGCGGGAAGAAGAAGTAGTTAGTTGTTGGTTTGTTGGGGTGAAATTACAACAATACCCTTGTTCCTGAAGGAGGCGGGAAATGGTTCCAACGGCCGTTTCTTTTTTTTTTTTTCCTAACAAGATTTCAACGGCTTTTTAACGATATATATCTATTCACAAAAGTTCATGGATTATTGGCAACAATAGTGCTCTATACTGATGTATTTATCCAACATGTAAGTCACTTTTCTTTTTCTTCTCATCATTAACTGTCTCTTTACTCTAGTACCCCTCACTGAATTTTTCAATAACAAATAGAGGGTGGTTGTAAACCATTTAATTAGGGACAAAACTAGAAAATCATTGCTTTTCCATATAAATTTAATTCCGTACATTAAATTCTCTTACCATCTATGACTATAACTATAAGGGAGGTGCTGGTGATTATATTTTACACCAGATGGAATAATTTATAATGAGCTTTAAAAACCACATTTCCAAAGAGCAAACAAATATCTAATTCTACAACTTTAATGAGCACGTTATATAAAACAGGAGATCAATCATACCATGATTTTATGATAGTTAATTGTCAACACTGATGGCCACAATTTATTCAAACTACGGTTTAAAAACAATGCACTTAATGCTCAAAAATTGAAAGTTTACCAGTAATTAGAAGAAAAAATTGGTTCATCAAAAAACGAGGAAAAAAAAAATTGCTAGCTTACAGCACAAGTCTTACAATGACCACAAAAAAGCAGACGTCTTACCATAATTGGTCTTGGAAATAACTTTATATTCAATGGTCAAAAACAGTATCGTAGTATTCAGTTTAGAAGGTTGGCAAAATCATTCCATAAAAATAAATGGGTTAAATGGCATTTTTACCCCGGAAGTTTTCTCAAAGGGGCTGTGAGTGTCTGAAAGTTTTTGAAGGGGTAAAAAAGAGGGCAATATTACCCCTCCGTTAACTTACTTAACGGTCAACTGTTTGTTGACCAAATGTGGTGAAGTGGCATGCCAAAGTGTATTCACCTCACTCTACTTTTTCCACGTCAATATTTCGCTGCTAAAATGCAAAAAAACCAAATAAAAAGTACTCACCTCTTCTACCACCAGACTCATTTCTTCCCGTTCCATTTGACTGAATGATCTCCCTTCTCCCATCCTCAAACCTCTCCGCTCTTCCTTAGCCATCATTCTCCATAAGCTTTCAACTTCTGCCACTCGACCCTCAACCTCAGTAGACCCTCGCTTTTTTTTTCAGATCCGCAGCTTAAATTTGATGGGAGTTCAATCAAGTCAGCCCAAATGATGATGCAACTCAGATCTTTAACTCCTCTCTTATGCGGCGCCCCCACTTCCTCTGCGGCGTCATGTTCTCTGCCTCCTTTGCAGTGAGTTCGTCCTCTTTTGTGGCAGCCGCTTTGCATCCTCGATTCTCTTTCAAATATGATGAAAATAGGGTTGATTTTTTGTTGTTCTTGACATATCATAGTTTGTTAGAGATGAATCAAAATTATTTTTATGTTTCCTTTATTTTTGTTGATTTGAGTTCTGTTTCCTTTATTGTTGTTTATTTGAGTTCCCGGTGAAGGATTTTTAGACGACATGATGTCTGTGTGTGCAATGCGGGGATGAAGGAAGGAGATGACCTCTTTTTTTTTTGGTGGAGAGTATTTTAGTATTTTTATATTATAAATATAAATAGTTAAATACATATTTCAATTAAAAACTACTGCTGACCCCTAATAGGCTAATATAAGATTTAAATGACTTATTTAGAAATCTTAACAAGGTTGATTAAATCACTTGTTTACTGAAATCCACTATTCACGTTAAAAAAAAACTATTTGTTGTTTTATTATTTGAAAAGTTTTATGATATTTCCGCATACTCCATAATTTAAGGATATTTTCATTTATCATGCCTGCTCTGATTATTTTTAAAAGCTATTGAAAGTTTCTTGTCAAAAAAAAAAAAAAAAAAGCTGTTTTGTTATTATACGGGGTTATTTTCAAAAGTTTGAAAAAAGAATGAGATAAAAAGAGAAGGCTGAGGTGGAATTAATATTTGTTAGTTAATTTTTAATTGTAAATTAAAAAAATATCAAGTGACTATATTTTTTTTAATTTTTTTCGAAAAATTTGACGTGGAAAAAAGAAGGCTGAGGTGGACGGCACATAGACATGCCACTTCACCACATTTTGGTCAACAAACAGCTGACCGTTTGGTAAGTTAACGGAGGGGCAACATTGCCCTCTTTTTTAAACTTCCGGGGCAACATTGCCCTTTCAAAAACTTCCAGACACTCACAGCCCCTTTGAGAAAACTTCCGCGGCAAAAATGCCCTTTAACCCAAAATAAATCAATAAAAATTAAACAGATGTAAAGAGAATTTTTTTCCCAAATAAAGCAGTACATGTTCTTATTCCAAAATGATTAAATATATGCATGATAATTCCCTCACATCAATATAATCACATATAAAACTATAATAAGTATATATGCATGATAATTCCCTCACATCAATATAATCACATATAAACCTATAATAAGCCACACTATTCATAAGGAACAGCAAAGTTATATATAAGCAATAGGAAAATATGACTAGTTGTATAATAACGAAAAGACAGATAGAACTTTTCAGCTACCTTTGAACCACGTTGTCCTCACAATACTTAGCTGCTTCATCTGGAGGCATATCAGCAAGATCCCTCTCTTAGGCACAGCTGAAGGGAATAATTTGTTCACCACCATGCTCCTGGACCCTGGAAAGCAGAGAAGCAAAAGACAATTTACTTCAATACACTTTTACATGAAAAAATAACATCAACATAATAACATTTTATCGGCAAACACAATTACATGAAAAATGAGGCAAGACTGTTTAAACAGATTGTAAGTGAAAATCTATCAGTAAAGTTTTCCTTCCTGTGAAGGGTTTCCTGTTTTCCACGAATGAGGAAACTAGTATCTGACACTATCCTCGAATTTCAAAAAGTAAAAACAACAATCACAACACCATTTCAGTTTAACTGGAACTTAGGTAACTCATCCTCATCAGTGGAAAATGAAAAGAAGACTGAGGGTTTGACTGTATATCTGAAAGTTGGAAATGGAGTGAAACTAGTGACATTGAAGAAAATACACCACACTGGACCAGGATAAATTGTCAACTTTGATCCTTAGCCTTCCATCCCTTCATCCATACTTGACCACATACTTAAAAGAACGGTAATGGCATTTGTGTAAGCAGACCTTTCAAAATACATTGAATGTAAAATTGTATCTGACAGATCAAGAAATTTAGCAAATAATGGTGTGAAAACATCTCAGATTCATATTTGCTAAGCATCTATTGTTTTCAACTGCATCCTGAATCCGACAATTCACGGAAGTGTCTATTTTAGCTGGCCAATGGAATTCTTACAGTATGAATAACATTTTATTTTATTTACTTCTGTTTTTCCAAGGCCTTGGACCTTTTTCCCAGGAGTATATCTTATCCTCTTCATTTATATCTCATCTTCTTCTTAAAAGAGTGTAAAGATGAAGGACAAAACCTCCAGATTACTGTGTCATGAATGACATCTAATATTTCAGTCCAACAAAAAAATGACATCTAATATTGAAGATAAAAGGTAAAAATAAATAAAACCACATAACAACCAAAAGGCGCGCACACCATGCATGGATTTTGGGAAGAAATTTGTTCTTCTTTCTTTGGTGGTCTTTTTCGTTCATGTTAACCTGCAAATGAACCATGGGTATTAACAGGTAGAGCTATAATATATAGATCTTAAGAAAATAACGTCGAAGACCAATATGGAGTTATTACATTCATTGCTCCTACACAAATACTCAGAGATACAGCACTAATATCACACAAAACAACATATTATTTCCTAGATAGTAATGTAAACACTTCAGAAAGGTTGTATTCATCTTGTTAACGTTTGGACGGAATTAAAACAAGTAAGGTAATATTGAAAGAATAAAAATAACATAATTGGGATCTAACAATAATAGCATACGGCTTTTGTTGTTTGTTGTGACAAAGATCTAACAAAATTGTGGGAAAAGATTTAAAATGTTAAAAAGATTATATGCAGCTCAAGAATAGCCACAACATTATACATGGCTTGTAAATATGTAGATTTTCTATTTTATATTGATTGACAAAATTAATGCAAGGAAAATATCATATATTTTAGAATCAGACTTGATAATAAGCAGACCGATATACAAACATATATGCAGTGATGAAATACATATCTCATGATTATGAATCCAACAGAAAGTAACATAATTACAAGATCCAGTGCACCATAAAGCTACAGCAACTCCTAACTTTACTTGAGATGACAAGTCACAAGCTCACCTTTAATATTTAAACTTCAACCAAAGTAACATTTGTTATTTTAATGAGGTGAAGACAGAAAGTAACATGTATACAACTGGCTTGGCGGTGAGCAACTGAAAAGAATTAAGAAACCCAATGTCAGCAGCTTTCCAATCCCCTATCCGTACATCTTTCCCTTCCACAAGGGATGCCTTGACCTGTAGGTGCTAAGAACGGTCATCCAACATTTCCAAACCAATTTGGATTTAAAAGAATGGTTTCTTTAAATAATGAACATAAGAGATGCCAGTAAGATTGCATAGTAACTGTGAGACAATAGGACAGAAGGTAAACACAGCTCCAGTCACACAAAAGCGTCCACTCCGTGTAATAGTACAAGCTCAAAGTTACAATTATGGGCCACAAACTTTAATTTAGATTGGTTTCACATACATATCACCAAGAAGAATTTCACATCAATAGATGACCACTAAGAAATGTTCAATTCCGGTCATAGATGCTCCTTAAGAGTGAAATGGTCAAATGGACAAGAGTATACTCAAATATAGGAAATATTGAGAAGCTCACCTATCCCATCTTGAGTACAGACATAACACACAACTAGCATACAATTGTACTTCACGTAACACTCTCAACAGTTTCATGAAACCATTTCATCAAAGCATTTTGGTTGTTTACAACTACAGAAAAGGAAATGTTTTTCATTGATCTCAGATAACATTTTATGCTGAAAATGCAATTCTCATTTTGAAAGAATTGGTCATAAATAATTGGTTGTTGTGTAGTAATAAATGAAAGATTCCAAAAGAAGGAATCCATGCAACAGGAAGTGCACCACTGGGAAAGAAAACCAAGAATAAATGACAACATATTATAAATGTTAGTTGTTTAAATTTTGTCATCGTTTGTCAATGTTTGAGATCTCTATTGATTCTGGTTAAGTGAAATGCTGATGCCATCAAATATCCAACTAGGATTAAGAAAGCCCCATGCGGCTACCAATTGATTCTGACCACCCAAAGTGATATATTTAGTGGATGTACAGTTTCCTGATGGAGCTAAAAAGCCTATCTTGCAGATGGTCTTAGCAACACATTGTTGGTATAACAGCAGAGTGAAAGGCATGTACATTCCGAGAGATACATCAGATAAATAAATCTACAACTGTTAAGATAAAAACAAGCCAAACTACCTAAATCTTTACTCTCAAAAGGAACCAAAATTTTGTTAAAGTGAGTTTAAGAAAAGAGAACATAATGAATTAAAGCTTGGATTCATGCAACCTCAGGTTCTCCTTTTGTACTAACCAATCAATTGTTTGTCCATCAATATTGCAAAAGATAGATCATTATCATGCATAGTCATGGCATATCTTCAATAATAGACACAGGCTGAAAATAATAACTGACCCATCATGCGGCAAACAGATATATGCATTCTCAAATTCAACAAAAAAGTTAGCACAACAAACTAAAAATATTGAAAAGCTAAACACTAATTCAAATGGGACACCGATGAGATAGTAGTTACCACAAGTCAAAACCTATTCGAGTGAGGATGTGCATTGCGCACTCTATATAGATGAAAGGTCTTCATTTATAGTCTTGATAGCAGGCCTCTCAAAAACAGACCGAATGTATTGCAGAGCTATTCCTAGGAAATCCTTCATTCCCTTTTCTGCTATTGGATTCCCCATTTCTGGCATCAACACAGCATCCAACATTCTGATCCTCTGCCTTCAGCCACACGAAATCTTACCCAATCAGTCATATCAACACCTCCATCCTCTCCTGATATCACATCACCAGCACACCTTCCAGTTAAAATTTCCAAGAGTATCACTCCAATAGCATAAACATCTGACTTAAAGGAGGGGGTTGGCTTCTTGGAAGCAGCTTACTCCGGTGCACGATATCCCAAAACCCCAGCATCAAGAATCTGTTCAGTAGTAACGGCCTGAATCATAAGCCGGTCGAGGCAATAATCAGCAACTCTTGCATTCGAATCCGGCATATCTAACAGCACATTTGTTGCTTTAAGGTTCCCATGAGGAACAGCACGATCAAAGTGGAGATAGTTAAGGCCACCTGCCACATCAACTGCTATTTTGAGCCTCTGGGCCCAGGTTAATGGTGGACCTTTTCTTCCTGGTCGATCTGGTGCCATAGTATGTATATAGAGTAAGTTCAAACAATGATGAATGATGAACACCAGCACATGGAAAATTGATTTTGTCGACCAGCAAAACTGATGTACAGAAGAACTAACACATGAATGTACAAAGGCACAAGCAACACATCAAATTTGCTTCTTGAGTGATAATCTTGTGATTGTAAATTAGCATGCTCCTTTCCATCGCTATTGATGAAATCATTACCCAATGCATTTGAAATCATCCAACTGCTTATTTTACTTAATTTTGTCCTGGGTCAATGAGTTGAGACATTATTTTAGCAAATCTTGCACAGCTAGTAAAGATAAAACTTACACACTTTCAGTGGAACTTGTTTCAAAATTTGAAGATTGGTGATTTTTTCTTTTCTTTTCTTTCTTTTTTTTTTTTTTTTTGGTTGTACTCATTCTCACATCAAGTCTTGCAAACTTTTTGGCAGTGAATGAATCACCAGACCCTGGTGACCAGGAAAAGTGGCTGTTTTTCTATGGGGACATTGTAGTTGCAGCTGCCAATTTTTCATCTGGGCTGATTATCTCTGAAGATGATCCTTTCCTTGAGGTCACAAGATCCTCAGCTGATACAACCAAAGCACCACCCCTGTCTGCGGTAGGTAAGTTTGTTGAGCACGCACATGTATGTCCTTACCAGCAGCATATTCTGGTGGAGGTCTTGATGATATACATATGTAATGTATGAAGATTGCAAGCAGGATTACAATGAATAGTGCAACCACACATGACACTATAATTATTACTTTAATGATAGTGCTCATACGCTTCTTCCTTGTACCTTCAGCAGGCATATTGGTTGATCCAGGAGGACCGTTTGGATATTGCAACTTATCATTCCCAGGAAAGAAAGAAGTAGGGAACTTCCTAAGATTCTGGGACAACACCAGACAGATTATTGTAGGAAGCATTAAAGTATTTCAGTCCCTAAGGCAGGTCAATTGGTGATGGACCTGTAAAATGATTCTCTGATATATCTAACGAATCTAAGGAAATGATATCAATGGAAGTTGGAAGAGAACCAGAAAGATTATTTCCAGCAATATTGAGCACTTTCAAGCCAGTTAGTGATTCAAAATTTTCAGGAAAGTACCCATTAAATTGGTTGTGAGAAAGATCGAGAACCTGAGGATCAGATTGACCAGGGGCAGATGATACATTAATGCCACCTGAAATGAGATTATTTTCAAGATGAATGGTACAGAGGCGCAGAGAAAAGAGAAACAAGAGAAAATGAACTGAGTATTCTGTTATTCCACACCTTTCCAATTACATGTGGGACTACTTATATCACATGGACTCGTATAACAGAATCAGTTACTAAGTACACGTGGCCATACAATCAGCAATCAGTAACAATTATAACACGTAAGCACAATTACAAGTAAATGTAAGATAAAAGAAATACTCCTTCCACGTATTAATGCCACCTGAAATGAGATTATTTTCAAGATGAAGCTCTACCAAAGTTGGCATATTCGTTGTGGAAGGGGCAGATAATACATTAATGCCGTCTGCTAAGAGAACTGTGCGAGAATTCAGATAATTCAACCGTAAAAATTGAGGAGTTTCATGAGGAATGGGCCCTGTGAAACGATTCATACTGAGATCAAGAAATTCTATATTTCCCCAATTCACTATCCTGGATAGATTTCCTTCTAGCTTGTGCTTTGAAAGATCAAGAACCGCACAGCTCCCCGTTAGAAGTGGCAGCTCACTAGTGAAATCATTTGATGAGATATTCAGATAGCGTAGTGTTGTTGTTGTGATGAATCCTATTGGTCCTGTGACAAACTGTCAGTGACACGAGTGGCAATCCTAGCAATGGACTATCAAAAGATGGCAGTGGCCACCAGATTTGAAAGTAAATTATCACAGTTAAATTATTTTAAAAGAAGGAGCTATTAGAAGTTGTCTATCTACCTGAGAGATTGTTGGCAGTTAAATCAAGTTCTGTTATGACCAAAGGGTCTCCCTTGAGCAGGCCATTCATAAAAAAATCCAGAAAATATGTTGTTCTTAAGCCTAAAGACCTGAAGATCATAGACAAATTCAAATTCAGGCAGACCTCTAAAATCAACACAACTGGCACTTGTAAAAAGCATAAATTTAATATCTAATTGACCATCAAGCATATTTCCATGCAAGTCAACCTTATCAAGAGCAGACATCGGATCAAAACATTTGTGAATCTTTCCAGTGAAACTGTTATGGGACATATTGAGAGATACAAGGCCATTCAGCTTAGTCAAAGAAGCTGGCATTGCTCTAGAAAAGGAGTTACGGCTCAAGTCCAAAGATTGGATCGATGGCATCCCTGCAATTGAGACAGGAATTGAGCCAGAAAAATTATTCCCCGCCAATGACAAGTTCTGTAAGCTAGCTAGCTGACCAATTCCCTGTGGTAGGGAGGAAGAGAAAAGGTTATTGGAGACATCTAGGAATTGAAGACTTTTGAAGTCTCCTATGTTGTCAGGTTGTCTTCCTGATATGGAATTGTTGGACAAGGAGAGCCTGACAAGCTTTGTGAGGTTTGAAAAAAACACTCAAGTCTGCCTCAGCAGAGAGACCCATATTATCTAGCACAACCCCAGCCACATTACCACCATTACACAGAACCCCATTCCATGAAGATGGGCATCCATTGAAATCAATGGATTCTTCATTCCAGGAATTCAGGACATAACCAGTCGGGTCATGTTTGATCCCTTTCTTAAATTCCAACAATGTTAAGATGTCCTGAGAAGGAAGCTGTCCCATGACAGAGAAGAAAGATAAGGATAAAACCAAAGCCTGAAGAGCTCCATTTTCTCCAATGAATGACGTAATGCCAACTTAGATATAGTTCAAGGTTCTTGTTCAAACAGATATAATGCTTCGAGACCCACTATCTCCCTGAACAGATTAGATGCCAGGGGTACCTTCTTCCACTATGGTGAGAAAGTACCAATTTTTACAGTCAATCTCGTAGAAGAAGATGGATGTGCCGTCGAACTCAAATCCACACACTACGTCAAACACTTCTTTACAGTCAAAACAAAAGAAACAAATATCTTCTCTTCACAAATATGAGCTGCTCGCCTAAGAATGAAAAGAAGACAAGGTATTAGTAATGAAATGAAAAACCCAGACGCAATGCAAGCAATGAAATCCAAATGCTTCTCCAGGTCAGCAACTTTACATAATATCGGACAAAAAAAAAAAAAAATAAACGCGGGAAGTACGACTTACAATGAACAATAAAAAAAAGTGGTATTTTAGATGTCGAACAAAAATAAAGCACAACATTTCTCACCAAAATTACTTCCTTGGTACAATGTGGAGTCAGGTTAAACTTGAAATGAACACTCAAGAATCAAACTTTGGAAGCAAAAGGGAGAACTCGGCGAAGCTTGTGAAGTTCCAGAACTGAAGTAGAGACCAGCACTGTAGCTACAGAGAACTCGTAAAGAAGGAAGAGGAAATTCTTTCAATATGACACATTTAAGTGCAGTAAAGTGAAGGGAACAGTCTCCAAAAAAAATGAAGAATGAAGCATGAAGAATGAAAAAGAGGGAGAATGGTGGAGTGAAGGGACCCAGAGGCCAGAACGTTTTGGTCTTTGAGGTTTTGATAAAAATTTTGACGATAAGTAACAGAAAAAGGAAAGGAAAAATGTGATTCTGAAAAGTTTGTTAAAAATGTCGCCTTTTTCTTTTCCTTTCAAATATTTTTTTAAATAATTTTCTTTTTAAATATTGATTCACAAAAGTTGCCACTTGCCATTCATTTCATCCTTTTGAGGGTTTTTGGTTTTTTGTCAAACAATTGGGGAAGCGGGAAAATGTGAGGGTTTCTTTATACTTAGGGAATAGGGACAAATCTAGAAAATAATTGCTCTTTATATAAATTTAATTGATGAATTCCAACGGCTTTTAAACATCGCATAGTTTTAATATAGGACCACAGTAGGTGATCAATTTAAAAGAAGGACTAAAACATTTTGGAATGTCACTGTAGGCTTGTAGGGGCAAAGTGATATTAAATTGGCAAGGAAAAAGACCCAATTATCGTTGTATACACTGAGAAAACAATAGGGAAGAGGGAAAAGGAAATTCAGCCTAGAGCATGGTCTCCATTTTTAGAGCCTGAGGGTGGTTCAGAGGAGATTGAGTTGAATCTAAGGCTTTCTTTCGGCGGTCGATTTGGTGTGGATAATGCTATGAAGAAATTAGGGCGATCATCGTCGATTATCAGAACAGTGCATTTGATGAGAGAGAATGAGTCATGATCGACGACAGAGATGACGACGTTGTATCTGACGATGCTTCTGAGGATGACTTCATTGCCATTTGAGACAGAGGAGGAGTGGAAGAAGAGGAAGGAGTCGCACATGTAGAGGAGAATGGAGGTGGAGAGAAGGCGAAGGAAAAGGCCGCACAGGCAAGTTGTTCTTAATGAAGCCAATCTAAGAAGTTGGAGATGCTTACTTGAACTAGGAGATGGAGATTATTGCTTTCCACATTACTCTTGATATTTATTGCAACACTTGATTTGAATGTCTACTGCATAATAGTATGAGCTTATTATTAGTCCATCCCTTGGTGATGATTGCTTTAACTCAGAGGTGATATGAGAAATCCTAACTTAAGCAATTCTCCTTAGATTGAAAAGAAGGGTTGCTTTAATTAAGTGTTCTTATATTTCACAATAGTAATCAACCAAACATATAGTATACCACGAAAACAAGTGAAACAGTCATATGAACATTGGAAAAACCCATATGAATAAAAAAAATGTAATTTGAACAATTAGTAATCAATTTCAAATACAAAGATATAACAGACTACAAACAAAGAAAACACTTATTTGAATAAGGGAAAACCCCATATGAACAAGGAAAAATATCATTTGAATAATTAGTAGTCAATTTCAAATACAAAGATATAGCATACCACAAACAAGGAAAATGCTTATTTGAACAAGGGAAAACCCCATATGAATAAGGAAAAATGTCATTTGAATAATTAGTAATTAATTTCAAACAGATATAGAAGATCACTAACAAGGAAAACTCTTATTTGAACAAGGAAAAATCCCATCTGAACAAGGGAAAAAGTCATTTGAATGATTAGTAATTAGGAGGCACTTGTTCGTATATACATGTATGAATAAGTTCATATAAGGTTTTCATTTGTTCAAATGACATTTTTCCTTGTTCATATAGGGTTTTCCCTTATTCAAATGGACGTTTTCCTTATTTGTGGTATGTTATATCTTTATGTTTGAAATTGATTACTAATTGTTCAAATGACATTTTTTCTTGTTCATATGGGGTTTTCTCTTATTCAAATGAGCGTTTTCATTATCGTGGTCTATTATGTCTTTGTGTTTGAAATTGATTACTAATTGTTCAAATGATTTTTTTTCTTGTTCATATGGCGTTTTCCCTTATTCAAATGAGCATTTTTTTTATTCATGATCTGCTATATCTTTGTGTTTTAAATTGATTGCCAATAGTTCAAATGACCTTTTTCTTTATTCATATGGGGTTTTTCCTTATTCAAATGACAATTTCACTTGTTAGTGGTCTGTTATAACTTAAACACATTTTATTAATTATTTTGCATGAGCATGTGAGAAATGACCCGCAGTTCTACAAAGCAAATTTCAAAACTTTTAGAACCAAAAAAACCCAGAAATGAAATTAAAAGGAGAATCAACTTTTTCCCATCAATACAACAAAATGAGGTCAGTAAGTGAAAGATGCGGCAACAGAGAGGGTCAAGAGCATGAAGGAATCTGCTGTGGAGAAGGCCAGCGACGTTGTAAGCATGGCGAAAGAGAAATCCTAATGCATCAAGAATGTGGCAATGAGCACTGCCAATTCTGTAAAAGACAAGGCACAAGAGGCTGCTGATAAGTCATAAGAGAAAATGAAGGAGGCGAAGGGAAAAGCATATGAGATGGCACAAGAGGCGAAGGAGGGATATGAGGCAGCAAAAATGGGGAAATGGAGCAAGAAGAGGAGATACATTGAGCCCATGTGGATTTTAATTTATGTAAGGTTAGTTTAGTTTTTTTGCTTCAAATTTTAATTTCAGTTCAGGACTCTAAGACTGCAGTGAGAATTCAGAATTATTTGGGGGCTAAATGAAATAAATTGGCTATAGTGCTTCTTTCAATAAGGACAATTTGATCTTTTAGTTCAAACATTTAATTAAGGCTTAAAGTGAAGATTCATAATTTTTTTGGAATATGAGGTTAATTTGTTAGTGGGGGGTTAATTGACATTTTCCCAACTTTCTCCCTATGGGATAAAGTGAACTTTTTTTTTGTGATTGCCCTGTTTTCTTTTTCTTTTATTTTTTAAAATAAAAGCAACCATCACCTGAGCTCTGATCACCCGCGGCTGGCATTATCATACTAGACAAATGAACCTTAAAAGATTACTATTTTCTTCTTTAGTCAAGAACAGCCGATTTTCCTTTGGAGACGAACCAGAATAACGTCTGATCTTGTTTCTGGATTGAGCAGAAAAGGGATATATGAAGTCTTCCTTTGCACAAACAGCTGTAGTGAGGAGCAAAGCAGGAAGGGTCCAAGGTGAAGTAGTTAACCCCCTCCCCTCAGTTAAGGGAATTGAATCGAGTGAGCACTGGACGGGTTTGCGCCTCATGTTCTGGAGATGGGAAGCGACGACTCTCTCTACCTATAAGAACGAAAGCTCTGGAAACTGACAGTTTAAAGGGGCCAATCAGTGACTTGTGCTGCGGCAAGAGCGGAGATCCCTCAAAGACTAGCACCGTCTTCTCTTTTTCCTAGCTTTGAGTTCACTCCCTTTCTTCGTTCTGCTACTGGACTTATACCATGAGCCTATCCTTAAAGCAAAGGGTGAAATTTATACCAACAAGACAAAGTACTCAATACAACATCCAATCCATCAACACAAGAATGTAATCAACAACCACATAGTTCCATTCTCAACCATTCATAAAATCTAAAAATTCCATAAAGAAGCACCAATTACATGTTTTGGAAACTAAATTACATCAATTGTACAAGAGGAACTCCCTTATTATAGAACCCTTGCTTAAATCACTTCAACTCATCACTAAGAGAGCTTGAGAAGAGCCTAGCCACACATAGAGATGTTAGACTGCAAGAAGCTGCTCCAACAAGTCACCCACAGTGGAAGGATGGAAGGAAGATGGAAAAATGAAGGAAATACGCAGAAACTTTGAGAAAGAGATGAGGGAGGATATTTTTATTTTGGGAGTTGAAAAGATGAATGAATGTGTCTCTGCATCTCTTAAGTGTATTTAGGCAGAAATTTGAGTAACCAATTCAGGTCTTAAGGTTCCTAAGTCAGGTCATATGAATAGGATCTCGATAACCTAGAGAAAAACTACATTTTTGCATCAAGAGTCTGCGAACCCACAGCAAACCTTGTAACATTTCTAGGACCGTCTCTGTATGATTTGCCATAGAGAACAAGCTAGCAAGCCCCTCTATTTCTTTTCTTCCTCTGGTTTGCTTTTTTTTTTTTCTCTTTTTGTCCACTTATATTTGGGGATGATTAACCTACAAGTCTTTGTAAATTTAATCAATTTTCAATTTCATTCCTGTAGTTTTTTTTTTTTTTAATTAGAACCTCATACTTTTACTTGTTTTAATCATATCATTGTAGTTTTTTTTTTCTTTTTATCAGATCCTTAATTATAGCTTCTTCTATATTTAAATTAGATCTCTTGGTTTTTATCCTATATTATATAAATTATATTAATATCATCTTAACTGTATTTAGGCAGAAATTTGAGTAACCAATTCAGGTCTTAAGGTTCCTAAGTCAGGTCATATGAATAGGATCTCGATAACCCAAAGAAAAACTACATTTTTGCATCAAAAGTCGGCGAACCCACAGCAAACCTTGTAACATTTCTAGGACCGTCTCTGTATGATTTGCCATAGAGAACAAGCTAGCAAGCCCCTCTTTCTTTTCTTCCTCCGGTTTTCTTTTTTTCCCTCCTCTTTTTTTCCACTTATATTTGGGGATGATTAACCTACAAGTCTTTGTAAATTTAATCAATTTTCAATTTCATTCCTGTAGTTTTTTTTTTTATTTTTTTTGAACTGATAGTTTTTTTTTTTAATTAGAACCTTATACTTCTACTTGTTTTTAATCATATCATTGTAGTTTTTTTTTCTTTTTATCAAATCCTTAATTATAGCTTCTTCTATATTTAAATTAGATCTCTTGGTTTTTATCCTATATTATATAAATTATATTAATATCGTCCTATAAATATAGAATATATCATTAATACAGATAATATTTGGAATATATCATTTTCAATTTCATCCCTTGTATCGCTATTCTATCTTCCTCTCTATCTCTCTTCTTTTCTTTATTTTTATAACACGATATTAGTATGAGTTCACTTTAGAAAAAAAGTGAGGTGAAATTCTCCATATAGATTGACATATCCTCATGGTATAATGCTGCTTCATAGTAATTTTCTTTTATCCTATTATCCCTTTATCCAATTATCATTTTTTTAGTCTTTCAACTTTTGTTATATATTGTTGTTCTTTATATTTAATTATGTTATCAGATCATATGTTTATGGTATTAACGTTAATTGCTCTTTTATGCTATTCTATTTCATTATATGTGTGTGTATATATATTTGTATTATAATTCCTGTTATTGATTATTTTACATAGTTATTTAAATTTTATGTTATTATGCACATTATGATTGCTTTAAAGGGCTAATATATTATGTTATTACTTTCAATATATTTTAAAGTTGTTATTTATTTTGCTATTTATGTTATTTAACTATGTGTTGTTTTGTATATATATGTTGTTTACATAATGTTATATTATCTTTATTGTACTTTCATAATATGCTGTTTGATACTCCTATTGAATTTACCTTCACATTATAATATTGTTTTTCATTTCCTCTCATTATGCCTGCTTATAAATATATATATATATATATATAAATATATTTATATAGACATATAAAGTGAAGGCCAAAATGGTTACGGTCCTGAAGAGTAATATTTGGAGTCATTGATAACGTGCTACTGAAAGTGGGCATAATGATTATAAAAATGATCAAAATGAGGATTGATATTCTAATTTCATATGATAAATGGTTAGTAACTATGGTATTCCCAAATTTCTGATTAAATGGCCAAAAGCCTCATCATTTTTTTATAATTATCATTTGTAAAAGAGCTCTTGTGATTTATAAAAAACGGCATGAAAAAGATAGTGACAATTTGATATCCAAATGTTAAAAATACCAAGCCCTAGAGGTTAATGACAAATGATTTAAACATCAAATGACATAAATAGCTTTATAGCTTTGAAAAATTCTTGATATGTTCTTGAAGACAAATACTTAAAGAAATTATTTGCTATTGAAAGTAAGGAACAAATTATAAGAGTGAAACTAAACATCATCACACTACATTGGTGGTATTAATGGTTAAAGGGCAACAATATATAAATGTCATGACTATCAAACCATAGTCATGGAAAAATATTTCTTTGGTTATTAATATGACGAGAAAATGTTATAATATGATTGGAAGTCATATAGACAAAAAGAAAATATTAAAAAATGATAAGAAGTCAAATGAATAAATATGCATCGTTTTATCATAATGTTAAATTTAAATTTATGGTTATGAACATTGTTTATGTAAGCTTCATATATTAATCATGATATGATAAATATGGTATACCCTATATCTATATATTGAAATTAAACAAGCATGGTCATCTTATAGTTAACGGAGTTTACCGTGTCAAGTTCCAAACTTCCCTTTACTCCTTTTTTGCATCAAATTACCGACGGAATAAAATTACGTCTGTAATTTGTTAATAAATATTTCTTAATAAATTTTCAATTACAAAATTACAGACAGAATTCCATCGGTAATTTGTTAAAAATTATTGAAAAAAATAAATTAGTTATTAAAAAATTCCATAGGTAAAAATTTATTAAAACATTACTGATTGAATTTCGTCGATAATTTTTAATAAATATTAAAAAATAAATAATTTATTAAAAAATTAATGATGGAATTTCTTCAGTAATTTGTTAATAATTAAAAAATTATTTATTTTAATTTATATTAAAAATATTATATAAAAATTATTTAATAAATATTATGTTATAAATATTAATAAAAATTAATATATACATATATATTTATTAAAAATTTAATTTTAACTTTTTTATTAAATAAAACGTTATTTATTACAAAATTAAATTTTTTAATAATATATATAATAAAATAATAATTATGAAATTTTATATAATAAAAGCAATTCAAAAAAATAATATTTATTATAAATATAAAATAGAAATAATAAATATAATATTATCAGGTAAAAAATACTAAATATAGTCTAATGTATATGAATATACAATATTATTCATATAAAAATAATATAAATATTAATAGGCAAATTATATATTAATAATTAAAAATATTTCATAATATATTAATTTAAATATAATGTATAGTATATATAAGATTAAATATAATTATAATAGTGGGAGTTTAAATATTATAAATATAATAATTTGCAAATAATATCACAAGGTCTTCATAGCTCAACTGGTTAAGGCAACAGCACGCGTGTAGGAGGTCAGAGGTTTGAGTATCCACTCCTCCACTTTTCAGACAATTTGTGGGAGCGACACATGGCAGAGTGTGAGAGACAACACGTGACAGGAGGGACACGTGACTTAAATTAAAAAAGGTTTTAAACGACGGAATTCTGTCACTAATTTCGGTTGCTAATTTAGTGATAGAATTCCTTCGGTAATTTTCCGACGGAATTCCATCGGTAATTATAGACGGAACCAAATTTCCATCGCTAAATTAATTAGCAAAGCTGAAATTACCAATGGAATATTTTCCATGGGTAATTTCGTTTCCATCACTAATCCGTCAGAAATTTGAAATTATCGACAGAATTCCATCAGTGAATTTCGTCGATAATTCTAATTTTTTTTTGTAATGGGTTTCTGTTTCTCTATTTTTTCACGGATTTCTCATCAAACATCAACTTATATGCCCCAATATGAAGGTAATTTGTTTTTACATTACCATCATCTATTTTTCATTTTACTTTTATCTTTCATGTCTTAAGAAGTAATGCATTATATACATATAGTTCATTTTGAGTTCCCAAAACTTTTTATTACTAGAAGGCATACAGACACTATGCAATTTTGGTTTTATTTTGGTGTTTAAACCTTTGTGGAAAGAAATGAAAATAAATCAAAAGTGAACAAGAGATTCACCACTATTTCACCTACTCTTTGACATTATACAGTTGGTTGTATTCTATGGATACAGGTGAGGATAGTGTAAGTTAAATTTGACTTGATTTGAGTATGTTTATTGATTTATTTTGTAAAGTAACTTCTATAGTTTAGACTTGGAAAATGAAATACAATTCCTTTAGTTTTTGTTGTTTTTCTTTTTATGATTGGGTTACCACAAAATTATGAGAATATATATTGTTAGTTCTTGAAGAACTTATACGTAACAACATTGATATAGTTCCTGAAGAACCAATCCATATTTATTTTATGGATGAAAGAATAATTGATAAAGAAAATCATGACTCATAAATTGATATTAGAACTTAGTCCGTATGCAAAAAAAGAAAAAAAAGGAAAAGCACTTCTATTCATTGAAGTGTATGAAAAGATAAACTAATTGAATTGAAATCCATATTTGTATGTGAGTGAGGAAGAATTTGAGCTTTCAAATGAAATGTAGGCTATTAGACTAGTATAATTGTCTTTGAAATACATGAATAGTGGAAGTTTATTGGTATGATTTGTAATACCTAAATTTTTATTACTATACTAGAGTATCTTAATTGATTTAAAACCATTTTTGTAAGTGTCAAGAGCCTGAGAATACGAAAAATTTAAAACTTTTTCTTTTCAAACATTATTCCAACTTTACTTTTGTTAGAATGGGCTTTTTAGACAAATTAAAATAACTTAAAATCTTTTCATAAATCAGAGTGGTTCATAAATCAATTAAATTACTTGAATCCTCTTATGCTCCTACCCCTTATTGATAGTGCTTGGGGAGCCCAAAAAATAATAATAATTCTAATATATCTATTTATATGTAACACTATCTATCATATGTATAACTAATAATAACTTAGTTATCTCAGTTGATAGCCTATCACTAGTCAAGAATAATAATTATTTAAATAAAAATTATTCAGTCAAGCATAGGTAAAATAAAAATTCGATAGATACAATACTAATACAATGAAACTAGCAGGCATTCTTGCTTGTTGCTTCTCAAACTACTACCTTATGCACACCGTCTCATCAACTTCCATCCCAACAATCTCACCTTAACTTCCATTCCAACAATCTCACATTCTTCCAGCTTCTCTGAAACAACAATTTAACGTAGTTTATCTTATTAACTTTATTCTCATGGATGCATTGTCATGTATACATTTTATAAACCTGTACAACTAATGATAATTTTCATCCTACTAATCTGTGTGCCATAAGCACCTACCAACCACTGATAACAATATATTTGTTAACTAGTTGAGGCCTTATCTGCAAGATTTCTTGTTATAACATTTAAAGTCACAACTAACTGATCTAGTAAAGGGGGAGCAACCCACCTAAGCCCTGGAATACTCCAAACATGAAATGAATAAAAACTTACCAATTAACTAGAACAGATATTACAAAATTGTACATGTAATTTAATTGTTACTAAAATAAACTGCTACCAGTACTCCAAACTCAAACCTGAGCTAGCTCCTTTCCTTCTTGACACCTTGAAAACCCTACTTCAATATCTTTTCCTATTTATATATGATATGAATAATAAAGTGAGTTAGTACATGTACCTTTATATTTATACTTAATGTCCCTCTCGAGTCCTAATGTATTTAATACTACCCCAGTCTTTATGTCTATGAAAGATTATAATTTACTATAACTATCTTGACCCAACCTATCCCTTTTTATTTTCAATGTTCGATTAATAAATTCCTTATGGACTATTCTTTGGAGGATATTTTAAAAATCAATCAATCAATATCAATCAATATATCTTCTAAATCTTGTAGTAATGGCTTGTCTTCCCTAATTCCATTAAATGAGAAAAAGATCCCTAAAAATTTCAAAAAGAGAGAAGTTTTATCAACCGTCACATGACACTCCTAAAAAAAACTCAAAAAAAATTATATACTTTATATCTCCACCTTCTAAATAGTATATAAATTTTTAAAATGGCCTCAATAAAAATAAGGCATATTTATAAAATGCAATTGTTATCATGTATACTATTGTCTGAGGTAAAAAAATAAAAATAAAAACATTTAACTGCATTCATTTCATACACAACTTCATAACAAACATAATTACTATACATTTAAATTTTCAAAATATTTTGTATGATTTAATTATCTTCATTTGTATACATACAAGTAATTGTTTTTTTATCAGGAGCACAAGTAATTGTTGAACTTCTTAAGATAAAAAAATAATAACAAAAAAATAAGAAGCAAAATGTAGAATGATCAACACAAGTTGTGCAATGAGATAAAAAAATCTAGAATAAATAATACAATCTGTGCAACACACGGGAGTTACGTCTTGTTCCACTAAAATCCTGTATCCTACAAATCCCAACATACATCTTCAATCACAAAACACCTTTCCAATCAATCAATTATGAATTTAACTCTTCTTCATTTTCCTTTCAACCTAAAATTGACAACTCATTTATTGCACAATTAATTATTGTAATCAAACCTAAATACAAACAGAAACTTAAAGATTAAACTTTCATAACATCACATAACTATTCAATTATTAACAGAATCATATAACAGAATTATCATAATCAAATTTTCAAAATTTATTCTATTCTTATGAAAAGCTAATATACAAATCCATAATAAATCACATCTCTATTCCTGTCAGTTCCCTTTTTCTCCACCAAAACATCACTCCACAGTACCATGAAAATGTCAACTTCACTATAGGATTTCTTCCCACCAAAACTGGCCACCATTAATTCTTCTTCCCCATCGGACTTCAGCCACCATTCAACAATTCCTTAATCCTATACAAAACATAGGCCCAATCCTATTACTCTTTTTTTTAACCCACTACAATTCTCATATATATATATATATATTCCTGAACCTTATGAGCCTAGCCAGAATCAGACCACACAAAAATGCAACATACACAACCACCTATATATTAAATAACCATTCTACCCTATATACTAACACCAAAACTTTCAAAATCCAAACTCCGAATAATTCAAGCCTATGACCTCCATATTTTGTTTTTGAAAATCATTTCAACTTCACCATTAATACCTAGATCACCCTTTAAAACCCAACTGAAATAAACATCAAATTCATCCCTCAAGACTTCATAAGCTCCATATCAGACCATTCATATTAATACAAGAAATTATGATTTCCAAACACCACCACTTATATAAATAGGAATAATCAAATACTTATCATGCAAAACCCCAAATAAATTCCAAAAAAAAAAAACATAAAACCATTCTTATTCCTTATTCTCCGCCCACTAAAATTCTCACATATATATACACCTTAGCTTTTACAATCTAGCAAGAAACGAACCATCAAAGCCAGTAGAAAAAGGGCCAGAAATTTTCAACCATCCTCATAGTATTCAATTACACATAATGAAATTCTAATTAGAATCCAATATCACAAATCCTCCCTACCACTGAACCCAGCGGCCAGCAACACTAGAAAGTAAAATTATATAACAACTTTCTATAATTTAACTCAATTGAATATCACAAGATTTTCTCCTCCCCTGCAATAACACCCTTCGGCCAGAGCAACAAGAGAGAAGAAAAATTGAACAATTAACAATCTAACATCAATGAACCATAAATAACCAACTTCAATCCTACACAATTAAACACCAATTCCATCATCTTCATCATAGGCAGAAACATCATAACAGAATAACAGAAATTCAAATAAGAAATCGACAGAACAGGGAAGAACAAGAAGAGGATCAGAATCAAACTACTCAAAATCATTTCATTATTTCAGCCAAACATATATCACAATAGAGTAGAAAATTTCATGAGGTAGAGACAAGTATTCACACCCCCCTTTGAACCCATCGGATTCGAATGAAACAGGGGAAGAAATTATTCAAAAATTCCCAAACTTCACAAATCATACTTACAAGACCTATATGTACTTAGATTCACTCCTAAGCAAGACTAATTAAACATTTAAGCTATGGTTGCCCAGAAATCAAGGGAAATGGCGTCGGATAAACATTAACCAAGGCCTATTTTGAGAGAAATCGGACCCAAAGCAACCTTCCTTCACAAAATCACTTTAAGAATACTCTTAATCGAGTCTTAAGCTTCATTTTTATGCATTTAGAAGTTTTAAAAACCCCAAAATCCGAATCATTTCTCCTCCCCAAAAGTGCTGAAATCGGACTAAGAAGGAAGGGAAAATGAAGGAGAAAGGCTTACCCAAGGCCGACCTACACTTCTCACGTGTTTTCACCACTCCTCGCCGCCGATCGTCACCGTTGCCGCCGTGGTCCGCGGTTGAAGCTCGAAGAAAAATAGAGAGGGTGAGAAGAACAGAGGGAAGTCGGGACAGAGAAAGAAGAGTGATGGTGAATAGGAACACGTGAGAATATATATAAAAAAGATAAGGATGAAGAGATCTTTTAATTAGGTAAATTACTATTTTACCCCTCATGTTATAACTAAAAATATTTTCAACTAAGGGCAGATATTGTCATTTTCATTTTCTCATTCCCATTTTGCCCTTCTTTAAAAATTTTAATTACCATTACCATTTTCAAATAAATCTAAATTTACTCCCAAAATAATTTCTCTAGATATGCTTTAATTTTCAAATTTATTTATAAGGCTTTTTAATTATTAAATAATATCTCAGGAATCTAAATATTCTCTTATTAATTCTTTTTTGCAAATTAAATTTTATCTTCTAATTATTTCTATTTGTTTCTTCAAGAAAATAGGCCTTAAAATTTATTAAAAATACCTAAAACATCATAAATTTATTTTTAATGCTTTTTAATATTTTAATGACATTCCCAAAACCTTAAATAATTCCTTATATCTATTTTTTAAAATTTTGGTGTGTTACATGATTCACAATTGAGGGGGGAGATAGTTGGAATAATAGTGTGAATTATGTTAAATGTTGAAAGAAATTATACTCATATTCTCTTCAAAAGCCTACTTTATCTCTAAAAAATGGATGTCATGTTATTATTTTAAATATGAAAATTTAAAAGTTTAATATTTGCTAAGAAACATGATACAATAAACCGGAAGTTTATTGATCCATTCACATTTATTGTTGGCATAACTTGTTTGATCATTCAAGTCGTATATATCAAACATTAAATTATCGACATCCATTGAAGAATCAGAAGAGTCTTCATGAATAGTTACCATAGTTCAAGAATTATTATGTGCTACTTTTTTTTAAAAAAATTGTAATAAAAAATCACTAGTTGTTATTTGGAATTGATCTTACATCTCTAGAAATATATCAAACTCATGATAGGCCCATTCAAATAGCATGTAAACCGTACAAATATCCAATAAATTTGATAGATACAATTAATTTCCATCTCAAAATTTTTAAATGTGTAACACATATGCCTATTAATCTATCACAATATGTATAAGCTGATATTTAAACAAAGTTGAAATAAATAGTGGGTAAGGAACTCCTTCTTCTTGTTTCTAAATGAAACAAAATAATGTTTCAAAAGGAAGCAAATGGATTTGACTTACACCGAATGATTATTTGACTATCATTCAACAAAATTATCCAAACATGAGAGGAAGAATTGAGTAGTTGAAAAAGAAAATATATTGAATGCACTATAGTTATCAAATGTAGACCCTCAAATATAGTATGAATCAGAAATTCATCATACTTTTCATTCATGAAATATTACAAAATATATGTCATATATAATAACTGGCCTAATAAGAATTATTAAATCTCATATTCTAATTGAAAATGCTCTTACAAATGTGACATGCATAAAAGCATGAGAAATCAGTAGTTTCCAAGTGTAAATAATTCGGATAAACAGGAGCTTAGAATTAAGATGATCATAATGAAAAGGCACGTCTACAGAAGAGTGTCAAGACATAACTAATTGAAAAACCTCAAAAGAGGTTCAGGTAGCTGAAAAAAAATAGATATCTCTATAAGTTATACCAAAAAAAGAAAAATGAAACCGAAAAGAATAAAGTAATCGAAAACAATTTGGAAAATGATATCACATGATCAAATAAGGATCTTATTCAAAGATATGTCATTAGAAGGAGACATAAAGATGATTGGCCTAAAAGGAAAACAAAAGGGGAAGACAAAATGAAAATATGATTCCTACAGTTCAAACACCCAAAATATTAAGTTATTATGGGACTAAATATTTATATGAAATATAGAGTTTCACAAAGTTAATGAAGATTATGATAAGATGTATTATTTTGTCATGGATACAATTATTTTGCATATCATTATAAGTCTGGCAATAAATGAAAAGAAAATATACGTCAATAGTTAAATATTGTGAGATTTAAATGAAAATCCTTGAAGGATCTTAAAAATTAGAAGCATGTATAAAAAAATTATTCAACCTGTAGTATCTCTTATAAAATGTACAAATTTTCATTTTACTTAACTAGTAGATCGAGTTATTAAATTCCACAATAATTTTCAAAATCATAAATAGAGGTTCCATATAAATATTTGCTAAATTATTCATATCACGTGTTAAAATTTTGTAGAATAATTAAGTTTTTGCTGGTACATAAATGGATGATGAATTTGAATAAATACATGGATGCGAGATATATCATGGAGCTATGTTAGAGGAATACATTTTAGGAGAATATGCGATGATAATGCAATACGACCAAATAAGATATGCTCAAGTAGTTGGACTAAATATGCTCAAAAAATTAGTATACTCAATTGAAACAAAAGGACAAAAGTGATGTTGTCACCAAGGGGAGTAAAAATGATGTAGCTGTTATGTGGAAAACTAAAACTCATTCTATCTTTAGCAGGAGAAACTGTCAGGTTATACTATGTTTCCCTTAATCATGATTTTGTCCCACTAGTTTTTTTTTGTAAGGTTTTTAATGAGCCAGCTTTAATAAGTATTATATACTCCTTTTCCTTGACTGGGTTTTTTGTTTCATTGGGTTTTTCCTAGTAAGGTTTTAATGAGGCACAATATTTGTTTGTAAACATCCAATGAGGAGTGCTATAAATAATATGGAATATTGATGTTCATAACATATGCTATCCTAGGATCCCATCTCTTGGTTAACTACATCATAACCTATAACTTCCACATTGAAAGGTGTTAAGTTTATATTCTCTATAACCTCCAATCGTACCATAATGTAGCATAATTCTCTTCTTTATGTACTTATAACTCTTTAGGTTAGTTTTCATTGCTTGGAGGCTTATAAATGGAGGCTGTGTACAAAGCATTGATACATACAAGTGAATGAGAATAATCCCTTGTTTTCTCTTAAATTTCTTGTGTTGTTATTCTATCTTCCACTCTTCATCTTTCTTCTTTTCTTTGTTTTTATAACAGATTCAATAATGTTTTCTTCATATAATTGAACAGGCATTATTTTGGTATATAATTAATTTTAATATAATTATGTTCACGTAATTATTAATTTCTATTAGAATTTATAGCAATAATTTATATAAACAAGAAAAATATCCCCGTGCTATGCACGAGGTTGTTTTATTCGAAGATAATTTGTTTGAATTTTTAACGTGTAGCTTTTTGTTGTGTCAATAATTTTAATAATTGTTTTTATCTCAGAATATCTTTATAATTTATTAATTAAATATTTCTATAATTTATTCGTTGTCTAAAATTTTAACCCTAAAACAAATTGGTTAGGGAAAGTAACCAATACTATAAACAATAATCTATTTGCTCTGTTTTAATTGAATTCTGGATAAAGTATACATACTTCACCTTACCATCTGAAAATATTATAAATTCCAAGAATATTAATAAGAAACCTAAATGAATGATTTAACAAAGTTGAATATAATATCGATATAAAGTGCCAAGTATAACTTGAACAAAATGGAATCATAGGATTTAATATTGTATCACAAAAAATTATAAAATTAAAATTTTAATTCAAATTTATGTTTTAGCAAGAAAAAATTATTTTAAATGGATATAATTTTTAGATTTAGTATGAGGATTCATCCTCCAAGACTCAAAGCCAATGAGTTGTTTGTTTTTCTGAACTATGTTGTTAGTGAAATACTTTATGGGTTCAAAAGCTGTGAAAAAAGACATGCATAAGGATAAATTTTGAAGTTCAAATCAATTGTTATTTTTTCTTATTTACATATGGGCTATCTAGAAATTTTATCAAATTTTAAAATCCCCAATTGTGTCACATAACCTAATCTATGATTTATTAAATTTAGTGAACAAAATTAGAATAGCGGTAATTCAAGTTTCTCTTAATCAAAATTTCCATTTAGAATTTAGAATCCCTTGATAAATCGTGATAGCTCATTAATTTACAGGGCACATTCAAATTTATTAACAAATCAATAGTAATAATTAAATAAAGTCCAATAATTTTTTTTAACAATTTCATTTTGGTTCACTTGAATTTCTTATTTGATTTAATCATATACCAAAGATACTGGAGTGTGGATAAGATTTAGGGTCACCAAAACAATGAACATTAACTATCACCTACCTCTGATTTCAAATCACCACGTTTGCACCCTAATCTGATTTCCCCCATAGGTTTTTCTTGCAGATCTTTTTCTGATTTATGAACCTAAAATGCAAGCCGAAGCCTAGCATGCCAGTATACATTTCTCTCCAGGCCTAGGCCTAGTTCTTGTTGATCTCCTGGGAGAAAATAGAGACAGCATCTAGAGAAAAAAAGGCATGTGTTTGCACATTAAATTTCCTGTGTTATAATCATATAAATAACCCCTAATGAAATTGAGAAACCGGTGGTATCTATCTACATATCTAAACTTCCAAAGACTTTTTTTGTTAAAATATAAAAAAAAAATATTAGATTTAAAATATATTTTCTCAATATTTTATTTTCTCAATATATTTTTGTTAAAATATAAAAAAAAATATTAGACCTCTTCATCAAATCGAGCACATTGCGGCCTTTCTCCGAACAACCCACTCTCTGAGAATGGAAGCAATCATATCATAGATATGTTGACATGAAGTCAAGAATCAAGATCAAGATTTAAGAATAAAGAAGGAAGAAGAAGAAAATATGTGGTGGGAGGAATGATTGGCTTTGTGTGTGCGAGTGTATGTATATAAGGAAGGGGGCGTTTATGGGGAAGAGGAATTTGGAGAGGCTGATTATAACGTTCAGAAGAGGAAGGCAAACCGATAAGTGGAAGAGGCTAAAACATCATCTATGGCTTGATTACATCATTACCTCTTCATTACTAATATAACGTATTTATAGGAGTTAATAATGGCCCTTTTAATTGGAACCATGTTTAGGACAATCATTAATGATTGAAGATAAAAATAAAAATAAGTTTTAAATAAATAATTTATAAAGACCACATAAATATATAACATAAATATTTCATATGGAAAATAAAAATATATAATCAATAAAACGTTTACAATTAATATTTCATTGATTAGTGGTTTAATTGATTTTTATCATTGGAAACGCTTACATATATTTCAGTTCATTAGTGGTTTAGTTGATTTTTATCATTGGAAACGCTTATGTTAAAATAAACTACCATTACTTAATTGATTGATTGAATAATATTTTATCCATACAATTGAATATGCATTAATTGTGGTGATTTATGGGATTAACGGATTTTAAAAAAAAAAGCTAAACGGCATCCGAAAGAATGTGCATTATTGTAAAGCATTGGTTAATAGAATATATTCCTCTAAACGCCGTCTCCACGACATTTAGAGGAATATATTGATTAATATAAGGGAGATTCCAATTTTATTTATATATAACCCTATCGGACTCAATGCCTCAACAGTTTTTCATCGGGTTCTCATCTACCACTAAGGTGACTATCCCCGGTTATTATTTTGAGTTAGAACTCAATTCTCAAATTAGATCATCCCTGGAATCATAATCACCAGAGGTTTGTGCTCTATCATTTAGTAAAGATCTTTTCTTTTCACATATTGTTAATTATTCCTTAATATTAATCATATCAAACTAAAATAATGAATTTTAGGAGGATTAAGAGTATACTTATCTTATGCAACTTGTCCTTCACTCGTCTCTTCTAAGACATTGTAGTCGAGTTTAGAAAGATTGCTGCCTTTGAGGATTTCTCCAACCCATTTGCTTTGTGCTTTCATTTTCACCTATATGGAACTCATCCATAATTTCTCCATATCAATATTTTTCATATAAAATGTGGTGGCCCTAACCCCATCTCATTTGTTATGAGAATCTTTGAACTCATTGCCTCACTCTCAACCAGTTCATCTACCACTAATAATAAGATGGTTGAGTTAGAATACCATTTTAAATTAGAACTCAATTCTTAGATTATCTCTGGCCCTAATAGTTACCAGAGGTTTATACTTTGTTATCTCAGTCCCACCATAGGAATGAGGACTAGCCTATTTCGCCCAATCTCTGTATTATAAAATCAAAAAATTGTCCCTGATGTAGACAAACAAATTGTATGACTCAATTCAACATTTCTTCACAAGAGAAAATCCCAAAATAAAATTAGTAATTTAGAACAAGAGTTAAGGGAACACCCTATCCAATAACTCTGCCACGATGAACACCAAAATGGATGACGCAGGAGGAATAGCTCTTAAGATTGTTAGCGTCACCACCTAAATTGTTGTAATTCAGTTCATCGTCTAGCTTTCCTCCATTGATATATAAATCTGGTTGCTGCAGCCCTGCAAATATTCCAATAAGTAGTTCAAGTTTGAGTCACGCCCTCAGGGCACTGCCCTTAAGAGCTTTTCCGCAACTACCAGTAAAAGAAGTTGCGGCACTACCCAAGATTAAATGAACTCTTCATGTAAAATATACAGAGAGCAGAACTATGGAAGATGATAAACTCAATAAGGCAGAAATAATCAAGAGGAGGATGGAAAATGCTTGAAACTCATAAGCCTCACTTGAACTTCTAACTAGAGCACTTCATATAGGCATCATCAACCTGAGCGTTGTTGGCTGCCATTATATCACCATAAAAGGCCGGTTTTTATGAGGAATAAAAGCCATAAAAGTGTTTAAATTAATGGTTACAGACATTGTGAAAGAAAACCTTTTATGACCATAAAGGCATAAACATGTCCGTTGGGAATATAAATAAATCCAACAAAACCGTCAAAAAAATTAAGAAAATGCCAACATCTCATTCCATAGTAAAGCTAGCAATATAGAGATTGCTTGAAGAAATAATGTTCAAACAAACAAACGTCTAGATGCCACGATTAAAGGCTCACAAAAATGTGTTTTGTTGTGGTAAACTCTTTTGTAATAAAATAATATTTTATTTTCCAATTAAATAGTGCTTAGTCCACCATGAACTCATGCAAAAGGGGTGGGAAGAAATTGCCGGATTTCGTCTCCGATGGCCCATTTATTGTGCGAGTCCACTCCTCCTCATGATTTATAATTAACGAGCTGAATCTCCCGTGAGTTGCACGGAGAGCTAATCGTTAATTTCATGTAATTGAGTTGATTCGGTCCAATAAATTTTATTTACTTGTCTTAATCTCCCAAAAGTTTTGATCAAAGGAAAAAAATCTCCTAAAAGCAGTCCCATAAGTTTTATATTAGAAAAATAGTACAAATTCATAACAATAGCATTTTTTTTGCAATAATAGAATGATATTTTAGTGATTAAGATTAGAGCCTCAAATCTTGTGTTATAAATTATCTTCTAAAAATGACATATTTTATTTTTCCTTGTCAGAAGGCAAAGTTAAAGACTCAGTTTTTTTTAAAATTACAATAACTATACTCTTTAATGACAGAAAAATTAATCATTTGCATTTTACGAAAAAAGAATTTCAAAAATCTTATATTCATTTAATGTTATCTATCTCAAGGGCTTGTCTATTTGGTGCCTCATGCATGGCTAATCTTGTAAGATTTCATCATTCAACAAACTGTTTAAAATGATCCCTAAATTTTTTTTTTTTGGATCAATTTTAAAATGATGCCTAAATTGTCACATAAAAAGACAATATAGTCATTTCTCAACTATAAAACTCTAAGGTGAACCAAAGCTAACCAACAATAAATTGAAAAGCATATTGACATATTTTTTGTGTGCTTAAACTCCCCCGTGAGATTCAATTTATTTGATCACTTTCTAATTTCTAATAAAATCAACTACACACAATTACCTACAATAAAAAAAAGTTTATATTGAAGGCAATCCCTCCTAAAGAAAAGGTCCAAGCACAACAAAGACCGCGCAACTTTGCCTAGTTAATTAGTAACATAATGCTTTTAAAATACTCTGAAACATTAGGGCGGCAAATGTGAAAATATTATTGAGTAACAACATGGAAGTCATGAGAAAAATTAGAAACATTATATAAAAATCAAACTTATGTCATAAACGTGCTAATATGTGATTTGTTTTGACATTATTATTATTGATCACACTCTGATCTGTGATTTGTGCCAGATTTTGAGCATATATTATTAGCCCAACCACTTCTTGACAACAATTTCATTATCTTATTAATAACAAAGCTTGTACCATGTTGATGTGAAAGTAAGAAGGCAAATTGTGAAAATAAAAGGGGACAGAGCCAAGTCATTAAAAACCATGAAATCTACAATAAGAGAGTTGCCCTTTTGTTTTTGACCCAAGGCAACTTTTAATACACTTTAACGTCTAATAACAACATAATAAGATATTTTTCTTGTTCCCTTATGCAAGTTCTTTTTATTTTTCCCTATTTTTGTCTGTGGAAAACTATTATTGTAAAAAAAAAAAAAACAGGAACAAATTTAGCACGATGTTAACACATAAAATGACTATAGAAAATTTAAACTTTGGTAATTAGGACTTCTGTACACTGTCACCTCCGATTCATCCCAAAATATTTATACTATTCACCAAATCAATAACCTTTAATTAATATCAGTTCTATTTATATCAGCGCAAAAGGAAAGCTTCATAAATTTGCACCATCCGTCATAACATAACCTGAGAAATATTATTCAGTCAAACCCAGGCTACCATATAATAGTGATAAAAGAGTATTCATTTGTTTATAGAACTTGGGCATAAATAACTTTACATATAATCATATTACTGCAGGAAACATTTACACATTCAATATATCTCTCGAAGGGCAGCAAAACCTTATATTTTCACAAATAATGTCATGGAGCATTGCGGAAGAAAGACAACGATGCACCTAATGAGCGAAACAACAAATGGAAAGATACAAAAAAAAAAAAAATTAAATCTATCTAATACTTTCCGAAATATTGTATACATTAAGACCTGCTTGGAACAAATGAACATCGAGAAAACATTAATGATAAAATCCACAAGCCCATAGAGCTCACAAAAAATGAATAGAATGGAGTATTAACAAAATGAAGTTAACAAAAAATATGCAGTTAATACAATGATGGTGCTAAAACTTATGAGAGGATACCACTAAATCCACTCCATAATTTTCAATACTGATTCTTCACTCAGACCTTCATTCTTAATTTCTTATCGACCTTTCCTCAACTAACTTGTTCCAGAAACTCTTCCCAACAATCAACATATGTCCCGCCAAGGAAGATGAACAAATGAACATCGAGAAAACATTAGTCATAAAATCCACAAGCCTATAGAGCTCGCAAAAAATGAATAGAATGGAGTATTAACAAAATGAAATTAACAAAAAATATGCAGTTAAGACAATGATGGTGCTAAGACTTATGAGAGGATACCACTAAATCCATTCCATAATTTTCAATACTGATTCTTCACTCAGACCTTCATTCTTAATTTCTTATCGACCTTTCCTCAACTAACTTGTTCCAGAAACTCTTCCCAACAATTAACATATGTCCCGCCATATAGATTTTTCTCATGGCTGCTGTGATGTACCCAGAGTTCCAGACTATGAGCTAATGAGGCAACATTGAAGCCATTATAACTGTCCTTACACAAATTAGGCTACAACTGGAAGTTGTAGAAACTATATAGTTGCTTGAAATCTACTGGTACAGTTTAGACGTAAGGATTCTCTCCAGTTTCAGAAATGATAACATGATAAAAGGTTCACTTAAATAGTAATCAATCATAATGTCTACAGTATCATTGCTATCATCTCCAGGAAAAATTGCAAATCATATACAAAATGCAACAAAATGATCATGTAATTTCAAATTTCTAACTAAATATATATTGACAAGAGGCAAGTAAAAAAGGTTGTATGTAGCTGTCCTGGCCTATCAATACTTACTTGATTATAAACAACAAAACCCAATCGTATTATAGTGGATCACTTGATTAAAATAATGGAGAAGACATGCTCAGATAAAATCCCACACCACAAAGAAGAAAGAAACTCGAACACTTAAGCTTTAGAAAACCAAACACTTAAGCTTTAGATATATCCTACAAAGGTTAAACTAAACAAAAAAAAATATGTTAAAGCAAAGGTAAAGGGCAAAGAACACAAGCATGAATCTGTTACCGCTTTGCATGAGATCCAAAATTTGCACAATGATCTCAGGAAGCTCTGAGGAAAAAATCTGGTAAATAGCTGGGAAGCAATACCGAAATGGACATCTGGGAAGCAAAATCAAAATGTTAAATCATACTGTATGATTTTAGGTGCTTGAGACTGAGATGAAAAAGAACATCCCCTCCAACAAAACATTCATCAAACACCAAATAGAAAGAAAAAGAAGAGAAAGGGTCATGTGGATGGAAAGGAAAAGGAAGGAGAAGGGAGAGAGGGTCACAGGAGAGGGACAAAAGGAAGGAGAGAGAGAGAGAGGTAGAGAAGAGAGATGATGTTCACGTGGATTATTATTATTTAAAAATGATAAAACACATTATAATGGAATATAAAACAAAAAAAGAAAAAAATGACAACCTCATCTCCTTTCCCACTACCACCACCGTCACCCTCATCATCTTCCTCCACAACTCCCCCTCTCAAAGACTGCGACGCCTCCCTTCCTCTTCAACCATGCCGAATGCGACGCCATAATTTCAGCAAGGTAAGCTGCCTGAAAATATTCCATCGCTAGCAGAGAGGAAAAATAGACCAGAACAAATGCTGAGCTTAAAAAACAGAGCCGAACAGAGGCATTCTTAAAGAGAAGCAAAGGAGGAAATAGTTGGAAAAGGAAACGATGTTCACACTAACAACAACATAAATGATGCACAACCAGAACAAATGCTGAGCTTAAAAAACAGAGCCGAACAGAGGCATTCTTAAAGAGAAGCAAATGAGGAAATAGTTGGAAAAGGAAACGATGTTCACACTAACAACAACATAAATGATGCACAACTACCTCTAAACCATTATTTATTATGAGTAATGTTCAGCAATAGAAGAGGCAGATCAATCTCACCTATTAGAAGAAGCCAAAATGGGAGCATGGGGGAAGGCTGGGTGTATCGAATGGGAGAAGGCAACACCCACTAAAATGGTTTGACCGAGCCACAATCATTTGAGTGTCTCACTAAACTTTAGTATGGCTTTCGGAGGAAAATATGCCCACAGAGCCACGTATGCCATCTCGAAATCGGCCATCGTTAACGCAGAGGAAAAGATCACAAAACAGAGACTGAGGCAAGCCACGATATCAAAAACCATGTCAAATGAAAAGGCAAACATAAACAAAAATTTGATCAGGGAAATACAGTGCATAATCGGTATTGACATAAATGATTGAACTTACACTCTGGAATGTTAATTTAATACCACTGCGAATCCTTCTTGGGTGTCTGAATGATTATGAAGAACTCTTTCCCACAAAATCGCCATTTCTGAAAATCTTCCATCGCTAGCGGAGAGGAGAAATCAAACAGAGAAGAGACTGAGCTTGAAAAACAGAGCCAAACAGAGGCGTTATTATAGAGAAAGAAAGTAGGAAATAGATGGAAATGGATACAGATATTCATTATTTATTATGAGTACTACGCAGCAATAGAAGAGGCAGATCAATCTCACCTAATAAAGGAAGTCAAAATGGGAGAATGGGAGAAGGTTGGGTGCATCGAATGAGAGAAGGTAACACCCACAAAAAATGCTTGACCAAACCACATTCACTTGAGTGGGATAGTCAGGATTTTGAAAGCTGAGAACTGAACTTCGGAGGGAAACTTGTTTTTCAAAATTTGAAATTGAAATTTGAAGAAGCTAAAGTGAATTTGAAGTTTGGGCTGGAGTTTCTGTCCTACGGGTGAGAAGCCAAGGCTTGCACGTAGCCCAAGGAAGAATGGTGCGGCTTGTGAACAGTGATTTGTGTCACAAGCCGACCATTCACTTTAGCTTGCACACTGTTGGAGTACTTTTTGGAAGATTGGCGGGAAGGTAAATTTTTTAATGTATAAATAGATAGATAGATAAATAGATAGATAGATAGATTCAAGATTATCTATTACTTATACCCCACAATCCCAAATAATGTGGGACTTATTCCTTATGACGCACCAACTCAAAAATGCCAACAACAACTATGGAGGAGGAGGTGATGTACGATGTCAATGAGGGCAATGGAGCTCTGAATCTGAAAGGCTGAAGGTGGCGAGGCAAGTGGTGGCAGAAATAGGCAGAGTTTGTGTTGTTTCTGGTGGTGGGAAGTGGAGTTGTTGGCGGGACTAGAAGCTGTGGTGATGCCTCCGATTAATGGAAGCATGGGAGTGGGGTTGGGTGGTCTGGGAGGAAGAAGATGATTTTTTTTAAAAAAAAGTAGTAAAATCCAAAGCCTAGTTAGATGCCAGCAAAACAAATAGTGTTGATGAAAACTCAGCAAAACTTAACACCGTTATTATGGTCCTTTTTATACTATAGGGACTAATTGTATAAAGGAGTAAAATTTGAGGGGCTAAAACCTACACTTTGAAATTACAGGGACTAAAACCAAAACGAGGTCAAACTATAGGGACTAAACATTATATATTAACCCTAAATTAAAAACACCACCTATGGGGCGAATACGAGATTTTTTTTACACTTCCGGAGTGGATTTGCACCTTAACACAAAAATAAAAAAAAAGTAAATGAAGTTTTGATTTTTTGTTTCCTCCACTTTAGCACTGATCATATTCTCCTCGTTAAATTAAGAATGAAATACATTGTCATCCCTTACATTTTGCCTTAATTACACAGATCTCCCTTCTATTTTGGAAACATATAGGTTAATCCAATCAATTAACACGGTTCGGAATATCCTAAAAAGATTTTAAAACATAATTTTTAACTTAAATTTATATTTTATTTACTATTTTACCCTTCATTTTATTAAATCCCTAAATTATAGGAGTATTAAATTCATTTGAAACCACAAATTTCGTCCTAAATAGATAACTTAAAATTAGGTGATTAAAAATTCAATTTTTTATTTTTTATACAAAATTCAATTGGTTCTTTAATAAATGTATAATGGGCCAAAATGTGGTTAGAATCTGTAGCAGAAACTATGCTTGATATCGTGGAAAAAGTATGTGTTTAGGAATTTAAAATCATAAATTTAAATATCTCAAGAATTTATATGATTTGCATCTTACTATCAATAAAAATGTATCAGAAACCTGATTCTGTAAATTTAAAAGAATTTAAAATAAATAATTTTTAATGAGTATATTTAAAAATTGAAATTATAAAGTTTTTGATTTAAATAAAAATTAATAAATTTATTAAACATATTAGAAAGTTTGAACATATATGTGTGTGCCGCTTAAAAAATGTGTGCTAGAATTATTTTTTATTTATAAAAATATTTTTGTTATATATAAATGTTTAAATAATTATTCTGGTAAGAAGGGATATTTTGGTTCAAATAACGTTTAAAAGTCAAATTTAACGGTCAATTAATAGTTTTGGTGGATGGAAATGAAATCTTAAATATACGAGGGAGGTTTATGTAAAGTAATCACTCTGGTCATAATTATAAGATCAAGTTGATTTTTGTGTGTGGAGGTTAATGAAGTAAATTAGACCACTAAATGATAACATATACTATATGTAACTAGATTATAGGATAATTTGTAAGGAAAATAAATTAGTTCTAGAGAAGAATGATAGGTAGAGACATGAATGCCAGTTACTTGGGTCCAAGTACGTAGCCTTCGCTTCTTTTTATGATGATAGCCGTCCAATTAACTACCCTTCATTTTCATATACCAACAACTGGCGCTTCCTAAAGCCTCTAAAACACTTGGAAATCAAGTGCTTAATTGAAATTAAGTCATGAGATCTATCGTTCATGAAGTTTATCATCATATTTCGCTTCTTTGAAGACTTTCCTTGTTCATTTCTATCAACCTTACAAATATTGAAAGATCGATCCAAAACCTGATGCTTGCGAAGAAAAGGAGGGTTTGATCATGTCATCCTTTGAAAGTAGAACCTTTTCGTTTGATACATACTTCATCCTTTTATAACTCCCATAAGAATTACTTGAATGTTGCTCAAAAGATCACTTTCTAATATGAGAAATCAGAACACGAGGATGCTTGTGTTCAAAAATCTCAAATTCAAAATTTTCCAATTTCTATTTGCATAAGTCCCTAACCATCTCAACATCAAGCTTAATACCATTACTTTGAAAGTTTGAGCTATAACATCCAAAGAGTTCATCATACTCCACACTAATAGATTTAAAACCAACAACAGAAACCTTTACTTTGTAGAGCAAAGTAAAAACTAATTTATAGTTTTAAGCAACATGCCCAATACTTAGGTAAGAGGGACAAAATTGGCCTACTTGTTCCAAGATATAATTATATTGTTGAAAAAGGTGTTATATAATTATATGATATCTTTGAGGTAAAAGGGATCAAATGCTGTGGTGAAGGCATGAGCTTAGTAGGGGGGAATTCAAGCAACCTGTCATATGATAATCAGAAGTTAGCCTTTTTACATTATCTTTTACCTCTTTACAATTTCAATCTCTCAATATAGCTCTCATTTAAGGTTAAAACAACCCATCTCTCCTCTCTTTGCTCTCTCTCTCCCCCCCACTCTCCCTCCCATTTCCCCCCTTCTTTAAACCTTTAACAATAAACACCAGAGATTTTCGTGCGGCAGGGGGAGCCTTGCCCTTTTTCCATGGCTTCTCATCTAAAAAGCTTAATTAAAATATGTAAGAAATTAATTTTAAAAGTTATTCTATTAATATAAACCCAAACAACATAGGGGAAATTGAAAGAAAATGTGTGTTACTCACAAGCTCTCTAATTATTTTTAAAACATAACATGAACATGCCTCAAAATCTCCTTATCTCTATTCTGTTTCATGGTTGGAGTGAGTAACCATCTCATTCTACTCTCTCCCCGTCTCTTCTCTCCCTCCCTCCCTCCTCAACTCTCCGTACACTCCTCCTCCTCCTTCTTGTTAGTTTCTTGCTTGTATTTTCAGAAAGTGCCTAAATTATCCAACCTGATGCAGTGACCCGATGGCACCTTTTAGTGCCACTTTCCGTGTAAGACCACTTGAACCACGAGCGAACCCTCCAGTCCTTCACGGCGGTAAAGCCAGAGAGGGCACTGAAAGCGGACTTGAGGACTTCATGGAAGCCATTTCCTGCATCACTAAAAAGCTTTAAATTGATGAACAACAACAACAACAAGTAGTTCAAAAGGAAAGAGCGAGACAATCTCTCATAGCAGTGAGAAGCACCAACCAATATTCATATGCTAGTAATCAACGGACCATAATGAGTGGATGTAGGGAAGAAAATGCATATTCTCATTTGCGCCATTTACCTGCAAATCCAGATGTTGTTAAACTGCATTGCCGAAATATTACCTGATTTAATATAAAGAGTAAAATACACTAACCACCCCTCTATTTTATCTACATTACAGCAACCTTCCTTCTATTTTAAAAACATATATAGACCTCCCTAAAAATTAAAATACATGTTACATAAACCTCCCTTGCTCATTGGATATTTCTTTTTCATCCACCCAATAGTTAATCAATATTTAAATTTGACTTTAAACCCTTCTTTTGACCAAAAGACCCCTAACAAACATAAGAATTTTTTGAAGATTTATATTTTCCAAAAAAATAGTTTTTTATATGTAACAAAAAAATAATTCTAATACGTGTATTTCAAAAAAATTAATATTTTACTAAAGATATTACTTTTTATTATATTATAACATTTAATAATTATACTTTTTCAATAAATTTATTTATTTAGAATTCTTTTAACTGATTAAAAATATTTCAAATGCATTTGTTTATTGTACTTTTATATGATATGCATAAATCAAGTAAATATGGTAGATTTTGTAAATCATTTAAATTTATATTTTTTTTAAAAACTGTTGCAAATATTTATAAACATATTTAGTCAAGTATATGTTTATTTAAATAATTAATCAATTTTTCAATAATTAGTTATCTGTACATTAACTAAATTACTCAAAATTTTATCGATAAAAAAAATCAAATAGATATTTCATAAAAAAACACATCAAGCAAATAATTATTTATGAAAAATGGAATATCAAATTAAGAAAATAAAATCTCTTAACTTATTCAATATAAATTTAGTCAAATTAGGTATTTAATATGATGAAGGTAAATTGGTAAATGAAATGTATTTAGTATAAATTTTAACTTACAATAGCATCTTCGTAGAATATTCTTAACGGAGTTAACGGTTTGGACCTAAGTATATGTTTTCAAAATAGAGGAGATGTCTGCGTAATTAAGCTAAAATACAAGGGAGGTCAGAGTATTTTACTCTAATATAAATAGAAAACACAAAACAAAAGTGGGTGAGGACACACTCACGGGCTTCATCAATGTTACTAAGCAGATTGGAGGGAGTTCGGTGCAGGAAATGACTTATTTGAGGTCCATATATATATACAGGAATTTTTGGATGGAATTACGAACATTCAAATTTGAATTTGAATGGTTGAAGTAGACAATGGGGGAGGGAAAAATTCTACACGCCTCCCAAGCAATAGCATAAGTCGTCCTTGCCATGCTTGTCTCACAAGGAACTGAAAGCAAATTATTGCATATGGGCATAAATATTGCAGACAAATAAGGAAGTCACGTGAGGAAGGGGATGTGTTGAAGCAAAATGGGGATTAGGAATGGTGATATGTGAGTAAAAACAAAAAGTATTGATGTAACATCCTAAAAATTAATTGAGGATTTGTGGGGGTAAATAGGAATTGATTAATGATAAATGATGGATTATGAGAATATTTGAAGGATTTTGAGGTATCTTTGAGGATTTTAAAGGCCTAGTTTCTTCCTTATTTGGACAATAATAATTTTGGGAGAGATTATTTTTAGGCTCAAAAAAAAAAGTTAATATGGGAGGAAATAAATAAAGGATATTATGGGAAAATTTTGAGAGTGAAAAGAAAATTTTTTATTCAAAAGAAATATCTTATTTAAGAATTTTAGGGCCCAGTAGTATATTTTCCACTCTGCCGACACTCCTTTCCTCGCCAGTAACTTGTCACTGTGCATCAATTATTATTTCCTCAACCAATCACATTCAACTACTATTTATATATATTATATTATATTATTAATATAATATATTATTATTATATTATTATTATTACTATTCATCAATTATTATATACACACGCACCTTCATCACCCATTCCTTCTTCATTCATGTTTTCTCTCTCTTTCTCACTCTCACGTCTCTCTCTTTTGCTCTCTCTTTCCACCATATATATATATTCCTATCACTGGACTTATCAGAGTCCGTCAGCATAGGAATAGTAAGTTTTTCAGCCAACTAAGCACATTTTTGGAACCCTGTAAGTCTCCTCTACATTTCTATGTTATTAGTTTTTCTATTTGTTATACTTGAAAAATTAGACATTGTCTAAATGGGTAATTTTTGGGAGTTCTAAGCTTAATAAATTGAACATTGGACCTCGATTATGAGTTTTTCTAAGTAGATTTTTCATTATTGGAAGTTTTCCTAATTATTAGGAATTTTTGGATTTATGGAAGTTTTAGAAATTGGGGCTTTTAAATTATTCGAGGTGCTTATTGGTAAATTGATGATTTTTAGATGTTTATTAAGGTCATATGAGGGGATTTAATTAATTGATTTGATTGGGGTTTGCACCTAAAGAATTATTGAGGGATTATTGGATGTTAAAGAATTTTATAAATAGTTATTGGAAAGATTAATAATTTTGGATATATGTATAAATGGAGTAGAGATAAATTATAGAGATAGAAAGGGAGAATAAATGTTAAATAGAAATTTAAAATAAGTAAGGGCAAAGAAAGGGTAGTAAGTAATTTATTTTCCAACATGTGAAATTGTTGGATAAATAATTAATTTTGGTTATATGTATAATTTTGTAGTGCTTGAATTGCACTAAGTTAGCACGGGGGAGCTGCACTAGTGTGAGATTGGTGCCAGCTATCAGGTAACCGCTTTCTGCTTATTTATGTGTGTGTGTAGTGTTAGTAAGTAATTTGAAATATTATTATTTGATAATTATGAAGTTATATGGAGATGAGATTTTGAATCACAGTTGAGATATTATTATCAATTGATGATTGATGAGATATGGAAATGAGATCTTGAAATATTATTATTTTTCATAATATAATGTCCTGTGGAGTATTATTTTGGAATGGCATAAATTTGTGATTTGAAATATTTTGAACCGAAATATATATGATTTTGGAAACTATTTCATATATATATGTATATTCTGAAAATACTGGAAGGCCTGGTGCCTGATTGTGGTGTTGCATATCTATGTTTTGTTTGTGAGAAATTATTTGTGTATGTGACACCGGTGAATTGGAAATTGTGCCATCACGTGATGAGGTACCCTGTTGCGCCACAGGGACTAATTGATATATTATGGGAAATAAAGGAGAGAAAGACGAAAAGAGGGGAGATCGCCCCTCACGGATTCAGAAAGGACGGAGATCCTTCTAATCCGTGGTACGGTTCAGGGAGGGTAGAAAGTCCCTCGTGAATTGTACCGTGGTGATCAGGGGCGGGTGGAAGGTCCCGACTGGTTCCACATGTTTTCCCAACGCTTCTATTAGGATTCGTTTGGGTTGTTGTGATTATCAATGATATATATTATTTTTGAAGATGATTTGGGATGGATTATTTTGTACTTATAAACTGTGAAAGATATTTGGGACCAAGATATGCATTATATGTGAATACCTGAGCATGCTGTTTGAACTGATATATATACATATATGTATTCCACTGGACATATTGCTAGCACACACCGCACTTAGATAAGTAGTCAGTGGTTACGTTTGGGGCTACCCCCGTTGATCTCACTTTTGCAGGTCCTAGGAGCGAAGTAGGAGGTCAAGGGAAGGATTCGGGAACTTCTCACTGATATCGTGAGATATTCTGGACCAGAAGGACAGGAGGTATTGCCACATTTAGGATCATATTTTGTATGATGCTTCCGCTGAAACTTGTTACTATTTTGGGATAAATTATTGTATAAATGCCATTATGATGTGGTAGTTGGATACTATTCTAGTTGTTATTTTGGGACCGGTCCATCTCCGCCAACTTTTCTCGGTATTTGTGAGAACCGTTAATGATTTTAGGTACCTTTGAGATGTATGGTATTTTAAGGATGATGTGTGGAGTTTAATCATGGATAATGTATATTTCTATTATGGTACTAAGAAGAAAATTATGTTGTGATGACGGAGATTGAAGTTGAGGTTTGAATTAAAAAGGTAATATCTGAATATTATGGAAAGATTTTTTTCTAACTATGTTAGTTATTTTATTAAGTTAATTCCTTTTTCTAACATAGTTAGCTACATAAATGTTTTAATGTTTAATTGTGAGTGGTTAATAGTGGGATTAGGAAGTAAATGTTACAATTGAAGCAACTTATGGTGTAAGAGATTTCTTATTTATATAGATTGGAAGAGGCAGAACAAATTATCACATTTTTTTTACCAAAAAAATTATCACATTTTGAATTGTCATGAACTAAACACTTCAACGTCAATTATGATAATTTAAATTTAAAATGAAATCCTTGTGTATAGATTATGTAAGTTAATATAAATTACGTATATCAATATTAATAATTAGAAAAATATCCCCGTGACATGGAATAACTCAATAAGGCATCTATATGAGGCTAAGAATTAAGGCATCAACAAACAATTAAATTTAGTTACTAGTTTATTAATTGGTATATTACTTAAACTCTTAAGTTACAATTATTATTTAATTATTTAAATTATGGAAATTAATATAAATTATATTAATATATATTATAAGAAAAATATCACAATGATATGGAACAACGCATCAATTAACAATTTATTAATTGGTATATAAGTTAAAAGCTTACGTTACAATTATTATTTAGTTTACAATTAATTGATTCAATAATATCAATTATTTATATATTTAATTTGGAATATGTGTTGGTATATGAATAAATATGGGAGCCGGAAAGAAATAAGCATATAAAATGTTTTCAATTTATATTTCACCCATTAGTGGTGAATTGATTTTTATCATAAATTAACCATCAGCATTGATCAAATATTAATCATATTTTGTTTATAGAAACACTTAAGCTAAAATTAATATAAATAGATTCATAAAAAATTAATAAAAATAGTTGATTCAATAATATTTTCTCGCTATAATTGAACAAGCATGAAGTTTGGTATATAATTAATTCTAATATAATTATGTTCAGATAATTATATATTTTTATTATTATTAACGAGCTGGGCCTCCCGTATGTTGCACGGGTGATATATTATATTATTGAGGTGTTAGAATGTAGGAAATGTCATTCAATCAAATAATAATCAGAAATACATGTTGGAAATGTTGGCTAACATTTAAAACAGTAAGGTAAAGGTATGGACTCATTTAAGTATAACGCCCCGAATATGAAGGAATTAATGCCGGTTTACATTCATGAATACTTCCTTGTAAACTACATTGTTCGCCTTGTTACCACGCTCAAGTTCGTTAGGGCCTCAAAACAATTTTAACCCTTCTATGCTCCTTACTCTCGATAGTGCAATATAAAGTTTTTCATATGTGAAAATCGGTTTTGAAAGGTATATTCGAATAATAATGCCAATAGTAACGATCACAGCATGCAAAATCAGTCTCACCATAATTTCAATCAAATTACAAAGTTACATTTTATAAAGCCTCCCGTGCGTTGCACGAGTGATATTTTTCATATGGTTTCATTTAAAATCATAAATATGGTTTTCCAATTCAAAAAAAGAAATCATAAATTTGTTCGCATGAGGCACAAATTAAAATTCTTATAATTCAATTGATTTATGAATTCTTATTCATGTTTAATGGCTTTCTATTACGGCAACAAGAAATGAAAAAATTGACTTACGTAGGAGAGGGAGGGACAAGCTCATTCCTCATATTTATAGGTATAGCTTATGGGTACAATATATTTTAGAATATATAATTAGTGATAGATTGACCAATCAGAATATGTTGTGGACGTCTTTAAATATAAATATAATTAGTAGATATAATTAGTGATATATATTGATAGATATAATTTAAATAAAATGAGTCTTTAAATTTAAATATAATTATTAGTAGATATAATCAGTCTTTAAATTTAAGTATAATTATTAGTAGATATAATTAGTGATAGATTAAAATAATTATACTTAAATATAATAATTCAAAAGTAATGATTATATTTTTCTTAAATATAATTAGTAGATATAATTAGTGATATATATATATTGATATATATAATTTAAATATAATCCGTCTTTAAATTTAAATATAATTATTAGTAGATATAATCAATCTTTAAATTGAGATATAATTATTAGTAGATATAATCAGTCTTTAAATTTAAGTATAATTATTAGTAGATATAATTAGTGATAGATTATAATAAGGGTAAAGGTCCAATTTTGCCTCGAAAGTAACCCAGTAGAAGCTGATTTGCCTCGGAAGTGACAAATGGAGCTTATTTACCCCGGAAGTAGTAAAAACGGCGCGTATTAGCCCCTAGAAGACACTAAATGCTCCCTTCATTATTGGAAAAGTCCAATTTTACGCTACTTTTGTTACTTCTAGGGTAAATAAGCTCCATTTGTTACTTCCAGGGCAAATCAGCTCCTACTGGGTTACTTCCGGGGCAAAATTGGACCTATAATAATTATACTTAAATATAATAATTCAAAAATAATGATTATATTTTTCTTAAATATAATTAGTGATATATATTAACTTGGTGGAAGATTATTTATATATATATAATAATTAAAAAAATGGTTAATGGTTATAACCACTCAAATATAAAAATGGTTAATGGTTAAAACCAATCAAATATAATTAAAAAAATGGTTAATGGTTATAACCACTCAAATATAAAAATGGTTAATGGTTATAACCAATCAAATATAATTAATGATATAATTAGTAGATTATATAATTAGTGATAAATTGACCCGTTGATCTGAATATAATTAATCATCTGGGCCGTTAATTCCTTATGACTAGTGTTTTGGTGGAAGAGTTTTTTTATGTTATATATAGATATAGATATAGATTATTAAATATACTTATTAGTGGATATAATTAGTGATTATCAATCTTTAAATTTAAATATAATTATTAGTAGATACAATTTTAGATGTTATCTTAAATATAATAATTCAAATAAAATGGTTAATTCCTATAACCAATCAAATATAATTAGTGATAAATTGACCCGTTGATCTGAATATAACAAATCATCTGGGCCGTTAATTCCTTATGAATGGTGTTTTTGTGGAAGAGTTTTTTAATGTTATATATAGATATAGATATAGATATAGATAGATATAAATTATTAAATATACTTATTAGTAGATATAATTAGTGATTATCAATCTTTAAACCTAAATATAATTATTAGGAGATACAATTTTAGAGGTTATCTTAAATATAATAATTCAAATAAAATGGTTAATGGCTATAACCAATCAAATATAATTAGTGATATAATTAGTAGATTATATAATTAGTGATAAATTGACCCGTAGATCTGAATAGAACTAATCATCTCGGCCGTTAATTCCTTATGAATAGTGTTTTGGTGGAAGAGTTTTTTATGTTATATATATAGATATAGATATACATAGCAATAATTTATATAAATTAATATAAGGGAAAATTTTTAGAAAAAAAATCCCCAAACAACCAAAGGACATCTTGATACACTCAATTTAACATAGGACAATTCAATGTAAATGACCTAACTGTCCAATGGCAAATTAAAAGGAAAAGCCTAAAATAACCCCTAAAAATGGAAAAACACATGTTGGTAAACCATTACACGGTCTTGATGACCCATTATATGAAGGAAAAATTCTTAGTAATCCAGTTCGCCACGTTGTTAATGATCTTCCCCAATCACAAGCAAATACATAGGATATGACGTGTACATTATAATCTGAGCAGGTACACTACAAGTCAAAAAAATAAATTTATCTAACAGCTAATTGTTTTAGGATGCCTATACTAAGGTTATAATATCCACATCATATCCTATTTGTCTGCTTATGATTAGGGGAGACCACAAATGACGTAGCAAACCTGATTCACCTAAGAATTTCTTTATACGAAGTTAGTAACACACAACAAGAAGTTGGTAAAGTTAGGAAGTTAATAAATTAAGAAACAGATGTTGACAAACCATCATACGAAGTCGGTAACACACAACAAAAAGTTGGTAAAGTTGGAAATTGGCAAATGGAAAAACACATATTGGTAAAGTATTATGCGACGTTTGTAATCCGTCATACAAAGTTGGTAAAAAAATAGAAGGATATGGTAAACCTTCCTTATAAGTTGGTCAATTGAAATATTTAACACATCTTTTCTTTAAGGGTTATTTAAGGAGTTTTCCTTTTAATTTCCCATTAGACATTTAGAACATTTGCACTGAATTGTCTTTTATTAAATTGGGTGTATCAAAGTGTCTTTTACCTATTTGGAGAGTCTTTTTCTATAACTTTCATTAATATAAATTATATTAATATTTATAAAAAGAAAAATATCCTCGTGTTGTGGAATAAAGCATCAATAAAAAATTAAATTGATATTTTATTAATTGATATATAATTTAAACGCTTAGGTTGCAATTATTATTTAGTTTTCAGTTAACTGATTCAATAATATCAATTATTTATATATTTATTTTAGTATATGAATTTTTGTATAAATAAATATGGGAGCTAGAAAAAAAAAGGATGGATTAATAACATATTATACAAATTATCGCTAATGGTGTAACACTTACTCCCAAATACACTTTTTAAGTACACTTAATCAACTTAACTCACGATTAAACATTAAAACGTTTATATAGCTAACTATGTTAGGAAAAGGAATTAGCTCAGTAAAATAACTAACATAGTTAGAAAAAGAATTTCCATAATATTTAGATATTATCTTTTTAATTCAAACCTCAACTCCAATCTCCGTCATCACAATATAATTTTCACCCCAGTACAATCACAGAAAATTATATTATCCATAATTAATCTCCATACATCATCCACAAAATACCATACCATAGTAGGTATTATTCAATAATTTTTCCCCAGCATAATAGCAAAGTTCAGCGGAAGCATTATACAAAATATGATCCTAAATGTGGCAATACCTCCTGTCCCTCTGGTCCAGAATATCTCACGATATCAGTGAGAAGTTCCCGGATCCTTCCTTTGACCGTCTATACCGTACCGCTCCTAGGACCTGCAAAAGTGAGATCAACGGGGGGTAGCCCCAAAACGCAACCACTGACTACTCATCTACGTGTGGTGTGTGCTAGCAAGGTGTCCAGTGGAATACATATATATATCAATTCATAAACATGCTCAGGTATTCACATATAATGCACGTCTTATTCCAAAAATCTCTTTTCATCGTTTATAATCGTGGAATAACCCATCACAATTCATCCTCAAGAATAGTATATATATCATTGATAATTACAATCAACCCAAACGAATCTTACTAGAAACGTTGGGAAAACACGTGGGACCAGTCGGGACCTTCCACTCGCCCCTGATCACCACGGTACAATTCACGAGGGACTTTCTACCCTCCCTGAATAGTACCACAGATTAGAAGGATCCCAGTCCTTTCTAAATCCGTGAGGGGCGATCTCCCCTCTTACGTCTTTCTCTCCTTTATTTCTCATAATATATCAATTAGTCCCTGTGGCGCAACAGGGTACCTCATCACGTGATGGCACAATTTCCAATTCACTGGTGTCACATACCCAAATAATTTCTCACATACAACACATAGATATGCAACACCACAATCAGGCACCAGGCCTTCCAATATTTTCATGATATACATATATTAAATAATTTCCAAAACCACATATATTTCCGTTTCAAATATTTCACATCACAAATTTATGCCATTTCAAAATAATACTCCACGGGACATTTATTATAAAAATATTAATATTCCAAGATCTCATTTCCATATCTCATCAATCATCAATTGATAATCATATCTCAATTGTGATTCAAAATCTCATCTCCATATAACATCATAATTTTCAAATAATAATATTTCAAATTTCTTACTAACACTACACACACACATAAACAAGCAGAAAGCGGTTACCTGATAGCTGGCACCAATCTCACAATAGTGCAGCTCCCCCGTGCTAATTTAGTGCAATTCAAACACTACACAACCATATATACAACCACAATTAATTATTTATCCAACAATTTCACATGTTGGAAAATAAATTATTTACTACCCTTTCTTTGCCCTTATTTATTTTAAATTTCCAATTTAACATTTATTCTCCCTTTCTATCTCTAAAATTTATCTCTACTCCATTTATACATATATCCAAAATTATTTATCTTTCCAATAACTATTTATAAAAATTTAAGCCTAAAATAAAATTAAACCTTACATCCCTAAATTATTTTCTCAACCTCAAAAATCCATTATTTAATCCACAATTTATTTTCCAAATCTTAATAAACATTTAAAAATTATTAATTTAACTATAGACACCTCAGATCATCAAAAGTCCTAATTTTCAATATATCTAACAATCCAATAAATTCCAATAATTAAGAAAAACCTCCCACAATGAAAAATATACTTAGAAAAACTCATAATCGAAGTCTAAGGTTCAATTTATTAATTTTAGGACTCCCAAAAATTACCAATTTAGACAATGTCTAATTTTTCAAGTATAACAAATCGAAAAACTAATGACATAGAAAGGTAGAGGAGACTTACAGGATTCCAAAAATGTGCTTAGTTGGCCGAAAAGCTTACTATTCCTATACTAACAAACTCTAATAAGTCTAGTGATAGGAATATATATGGTGGAAAGAGAGAGCAAGAGAGAGAAACGAAGAGAGAGAGAGTGAGATGTGAGGGACGAAGACGGTGGAGGGGGTGTGTGTTTATATATAAGTGATGCACAGTAACTCAATAGTAATGAATAGTAACTCAATAGTAATAATAATAATATAATAATAATATAATAATATATATGTGAATAGTGACGTGAATAGTGATTGAAGGGAGACAATGCGCAGAAAGAGGGTCACGGGAATTGAGGAATGTTTTACGGAAAGTGAATAGGAAAAAGATTAGGAAATAATGCACTACTCGGTCCTAAAATCCTCAAATAAGATATTTCTTTTGAACCAAAAATTTTCTTTTTACTTTCAAAATTTTCCCTATAATATCTTTTATTTATTTACTCCCACAATAACCTCTTTTGAGTCTAAAAATAATTTCCCCAAAAATTATTATCTTCCAAATAAGGGAAAAACTAGGCCTTTAAAATACTCAAAAATACCTCAAAATCCTTCAAATATTCTCATAATCCATCATTTCTCATTAATAAATTCCTGTTTACTCCCACTAATCCTTAATTAAATTTTTAGGATGTTACAAATGGCATCCATAAAAAGCTATAAGAATAGATGGTATTTGTTAACAAATCATAACATTATTGTTTTTCCATTAAAGCCTTCCCCACAGGCCACAACATTTAGAGGGCTATATTGATATTGATGATTAATGAACTTTAATACCCCTATAATTTAGGAATTGAATTTATTAAAATTAAGGGTAAAATAGTAAATAAAATATAAATTAAAAATGAAAATTACATTTTTAGAATCGTTTCAAAATATTTCTAATTGTATTAACGAATTAGACTAAATTTTGTGTTTTTAAAATAGAGGGGAGGTGTATGTATTTTACTCTTAAGGGTAAAGGTCCATTTTTTGCCCTGAAATTAACCGCTAAGGAGCATTCAGCATCCAAAAATAACTTGAAGAGCATATTTACCTCGGAAGTATCCAAATCGTAGCAAATTTACCCCCATCGTTTAAAACGTTAAGTTTGACCCACTGATGCTGACGTGGCTCTTTCACCATATACATATTATCATTTTAAGGTTCATTTTTGCCCTAGAAGTAATCACCAAGAAGTGTCTTGGCCGGGAATTAATCGTTACTTTGAATAATGGTCTGAGAAAATTTGCTATAATTTGGATACTTCCATGGCAAAAACACTCTTTGGTGGTTACTTCCGGGGCAAAAATAGACTTTATAATGATGACATCTATATGGTGACAAAGCCATATCAGCATTAGTAGGTCAAAAAGTATGATTTAAGAGTTAGAGTTAACATTTTAAATAGTGGGGTTAAATTCGCTATGATTGGAAGGCTTTATGCTAAGTTACTTCCGGATACTTAATGCTTCTTTACGGTTACTTCTGGGGCAAAACAGACATTATCCCTACTATTAATATTAAGATTGACGTGATAAAAATGGATAGATGGCATGTTTTTATTGGTGAACTGGATGTTTGTTAGGATGTAAGTTTTGTTCAAAATTATACATGGAAAACAAAGCTAATAGAGGAAATATAAGAAATTCAAAATTCAAACCTTAAAAGGTGAAAAAATAAAGTGAAGAAGAGCTAATCTTGAGGTTGAATCGGACGGGGATGAATGCTTGACATGGCATATATATTTGAGGAATTCTTGCGTGAACCCTAGTGCATCATGTCATTTATATTCTAACCAGTCACAAGTAAACACATAAGGTCTGACGTGGAATTTTCAATATGATTTGGCACCCTAAAAAAATTAACTAGCAAATAAAACAATTTAAGTCTTATGTTTTTAATGTCTTTTATTTTATAAGTTGAAAAAATAAGTTGAACTTTTTAGTGTGCCATGTCATTTTAAAAATTACACGTAAGACCTAACGTGTTTACTTGTGATTAGTCAGATCACAAATGACGTAATGCATGGGTTCACATAAGAATTTCTCTATATATTTATAGAAACTTTAATTTAAAAAATATATGATAATTAAAGATAACTATATAAGTGGAAAAAAAGAGGAAATTAAAAAATATATAAAAGATTCAAATTTAAATATCCCAACAAAAGTTGGATCCCACAACTAACTAAATAAAAAAATATCTAATAAAAAATAAAGTAGATATTACAATGGAATAACACATTCTAATCAAATCTAGGCGAAGGATAAGGTGAACATAAAACAATAAATAATTTTTTTTAAAATAGAATCTCTTTTCAAAAGTTGGATCCCAAAAATAACAAAATAAAAAAATCACCATTTTGAATACGAATACGGAAAGGAACAAAAGCTACTCTGAAGCTGTTTGATTTTAATCCATGTGTGCCTATAAGAGCTGTACATTTGGCGCTGTGTGTGTGTGTGTGTATTGATCTGAGCATTTATATATACAAGGATAACCTGTTTTTGGAGCACCGTGAAGAAGATGGCAGTGCATGATGGCGACACCATACCCCCATTCCTTCCAGATGAAATCATGATAAACATTTTTAAACGACTTCCTGTAAAATCTTTAATCCGATTCCAGTGTGTATGTAACCATTGGAAAAATCTAGTCAAGTCTCCATATTTGATCACCGACCACCTCCACCACCCTACTAATCAAGGCGGCAAGAGTTTTCTTTTCCAACAGCGTGGAGCACATCCGAGTAACTTATTTGTGGCCGATTGTGAGATGCAAGGCATTGACAACATTCGGAGGCCTTATGTCATGGGAACCTGCAATGGCCTGATCTGCGTTTTATCCGATTCTTATACGACTTTGTGTCATTATTTGTTTTTATGGAATCCAGCCACCAGAGAGGTGAGACGGGTGCCTGGAGATATTCCTAAATTCCTTTATGAGGGAAAAAAAGGCGCTTACTATTATGGATTTGGTTACAGTCCTGTTCTTAATGATTACAAGATAGTGAAAATATTTTGTTCTTATGAATGTATGTTTATGGGAGTGGAAGTGTATTCGTTGAAGACAGATTTGTGGAGGGAGATAGAATTCGGGGACATAATAAAGGGTGCAAAACAATTTATACCTTATGCATCCGCTATGGGATCCATCTTTTGGTATGTAGATTCCAGTTCAATAAAAAATTATGGAATGCTACTTTCATTTGACACAACAATGGACGTGTTTACGGATATCCCTGAATTAGGGTACTCTTATTCATGCTATTTCAAAGTAATCGTCCATGATAAGAAACTTGTTTTACTTCATCTTAATTCGATGATGGAGGAGGATGTTGATGCATCTGGCACTAAGAAATTGGTTTGGACGGAGTTAGATAGAAGCAGCCCCTACTTCGGATGCTACTTTCAACGTTACCACCCATTCATTGAAACTCGTGTTTGCCATGGGGTTCAAATTTCACATTACATAGAGAGTCTTGTATCAATTATCAATTATTAGTGAAGAGCCTATATTATGATCTAATTTGCTAAAATGTCCTTAATAATACCTGATTAGCTACAAATGTCTTCGATCATCTCTTTCTTAGATTGTAAAATTCTCTTTACTCTCTTCTGTGATCTCATCACTTTAGATTTTGGTTTCAATTAAGCAAATTGCTCAAATGGATAACCAAAGGAAATGATGTGGAAATATCGTCTTGAAGGATATTATGGCATTTTTATCTCTCTTTATTGGTTTAGATAATTGGTTCTTTTCTATATTCAATGTTGCCTTTTACTTTACCTTTTATGATGTACTTTAAGTCTTTAACTTCTATTATTAATATCTTTTGGCCTTTTATAAAAAAAAATAAAAAATACTCCAGCCATACTCCTCGCCTTTTACTCCAAGATTTTAGCAGCTTCTTGAATAAAGAGAGATAAATATATTACTTTAATTCAAAATTATGTTTGAATAGATTACCTTTAAGTATTTACCCTTATAATATTAGATTTCTCATTAATGTTTCAAGAATTTATTTAACAATTACTTAGAGATATATTCAAAACTTTTTTTACTTAATCTAGATAGAATTCAGAATATTTTACTTAAAAAAATATCAACAAAATTGATAATAGTGGTTTAATAAAAATTAGTTAAGATTGAAATTTAATATAATATTTAAAAAATAATGTCATTTAAAAATATAATATTTATAATTAAAATATATAGTTTAAAAAAATTCCAAGCAATGCATAAGCTATTTTAAAAAATAAAATATTTCAAAAATTCAAAATTAATTTAAAATAAAATTTATAATTATAAAATTATAAAATAAACTAAAACTGTCGTATCATTGAATTAATAAATTTAATAGTATAAAAATATGAAAGTAAAGAGTAAAATTAATTTTTTGGTCCTTAAAGTTTTGACATAGTTGTAACTCAGTCCGTCTACCTTGACAAAATTAATTACTTCTAAAGACGTTTTAAAAATATGAAAGTATAAACAAAATAGAGAGTTTTAGTTTAAATGATGATACGGAGGGTTTCGATTAATTTTACAGAGAATGATGATTTGAAGGGTTTCAAAGAAAATGGGGTTATTTTAAAAAAGATAAAATTATAGAGCCCTGATTAACAACAACCTAAAATTTTGGGATTTGAAAATTAATTTTTCCACATTACTTTCTAAAATATAAGGACTAATTTATATGAGTCAAATCGAGTCAAAATTATAGGGATTGAGTTGCGACGAGTCAAAGTATAAAGACTCAGTAACATTTATATCAAAATCATCAAAGACCAAAAGATTAATTTTCTCTAATCTAAAACTGTCATCTCATCAAAATTATTAAATTTAATAGTATAAAAATATGAAAGTATAAAGTAAAATTGTTTTGAAGGTTGTTGATGATGTGCTTATTAAATAGGGAAAATTAGGGAGAGGGATCAAATGAAAAAATTAGTTACTCCTAAAGACTTTTTAAAAAATAATTATTTATAAGGACCACAAAATAAAATAAATATATCAAATTACTAAATCAACCCTCCTTATATTTCTCCCTATATCTCAATTGTTTATTCTTTTTACCAATCAGTTGTATCTTAATATGATTTTACTATTAATGAGATAGAAAACACATAAAATTAAAATTATTAATATTATTAAGTATTATTTATTTTAATCAAGGGTATTTTGGTCCAAACAATGGGTCAACCTTGTGATTTAACCGTCAACTAACAATTGGGTAGATAGAAGTTAAATTTTGAAACTAAAAAGAAGTTTATGAAACATACATTTTTATATAAAGGGAGGTTTATATAGAATTTCAAAATAAAAAGGAGGTCACCGTAGTTTTGATTAAATAGATGGGAGGTGATTGTATTATACTCTTAATTATATATAGTTAAAATAAAAAATATTGATATACCCAATTATAGAATTCGTTCATAGAACTCTGCCTCTTTCACCCCTTTTATTTTAAAGGCAAATAACCACTTTCAAACTAATGATTTTGCACATATTTTCAAACCTAGGAGCCAAGTATATAATAGGTGTTCATCATGCATCCTCTTAATCACGTTTTTTTGTGTTCAAGGTTTATCTGAAGCTTTTAGAGTAGGCAACCCATCTATTTGGTCTGTCTTCTCCACAAGTTCCTGCACTTTATCCATTCCTGCACCTTTATCCATTTAAAAGTCCTCATCAAATATTTATGCTTTATATTCCTCTTTTCTCTCTAGGGGTTAAAAAACAAACCACAAAAGTATTAGTATTTGTTGATACCAATTTCGGTAGAACAAATGGAAAGGGAAATATAGTTTTGTTATTAATGAATGGGGCTGCCAGTAACAGACTAACAGTACAACTTACAAGTAAAAAAATAAAATCCTCGTCGAGGTACATTCATAGTAAATAGATACAATGCAAAGAACAGTGCAAGGTTGCTTCGAAATTCACAGAAGCTATTTCGTAGTTTATTTTCTTGAGAGTTCGTATACGTACTTTCTGGAGTTATCTTCCCTTTTAAGCTTTAGAGTTGTGGCTGCTTCATCTACGAGTTTCCGGGTTTGTTGCGAGTGAGTCGGTGTTTGAGAGCCGTTATAAGATATCCGTTGTTGATTTAACTCTTTTTTTAAACTAACTAAATGCAATAAAACAATAAAGATGAGGTTTTCGGTACTTTTAATTAAGGGAAACTAAATTACTAATGCAATTAAATTTGTTCTAGAAAAACTACTAATTATGGACATGGTTCTTTAATAGAATTTGGGAATCTTCATAACTTCTATAATGATATGAGAATAATTTAATCCACATTCTAATGTTTAAAACCTAGAACAATAATCGCTTTAGTCCAATTATCTTAATTAACTAATTGATTTGGCAATCACGCTCACAACAATTAAATAGAAAATCGTTAATTTTAACTTTGTAGTGATTAATTATGATAAATATGCTAAGAGACTCTTCTTGAAAGTTTAACTTGACCTTCTAAGATTGGACCTACTGGTTATATACAAGCACGATATATTATAGATGTGCCTAAGACAAACCGGTGATCCAAATAGTAGGTAATAAAACAAACAGATCTAATACATATATATTACTGTGACTTAAACACAATGTTCATACAAATAAAAGAATCCCCTTAACTCAAATATGATCTAAAATAAAAGATATTGAAATCAAACCAAATCTTGTTATGATAAACACATGTATACGCTAGATATAGAAGAACAAAATACGTATAAGAAAATCAAAGCAAAATTGATTCCATGAAAATCAAAATATTCAAACGCTTTCGAAGTTGCCATGCTTCATCGCCACAAATTCCGTGCCTCACTTCATGCGTGAGGCAACCACATGAAAAACTTCTTGGCCTCCAAGAAATGTCGTCTTTATTTACCAGCCAAAAAACATGCTACCTAATTATTAGTAATTAATTTACTATTTAATGTTTTTTATTAATTTACTTTAAACAGTATCACTTATAAGTTATAATGACTAATTTTGTTTTAGATGCACTACATCTCTCAAAAGTCAAAAGTAGTGCGCATCTTCAGCAGCCCCATGGCGTCATGCCAGAACATTACATTGCCCTAGATTAGGGGTGTTCATGGGTCGGAACGGGACAGGACTGGCTTGTTCCGTGTCCCGTCCCGTAAAAGGCCTCGAGATAGCAAAGTTGTCCCATGTCCCGTCTTATTACCTGTCTTGTCCCGTCCCATCGAGATTGGAACGGGATCGGGACGGAATCGGGATATCCCGCTTTTTTAAAAAAAACATTGACTTGTTTGATGTGTTACTTAGATATTTATTTTGTATTTAAAATATAATATATTTTCATATAAATAATATCTATATTAAAATAAATTAGTTGTATCATTAATAAAAAAGTTAGATATTTTGATAAAATTTTGTTAAGATATATGAGATATTTTAGGGTATTAAATGTTTCTGTTATTTTGTATTAAAGATAAAACTAAATTTAATATGAGAATGTTTTATTATACAAATAACTATAATTTTCTACCCATGTGAAATGCAGTGATGCATAAGAAATATACTAATATTCTAATTAATAATAGTTTATAATAATTAATTGTATTTTGACAAATGAGATATTGTTTGTGATAGTGCTCGCTGTCACCCAAGAGGGGGGTGAATTTGGTGATGGAATAAAAACTTAAACTCTTTTTAAATCTTCTCTTTTCTAAAACACAATGAAGGAAATCTTCATAAAACCTTTTTAGTCTATCAATGAGAGTATTTTAAAAACTGTTAAATGCACTAAGAGATATATAATGTAGATATGCTGGAAACTAAGAGAGTTAAGGGAAAAGATAATGTAAACAGTATTTATCCTGATTCGGTCAACCCTGACCTACATCCAGTCCTCTGGCTTCACCTGAGATTTCCACTACCCTCTTGTTTAAACCGGGCACAAGAGAAGCCTTTACAACCCACAAGTTTAGCCGGGCACTTGTGAAGCCTTTACCACAGGTTTTACAACACGGGATCACCTGCCAACCTTTTCACAGAGTTTTAGAATTCTCTCTAAACACTCCCCCTTACTACCTGTAAGGTTACTACCCTGTTTGTAAAGCATTAAGCTTTAGAACAACCTCAAACAATAGAGGATTTCAGATAATAGGTTCACTTAATGAACGGATTGTGATAATCACTTAAGTACAGAGGAATATATGATGAAATTACAATTCTAAAGCTTAACAGATTGAACAATGAGTACTCTAGCTCTCTTTTTCTAATTTATTCGACTCAACATTCTTTCCTCATTTCTGGGCTCACTAGGTTTTGCTCTTAATCAGTGTAATCTGCAATTCTGCATAAAGCCCTGTTCCATCGTTCGTTCTTTTGGAAGCAAGTCTTGATCTATTTATATCTTCACAGCTTGCCTTTTCTTTCAGCTTCATGTGGCCGTTTGAATATAGTCGTTGGAGGTCCATAGTCGTTGGCAATAAATGCTATTTTTCATCTAATTCAAACTTCTGATCTATATTCAACTGTTCATGCATAGAGAGAGCTAGGAGAGAGATAGACTGCGCGTTCTGAACGTCTTCAACAACTGTACTTGTATAGCAGCTTTTTCAGCAACGCTAGCATGCTTTGCTATCGCTAACTGCATAGTAGAATTCCTGTACTTGAGCTGTTAGCTAAACAAGTAAACATGTACAGCAGATGTTATCGCAAGCTTAGTCCATTAGCTCAATGTATCAGCTTATCATTTTGTCTAAGTTATCACAATGAGCATTCTCCTATCGATAGCTGATGTAGCTAGTGACCTTTGTTGTCGAAAGTTTGTTTAACTATCTGAGTATTTAAGATATTTCAAATAAGAATACAGATATCGATAGCTAGACTTGTTATCGATAGCATCATCTGTTATCGCTAGCTGAATCCATTAGTTCAAAGACTTAGTTCATTTTTCTGCTAGTTGTTCTTCCTTTCATTTATCCATGTTATCAATGAACTTCTAGCGATAGGATATTTCTTAGCGATAGATAAAGACTTTAGCGATAGATATTAACTTCTCATTTCTAAGTCTTTATTTGCTATTCCTTCTTATCTATTAGCGATAGGGATACACTTAGCGATAGAGATATTAATTTTAGTGTTCTGCTAAGTTTCTATCTGCTATAGTTGAGCCTTTCATTAGCGATATATTCTTACTGTAGCGATAGTGAAAGACTTTGATAAATTCTAGCTCTAGCGATAGTAATCTGTTACCTATTAGATTTTACTTGATTAATTCAAAGGTAACTTACACTCTATTTACTTATGTTATTTATGGGGCCAGTCTTCATCAAAACTTAAGATTCTAATATTCTCCTTCTTTTTGATGATGACAAAACATAAGTAAAAGATAAAGAGAACAAGAGAGTTGATAGAGATAAGTCATTGTGCGTATATGTTGAAATTATAGTTTATGTATTTGTAGAAAGAAATACTAAACATAAACTATAAAACTGGTAAACGTGCAGTTTATGTTTGATGCATATAAGAATGGCTTTAGGGAATGATTCAGGCTCTTTAATTCAGTCAGACTCAGAATCATCCTTCCAATTTGATGTGTCTAACTCATAATCTCCAGACTCACTGCTTATTCTCCCAGAATCAGTTGAAGGCTCTTCCAAGAATTCAGGGTCAATCTCAACCTCAGCCTCAGTCTTCTTCTTCTTCTTAGCAGTAGCTTTCTTCTTCTTTGGACATTGAATAATTATTGTTTTTTAAATCTATTATAAATTTTATGTATCTCAACCATTTGACCTGCTTTATCAGTTAAATATTAAATTACATATGAGCTTGGATTTATTGAATAAATGCTAATTAGAAAATAATTAATATTTTTTATTAGTAGGTAGGAGGAATCTATATCTAAAATATAATAATTATATCTTTTAAAAATAAATATTCGGGACGGGACAAAAAGACGGTACGGAACAATGCTCATCCCGTGACCCGTCCCGTCTCGTTGATAATTTTGTCCCGTCCCGCTTTTGTCCCATCTCATATATTTTCGGTACGGGAAAATCCCATCCCAAAATGACCGGGATCGGAACGGTACGGTCGGAACGGGACGAAAATGAACACCCCTACCCTAGACAACAATTAATTTAACATTATATAGATTAGACACAATTTTTTTTTTGAAAAATAACAGGATATTAACAATTTTTTTTTTTGGCCAGAAGGATATTAACAAATTTTACATCATGTTTTTTTGTTGCATTTCATATTACGTCTTTTTCCCAAGTTTCTCGAAAAACGGAGATAAACACATACCATGTTTGTTTAAACTAGATAAAAATATAGAGATATGAAAAGCCAGATTATTAGAGAGATATTAACAAAATTCATATCGTTTTATTGGGAAGATATATAGCGATATTAACTGAAAAGGAGTTTTTTTTTTATAAAATATTAGCAAAATACAAATTTTTTGGCCAATTTATTTGAGAAATATAACACGAATATATATTAACCAATTTCATACTTTTCTGGGTTAGTTTGATTTGATTTTTTAGTGAGTTTGATGTGATGGCGGAACATAAATTATTGTTTTTTTTTAAAGAAACTATTTGACACATAACCAAACAATTATAATAATTTAATTAAAAAATGTATATGTACTAAACTAAAAAGGTTAAGAATCAATTTCACCTCGGTAGTTTTCACTTTGGACTGATTTTGCCCTAGAAAGTTTTTTTTTTATCCAAAATGATCTGAAAGTATTAAAATGGAGCAATTTTGTCTTTTATCATTAAATTGTTAACAGTCAACATCATTGTTTAAACAGTCAATATGAGTTATTTAACGGAATAGAGTAATATTGTTACATTTAAAAACTTTAGGGCAATTTTACACATAAAAATACTTTCGGGACAAAATCGATCCATAACAAAAACTTTCATGATAAAATTGACCATTAACCCTGTTTTTTAACAAAGACCATTAACCCTTTAATAAAGCTATTGATTTAAATAACTTGAACCGGGGCCAATGGATTTCGGGAATTACTTTTAATATGTATTAAACAAAAGTTCATGGATTATTCGCAATAACGATATCAGTTTTAACAAAAATAATCAAGTTAAAGTATGTGGAACCAATAGACCCTTTGCATATTCACAAAAGAGAAGTTCTTTGGTGAATGCGATTTGTCGTATATGGTCCAGCTAATTAGAAGCACACACCTTAGGTCTGACATAGAATTTTCTGACTCAATACTAGGGGTGTTCACGGGACGGGACGGGACCGGGATGACCTCGTCCCGAAGAAAAGTGTTCGGGACGGGAACTTGTCCCTGTCTCGATCGGGACGAGACGGGACAGGCCTTGTCCAGAAATTTTTTTTCAATTAAAAAAATTGATTCAAAAATCTTTTTTTTTGCAGAGCAACACATTTGGTGGGTGATTTTGTAGCATAATTAAATCTCCTCCAGTGCCATGAGTAGGGGTGGAAACAGGTCAGGCCCTTAACAGGGGCCTTAGGCTTGGCCTATTCCAGGCCTGTCTAGGCCCAGGCTTAACAGGCCACAGGCCCAGGCTTAGGCTTTTTTTAAAGCCTATTTAACTAAACAGGCCAGGCCCAGGCATTTTAAAAAAGCCTATTAAGACTAACAGGCCGGCCTATGCATGTTATATTTTAAAAAAATATTTTAGTAACATTACATTTGTACCCTTAATTTGAAATAAAATTACATATGTATGTATTTAGGTTTTTTTCCACCGCTCTCAGTGGCGCCTCCATTCTCATCCAAGTGTTCTTCTCACTTTTCACTAACTCTCAATGTTTCCCTTTCTCTTGTTGGTTGTATCAGACTATTAGTTTTATTGCTTTTATATTTCCTTTGTCTTTTAAAATCTTGTTGCTTTTGCATCGGATTTGTGTTCTTGCATTGTTGCTGCGTATCATACCATTGATTATCATAACAGGCCTTTTAACAGGCTTCAGACCAGGCCTTGTCTGTAAACAGGCCAGGCTCAGGCCTAAAGAAAAGGCCTATTACAGGCTTCAGGCCAGGCTCATGCCAATCAATTATACAACAGGCCAGGCCTATTTATGATCAGGCCAGGCCAGGCCTGGTCTATTTCCACCCCTAGCCATGAGCACTCCATATTAATACATAATAAACCAAAAACATAATAATTAGAGCAAAAAAAATAGCAATAGCTACACATTTAAATAGAGTTTGAAAAAAACTTCAAATGTGATGTGTTACACATAGAGCATAGTGGCCGCAGACGAGAAATTTGAAATTGATGAATGGTTGGAACTTAGTTTAGAAGTTAGAGTTATATTTTTTTTAAAAAAAAGTCATATATACTCACACATGAGACAGATGACACAAGTATTTTTTTTTTAAAAAAATATGAACATACATATATATATATTTGGGACGGGACGGGATCGGGACGACCCCGTCCCGAGTCCCGTCCCGTCCCGAAGCTACACTCTGTCCGGTCCCGAAATGGCCGGGACGGGACGGGACGGATCGGGACGGGACAGTGTTGAACAACCCTACTCAATACCCTTAAAAATTAAATAACAAATAGAAAAGTAAATCTTATGTTATCTATGTTTTTTATTTTTCAAGTTGAAAAAAAATGTTTTTATCTGCTAACTAACTTGTATGGTGTCCAATCAAATTACAAACTCTACATCAGATTTAAATTTAAGGTATTCCTTTCGGTCTTAAATATAATATCACTTTAATTTTTTTGTGGAAGTTAAGGAAGCAAATTATACCATTAAATTATAACATATATTACATATAATTAGATTATAAGTTAGTTTATAAGTAAAATAAATTAGTTTTGAGAAAATAGATAACTAAAGACAATTTAAAGTAATTAGTTTTGTATCTTTAATTTCTCCTAAAAAAATAAATTGACCTTATAATTAAGACTGGAAGGAGTATTTATTTGTAATTAGTGGTACCACGAAAAAATGGTCAACAGTATCACTTAATAATATTTCTCTTGACAAAGGGGAAGAAGTTTGATACGTGGCAATTTGTTGAAATCTACGAACTGTGAATCAGCATGAAGAGTGACACATGAATACTATGCCTGCTGCCACGCTGAACAATTTTTTTTTTTTTTGGTGACAAGTAGGGGCTAACGCCCAATATCTTGTTTAGCAATTCTCTACACTAGGAAATGTTTCCTTTTGCTTTCTATCTCCAGAATCCTTTTTTTAAATGAATCAAAGGGATTTCGTTAATTCAAAACTTGCTATACAACTATGGCATTCGAGAGAGGAATCTAAAACAGACACTAAATTCAGGCCTTCTCGGCCAGGAACCTTATAAACCAGTTTCAGCAGCATGAATATACACATCTTGTTTCAAGTGATTCGAACATTACAAACTGCTTGAAAATTGGACAATCAGAAGACAAATTCAGGTAAACACAGTATACTTTGAAAAAGAGACATTACATTTTGGGCGAGAGAGAGAGAGATTACAAAGTTCAGGTCTAAAGTGTCTCTCACTTAGCTCAGAGTACTCAGCACTCGACCAACACGTTTTATTAGACTTTCGAACAGGTGGAGGACCTTGCTGAACAGGTGGAGGACCTTCGAACTTGACCTTTGAATCATAATAGTGACGTCCCCGAGATGCTACAAGATCTGCATAGTACACCGGAGGGACAAGAGATATGGGGCTTGTGCACCTGACAAAGGTGTAGCACATATCATAAATGAGACTCTGAATTTCAGCAGATGTAAAGTGGTGTTCATCCCAGAGCACATGGTAGTGTGTTGGCTTGCTGGTCCCTAAGTTTCCATGGTGGCTGCACAGATAGAAGTCAAACTCAAAAGGGTGAACCACCACAGAGTCCACCACTGTGCCAGGATGCACATTCTGGACTGCTGTACGACTACCACCCTCTACAAAAAACCTTGTAAGGTGCCTCTTCTGGGCTACAATCAAAGTTATACTTGGATTATATCCTACCTTCTTGAAAACAGTTTTCAGATCTCGCAGTTCTTCATTGAGAACCATGTCAAACTGACCAGAACTGACCCCATCACGGAAAATAATGATTTTATCTGGTCTCCTCCCATTGAACCTTTTGTAGCAGTCAGCGAGATCCAGACAAACTCTTCCGAAATTCAGTATTCTTTCCACACGATGTCTCTGATGGCTGACACGTGCAGCGTAACAATTCGCTGCTGGCCAGTTCATTGTGCCTACCACGGCAGAAATGGATGCACTGCTGCTGTCTCCAGCCCCGGGGTGATTAACATCAGCACCAACGACCATTACATGCTCCCTATCACAAGCAAAGTAATGACTGAGCCCCTTTTCAAGCTCAACGTTACTTCCTCCAAGTTTCGCGTTGATCTTTAGCGCGAGATTTGTGAAATTCTGATCTTTCCCATAATTCACAGTTTGAACTAAACAGCACTGTGTTACTACACCAACCTTGGTTTCTGAAATCCACTTCAGCGTCTTGTAACCATCATGTCTCCGAGGCATGACACACAGAATAAATTGTGCTACTTGATGATTCTTGCCCTTTACCTCTTTCACTTCTCTAAGTAAACTTTCCAGCAAATCATGACTTGCAAGTACATCCGTCGAAGATGGTCTAATAAAAAGAGGTTCATTCATGCCAATGCCCAATCTTCTAAATTTTCCCGTGAGATTATCAATGAATGCCTTGCAATTTAATTTGAAATCATTTTCCTCTTTGCTTGTAAAATCAATTAAGCCCCAACACCTGACCAGCTTACCTTCCATCACATGGCTTCCACTTAGTCCCCATCGATGGTTCTTCATATCCAGAGTTTTCTTTTCGCCTTTTTGATCGCGTGCTTTCAAATCTGGTGGCGGAATAATGCGTCCTGAAACGCTAGTCATGGTAGTATTGACTTGCATTCCAAAGTTTTTAACAATGCCATCACCACTGCAGATGGAAAACATTTATGTCAGAAGTTGCAACAATAACTTATCAAGAATCAATAAATTTTTAATTTTGTTAAATTAGTACTCTATAAAATGAAAGATTTTATAAGGTGGAAGAAGATTTTTTTTATGCGTTAAGAAGGCAAGAGGTGACTAGTAATTACGAATAATAACTCAACTTCTCTGAAGCAACTGGAAATACAATTCAACTTACCGTCCATAACTTGTTTGCACTAACTCTTGTATTTTACCATGTCTCTTTGCTGGGTGGATCACTGACTTATTTTTCAAGTTTTTGGAAGCAACTGTATCCATCTTCTTGTTGGGGTATCTCTGAGCCTCTATTAACTTGCAGAGCTCAATTGGCACAAAGACACAGTTCCCAAAATCCAAACAGGGAATGTCTTGGCATTTAATATGCCGTTTGTATTTGTCATAGAAATAATCAGTAATTGAGGTTTCCTGGGAGCCATTCGACCGTTTTCTGGGAAAGGTGATATCCTTTGTGTTTTTCTCTGATAACCCTACAATCGTGTATTTCTGTCTGGGACTACGGTATGTCACCTCTACCTTTAAACCAATCAATTTATCCTCAATGGGTTTCCTGCAACGTTGAAAATCCTGAGGGCCATGATAACCAGAAATATTCTCAAGTAAAAAATCAAAGACTTCGATTGGCTTTGCAAAAGGTAAGACGGAGTAGTCCAGGCATAGCGACAACCCTTGATATGTTGGCTTCAAACTTTGTCGGAACCCCTCGAGTGCAATTAAGCCACGGCGAAGATCATTCTCTTCTGAAGGAGCCTTTAGATTATAGAAGCCACGTCCAACAGAAAGAGAGGTTTGACTTTTCTTGAATACTAAACGCATGGCTTGCAAAACGTCTTCGGGAGCTGACATAGGCCCCTCCTTATTACTGAGGAATTCCCTCAACTTCCCGTACTCAAGAGTATGCACATATTCTAAGCTGACGCTATATGAATCTTGTTTACCCTCATTTCCTGCCGGGATAGTCACATGGAAAGGTCGTAGCGTCAAAGTTTCTAGACTGTAAACGATATTTCCTCCATCATACGCTGTCGTCCCATCTGGCAACGGGTACTTTGCAAAGAATGCACGCCTAACCTTAGAGAGGATAGAATTTGGTATACTATGAGGTTGATCGGTACCAGGATCGGCTTTTGGGTAGCGCTCCACAACAACATTGTAATGCATGATTTCACAATCACGCGAAAAATCTACAGGAAAGTGGTTCACTCGGAGGCGGCTACTTGTTGCTGACAAATGACCCTTGTCAGCAGGCCTAGGGACGGGCAAAAGCCTACCTTCCATCTCCTCATTTTGACAGCTTGGAACCGGTCGAGAAACTTGATGTCGTTCCGATTCAGGAACTGTGATGGAATAGAAAAATGAATGAGCTAAATAACCGAACTGTTAAATACTATACTCGATCATACTCATAGTAGAACCAATAAAAGATCATTGATCAAGCCGTTATATGCACGCTACTCTACTGATCTACCCATACTCATCATTTTAGAATCTACACAATTTGTAGAGGAAACAGGCAACATGATTGGAATAAAAAAAAAAATAAACGTATAAAAGATCATCAAGCCGCTGCAAATGAAAATGGAAGGATTGTGGCGGTAAGAAGGTACACCGCGCATGCCTCACGCTTCTGGCTTATCTATATTTTTTATTAATTTAATTTAATTCTGCATCAATACATGATTTTCTTACCGTTGATAAGCGGGTAATATGTGAGGGAGATCCAACAAATTTGCTTAACTTTTTGAAAGAGTTGGCTGCAGTGTAGGATTACGTGTTGTTTATGCTTTCTAAGACTTTAAGTACCAATAGGTCTTTGCAATGTATCATACAAGATTATTGCGAAATCTATGACAGCAAGAATAGGGGTTTGTTGAGTATATATATTTCTGAACGGCAGAGAGTCTTTGTGGCTGGAATATTGATTCAGGATAATGTGATTATGGCTCATGAAGCTTTTCAGTTGGCTGCAGTGTAGGATTACGTGTTGTTTATGCTTTCTAAGACTTTAAGTACCAATAGGTCTTTGCAATGTATCATACAAGATTATTGCGAAATCTATGACAGCAAGAATAGGGGTTTGTTGAGTATATATATTTCTGAACGGCAGAGAGTCTTTGTGGCTGGAATATTGATTCAGGATAATGTGATTATGGCTCATGAAGCTTTTCAGTTTTGAAGAGAAGGAAAGAAGGTTGAAAATTGATTTAAGTAAAGCTTATGATCATGTTGATTTGGTTTTCTTAATGGAAGTGATGCTAAGGGTGAGGTAGATTATGGAGTGCATCACTTCAGTGGAATTTGAGCTTTTGGTGTCAGGAAAGAAAGTGGCAAACATCATTCCAAAAAGAGGTTTAAGGCGGGGAGATCCCCTGCTCCTTACCTTTTCATGATTGCAGCAGATGTGCTCTCAAGAATGGTGCAGTTTCATGTAGGTAATGGAGACCTAATGGGCATGAGGTAGTCTGGAGGAGGACTTATACTTTCTCATTGTTTTTTTTTTTTTGGCAGACGATGCACTTTTTTGTGAGAGCTCAGCAAGAGAATTGCCTGGTTCTTAAGAAGATTTTAAGCATGTATAGTGAAGCTTCAGGACACGAGATGACTTTGGATAAATCCTGTATCCTTTTTTCTGCTCATACTGATTCAGCAACTATTGATGAGATAGAGAGTGTGTTGGGAGTGAAATCAGCTAGTGAACCAGGGAAATATTTGGGCCTTCCATTGGTATGAGGTAGATCAAAATCTTCTGCGCTTGCTTTTGTGAGGGATAAGATTTGTAAGAAGCTTCAAGGTTGGAAACAAAAATTCTAACCTTTGCTGGGCAAAAAGTGTTGATAAAGGCTGTTGCAAACTCAATTCCAGTATATCCTATGTCAACTTTTTCATTTCCAAAGAAAAGTTGCAGAGAAATTGATGGACTGATATCTGAGTTTTGGTCGAGACAGAATGAGCAGGAAGGTAGCAAAATTCATTGGAAACGATTTATGTCAAATGAGAAGAAATCTGGTGGTATGGGTTTTAGAAGCTTTCATGCATTCAATAAAGCCTTGTTGGTAAGGACTTCTTGGAGAATGTTGCAGACCCTAGTGAATTATGGTGTGGGTTTTTGAAAGGCATCTACTTTCCAAATTGAAGTTTTATGGATGCTAAGAAGGGTGGGAAGGTGTCATGGTGTTGGATGAGTATTCTTGAAGGAAGGGAATTGCTGAATCATGTTTTTTTTTTTTTTTGGAAAGTGGGTAATGGTAAGGATATTCAAGTGTGGCAGGATAATTGGATTCCAAGATTAGGGGATGGTAACTAAGCTATATTCCCGCCAGTGAGGATGAGATGAATTTGAAGGTTGATGAATTAATAAAGGAAGGAAGGTGGGATCTCCGTAGCATTGATAGTAAGCAGTCAGTAAATGAGAAAGGGGTGATACTGAAAATGGATGTTTTTGATATAAGGAGGAAGGATGAGGCAGTGTGGTTGAAGTGTAAGGATGGTAAATATAGTGTTAAATCTGATTACCATGTGGCAGAAAGAGATAACGAATCCAGGGTAATTGTTTGTAGTGGGAATTCTTATCAATTTCCAAGCCAAGCATGGCAAAGTATTTGGAACCCACATGTGCCTCCAAAAGTAAAGCATTTTTTTTATTTTTATGGAGAATGTTTAATGACGCCCTTTCAACTAAAGATGCGTTGGTTAAAAGAAAGTGTGCTCCAGATAGTTTGTAATAGTGAAATTGAAACCATTGAGCATTTGATTCTGCCATGTCCTTGGGCTAATAGATGTTGGTTTGGTAGTTTATTGTCTGAATGCTTTCTTTATTGTTTTTTACTGATTAGTGAGTGTAAAATGTTTTCCGATATCAATAAAATGGACCTTATTGTAATAAAAAAAAAAAGGTAATAATGGCAGGCACGAGGGTCTATCACTCTATTGAATATCAGCTTTTAAAAAAAAAAAAAAAATAGGAACTGTTCAAGACATGAGAAGTCTAGAAGAACCAAAAAGACACAATATATAGATCTACCCATACTCAACACAGGATGTAAATAGAAGGAGTAATGAGACCAGAATTCCACAACACACAGATGGGCTTAACACAATAAACATAGTGGCAAGAAATACCTGGGTGTGGAGCAGAAACAGCAGATTGAGGGGATTTCTTCAGCATGTCCGCCCAAGATCTCCCGCCATGAGCATGTCCACCAGATGACACTTATAAATAATTAAATATAGATATCAATAGGGTTGCATACTTGCACTCGAATTGGCAACAGAAAATAAAAACGGATCGCTTCATCAAGAATCCAGTAAAACAAAGAAAGAAAGAGATAGTAGGAAACGGCAAGAAGACGGAAGGAAATAAATATTTACTGGAAACGTTTTCTTTGATTTCCTTTAATAAATTTTCTTGGAGAGCTGATTCTCTATAAAGAAATTAAGCAGACAAAAATAATTAAACAGAATCCTAGCATGTAATCATTCGTCTTCAAAAGAGAACGACGGAAGCGACAAACTACGTAAATTTATATTGGAATAGAGGATACCTGGACGTGGAGAAGAAATGGGAGACTGAACTGGCACCGAAACTTCTCTTCCTCTTCCTCTACCTCGGGAACCATCAACATTGTGCCTTCCTCTTTGGCCTCTTCCTCCAGAAGCAGAATGATCATCATCGTCATTATAGGGTTGTCTTCTTCCACGGCCTCTTTGGCCTCCCCTGTAGCCGCCATGACTGTATTCGCGTCTGTCCATTGGAGCGCAGAGAGAGAGAGAGAGAAACAGAGAGAGAGAGAGCGGAAATATGAGAGAGAGAGAGAGAGGAAAATCGGGAAATGGGAGAAACAGAGAAAGAGAGTGAGCCAGAAGTAGTGAGCAATGAGGGAGGAGGAGGCGGGAAGAAGTAGTAGTTAGTTGTTGGTTTGTTGGGGTGAAATTACAACAATACCCTTGTTCCTGAAGGAGGCGGGAAATGGTTCCAACGGCCGTTTTTTTTTTTTTTCCTAACAAGATTTCAACGGCTTTTTAACGATATATATCTATTCACAAAAGTTCATGGATTATTGGCAACAATAGTGCTCTATACTGATATATTTATCCAACATGTAAGTCACTTTTCTTTTTCTTCTCATCATTAACTGTCTCTTTACTCTAGTACCCCTCACTGAATTTTTCAATAACAAATAGAGGGTGGTTGTAAACCATTTAATTAGGGACAAAACTAGAAAATCATTGCTTTTCCATATAAATTTAATTCCGTACATTAAATTCTCTTACCATCTATGACTATAACTATAAGGGAGGTGCTGGTGATTATATTTTACACCTGATGGAATAATTTATAATGAGCTTTAAAAACCACATTTCCAAAGAGCAAACAAATATCTAATTCTAAAACTTTAATGAGCACGTTATATACAACAGGAGATCAATCATACCATGATTTTATGACAGTTAATTGTCAACACTGATGGCCACAATTTATTCAAACTACAGTTTAAAAACAATGCACTTAATGCTCAAAAATTGAAAGTTTTACCAGTAATTAGAAGAAAAAATTGGTTCATCAAAAAACGAGGAAAAAAAAATTGCTAGCTTACAGCACAAGTCTTACAATGACCACAAAAAAGCAGACGTCTTACCATAATTGGTCTTGGAAATAACTTTATATTCAATGGTCAAAAACAGTATCGTAGTATTCAGTTTAGAAGGTTGGCAAAATCATTCCATAAAAATAAATCAATAAAAATTAAACAGATGTAAAGAGAATTTTTTTCCCAAATAAAGCAGTACATGCTCTTATTCCAAAATGATTAAATATATGCATGATAATTCCCTCACATCAATATAATCACATATAAAACTATAATAAGTATATATGCATGATAATTCCCTCACATCAATATAATCACATATAAACCTATAATAAGCCACACTATTCATAAGGAACAGCAAAGTTATATATAAGCAATAGGAAAATATGACTAGTTGTATAATAACGAAAAGACAGATAGAACTTTTCAGCTACCTTTGAACCACGTTGTCCTCACAATACTTAGCTGCTTCATGTGGAGGCATATCAGCAAGATCCCTCTCTTAGGCACAGCTGAAGGGAATAATTTGTTCACCACCATGCTCCTGGACCCTGGAAAGCAGAGAAGCAAAAGACAATTTACTTCAATACACTATTACATGAAAAAATAACATCAACATAATAACATTTTATCGGCAAACACAATTACATGAAAAATGAGGCAAGACTGTTTAAACAGATTGTAAGTGAAAATCTATCGGTAAAGTTTTCCTTCCTGTGAAGGGTTTCCTGTTTTCCACGAATGAGGAAACTAGTATCTGACACTATCATCGAATCTCAAAAAGTAAAAACAACAATCACAACACCATTTCAGTTTAACTGGAACTTAGGTAACTCATCCTCATCAGTGGAAAATGAAAAGAAGACTGAGGGTTTGACTGTATATCTGAAAGTTGGAAATGGAGTGAAACTAGTGACATTGAAGAAAATACACCACACTGGACCAGGATAAATTGTCAACTTTGATCCTTAGCCTTCCATCCCTTCATCCATACTTGACCACATACTTAAAAGAACGGTAATGGCATTTGTGTAAGCAGACCTTTCAAAATACATTGAATGTAAAATTGTATCTGACAGATCAAGAAATTTAGCAAATAATGGTGTGAAAACATCTCAGATTCATATTTGCTAAGCATCTATTGTTTTCAACTGCATCCTGAATCCGACAATTCACGGAAGTGTCTATTTTAGCTGGCCAATGGAATTCTTGCAGTATGAATAACATTTTATTTTATTTACTTCTGTTTTTCCAAGGCCTTGGACCTTTTTCCCAGGAGTATATCTTATCCTCTTCATTTATATCTCATCTTCTTCTTAAAAGAGTGTAAAGATGAAGGACAAAACCTCCAGATTACTGTGTCATGAATGACATCTAATATTTCAGTCCAACAAAAAAATGACATCTAATATTGAAGATAAAAGGTAAAAATAAATAGGGAAAATTTCACTTAAGGGGCACTGTAGCCATTTAATTGAAAAGAAGGACCACAAGAATCTGAAATGTCAGTTTGGGGTAGTGGGGGCAAAGTGAAATAAAATTGGAAGGCCAAATGACAAAATTACCCTTTCTCCCAATAAACCCTTTCATTTTTCCCTCTCATTTTTCGGCCTCCCCAGATTCACCCATTCACCCAAATCAATTTCAAAATCGTGGTGCATACCCGCTTCAGCCACAGTAACCGTTGTGCAAAATCCTCCTTCTTCGTTTCCCACCCATTCATCACCATTCCTCAGCATTTTTCGTTCGTGCAGCAAGAGAGTGAGAGATCGGTGAGGAAGCGAGGAAGGTCAGCCATTCATCTCCTTCTTCCATCGTTTTGCCGCAACCTCAGAAGCAGTTCTTCATCTCCTTCTTCCATCTCCTCCTTCAGAAGCAGTTGTCGATCGTTCTGCAACACGATAGGTAATTTTTTTTAACAACTAAAATATGTCTTGTGCTGATTTCTTTTATGTTGTTTATTGGTCTTTCAATCCGACGTGAGTAAGCTTTGGGGGGCTTTTGAAGTTTCGAAACCTTTAAAAATGAAAGTATTTAAGAGATAACTTGGTGTTTGATAAAGTTTCCCCAAATTTGTTCTTCATGTTACTGTTCACCGTCGCTGGTTTTTGGGGTTGGAATCGATAGGAAATCTGATTGAATATTAATAAAAGCAAGATTGATTGAATGGAGTGCTGAGGTTATATGTTTGATTTTGGAAAGTGTTATGGTCAAATTGAATTTTCCCTGTTTGGTATAGAAACTTTTTTTTCTTCTTCTCCTGTGATTGTTGCTTCTTGTTTATGATGAGAAGAAGATGGAATTGAGGTTGATTCTGGATGGTTGAGTCTTATTATAGTGGTAAATGTTCATTTGTTTCTTTCTTCTTGCTTGCTTTGCCGGGATGTTTCGGTGACAGGGGAGGGGAGATTTCGTTGATGTTAAACTTGAAATAGAGATGATTGGGTGCAATTGAAATTTTCTAATGATGATGATTATGTTCTTCCTGCTATGTGTGTGCAATCGGGTGTACAGAGAAGAGGAGCAAGAAAGAGGAATATTTGTTATTGTGGTTTGATGGCTGTCTAAAATAGAAGGTTGTTATATCCTTGTATGTGGTTCCTGCTATGTGATAATAAGTCCCTATAAAGTTTCTGCACACTGAAATATTGAAGAATAATTGAGAATGGGTGATCTATTTGGTTTCTTGTTTTCTTGTTTAATGGTCACTTTATGGTTATGGTTGATCTTCTTTGGTTTGAAGGTGTGTTGGAAAAATAAAAGATGGAGGATTTATATTGTTGCCTAGGAGGTCTGATTATTGATTTATTTGGATGAGGTAGTGAATGGAGATTACCCCCACTGTTAAGAAGTATTTTTTTTAAACACACAAATGAGTAAAATAGAATCCTAGTGCATGGGGACAATTCCTTGTGCAGGGGGCCAATTCCTTGTGCATGGGGCCAATTCATTGTGCAGGGGGCCAATTCCTTGTGCATGGCCATGTCCTTGTGCATAGTGCCAATTCCTTGTGCATGGGGCCAATTCCTTGTGCAGAGGGCCAAATCCTTGTGCATGGCCATGTCCTTGTGCAGGGAGCCAATTCCTTGTGCACGGGGCCAATTCCTTGTGCAGGGGGCCAAATCCTTGTGCATGGCCATATCCTTGTGCATAGGGCCATATCCTTGTGCATAGGGCCAAATCCTTGTGCATGGCCATGTCCTTGTGCAGGGAGCCAATTCCTTGTGCAGGGGGCCAAATCCTTGTGCATGGCCATATCCTTGTGCATAGGGCCAATTCCTTGTGCATAGGGCCAAATCCTTGTGCATGGCCATATCCTTGTGCATAGGGCCAATTCCTTGTGCATAGGGCCAAATCCTTGTGCATGGCCATATCCTTGTGCATAGGGCCAAATCCTTGTGCATGGGGCCAAATCCTTGTGCATAGGAGGTCTGATTATTGATTTATTTGGATGAGGTGGTGATTGGAGATTACCCCCATTGTTAAGAAGTATTTTTTTTGTAAGCATACAAATGAGTAAAATAGAATCCTTGTTTTGCTGCATCAATATTTTACATATTAGAAAATCTGGAGCTACATTTTCTATTGATAAGCCTAAATAGAGTTGTGTTTTATCTAGATAGTTATGTCTGTCATGGCATTGATAAATTCCTTAAGTGATTCAATAGTGATGCTTGTTGAAAGTTTTCAAAAGAATTGCACTCCGTCTGTTTGATCTAATGCTGCAATGTTGTTGCATCTCTCAACACATAGACAACCCATTTGGGAAAATAGGTTTCTGGTTCAATCCTTTATGACATTTATTAACATGGCCTTCAGATTTAAAATAAACTACTCTGCAATGGCGCCAATATGAGAAATAAGAAATCTGGTGCTATTAATGTTAACTTCATGCTATATCACTATTTGGAAGAATCATTTTCTTCCCAAGATGTGTTGCCTTTGAAATGGACTAGTATAGACATAGAGGTGATGAGATTATGATGCACTTATTTGTTTGATTTCAGGATAATATAAAGTACATATGGAGAAGAAAACTGTCCCAGTCTTCACCACAAGATGCTCCCCACAAAGAATGAAGGACTTGGCTAAGGTTATTAATGAGGATGCAGACCTTAGAAGAAAGGTTCAAGAAATGGGGTTTGGGAAGTTGTTGAATGTGAGAGGAACGAAGATTCCAAAAGACCTCTGTGCAGAGGTGGTTCGTGGATATGATGGCCCCTCAAGACAACTGGTCATGAGGGGAAAGAAAGTGAAGATAACCCCTCAACATGTTGAGACAATGATGGGTTTAAAAAACAAAGGATTGAAAGTTGAGGCAGTGGCAAGTAAAGAAGTGTTTGAAGATATGAAGGAGAAGTATGGGTCACTGACGTACGGAGAAATATATGAAAGGATGAGGAAGAAAGATGCTGATTTTGATTTCTATTTTGTGTTGCTCACGTTAGGCACGTTTCTTTGCCCTACAGGAAGTGGGCGTGTGAGTGAGAAATTGTTGAAGGTGATGGGGTGCACAGATAAAAAGTGGGGGCAATATGACTGGGCAAGTTATGTGTTAGAAGATATGTCTATGCAAGTAGAAAAATTTGTGAAGGAAGGGAAAAAAGTGAAGGAATCGGAAAGTAAAAGTCTACGAGGATGCATTTATTTCCTGATGGTAATTATTAATTATTTTAATCTTGCATGATTTAATTATAGCGGAAGTGATGATTGCATTTGTAACTATTAAGTACTAACACACAGTTTTGATTGCAGCTATTCTTTTTTGAACATTTTGGCCTAGAGGACGAGCTTCAAGGGCCAGAAAATGCTCTTGAGCATTGGACAGACGACAAAATATTGAAGAGGGTGGATCTTGAGAAGAGGAGCCGGTTTGGCGTTTTGTTGTCAGCCCCTAAGGATGCCGCAGAGCCTTCAAATGAAATGCCGTTGTTGTCTTATTTACATGACCCGGTGAGTAGTATCAATTAAGTGGGTCCTGATGGGATGATTAATATGTTCCTAACAGTTTGTAAACTGTTGCAGGATTTGAGAGATATATATATGAGGTTTACCGATGAGATGAAGGCTAAGATGGGACAGCTGCAAGAGTTTGTTTGTAAAGAATTAATCCAGCTCCAAGAGAAAAGGGTAACAAAAGGAGGGGATGAAGAAAAGGCAGATGAGAAGGTGGCAGACAATAGAAAGCCCGAAAAATTAAAGAGGCGTGCGGGAAGAAATGTCAGTGTTGGTGCTGAAGTAAGTGTGGAGCAGAAGGGAAATCATAAAGAAATAGTTGATATGCAGGCACTAACAAATCGACCCGGTAGGTGCGTAACTAAGTCTCCAATGGATACGAAGGACAAGGGAAAGGAGGTGAAAGAAGAGAAAAGAACCGTAAAAAGATCAATAAGCGAAGTTGACATGCCTGTAAGGAGGTCGAAGAGAGAAAAGATGGCTGCTGTTAGATCTCCGTATGTGACAACCTACGTCAAAAAGGGGAAACTGAATAGCAAGCAACAAATGTATTTGTTGCTCACTCAGTGTTGTGCCAAAGAGGACGAGGAAAAGTAAGCAACTGTTTTTGCTATGTGACAACCTATATTGATGAATGATACAATAGCACACTGATAAAAATGTTCTTGTAATTTTTGCAGGACTGTGGTTGACATGTATGGTTACTTTTTGACTCGAGCTAACCTCATGTCACTTGGACCCAGCAGTTGGATTAGCACTAGTGTATGTGCACTTATCAATTAGTTGATGTAATGACATATATGTAGGAAATTATTAAAACATGCTAATTTTGTTAATGTTAACGTGTAGGTAATGGCTATGGTAGCTCGGACAATGAATGGGGATCAAAAGGGGGACCCCGAAGCAATCAAGAGGCACATATTTGATGCTGACTTTATGGTAATATTGTGTTGAAACAGCATTCATGAAAAATGGAGAACTATTCAGTTGCATGCAAAGTAATTGTGTATTTTTGTTGGAATATTTATTTTTTTAGGGGGCGATTGTAAAGGATAACAAATACTTGGAGAAGGAAAAGAATTTGGTTCATATAATGCCTGAGCACGTGGGGTATAAGTTGGGAAGCTGTCAGTATATATTTGGACCAATTGTGGAGGGTGACCATTGGTATTGTGCTGCAATGGAACCAACAACGCTGAAATTCTATTGGTTGGATTCGTTAAGAGGTGGGGGAGAACCTCATGAGCCAATTAAAAGTTTGGCCCAAAAAATTGTAAGTGCACAAACTTGTTACATGGTGCTATTTCAACATATTCAAGTTTCTTAATGTTTGTTTATGTTTTATTGGTTAGAGGGATATGTTCATAGAAATTTTGAAGAAGATAGACCCGTGCATTGCAACAATGGAAGAGGAGGGTAGACAAAGAGCAATCTTGTACCCGCCCGTGCCCATACAAGAGAACACGTACTATTATAAAAGTGCCCTGATTCATGACATATCATATGCATTATTGTAATCATATAAATATTAACTTGTTGTACATTTCAATTTTCGTAGGGATGATTGCGGGATACATGTCATCAATTATTTCAAGAAATGGCCACAGTTGGACTCACAGGAAAACATAAACGTAAGTTGTCATTTATAAATGGAAGACGTACTAGTTTGTTTGATTTGACAATGTCAGCTGTTATTTTGGTGTAGAAATCAATGAAGGACATTAGGCTGGATGTCGTCTGGTGGCTTGTCAACCATGAGAAGAATGCAGCAAAGAAGGACGTTTTACAAGAGTTGGAACGATTTAAGGGTGGCACAAAGACTTAGGGCAAAACTGTATTCAATAGATATTTTCCTTTTATGTTGGCTCATTGACGTTGTTGGAATTCTATTAAATTGACACTTATATGTAGACATGGCGACACTTAGTTTTTTGTTGTTAAAGCAGCTTGTGCATATTTTGTATTTAGTGGGGGAAGAAGCTGTGACGATGTTAATATTGCACCCATTATGTATTTTTTTGGAATGGGTTGCATCTTTCTTTGGTAGTTGTGTTTTTTGTAAAGCAATTGTCACTAGATGAGAAATGGTACCCCTTTATGTTCTTTGCATATGTATATGTATATGAGCAGGCATATTTTGTAACACGCACAAGTAATTAAGAACATGCACAAGGAAATTGGCTCATGCACAAGGAAATTTCCATATGCACATGCACAAGGAATTAAGAACATGCACAAGGAAATTGCCATATGCACAAGGAAATTGCCATATGCACAAGGAATTATCCCCATGCACAACGAAATTGCCATATGCACAAGGAAATTGCCATATGCACAAGGAATTATCCCCATACACAAGGAAATTGCCATAGGCACAAGGAAATTGTCATATGCACAAGCACAAGGAAAAATGGCCTCATGCACAAGGAAATTGCCATATGCACAAGGAATTATCCCCATGCACAAGGAAATTGCCATATGCACAAGGAATTATCCCCATGCACAACGAAATTGCCATATGCACAAGGAAATTGCCATATGCACAAGCACAAGGAATTATCCCCATGCACAAGGAAATTGCCATATGCACAAGGAAATTGCCATATGCACAAGGAATTATCCCCATGCACAAGGAAATTGCCATAGGCACAAGGAAATTGCCATATGCACAAGCACAAGGAAAAATGGCCTCATGCACAAGGAAATTGCCATATGCACAAGGAAATTGTCATAGGCACAAGGAAATTGCCATATGCACAAGGGGATAATTCCTTGTGCATGGGGCCATTTCCTTGTGCATATGGCAATTTCCTTGTGCATGAGGCCATTTCCTTGTGCATATGGCAATTTCCTTGTGCATGAGGATAATTCCTTGTGCTTGTGCATATGGCAAATTCCTTGTGCATATGGCAATTTCCTTGTGCATGAGGCCATTTCCTTGTGCATATGGCAATTTCCTTGTGCATGAGGATAATTCCTTGTGCTTGTGCATATGGCAAATTCCTTGTGCATATGGCAATTTCCTTGTGCATGGGGCCATTTCCTTGTGCATATGGCAATTTCCTTGTGCATGAGGCCATTTCCTTGTGCATATGGCAATTTCCTTGTGCATGAGGATAATTCCTTGTGCTTGTGCATATGGCAAATTCCTTGTGCATATGGCAATTTCCTTGTGCATAGGGCCATTTCCTTGTGCATATGGCAATTTCCTTGTGCATGTGGTCATTTCGTTGTGCATGTGCATATGGCATTGTGCATGTGCATATGGCAATTTCCTTGTGCATGTTCTTAATTCCTTGTGCATGTGCATATGTCAATTTCCTTGTGCATGAGCCAATTTCCTTGTGCATGTTCTTAATTACTTGTGCGTGTTACAAAATATGCCTGCTCATATACATATACATATGCAAAGAACATAAAGGGGTACCATTAACTTGTGTACCATTTCATACATCATGAATTTCATCCTGGTACTTGACACATTTTGCCATCAAGTACCATCTTGAAATTTCTCATATAGTGACAATTGCTTTACAAAAAAACACAACTACCAAAGAAAGATGCAACCCATACCAAAAAAACATAATGGGTGCAATATGTACATCATCACAGCTTCTTCCCCCATCAAATACAAAATATGCACAAGCTACTTTAACGACAAAAAACTAAGTGTAACCATGTCAACAAGGATTGGGGTTAGCGCAAGTCTTTACGGTATGACCACCCTCGCCACATCTTGAGCAATGATAGACTTTTTTATCTTGAAATTGCGATTCTTTCCTCCGAACTCTAGGCCTCCCTGGACGCCGACTTGTCTTTGGAGGCAACAACTTTTTGTACGAGGAATCAAGATCTTTGAGTGTCTCAGGTGTTGGCATGTCATAAGTCTCAACTGGAATCATTGGTGTTGCATACATTTTCTCTTGTGCAGCCTTCAAGTAACATTCTTCAACATAAGCATATAAATTTCCATGTATGCTCTTAATTGCAGCACATGCGTGAGGACATGGCAATCCAGACATTTGCCAGCCTTTGCATGTGCATTCACGTAGGACCAAATTAACCCTTACATCACCTTTCTTTGTTATTACCTTAAAAATACTCATTCCATGATCTTTCACAGTCATTCTTCCACATTTAGACACATTCTCCTGCAGTTTGGCCTCAATATTTGGGCCCACGCCATTAACCCAATTCCTCAAAGCTAACTTGCTATTCAACATCTTTTGCGCTAATTTTTCCCTGTGCTCATGTATCAAAACAACAATGTTATGTCTTCGCTCAGTCAAAATCCATGCATTGAATGACTCAGCAAGGTTTGTTGTTATATTGTCCCACCTCTTATGTGGAAACTTGCTCCTTGTCCACCGCTCCATGTCACCATTGCTTTCAAGCCACTGCACTAATTCTGGATTGAATGTCATCATCTTTCCCATTGCATTGATGAACTCGCTGTCTAGTCTTGCATATGCGATGGCATCAAGATATTTCAATGCAGCTTCCTTTGTTTGCCCACTGGTCTTTCCTTTTGCCCTTATGATTCTCAAGAACTCAGAGCTAAAGTTCTCCTTCAAGTGACGATAACAATATGCATGTCTTTCATGCCCGAAAATGGCTCGAACAGCACCAATTATTGCATGATGTCTGTCTGAAACAATTGTCAATTCCACTGAACCTACGATCTCCTTTATGTTTCGTAAGAACCACGACCATTCATCATGAGTCTCTCCACCCACAATGGCATATGCAACAGGAAACAACTCGTTGTCTGCATCATACGCTTGTGCCCCCAATAATGTCCCTTGGTATGGCCCACTCAGATGGCAGCCATCCACATATAATATAGGTCTTGCACCTTCCAAAAAACCTTTAATGCAGCATCCATAAGCAATAAATAGTGCTTCAAACCTATCGTCTGTTGATGCCACCCATTTTGCCACAGTGTCCTTGTCACTTTCTTTTAATCTCTCACATACCCACGGGATTAGCGCATAACTATCCTTAGCAAGGCCATGCATCTTTTCCAATGCTCTCCCCTTCGCCCTATAGGCTTGTTGGTAGTCTAGGGTCAAACCATATTCTCTTTGCAAATCTTTTCTAATTTCATTTGCGGATTTATCTACGCTACACCTCAACTCATCCATGATAACTGCTGAAGTGAGAGTGCGCCTTTTCTTATGGGGGATGACTAGGTTGTCTTGTGCATAGTGCATGTGTTCACTCAAAAATCTTCTAACAACCAAGAAAGAATTATTCTTATCAACACTATAAGCTGAAATTTTCCAAGGGCAGCAATCAACTTTGCATTCCACAATCATCTTATGCTTATGATTCTTCTTATAGGTATAAGGAAAGTTGTGTGCAAGGCTGTATTTGTACAATGCATGTCTAAACTCATCAGCATCAGTAAATGTTTGACCCACACCCATGAATATGTCCTTCCACTTTGAGGCATTCATCACCGGCACTGGTGTTGGCAAACTTTCCACAGCTAAACTTCCTAAAGTAGTTGCTCCGTGCCCACTATGACCCATACTCAATGCTGGCACACTCTGTATGGGAGAAGGTATATTCAAGAATTCAGTGTCAAAATCCCATATTGGAGGAGATATGGACCTTGCACTGCAACGTGCTCCCAAATGATCTATCCTGCAATGACATTATTCATTAGCATCCCCCAAAACTCATTAATCTACATTTGCAGTTAAGGTGAGTAACAAAATTCACAACTTACTCTTGTGGACTGCACTGTTGCGCTACTTCATTCACCTCTTTCTCAATCTTGCAAATGTACACATGACCATTAGTGTCATTGTAGTCAATTAGTTGTGCAACTCCTACATCGTCAACAAGATCTAACAATACGTCCTCTGCATAACTAACCTTAAACTTCATTTTAAATCATTCATCTTCATGCCACAACTCTTCTGCTACTAATCTCCGTATCTCTTCATATGTCATCCCCTTTTCAATTAATCTTCCGCTTATAACACCACCTTCATACATCATTTTGCCATCTGAATTATTGACACATTCACCTCCAACATGGAATATGCAAAATAATTTCTTGATCGAACTGCTGGCCATTTCTCATATGCTCCTACAAATAATCATGTGTTTCTGTCATTTTAACAAGGTGTAGTAAATTGAAAAATACAAGTTATGTCCAGGCAACGCACAAGGAAATGGGCATACGCACAAGGAAATGTCAATATGCACATGGAAATCGTCATATGCACGAGCAGAAACAACTTTACCTTATGTCCACTCCATGCACAAGGAAATGGGTATATGCACAGGGAAATGTCAATATGCACATGGAAATCGTCATATGCACGAGCAGAAACAACTTGACCTTATGCCCACTCCATGCACAAGGAAATGGGCATACGCACATGGAAATGTCAATATGCACATGGAAATCGTCATATGCACGAGCAGAAACAACTTGACCTTATGCCCACTCCATGCACAAGGAAATGGGCATACGCACATGGAAATGTCAATATGCACATGGAAATCGTCATATGCACGAGCAGAAACAACTTGACCTTATGTCCACTCCATGCACAAGGAAATGGGCATATGCACAGGGAAATGTCAATATGCACAAGAAAATGTTCATATGCACGAGCAGAAACAAATTGACCTTATGCCCACTCCATGCACAAGGAAATGGGCATACGCACATGGAAATGTCAATATGCACATGGAAATCGTCATATGCACGAGCAGAAACAACTTGACCTTATGCCCACTCCATGCACAAGGAAATGGGCATACGCACATGGAAATGTCAATATGCACATGGAAATCGTCATATGCACGAGCAGAAACAACTTGACCTTATGCCCACTCCATGCACAAGGAAATGGGCATACGCACATGGAAATGTCAATATGCACATGGAAATCGTCATATGCACGAGCAGAAACAACTTTACCTTATGTCCACTCCATGCACAAGGAAATGGGTATATGCACAGGGAAATGTCAATATGCACATGGAAATCGTCATATGCACGAGCAGAAACAACTTGACCTTATGCCCACTCCATGCACAAGGAAATGGGCATACGCACAAGGAAATGTCAATATGCACATGGAAATCGTCATATGCACGAGCAGAAACAACTTGACCTTATGTCCACTCCATGCACAAGGAAATGGACATATGCACAGGGAAATGTCAATATGCACAAGAAAATGTTCATATGCACGAGCAGAAACAAATTGACCTTATGCCCACTCCATGCACAAGGAAATGGGTATATGCACAGGGAAATGTCAATATGCACATGGAAATCGTCATATGCACGAGCAGAAACAACTTGACCTTATGTCCACTTCATGCACAAGGAAATGGGCATATGCACAGGGAAATGTCAGTATGCACAAGAAAATGTTCATATGCACGAGCAGAAACAAATTGACCTTATGCCCACTCCATGCACAAGGAAATGGGTATATGCACAGGGAAATGTCAATATGCACATGGAAATCGTCATATGCACGAGCAGAAACAACTTTACCTTATGTCCACTTCATGCACAAGGAAATGGGCATATGCACAGGGAAATGTCAGTATGCACAAGAAAATGTTCATATGCACGAGCAGAAACAAATTGACCTTATGTCCACTATATGCACAAGGAAATGGGCATATGCACAGGGAAACCTCAATATGCACAAGAAAATGTTCATATGCACGAGCAGTAACAAAATGACCTTACAACATGCTACTTCCACATCAGCACCACTTTAGCGAGCAATAAAAACACCTTCACGTCAGCAACATGAACCAGAAATAAATGAGGTGTAAATGAGGTTCAAAAGAGAGACAATGTGTGGGTCCCTTCATGCTTAATATAGTTATAACCATGTGCATTCACCATACACAAAAGAGAGATCCAAAACGAGCCACAGAAAAACAGAACGTGAGAGAGAGAGAGAGAGAGCGAGAGAGGGAGGGAGAGACCGATACAGGGAGGGAGAGAGGTATACCCAACACAAATTAATGCTTGTGCGTGATTCCATTGATATTCGCCTTCATCTTCTTCAAAGGTTCTTCAAATATCAAACAATCCGAAATCAATCTTCACTCTTCCTCGTCATTTTTCAATGTCCATGGCTGTCTGCACAAGAAATCACATCTTTCTCTTTCTTCCCATGTCTTTGTACTTACCTTCTGTCACCTCAACTTGTCAAGGGTGCTAAAGGAAATTAATTCCTCATTTACAAGGGCTTTTTAGTATTTTAACACACCCATTTAATTTCATTTAAAGACCCAAGGTCTGGAGTGACATTTCAGATTTTTTTGGTCCTTCTCTGACATTAAATGGCTACAGTGGTCCTACAGTGAAATTTTCCCAAATAAATAAAACCACATAACAACCAAAAGGCGCGCACACCATGCATGGATTTTGGGAAGAAATTTGTTCTTCTTTCTTTGGTGGTCTTTTTCGTTCATGTTAACCTGCAAATGAACCATGGGTATTAACAGGTAGAGCTATAATATATAGATCTTAAGAAAATAACGTCGAAGACCAATATGGAGTTATTACATTCATTGCTCCTACACAAATACTCAGAGATACAGCACTAATATCACACAAAACAACATATTATTTCCTAGATAGTAATGTAAACACTTCAGAAAGGTTGTATTCATCTTGTTAACGTTTGGACGGAATTAAAACAAGTAAGGTAATATTGAAAGAATAAAAATAACATAATTGGGATCTAACAATAATAGCATACGGCTTTTGTTGTTTGTTGTGACAAAGATCTAACAAAATTGTGGGAAAAGATTTAAAATGTTAAAAAGATTATATGCAGCTCAAGAATAGCCACAACATTATACATGGCTTGTAAATATGTAGATTTTCTATTTTATATTGATTGACAAAATTAATGCAAGGAAAATATCATATATTTTAGAATCAGACTTGATAATAAGCAGACCGATATACAAACATATAAGCAGTGATGAAATACATATCTCATGATTATGAATCCAACAGAAAGTAACATAATTACAAGATCCAGTGCACCATAAAGCTACAGCAACTCCTAACTTTACTTGAGATGACAAGTCACAAGCTCACCTTTAATATTTAAACTTCAACCAAAGTAACATTTGTTATTTTAATGAGGTGAAGACAGAAAGTAACATGTATACAACTGGCTTGGCGGTGAGCAACTGAAAAGAATTAAGAAACCCAATGTCAGCAGCTTTCCAATCCCCTATCCGTACATCTTTCCCTTCCACAAGGGATGCCTTGACCTGTAGGTGCTAAGAACGGTCATCCAACATTTCCAAACCAATTTGGATTTAAAAGAATGGTTTCTTTAAATAATGAACATAAGAGATGCCAGTAAGATTGCATAGTAACTGTGAGACAATAGGACAGAAGGTAAACACAGCTCCAGTCACACAAAAGCGTCCACTCCGTGTAATAGTACAAGCTCAAAGTTACAATTATGGGCCACAAACTTTAATTTAGATTGGTTTCACATACATATCACCAAGAAGAATTTCACATCAATAGATGACCACTAAGAAATGTTCAATTCCGGTCATAGATGCTCCTTAAGAGTGAAATGGTCAAATGGACAAGAGTATACTCAAATATAGGAAATATTGAGAAGCTCACCTATCCCATCTTGAGTACAGACATAACACGCAACTAGCATACAATTGTACTTCACGTAACACTCTCAACAGTTTCATGAAACCATTTCATCAAAGCATTTTGGTTGTTTACAACTACAGAAAAGGAAATGTTTTTCATTGATCTCAGATAACATTTTATGCTGAAAATGCAATTCTCATTTTGAAAGAATTGGTCATAAATAATTGGTTGTTGTGTAGTAATAAATGAAAGATTCCAAAAGAAGGAATCCATGCAACAGGAAGTGCACCACTGGGAAAGAAAACCAAGAATAAATGACAACATATTATAAATGTTAGTTGTTTAAATTTTGTCATCGTTTGTCAATGTTTGAGATCTCTATTGATTCTGGTTAAGTGAAATGCTGATGCCATCGAATATCCAACTAGGATTAAGAAAGCCCCATGGGGCTACCAATTGATTCTGACCACCCAAAGTGATATATTTAGTGGATGTACAGTTTCCTGATGGAGCTAAAAAGCCTATCTTGCAGATGGTCTTAGCAACACATTGTTGGTATAACAGCAGAGTGAAAGGCATGTACATTCCGAGAGATACATCAGATAAATAAATCTACAACTGTTAAGATAAAAACAAGCCAAACTACCTAAATCTTTACTCTCAAAAGGAACCAAAATTTTGTTAAAGTGAGTTTAAGAAAAGAGAACATAATGAATTAAAGCTTGGATTCATGCAACCTCAGGTTCTCCTTTTGTACTAACCAATCAATTGTTTGTCCATCAATATTGCAAAAGATAGATCATTATCATGCATAGTCATGGCATATCTTCAATAATAGACACAGGCTGAAAATAATAACTGACCCATCATGCGGCAAACAGATATATGCATTCTCAAATTCAACAAAAAAGTTAGCACAACAAACTAAAAATATTGAAAAGCTAAACACTAATTCAAATGGGACACCGATGAGATAGTAGTTACCACAAGTCAAAACCTATTCGAGTGAGGATGTGCATTGCGCACTCTATATAGATGAAAGGTCTTCATTTATAGTCTTGATAGCAGGCCTCTCAAAAACAGACCGAATGCATTGCAGAGCTATTCCTAGGAAATCCTTCATTCCCTTTTCTGCTATTGGATTCCCCATTTCTGGCATCAACACAGCATCCAACATTCTGATCCTCTGCCTTCAGCCACACGAAATCTTACCCAATCAGTCATATCAACACCTCCATCCTCTCCTGATATCACATCACCAGCACACCTTCCAGTTAAAATTTCCAAGAGTATCACTCCAATAGCATAAACATCTGACTTAAAGGAGGGGGTTGGCTTCTTGGAAGCAGCTTACTCCGGTGCACGATATCCCAAAACCCCAGCATCAAGAATCTGTTCAGTAGTAACGGCCTGAATCATAAGCCGGTCGAGGCAATAATCAGCAACTCTTGCATTCGAATCCGGCATATCTAACAGCACATTTGTTGCTTTAAGGTTCCCATGAGGAACAGCACGATCAAAGTGGAGATAGTTAAGGCCACCTGCCACATCAACTGCTATTTTGAGCCTCTGGGCCCAGGTTAATGGTGGACCTTTTCTTCCTGGTCGATCTGGTGCCATAGTATGTATATAGAGTAAGTTCAAACAATGATGAATGATGAACACCAGCACATGGAAAATTGATTTTGTCGACCAGCAAAACTGATGTACAGAAGAACTAACACATGAATGTACAAAGGCACAAGCAGCACATCAAATTTGCTTCTTGAGTGATAATCTTGTGATTGTAAATTAGCATGCTCCTTTCCATCGCTATTGATGAAATCATTACCCAATGCATTTGAAATCATCCAACTGCTTATTTTACTTAATTTTGTCCTGGGTCAATGAGTTGAGACATTATTTTAGCAAATCTTGCACAGCTAGTAAAGATAAAACTTACACACTTTCAGTGGAACTTGTTTCAAAATTTGAAGATTGGTGATTTTTTCTTTTCTTTTCTTTCTTTTTTTTTTTTTTTTTGGTTGTACTCATTCTCACATCAAGTCTTGCAAACTTTTTGGCAGTGAATGAATCACCAGACCCTGGTGACCAGGAAAAGTGGCTGTTTTTCTATGGGGACATTGTAGTTGCAGCTGCCAATTTTTCATCTGGGCTGATTATCTCTGAAGATGATCCTTTCCTTGAGGTCACAAGATCCTCAGCTGATACAACCAAAGCACCACCCCTGTCTGCAGTAGGTAAGTTTGTTGAGCACGCACATGTATGTCCTTACCAGCAGCATATTCTGGTGGAGGTCTTGATGATATACATATGTAATGTATGAAGATTGCAAGCAGGATTACAATGAATAGTGCAACCACACATGACACTATAATTATTACTTTAATGATAGTGCTCATACGCTTCTTCCTTGTACCTTCAGCAGGCATATTGGTTGATCCAGGAGGACCGTTTGGATATTGCAACTTATCATTCCCAGGAAAGAAAGAAGTAGGGAACTTCCTAAGATTCTGGGACAACACCAGACAGATTATTGTATGAAGCATTAAAGTATTTCAGTCCCTAAGGCAGGTCAATTGGTGATGGACCTGTAAAATGATTCTCTGATATATCTAACGAATCTAAGGAAATGATATCAATGGAAGTTGGAAGAGAACCAGAAAGATTATTTCCAGCAATATTGAGCACTTTCAAGCCAGTTAGTGATTCAAAATTTTCAGGAAAGTACCCATTAAATTGGTTGTGAGAAAGATCGAGAACCTGAAGATCAGATTGACCAGGGGCAGATGATACATTAATGCCACCTGAAATGAGATTATTTTCAAGATAAAGCTCTAGCAAAGTTGGCATATTCGTTGTGGAAGGGGCAGATGATACATTAATGCCGTCTGCTAAGAGAATTGTGGGAGAATTCTGATAACTCAACCATAAAAATTAAGGAGTTTCCTCAGGAATGGGCCCTGTCAAACGACTCATACTGGGATCAAGAACCGCGCAGCTCCCTGTTTGAAGTGGCAGCTCACAAGTGAAACCATCTGATGAGAGATTCAGATAGCGCAGTATTGTTGTTGTGATTAATCCTATTGGTCCTGTGACAAAATGTCAGTGACATGAGTGGCAATCCTAGCAATGGACTATCGAAAGATGGCAGTGGCCACCAGTTTTGAAAGTAAAATATCAGTTAAATTATTTTAAAAGGAGATATTAAAAGTCGTCTATCTACCTGAGAGATTGTTAGCACTTGAATCAAGTTTTGTTCTGACCGAAGTGTCTCCCTTGAGCAGGCCATTTATAAAAAATCCTGAAAATATGTTGCCCTTAAGCCTGAAGACGTGAAGATCAAAGACAAATTCAAATTCAGGCAGACATCTAAAATCAACACAACTGGCACTTGTAAAAAGCATAAATTTAATATCTAATTGACCATCAAGCATATTTCCATGCAAGTCAACCTTATCAAGAGCAGACATCAGATCAAAAACCCTTGTGAATCTTTCCAGTGAAACTGTTATGGGACATATTGAGAGATACCAGGCCATTCAGCTTTGTCAAAGAAGCTGGCATTGCTCTAGAAAAGGAGTTACGGCTCAAGTCCAAAGATTGGATCGATGACATCCCTGCAATTGAGACAGGAATTGAGCCAGAAAAATTATTCCCTGCCAATGACAAGTTCTGTAAGCTAGCCAGCTTACCAATTCCCTGTGGTAGGGATAAAGAGGAATTGAAGACTTTTGAAGTCTCTTATGTTGCAGGGAGTCTTCCTGATATGGAATTGTTGGACAAGGAGAGCCTGACAAGCTTTGTGAGGTTTGAAAAAAACACTCAAGTCTGCCTCAGAAGAAAGACCCAAATTATCTAGCACAACCCCAGCCACATTACCACCATTACACAGAACCCCATTCCATGAAGATGGGCATCCATTGAAGTCAATGGATTCTTCATTCCAGTAATTGTGAACATAACCAGTCGGGTCATGTTTGATGCCTCTCTTAAATTCCAACAATGCTAAGATGTCCTGAGAAGGAAGCTATCCCATGACAGAGAAGAAAGATAAGGATAAAACCAAAAGCCTAAAGAGCTGCATTTTCTCCAACGAATGACGTAATGCCAACTTAGATATAGTTCAAGGTTCTTATTCAAACAGATATATTGCTTCAAGACCCATTATCTGCATGAACAGACTAGATACCAGGGGTACCTTCTTCCACTATGGTGAGAAAGTGCCAATTTTTACAGTCAATCTCGTAAAAGTGGTACTTTAGATGTCGAACAAAAAATAAAACACAACATTTCTCACCAAAATCACTTCCTTGGTACAATGTGGAGTCAGGTTAAACTTGAAATGAACACTCAAGAATTAAACTTTGGAAGCAAAAGGGAGAACTCGGCAAAGCTTGTGAAGTTCCAGAACTGAAGCAGAGACCAGCATTGTAGCTACAGAGAACTCGTGAAGAAGGAAGAGGAAATTCTTTCAATATGACGCATTAAGTGCAGTAAAGTGAAGGGACCAGTCTCCAAAAAAATGAAAAATGAAGAATGAAAAAGAGGGAGAGTGGAGAGTGTGGTGGAGTGAAGGGACCCAGAAAGTTTTGGTCTTTGAGGTTTTGATAACAAGTAACAGAAAAGGGTAAGGAAAAATGTGATTCTGAAAACTTTGTTAAAAATGTCGCCTTTTTCCTTTTCTTTTAAAATATTTTTTTGAAATAATTTTCTTTTTAAATATTGATTCACAAAAAGTTGCTACTTGCCATTCATTTCATCCTTTTGAGGGTTTTTTTTTTTTGTCAAACAATTGGAGAAGCGGGAAAATGTGACGGTTTTTTTATAATTAGGGAAAAGAGACAAATCTAGAAAATAATTGCTCTTTACATAAATTTAATTGATGAATTCCAACGGCTTTTAAACATTGGAGAGTTTTAATATGGGACCACAGTAGTTGATCAATTAAAAGAAGAACCGAAATATTCTGGAATGTCACTGCAGGCTTGTGGGGGCAAAGTGAGATTAAATTGGAAGGGAAAAAGACCCAATTACCCTTGTATACACTGAGAAAACAATAGGGAAGAGGGAAAAGGAAATTTCAGCCTCGAACACGGTCTCCATTTTTAGAGCATGAGGGTGATTCAGAGGAGATTGAGTTAAATCTAAGGCTTTCTCTCTGCGGTCGATTTGGTGTGGATAAGAATATGAAGAAATTAGGGCGATTGTCGTCGACCATCGGAACAGTGCATTTGATGAGAGAGAACGAGTCATGATCGACAAAAGATATGACGGCGTTGTATCCGACGACGCTTCTGAGGAGGACTTCATTGCCGTCTGAGATGGAGGAGGAGAGGAATAAGAGGAAGGAGTCGCAGATGTTGGGGAGAATGGAGGTGGAGAGAAGGCGATTGGAAAAGGCCGTACAGGCAAGTTGTTCTTAGTGAAGCCAATATTAGAAGTTGGAGATGATTGATTTCCACATTACTCTTAATATTTATTGCAAAAGTTGATTTGAATGTCTATTGCACAATAGTATGAGCTTATTATTAGTCCATCTCTTGGAGATGATTGCTCTAACTCAAAGATGGATATGAGAAACCCTAACTTAAGCAATTCTCCTTAGATTGAAAAAAAGGGGTTGCTTTAATTAAGTGTTCTTATATTTCACAATTGTAATCAACCAAACATATAGTAAACCACTAACAAGTGAAACGGTCATATGAACAATGGAAAACCCCATATAAATAAAGAAAAAGGTCATTTGAACAATTAGTAATCAATTTCAAACACAAAGATGGAAAACGCTTATTTGATGGTATGTCATTGTAAGTCTAGTGAGTGATATCTTTGGTGCTGGAAATTTTAGATTTAAAGAAAAATTGGCATTTGATGTTTTAAAAGTTGATGAAGTATATGAAAGTGTAAATTAGACATGCACACCTCGGGTTTGTTTAATAGGAAAGAATTGGTTATTTGAGGTTTGAGTTTGAAGTTAAGGATTATTACTCTTCTATTTACGTGATGTTTGTAGAATGTAAGTTTACTGATGATTTTAAGATTAATGATGGATGTCAAGATTTCAAATGTAAAAGCTGATGATGATATACTTATAAAGGAGTTTAATTAAGAATGTAGTTTAATAATGATTATTGTTGGAATTGGATGATATTTCCTTTGAGGCTCTTGGGATTTCTGAAACAAAGATTGAATTTGAGAAATATACGAAATAGAAATTATGATTTGATGTTATGGAAATAAGGTTTAATGAGGATTACATGAAGTGGAAATTGGTTTAAATATGTAGGATGGCTAAGGGATGATTTTGTGATTTTAAGGTTAATTATGAGGATACAGTGGAAGTCTCTAATATATGTAGCTGCGTTATTGGCAGATTTAGGGGATAGTGATTTTGGATAGAAGTTTACCATGTTTTTAGTGGTCTTTAGTCTCTAAAGTGTAATGTTGGAAACTCTTGGATATAGCCTTTAAGAAGGGGAAGTTAAGTGTTTATAATTGAGAGTTGAAAAAAGGTTTTAAATAGTGACGTAGATATATTTAAAATGATTGAAAAAGAAAGTTTAGACCCTGTTTGTTGGGTTTGACAAGAACACAGGATTCTTATTTATGGTGGCTGTTTCGGAAATTGAGAATAGTTAGTAAGATAAAGTGATTGGGTTGTTTTCTTATTCTCACTAGTTCAAGCAATTAGGTGACTTTGATCATTAAAAGTATTTGCATTATTTTGAATTATGTTAATTCTATATTGAGCTTTGATTGTTGGCTTGAATTAAAATGAAATAGTGTTGAAGTAGTTATAGAAATAATTGGATTGTTAATTTACAGAAAATAGGTATTTAGATAAAGGCTTAAACTATTTAATTTATTCTTGTTTTAGAACTTATTAAAGGATATAATTGTTTAAGCCTTGAAATATTTAAATAGTGTGGTATGAATCAGGTTGTAGTAATTGAATCTATCTAGATAGGTATTGAATGATGTTGCCGGAAGATTTGCTGCTTTGGTTTGTTTAGTTTAGATGACGTTTGGTTGGGATAGTGTTTAAAAACTTGTTGGATTAGGATAATTGAAGTTGGGTGTATTTGATAAGGATAGTTGAATGTGAGCTTATATTAAGGTGCATCCGTATTGATTTTAACAAGGAGAATGGTGTTAGGGAGGAAGATGTGGAGCATTTTCCTTCATTAGGCTTACAATGTGTTATAGTCTTGAAATTTATATCCTAGCAATAGTTTTAATTTCCGTTGAAGTTTCTGTTAGTTTAAATACTGGGTTTCTTGAGAGTTTTGGTATTTGACACTGAAGATATAAACTTAGATCATGGATTTGGAGATTGGATTGAATTCTCATTCGCTTTATTTCTGTCTTTCAATTGAGTTTCTCTGGAATTTTGATGTGCTAAGCTATGGGCTTTATTATTATTAGTTAATCTTGAATTTTCTTACAGGAATTAAATTTAAAATGAGGAGAAATTATTTGAGGATAAGAAAGGGTAGAAATAATGTAATAGGGACGTGAGATACGCTGAATAAATACATGAGAGCTAGGTATTAATATATTATTTATATATTATGTATAATAATAGGAAAAGATAGTAGAGCCAGTTCGTCAAGGCGTTGGGAAGGGAAAGGAGCCAGTACAGGAGTAAGAATTAAGTCAGGTAGCAGTTTATCTCATTACACTCAATTGCATGTATAATTCTGTAATACTTGTTGCATATAAATTGTATGTCTTTTATTCCTTTCATGTTTGGAGTACTCTAGGGCTTAGGTGGTTCGCTACCCCTTTGCCAGACCAATTACGTTGTAGCTTTAAATGTTATAACGAGATCCTGCAGGTAGAACCTCCACTAGTTAATGAAGATATCGTTATCAGTGGTGGGTAGGTGCAGATCGCATGCAGATTAATAGGGTAAATGCTATCATTATTTGTAAATATTTATAAAATGTATGCATGACAATGCATGCATGAAATTTACAGTTAATGACATAAACTGCATTGTACTGCTGTTTCAGAGAAGCTGGTAGATGGTAAGATGGTTGAGATAAGGCAGGAGTGCTGGAGGAAGATAAGATGAAGAAAATCATATGATATTTTAGAAAGCAAAAATATCTGCGGGAGTGCTTTCTTATGATAGTTAAATATTTTAGTAGATTTATCTGTAGATAATATAAAATTAAATTGTTGAGTTATTAGCAGAAAGTATAGAAAATAGAAATATGTATATGTATAAAAGGATTTAAATTTCCCAAGTACTATAAATAAGGGATAGATATCCTAAGAGAGTTAAGGTACTTTTAATTGTTTTATGAACCACTTTGTTTTAGTAAAATTTTTAAATTGTCCAATTTGTCAGAAAAACCCATTCCAACATAAATGAAGTTGGAATGATGTTTGAAAAGAAAAAGTTTTAAATTTTTCGTACTTTTGAGCTTCTGGCATTGAGAATGTGGTTGTAATTCAATTAAAATACTATAGTATACTATTAAAATTTTAGGTGTTACACATCAAAAGTTCAAAAAAAGAATGGCACATCAGCAATTTATAACGGAAGTTTGGCAAAATTAACGACGTTACTAATCAAGCTATATTTTTATTAATGAGTACCGCATATGATACTCGAAATTGTTTTTTATGCTAGCAGTAATTTTCATAATATTTGAGTACTAAATAAGCACCCTTACCCATTATGATATAATAATTGTGATATAATGATGGATCATCAGGGCAACATTTCTCATCTATTTGAAACCAAGACTCCTAATACAAGCATAACAAAATATTGAACAAGAGCAAAAGTTGTATTAGATTGAAACTTGGAAGAGAGAACTACAAGAGGGTAGCAATGGCGGAGTGACCCATACAGTGACAATGATGAAAAGACTCATTCGATGGGGAGAAGATATAAAACTACGTACTCCTCTGATGTTATCTAGGGAGTTAAACTTGTTCTTAAATACAAGCTTTTTTTATAATTTTTCTCAACTTTTCTTCTAATTATCCTTATCAATGCTCCTCTATGATAAACAAGTCATTGAGGAAGGATGGGAATAAAGGTACTTTAGTCATATAATGTAATGTAATATAATGCGATTCTAACTAACTTAACTAATTTTCTTAATCTTACCATATTAAGTAATTACCAAATTAGGTAATTAGATTTTTAGAGCTCAGTGACGTATTTTTCTGAACTTAGATGAATCGGACAGCTAATATTACTGCACGGAGGGATGTGCAAAGCCCCGTGACACGTGGTACTCTGTTGGAAACTACGAACTAGGAGCTGTCTAAACGAAAATGTATAAACATTTAATTTTTAAAAAATTTTAATATAAAATCAAATCCCTATAATTTTATAGGGCGAAGGTGCAAAAATACCACTCGTAAGTTGTAAAAATTGCAGTTGGCACCATATTAAAAGTTTAGGTCCAAAACTACCACTCCTAATTTGAAAACGTAGCAAATTTATTTTTCCGTCAATATTGAGTTAATTGCCGTTAGTATGAGGATGTGACGGATGACTTGTCGAACATGTATGATTGTTGACTGTCCTACGTGGCTTTTTTTTAATGGGAGAAGGTGCAAAAATACCACTTGTAAGTTGTAAAAATTGTAGCTGGCACCATATTAAAAGTTTAGGTCCAAAACTACCACTCCTAATTCGAAAACGTAGCAAATTTATTTTTCCGTCAATATTGAGTTAACTGCCGTTAGTATAAAGACGTGGCGGATGACTTGTCGCACATGTATGATTGTTGACCGTCGGGAAGGAGAGGAAGGAAGGAAGGAGAAGAAGGCTGGGGGAGGGAGGCTGTACCACAGGCGGTCCGTCGCCGGCACTTGCTCCTCGGTGGCCTACAGGAAGGAGGAGGACGGAGGGAGAGAGGAAGACGAGAGAGAGAGAGAGAGAGCCCGGGGGGGACAAATGGAGAGGGAGAGAAAAGAAATAAAAAGAAAAATAGGAAGAAAAAGAAAATAGGTAAGAAAATTAGACTATAAGACCCTAAGATCCTCAAATAAGATATTTCTTTTGAGCTAAAAATTTTCTCTTCACTTCTAAAAAACATCTGCCACGTCTTTATACTAACGGCAGTTAACTCAATATTGACGAAAAAATATATTTGCTACGTTTTCAAATTAGGAGTGGTAGTTTTGGACCTAAACTTTGAATATGGTGCTAGCTGCAATTTTTAAAACTTACGAGTGGTATTTTTGCACCTTCTCCCATTAAAAAAAGTCACGTAGGACAGTCAACAATCATACATGTTCGACAAGTGGTATTTGTGCACCTTCGCCTATTAAAAAAAAGCCACGTAGGACAGTCAACAATTATACATGTTCGAGAAATCACCATCCATGTCTTCATACTAACGGCAATTAACTCAATATTAACGGAAAAATAAATTTGTTACTTTTTCAAATTAGGATTGGTAGTTTTGGACTTAAACTTTGAATATGGTGCCAGCTGCAATTTTTACAACTTACGAGTGGTATTTTTACACATTCACCCTATTTTTTATAAGAAGTTTAACATGCACATAGTTATTTATTTTAGTCAAAATTGTATGTTTTGGAAGTTTTAAGTGATGTACACCACCTAAAAGCAATCAATATATTGCCCGATTGGATTGATTGCGCACTTCTAATCCTACATAAACAATATGCTGTTATAGTTTGTTTTTGTTTTAGACGAAAAAGCTTGAATGAGTTGAATTTTAAAGAGTCAATAAAACGGTGATGAAGTTTTTGCATGATCCAGATTTGAACTCGTAAGCTCGCAAGTTATCAACCAATTTCATACAAGTTCTACAGATTAAAAGAAATAACATAACCACTGTACACCACTAGTTATACAATGCCATGCCATAATTGTGAGGACAATGATTATTATAATTCACAAGGCTTATGTCAATTCTGCATTTTTCTATAAATTCAGGACACTTCAAAACCCTTGTGCACGTTTAGCTACACAAGTGACAAAACTAACATATTTCTTCTTTCTCTACTTTTACACTAGGGGGGGTCATATCACCGTTGACCCAGTCTATGAACGTGAAGTGAAGCCATAAAACAAGAAGAAAAAGAAAGAAGCTATAATTGAAGCATTTTCTTTTCAAACTTTCCTAGCCTTGTAATTTACAGAGCCTCTCAAAGAGGATGAGGATGATGACGACGGAATCCCAGCAGCTTTGTCCTTGTTGAAAGCCTTCTGAACATCATCTTTGAGCTCCATGAAACGTGCTCTCTTGATTTTCTGCTCATCTGGTGTGCCCTTTTCCAAGTAAAACAGATCAGGCAGGTCATCCTCCATGAACTTGTCGAGCACTTCTGAGCAATGAGGAAAATAACGCCTACCCGTCTCAACTGCCATCACAAGGGCAATAACAAAATTAATCGAGCTACGATAAGAAGTCAGGACATAGACTTGCTTTATTTTTTGAATTAAAGAGGAAAACACTAACATCTGCATGCTACAAGTAGGATTGAATCTACAATCTTCCATTCATAGGGAAGTTTATATGCTTCTAGTTGGCAAAGTCATTGGCCAACATAGACTTACTAGCCAGATAAGTACACGAGGAAAACTAGCTTCCGTCAAAACAATTACTATATTTTCAACTACTTCAAGAATTATGACTAAACACCATCAGCATTATCACACAATGCTTTCGAGAAAAAACTGTTGGATATGATTTACCAGGTCCAAATCTAAAGTGTCTTGCTTAGCTCTCAGTACGTTTTGTTTAGTCAGCACTTAACCATCATGAGCGGCATCTTATGTTAGTTTTTAACAGAAACAATCAAATGAATGTTAAGATGATGAGCAGTTTCACAATCTTTTTGGGCCACTGATAAACAATTGTGCAATCTGAAGTATCTTTGACGTACAACTTGAGGCAACAGTAAGCATTAGGGTGAAATTTTCTTTTAACCATCATGAGCGGCATCTTATGTTAGTTTTTAACAGAAACAATCAAATGAATGTTAAGATGATGAGCAGTTTCACAATCTTTTTGGGCCACTGATAAACAATTGTGCAATCTGAAGTATCTTTGACGTACAACTTGAGGCAACAGTAAGCATTAGGGTGAAATTTTCTTTTTATGAAAAACCATTTTAATCTGAGCAATAAATATACCAGACCGAAAATCTCCAAGATGGATATGAAACATACATTTGACAATTAAGTTATTCATTATTATGATTAAAAGTTGAATGTAAAATACCACATGCTGGTTAATTTGTAGTTAGATAGGAGCATTGAATGAAATATAAATCAAAATGGGCAAAAAGACTGCGAACCAACCCAAAGGGGAGATAAAATGTTGTCTGAACAGAATAGAACTCTTGGAAAGCAACCTGATAAACCAGTTTCAGCATGATTTGAACACTACAAACTGCTTCAATACTGGACAATCAGAAGACATTCCCTAAATTGCCAGACATAATCAAAAGTCATCTTCGGTATTAAGAATTACATAGTATGGCTGAATGATTTTTGTTTTGAATAGATTTTGCCAGTATGTAATAGGAGTTTGGTTAACTGTGAGAACAATTGCATGTGTTTGGAAAACACGCATGAGTGCCATATGATGTGTGTCAAGTGTCAACAATAGAAGCGGAACAAATTTTGGTAACAGGTATTAAAAGAAACTTGTTTAGACGTGAGGAATAGGCGTAAACAGTAGGTTAGAATATTCTTTAGTACAAAAATGCTTATTTCATTTGCTGTATGTTAAGAATATAATATGGCATAATACTATCTCCTTGTGCCTTCCAAAGCATTTGCTGCATATTCTTTTTCCTATTATAAACACAGTTACTTCACAACAGATAGATATCGCATAAACAAAATCAAGATGCCAATAAAAGACAGCATGCAGATAATACAAACTTTACATGAATTAGTACATTGAAAGAGAGAGAGAAAGATGAAGAAAGATTCCTGCTCAACTTAAATGAGAGGTAGAATAATTAAGAATGCCAAGACTTTAATCACCTGTTTTCATAAGGGTGTCCATCCTGGTAAGAAGTCTTCTATTCTGCGCCAGGGGAGTTTCGTTTAGATCAACCTCCCTCAAAGTTCCATTTGAACCTTTTGATGCAGAAAGACCTGCAAACTCAGATGTTGTCTGAGCATGTGCAATGTCCATAGCTAATTTGGCTTCTGAAGGGAAGAGTAGTCTTGCAAATGCCACTGCAATTTATAGCAATAATTAAGAGTCTAAGGATACAATGCTTGCACAAGTAAAATCAGTCATGATGATTTAAGTAGTTTAAAGTTTGGCCTGATGGTATAGTCAGATCATATAGAATCCCTGGATTACATATTCAGTTAAATTATATCCTTAAGATTGCATGATAAGGACTCTTATGAGTGGAATTTTCCACACAATTTTTTCTCTAAAAGAATCAGTGAAGCTTCAAATTCTACATGTTGGGGGTGGGAGGGTGAAGGCAGCTTACAAAACTCTTAATAAGCGTGAAAATTGTTTAAGATAAAATAGCACTCAGCTCAAATGACCCCTTAAAACAATCACATGATTTGGCGTATAAATTCTGATCAGTCATGGAAAGTTTAGTTGATAGGATTTACTTCCCTCACTCTCATGATAATCTAATGCTATCCCTTTCAGTGACACTAGAGAAAACTTTCATTGCTGGGAGGTTATTCCATGGACCTCAGAGGAAACTGTACAGAAGAAAAAAAAGAAATACTTAAATAATGTCCATGAAATTGCACCTCTGTTTTCAAGATATAATAGCTTCATGTGCAGATCATCAGCCATTGTGTAGGAGGAAACTATCGTGTCCCCAGCCATTGGATTTCTCCGCACTTCTCTTTCAAGAACATCGATGCATATGCGATCTTTGTTCGTTTCTTTCCCCTGCTCAGTTTTTGCATGATAGTCCTTTGGTCTTGTTAACCTCCTGCAGATGGTGACAGCACTCTGACCATCAAAAGCCGCCTCTGATGCACAAGCCCCCTTTGTTAGAAGGGACACTATAATTGAAGGCTCCTTACGCATGGCAGCCATGTGAAGCACAGTGTAACCCCGAGAATTCCGAAGATTAACATCAGCCATTCCCAAACCTAGAACCTCAGAAACAACCTTTGGATCACAGTAGGCTGCAGCATAATGTAGAGCATTGGCTTCATCCAATGTTATCTCTGATTCAGTTAAAAGTAGTTTAACAAGCTCGACATCATCTGAGTCTAAAGCCTTGTGTATTCTAGTAATTCTCTTCTGACGAATTGGGTCATCAATTACAGTGGTGTTATTTTCAGCATCGTGATGGTTGTTGCGGCGGAGCAGTCTAACTTTATCTGCAAGTTCTAAGGGAAGCTCTTTCTCGATTGAGATTTGATCAAGGTTTGATCGTGCTACCCTATCAACACATTGGGCAACAAGTTGAGTCAGTTGACAATGAAAAGCAACGGTGAGTATTGGGATGACATCTTCCACAAAAGCCTTCCCTACAAAATTAAGGAGGCGTCGCTGCAAGAATATAAGGAAATAGATTAATTTCAGATCATTCATCCTAATCAAACATTCACATTTGAGAAAAAATTATACTACATAATAATATTAAAGTCAGATCTAACTCCAAATATATCTGCTAAAGTGATACTACTTGCTTAGCTTGATGGATAATATTCCCACAAGCTTCAGTAAGATTACAGAATTTAAGGGAAGCATAATTTGAGAATGATCAGTGCATGTGTCTAGTTCTCAGGTTGAATACAGGCTCTGAGATGCATGAACTATAGGTTCCGCAACATCCTATAATTGTCATGAGGCATACAAAGGAAACTTTGAACAGATGTCATTTGTCATGGCTAGGTTCATCAGTTAAGTGAAAGGTTTACCAGACAAATCTAGATTGTTAGTTCTGATGCACTAAACATAATCTGCCCCATATTGGGGGGAAGCAGGGCTTCAGTTAACTAAGACATTTTGCTCTTACATGTGTGCCATTAGAAAAACATACATCAACGGATCAAAAATTCAATAAATTATCCTCCATCAAACAATGCACAAGTTTAAAACTAAAGGTTTCCATTTAGTTAGCTGCTAGGAGCAAAGTGGCAGTCTCTGTATCATCACACTACAAAGAATACATACCTGAAAAAGTGATACCAACTCTGATATCTGAAAGATGGAAGAGGCGTACATCAACTCCACAGCGAAATTTATCGCTGGTCTACAAGCATCATGGACACAGGCATTATCAACGCAAGTTGACACTTCCATTGGAGATGGCTTGAGTTTTCCTGTATATACATAGCCCAAGAATATGCGAAAGGCTTCAAGCCCCACCTTACCATATGGCAACAAATCATTCATGCAATACTTAAATTTCCCTTCTTTCTGTGAAGAACCTTTATCTTTCTTGAACAATTTGTTGAAAAACTTGCTTCTAGAGGCTAGAATACATCGATGAACACCGACTGTTTCTCCTTCAACAACGATGTCAGCATCACTGAAATCAACATCAGACTCTAGCAAAAGCTGCTCCAAACTTGAGCTAAGCTTACTCAAACTGATCACTTCAAGGTTGGGAACAGGATCGGAGCCGTTAGAAGAGCACATGTTGTGGCTAACAGAGCCATTTGATAAATGGGAAGATGATGTAAAGCTTAAAGATGATGAAGGTTCTGTTGAATGAGCCATCAATCAAATCTCAGAACTTAAGTAATCCTATAATACATGCGTGGAAACCATGGCTCACATATCATCTAACTTCATGATGCTCTTACAGTTTCCTATTAGATTCCCAAAAAGTTTCTGATCACTAACAAACAGGACCGCTAACACATAGGATGTGGGATACAGACGATTAAGGCCCTGTTGACTTTACAGGCGAAGACCCAATAACAGAAAGCAACCCAAAACTGGAAGGAGATATAAAATAGTATAATCTGAAATCAACTTCAGCTGCAAAATCCTATTGGAGAGACATACATGGAACCGACTTATTGGAACACATATCAATCAAACAAATCCCCAACTTCTAATGCTAAAAAGGGTAGCAAACATCATCCACCTCATCAAGCAAATATACAAAAGTTTCCATCTTAAATCTCTCAAATCCCATTCTTACACCATCTCAATTCAAACAAGGTCAGAAGACACACCAACCAGACTCCAGACTGGTGTTCCATTAGATCCATTCAAAACACAGAAAACAAAAACCCCATAAACTGTAACGACCCAGAAATTTCCAAGAAAGGAAGGGTGGGAAAAAAACAACCCCAGATGGATCAAAATAGTAAGGTTGGAATCAGAGACGATGAAGGAAAGATTCAGGGGGAAGTTTCTGAGAGGGGAGAAAGAAAAGAGGGACCAGAGCAGAGCAGAGAGAATAAGAAAGAGTAACGATATGATCACCAGGCTGTGTCAATAAAGCATCATGTCGGAAGCTTCGTATTTCATTTTCAGAGAGAGAGAGAGAGAGAGAGAGAGGCGTAAAGGAGGGTGTGTCGTGAAGGGATGAAGTCGTTTCGGTGACGAGAGAGATGGCATCAGCGACCCCAGCTGGGTTTTGCTGACGCTGAGTGGCGTAAGCACAATTGGAGCAGAGAACAGAGAAGATACATATACATATATATATATATATATAGAGAGAGAGAGAGAGAGAGAGAGAGTAAATCAAAGTCTTTGACGAAATTAGCGGCAAATGGCACCACTTTGCTTTCACATTGCATAAGCCATCGTTTTCGTATGGGCCTCCGTTATTATATTACAATTAATTAAGTTAATTATTGCTCCGCCCCCGTTATTATATTACAATTAATTAAGTTAATTATTGCCCCGCCCCCGTTATTATATTACAATTAATTTATTATAAGAGCCAAAGAAGTAAAATCACACATACTAAAAAAGTGGTTGAGAAGAATAAATATGTCTGAAATAATTTTGTTTTCTCAATTTTGCCCTTCTTTGTGACTGAGTATATAAGAGAGAGAAATGTGATGATAGTGTTATAAATAGGTATGAAAGAGAATGTGAATAGAGAGAATAATTATGGGGATAGTAGGAAAAAGCTTATTAAATGTTTTAACAAATTTGATCATGCTCTTATAACAAGGGACAAAACCATTCAAATTTGTTGCTCTTATATATAAGGACAGAGGGAGTAATTATCTAATTTTTTCCTTTATTTATCCACATGTATTCTACGCTACTAAAAACTGACTAATGCAGTTCGTAAGAATGTAGGCCAACAATTTGGGTAACTTATTTACCTATAAGTAATTATCGCAGCTGCATACCCAAGACTCAAACTCTATGATAATCTATGTCCAGTTGATTTAAACACTTGGTGGTATTAATTATCTAATATAACCTTAGGATTTATGGATAATATGTATCAATTGAGAAGGACCCAAACAAGATGGTGATTGGTGAGTAAAACGTGAGAGCAACTACAGAAGAAGAAGCAAAAGCAAAGATCCACTGCGCCATGGTGTGACGGATTACTCACTCTAATCACTAACATATGTACCTAACAACCCATTATGGAGATTTATCTCTAAGCTGTCGGTAGATTAGTCTCTAATTATCAACAGAGATATTGTCTGGGTTCTTAAAAAAACTCATTTAGATATGCATAAATAAAAGGGGAAGCACCTCTAAAATAGTAAAATTACAAAATCTTAATGTTTTGATCCTTTTAAAGTGAGTAGTTGTTGCTAGCTATCAAGTGTAGTCAATTCCTGGTCAAACTTGTGCTAAGCTTACTCAAACTGATCACTTCAAGGTTGGGAACAGGATCGGAGCCGTTAGAAGAGCACATGTTGTGGCTAACAGAGCCATTTGATAAATGGGAAGATGATGTAAAGCTTAAAGATGATGAAGGTTCTGTTGAATGAGCCATCAATCAAATCTCAGAACTTAAGTAATCCTATAATACATGCGTGGAAACCATGGCTCACATATCATCTAACTTCATGATGCTCTTACAGTTTCCTATTAGATTCCCAAAAAGTTTCTGATCACTAACAAACAGAACCGCTAACACATAGGGTAATCGATTTGATATTTAATATCATTCATATTAATTAAATTAATGTCCAACATCACATCAAAAAGATGAGTATAAAAACTTAGACTTATTTAGGCAGTCTAAATATTTTAATAAATACACAATTTAAAATCAAATCTAGATTGTGAAAATGAGACATAGACAACCTAGATATGCTAACTCCCCCTACTCATTTTTTTTTTTTGTGAGTATGAAAACCGATTCCACTTGTTAATATAGAGATATATAGAGAGAAAAAAGCGTCAAAAACTATTAAATACCTTGGAAAGAGTATTATTTATAATAATTAATAATAATGCATTCAGCAATTTATAATTTCTTACAATAATAAAGCAAGTATATCTGCTCCAAACGGCTAGCTCTAACAGATACGATGATAAAACTCTAATAGATATATACCCCAAATGGCAGTAAGCATGAGGTTACTACTGCTCATGACACTACAAAAAAACAGCGATTTTCCGACGGAATTTTTTTTCCGTCGGTAATTTTAATAATATTATTTTATTTATAAATTATTATTTAAATTTAAATTAAATATTAAAATATTATTACCGACGGAAATTTCCGTCGGTAATTTTTTTAATTTTTTAAAAAATTTAAGTTGCTACGTGTCGCACTCTCGTGCCGCCACATGTCGCTCTCTCGTGCCGCCACGTGTCGCTTCCACAAATTGCCTTCAATTTTGCCTTCAGAGAGATTCGAACCCCAATTCCGTCGGAAATTCCACCGTCGCAAATCTATTTACAGACGGAATTTTTTTTCCGTCGGTAATTACCGGCGGAATTACCGACGGAAATTCCGTCGATAATTTTAATAATATTATTTTATTTATAAATTATTATTTTAATTTAAATTAAATATTAAAATATTATTACCGACGGAAATTTCCGTCGGTAATTTTTTTAATTTTTTTAAAAAATTTAAGTTGCCACGTGTCGCACTCCCGTGCCGTCACGTGTCGCTTCCACAAATTGCCTTTAATTTTGCCTTCAGAGAGATTCGAACCCCCAACCTGTTGGGGCATATCTGATGCCTTAACCAGTTGAGCTACGAACACCTTGTGAAATTATTTGTAAACTATTATATTTATAATATTTAAACTCCCATTATTATAATTATATTTAATCTTAATATATTATGAAATATTTTATAATTATTAATATATAATTTACATATTAATAATTCTATTATTTTTTATAAATAATTTTTATATTCATATACAATCCATTATATTTAGTATTTTTATTTTATATTATTATATTATAATTATTTTTCATTTTATTTTATGACATTTTTAAATAATTATTTTATTATATATATTATTAAATTATAATTATTTTCGTTTTTATTACTAATATTTAATTATTTATTAAAAATAAAATATTATTTAATAAAAAATTAAAATTAAATTTGTAATAAATTTACATCACGTGTATATATTAATTTTTATTAAATAAGTCTTATTTATTTATAAAATATTTTTTAAAATAAATTAATATAATATTTTATTTTTATATATTATTTATAAATTAAAATAATAATTTATTTATAAAATTATAAATAATTAATATTACCGACGGAAATTCCGTCGGTAATAATATTTTAATATTTAATTATTATTAAAATAATAATTTATAAATAAAATAAAATAATTAATTAAATTAGCGACGGAAATTCCGTCGAAAATTTCCGTCGATAATAATATTTTAATATTTAATTATTATTAAAATAATAATTTATAAATAAAATAATATAATTAATTAAATTACCGACGGAAATTCCGTGGGTAATTTTACCGTCCGTCGGTAAATTTTCCGACGGAAATCCGCCGGAAATTATCGACGGAATTTTTTCCGTCGGTAAATTCCGTCGGAAATTTGTTGTTTTTTTGTAGTGTGACTCATGAGCTTGATCATAATTAAGTGAAATATGTTAAATCTAAATGGGTAGTCCTCATTAATTGTAATTATGCCTTGGGTGATTAGTCGTCATATAATTATAAAAAAAGTGCCAAAGGTAAGATAGTGAGGATCCGGATCTGATATAATTATTTGCCCCATGTGTATTTCTTGTTTCGTCATTAATTAATATATTGTATAATGTATACATCTTTCTTCCCAATAAAATAAGAAACTGCATCGGATCCATTTATGCAGTATGGGTAATAGCTAATGGCCAAAGTTTTTTGTTTTTTCAAATTTAAAAAAAAAATCATATGAGAGGTCTTTTTCTTAACAAAAGACATTATTACGTACAAAATAAAATATACACAAAAATGGCCTCACACAGCTAACTTATCAAATAAGCAATTATGAAGCCCCATAACAGAAAGTAACAAACTGAGAGATAAGGAAAATAAAAGACTAACAGGTAAAAGAACGTTGACAAGTAGTAAAGGCCCAACGCACACATAAGATACCAAGTAACCACCAGTACTGCCTGACCATGCTCGAAACGCTCTAAAGAAAAGGAGGGCCATCATAGCATCTGTATCAAGATAAGAGAAGCACATCTATGGTCTTCAAACCATGCCATTACGAGTCGAAGCTCTATGGACATATGTATATCTAAGGATGTTGAAAATACAATTAAAAAATACCCAAAAATAAAGAAAATCGTAGCAATGATCATCGTGAACTATTAAATAGGTGAGCAAATCGAACAATAACAAAATTAAGGGCCCAAACAACTTATTAGGGAAATAGAACAAACAAATGATAAAAGAACTTCCAAAAAAACAACAAAATGTGACAGCACTATTATTAGATGGACACGACTAAATGACTGATGACTTTTTTTATGGATGCACTTTGGTACTACCTCCGGTCCTAATTATAAGAGCCAGTTGACTTTTTTTTGGGGAGATTAAGGAAGCAAATTAGACCCCTAAATCTTAATATATGCGAAATGTAATTATATTATATGATAGTTTATAAGTAAAATAACTTATTTTTGAGGAAAAAAGACAAATATAGACAATTTATATTGGTGTATTTTGCATCCTTAATTTTTCCAAAAAAGTCAACTGGCTCTTATAATTAGGACCGGAGGGAGTATTATTTAAACATATATAAGTGAAACATAGTATCAAAATTTTGTATATCACACATTAAATCCCATTTTAACCTCCTATCGTGGTTCTATTTAAAAAACTACTGCATTAGGGAAGGTATTTTGGATTGGAGGCTTCGAGCATGTGTATGGATAGGCATTAGCAAGAATTATAACTATAGGTCCCAAAAAATTAATTACAATCAGAAAAATCATTAAATTACATTAAAATTCTTAAAAATTTTGGTGATATTAAATGGAATGTTGAGTTACCAGTGCAGCATGGAGCTAAAATTGAGTGTCAATAATAAGCCAGTTAATATCACTAATATCTCTACAAATTTTAATATAATTTAATGACTTTTTAGGATCTAATTGTAAATGATTCATTTATTTAGAATTGAGTTGTAATTTTCCCGGGCTTTTTATTGGAAAACATTGCCATAAATTATGGGGCCACATCATGTAAAGGAAGAACGTGACGTGGGTGTGAAATTTATGAAACGTGGCCCACTACCCGCGTCCTCAACTTCAAGGCGTATCCTATGCCTATCAACTGGATAGACTTGCTTAATGCTTGCAGTAGTTGCACGGTCTTCCTCACAGGCATCCAACATTTTGGATTTTTATATTTCTTTATTCTTTATAGTCAAAATATTCTTATTATGTCAATATGTCACTACTTGTAGTCTACTACTACAGTAACTACTCATGACGTATATAGCATGATTTTGTTAATTATCATTCCATCTCTTAAGTTTGGCTTAAAAATTAAATAACTTAATTTTTTTTTGTTTATTTGGTGAATGAATTGTAAGGATTAATTGTCATAGATACCCTCTGCTTTAAGGGGTGGTCATGGTACAATGAACCCTTAAAACTTGAAATGTAAAACTGAATGATAAGTCAAATATTGAAAACCTTTAATTTGACACTTAGAGTCTGTTTGGATTAACTTTTGTAGGGGTGGAAATAGGTTAAATTTAAGTAGGCTTTACTTATATAGGCCTGAGCCTGCAACAAAAATGCGAAGATTAAGCCTGGGCCTGTATATATGCCATATTTTCGGCTTGGGCCTGGGCCTTCAAAAGGCCCGATAAAGCATGAAGCCTGTTTAAAAGCCTACTTAAGATGTAAACCTTTAAATACATTTAAAAACTTTTGCTTCTAATTTTACATATTACCCTTTAAACCTATTTGAAAAGACTGTGTATTTTTTAGAAAGTATTTTTGCCATAAAAATAGATATTTTTCTCTTACTTTTACTGCGGAAACCGTGATAAATTATTTTTATTGAAATTATAATATTTCATTTAGACATAACTGAAATAAACCTGCAAGTTGTAAAAATTATTATGTTTTAGAAAATGATACAGAGTAGAAAAGAGTAACTGAGCTACCCCTGTATTTTAACTAACTAAAAGAAAAAAAATCAGAAAGAGGTGAATAACTACTAATTGATAAAAAAGTTCAGTTTTGTGGATAAACAATGAGATGTGAAGTTTAGAATTAAAGTTCACTTGACAATGTTATAAATAATTTATGTAATTAATTTATTTTATATTAGATATAATAATATAACTTTAAGTAAAACTAAATAGGCCAGGTCTATAGGCTTGTAGGCTAGGCCTTAAGAAAAAAGGCATGGCCTGTTTACCTAAATAGGCCTATCAATAGGCCTGAATATGAGCCTGACCTGTTTACTAAATAGGTTAGGCTGGGCTTTATGAAGGCCAAGCCGTATGCCCCTTTTAAAAGCCTAACATATTTCCATCATTAAACTTTTGAGGAAAAAGCTCGAAAACAGCTTTTGAGCAAAATAACTTTTCTGGAAAAAAATGACTTTTGATAGAATGATAGTGTTTGAATAGTTGTTACCAAAATCACTTTTTTAAGTGTAAATTACCAAAAAAGACATTAGTTAATGTGGCGTTTACAAAAGATAGAATTCTATCTTAATTCTTAAAGGTGATAAACATCAAATTTCTTAATTAATAATAAAAAATAATTAAACATGTCAAAAAAATTAAAATAATAAAATTCGTCAACTTTATAATATAATCAAATAGCTCAAATTTATGTATTAGCAAATAGTTGAGATCCTCGTACCCACCTAAAAAAATAAAAGTGGTGGATTTTAAAATATTTTAAAAAAACCACCACTTTTGTTATTTTAAATTTACGATTTCAAGCAAGGTCTTTGTAGGCATATTTTAAAAAAAATTATTTATATGATGGCTCATTTGAAGGAAGGAGAAGAGTGAAGAAAATAAAAGGGTAATTTGGGGTAGCATCTATGAGGTATAATAATGATTCCACAAACCCAAGTAAAAGAAGGACAAAATGAGGGGGAAAATAGCTTTTTTGAAACCCCAAAACCATGGTTTCAACAAAAGAAGTGCTTTTCCAAAAATTTGGCTTGTTTGACAGTAATTTATTGAACCTTGGTTTTGGTACCCAAAAGTGTTTTTTTTTTTTTTTACCCAAACCGGCACTTAGATAAAAGTTATATAAACACTTTTTTGTGGTGATATAAGTGGGTCAGAAAATCTCGTTTCTCCACCCATATTCAGAAAGGCTGAAAGTGAAAATTAGTTTTTTTAAAAAAAAAATAAATATAAACAATTTAAAATGATTTATTTTGTATTCTTAATTTCTCTAAAAAAGTCAATTTGATGTTATAATTAGAACCGAAGAGGGTAATTGTCATATATACCCTCTGCTTTAAGGGGTGGTCATGGTATAATGAACCCTTGAAATGTAAAACTGAATTATAAGTCAAATATTGAAAACCTTTTGTAAAAATATAATTGAAAACCTTTCATTTGAACTAGATATAAGTATATTAACACTTTTTTGTGGTGATATAAGTGGGTCAGAAAATCTCATTTCTCCACCCTTATTCAGAAAGGCTGAAAGTGATCATCATCACGTTAATTTCAAATGTTGTTGGTAGATGTTTATGTTTATCGTTGTCTGAATTCGTTAATTGTTTTGTTAATTGTAACTTGTAAGTGGATTTGGGCTGTTGGTGTATTTTTAAACATTGATCATGTATTATTTTGTTACGTTGTGGGCTGAATGAATTAAAGCCATTCAATAATCCACAAAAATTCCTGACATTTAAATGAGTTCTTTATTTTCTTCCCTTTCCAACTGATGAGTTCAACTTCAATCTGATATGATAGCAAGTCGTGTTCAAGAAACTGTCAACCATGAACGAGAAATTACCAAAATAAAAATTAAAAAAGAAAAAAGAAAAAAAAACACACCCCACACAATTCCCATGTGAGCGAGAAAGCTTTTGAAGCTGTGTAAGCATTTGAAAAGGCCGAGATATATTGCTCAATATGCAAATCAATATCATTCATGTCATTATTATACACAATTAATTAGTGGTTATGCAGCTGAATGAATAGTAGTAGTACATTATAATTTCTGGCAGTTATATGCTCCCTCCGTCCCTTATTACAAGAGTCAATGAGGTAAAATCACACAGAATAAGGAAGTGGTTAAGAGAAATAAACATGTCTGAAATGATTTTGTTTTCTTAAGTTTAACCTTATTTATGATTGAGTATATAAAAGAGAAACATGTGATAATAGTGTTTATAAATGAGTATAAAATAGTATGTGAATAGAGAGAATAATAATGGGTAAAGTGGGAAAAAGCTCATTAAATGCTTTGACAAATTTAGCTAGACTCTTATCAAAAAGCATAAAACTATTCAAATTTTTAGCTCTTATATATAGGGACGGAGGGAGTAGTAATTAAACTTAGGGCCCATTTGGTTGCAAAAAAATTGCCCAATGGAAATGGAAAATCTGCAATTTCCATCATGTTCATGTGTTTGGTTGGCAGATACATGCCAAATTCCTTTCCGGCGGCAGTGCTATTGGTGCTATTTTCCTTTAAACATGGGAAAACACCTTCCCACTTATTTTGGTGGATCCTATTTTCCGGTCTATGAGGGAAAGACCAAAAGACCATTTTAATCCTCCTTGTTACTTTTCATCTTCTCCTTCAACGTTGCTTCCTCCTCCTCTTCAACGATTCAGCTCGTCGGCACCGAATATGCTTCCCATCAACTTCGATCTACTCCCACCATGTCTGTGCCGATCTGTCTCAGCAAGTTGACGTCAAAACTACTCCCCGTCACCTCCCTGGCATATGAACTGAGACTTGTCATCGCAGCAGTATTGAAGGTTTTGAAAATGGTTTACTTATAAGGAGGAGAAAAGAAAAAAGGGAATGATTTTTTTTTTAAATTATTGTCTTTTGAATCTAACTGGGTGATGAAATCTAGGTTTAAAATCTATTGTAAAATTCTATGTAAAATCTGGATATGCATTGTTTTTGGGATTTCCCAGAAATTTGACGCAATCAAATTCGAATTTCGACCCAATCAAATTCGAACTTGGGCACTTAAATTTGAATTTTGAATTTCTAGAAATTTAAAATAATTATTAATTTGTATTGAAAATTTAAATATAGTTTATTATATTTTTAAATAATTATATTTTATTAATTATTGAATTTTTTAACTTCAATTTGAATGTTATTAATAAATAATCATTAAGGGTAATATGATCATTTTTGAATATTTTTTCCTTATCATCATTTTCAACCAACAAAATACAAAATTTTTCGTTCTATTAATTTCCATTTTTTTTGCGTACCAAACATGTCAACTTTCCTTTTTATTCATTTTCATTCCATTAATTTCCTTTCCTTTCAATTTCATTCTGTCAGAATATTTTCTATAAACCAAACGGACCCTTATTGTTTGGATGAAGGGCATATCCTTTGTTCCAAATCGGCCCCTTTAACCAACTGGGCCTTATAGTACAATTTAGTACTCCCTACAGTCCTAAATATAAGAAAAAAGTCTCACATGATATTATTAAAGTACCCTAAACACCTACCTTACCTTTAGTCTCATCTTCCCTCTTTTGCTTGTTTACTTTTGAGGGCATCCACAAGGTTATTTTGGAGACAAGTGGAGAGAAATTAAAAAAAAAGTCTTATATTTAGGACCAAATTCACCTCCCCAAATAGGTCATATGTTTATGAGCGAATGGAGTAATACTTTTTGTTAGTTTTTTGTAAGAGGTAGCTAGATGATTGATTTACACGTATTAAGAAAAATGGTTAATTATGTTAATTGTTTGAAACTAATATATTTGTTAGTTTCTCTATATATCACAATTTCAAATCATATATATTGTAGCTACCCCTTTAGAAATGTCCTTACTAAATTTCTTTTTTTAAAAAAAAAGAAAGAAACCTCTTCACAAAGTTTATTTTGGATTGTTTTTTGAGAAAAAATTTGCACATAGTCCTAGAGACGGAGTGGATTGAGTTCTTGTAATTGGTTATAAAATAAGCTCCTTATTCAGATCATATATCTAGAACTAAAAACAAAATTACTTTTGTAGATTAGATTTCACCTCTCAATGCTTCCGTAATTGTGTGTGAATAAAACAATCATGAGCAGGAGGGAGAAAAGCCATATAATATATTTAGGAAACTAAATATATTTGTCTGTCTCTTACAATAAATCATATAACATAGCACACACGTTTAAACTTAATTAAAAGGACGTGAGCGAGCTTCACATAAAAGTATGGATTAAATTAAGGTAATCAAACCCGAATGGGTAACTAACTCGATCGAAGAAGTGGGTCAAGGGTTAGTGGGTCAGCCAATAGTTGAGTCGGAGGGCCAATCTGTTGAGAAATAAAAAATAAAAAGAATACTTAAATCTCATCACATATTCTCACATTTTAAACAATAAGTTTCGTCTCATTAACTTGAAACACTATCAAAAAATCATTCTAGTATCCAACATTATTTACAATTTTAACAAATTGACATTAAATAATTTTGACCTTAAATATCAATTCAATACTTTGAATCACTACCAAAATAATCATATATTTATTTAAATTTTTTTACAATTTCTTTGACGCACTGACATTACTAGTAACAATAAATCATCCAATGACACTATAATAAGTAATCATTAGATATTTTTCATAGTAGAATATCAAAATAGGTAAATAATAACAAAATATTCACGTCTACAGTCATTTAGTCACTAAACTAATACTCCCTCCGTACCATAATATAAAGTCCAATTTTTTGAATGACATTGTTTCAAAATATAAGGTCCTATTTGACTTTATTTGAATAATAAATGCATTTTTCCCCATTTCACCCATACGTTAATTTTCCCACACATTCTTTTTCATTTTCTTCTCATGATTACCCTCCCTCTTACTTATCATAAATAAAGGGCACTTTTGGAAAAGATGGTAAATTTCCTACACATTTATTGTTTTTAACTAACTCTAACTAATTTTTTAGAAATCCGCAATCCGATTAAAAATACCTTATATATTGGGACGGATGGAGTAGTTATTAATACCAAAATTATCATTAAGTTTGACCAATATTGCTTACGACAATTCATACCCACAAAACAAATTAAATATGGTTTTTAAAAATTGAACCAGGTCAACCCAATAATTCTTCGGATTACCTCGGGTTGCACCTGGTTACCTCAAATCGTCCGGGATTCTAGATCCCTCGGGTTAGTGGTTTACTTGGACCGGCTCATTGGTCGGGTCGACGGGTTATAGGCTAACCCGGTATTTGATTACTATGGATTAAATGTCAAGTAGATTTTTTTGATCAACAAATAGCAGGTATATTAGATACACTATCAATATTAATTATAGTATTATATATAAATTAAGCAAAGACAATTGTGACTGGAAGTTCGGGAATTATAAAAATTGTATGAATTGGTTTATATCTACCCACGCATATATATCAGAGTATAGTATTATTATGTCAGATTTCGTTTAAGACAACCATTTATTCAAGTGCGGCTAATAATGAATTAACTAACTTGATGACCTTAACAAAGAGGAGGGACATGGAAAGCAGGAAAGGGCAATTCCGTGAAGCACATAACCCCAAAGTTGCGTGTGGCTTTTCCTTCATCACTTTGTGACCTAATCAAATTGAAAATTAAAAACCAAGAGACAAATATATTTTGTTTCCGTAATATATAATGGAGCACCTTCTATCACATAGTACATTTTAATGACACTATTTGCCTGCTTAATATTAGAGTTAGCTAGCTAGCTAGATGAAACGATGATGAATAATTTATATAGATATATATATATATATATATGTATATACATATTAAGAAAAATGGTTAATTACGTCGATTGTTTGTAACACATTTGCGTGTAGCTCATCCTTCATCTATCACTTTGTGACTTATATCAAATTAAAAATTAAAAATAAAGAGACAAATATACTCCCTCCGTTTTTGAATGCAGGACTTATTTGAGCATATGATTTTAGTTAGAAATATGATACGTCTTTCTAATTTTTTTCAACATTTTTTTAAATTATCTTTATTAATTATACTCAATAATAAACAAACGAGAGGGAGGGTGAGAATAAATGTATATGGTTAGGGTGTTTTGATAATATTATATGATTTTAACTAACTAACATATTTAATACTCCCTCCGGTCCTATTTATAAGAGCTCAAAATTTGAATTGATTTGGTCCAAAATATAAGGGCTCATCTTACATTCTCTCATCATTTAATGCATTTTTTCCCTATTTTACCCCTAATTCTCTTTCATATTTATTAATGCTCATATATTCTCTTTCTTGATAGACTTATCATAAATAAGAGTAATATTAAAAAAACATGTATATTCCACGCGCATTTAATTACTTTCACATATTTTTTTAAGAAGCGTGTTTTGGCCGGCTCTTATAAATAGGACCGGAGGGAGTATAATTTAGATAAATAGATTTTATATTGAGGAGGGAGTAGTGTATTTTAGCGACACTCTTTAATTACCTGGTTAATATAAGAGTCAGCTGGATGAAAAAGGTGATTAACTTGCACATACTTAAAAAAAAAAAAAAAACGGTTACTTACGTTGATTGTTTGTAACACATACAATTGCGTGTGGCTCTTCCTTTACCTATCACCTTGTGACTTAATTAAACCAAAATTAAGAAACAATTAAGTACGTGGTGAATGATGCGTCATGCACTGAATTCATGATTATTACAACAAAGCCAATAACCTCTCCACCACTCTCTCCCCCCACTACCACCACCAACAAAATTTATATAAACACTGCAAATCACAACATAATCTCACATCTCTAATTAACCAACTTCTCCTCAAAATGCCCCAAACTCCATTATTATTGTTACCATCATTGCTTCTTCTTCTCTCCTTCTTCTTCTTCACATCATCATCAGCAACCTTTCCGGCCAAACAATCTCCATTATTGAATGTGGTGAGTTTAGGAGCAAATCCCTCCGGCGAATCAGACTCCACCGGTGCCTTCCTCGCCGCCTGGTCTCAGGCGTGCCGTTCGCCACATCCCGCCGCCATTTACGTGCCGCCGGGGAAGTTCCGGTTAGGCCAGGCTCTCTTCCGAGGGCAATGCCGTAATAATGACATCTCCATCACCATCCACGGCACCATCCTCCCTCCTTCCGATGACTTTCGCAGCATCTCCGGCGAGTATTGGCTGCTGTTTGAACGCGTCGACGGCGTTTCGATCCACGGCGGCGTTCTCGACGGCCGCGGTGGCCGGCTCTGGGATTGTAAGAACTCCGGCGGTGTTTGTCCTCCCGGAGCCACGGTGAGTTTTGACGATTCTGCCCTCGTTTAACTACACCTTGTAGAGGGGTAGTTCCGTCTTTTCAGGTAGTTTTTTTGGGGGTGCTGAATGAACGAAATGGGAAGTTTGTTTAATTAACAGATTTGTTAGTTGATCTCTCGAAGCCACGGTGAGTGAGTGGTGGTCTATTGTTTTGGCGATTTTGCCCTCGTTCATTAGTCTTGTAGAGGGGCAATCCTTTCTTTTCATGCACTGAAGAAGCAAGCAAATAGCTAATGAGAGTTTACATTGTTTAATTAACACGTTGATTAATGTAAATAATGTCTCTCATATATATGATGAACGATTTTCCCAGCATATATAAATGGGGCCCATAAAAACTGTGTGCCTATACTATACATACGTTGATTTGTATATGCATTGTTTGTTTTTCTGGGGAACTGAAACTCTGCCACCTGATACAAATAGTGACAATATATATATTTATATATATTGTTTGTCTAATCTGCATTATTATTTGGTTTCATTCTCCTCCAATATTTTCACCTCCTATATATAGAATCTCTCGTTTCGTTTCACTATATTACAGAATAATAAACTTTTATGAAACGGCAGAGACAAGAATATGGTTTTTTTATATTAATTTTTAGCGGCATGTTGATGCCTGTTCAATGTCACAAATAATTAGCATTTACATAAAGGCCAATTGAATGAAGGTAGGATACGTTACATATAAAATGACGAGGAGTGAAATTAAAAACATGGTGGTGGTATATAAGTTTTTGGTTTCTGTATTTGTGTGTGCAGACACTAGGATTCAGCAACTCAAAGAACATTAGCATAAAGGGGTTGACGTCACTGAACAGCCAAATGTTCCATATAGTATTCAATGGGTGCAGGAAGGTGAGAGTGAAAGACGTGACAGTGGTGGCCGATGCAAACAGCCCCAACACCGACGGCATTCATGTTCAGATGTCGTCCGACGTCAACATCCAACACTCCGAAATTCGCACCGGCGACGATTGTGTTTCCATCGGACCCGGCACCTCGGACCTCAGAATTGAACATCTTGCTTGTGGTCCAGGTCATGGCATCAGGTATATTATATATACACATATATACGTATGTAATATTGATGATCATTAATTATATGTTGAGGAGTGATCAATCTTCGTTATTGGTTTATGTGTGAATTATTTGTGCAGCATTGGGAGTTTGGCGAGGGAAATGGAGGAACCAGGGGTGGAAAGAGTGACAGTTAAAGCGGTTAATATCACAGGTACTCAAAATGGGGTTAGAATAAAGACATGGGGCAGGCCTAGCAGTGGATTTGTCAAGAGAATCCTTTTCCAAGACATATTGATGCAGGATGTGTATAATCCTATCATAATAGACCAAAATTACTGCCCTGATAACATCAACTGTCCTGGTCAGGTCAGTTTCTTCTGAATCCACCTCCTCCTTTTGTTTTCTTACGATTACGAGCTTTCATGTCATTAAGGCTAAATCCGTCCTCTTCATGCAGGCTTCGGGGGTTAAGATCAAGGATGTGATGTACAAAATGATCCGGGGGACATCGGCAACGGAAGTAGCAGTGAAATTTGATTGCAGCTCAAAGCATCCATGCGAATTGCTGAGGATGGAGGATGTGAACCTGACCTTCAATGAGCAAGAAGCTCAGGCTTTGTGCAACAATGCTGCAGGCACTGCCTCCTCTTGGGTTAGGCCGGAAAGCTGCTTGTAGAAAAAAACATATCCACCAAACTTGCTTCTTTGGTTTTAGCCCATTAGGAAGCCCAATTATCTCCGGCCACACTTATGTACCATCTCCACCAGTGTATTATGTATATGTAAATAGATTTAGTTAAGTGAATTTTTAAGGACAATTAATTTTTTAAGTCATCAATTGAAGCTTTTTCCCCCTTAAAATAACAGTAACAGTACCCTTACGAAGCTTTTTTCGGTTTTGAACCGAAAACCGAACCGAAAAACCGATATTCACCCCTACCTCCCACAGCTATGCCAAACACCCCCCCTTTATCTTTTACTGTTTTATATCTTTACTATCTCCATTAATACTTTATATTCTACCACAAAATTATCGAAAAATAAACAACACTACTTCTATTCCTAGACATAAGACATATTTACCTAATTTAATTATATTAAAGATGCTAGTTAAATTACTTAAAATCACATTATATTACTAAAACATCCTATCTACCTTTATTCCCACCTCTTTCTCTTATTTATTTATTGTTGATGTTGATGGGAATTAACAGGAATAATTTAAGAAAATTAGAAAGAACCCTTATTTTTAATACCAAAATTATCTCATCAAATTTATCTTATACTTATTTAGGAATGGAGGAGGAAATATGCATTACTAACGCATAATGAAAATCTGGCCGAAAATATGAACAGAGACAATGGGCCATGCTCCATACTCCATAAGGCCCAAAAAAAATTAGGGGGCCGAAAATGTCAATCCATGGGCGAGATATTGTTGCCCTAGACGCAGGTCCAAATGTAAGGCCGAGATCTCGATTTTCAAAACGATCTAACGGCCATCGTCCATTTTCATACTCCCTTATATACGCTCCACCCCATGCTTCCTCATTAGCTTACCGCCACCATCGCAGTCGCACCCTGCATCCTCCTCCTTCCTCCTTCAGTTTCTGCGACTTGCGATCTTTGCCCGAGAGATCAACAATGGTAATCTCCGTCTCTTTTGCTTCATTTACTTCTTGCTTCTTCTTCTTCTTTTTTTTTTTTTTTTTGTAGAATCGTATGGACTTTCTTTTTATCTTCGTTTTTTTTTTGCTCGCTCAAATGCCTCTGTTTGGATGTTCTAATGCGTTCTTTGGCGTTTTCAGGTTCTGCAGAACGATATCGATTTGCTCAATCCTCCGGCCGAGATCGAAAAGAGGAAGCACAAGCTTAAGCGTCTCGTTCAGTCTCCGAACTCGTTCTTCATGGTAATTATTCCCTTTCGTCTATTGAGGATCGGTTGTTTGAAACAGGAGTTACTTTATTGTGGCACGTATAGTCAGACAAAATAGATTCTGCTGTGTGCAAATTTTCGTGCTTTCGTCTACTACAATGGTGCTATAGGGAGATTTAAAATTTATTCATGTTCTATCTGTAGTTTTTGGTGCAATTTTTTTTATTTTGACTGTGTAATTTGAATTTATGCAGGACGTCAAATGTCAAGGTTGCTTCAACATGTAAGTTATTCAAATATCCATATTTTTCAAGTGGAATTTCCCATTGGTTGATTTGAACATTTGGTCTTATAGCTTGAACTTTTTGTGCCTGCAGAACCACTGTATTTAGCCACTCCCAAACAGTTGTTGTCTGTGGGAATTGCCAGACCGTATTGTGCCAGCCAACCGGTGGCCGAGCTCGGCTAACAGAAGGATGCTCTTTCAGGAAGAAGGGAGATTAGTGATCAGGCCCATTTTCATCTAATGCCAGTGCCTCTGTGGGTTGGTTTCATCTCTTTTCGAGGAAATTTTGGGTGTCCATGGTTTTGATGATGTTTAATGGTTTGTTTCTATGGTTTCATTATCTTATGGTACTGGGGTTTGTGGATGTCAATGCTTGTTATCCTTATTTATAGATGATCATGAGTAAATGACCTTCATTTGATTTGTCTTTTTGTCCTCAGTTACTTATCTTACGTTGAGATCTCGGTAATATTACATCATTTCTTGCTCAGCCTTAGCGATTAGATCATGACCACCTTCAGTATTGAGAAGTTAAACCTGATCGATTCTATTGTGATGTGATAATGTCTTTACTTCTATTATCTATCTATTAATATATAGAAGCCTTACTGCACTATTAACAAGGTTGTCTCAAGGGTATTGGAATTTTGTTGTGGGGTAATAGTAGGAAAATGTCAGGTTATAGTTTGTAGTTAGAAGTATTGTGGGAGAAAATCGAGAATTTGTCATAAGAAATCGGGTAGCTCACACTGAAATATCGCTTTTGCATTGTTAGATCATTGTTCTCATATAGCTTGAAAAACCTTAAAGCCATATATTATCTCTAATCCTTAATATAAGATTTGATTTGTAGTATTTATGTTATTGCTTAGCTCTAGCAGTGGTTGATGATACTATCTACTTCTTGGGAAGCTTGTGAACTATAATTGATTATCCCATTGAGATATTATGCAGTTGATTATGTGCCTAGATATGCATTGGCAGTATGCTGATCTTGGATTTTTTTCTTCTACCTGATATTTTACGATTAGGCTTGGCATGGATGAAAGTTTGATGTCTTTTGGTTGTCTCAGTATAATTTGTTGGTGGTTGAATTTCATAATTTTGGGCTATGTTCTCTTTTTACGACATAATAGTATGTAGGCTTAAAAGAGCTTACTTGTATTAATCTTTTTATAAAGCATTTTTTTTTATAATATTTATAAAGCATTTTTACCCATAAGCTAAGATAGAATTTTTCTCATGTACTACTTGTGAAATCATTTCAAGAAGACATCCTCGAGGAATTAGCGTACACTGTTAATTGTAAACTTTTATAATGTATGTGTTTCTATACACATTTGGTGAAATCAACCGCGTATTATGTCATTCAACAGCATATTTATTTCACAATTCGATTGAGATTTAACACTAAAGTTATTTCGGGAGATCAGCATTGTATTTTTTATTTTAGTGGTCATGTGTCTTCCAAAATTTAAAGCGTGTATTAAAAAATAAAAATGCATAATACGTGAGGGTTGCGAGTTGCGGCGTGCCTTCGAGAATAAAACCACGTACAGAGGTTCAATGGTTAATTTAACTGCAAAACACTGCCATGCCAAAGAAAATTGAAGCATCCGATTGGAGATTAGCTACCCAATTTTGATATTAGACAAAAAAATGGCTAAGATTCTGCTCTTTATCATTTATACGGGCAAAGATGATCATACGGATGTATAGTGGTATATAAAATAAATATGATTAAATTATAAGTAAAATAAAAAATGAGTAAACCAAATCTTTCACTGTTTGAATTTAAATTTATTGTAAAACTACTCTATTTTTCCCCTTTAATAACAATTCATTGATAGGTACATTAGATAATTTAATGTGACATTATCATGGAACTTGCAGGAGTATTAATAAGCATTTAAGCAATCGGCATAGCAAGCAACTGCCCCAGGCCGTTGGAGGAGGATAAACCATCCTCTGAGCCTCTTCCACTACAATATAAGAATCTCTAAAAATTTTGTAATGAGTGAAATATTAATCTAATATTATTTGCTAATAAAACTTTAACTTTGGTTCATTTTTAAAATTAGATTCAAAATAAATGAAAAGGACCCAATTTTTTTTTACAATAGTGAATAATATCAATATTATTTTCATTTATGGAATGCACATACTCAAATTTTAGACTTCTTGCTCTTGCCCCTTGAGTTGGTTAGCAAGGCTTCCATATTGGGAGTTTACATTCCTGTTAATTAAAGTATCAAACTAATCTTGTTAGTAGCGTCAGTGTTATGGTTAAAGTGTTTAAGAATAAAAAATACTTTTAACCGAATTACTAATCCTGTTAATACTTTTGGCCAAAAAAAAAAGAATAAAAAATACTCCTCCCATCGTTATAATGTCTTTTTAACCGAATTACGGTTTCTTAAAAAGTAAGTTAAAATTAGTTAAAACATTTAAATGTGTAGAAAATATGCCCATTTTTTCCCTAAAAAAACCGTTGTTAATGAATGAGTAAGAGATATAATAATTCTAAAAAAAAGAGATATAAAAGAAAATGTGTGGAAGAAATCATCCACATACAAATTCAAATTGTGAAAAGAGGCATTGTCAAATACTCCCTCCGGTCCTAATTATAAGATCACTTTAACTTTTTTGACTTTTTTTTTTCAGTCCAAAAAAAGGTAGTTTCAGTCCCAAAAAAATATTTTTTTCCTCAAAACTAATTTATTCTACTTATAAACTAACCTATAATCTAATTTCATGTGACATATCTTATAATTTAGTGGTCTAATTTGTTTCCTTAAATTCCATAAAAAAAGTCAAAGTGATATTATATTTAGGACTGGAGGAAGTAATATCTTATGAAAAGGGATAAATCATTTAAAAAATAAAGACTAAATACACAACAAAATTCATGGAAGAATTGGACATAATGAATCAACATAAAGTTTTTCTTCTTCTTGTTTCAAATCTCATAATATTAAAAGTAAGAAATAAAGATAATAATTCAAACAAAAAATTCAATTTGAATCAATCAATCAATTATCTAAAAACATCAATCAAAATCAAAATTTGGATTAAAATAACAGTGAACACGCCCTCAAGTTCCGAAACTAGCCATCCATTCGAGTTTCGAGTTCCAACTCACTTCTTCAGAGAGTAGACATATCACGACCCGTGTCTCTCTCTCTCTCTCTCTCTCTCTCTCGTTCCTTCTTCTACACTGTGTATAAGAATCTCCCGAGGCGAAGAAATCTTCGTCTCACATCATTATAAAATTTGTTGCTGAACTGAGACTTCGATCAATCAAAGCCTCTCTTTCTTGCTCTGATTGTTCCCAATTCACCTGCTTCCTCTCTGTTTTCGATTCGCCCAAGTCGATTTTTTTCACTTGCTTTGAACAGTATAAACTATGGGGGAGGAAGATTGTTGCGCTACCCAACTCATTGACGGCGACGGCGTGTTCAATGCTGCTGGGTTGGACGATTTCATGAAGAGAGCGAAGGTCGTCGACTGTGGCCTTTCCTATGCGGTGGTCGCTATTATGGGTCCCCAGAGCAGTGGTAAGTGGATATGTTGCGTCTATATGGGTTTTCTAACTTCGAAATTGAATACTGGTCATTTTTATTTAGCTCAATAGAGTTACTTCTTTAAGGTGTTTTGAGTTGGATTCTTCAATTTTGGCGAGTTCGAATTAACGGCATTGAACTTACTCTCTTGCTGATATGTTTTCCTTGTTTTCTTCTTTCTACGCATATCTGGAAGTTTTGTACCTCCCACTGTTTTAGTTAAGTGATTGAAATGCAATCTGTTAAATCTCTAGAGAGCCTAATCTATTGTTTGCCCCAATTGTATCATGGAGATCTGGATAGAGCCATCCTGTCAAATCTATGAAGAACCTTTTACTCTGCCTGTTGGCTGGTTGTTTAAGGTGTCTTAACTTATAGAGATGGCCTCTAAAGAGAATTTTGGTGTTTAATATTTATTGAGTTTTTGATACTTCTTTGGCCCCCTTTATTTATTTTTTTTAATTTAAATTGGGTTGGAGGTTTGTGGAAGGAACTATTTCGTTGTTGGAGTCAGGAAATGTTGGTTGAAGCTGGCGATTTAACTGACAGGCCATCACTATATAAACCAAAGCTGTTTCAAGATTTTGGGATGGTGTTCAATTGTATTGATTTCACTGGCCGGTTTGAGTAATATTGGTTCCGAAATTTGTTGATACTAAGTATAATTAATTACAATCAATGAAATGTGAGATGGATATTGAAACTGACATGGGAGGCCTAAGAAATGGATATAGTAACAGTCTGCACCACATAGTTCATTAAGCCTGATTTTTTATATACATGTTAGATATAATTGCTTACTTTTATTACTCTTCTGTTCAGGAAAAAGCACCTTACTGAATCATCTTTTTCGCACAAATTTCAGGGAGATGGATGCATACAGGGGAAGGTTAGTTTTTTTTAATACTATAAAACAATGCTTTTTGGAGGGGGAAAGGGGGCCGATTAGGAGAGTATAAAAAGAAAACAGTATATGAAAGAGTTCGCCATTCATGCATCTTATTAATTTTAGTTTCCATTTTGTTTTACAATGTTAAGGCAATAGTAACAAAATATTGGGCGTTTGCAGGTCTCAAACAACAAAGGGCATTTGGATGGCTAAGTGTGTCGGAATTGATCCATGCACAATTGCGATGGATTTAGAGGGTACTGATGGAAGGGAGAGGGGGGAGGTAACGAATTTTATTTAATGAAGTTTTTGCTTTTCACCTTCTTTTTCCCCGTCTCCTTTAGTGTTTACATATACATCCGGCATATCAGCCGGTTTTGTTGGAATCTTCTTATTAAATCTTCTTTATGAGAATAATATCTGCAAGAATGTTGTCATGTAGTAACATACAAAGACTTAGCATAATCAATATAATAAATTACATGATGGTGCTTAAAGAATCTAATGTAAGCTCTAAAACAAACTGAAAATAGTAAATTGATGGGAATATCAAGTCATCCGCCTGTACTCAATGATTCATGCTTGCCATGAGACCTACAAAATCATCATTTTCGTCTCCTAATCGAAATAAAAGAGTTGGAGAGCAGAGGTATGTTGACTAACTAAGGAGAAGGCAGAGGCATTATTCAATTTTGAACTTTATCAGCCATATGGCAATAAATCCATTATGCATATTAATGTGATACCAGATGATTTGTTTAACTACAATTATAGAGAGGGATTTTCCATCTGGTGGAGGTATTTGTTATATTATCATCTTCGTCCAGGCATCCACAATGCTTGGACTCTGCTGTAAACAGAGAAGGGAAGAAAGGAAGGAAGAGGGAAGAGATTCTAAAGAGTTGGATGGGATCACTGATTTAGAACTGTCACGAATTATGTGCATTTATTTATAACCAGATATATGAAGATAGAATAATGATGACTTACACATAGGAAGTTATCATCTCTCCCATTTCTATTGATTCAATTTTAAACTAATACTTTATGCCACTCATACAAGTGCTTCTAGGCAGTGGCAATTTATCACATGATTAGTCTTCAATTTTTATAATATTTGTTGAAATGCATGCTATTAGTCCCCTTTAAGGCCAAGGGATAGTTGCTTTACTACAAAAGCGTTAATGTGTGTGCATGAATGCATTGGCAGTGATGGTACACATAATTTTTTGATTTTTTTTCTGCTTGGTTGGTCCTATTGTGTGTGTGGTGCAGACTTACATTCTTGTTTGTTTTAAATATCACTCTCAGGATGATACTGCCTTCGAGAAACAGAGTGCTCTTTTTGCTTTGGCAATAGCAGATGTTGTTCTGATAAACATGTAAGTTTCTAAGCCTAAATGTGACGCTTTATATTTAATTGAATGGGGCTGGATCCAAAAGTGGTCTCGACAGCTGGGCATTAGCTTTTGTTAGAGACCCGTAAAGTTTGTTTGCAAGCCTATTCACATCTGACTTTTTTCCGCATGGCTATTGAGAAATTAAATAGTTTCTGCACTATTGTGTTGTGAAAGGGTGTTGGTTTATATGCACTATGAATGCTTAAAACATCCTGTTTGTATTGTGACAGATTGGTAATGCCCTTTCTAACTTCTTGCTTTATGTCATGTCTGTTCCTATAAACTATGATTTTGTAGCCCATCTACTTGAGAGTTGAAACTTCAAGATTAGTGACATTAAAATATTAAAGTAGTGCTTTTCTTGATGAGAAACGGGGGCCCGTAAAGGTTGTTTGGAAATTAAATGATTACAAGTAACACAAGGACATGTAGAGAGCATCTTTTCATATCCTTTTTTTCTCTCCTTTTTCTGTTTATTGAAATCAATTGTCAGATTCAACCAAATGATAAAAGAGTTCTGGTCCGATGGTTATTGGATTTTTAAGATGTCTTGCATGCTTCAATTCATTTTGGATGTTTCTTGAAGACTTCATTTTATCCACAGGTGGTGTCATGATATTGGTCGAGAACAAGCAGCCAACAAACCTCTTCTGAAAACTGTCTTTCAGGTCCTTTACGACCTTACCACTCTCTATGGTTGATATTCATTATTGAGTTTCACATTTTGGTCCTTTTATTATATGTAGGTTATGATGCGTTTATTCAGTCCCCGCAAGACAACATTGCTTTTTGTTATACGTGACAAAACAAGGGTCTGCAACTCAATCCTTTCTTGAAAGTGTATCCATTATGTTATTTTATGCCTACTATTTTACTGACTCGCTGGTTATTATGCAGACCCCATTGGAAAATCTGGAGCCTATTTTAAGAGAAGATATCCAAAAGGTGACATTATTTCCTTCTCATGTGTGAGTTTTCCATTCTTTTGTTTCCTGTTCCTCAGAAACATTTTATAAGCAATGCAAAATCCTCAGATATGGGATACAGTTCGGAAGCCTGATGCACATAAAGACACTCCACTTAGTGAGTTTTTCAATGTAATATGAGATCTCTCCCCCTATACCATGTTTGTCTTTTGTTGCTCATTTCATTTTTTAAAATGAAGCTATAGCTTATGATTAGATATAATTATTAATGTTTTTTGATACAATAAAGGTGGAGGTTACTGCTTTATCAAGCTATGAAGACAAGGAGGAGAAATTTAAAGAGGAGGTACCCTCTTATGGAACTATTGCATCAATTTTAATTACACATTTAGGCCTGGCTTCTCCGTATGCTGCATCTTCTGAGTCAATGTCAGACCCTGCCATGGGTTTTTCTTGTTGATGATCTCCTGCCTATAGATATCTATAATAATGAAATTTTAGATGTTCTGTATTCAAATTTTTATTGTTCTATTCTTCATCTTTGCTATTGTGTAGATTATATCCTTACTCTTCATATAGGTTGCTCAATTAAGGCAGAGGTTCTACCACTCTATATCTCCTGGAGGTCTTGCTGGTGATCGGCGCAATGTTGTGCCTGCTTCTGGATTTTCTTTTAGTGCACAGCAGATATGGAAAATTATCCGAGAGAACAAGGATCTTGATCTTCCTGCTCACAAGGTTCCTTATAATCTTATTGTTGGGATGGATAAAAAAGTTTGGTGTCCTTTAAAGTTTGCTAATTAATTTCACAGGTAATGGTTGCCACTGTTCGTTGTGAAGAGATTGCAAATGAAAAGCTTAGCCTCTTGCTCTCTGATGAGGTACTCTTTCTATATTTCGCTATTTCTAGGTAAACAAATTGTATTTGAAATTAAGCTATTGACAAATTGGATTTTATTTAGGGTTGGTTGGAGTTGGAAGAAGCTGTTCAATTAGGTCCAGTGCAAGGCTTTGGAAAGAAGCTGAGCTCAATTTTAGATGCCTACTTTTCTCAGTAAGCTCCAGTTGTTCGTAAATTGTGGTATTTTAATTCATAATATGCTTTCAATCAAGCATTTTTATGACATGTTGTGTAATTTGAGTTCAACTAACTTGCTTACATCCATTATAGTTGTGTTTTTGGAGCTGTTCCAAAGTAATAAATAAAACTGAGAAGCTATTTGGACTATTCAGGAGGTTTACATTGCTCCATTATATAAACAAGGGGTAACTAAGGCCTTTGCAGTTGGTTAGAAAACTTGGATTTGAATTTGCTCCTCTCAAGAAGTATTGAACCTAGCAGATTGACTGGTGGTTCTTTGTTCATTTTGTCCTTTGAATTTGGTTTGCATATAACTTCATTATAACAACATTTGGTGGTGGCATAGTTATACTTTGTTCTGAGATTATTCGGTTGTTTTAAGGTTTTGATTTTTGTTCCATTTAGATAATTGCATGTTTATGAACATGGATCAACGAAAAAATTGTGTTGTTATATGATTGCATGTGAATGCTATATTTTCACCAGATATGATATGGAGGCAACCTACTTTGATGAAGGTGTGAGGAATGCAAAGCGTAAGCAATTGGAGTCGAAGGCATTGGATGTAAGGCTGCATGTTCTTACAAAATCATAATATGGCTTTATTAATAAAGTTACCTTTTTTTTGGCTGAATTTTAATGTGATAGTGAAGGGCTTTAGACATCAACTCAAATGTCATTGGTAATCCCAAGTCAACTGGCGAATGCTATTTATACTCGGGAAAGTGTACATGGCAGTTATTTATATCAACGTTCCAATAGTTCAGTTGTTTGGGTGACTAAGTTTTGTGGGTACCTTCATCCTTTTATGTTTTGACATAGTGAGCCTTAGTTGAAGCTCATATGGTTGATTTATTGAATGTACTTTTGTTTTGAGGAGTTTTATATGATCATTAATTTGAATCTTTTGGGATGAAAAATTTATGTTTAGTTAAAAGTGTAAGCCTGGCTTTGGATCTTCCTCCTTATGTGCATTCATATAGAAGGCTCTATCAATGATTTTTTAATCTGTTTCTTCTTCAAGGTAAAGTCTTGGTAGAGACCTGTCTTTTGGCCAGACTTCATTAAGCTTAGTTACCCACCAAACACTAATTCTGTCTTTCCTTAAATATTCTATAGAACCCATCAATTTGTAAATTGACGAGGGGCTTTCTAAGACTTGTATCAATTGTAATTTGAGCCCCCAATTATCCTAAAATGACTTCTAAGTGAATGAATGCCTTTACTGCATACATATATCTTTGTCAATCAATTGAGAAAATAATTCCTTGTGTTATTTTATTTTATATATCTTTGAGATTAACATACTCACATTTGTAAAAAACTTTTCAGCATGTGTTCCCTGCTTATACAACAATGCTGGGGCATCTACGTGCTAAAGCTTTTGAAAATTTCAAGGCTAAATTGGAGCAGTCATTAAAGAATGGAGAAGGATTTGCTGCATCCGTTCGTTCTGGGATTCAGTCTAGCATGCTTGAGTTTGATCAAGTGTCTGCTGGTAATGCCAGACTGGATTTTCTTTTTAGCAGATACATTTTCTCTGTATTTGTCTATGGAGATGTTTTCTGATGAGTTGACCATTCGGGTATCTAATGTGTATTTGTAATTGGGAAAGAAAGAGAAAAGGAGAGAATGATAGGGAAACAGTGGGAAAGATGAAGAGATAGAGAGAGAATAGATAGATACAAGAGAGAAATAGAGAATCAGAGAAGCACGGATTCCATTCAACTCATCACGCACTTGATTACAAACTACCCAGCCCCTTTTTATATATAAGGACTCACTCATTTCTAACTCCTAACTAACCCATTTCTTTTATTACAATTGCATAACAATGTTTGTGCTTGCTTGCTTCTCTTCTTATATTTCTGCCTGTAATTCTTACCTTTTCTAGTCTAATTTTGCATGCTTTGACTTCTGTTGTGGGATTTATTCTGATTTGTATGGGTACACATGTTTTCAAGCGCCCAGTTACCCTGTATGGAGACCAAATGGTCAGAATCTATCAATTATGCATTATATTACTTTCAACCATCAGGCCTAATGAATTTAAATGGAGGTTTTCATGGTCTAAGAAAGAGGAAATCCAAAGAATAAGCTCTTCTGAGGATTCAGTTTGATATATGATGGAAAAATATTTGTTTTATATGTGAAATCTATACATTACATGGTGATAAATATTAGAAAAGGAAGATGTTTGTATACATTTTTGTTTGTAAATTAACATTTTACTTCTTTTCAGATGCTGCTGTGAAGCAGGCTAATTGGGACGCTTCAAAAGTGCGAGACAAGCTTCGTCGTGACATGGATACACATGCTGTGTCTGTTCAAAGTGAAAAAATATCAGAGATCATGGCTAACTGTGAGGTAATGAGTATTTCTTTTACCAAAATGGAAATTAACTGTTTGTGCCCAGTGATGTTTAATTGGTGCCTTTTATATCAACTCATCAATTAAAATATATGTATTTCTTCCAGAAACAACTGACTAAAGCCTTGGCTGAGCCTGTGGAGTCCCTCTTGGAAGCAGGTGGAAAGGACACCTGGCGATCAATTAGGAAGCTTTTGAGACGTGAGACTGAAGCTGCTATACCAGAATTTTTAGCTGCTATTAATGGTTTTGAATTAGATCATAAATCGGTTGATAGAATGGAACAGAACTTGAGGGACTATGCAAGGAAAGTGGTAGAGAATAAAGCAAGAGAAGAAGCTGGAAAGATTTTGATTCGCATGAAAGATAGGTAACCATATCTTAAAAATAATATTGAGTCATGATTCCATGTTGAGTTATAACCATCCAATATCTTTGAGTGAAATGGAGGTTGGTTTTTTCAAGCAGAAGTTGTCTTCTAATTCTATGGGACATAATTGCTTTAGCTTTTTTTATTTTAGTATGTACTGCTCATATATTTTTTATTAGTTTTCTTTTGATAGACATGCAGAAGGAATTGTATGTTCATTGTGTTATTACACACTCTGGTCTGTTTCTGTTAACTTTGTTTAAGAATGTGGCTTTTCCTGCCTCTATGCAATTTTCTTCTGTCATCAATCATGTTTCTTGCTTTTTTGTAAGGTTTTAAATGGAACTGTTTTGGATCATTTTCCCCCCTTCATTTTTTTGGTTTCAGTTTTAGGCTTATTTTTATTTTGGTTACTATCTTCAGGTTCTCTACAGTTTTCAGTCATGACAATGACTCCCTTCCGAGGGTTTGGACTGGGAAGGAAGATATTAGAGCTATTACGAAAGATGCCCGTTCTGCGGTAATTGAGTGTTATTAAATGCTTTTTTTTATAATGAGTGTTATTAAATGCTAATTTCACTGGTGTGTGTTCACTTTGTAATTTTTTGTAGTTATTGGTTTAAAACTGAACAAATATCTTCTTGGATCATGTATCAGTCCCTCAAGCTTCTATCAGATATAGCAGCCATTCGGTTGGATGAGAAGCCAGATCGGATAGACAATGTGCTTCATTCATCTCTCCTGGATGGAACTGTTGCTGTTACATCCTCACAAAATAAAAGTAGAGAAGCTTCTGCAGATCCACTGGCTGCTAGCTCATGGGAGGAGGTAGTATATATTGCATATAGGTGGGTTTTCCTTGATATTATGAACTCAAAACTATTAAATGTGAATTTATTCCAAATATAGGTTTCCCCAAGGGATACACTTATTACTCCAGTGCAGTGTAAGTCTTTGTGGAGACAGTTCCAGGCAGAAACTGAGTATACAGTCACCCAAGCTATTGCAGCACAGGTAAATTATTGGATTGTGCTCTTCTGTCGACATTTTTTTACAAAGGAAGCAATTCCAGAAGAAATGGCTTTGCCAAGGATTTCTGAAATGTTCATTTTACCAGTATGTGGCATGTATAGTTTTGAAATTGTGATCTATGATAACTACAATTACGTACAATGTGAATATTTTTGAAGCTGTGGAATGTGGGTCTGAATGCATTGAATAAGGGTTACACCTAGACCACAAAGCTAACGTTATAGAGTTAGTGTATGGATTTCGCTCAAATACTTGTGCCACTCCTATTACTTGTCTGGGCTTGTGGATATTTCTTAGTGACCTTATCAGAAGTGATGTCAAAGTTGTCGGGGGATTAGGGATGAGGAGTAGTCATGCATGTAGATCAAGTTATCTCTATCTCAGGGTTTGCATTCTCCTGCACCAAGTTGCAGTTTTTGCCTGTCCTTTTTATACTTCTGCCCTTCCAATTCCATCAGAAACTCAGTTTGTGTGTATGTTAAATAGTTTATATGGCTTGCTAGACTTGTTTCCATGTTCTTTGCTCGTAGGCAATCTATTAAAAATTTAGTGACCTTTCTTTTCTCTCTTTACCTAGATAGTGATTCAGGCATACTAACGAAGTTGTTATTGACTTTGTTTAAATTTCTTGTTTGAGTTCAGGAGGCCTATAAGCAGAGTAACAATTGGCTACCACCACCATGGGCTATACTGGCTATGATTGTGCTTGGTTTTAACGAATTTATGCTTCTTCTAAAGTAAATATCACTTTCCAAAATGTTTTACAAAGGTTTACTATTTTTAAACTTAGTGATTATAATCACTGACTTTTCTGTTTGAAGCAGAAATCCTTTCTACCTGATGGTAATTTTTGTCGCCTATCTACTTGGAAAGGCCTTATGGGTACAGATGGACATAGCAGGAGAGTTTCGACATGGTGCTGTGAGTACAAGTGACCTCTGTTTTAAATACCTTCCTCGCATGTTGGATACACTATTTTTTAGGCCCCTGCCAACTAGAAAGTGAACGGCTTAAAAGTTACCATTAGCTTGGAGCTCAAAATGGATATTATTTGTGCATGGTGGAAAATGCTGGAATCTGTGTGACTTGTTTATTTTTGTTGCAGCTGCCTGGACTTCTGTCAATTTCATCCAAGTTTCTTCCCACAGTCATGAACTTTCTGAAACGTCTTGCTGAAGAAGCTCAGGGCGGGGCATCTGGAGGAACAGAAACTCAAAATCCTAATGCTACTTCTCAGGCATTCAGAAATCAAACGCCAAGACCAGAAACAAGCTCAATCAGCCACCAGAATTCCTCTGTCTCAAGTGTTGGATCTTCTGATGGTGATAGTGAATATTCAACCTCAAACTTGACTCAGAGGCGAAGAACAATCACTCAAGAAACTGAACTTTCCTAAACATTTTACTTTCATTCAAGGGGCTGAAAATCAAGTTTCTGTAATGGGGTTTCCTGAACCATTACGACTTGCAGATCATAGAATGTTTTGTCTTATATATATCAGTTTTGTATTTGTTCTTGGCTGAAAATCCGTGTCCGATACTACCAGATGAAGGGAGAAACCCCATTTAGGTTTAGTCCCTTCAAAATATGATTGTAGGCTGTAATAATAAAAATAATATCATAAACTGATGTTTGTTAAAGCAATGCTCGAACCGGAGGGAGTATCGAATTACTACTATAGCTTCTGTAATTTATTTTATTATTTTTAATTTTTTTATCGAAATCATCAGTATTTGAAGCTTCACACTCGGGCAGCATTTTATCCAACTCTTTTGATTTTGCCTCAGATAGCTTTTTCCTTTCTTTCTTTTTTTAGTGTAAATGGAATGTATTAATAAACAGATAATATGTACAGGGGAGTGTGCCAATTAATTACAAACACAGTGCAAGAAACTACAAGATCTACGTCATTCAAGTTGCCTATAGAAATCCTTGGCATGAATGATTTGGCTAAGAGCCAGCACCTCATTTACAAGTGGTGAGCCGATGTAGTTTCCTGATTGAAGAGCTTGCGATTTCTTGCATCCCACAACTTCCAACGGAGAAAGCCAAAAGTTACACACCATAACGGGTTGGTTTTGCTGGTCTTGAGATTGCTTAGCATCCATTCCGAGAGGGACCTGTTTTCTAGCTGTCTGTAAATATGGCCAGGCAGAAGAAGATCCCAACATTGTGCAGCCAAGGTGCATCGTCTAAGAACGTGATCAAGGGTTTCTTGGCTTTGATTGCAAATTTGGCAGGTAGTGACATCAGTGAGTTTTCTTCTGGCTCTATTATCATTAGTAAGGAGTCGCTTTATAGTGCAAGCAAGCCATAGAAAAACTCTAATGTGCTGGGGTACTGGCCACCTCCATATGAGGTCCCACTTATGTTCCTCTTGCCATTGATCTTCCATAAGAAGTCTGTATGCGGAGCTTACCTTGAACTCCTTCCCACTATCAAGGTGTCAGTGGCAGTAAGGTGCAAGGTCGGAATTCTTTGGGGTTGGATGCATCCGGATCAGTTCCAAAATGTCAGAGGGAAGGAGGTGCTGGTACTTTGTCCATCCCCAGTCACCATTATTATCCACAAAATGAATAATGGGTTTTTTCCTCTCTGCATCACTAATGACGTAGGAGGTCTGAAATCACCAATCCAGTGATCGTCCCAGAGACTAACGTTAGTGCCATCACCAATATCCCACTTTAATCCAAGTTTTAAATCCTCCCATAAAGCAGAGAGATTCCTCCAGAGATGGGAGACGTTTCTGGTAGCAGTTCTATTTTCCTTCAAGCTTTGCCAATTATATTTGGCCCTTAGTACCCGTACCCATAAGAGTTCCTTTTTTGTCACAATCACATGGGCTAATTTCATGATGAAAGCAGAATTTTGTCCCTCTAAGCTTTTAAAGCCACAGCCTCCTCGGTCTTTTGGTTGCTTCATGTTCTCCCATTTTAAAAGATGAATCTTCTTGTTTTGGTTCGTCGTTCCCCATACGAAATTCCTTATGAGAGTTTCAATTCTTTCTGTCGTTGAGGAAGACAGACGAGTAGATTGCATAGCGAAGAAAGGAATGGAAGTTAGTACAGATTGCGCCAAAGTGATACGTCCTGCCGATGAGAGAGACTTAACTTTCCAACCTCCTAATTTCTTTCTAACTCGCTCTTCCAAATATTGCCAAGTCTCATTAGTGACTTTCCCATGGAGAATTGGAACTCCTAGGTATTTGCCTAGCTGCTCTGTTCTCTTGAACCCTGTTTTGTTGCAGACCCTATTTGCTTCCTGCATAGAAGTGTTCCTAGAGAAGTAGATTCTAGTCTTCTCCTCGCTGACTTTTTGCCCTGAAGTCCCTCAGAAGTCCCTTAGCACCTGCTGCATTAAATTAAGCTGCTGAGTGCTTGTAGTGCTGAAAAAAATCAAGTCGCTGCAAAAAAAGGTGTGAGAGGAGAGGTCCATCCTTTCCCATTTTGATAGGCTTCCATGATTGTTTCCCCACTTCTTGATAAATGTATTGGGACAACCTTTCCATACAGAGGACGAAGATGTAAGGAGAGAGAGGGTCTCCTTGACGAATTCCTCTGAGGCATGAAGGGAGTCGATGGCTTTCCATTCCATAACACTTGGATGGAGGATGTGGAAATGCAGTTCATGATGACCTTACATATGTTTTCAGGTATACCAGCATCACTCAAAGTTTCTTCAATGAAGTCCCATCTAAGCCTATCAAAGGCCTTTTCCAAATCTATCTTGATGGCCATCCAGCTTGTTTTCTCTGTTTTCCTCCTCATTGAATGGATAGCCTCTTGGGCTATGATGATATTATCAATGATACTTCTGTCTTGAATGAAGCTAGTTTGGTATGGCAAGATGAGATCCGGCATAACAATTTTGAGTCTTGAGGCAATAACCTTGGTTACAATCTTATAGATTGTTGTGCAAAGGCTTATAAGTCTAAACTCCTTTAGCTTCTGGGGACATTCGATCTTTGGTATAAGGGAGATTAAAGTTCTGTTGATAGCATTTTATTTATTTGTCCATTTTCTTTTCATACTTATAAAAAAATGGATTTTTTCTCTTGTTAGATTCATAATTATATTATTTTTTTTTCTTATGAAAATTATATTATGTTTATAGAGTTTTCTGTATGTGATTATTTTTATATAAAATTTTTTTGGAAGTTTTGAGGGTAAACTGAATAGCTAAAAAATGTACTATATACTTGTTAACATGCTTAGTCCAGGCCTACATATACGTCAAACTCAAGCTTGAAAAATGGCTTATAACAGGCCACATGTAAGGCTCAGGCCTTTGTGGCACAAAACAGGTCAAGTCTATTAATAAAGTATATCCTGGCTTGTTCCCACCCCTAATTGTGCATTGGGCGTGAAATTTTGTCATAAAAACCATGTTAATTTGAGCAGTAAATTTAGAAGACCGAAAATGTTTAAGATATACTTGAAACAAACATTTGACATCCAAATTATTTCATCATTACAATTAAGTGGCAACTTTATTCAGCCCAAATAAACTAAGAGCATAAAATAGGAAATAAGAAATAATCCCTAACAGTAAAAAAATCATAAAAATAATTCAAATACCTAATATTCCAATTTGTCATCAATGAACATCTATAAAATAATAGGACGCTACTTTTCTAGCTTGATCCTCAATCAGAGCAAGTAGTGGATAAAAGTATTTCATATAATCAAGAGTTTAAGCCAATTTCACACATACCTATCAAATAACTCATACAATACATAGGGCTCAAAGCAAAAGCTTAACACATGCATTCAGACATACATAGTTACATACAACAACAACCAGACACTAACCACTCATATAGCTTGTTCATAGAGCACCAAGCTAATGTTTAATACATCTCAAACCTACAAATCAAACAACAAAACATGAAAAGGGAAAGGGAAATAAGTAAAATTGTAAAGAGAAGAAAGTTCATGTCTTGTGACCCATTACATTCACGTACAAACTCAAGAATGAGATCCATCCATGATTTCATCCAATGAAAGAACCGACTGGAACGGTCCCCTTAGACAAAGAACATCACATCTTCCAAGTGCTCATGCAGCTTGAAATACTTGTGTTCATTTGCTGATGAAGAAGAACACAATGCCGGCTTCTTCGAGCTCTCCAACTTTGTCTTTGTTTCATAGTACAGCCGTCCTCGATAGGCAACAAGATCGGCATAGTACACAGGAGGGACCAAAGATACAGGTTTAGTGCACTTAGCAAAGGTAAAACACATATCATATATGAGTTTTTGTAAGTCATCAGAGGTAAATCTGTGTTCATCCCACAAGACATGATAATGAGTAGGCTTGCTGGTTCCTAAGATTCCATAGTGACTGCAAAGGTAGAAATCAAACTTAAATGAGTGTACCACTTTTGTGTCCACCACAGTTCCGGGAGACACATTTCCAACAGAAGGCTCCTCTTGAAACAATCTAGTCTGATGTCGCTTCTGTGCTACGATCAAAGTTATGGTTGGAAAATACTTTTCCTTTTGGAAAACACTTTTCAGATCTCACAATTCTTCATTAAGAACCATGTTGAACTGTCCCTCACTCACCCCATCACGGAAAATAACAATTTTATCTGGTCTTTCGGCGTTTAACCTTCTGTAACAATCAACAAGCTCAAGACAAATTGTTCCAAAATTCAATATTTGCAGCGGGTCAATTGTTAGTTCCGACCACCGCTATAATTAATGGACTATTAATGTCTCGAGCAGCAAGATGATTCACATCTGCCCCTATAAACATAACTTGCCTATTATTATCACCTGCAAAGCAATGGAGCCTATTATCAAGCTCAACATTACTACCTCCAAGTTTGGCATTGATCCTGAGAGCAAGATTTGTAAGATTATGATATTTTCCTGCATTCACAGTATTAGCCAAACAGCATTGTGTCACTATACCAACCTTGGTCTCTGAAATCCACTTGAGCGACTTGTAACCAACATGTAGGGGAGAGTAACGGGCGGGTACGGGTGGCCCGTGGGTGTACCCGTTACCTGCCCGTTTATATTACACGGGTACGGGTAAGCCCGTACCCGTGTTCATGCCCGTTTTTCCTGTTATCAAACGGGTTAGACATATACGGGCTAAACGGGCAGGTGACCCATTTGCCAGTTTAGCTCATATATTTAAAAAAAAACAACACCGGCACAGTGGCACCAACACAAACAGAAAATCTAATGGATGAAGAAGGAAAATAGAACTAAAAGAATGAAAAACCACTTCAATCAGCCACAGGGAAGGAAAAACTAGAAGGAAAATAGCAATCAATTGCAAGCCATACATCAATTGCAAGCTTGAAGTTTGGTTGGCCATGATCTGCTCGGCTGAGATTGTGAATCGAGGGCCACGATCTGTGACTGCGACGGCCACGATCTAAGAGGGCGACGAGCTGACGACCACGATTTGAGACCGCGATGACCACGATATGCTTAGAGATGGCGACGGACAATGATCTGAGCAGTTGAGCGGCTTCAACCGAGAGAGTTGAGACTCTGAGAGAGAGAGACTGAGAACTGAGAGAGTCAAATAAAAAAAAGAGTGGAGAGAGGCGATAATGAGTGAGGCTGAGAGAGTGAGAAGTCACGGGAAGGAGATGAGAATGAGTGACAGAGTGAGTGAGGGACGAGGGGTCAGGGGAGGTATTTTTTTTAATATATATACGGGTACGGGCGGGTAACGGGCTACCCGTGGCCCTACCCGTACCCGTACCCGTATACAGTAAACGGGCGGGCCCCGCGGGTTGCGGGTCTTTTGTTCAGCCCTACCAACATGTTTCTGAGACATCACACACAAAATAAATTGCACCGGACCCTTGTTGTTCACTTTCGTAAGTAATGCAGACAATGAACCATGACTTGCAAGTTGACGCATCGAAGATCCTTCAACCCATAGAGGATCATTCATGTCAATGCCCAAACTTATGAATTTTCTCTTGAGCTTGAGAATAAATTCCTCACACCTTAATTTGAATCGGAAATTTTTATATGTGCTTGTAAAATCAATTATGCCCCAACGATTGATCGGCTTACCTTGCATCACAGATTTTCCAACTAGATTCCATTGACATCTCTCCGAGTCCAATGTTATAGTCATAATCCGGCCATCTCGACCACCTACTTTCAATTTCGGTGGCTCAATAATGCGTCCTGAAACGGTAGTCATTGTTGTGTTCACTTCCATTCCAAAGTTTCGAATAATACCACCACTGCAAATGAAAAACATTTATATGAGACGTTGGCAACAAAATAAGAAAAACAATATTGTGGAACGATAAAATACCCATGCACACACCTAGCAAGGTTATCGTTATCAAGAATCAACACAATTTCCGACACCAAGAGGAGAAAACAACTATTTGGGGGTGGGGGAGGATTATGGATGTACACTCACGTGCTAAGCCAAAGCAAACTTTGAACCACCTGGCCATTATATTTAGTCATTCAATCATATTTTATTAAATTAAAATACTTCATAAAATGTAAGATTAAACTAAAGTGGATTTCCACCTATGAAAGAAGAATGCTTTCCGTACTAAGAAGGCAAGAGGTGATAAATAGTTGAAAATCAGATGTACAAATCCGAAAGGGAGACTGAGCAACTTCAAAACAATTTTCTCATAAGGTAGCTACTTAATAACTATAATCATAATCTCCATAAAATAATACTTTTTGTGGCAGCAATAAAATAATAATTAAGAATACTGAAAAGGCAATAAAACAGTCCTAAACGTATTCATACGGTAACAATGAATCATTTGAATACAGTTCAACTTACCCGCAAGGTCCGTCACTTGATTGCACCATTGTTTGTATAACACTGTGTCTCATTTTCGGAGAGGCCAATGACATATCTTTCAAGGCCTTCGAAGCATCTCTGTCCAAATACTCTTTGGGATATCTCTGACCCTCCACTAAGATGCAAAACTCCATTGGCACTAAGAGACCTTTCCCAAAAACTAAACAAGGAATATCTTTGTATTCAATATCCTTACCGTATTTATCCAAGAAATGGTCAATAATTGAAATTTCTTGTGGGTCGTTCCGGCCATCTGGGTCCTTAAGAGGAAAGGTGATATGCCCCAAAATGGAGTATTTCTGTCTGGTTCTACGGTGTACCTTTAAACCAATCAATTCCCCCTCAACGTCACACCTATAAAGTCCAAATTGCTCCAATCTAAAACCAGAAATACGCTCATATAGAAAATCCAAGACTGACATTCGCTTTCGGAAAGATAAAACAGAGTAGTCCAGACATAAGGAGAAACCCTGAGATGTAGGCTTCAAACTGTGTTGAAACCCCCCTAACGCAATTATGCCACTGTAAAGGTCCTGATGCAACAAAGGATGATTTCAAGGGTAGAAGCTGCGTCCCACAGAGATTGTACGCTTGGCTGGATTTTCCTTGAACACTATATCCATCCCTTGCATTATATCTCTGGGAACTGACATAAGCTCTTTATTGAGGTACTGGCTCAACTTGCGGTACTCAAGCCTATTAACTAGAGTTAAGGTGACTTTATATGAATAGTTTCTATCATCTTCTCCTGCTGAGATGGTGACTGAAAGTTTCTTCTGGCAAAGGAACTGCACTGAGAATATTCTTTTCTCCATCATACACAGTCTTCTCTAATGGCAACCTCGTGTCCCCAAAAAACAACGTCTCCCTAATCATAGAGAGGTCAGACTTTGACACCCTTTGAGGTCGACCAGATTTCGCTGGAGAAATGGGCTTCACATCAACATTGTAATGCATGAGTATGGTGTCAGGCCTAAACCTAAGAAGGAAATGATTAACTCGGAGCTTACTAGTTCAAATCGCTAAAGTACCACCCCTGTCAGGCCGATGAACGGGAAAAATCTTATCTTTTGTCTCTTGGGTATGACATGGGATTTGAAACGGTTGTGAAATCTGTAGTCGTTCCAATTCAGGAACTGCACGGTAAAATATAGATGAATGAAAATACCATACTAGCAATGTGACTGGAATACCACAACAGCAGCTGCGCTTAAAATAGTTAACAAAATCCTAAGAACTATCTAATATAATACTTCCCCAGCAATCGATTTTTTTGTAAAAAAATTAAGGAAACGAAACGAGCAATATAAATAATATTTTTAGAATATTATTATATTATATAAATAAAATAGTTCGGAGAAAAAATGGAGGCAAATCAATATATACTTATTCAATTTTTTTAGAATTTTTCAAAAAAGCCATATGAGGAGGGAGTATTAGAGTATTGTTGCAACTTATTGTCTTAAAATATTGTGAAGAAAGAAAACTTGATCAATGAACATATAGACATACCAATAAACTAGACACATCCCATATTGTTCACGTAGTAAACAAGGTCTAGAGGGGCTTATCATACAAGAAGGAGAACATGAGTCCATTTGGAAATACCTGCACACGGGGCAGAATTGTGAGGTTGAAGCGATTCACTGGGCGGCCAAACACCACCCCTGCAATTTCCTCGACCTCTTCTACCTCTGCCTCCGCCATAACGATCAACATTGTAAGAGTGTGGTTGTTGACGAAGGGGGCCTCTTCCACCAGAGCTGCCTCTTGGGCCTCCCCTGTAGCTGCCATGAGCCTACCCACCCTCTCCATTGGAGTGATCAGGAGAAAAAGTAAAAAGGAAGAAACTTTAGATTGAGTGTGAGCAATGCCATGAAAGAGGAAGGAATTATAGGTGATGAAATTACTGGGATGGCCTTAACTTGTTGAGCAAGGAGAGTGAGACATTCGCATTCCAGATGGTTCTTTAGGGTAGAACATATGCGCCGTTTGGTAGCAGGGAACAGGGGTCAGGGACGTAGGAGTGTAACTAGAATCAGCATTTATTTATTTATGTGTATTTATTTGGTGCATTGGAACCGGATTCGTCAGGAACTTAGTACCATCAAAATCAATGGAACCCAGTTCAGATGCCATCCCATCTTCCTCCTCAAACTTCCAACTGTGATTTGAGAGAAGGAATCGTCGAGCAGGAGGCGACGACTTGAGATGTGTAGAAAAATAATGATTCCCTTCTCTTTTCTCAACGCCGGCGACACCTCACTTCTATTCTTCTCCGGCAACAAGTCTCTTTTATGGATCTTTGTTTTTTTTTTTTTTTTGGGTTTAGTTTGATGAGCATTTGTCTTCATTTGAGTTTTACCCTGTCTTGTACTCTTGTTTGGATTGCTGTAAAGGGTTGAGTTTTGATTTCTTATTTCTTTCTTCTTCTTTTTTTATGAATGATTTCTTATTTCTATGGCAATGGTTTTGTGCCATTTTTACGCAAACAATGGTCATAGGTGTTTTTTTGCCCAGTTAGATGAGTGTACTTTGGATGGGAGAGTTTTTTCTTTTTTTCCCTTGAGGCTAATTTAGTATTTTACTATCATTAATTTACTATATTTTAATTAAAATTTATATCTCACCCATGCTCATACCAAAAACACTCCAAAGCCCAATTCCACCTCCATAAAAACTCTTCCATACCAAATCGGGCAATAGGATTTTGGGAGGAAATGACAGAATTGAGGTTGAATTAAAATTAGTTAATTTTTAATTTTTGCTTAATATAAAGTAATTCTGAGAATAATTTTGAAATTTATTTTTAAAGAATAAAAAACAAAGGAAAAATTACAACTAAATCCTAAATAAATGAATTAATCACAATCAAGTCCTAAAAAAAATCAAATTACATTGAAGTTTGAAGTTTGTAGGGATTAGAGGGATATTAAATGACTTCTTATTACTAATACAACTCAAGCAGATGCATTGACAATTTAATGAGTTGTCAAGAACAATTGATATGATATCGCCTAGGCCCTGGAAATTTCAATATAGTTTGATGGTTTTTGGAAGCTGATTGTGATTAATTCACTTGTTTGAGACCTAATTGTAATTCTTCTGGAACAAAACAAAAGGATGGTGGCGGACGAAGCAGAAATAGATGGCCATTAGATGATATGGACGGATAAGATGAGGCGCTTCTGAGAGTATATCTCTTTACTGCCGCGAAGAACTGGGGAGAGAGCAGTGTTGCCGCCACTTTCTTCTTCAGGCTCCTCCGGAAGTGAAAGGTGTGGATCAATACTCTTCTTATTCTTGAGTTTTAATCAAACCTTCCCTCCTCTCTTTTTGATTTTCGATTTTGGGCAAATTCCCATGCATCTTCATCCTGAAATATTTATTGGGTCTCAAATGAAAACCCACCTACCAGCTTTTGGGTCTGTTTTGGGTGGGGGTGGGTTTAAAGAGGAGGATTGAGGCTCAGAAATCATTATTTGATGCAAAATTTGATGGAAAGTAAGGGAGAACTTTTGTTCTTTTGTTCCCCTTACTCTCCCTCTGCTCTCCGAAAATTAGGATTGCCTTTCCTCCTCTAATTTAGTAAACGGTACAGTTTTAAGGTCTTATAAAATGAATAATAAAATGTCAAATTATTTAATAAATAAATAATTAAATTCAAACGGCAAGATTTTAGCTGCAATAGTTTAAAATATTAAAATAAAATACTTAAAATATATTCTTTAAAAAATTTTGAATTTCAACCGTTAAAATTTCAATCTAAAAACATGGAGGGTTTTAGAAAATTGGTGTCCACTCTTTATCCATATCATATCATACGTTCAATATTCCAATACTACGCTCATAACTCAAACCCCTTTTTTCTGTGGTGCTTCCTCTCTTCATCGTTCAGGCGCTCATCTTCACTCTTCGCTCTGCTGCTTCCGCGTCGCCGCCGGTCCACCGTTCGTCTGCCGTCGCCGGTCGTTACGCAGTCGCCACTTTTCAGGTGAGCTTGTTCATTGTGGGCTTCTTTTTCTGATCAGCTCCTTATTCCTAGATTTGGTCTTCTCTGTATAGTCCTGTCCTGTTGAATACTGATGGTACCTGCAATAGGGGATTTGTGATGCTTAAAATTTGCTCTTATGTGTAGTCCTGGGAAAACTTGTTCATTAGCTGCGTCCCCTGGTGTGCCTCTTTGTACACCTACCTGTAGGGATTTATATATGGCTCTTCGCTGATTTAGATGTCGTCTTTTGTCTTGTTAAATCAGTAAGCTTTTTTTTTTTTTTCCTTAAGAGCATTCGTGAAATTGAGTGGAAGCTATACCTGTTTATGGCTCACTCCAGTTTTTATAAAGTTTTTTGTTTAATTTTGGTTGTCTTACCACACCTATACGCCCTTCTGGTTTCCGAGGTACAAAAAGAAAAACAGTTCTGGTTGTCTGTTCATTCATTAGCAGACAACTCTATAGTCTGGACTTGGTTCCCCTGCTGTGATTTCTTATATATTGCTAAAGTGCAGTGTATTGGGATGAAGATGAGTCTACTATAAATAAAATAAACATATACAAAGAACATAGATATGTGGCTTTTGCACGTTGGGGAGGACTTTGATTTCACGTAGGCTGAGTCACTTCGTTAGAATATAGACATAGAGTTTGAATGTCATAGTTTTCTTCTAAAGCCAATTTTATTACTATGGAAGGAATATTGAATCAAGAACAACTTGAGTTGTTTGAGTAGTTGTTAATTTTTCTTTTACGTTTTGAACAACTTTAGATGCATAATTTTAATAAAGGTAATCTTATGTAATAACTGACACTTTTTTAAGAAATAAATTTATCATTTTGAAATTGTATGTTATAAATTTTAAATCGAAAAATTCCATATTAGATTTCGGATGATGTAGAATTTATCAAAACCATTTGAAGTTATAATTGAATACTTGAAAGTTGAAATTGTATCTTATTTTTCCTTAATTTTAATTAATAATTCTGCTGGAGCTCTTAATGGCATGTTTGAACCGTGCAACCCATTTAACATAACCCAAAAATTTTAACAAATTGATTGATTCGTGTTTTCCCAAATAATAGAACTTATATTAGTAACGTAGAAAAATCATTATTTGTTTCTATGAACATAACAATCTTCAGCTTATAATTTGCCCCCTCCCCTCCAACCAAACAAGTAATCAAACCTTTCCTTCCCTCTCCTCCAACTAAACAAAGTACATAACCCACCCTCCCCTAACTTTAATGAACCTCCCCTGAGTTGAACCAAGCAAAGCCTTTGAATTTGTTTTGTTTTTGAAATAAATTTACTTGCAACTTCAATTTCATTATTTCTTTCGCTGAACATATTATATAAAAGCTCATCAACATTATTTGTGAGGCGGATAAGATTCCAATCCTTCCTAATTTTCCACTTACCCAACAGTAAATTTTAGAATATAAACTTTGTGATTGTACCTAGGTCGTGGTTGGAGCAAAGTTGGACAATTAAGGTTTGGGTTTATGGTTTAGTGACATTTGACTTGGAGCTTAAAAAATTGGTGACTACTGTATGCTGGAGTGCATGGAAAGTGGATGCAGAAAATGAGCTGTGATATTTTCTGGTATAACTAGAAGTTGCCAAGCTAACATATTTTTACTTTTTATATCAGAATGACTTGAGTAACGACAATTGGCAGCTGATGCTCCCGTCTCTTTAAACAAGTCATGCTAACATGGTGAATTAGAATTCAATGGTGCTGCATTAGCTACTCTCTCTTTTAGATAATCTTTTGATATTGAACTACCCTCAAAATCGCATTTAAGGGAAACATTACCAATTGAAATGAATATCTGCAATTTTTCTAATACAACAAAGTCTCTTTCTTCGTTATTTCCTCACCAAAACAAGCACTTATTGAAGAACAATATTGGTGAAACATATGTCTGAATTTCTGGGGCTCCTGGCCCTGCATTTGGAATTATTTTTATTGTTAGCCCATAACCCCTTTGGTTTTCTTTTTGTTTGTGGTTGCAGTCCTGCACGATGGCAAATGGCTTAATATGGGCTACAGCAGAGGACTTGGCTCGAAACAGAGGAAGGGTTCTCTCTTTGTATCGCCAAATACTAAGAAGCCTCAACTCTCCAAAGTTACCACTTAATTTAGCTGCAAGGATGGCTAAGAAGGCAGAGGTACGTGCCATTTTTTTGCTGGGTTCTGAGGAACGGTCACTGCACAACATTGATGACCTCATAGATGCAGCAGAGTACTCTCTCTCCCTTTTAAGAAAAGGTGAAATCCCTAAGCACATTCAATGAGCCATGTCAATTTACTCCTCAGAATAGTGTTGTCAAATATTTCTCACTTTCTTCTATTTGGGTTTATTCCAGAAGTGTCAATTGTAGTGGGTATTGTTCTTTTGGTAATGGACCTATAAAAGAAGCTGTAGTCCTTTATTTTCATACTCCATCCAATCTTAAATATAAGATCACTTTGACTTATTTTGTGGAAGTTAAGGAAGCAAATTAGACCACTAAATTATAACATATGTCACATGTAATTAGATTATAGGTTAGTTTATGAGTAGAATAAATTAGTTTTGGAAAAAAAAAGATAACTAAAGACAATTTAAAGTGATTAATTTTGTATCCTTAATTTCTTAAAAAAAGTCAAAGTGATCTTTATAATTAGGACCGGAGGGAGTATAATACTATTCACCATGAGGTGAATTTGTTCAAAAGGTTGCATGTAATGAGTTCCGAACATGGGCCAACTATTAATGTTCTTTAGCTTCTTTGGATTACTGGAGATTGGGTCAGTGTTTGATGGGAATGCTAACTTACTATTAGAATTTCTATAACAAAGCATATTGTACCAAAACCCATCCTTGTATTTTTACTCCCATTAGAAATAAATAAACGAAACATAGTTGTTTTTACACATTGTAATTTAACAAATTTGTTGCTGTTTCAGAGTCGCACATATTTCTCTAGATATCTGATATTTCATATTGCAGACCTATCCTTTTCACAAAGACTTGGCCTCCACAACCCTGTCCATATCTCTAATATTATTCTAGTAGTGATTAGTTGTGCAGGCTATTTTCATCATATCTGTGTCTGAACATATATCTAAGAAGACATCTTATCTAAATGATTGAGATCCTTGTGCTATAGAATCAAAATGCCTTTTGTTTTCTTCTACCAAAGGAAACAAGGGCATTTTATTTTCTGGATGCTGAATTCTTTCAGGTATAGGAGGGAATAGAATGGCATGTATGTGTCATTCCGTTTTTTTGGTGTGTTAATGTGGGAGGTGGGAAATTCCTATACCATTGTTCACAGGTTGCAGTAAAATGGATGGAATCAAATGGCTTATAAACCTGTTTTTGATTAAAAAAACCCACAAAGTGTGCTTGTGGGAAAATAGATTGCATCCCTTAATGCAATATTTGATATTGATACACATAACAGTGTTTTCTAGAAAAGAAATTAGAAATGCATCCATCTCATTTCCTTTCTGGGTGCATTTCTTATTTCCTCTCTAGAAAACATTTTTCCACGCATCAACATTGCTTAAGGTGGCTTTAACTTGTCCCTTGGCCCTAATATCTACAGAAGTTTACTATTAATGACATTTTGGGAATGTATTCTTACATCAAATTGCATTGGTCAGTTTGATCTCACATGTTTGCTGTATGACATTAATGTTATCATAAGGGTTTGTGTTGTTAGTCTGTGCTTTCTGATTCAAATTTATTTATTGTTACTGCCTGTTAGTGTATTTCTACATCTTATTTGGATGGATTGGTTGGGGGGGGGGGGGATTGGCTAATAACAGAAGAAACTGCTAGAAGATCCTCAAAGGCTTGTTCTAAAAAGGATCTTTGATGGAACAATCCCAGAAAGACAAGGAAACGAGAACTCCCATCAGAACCAATTTAGCATATCTTTAAATGCTTGTGCTGAAAACTACTTTTTTCCAAATTTTTTTAGGGTTTCAGAATTGTGTTTTTTAATATGTTGGAGTTACAATAGATCACAATTTTTTTTCCAAAGTTCAGTAACTTGTATGCCTACAGGCTACATACCCTCTTCTTTGTTATAAATTATAATGGCCAGTTGGATGATTTCTGACTGCAACTGCGGAGTTTAGGTCCTAGTTGGTATTTGTGATTTACTTTTGTTTTTCCGTCTGAAGTGGAGGACTTCCTATTTTCAATATTCAATATACTCTTCTCAAGCTGAGCCATTTATGGGCTTGTGCTGCATAGTGCTCATTGCATGTCTCTCGTGGGAAGAGCTTATAAGTGGACGTATAGTGGCATGAAAACGTGTTCCATTATCTTTTGCTGGATAATTTTAATAACTTAAATTCCACATTCGAGTTAATGGGCCTCATGGGATTCTTGTGGGACAAGATATAGAGGTGATGGATAAAGCTATTTGCATGAATTGTCATTTCTTGAGGGTATGTTAAGTCATATCAGCACTCTTTTCTTTGGGTGACAAATTGGATTCACTTTGTTGCATGTTGGCCATGCTTTGTTTGTTTGTTAGTTATAAGGAGTGGCAATAGGGGGTCACAAGGGTCCACATTCATTATTATAACATAACATAGTGTGCATGTCACTTTGTATTACTTTTTGAATCTCCACAAATTTGTCTTCTTGTATTGTGCGGAGAAATCTAGTGCCCTTCTGCACTTACAATGTCCCCTTTATTATGAATGCTTTCTACTTTTCTTCTCTTGGGCTATGTTTGGGTACAAGGAAAGGGAAATCTTTTTTTTTTTTTTTCCTTTTTCGATATGGTTATTTGACTATATCGTATTTGAGTCTTGTAGGACTCAATTTTGGGTAGCTCTTCCATTACTTTTGTAGTCGCACAGTCTCAAAGTCAAGACCTCGTGTCTAAACAACCAAAATCTGTTCCACTAAAACCAACACATGGTGAAATCTTTGATTTTCTTCTATGAAAAAAAAAACAAAGATATATATTGTACGTGTTTTTATTATCATTACTTAACAATTGTTTTTTGGTTACAGTAGCAAGGTTTGAATCCGTCTTTAATACCATTCTTAATCATAAAGTTTACTGATCAAATCAACTGTGGATAGACATAGATGTCTTATTTCTTCAGTAAAGCTTTTTTTTTTTTGGCCAATTAAGTAAAGCTTACTGGATAATGTATTTATATGTGTATTCATGATGGTGATTAATTTGGTCTGTATTGATGTTTACTCAAAAATCTTCATTGATAGTATGGGGAATCTTTGGGAACAATCTAATGCACTTTGCTTCAAGAGGTTAAAAGAGTAGGAGACAAGGGGGGCCTGCCGTATATTGAAGGGATAACTTGAATTTCTTTTGAGAGAAAGGGACCACTCAGCAATAGAGATTTTCTCACAAGTCAAAGTCATCATGCCAATATCAATGTATATGCTTCATGCCTTGTAACCTCTCTAAAGAAAGCACAATATTAAAGTGTACTAGAAAAAGTATGATTAGGGGCAAAATCATGATTAAAGATAGTCCAAATTGCCCCCTCTCACCATACCCATTGATTTTATATTTTGCTTTGATACGTTCTTTCATTCATTAATACATATTTACTTTATTAATTTGTGTGTTAAGAGTTCATACGCGAAATGTTAAAGGGACAAAAAGAATGAAAAGTTAATAAAAAATGGCCCTTACACCTACCTTTTTTGGCCCTTACACCTACGCATGCACCTATGCTTGAACAATAATAACAAAGTAAACATAAGGTTTTGTTAAAAAAAAGAAAATCTTGTTTTGTGTCTTTGTGATTGCCTTTTATTTTCTTTGGTCATGCCAAATAGGGCCTAAGCATATGATACCTTTACTGATGGTATTATCTTTTTATTTTTAATTTATGAAATTGGGAGAGGTTTAGAAATGTGGGGTCCATAGTTAAAAATATGGGAGAGGACTATGTGAAAAATGGGAGTTCCCATTCAGTGATCATCGCAACAATAAGAAAGTACTTCTCATCGTTGAGATGTTCTCATCTTTGAGATGAAATCTAGACCATCCAAAATTTGATATGGATGGTTCAGATTTATAATTTTTAAATGACCATTTTTTGAAAGGTAAAATTAGTTTTTAAACAAATAAAAGTTATAAGATTAACTTTATGTTTGATTTTGTGTCCATTAAAATAACAATTTATTAAAAATATTAAAATAAATTTAAATGAATCTGGATTGTTAAAATAAATCTGAACTGTACATATTAAGATGAGAAAGCCATTGCTCATCTTTATAATGAGCATGGAATGTAAATCCGAAAAATATGGATGCTTGACTTCTCTCACAAATCACAACCATTTCCATCTGGTTCTTGTCTTGTCGGATATATTGAGATTTGAGAGATGGGCTTAATATTTTATAAAATTACTAATAAAATGTTAAACTATTAAAAAATTTAATTTATAAATTTTAGTCATGATAGTTTAAAATTGCAATAAAAAAATTTAACATTATAAATTTATAAAACAATAATTGTAAGCTGATCAAATTTCTTTATAACGGTGGAAACGGGCTGTAGAGAGGAAGTTGATAGGAATTGGGAAAGGCATAGGATAATTCAAGTCCAAGTAGATGAATTGTAAGAGAATCTTGATATGACTTCGTAAAATTTGCTAAATACTCCCTCCGGTCCTAATTATAAGACTACTTTGACTTTTTTAACTTTTTTTTCCAGTCAAAAAATAAAGTAGTTTCAGTCCCAAAAATAATCATTTTTCCTCAAAACTAATTTATTCTACTTATAAACTAACATATAATCTAATTTCATATGACATATGATATAATTTAGTGATCTAATTTGCTTCATTAAGTTTCACAAAAAAAAGTTAAAGTGGTCTTATATTTAGGACCGGAGGGAGTAGTAAGTATTGTTAATGTTAATTAGTTTCACCCATTGGCCTGAAGTGTTGTTAATTGGTATTGAAGGAAAATTATTGTGAATGTCCTATAAAAGACTATTGCTTTGACTTTAGTGAATAATAGAGACTATGGACCCAACAATTCGCTTAAGCGTCAAGGCAATCACAATCAGTGGCGTTAACATTAGATTATGATTATATTTTTACCCAATCATCTCACCAAAATATTGTGTGTCTCAACCAGGAAACAATCAATCAGTTCTTGTAATGCTTATTTTCGTGGATGATTTTTGGACTGAATTATTTTCGTGGATGATAACACTTTAGAAATATACCAAATTCAATAAATATTTTATGAAGTAAAAGTTAGTTTTTTTATATATGTTAAAATATCTACTTTCAATCCTTTATGTTTCTATCGAGTGTCATTTTGGTCTTTCAAATTTGAAAAATACATTTTTAATCATTTTTCTAATGTTGTTTGTTTCATTTAACAGAAAATGATAATTTAACAAATTTTAAGAGTGTTTTTTTCTAATTAAATGCAGATAAAAATGGCTAAAATTTGAAATATAAAAATGATTATATTAAAAAATTGAAAGTTAAGTTTTTTTTAATAACATTTAACTACAGAATCACCATTTTAATTCGTTTAGCTAGCATTTTTCGTTAAATGAAATTGTTGTTAACCAAAAAGACTAAAAGGTCACTTTTTAAAGTTAAAAGACCAATATATAAGTTTATATAGATTAAAATGGCGACAAATATTTAACCTACATGATTGGATTAGATTCCAGTAATGTTACTCTAGTCCAATGGGGGTGATTCTTCCAAAAGAATTATTTATTTTTACATGGCCTTCAACTAGAGATTTTGTAATTAAGCCGCAGAACTCCTTTCTAAATAGAATCAACACTATCAGCGGGGTGAAAGTTGGCTTTAACAGTTCAAACTCATACCTCATACCATGCAATAAAGTAATCTTGAGATTCAACAAAGGTCCACTCTACAATAGGATCTATATATGTAGGATATGTAGTATCAAAATTATTTGACCTTGTTAAACCACCTAATTAAACTGAATTCAATATTTTATAAATTAAGCTTTTTCTTTACATGGAAGACCTTTTGTCACCATATATCTATGATGACCCACTTTCAATAAAATATTACAGGTTTAATTTTTTTTTCCCTCACACATGCTCGCTATTATATTATTAGTTTATCACATTGGTGATTATATACAAGTTGATTAGTTTTTTTCCCTCTTCTGACCAATAAATTAGAATTTGGTATCTTCTCAAGTGGGTCCATTTGGTTTGAATTTGATATTAATTTTTTGTGTCTCCAGATTTGAAATATCAGTAAGTTGCTTCCTCGTTTTTCTTCTTCTCAACGATCCAACCACACTGGCCTTATACACACATATTGACCTTAAAAACTGCTACATGTTCCCTCGCTCACTCTTCACCAACGAAAAAAATAAATGAAAAAAATATCACGTTGCCTCTTAGACGGCAGTGTTGTTATGAATGACCCTCCAGTTCTAATTATAAGATCAAGTTGACTTTTTTGTGAGTTTGAAGAAGTAAAATAGACCTCTAAATTTTAACATATAATTGAGGAAGAAAAATAGAACTCTAAATTTTAACATATACAATATATAATTAGATTATATGTTAGTTTATAAATAAAATTAATTAGTTTTAAGAAAAAAAAAAAGTTATACATAGATAATTTATAGTGATTTATTTTGCATCATTTACTTTTCCTAAAAAAATTAATTTAATCTTATAATTAACAAAAGAATGATTAATTGGATTCTTGTGAAGAGCAACACCCATCAAAAAGGACAAATCAAACAAGTCAGACAACCATACCATATGTATAGCATATCCAACCTTGTTTATTTGTGTTCAATATTTAGAGTTGACAGCCGCGGCTAATCTCTTCCAAAAATTACAGGAGCTTCTTTTATGAAGGTTAGTGAGTAATACTGTTTTATAGATTTCTTGATTTTTTTTAATTAGAATTATTATATGCATAAAAGACGAGAATCATCACTTCTAGCAACTTGCTTCAGGGATAAGACTAAAAGTCCTATAATTTATCACAAATTACCTTGGTTGAAGATATTGTGCACTTAAATTGGTGAACTAACACATTTAATGAGAAGAAATTGGATTGGCTTTGAATTTTTTGTAAGAATTTGGGAGTGAGAATAATGGATTTTGTATGGATAAGTAAAAATGATTAGGGCGCCCAAGTCAGCTGCCACGAGACAGATCCTGTTTTAGTCACTCAAAATATTAAAATTTTTGAAGTGATTGTGTTAGTTGAATTGAATGACCACTACACTATGATTAAATTCTTGGGTTGGTTGGTTGACAAGTGACCCACATACTTATACATTGACTTTTCTTCTCGTCCAAACTGTTTTCTTTACCTGTACTCTCATCCGAAATGTTGGGGTTAGATGATTAATTTACAAATATTAAGAGGGCTAACTTAAATTAGTAGTATGTAATGAATAAAGAATACTACATTCTATCATTAATAGTTAACTAATTAATTTAGAAAGATTATAGAAGCTAAATAAAATGTTAATTATAGCATATGTTGCATACTTTATGCATCTTTAGATTACATATCAATTTAAAAGTTGGATAAGTTAATTTAAAGAAAAAGATAAATATATGAGATAAAATTAAAAAAATGTTTTATATTAACAATCAAAAGCCAACATCAAATAGAATTTATATTTAAAATTGGATGTCATATATGTTAGTTTCCCTAAAATACTACGTTTCATCTTTACCCCCAACAAATGGAAAACCATTTTAATTCATGCAATAAATAAATAGGGATAGCTTAAAAAAATCATAAATTTACATAACATAATAGATTGTGATCTTATTTTTAATATAGCAAACCCTTCAACTTCTATATACTTATAATATTTATAACTAGAAAAGTATATGATAGTCTCTCATGGATCATTACGATGCTTTTGGTCTTCTTACCCAAACCTAAATCCCATGACTATGTTCCTCCTTGTCGGATCGCACATGCTTTACCTATTTATAACTCCTACCTCACTTTCTTAAGCTCAACATTACTTTTGACTTGTCATTCTTTTTTACTTTCTTTTGATTTGACACCTTAATAAAAGACAAATAAAGAATTACAACAGGGTTATTCTCTGTTGTATTCTTAAATGACAAGATTGGAAGGAAAAAATCGTGCTGATTTGTTTTTCATTCAGCTTGTCCCTTTAATAAAATTTATAAAATAAATTGTATGATATTTCCCAATTGAAATTATTCATTTCCAAAAAAGTAAGTATAATTGCATTAATTTCGAAGTAGTTATTAAAATTAAAAAGAATTACTATGACGTCCTAAAGAAATAATTTAATTCTTAAAATATAAAAGTAAAATAAACATATTATTATTTCTTACACTGAAATTTGTTATTGCATGGCTAATTCTTATTGCTATTGAATTTTTTAGATGATTATATCTCTTTCTTGTAACTTTGTAGTAATTCCCCCTAAAATATATGTGGGTTCGAATAGTGTGAACATATATGATTATATGTCAGTTTTTGAATCCTCTTGATGCCTAACTTCACTAAAAAAACATGTTATATATATTCAAAAATAATATTCATAACATATCTTATGAATAAATCAAATATCGCTCTATATATTTAAAACTCCATCGATTATATAATAACTATGTATAGATATACGTGATAGCTTGAACTATCTCTATGCAATTTATTTATGAAGGAGCTAGGGCCTGCAAGCTCAATCTATTTAGATTAAAATTAATATGAACTCTCTTGCACTTTGAAAACTACACCTCTCCTAGCTAGTTTGGTCTTTGCCTTCTCATTGAACTACAATCCAAATCCATATCACTAATTCTCTCTTAAAATTATTATTTTTTTCTTTCCTCGATAAAAGACGTACGGATGAGGATCAATAGTCAACCATGAGGCTACCCTTTTTCACACACAACGGTGTTTTTCTTTATCCACTACTTCATAGCCTTTCCATTCATTCATTTGGTTGGAGACATACACCCCTCGAAATATTACTAGGAAGAGTATGTAATAATAGTAGTTATTAGGGTTTGAACTTAGTGAGTGTTGTGCATGCATGCCTCTAACTACCACTTACAAGTTACAAGACACCTTTTATATTTGGTCATAAAAATCACATCTAATCGATCGACTGAAAACTATTCGTTGGTTCGGCAAAAAAAAAAAAAAAAAAAAAAAACTATTCGTTCGATCCAAATATATACTCAGAATTTCGAACATGATTTCTTGAATATTTGTATCTAACAAAAAAAAAAAATGGCTCCACCAACTACCCACAAATAAGCATTTTCTCACCTTGCTATTTTGACAAGATTTGAAGTATGTAGTGGCAATTTTTTAGATGATTATATCTCATTCTTGTAACTTTGTGGAGGTTAAGGGAGTAAATAAAACCACTAAATTGTAATATACATGTAATTATATTATAAGTTAATTTATAAGTAAAATAAATTAGTTTTGAGGAAAAATTATAGATATGAAATATTTGAAGTGATTTATTTTAGATTCTTAATTTCTTTAAAAAAAGTCAACTTGATCTTATAATTAGAATCAGTATGAGTGTTATAAACTTTTTATTATAGTCCTTATTTCATAATAACTTTATAAATGAGTATAAATTTGTGTTATCCAACTATCCAAGTAATTAATGTTTATATTTATATCTACTGTGACTTTGATTATAGTTACAAAGAGTACCTCTCTGTCTCTCTCTACTTGGAACTCTCCCAATTAGATTGCTATATTAGCAAAGATTGATAGTTAAAAATTTTAACTTCTTACTTAATTGACAATAACTCATACTATTTAATCCTTTTCCAAACATGAGTTGGTTTTGTGTTTGCTGTGATTTTTTTTAAAAAAAACATTATAGTCAAATAATTATTTTATTTCATGTTTTAACAAAGTCTTCCTGGAATAAAGAGTAGACAGCAAATGGTTGCGCAAGTCCAAAAGCCAAACTAGGAAAAAAAAAACAAAAATAGAACCATGACGAGCGGAAAAAAATTGAGTCTGATAATATTTTGAATTACATATTATAGGAAGAGATAATCACAATAAAAAGAGATAAAAGAACTTGATATCACGTGTACAAACAGGGATATTTGAATATTGGCTAGAATTATTCAGGATAGCCATGAGGGATTATTACAGGTTTCAAGTATACAAACTCTATTCCGGTCATAACATATTTAATGAATTGATTAAATTCAATTATAGAAAATGTAACATAACTTTCCTGAAATACTCTTGTACAACATTAAATTTTATATCAATCAATACGTTAAACAACTTGATTTTAATAAAATATATAAATATTTGCTAAAAAAAATAAAATATATAAATATGAGAGACAAATGAGATTAAAGTCTCATATTTATGATCAAATCCACCTCACAACTAACTCATATATTAAAGACCGAAAAATGTATCTATAGTTCTATATATATGATGGTCAAGAAATTCTGCGTGGTAAGTAAAGAAAGCACATGCATTTTGATAAAGAATGGATTAAACACGACAACTTTTCGGCATAGGATGATGAATCCTGAACTCATTCATACAACCAAAGGCTAAAACTCTTCATGAAAGATAATTTTTCTCGAGTTTAATTTTGGACTCTGTTTGTGTATTATATAATAGTTACCTTTAAAGATTAACCAATCTAAAATAGTTCAGTCATCGTGAGAAACAAAAAGCAATATAATACAATAATAAAATTGCGGTTGAATAAAATTTAATTTGGATTTTTGTTGAGATGTGAAAAGCCAAAAGAACGAAAGAAAGAATTATACAATGTGGAATTTTTTATTCTTTTTCAGGTCTTTAGTTGTCAAAAAAAGATAGTTCTTGTTAGAATTCGTGCCTTCCTTATTCCTGACGTGAGCTCCACGTTTCACATTACAAAATACAAACGTATTAGACCAGTATTTCTTTCTTTCTTTCTTTTTTCCTTTTGGCAAATTAGAAATTTCATTTTTAAAATTATTAGTGTTATATATGACTATTGGCATAATCGGCAGCATGCAACTAGATTCAAGTTTTTTTTTTTAAAAAAAAAGGCAATCTATTTAAGTAAAGATAAAACAATACATATAAAAACCCCAAACTAATCCTACATGAGAAGTCAATGGGGGCTTGAAAATTGAGAATAAAAACACATGACAACATTCAAACATAAACATAAAGACAAAAACTTAAACAAATATAATGAGAAGCTGCAACTTATAGGACCAGCTAGTAGTCAGCACTTCAAAGACATGCCAAAACTTGAGTCTTATCTTAAATCGACTACAATAAAATCTGACACAACTCAAATTCCCATATAGCAGGACTTAGGGGTGCTCAGGACTGGGATAGCCTCATTCCGTCCCGTCCCGTCCCGAAGAAAGGGGTTTGGGACGGAGTTCGCGTCTCGTGTCCCGTCCAGTCTGGAAAGTGTATCATGTCCAGTCCCGAAAATCTTTGGGACCAGATGGGACGGACCGGGACAGGAAAATGTTGAACACCCCTAGCAGGAGTAGATAATACTCAACGACATCGATTGGGCAAAGAACATGAGAAAACGCCACCACGGATCACTAGTTTCCCTTGGTAACCCTTGACGTCTATAGTTTTTAAGCTATTAAAATGGGTCATTGCACGACCTTGTTAATAATATGATGTGTTGTGAAAAATGTGTATATATGTGGGTGTGTCAAAAGAGAAAGAAGTCCCACATTGCTTAGTCTTGTGGGAATATTAGCCTATATAAGTTAAAACACTTTATGGGCTAGTAACATGGGCTTGAGAGAGTAGTGGGCTCGCTCGCACGACAATGGGCCACCTGTGGGAAATCCAGTTGAAATCCGGCGATTTCCCCCTGCGCGCGTGTAATATGAGGCTTGGCACCTTTTTGCGAAAAAAGTATTTTTGGTGGTTTTCAGAATATTTTTATTTTATTTTATTATTAATATTATTTAATTAATGCTTACCTGAAAACCGTGTTTTTTGGGCTTCAAAAGTTGAGAGCCCTTTGGATCCGAAAATATGCGTCTGTGGGTGGGCAGAACGGTTCCTAAGCGGTTTTACCGTTTCTTCCGAAACGCAACATACCCGTTCTCCTCAGACGTGTACATCGGATCGGAAGGGGTGTGTTCCCTGATGCATGTGCCTTTCCTCGTCTATAAAAGGGTGGTTGTTTGTGACTGAGTAAAATATAACTTCCCCTATCTCTCTGTTCCTTTCTCCCTGTCACTTTACAGAAAACTTCCATTAGTTCTTGCTTCTTTGCACCGCGCGAGAGGGATCTGTTTAATCCTAGGGGGTGCCGCTGCCAGTCTGCCGGTGGTAGCGCGAATCACTCTAAGGACAGTGCAATTTTTGCGCGACTCAGATCACCAACCTTTCTTTTCCAGGTTTATATTCATCTGTTGTTCAACAAACTTAGAGTGATCATCATGGAACACGACGAGCCCGCCAACAACACGTGGTTCAGCCCTTACCGAATGCTCAGCCCCCTGTTGTTCCTGTCCCCCTTCCGAGGCCACTTCCTGACACTACCAAAATTGAGGTGTTCGATGGGAAAAATTTCAGGCATTGGCAGGAGCGTGTCTACTCTGTTCTTGACATGCATGGTGTTGTTGCCGCTCTGGAACAACATGAACCACCGGGTGATGCAGAACAGAGGCTGAAGGATTCCTAGGCATATGCAAATAAGGTTTGCAGGCATACCCTTATCAGCACCTTGTCCAATGATCTGTTCGATGTCTACTGTGTATACAAGGAGGCACATAAGATATGGGAATCTCTCATCCTCAAGTACACCGCTGAAGATGCTGGGAAACAGAAATTCGTGGTGGGAAACTTTTACAAATGGGAGATGGTCGATGACAAGGATATCAAGATGCAGATCAATGAGTACCACAAATTGTTGGAGGAATTACGTGCAGAAAAGATCAATTTACCAGATGAGTTTGTTGCTGGAGTTCTGATTGAAAAGTTACCAGAAACATGGGAAAATTACAAACAGCAACTCAAGCACAAACAGAAACAATTGTCGCTGTCAGACCTGATTACTTACATTATCATTGAAGATACCAACAGGAAGGCCATTCAAGCAGCGAAGGGAAAACAAATTGCAGCAAGAGCCAACATGGTAGAGACAAAGAAGGGCGACAAGAGGTACGCTTCCAAACAGAAACAGAAAGATAAGAACAATAAGAATTCTGATTACAAGCCCAAAGACTCTAAGGCCAACTTCAAGAAGAAGGGCAATTGTTTTGTGTGTGGAAAGCCAGGTCATTATGCAGCTACATGTAGGAAAAGGAAAGGAGACAATTCTCATAAAGGAGAAGATCCTCCCAAACCAAATGCGAATTTGGTAGAAGGAGATGATAGCAGTGGTGATGAAATCGTTGCTGCAGTGGTCTCTCAAGTTTTCCTCATTTCTGATGTGAAAAAGTGGGTGGTAGACTCTGGGGCTACCAAACATATATGCGCAAATAAAGAGATGTTTACCTCCTTTGAAGAGGGAGAAGAACACATATATCTTGCTGATTCTCACACTGCACAAGTGAAGGGAAAAGGGAAAGTGGTTCTGAAACTCACATCAAGAAATACCTTAGCCCTCAAGGATGTGCTGTATGTACCTGAAGTTAGAGCAAACCTAATTTCTGTGGCTTTGCTCGGGAAATCTGGGATTAGAGTTTCTTTTGAGTCTGACAAAGTTGTGTTAACTAAGAACAATATTCTGATTGGGAACGGTTATTGTAATCAAGGATTGTTTGTACTCAGTGTTGATGATAATAATAATGTTTCTTCTGCTTACTTGATTGATTGCTTTGATTTATGGCATGCTAGATTAGGACATATTAATAAATCATATTTAAATAGATTACATAATCTTGGTTTAATTTCTGGAATTAAAGATAAAGTGTTAAATAAATGTGAGATTTGTGCTGAAACTAAATTGTCTAAAAGGACCCATTTTCCAGTACTAAGAGAATCTGAGCTATTATCTTTAATTCACACTGATTTAGGTGACTTAAAGCAAACTGAAACTAGAGCTGGGAAAAGATATTATATTACGTTTATAGATGATTTCTCTAGATATACTAAACTATATCTGTTAAGAAATAAAGATGAGGCCTTTGAGAAATTCACTATATATAAAGCTGAGGTTGAGAATCAATTGAATATGAAAATTAAGAGAATAAGATCAGATAGAGGAGGGGAATATTTACTACTAAACGAGTTTTGTGAAAAGGAAGGAATAATACATGAGATAACTCCTCCATACTCACCTGAATCTAATGGTATAGCTGAAAGAAAGAATCAGACATTAAAAGAAATGATGAATGCAATGCTTGTAAGCTCTGGGTCACCTAACAACCTTTGGGGTGAAGCTTTATTGTCTGCTTGTTTCCTACAAAATAGAATACCTCATAGGAAAACCAAAAAGACACCTTATGAATTGTGGAAAGGTTATACACCTAATTTGAAATATTTAAAAGTGTGGGGGTGTCTAGCTAAAGTTTTACTTCCAGATCCCAAAAGGAAAAAGATTGGTTCTAAAACAGCATATTGTATGTTTATTGGTTATACTCAACAGAGTGCTGCTTATCGTTTTCTAGTTTTGAAAAGTGATATTTTGGATCATAATACCCTAATTGAAACAAAAGATGCCGAATTCTTTGAAAGTGTTTTTCCTTTGAAAGTTGAGCATATTCCACATAGAATCGAAAACCTTTCATCTTCTTTTGAACAAAATTCATATGAAGTTTTGGAAGGAAATTTACGGAGAAGTAAGAGGCAAAGGAAAGAAACGTCTTTTGGAAATGACTTTTATACTTATTTGATACAAGATGAACCCAAAAATTTTTATGAGGCCATATCTTCTCCGGATGCAAGGTTTTGGAAAGAAGCCATTAAAACTGAATTAGATTCCCTGAATCAAAATAAAACATGGATTTTAGTAGATTTACCTCCAGGAGCTAAGCCTATGGGTTGGAAATGGGTGTTTAGGAAGAAATATTTTCCAGATGGGACTATTGATAAATACAAGGCAAGATTAGTAGCTAAAGGCTTTACTCAAAAGGAAAATGTTGATTATTTTGATACCTTCTCACCTGTGAGAAGGATTTCCTCAATTAGAATTTTGATTGCTTTGGCATCAGTTCATAAATTGTTTATTCATCAAATGGATGTTAAAACTGCCTTCTTAAATGGTGATTTAGAAGAGGAAATCTACATGGCACAACCTGAGGGTTGTATTGTTCCTGGTTGTGAAAATAAAGTGTGTAGGTTAGTAAAATCATTATATGGTTTGAAACAAGCACCTAAACAATGGCATGAGAAACTAGATCAAGTTTTGCTGAATGGTGGTTTTACTGCTATGGAAGTTGAACGATGTGTCTATACAAAAATAATGAATAATGATTGTGTGATTATTTGTCTATATGTTGATGACATGCTTATTTTTGGTACTGCGTTAAATGTTGTACTTGAAACAAAAAGTTTTCTTGCCTCAAATTTTGACATGAAAGACCTGGGTGAAGCTAAAGTGATTTTAGGTGTTAAAATCACACGGAGTAAGGAAGGCATCTTACTTTCTCAAGAACATTACATTGAGAAAATTCTGAGAAAGTTTGAGCAATTTGATGAAGCTCCTCTGAGTACACCATATGATCCAAATATGCTTTTGAAGAAGCATGATGGGGATCCTATTGCTCAATCTAAGTATGCACAGATTATTGGAAGTCTGTTGCATCTAATGAACTATACAAGGCCTGACATAGCATATGCTGTGAATAGATTGAGCAGATATACTCATTGCCCAGGCAGTACTCATTGGAAGGCTCTGTTTAGAATACTTCGGTATTTAAGAGGAACTATGAATTATGGCATCCTATATAGTGGATTTCCCGCTGTACTAAAAGGATACAGTGATGCTAACTGGACATCAGATTCAGATGAGACAAAATCCACAAGCGGCTATGTGTTCATGCTTGGTGGTGGTGCTGTAACGTGGAAGTCAGCCAAACAAACCAAATCCTCAAGGGATTCTGAGTTCATTGCTATGGAATTGGCTGGTTCTGAGGCTGAATGGTTGAAAAACTTCTTGGAAGAAATTCCACTTGGTGAAAAACCAATACCATCAATATCATTACATTGTGATAACCAAGCTGCAATAGCCACAGCTAAAAATAAAACCTTTAATGGTAATAGTAGACATATCTGATTGAGACATGATATAATAAGGCAGCTGCTAAAGGATGGTGTTATCTCAATCGACTATGTAAAGTCAAATGTAAACCTTGCGGATCCGTTAACAAAACCCCTTGGGAGGAAATATATATATGAGACGTCGAGGGAAATGGGACTAAGGCCAATTTGAAATCGACGGCGATGGCAACCCAACCTTTGTGATCAGTGATCCCGTGAAGAAGGTTCAATGGGTAAGAACAAGTCGTTAGTCAGATCTGCTAGCACTAAATAAAATTTTCATCCCTTTTCTATGGCATTGAGAAAGTGCTATGTTGCACTCTGTTAGGTTGAGCAAAGCTCTTAACGATTTCATAATCCTACGGGATGATGTACTAAGTGCGGGTATATTTACATGAAATCGCCTCTACGAATGTGGAGTGGGGCCGCTCCTATGAGATTGTGGCGAAATCTCTAGAGCATTCGTTATGCACCAGGCACGCGCATGGCCGTCTAACGCGCAAAACCGTTCGTTAACAACGGAAATGTGGGGGTATAATCTGACTCTTAATGCCTCTGATATACACCCAAGAGATGTTAGTTCATAGTTCATAGGACCACTGACAACTCTGTGTATCAAGTGTTATTTGTCTAGGTCTGGTTCATAGTTCAAAGGACCACCAGATACAATGGTTATATCCGTGTGTGTAACTCAACAGGTTTCTTTTGACACATGTGGGGGATTGTTGTGAAAAATGTGTATATATGTGGGTGTGTCAAAATAGAAAGAAGCCCCACATTGCTTAGTCTTGTGGGAATACTAGCCTATATAAGTTAAAACACTTTATGGGCTAGTAACATGGGCTTGAGGGAGTAGTGGGCTCGCGCGCACGACAATGGGCCACCTGTGGGAAATCCAGTTGAAATCCGACGATTTCCCCCCTGCGCGCGTGTAATATGAGGCTTGGCACCTTTTTACGAAAAAAAGTATGTTTGGTGGTTTTCAGAATATTTTTTTTATTTTTTTATTAATATTATTTAATTAATGCTTACCTGAAAACCGTGTTTTTTGGGCTTCAAAAGTTGAGAGCCCTTTGGATCCGAAAATATGCGTCTGTGGGTGGGCAGAACGGTTCCTAAGCGGTTTTACCGTTTCTTCCGAAACGCAACATACCCGTTCTCCTCAGACGTGTACATCGGATCGGAAGGGGTGTGTTCCCTGATGCATGTGCCTTTCCTCGTCTATAAAAGGGTGGTTGTTTGTGACTGAGTAAAATATAACTTCCCCTATCTCTCTGTTCCTTTCTCCCTGTCGCTTTACAGAAAACTTCCGTCAGTTCTTGCTTCCTTGCACCGCGCGAGAGGGGTCTGTTTAATCCTGGGGGGTGCCGCTGCCAGTCTGCCGGTGGTAGCGCGAATCACTCTAAAGACAGTGCAATTTTTGCGCGACTCAGATCACCAACCTTTCTTTTCCAGGTTTATATTCGTCTGTTGTTCAACATGATGTGGGCATATAACCCTACATAGAGTGTGTCGAAATCCTTAAGGTAATAATGTTAGGGAGAAAAGCTGGCCAAGGAAGACAAGCTTTCCAATACTAGACAAAGTATAAGTCAAAACAACTAACAAAACATACTTACAAACAAGAATAATTATAAGTTATTCATGTTATGATTAATAGATAGCAGCATTGCAGGAATAATCTTTAAGTGACTACTATTAAATTTAGAGGTCCCTGATAGAATCATGCATATGCAGAGTTTTTTGGTAGAAACTCCACTAAAACCCAGAACATGGGAATTAGGGTTACTAAGCTAGTTAAAATCAAATTCAAGTATTCTAGCTACACTTTTGACATGAGTCTTTTTTTTTTACGCTATCTTAACCCTCCCATAGGAGGGACTAGACACCCACCCACCACACACACATATTCTCTCAAACCTAGGAATTGGTCCTACAACCCTTTCAATAAATGGGTGGGATTGATGCTATTAGAATCAAGGTTCCATGGCATTTTTGATATGAGTGTTTAAAATTTTTTTATTGAGAAAAAAAGAGTAGGGAATGAAAAAATTAATTTGGCGCCCAAAGGCGTCAATATCAGATGAGAGGGTAGAGATACGGGCTACTTTTAAGGGCACCCATATCATATCACTGGTCCCACAGGGAATGTTCATGCGGTGCATCCACTTTTTCCAAAAAAAAGAAAAAAAGAAAAGAAAGGTTTTATCTAACTACTCGCACAATGCAAACAAAAATAAAAAGTGTTGTGTGTTGTGGTAGAGTGGCTGATACTTTCAGAGGAAACTTAAGTTTAATTCTTGAAAGCGCACTTGTAAGTAGAAGATGATTATCGTTTTGGCATAAAACATTATAAGATGCGCTTCACATGATCTCGACTCCGGATTAGACTATTGCTATCTGACACAATTGAGAAGGTTGTGGCTTAAAAGAAAACATTGGATACTAATTAGTTCATAATATAATAATATAAAGTTTGATTCTGATTGAGAGAAATGTTTAAATGTGTGTGGAATAAAATTGTCTCTTATAAAAAAGATACCCATACTTATCAATACATCTTCCTCTCATTTATAAGTTAACTCAAATATATTTTACTGGGATCTAGGGAAATCTTTAAACTTGTAAAATTTGATTAAAAAATTGAATTTTATCCATATTGAATATGCATACCATAAAAGTTAATTAACATTCATTAACACTTAATAAGGAGTTAAAAAGGGAATTAGTGATAAAAAAAAATTAATAGCATGTATCATTAATGGGAACAAAGTGCTAACAATCCTAATCAATCATCAATATTAATATCAATCTCAAATTTGGTCTTCCCTAAGAGCCCAATGACAGTAGAGAAAATCATTTTTGAGGTTGCTATAGTTTTTTTAAATTATTAATTTGGTACACATAGGTTAATATATTTTTATTAAATCCTTTAATTCTTTTGTTGTTGTTAAATACAGACGGTAATCCAGCACTTATTACCAACTGACTAATCCGGACTCTAGGAGTAGGAGTGCTGTCTACACAGACAAGATTGTCCCATCTCCCAACGAATGCGCTTCTTGAGATTCAAACACATATTCTTATTTTTAGGGGGCAAATAGAATTAAATTCTACTCTGATAGCATAGATGTTAAAACTTAAAAGGGCCAAAATTTTAAAAAAAAATTAATAAAAAAATAAGACACAGAAAACAAAATAAAAAATTAAAAAATCCCCAAGCATCTAATTACTCTTTGTGAGTTTGGGAGGGATGGAGAATATTTCTTCATATAGGGTAGTTAGATGTAAATTTCGCTTGCACCTAGTGGTCTATATAATGCCTTGTGCGTCCTTTTGACTAAATATAGAATCCCCATTCTGTACAATTTCTCTCTTCTTCTTCTTCTACATGTTGATTTGCAGGCAAAAACAGCTATTAATCCATTGAAGCAAAAATGAAGGAGGGAGGGAGGAAGCAGGGTTCAGCTTCACCTTGTGCGGCATGCAAGCTTCTTCGAAGAAGATGTGCTAACGACTGTGTCTTCGCCCCTTATTTTCCCGCCGATGAGCCCCACAAATTCGCTAATGTTCACAAAGTCTTCGGAGCTAGTAATGTCAACAAGATGCTTCAGGTTCCTCCTTCTTTTTTCTCGCACTTCTTCTCTCTCTCTCTCTAGTGGTTATTGATTTCCGCACATTGGACCTCTGTTTCTGCCGTAAAATGTTCTGCTATTTGATGCCCTAAAATTAACATTACTTGAGGTATCAAGTCATTGACAGTTCTAGGGTTACCTGTGGAAATTTCGAAGGATCCATTGCTCACTTTTTGTTTATTTGGTTTATTCACTATATGCTTGTTTTTTTAGGGGGGGGAAGAAAATCAATAGTTGAAGGTATGAAATTAGTTGTGCAAGTGAGAGGTGAATAGGGTAACTACTGGTTAGGAGTATATTAGAACTATTATTTTGCTGTTTCTTGCACATTTATGTTGTTATTATCTGTTTCTTATGTGTGAAAGAATACAAACTGTGAAACTGGGTTGCATAGTGAAGAATTTGACAATCCAAATCAGAAAATTGTTCTTGTCTTTTTGACTTGAGGGACGTAATTGAGAAGCTAAATAAATTCTCCAACAAATAAAACTGTGATGCTAGCTAGGTATTATTGTGCATTGGACGGCTATGGCGGGCCAAGAGAAAAGACTGAGATAATAAAAGATATATATGAAAGCAAAATACATAGGAAGGAAAAAGAAAGATGTGGTGTGATGTGAAGTTTGAACGCACCATATAACTAATAAATGTGTTTTCAGCCTTTTCTACTATGTCAAGGGTTACCTGAGAAAAAATTGTCCTGTGGTTAACAAGTTTAGCACAAAGTTTGTTTCAGCTCATATCGGAATTTGCTGTTCAAGTTTATTAAAAACTTAAGAAGATTCCATCTATCAAATATAATAACATAGATAATTATGCCTTTTGTCTAAAGTAAGAAAGTAGTCCAACTTCCTTCCACTTCCTTTCCTTTTCATTCTCTCCAATTAACCCACTTTCTTCTATTATCTTTGAATAATTGCTTCTGTTTTTCTTCATGTAACATCGTGCATCACATGAAGCTTGGTCATTCTGTCAAATTCATTTAGTCCAAGTCCTCTATGAATAATAGCCATCTCTATTTCCATGGGTCCCCCAAAAAAAAAAGTCCTTTGTGAATAATAGCCATTTCTGTTTCCATTACAGGAGCTACCAGTGCATCAAAGAGGGGATGCAGTGAGCAGTATGGTGTATGAGGCAAATGCAAGAGTGAGAGATCCAGTGTATGGGTGTGTTGGGGCCATCTCTTCTCTTCAGCAACAGATTGACATGCTTCAGACCCAATTGGCCTTGGCCCAGGCTGAGGTGGTCCATCTTAGGGTTAGCCAGTCTGCTTCCCTTTCCAACCATGGGCTCAGCCCAACTAGCAGCGACTCGCCGCCACATTCAAAATCCATACTCGACATGGACTTTATGATGGATCACTCCACTTATTCTGATTCAATGTGGCCCTGCTAGTTCCATCTTTTTGTTCTTTTCTTTACCAAAGAAGTTGATTCCCTCCATTTTCAGAGATAGATAGAGACACAATATGCATGATGTGTTTGACCTCACATATTGTGTTTTTCTCTTTTTACGGAAACTGAAACAATCAATTTCTTTAGAAAGTCTAAGTGATCTAAGTCAAGTCTTCGGTAGCATTTTAGTGGTGGTGTTTACAGCTAATGATAATGAAAATAGCCGTGGCGGAGGTGTTCGCCCGCTCAATTTAATTATTTGGAAAGGTGGAAAAGGGTTTGTGGTTAATCTATGATTAATATGTAGTGTAAATACATATATATGTGTAAGACTTAAACTTGATATGAAGGTTAGAACTTAGAAGTAGTCAATCTTACAGTGGGATTGTGGACCTTTTTTTTTTTTAGGGATTTTAATGTTGTTTATCAAGTGATGTTATGGTCTGCATGATCGAAGCAGCAAGCATTTACCTTGGGTTCAGCCCTTGATAAATTCTGCTGCTACTTTGTAATGGATTGTTGCCATCATCTTTTGATTTTCATTGTCTTTTTTCATTTCTCTCCTTTATGATTGGTTATATGCTTTTGTTCGCTGTTTATTCCAAGTTAATTAAAGGCAAAACAATATGCCATTTAAAGGTCGATGAAACAAATATTTGGGATTTTCGTGCTAAGAAATCATCAGCCTCCATGAACCTTATCAAAGCTTCATACTTGGAGACCGATTAATTTCTCAAAAATGCATATGTATCCTCTCTCTCTCTCTCTCTCTATATATATATATATATATCTCTATATATATATATAGAGAGAGAGAGATAGAACACCTTGCAATCGCAATTTTGGAAGTGTAACATGCACTATGACTCAATTTGTTTCTTCACTTGTAAATGAACACTGAGATTCCTCCCACAAACTTCGCACAATACTCAGTCCTCACATGGATTCTAGTTCACATCAAAATCGGATTCAAGAATCGCGCATATGTTAGTTTCAATCGGTCGGCATTATTTTTTGAAATAATTTTCGTAGGCAATATAATGAAGTAAAATCTATTTTAAATCCCATACATAGATGTTAATAAGTGGCCTCCCTTTCTTCAAAGTCAATTCAATAAATAAACCATGATTTTTGAAGATCAGCTCCCAGGACATCGATCCAAGTAGAATATACACATCAAAGCACAAAGATATGACAGCATGAATCTAAACTTATCATAGTAATTGATTTCCACAGAAAATGTTTAAAAAAAGAAAAGGGGGAGAAAAATGATGAGAATACATGAACATGAAGTGAAGTGGCATTAAGAAGAAGTGGGTAGTGGGTACTACTAGTACTAGACATCCTTGGCAACAAGCTCACCATTCAAGAGCTCTCTATAAGCAGCAATGGGCCAACTGAAACCCCTAAAGACCAAACTGGTGGCAAGAGGGACATCAATGATGATCTCCTTCTGCGTGGGTTTCTTCTCATCCCTAATGGCAATCAAATAGCTCCTCCCAACCCACCCGATCCAACCTGCAATATACAGGAACAGAATCCCCGGCGTGATGAACTCCCCCCAGTGCCTCTGATCTCCGTTCACGATCAGATGAGGCAGACCGTCGGATCCACACAACAGCCCTTGCTTCCCGTAATTGTCGAACCTCCTCTTCGTCTTCTCTATCGTCGCCTTGATTGCGAGGGCTGGTGCGCTGTCTGGTGCGTAGAGCTTGAGGGAGGACTCCAGCTTCTTGATCTGCTGCTTCTCCCGCTTCGCGAACTGCTTGGATTCCTTGCAGGGGGTCAGGCCGGAGATGTCGGCGGCCGCCGGGAGTGGGGCCGAGAGGAGGATCGACGAGAGGGCCAGGGCGGCGGAGAATGCCTGCAGCGGAGATGATTTGTCGGAGGAGGGTGAGGCGGAGCAGACGATCTGGGTGGTTGAGGGTTTGGGTTTGAGGGAGTTACCCAATTTGGGCTTGAAGGAGGAGTTGAACTGGGAGAGATTGGTGGTGGGGATTGTGAGAGACATGGTTATGGTTGTTGCTTCTCTTCTTGTTGGGGGATGGAGGAGGGAGGAAAATGAGATTTGAAGAGGAGTAAGGAGAGAAGAGTATAAGATTCTCTGGTGAGGAGTGAAGGAGGAGAGCCTGGATAAGGTGATGCTGAGTTGGCCACTTCCTATTGGCTCAGGCCTTGTTGCAGTATTTCATCTGTTATCTGTGTGGGTTACATTGGAATTTCCTTTGGGGGAACGATGGATAAGACTTTAGAGAGAGAGATGGAGATAGGAGTGCTTTTGAGTTTGTAAGTTGTAAGCCAATATAATCTTCATCATAGGTACAACTCTACTTTGCATCTATGGCTTACACGTGTACAACCACTCTCACTCCATGAGGTTGTATCTGTGTGCCAGCCACGAGAATGGATATTTGTGTTCATGGTACTATTCTAATCATTACTTTCAAATCTATTATTTACGCTAAAAACTTCAGATAACTTTGTTTTGTTAACATTGTTATCCTCTGTACTGAAGCTGCTAGCAGTTCTGACAAGGTAAAATTAAAGGATTTTATGGGGAAGGAAAAATTATTAGCACCAAATTAAAAGTTTATAACTACTATAAGCCATGAAGATGATTTTCCCAAAGTTTAATCCCATCTGAGCCTTGGCTATAGACAATGAGCGCTAAATTCACTTCCTCTTGTTTTCTTAAAAAGAATTGAAGAGGGCAAGCACCAGTCTTGGGGCAAAGTTATGAAAGACAAAAGAACTGAAAAGGGGAGCACAAACTAACAACTTGAGCAACCAACCTGAAAGAGGCTCAACTTGTTTACTGGGTAGGTTTGAATGCTTACTATCAACTTGTTTCAATTACAATAACATACTAACAATTCATAATTGAACAACACCTTTTTAGCTTCCTTTAAGTTTCTCTCATATACTATATTCTTCAACATGCGCTCCATTCATTATAGTTCAGCGGAGCAATGTCCAAGTATCAGGCAGGATGACTCTGAAAATGCTTATGTCATAAATAAGTAGCAACCAGGCATCAACCTTTAATTAATAATGTCACTACCAAAAATGAAACATCCACGCTCCTTAAATATGAAATTCTGCTACACATACACTGGCATCAGAATCGTCACTTCTTCATCAACCCTCTACCACAATAACTTATCATTCTCAACAATGCCTTTCCTCTTCTGGTCTTCTGCAGTTCCCCTCTTCATAAGGAACTCCGCCCTTCCGGTTTAAATCTTTTACAAGCTCATCATCACCGTAACTTGGGTTGGGTTGCCCGTCTGCCTTTCCCTTGCCTTCCTCTTGCTGCTTCACATCCATGTGTTTGCTTCCACAATCTGCATTATCGTATTCAGATCCATATTGTCTCCCCTCCCACTTATTTTTCTCATCCTCAACAGCAAACTCCAGTCCATCCTCCAGCTCCCTCTCAATAAATTCGTCCTCATTCATTACATCATCTTTCTTCGATGAAATTTCCCTTCGTGCTTTCCTTCTCTTCTCTAATGCAGCCTTGAACTTGTCTTTGTCAATCATCTTAATTGCTTCCTTTGGTGACTGACCAAGTGCGCCTACTCGATACTCTAAATTTTGACCAATGCCGCAGGAATTGCGCATTGCCAAATCAACCCTCGTCTGCACGCGTACAGTCTCATTTGTATCATTAACCCTATCTTGGTCTCCTGCACCTATATGCTGAGTTCCCGTGTCCGATCCATCTGCCAATTCTCTCTCATCATTCTGAGGCAACCCATCTGAAAGCTGAGAATCTCTGATTTCCACATCTAACTTGTGATCAGTAATAACACTCCCCATATCTGCACTCCCATCATTGCTTTGGTTTTCTGTGCTTGTTGGTGGCACCTCACGAGCAGATGAGTTCCGAGGAGTGGAACAAGATGGAATCTGATCTGAAACCTGCTCCTCGCTCACAGCAGGTTCTTTTGCCGCAGCTCTTGTTCCTACTCCAACACTTCCTTCCACTTCACTTCCTTGAGATGGTGGAGCTTTGTTCTGCTCATAGAGTTCCAGCATTTGATTGCTAACCTCTGACAGAAAATACAAACAAAACAATTCATGAAATCTGAAGTCATTCATGGAGTCGGACACAAAAGGACAGCCCATCATTTAACATAAAAAAACTTCCCCATGGCATGAAACTAAGACTTTTTCCCTCTGAACACCTAACTTGATCAGGTAGAAGGAGTCACTAAGCAGATTACAATTATTGGCAATCTGCCAACTTCAGTTTAGGCAGAACAGGTGGAAGGCATAATGTGTATATATGTGTCTATATATATATGATGGCTAGAGACATGCTTTCATTACAAACTACCACAAAATTCAAGGTACACAGGAGTGACTGAAATTGTCATAATGCAAAAAGCCATGGGGTTTTTAAAAAGGCTATCCAGTTGGGTCAACTTAATTCGTATACAAACAAATAGAGGGGATAACACCAACCCTCCAATTGGCGTGGGGTGACATCAAACTCTTGCCACCAAACCTTCTCACCATCTGATGGAAGCTTCACTTTTAGGAACTTGGCAGCAAGGAATATGGCACCTGCCGCAATATGATGTGGCTTAAATTGCAGGCAGAGCGATGTCCTCAGCCTGAAAGCCACTTTCTCGTGTGTGAACAAAATATAGTGGGAAATGATTATAACACACGATGATTAGAACAATGGCATCTTAATCATACCCATCATTGACAAAATTCCATGCAACTTGCGCAAGGGCACTCTTTGCAACATCGAACTTCTTTATGGCCTCAACAAGGGGCTTATAGGGGTGTTGAACATTGAGGTCAAAACCTAAAGTGGCAAGCACAGACCTCTCATTCAGTAAAATCAACTCTTTCTGCTGCTCATATACTTCCTGCATAGTTTACAAGCAAATATAAATAGTATAATGAGTAGTCAAATATGCTAAAACGTAGGTTGGAAAGAACAAATATGTTTAATTTGATCTACATTCCAGTAAAAGGGGTGCGGACAAAGAACAAATGCTGATAGAAAACAATGAATTTCTAAACAACCCGTTTTATCAGCTGTAATAGAAAGGTGTATCAGTAGATATCAATAAAAGGCTTTTCCACTTTAACAACGTAATGACATACAATAATTTCAATAATAAAATACATCAGTTAAGTTATACCAAGCAGTTCACAACAGAAAAAAAAAGGGTAAACATGCAGGAAACTGATTTTGAAGGAAAGCCATCCTTGAAGTGGGTGGGGAACAGAACTCCTCCAGTGTAGAAAAGCAACAGGGAGAAAATAACAGGAAAGAGTGGCTTGGGATAAGTGCAGGAACAGCAAGTTAGTAGAAAATTAAGCAATTCAGGATTATTAATATAAAAGCAAACTGGCTAAAGCATTGCCACTATTCCATAATAAAACACCTTCTGTTTTATCCTCTGTGCAGCAGCAGGATCCTTCTTATAAATAATCTCGTAAGAAACAAGAATGACATCCTTTAACGGTCGAGGGGTCTCTTCAACCTTCCCAGCAAGGAACATGCAGACAGTTGCAATAATCTGCGGAAAACTTTCATTGTGAGATTCCAATAAAGTACACACTTCAAGTATTTACTACTTTACAAATATTCGCAATGTCGAGCTGAATCAGCAGTATTATGGGGTCTGTAAATTCAAGAGACGAACTTCATTCCTGAAGCTGTACGCCCACAGACCACTATTAATACACAAGGTATCCAAAGTTGCATGGTGCTTCACCAAAGATCCAGCATCTAAATGGGCAAAGTGCAAGTTCAACACTTTTTGCCACCAAAACAAGACTTTAGGGCTAAACCTACACCAAAAATGACAAGTTTCTGGTCCAGTATCTTGTATGGCAAGATCACTGGCAATGCCAATTAGTCCAGAAACCAGTAACATGACAGCTATTACTAGCTCCAATTTACATTTTCTCAGTGGTGGAAAGTAAACCCCGAGAATTAGAATGAATTATAGCTTACGTGATTTACATAAAAGTTACAATCACACTATCCTGAGAGCAAACAAATAATTATGGGATCCAAAATAATGATTAGGTGCATGTGCTAATAAATAGCAAACTCAAAACTTTGTTTGTCATACTGGAAAAATTGCTTGTTTTAACCAGATAATGCGAACAAAATACAGAATGCAAACAGGTTCGTTACAACTAGTTGTTTTTGTCATTTTCCCCAAAAAGAATAAAAAGGATGCATTCAATCAGGAAATCTTTTTCCAAAAGAAGTATTAACTTAGAACGCTTTCAACTATTAGTTTAATGAAAAGGATCATTAAAATATTTTGTGAAGTTAAACAATTATATTAGCGGAGCTGTACACAAAAATAATACAAATTTGTGAGATTCAGGGGATATTTTGTTACTCTTCAGTATAACAGAATGGATTTCCTTTTCACATTGGTACCACGTTTTTGGTATGCTGAATCAATTTCAAAGCGTAAAAATGATAGGATTATGTAATAAATATCCAAAAAATTGCAAGTATGCTGTAAAAACATGTAAATACATCAATATCATAACCAAAATCTATCCATCAAGTATCTGTCAAGTAGAGAAAGCAGCGCAATTAATATGTCTAAAAAACATTACAATATATAAAACAACAAAGGCCACTCGCTAGTAAATGTATGTCACAGACCTGTTACCCACTAAACCATGAGCACAAGCATGTCATACTGACTTAAAGCACAATATAGTAACGATTAAGAGAGGTAAGATGCACAATATCAATTTGAAAATGAAACAACGCACCCTTCGATCATTCTTTGCATGAGATTGTTGAAGAAAGAACCGGTGACAAAAAACTATGGCTGTTGCTATAGTTACCTGAGGCCTGAAATGGACAAAATTAACACCAAGATGTGAATCTCCAATCAAAAACCCTAGAGCTGGATATTAATATCAACAACATGGAGTAGCTCCAGAAGGATCACCAAACATATTTTTTAGTTCATTTGTCTACGTGAAGACTCCAAAAGATATACAGCTATATCACAATAAAAGAAACAGTAAAAAAATCAACCTAATTGGGTATTTAAGTGTGCATGCTCTTGTGGGGCATCCCGTACATGCATGCGATCATAGATTGAATTAGTGGGTGTTTTATACACTTAAACAGCCTAATTTTTCAAGAAAGGTTACACTAAGCATTCCAAAGAACTTTGCAAACTTACAATTTAAGCTTCATGCCTAAATCCTGTAAGAATGTGCAGTACGACCTGCGCAGATATGTCTCTTTCTTCAAGCCAATTCCATCTCTTCTAGATGGAGAATATTCCTCTATTTGTTTCCTAGACATGTACCAGCGGTTTACTTCTTCCGCTTTCTTGGCCGTCGAAGAACTTTCACAAGCACTGCCATCAGATGTTCTATTATTCACTGACTCCCCAGACAAGAATCCTGCCATATGTACCAATTTTTCTTTGCGCTGAGTTGAATATATATATATATATTAACACTGAAGCTCTAATTGGCCCAAATTACTTCTTCAACATTGCGTAGCAAAATAATTCTGCAGATCAAGAGAATAGAACTGGATGAACATAATGCATCTGAAATTCAGAGTAATACTATACAACTGAAATCATAAGATATAACACTTCTTCTATATTAAGTTTTAAACCAAAAAGCACAATGTTAAGAAGAAGACTAATAAAGTATAAAGCAATATATAAATGCTGTGCCCAATTAGTTTAAACTCTCTTTAGCCTATACAGTTTCTTTGAGTGAATGCTCAAGGTTATGAATGCAAAAATAAACAACTTCTCATTTTCATTAACATCACCAAAGCTGATCCAGTATAGCTCAATGCTCCAGAGTCCAAATTCCAACCCCAAATATTAGATGTTCAAATATCAGCCTCTCATTTAAGGACAGTCATAAAATAAGCATTGTAAAATTGCAATTACAGAATACTCTGATTAAAACCTGACCAAAGGTGAAAAGATCCCTTGATGATAAACTTTCCATCTGTCTGACGTGATGTTATGGCGACATTTTTAGGGAAAATGCAATTCAATATGAGATTTCTATGAAAAACAGTTTTACCATCAAAAAGGAGTGGGGATAATACCCTTGAGAAATATTTGCCGCCAACATACAGAGTACAGATATCCACTTTATTTGAAGGGAAAAAAAAATCCCAAATGAAACCTCCTAGTTCTCCCCTAAATATTAGTGTGACTGATTCGGGTCAAAAATCCCCTTTGCTTAGACCATAGTTTCCCAGGTATTGAGAAATTGATAGATACCGATATTGCATATTCCTCAAGTTCATAGTATAGTGATTGGCTCTTATTCGTTTTCTCCATTAAATTACTCAAAAAAGGAAAAGCAGGTAAGAAGAAGACAAAATGCACATTTCAAGTCCAAAACAGAGGAGCGGGCAGAAAGAGTGAAAATCCGAGACCCCTTTGTCCAAATGTAACCACAATCCCTAACTTATAATCAGTTCTCATGATCGAATGATCCTATTAGCAAAACAACGTACCAAAGAGTGAACCCTATTTACAAAGAATCTCAATACATTAGGCAATGCAGAAGACTAGGCATGTCCCCTTGAATACTTAACTTCAAAATCATCACATAATCCTAAAAAAATCCCCTCCCCCATAAAAGCATTTCACTATTTCAGGGTAAGAAACGCCGGCCCATTACCCAACCCAGAAGGAATTCAACAAATTGATCCATAAAAGACCGAAATTTTCAGAAAAGGATGAATAAGAAGACAATTTCAGGTGTGAATGCGATGCAAGAAACAAGAGAAGCGATAGATCAAAAGCTCGAAGCAAAAAGCACATAATAAAGAAGCAGAAGAAAGAGAGTGAAAGAGAGAGAGTTTGAGGAACTAACAGAGGCAGAAAGAAGAGGGAGGGAAGGTGGTATCCTCGGAAGCGAGCTTGGTGGTCTTCGACTCAGCGATCCTTTCACTTGCACTTGCACCAACCAACCCCAAGCTTTGCTTTCGCTGCCTTCCCTCACTTCACTTGTTCTTCTGTTCCCATTGCTTTTTCTCTCTTTATATGTTTTTTCTCCCGAATATTTATTTAAAATAAAGATAATATAGAAGTATTATCTCTCTTTTCATTTGGTTGGGATCCTGTGAGGTTGGTTATTAGTTATTGGTTATTAGTTAATTTAGTCTTATTGTCCCCAAAAAAAAAAAATTTATTTAGTCTTATTTCTCCCAAATAATTCACAATTTCTTATTTCTCCGTAGTGATGCGTTGGAAGTATATAATTCAAGAAAAATGGCACAAAATTAAAAAAAGGCGCTAGCAAGTAGGAACCGAAGAACTGTGGATGGTTGGCTTACGGACGGCTCTGATCTACCAAGTACTAAAACGAGATTAGATTTAACATAATTTTTAAAATTCAAGTTATTCATTCATAAGTAATGGGATCAATGTTTTTAATTTTTCATAATCTCCTTTTTCTTAAAAAAAATTAAACAGAAAAGAAGAAAAATATTCAATCTCTATTCGAATTCATGAGAGAGAAGGGGGGGGGGGACTTTTATCTTGCCAAATTTTTTGAACTCTTGCATCTTTTAGAGTTGGCCATTATAAATGTAATCAATGCATATGATCTCAACACAACAACGCATCAGTTCTCTAATTATTATTAAGAATGAGAATAGGCAAGACCCTTATCAGGGGCCTACGGCCCAACCTATAATAAGCCTAATTTAGTAGATAGGTCAGGCTCATAATCATACATATTCAAGTAAACAGGCTAGACCTTTTTTTTGTAAGGCCTAGCCTACAAGTCTTCAGGCCTGACCTATTTAATTGTTTTGTAAGTTGTATTATGATATATAATATAAAATAAATTATGTAAATTAATTATAACATTATCAACTTATCTAGTTTTATAACCATAAAATCTTTTTGAGACATTTCTATGTATTTTAATGCATTTAAAGGGTAATATAGGGAATTATAAATATAAACTTTTAAGCCTATTTCAGAGCCTACATTTTAAGAAGGCTTTTAAATAGGCTTTCAGGCCTTGTTGGGCATTTTGAAGGCTCAGGTTTATGCCTAAAAATAAGCTTACATACAAGCTCAGGCCTAAGCTTAAGTTTTACATTTTTAAGCAGGCCATGTCCATTTAATTGAAGCCTACGAAAGCCTAACTTATTTCCACCCCTAATTATTATTATAAGTCCACCCTTACTACTTCTCACATGCCAAGATGTGGAAGTTATAACATTAAATATGTCCTATTTAAAAAAAGAAAATTCCAACTTTGCCCTTATTTAATAATGTATTAAAGTAATATTTTATACATAATAAGCATTCTCTCTTATCGTCCATATTTCCAACATAACGGTAAAATAGTCACAGTAACATTAATTGATCACAAACTAAACTTATATTTAGAAACAAAAAATTTGTGGTAGTTGGGAGTGCTGGTGTTTATACATACAGGCAGCTTGAATGTAATCAAGACTATGAATTTCTATGCCTTCAATTCGATTACAGAATGATTGAAAAAGAATAATATAGCAAATTCCTTCCAGAAAAGAATAGGACAGTTTAAATTCTTCTCTCAAAAAATCCAAAGTCAGGACCTAAATCTCAACAGGCTCAGCAAGCATGAGGCCTGTTATCGTAATTCTTAACCACATGATATCCAAAAAGCTATCTAAGTATCAGGTCCCCAAACTTTACCGGAAATTGAGCTAGTTCTTTAATCAGTACCAGTCAAATCATGACATGAGAGTACGGTTCTTCAAGGTTCAGGGAGAGGCCAAGATCCATTCAGACTAAGATTTTGTGACATTCTCACCATGTTAACCATTGAAGGCGTTTCGTACCCGATCGACCCGCTAATCGTGTCATCTCTGACATCGCCACTGACAAATGACTGAGTTAAAGAGTCACCCCTTGTTGTAGATCTCTGCCATGAATGTGAGCTTAATCCCGATAGAACATAAGCCCTTCCTGTGTGTTCATATCTTTCCCTGCTTTGCATCTTCTCCTTCGTTTCTCTTAGTTCAGCGTCAAGCCAAGTGCAAATAGGATCCCCTGCTGAGGCTGAAACTGAGGACCATAGTATTGATCTTTTTGCTTCAAGCAAAGCTTTTGCACCACGCAGGTCTCCCCTCTCAGCCAGCCTCTGTGCTTCTGCTATCCCATCAGCCACCATGAGTTTATTTTTATGCCTATCAACCTCCAAGCGTACTGTCATTTCGTTGGGCTGTGGTGAACTGTCTAATCTTCGGAGCTCTACTCTCTCACCCTCAACCTTAACTAGCTCTCCCTCAGAGGTCGAGTCTTTGTATTGGCATGTAACACCCAGTAAACAAGTCTTTGTCTCCATATTGACTCTATCACTGGCTGGGATTGCAGGAACTGATAGATACAACAGGAATCCTTTTTCTTCTTCCGCATACATGTTACCAACATTGATGACACATCGTGTACCCTCATAATGAATTTCACTGATGTATCTCCCTGAGCGTACTGAACTGATTTGCAATCCTAGTGTTTGTGATTTGAAGATGAGTTGTACCTCTTGAGCCACAACACTGAGTAGGCCCCCAATGCACCTTGCAAAAGCATCTTGCACCATGCCTACAGATTCAATGAAGGAAAACATGCCACCGGACGCATCAGAGATGGCGTGCAAGGCAGTGGAATCATGATCCCTACCAAAGCCAAAAGTGTGGACAGGAATGGCATCCCCATTTGAATCATGATTGGAGGTGATGGAAGCAGGCAATTGGGGACCCAATGGCGGAAATATCATAGGTTGAGACCTACCATCAGAGAGCAACATAATGCTGGCTACTGGGTTTCGCTCTCGCCGTTCCTCAAGTACACGAGCTCCCTTTTTGAGTCCACTCAGAATGTCAGTTCCACCATTTGTTGAAAGAGAATTGACCGCAATGGTTGCATCAGATTGGCCACTATCAGTCATCCTACGGAGTGGGAAAATCCTGAGAGCAGTGGAGGAGAAAACAACTATAGAAAGTCTGTCAGAAGCACCCAAATTCTGAATAACGAAAAGAACAGCCTGTTTGAGAAGAGCTAGCTTTTGCCCAGCCATGCTGTCACTGATGTCAAGCACTGTAACCAGGTCAACTGGTGCACGATCACGTTGAGAAAGCGGCGGCGCAAGGACGTTGGCAAGAACAGCAAAATCTGGATGAGCTTCAGATGCAGAGAGAACAGGATACTCCGCAAAGCAATTGATAGCCACAGCATTAGGTGCAGATGAAACATGTTCTGCAGAGGTGGCTGGAACAGGGAGTGGCTCATCATCAATGAAGCGATGAGGCTCAACAATATCTGAGGAATCTAATAGATGAGGTGGTGAAGAAGCCGAAGGTCTGTGCCTGCTCCTGACACGGAGAGGAGGAGGAGGATGAGGAGGAGGAAAATTGCTTGGAGCTTGATACGGGATTTCTTTCCATTTAACACGACAGATGGGTCAGGCATGGCTTCCATGCCTGACATTGGAAGCAATACAGTTGAAATGGAAGGAATGAGCACACTCAGCAACAAAGATGGCTCGGCCAAGCCCAATCTTCAAGTCACCTAAGCAAATGGAGCAAGTCTTCTGCACAAGGTAACGCAACTCATCAACAGCAATTCACAATAGGATGGGCCAAAAAAAGTACGTATAAACATCCATATATAATAATAAAAACAAGAGAACATAATTCAGAATTCAGATCACTGAAGATTTCATATGAAATTCAAATTTTGCTTTCTAGAAGAAAAGTAGGGTGCCATGAGCTTCTTAAAAGCAAAGAGCGACGCGACATTCCATCCCAACTCTGAGAATCTCGAACTACACCAAGCAAGCTAACAAGAACGGGCCAAGGAAAACGGGATAATGCTTCTTTAAGTGTTTGGATTGTCTGATGCTCCAAATAGTAAAAAGCCGCGCATCTCTTATTATTGTCCTCTGATGTATCAGGAGACTCCTCTTTAGTCACATCATCCAGCAAAAAGAGTGCAACAAACAGGTGGACTCATTATCTCTACTTTCTTTTTTCTTACAAGAAAACATGATGAAACCCTGTTTAAAACAAGCTCCTTTTCATGCAGGCATGCAGAAGTAATCAAATTGGCGAACTCTCGTAAAGGGCTGCAAATTTTGGTCTTTAGGGCGTAGCCATAATCCTTGTAGAGAAACTACAAATTAAAAACCGAAGGCAATGTTTACTATTGCTATTGTATGGCATCCCACGATCATATAAAGAATCTGGGAAAATGGAAAACAGGCGGCCGAGATAAGAAATGTGAATATTCCTTTATAATGAAAACGGTCATCCCAAAATCGAAACTTCAAAGAAATAATCAGACAAATCAAGGGGAAAAAGGTATCAAGATTGAAAAGAAACCTGAAAGCCAAAGAAACCAAACTAAGTAGCTATATGGCTTGCAAAAATTTCAGAGGAGATCACAATCATAATGGGAGGAAGACCATACATTTGAGGAATAATAAGGCAAGACCAGCAAATGGCATATGCAAGGATCCAGGCATTGGAGAAACAGATCATTTTACTTTCATAGTTAAAGAGAAGAACTTGAGTTTTAAAAATGGTTTTTAGAGACAATGATCACGGAAGCTGAAACTCAGGGATAAACAAATGAGTCTGGAATGGAAGTTCTGATATGAGAGAGTTGAAGAAATGAAATTTGTGCATAACCGCAAGTAAGTCTACTCAGAAGCAGAATTGAAAGAAGGAGAGGAAGAAGAAAGACAAAATGTGACGACGTGGCAGCAGAATAATCTTCAGATGTATCGTGCGGGTACAATGTTGGACGGAGATGTGGGTCCCGCCGCAAATATGATGAGCTGAATCTTAAGCCTTTTACTTTTTTTTTTTTTTTGATATATTAAGCCTTTTACTTTTCAGTCCCTTTATTTTTCACAATGTGGAATTCCAAGGAGACATCATGTCTAGCGATTCCGTTGACAAAAACAAAACAAATGAATCATGCAATCACGTGGTTAAATGTCGAAGTCGCACCAGCCGGCTCCAATACACAAAAAGTTACCAACAAAAGGTTCTTTTTTCAATGCCATTCCAACGAGAAAAGAAAGCCTAAGAAAAGTCAGCAATACTCCCTCCGATCCTAATCAAGTTTTACATTTTTTTTTAAAGAGAAAGGAAGGGAGCTCACCAAATTTTAATATTATTGTAATTAGACTAATGATTAGTATATAACTAAAATAAATTAGTTTTATGAAAAAAATAAATATAAACAAATTTAAAATAATTTATTTTACATCATTAATTTCTTCAAAAGAATTAACTTAATCTTATAATTAGACCGGGAGTAATATGATAATAACTTGTACTACCAATCCCATATCCCAAATGCCAGCTTCATCCATGAGCAAATCATTTTTTATTCATCAAATCAAACCACGCAGTCAATAACGAACGCAGATGCTGATGATACATACCACCAAAAAAAAAAAGTATATTTGGTATTTTCCATTACCCATATTCAGGATCAGGAGCATCAGTCAAAAGAGAATAAAATAGTACAGGGAGGGTAAAATGGGCATTGACACACTCCTCAATTAAGTTCAAAAAAAGGATTATTGTCTTTTATTTATTCGGGAAAAGGACAGCTGGCATCTTACCAGTGCCGGAATGTTCGCCGGGAAAATCAGTTGCAGCACCGGAGAGAGGTCTCTCCGGCGAGGGGAGCAAGATCCGTGAACCAGTAAACAGGCCACCACTCAAACAAACAAAAATTGAACAAAACGGACATTTTCCACTGAACCAAACAAGCGAAATCTGAAGAAAAGTTTCTAAAAGCAGATACAGCTGAAACTGACCTTGGCGGATCGTATGCTGAGAACACGAGAGAGGCGAGAAACCGAAGAAAAGGATCGAATTAACACGGAGGAGCTTATGTCGGCGTTCGAAACTGACTGGCGATGAAGCGGCGGCGGGTCGGTGCAGGAATCGGCGGCGGCGGCGGAAGGAAGCCGAGACGAAGACGAAGAAGAAGAAGGAGAGAAGAGGGAAGAGAATGAGTGCTTGAGCTTGCGCATTGCGGACACCATTTTCAGGTTCTGTGTGAGTGGGAAATTTCTCTTAAAAGTATGAAGAAATTGGGGGAAATGAAATTGGGGAGGAGGAGAATGAATCAAAATTCAAAATGAAGCATGGAAGTATATATGTGTGTATATATATAGATATATGGATTGAAGAATGAGAAGAAAAGGAATGCCGAAATTTTCAACAGAAGCGACCGAATCTTCAAGGGATTCATTTGTTTCAGATGGGGAAGAAGGTGGAAGTTACTATGCGAATTTTAATTTAATACTATGGCGTTTATTATTTTAATATGGAGTAGTAATTGTTTTACAATTTTATTATGTTTAATGTACCTTTAATGGCTCCATGTATTAAACACCATATCTCACGTACAGTTCACCATTTGACTATACCATGAAAGAGTTAAAAATAATAATAATATTGGGATGTATGGAAGTTTGCTGGAAAATGCTTTCTTACAATATATATTGCCCAAAAATATCTAAAAGCATCACATTCTTGAAATATTTGCAATTTTTCAGAAGCCTTGCATACTTAAAGAAGACATTTATGCATATTTAAAGACTAATTGTATCCACTAAAGATTAATTGCATATAAATCTTTAAAATAAATTTCACGTACTTTTCAGCATGAACAAAAAAAAAATTTCAATACTTTTTCGTGTGATATATAAGAGCACACGTAAGTGAAAAAAAACAATGCAATTAGATGGCAGAAAAAAGGTACAACTAGTCTACCAATTGTCCGTGGATTCAGTAGAGATGGAGTTGAACTTAAGTGTCTGGTTGTCCACTTAGGTACGGATTCGATTCCTAAGAGTGGCACTTTGTTGTGCCTCCATCACGGCGCTTGGGAAGGCATCTTCGTAGCCTTGGTGAAGCGAGATCCCCTGGGGCTAATTCCCAAAGGGTTAATGCTCTATAGGTAGAGGGAGGTTGAGGCATTTATACTTTCCTACCTAGTCTATGGGCCTGTGGAGCCGGGTTAGTTGCCCTGCCCTTGGATTGGATTGAGCCCAAACCCCTTCCTAAAATTTTAGTTACAAAAAAAAAAAGGTACAACTAGTCTTCATTGAGAAAGCAAAAGGGAAAATGACAAAAAAAATCCCCTTAAATAAGGAAAAGAACAAATCAATCCCCAAATATTTCAAAATCCCATTTCACACCCTAAGGATCAATTTGGGATTCTGCATATGTTTGTAAAAGACAAATTTGCTCCCCACACATAATGTACCCTCTCACAGACCCACTTCCCCTTATCACAGACCCAACCCTCTCCTCAGCGGTGGAATCCATTTCAAAGCACGAAATCCACGTCATCAGCGGCATTGTCATCGGCTTATTCATTAACACTGGTATGTTGACTAAGAAATCAACGCTCGCTTTCTCGGATTCTTGTTTAGTCTAGGGGTATGTCTTTCGTGCCGTATTTCTCATCTCGGGCTAATTCTATTGTTAAGGTAGAAAACTCTCCTTATATTCTGGGTCTTCAGAACTCAGAAGGTTGCCGAGGATTCATACCACAGAATTGATAATCTCTATGGTGTTATTCAGCTTGGTTTGGCTGAAAATATGGTGAATGTTGATTTAGCTTTAGTTTGTGATTGTTGGGTTCTTTTCTTATTTCCATAGTCTTGCTTGGTTGTTGTTGTTGTTGTTGTTGTGAGAAATGTGTTTGAGGGTTTTGTTGCTATTTGTAGTTATCTCTAGACTTGGTTCAAGACTGGCTTGTGGAGAATGCGAGCGGGGCTATGTTGGGAAGCCAAGAAATTTGCAGGGAGTTGAATGTCAGTGGGACTACTAGGTACCAACCGAATGATGGATCGATGGAATTGAAAGTGGTAATTCATTTTGGCTTTTTGCACTTGTATAGTTTTATAACAACGTATAAGATTCAGTTTGGAATCTTTGAACTATACCAACTACCCTGCAAGTATAGCAATTATGTGAATAGAGTGTGTCTTTTTTTTCTTTTTGTGGGAATGATTTTGAGCTGTGAAAAAATCAAAGTCATTGCCGATTAACACTTTGGATACTTGTGCAAAATTGACTTGCTCTATGTAACACCCCAAATTTTCAAAAAGAAATAATAAGGATTTATTTAAGGTCTTAGGGTGGTATTTAGAAATTAAAAAGTTTTATAAATAAATTCATTAGGCCAAATGTATTTTTAATAATTTTTAAAACTTATTTTATTTATTAATTGAGGAAAAATAGTTAGAAGATGAATTTAAATAAGGGAATATTTAAAACATTGGGGTATTATTTGATATTTAAAAAGTCTTATAAATAAATTTGGAAATTAAAGCATATCTAGAGAAATTATTTTTGGGACAAATTCATATTTATTTGTAAGAGGGAATGGTAAATAAAATTACAATTTAAGAGAAAAATAGAAAAAGAAAAGGAAAATGACAATATCTGCCCCTAGTTAAAAATATCTCCAGTTATAATAAGAAGGGTAAGATGGTAAAACACCTATTAAAAATATCAAACCCTCCTATTAAACATATGAACCACACACGTGTTCCTTATTTTCTTCACTCCTCTCTCTCTTCCTTCCCGTCTCTCCCTCACCCTCTCTGTTTCTTCTCCGTTCTCTCCGCCTTCTCTCTTTGTTCTCAGTGAATCTGGGCCGCGACGGTGATGATCTCCGGCGACGGAGAGCTCCAACGTCATGTGGAAGCCTGAATATGAACTCAGGTGATATATTTCTTCTCATTCTTATCCTTCGTTCTGCCAATTTGAGGAATCTTGGGTGAGGTTCGATTTGGGGTATGAGGATTTCGGAAATTTAAACCATATAAAAGGTAGCTCAGACTTCAATTAGAACATTTATGGAAGGATTTGAGTGATGGAGTGGTGTTTGATTGATTTCTTCACAAATCCCTTTCTTGTTCACTATTCATCCGACTACATTTCCGTTGATTTCTAGACCATATAAACGGTGTGTGATTGCTTAATGGGTGTTCTGGCTTTTAAGGATTTCTTTTAAAGGGAAGTTGAGGCTTGAAGTGAAATTTAATTCGATGTTGATAAGGAAGGAGAGGAATTTATAATACGGGAAGTGGATTGGAATTACACAATATAATTGAAGTTCTATGATGAATGGAGGCTTGTCTCCTCTGTTTCGGATTGCTCTGAGAGGGAATTTGAGTTTCAATCTCCGTGACTTGATTTTCGCAGCATATTAAATGAATGAGGAAATTGGTGGTTTTGGACTGATTATAATTAAACAAAGGAAAAGGTGATTTATATGATAGATAATGGAATATTAGAGGATTATTTAGGATTGAAGGTTGTTTGATGATATTTGAGGTTGAAATTTGTTTGGTTAAAGTTTATGCAGTTAAAGGTTTTTGAAAATCTAATTGATGAGATGATTTTCATAGAGGTTATATTGTTACAATCCAATTAGTTCTAAAAGAAATAATTTAAGCCTTGTGTTAGCTGGAACTATAGCTAATATTATCATGAAAGTAGTTTAAGTATGCAAAAGTACTAAGGCTTGCTGTGAGATGTGGTTAAGAGGTGTACGTAAGATTCAATTAAGAGAAATTAGATTTCTTATAATTAAAGGATAAAATTGATAAGAAACTATTGATTATTTAAGTATTTATATTGTCTGAGCAAGTTGAGGTTTGATTAAAGGTGACTCTAAGGTCTTTAAGGTTTGAGGTAGTGATGGTAGATCACAATATTCCTAGTTACAAAGGTCAGGGGTTGTTCATTGTTATGGGATATAGTTTGATTGTAATGAAATTTTAAGAAATAGAAGCTCAAGGAATGATCTTGCTATATTTGAAATATGGTTATACATGAGTAAGATTTAGGAATTTATTTAGTTTGGTACTTTGAATGTTATCAAGGTTAAAAAGGAACTGTTGAATATGAAATCTTGTTTTTAGAGGTTTTGATTTAGAATTTAATTTGAATGGGCAAAGTGACTTTGATGGTGATTCAATTTGGGATTTGAAGATTTGTGTAGAATGCTTGGTTTGGGTGTATAAATTCTAATGTGAAGCTAAGGGGTAAAAGTTTTGTTATAAAAGAGTAGAAATGAATTTTTGGTTTGGTATATTCAACGATATTATATGATGGGTGAAAAGGTGTTTGAGAAATTTTGAATAAAAGTCAAGGGTTTCAATGGATGATTTTTGTGAAAGCTAAACCTAGGTTGTTTATGAAAAAGGAGTTTGGTTTAGATGTAAAGAGAAGTTTTATTGTGTCTAATGCTTAAGAAGGTTTGAGTTTGAAGTTGTAATGAGAACTTAATTGAAGTAAGTGTTAAGATGTGATTGGGGGACTTTTGGATTCTAAAGCTAAGCAAAAGAGGTTAGAAGTCTGAAGTGTACAGGAATATAGGGAGACCTGATTATTATGATAACAAGTGTAGTTGTGCACTTGAATTGTGGTGACCAAATTAGGGGCTTTTATTTTTATTTGTATATATTGGTTCGTTATTTGGTTTGATTTAATTAATAATTATAGGAGTTTGGAATGCTTATATGATTTACAGCTAAGAAGAAAAGAAATGGAATTCCAATTTTAGTACTAGAGGAATTTAAGATTTGAAGTAATTGTTTTGGGATTTTTTTTAGAGTTTATAATGTGTTAACAAAGTTATTGGGTTAGATATGTATTAGATAAATGATTCTTTGTTAATGAGTGCCAATTGGAAAGGAAATATGTTATTTTAGCATATGAGGGAGTATGAAGAATAATTTAGAATAATTTCAAATTTATTCAGATTTTTAATCTGATATTAATTATTATTTTGAGATTCTAAGGTACTAAATAAGTTGTTTAAGGTCTTAAAGAAGTACATTATTATTGCTGGAATTCTTGAAGTTATAGTAAAAGATATCATTTGAATAATTAAGGGGATTAGAGGCATGTCTAAATAGTTGCTAAACTTTATGGTGATATAAATGCTAAAATGAGTTATGGTTGCAATCCATTTATAAGAAAATGAGCTTAGTTGAGGTGTCTTAGAAATTGATTATAAGTTGTTATTTGGAGATATGGTTTTGGTTTAATTGTGATTGATGATTTGTGATATTCTTTAATAAATTGAATTACTTGGGTTTGATTCACATTGTTGATTGATTTATTATTGAAATTTTGTAATAAATAGAAAGTAAATATATATATAGGTATGTGTCGTGTGTGTGAATGACTAGAAGTCTTTAAAGAATAATTTTTATAAAAACTATTAGTCAAACATTGAGAATAAGAAAGTTTAATATAGATAAATTATCAAAGTGATCTTGGATAGTCAAAATTCTAATTAAATATAGATAAATTATAATTTGCTTAAATAAAAAGAATTGGGTAGCATAGAATAAACTAGGATTCGAGAGAGGCATTAAGTAATCATATAAGGATATAGGTATATATGTGAAAATATAGGTTCCAATAATGGCATAAGTTTTTCGGAGCATTGGAAGGGAAACGAGTTAGCTCAGGATTGAGTTCTAAAGTACAGGTAGCAGTTTATCTCATTACATTAAATTGCATGTATAATTTTGTAATACCTGTTGTATTTAAGTGGTATGTTTTTTATTCCTCAGTTGGAGTACTCCAGGCTTAGGTGGTTCGCTACCCCTTTGCCAAACCAGTTAGTTATAGCTTTAAATGTTATAACGAGAAGTCCTACAGGTAGAACCTCCACTAATTAACGAAGATATCATTATCAGTGGTTGGTAGGTGCTTATGTCACCCATATTAATAGGATAAATACTATCATTTGCAAAGGTTTATAAAATATATATATGGCAATGCATGCATGAAATTTATAGTTAATGACATAAACTGCGTTGAACTACTGTTTTCAGAGAAGCTGGAAGATAGTAAGATGGTTGAGATAAAGCAGGAGTGCTGGAAGAAGATTAGATGAAGGAATTAAAATTATAATTTGAAAAGTAAGGTTATCTGTATATGATGTAAATTTAAATTATTAAATTAATAATTGAAAGCATAGAAAATAGAATTGTATGAATTTATAAAGGAATTTAAATTTCCTAAGTCTTATGAATTAAGAATAGATACCCTAAGAGGGTTAGTGTATTTTTAATTGTTTTATTAACCGATTTATTTTATAAAGAGTATTAAATTGTTCCAATTTGTCTGAAAAGCCCATTCCAACTGACAGAAGGTTAGTTTAATGTTTTAAAAGAAAAAAAAAGTTTTAAATTTTTTCATATTTTTGGGCTTCTGACACTGAAAAGTGGTTATAATCCGATTAAAATGCTATATTATAGTAGTAAAAATTAAGTTGTTACACTCTGTACCCATTGGCCATTTAATAGCAACTGCTTCAGCAATTTAAAAGGGATTTACTGTGTATGCAAAGGGATTGAATTGCTCTCCTGCACCTATATGTTGTATGGGACTTTCAAATTTGAATATATTCTTCTGTTTAGAGCTTTTCTTCTCTTTTATTGTTTGAGAATTTCCTATCCCTCTTCTCATCCTATGAAGAAAAGGTAATGTGCCTTCTTCTTATGCTCCGAATAGTGTACCATAGGTTATGTAGAAGGATTGAAGCATGTTATGCGCGTAAATTTATTATCATCGTTATTTTTATCAGGATCAGAGAAGGTTTCATTGCTTAAACCGTAATTTAATTATGCAAGCTAGAAAGAAGAGACTGGTTGTTGAAGATGATGGCAAGGAACAAAAGAGTACAAATCTTGTATGGAGACCAGTCTCCACTAGCGCTAATTCTTACAAGCATTCGGTCTTCTTGGACAACCAACCACTACAAAGAGATTAAATGAGCCTAATTGTAGATTGACTGCATTGAATGTTACTCTAGGACAGTATTTGTAGTTATTGTGAAATTAACATGTTTTGAAATAATTTGACAAGATGTAAACATTCCACTTTATGTATGTTTCATGGAGTATGGGATAAAGTTCCCTTGTGGTACGTTTGATGAAAGGTTGAACAAAGTTCTCTTTTGTTGAATTGGACATTTTGTGTTGAATGGAGCACGTGACAAAATTCTTTTTTTTTTTATGTTTCATTTGATGAATTTTGGTGGTCTATTCACAGGTATCTTTGAATATATTTATTAAAAAACAACTTTTAACAACTTTTTTATAAGCATTAACAACTTCATCATAGGAATTAACAAAGTGTGAATTGGGATTAACAACTTACGACTTCATTGCTGGCAATGTGAATGAAATGTTTGCTCCAAGCGTTAACAACTTCATCATACGAATTAACAAGGTGTAAATAGCGATTAACGGCTTACATAGCGATTTTGTACTTATAATTTGCAGGGTGTATATAGCGATTAACCACTTACAAGCGCTAACAATTTCTTCATAGACATTAACAACTTCTTCGTAGACATTAACAAGGTTGACGTAATGATTAACAACTTTCATATTTGCTTTTCGCAATGTGAATAAGATAGAAACATATTGCTGTCAACGTTAACAACTTTTTCGTAGACATTAACAACTTCAACATAGATATTAATAACATTGGCATAGCAATTAACAACTTTAATATTTGTTTTTCGCAATGTGAATAAGATAGAAACACATTGTTGTCAGCGTTAACAACTTCTTCGTAGATATTAATAACTTCATCATACATATTAACAATATTTGCTTAGCGATTAACAAAATTCATGCTTGCTGTTGCGAATGTCCAAGTTAAATTGAATTTCATTCTTAATAACACACTGAATTCATGGCAAGTCACAATCACACCCAAAAGTAGCAACATTAAACCACATTCTTCATTGGCATAGAAGAAATTGTTAACTCTTGTAAGTTGTTAATCGCTATTCAGACATTGTAAATTATAAGTAATAAATCCTTATGTAAGTTGTTAATCTCTATTCATTCCTTGTTAATGCTTACAAAGAACTTGTTAATTTCTACAAAGAAGTTGTTAATGCTTGGACCTAACATCTCATTTTAAGTGCTAGCAGCAAAGTTGTAAGTTGTTAATCGCAAATCAGACGTTGTTAATTCCTATAAGTTGTTAATGCTTACAAAAAAATTGTTAAAAGTTGTTTGTTTTAAAATAAATATATTCAAAGAGACTATAAATATACCACCAAAATTTTCCAAATAAAACATACAAAAAAGAGAACTTTGTCCCATATTCCATTCAGTACAAATTGTCCAATTAAACAAAAGAGAACTTTGTTCAAATTTTCATCAAACATACCAAAAGAGAACTTTGTCCCATATTTCATGAAACATACAAAAAATGGAACGCTTACATCTTGTCAAATTGTCTCAAAATATGTTTATTTCACAATAACTACAAATACAAGTCCTATAATAACATCAAGTGCAGTCAATCTACAATCAGACTCGTCACAATATACAATCTTTTGCCACCAGCAACTGCATTATTTTTCACATTTAGAGCTGTTCGCCTGAAAATGAAACAATGCCACCATCAACTACCAATATAATGAATGGATTGCTTCAAAATAATTGGCTGCAGCTTACAGGATCAAGCCATAAGTGAAAGGTCGAGGGGTGAAGGACAAGTGAATCAAGCATAAAAACCATATGTAAATTATTGTTGAAATCATCAAATGTCAAGCTAGAAAGGGAAAAAAATAATTCAAATAAGCAACACATTCTATGAAAGCCCTTAGCAACGTTCTTTTTTATTATTATTATTATTCAATTGGCCAAAAATAGGGAATTTCATTCAAGCCAGCACAAAATCAGAAGAAAACAAAGACCATGAAAGCAAACTGGGCAAAAATACCTACAATTAATCAATCGTTATACACACGATGGAGAAGAAGAGGTATGTGATCTACTGTAAACAAACCATATTTCCCAGCATGCCACCCATTGTTTTCGATTTCAATGACAAAATTCTTGTGGAATCAGAATAAATATCTACCCATCCACATAATCCACTAATGACATGAGGCAATGCACCCGGAGGGAACAATATTACGAACAATTTATGCATAAACATCTTACCTTCTGTCCACATATAACTCTAATTTCCTTACTATTTATTCAATAATTTTATTTTAAATAAGACCATGTACAACACGATATCAATCTCCTCATAATTTAACCCCCCAAAGAAAAAAAAAGAAAAACTTTAAGAGCAGTGAAGGAGACACGCCGAGTTCAACAATTTGTCTAGACGGATTTAGAAATTAGAATGAGTCAATGACACATAAGCTTCATACAAAAGGCTTACTTATAAAATTTTGAATTAATTTAGCTATCGTAGTTAATTCAACTATGCTCTCAAGAATTTCTCAATTTACCAAATTCAAGAGTAAAAACATGCAAATCCTACGAAAAAAAATTGGAGAGAAAAATCAAGGAATATATGATATGATGCATCAGACTAGAAATGAGAATTTGGAGCATTCAGTGTGCTATATCTGGACAAGGCTTCCACACGGCCATCTTTAGGTAAACATCACGCAATCAACAAAAGCAAATGTGGGTTGAGTAGGTCCCATATGTGTAAGATTGACTTTATTAGTAAAATTAAAACGTTGTTGGGCAATCTAGCACACAAGCAAGCATCCGCACATGCTGAATGATATTGAAAGAACCAATTCAAACACCAAAGGATTAGTATAACACCGGAGAATGCAACCCAAATTACATGACAATATGGTATACTGCCTCAAATGGTTTGTACACCATCTCTAAGACATCAACATTCAACCTTCTCGAGAAAAGGCTACACAGCTATATTATGAACCACACTTCCGAGTTCCTTAAACAAATTGAAGATAGTAAAAGACTGACTAGGAATGGTGTGAAGCCGAAAAGACCAAACAAAGAATTTGTTGCTTCAAAGTTTCAAAACGATAGCCACTGATTGAAGCATGGAAGCTATGGCTCTTCTTCAAGTTCGGTTTTGAATGTAATTAATGACAAAAAACAGAAACGGATCTTCATCTACCGCCAATCAGTTTGTTTTGGTGCGTGCAAGACTCTTCTATTAAAATCCTTTCGGTCACACTCTAGAGCAAACAGAAGCAAGAAACGAAAACCAATGGAAGAAATAAAGGTCACAAATTACATATCACACAAGAATCCATCAAGTGGTTTCTCAGAATCAATTCTCATTTCACAAAATTTGTAGCAAGCAAAGGAAACCTAAGAACAGTAAAAGAGAAAGTAATGCAGAGAAAAAGACTTACAGCGCCAAGAGTGTAACAAAATTTGGGAATATCTGCTTTACTCATTAAATTTCGCTAATAAGGACCACATGACAACTACATATTCTTGAGAAAAATCAGATTCCAACCTTCTGGGACCTTCAAATCGATAGAACATTCAACAAACTCAGAGCTAAGATTGTCTCCAGTGAAGAGGCTCCTGTTTACAGCTATGATTCTCTCTCTCACGATTTTCTGGGCAGACAAAGGAGAAATGAAGATGGTGGTGGAGATGATAGTGTGAGAGGGAGGATCGAGTCTAGTATGTGAGAGGGAGGGTTGGGGCTGTTAGAGGGTAGGGTATGTGAGGAGGGGCAGACTTGTCTTTTATAAACATGTGCAAATCTCAAATTGATCCCTAGGGCTTGATTTGGTATTTCTAAATGTTGAGGGACTGATTTGTCCTTTAACATATTCAAAGGTATTTTATTGGGAATTTCCCAAAGCAAAATAAGTAACTCCATTATATTAGAAATTTTGCCTTCGACAGGTTAAAAGTATGCAATTATTAAATTTATGAAGTGTTACACATACTATTTATATTTTGGGTTAAGGGTAAAAAATACACATGTGATTTTGTCAAAAGTTTATCAAGCACCAAATGTTTTTTTACCAATAATACACAGGACCTTTCAAATTAGATCCAAAATACACATCTACAGTTAAATTAGGGTAAAAAATACACATGTAATTTTGTAAATATGTTTATCTAGCACCAAATGCTTTTTTTCGGAATATAACTGTAAATGTGACTTTTGATCTAATTTGAAAACTCATATGTATTTTTGGTCAAAAAAGAGTTGGTACTGGATGAACTTTTGACAAAATCATATGTGTATTTTTTATCCTTAACCCTTATATTTTTATTTCCTTTTAAAAAAAGGCCTGTGATTTTATGTGTACTTGGGATGATTATTCTAGTTAAATTAGGACATATGTAATTTTTTATTCATGATTGAAGGACAGACATGTTTTTTTGTTATGACTTCATAACCAGCTGAAATACACTAGTAATATATATTTTACAAAGGGTGAGCTATCATTTTAGTTTCCGTAACATATTTATAATTTTCAAAATACATCATTTTAGGAGGAAAAAAGGAAAAAAAATAAACACACACACACAGTTTGGGTTCGGATTTAATAGTGTTAATGGATGAATTTGGAGGCTAGTCAAAGATTTCTGTCTCTTTTGATATGGAGACAATGAATTTGGATGTTGTCTAAAATAATCTATAGGGTCTTATGAGTTATGACTCACTGTTTTGTTTTGTTTTTTTCCTTTTTTTTGGGCAGGATCATATCAGCTAATTGATAGGGAAAATGACAAACAAATACCTTCAAATTTGTAAAATTCCAATAACAATTGCACTATAACTATTAACAACTTCACTATAGGGTATTAACAACCAGTAACAATTCAAAATGACCAATTTAAGATTTTGAAAGTTGGAAGATATTTATTTGTCATTTTCCCTAATTGATAATTTGGGAAGACGCGTTTCATAAAATAGTACTTGAAGTTTCACTACAAAAAACGGGAACTTTGGCGGCGACTTTCAGCGGCGACATTTAAAGTCACGGTTGAAAGTGGCGGTTTCAGCGGCGACACTTGGGGTCACCGCTGAAAGTGTTACTTTCCGCGGCGACTCAAAGTGTCACCGCTGAATGTGTGTATATCAACGGCGACTTTTAAAGGTCCCCGCTGAAACCACCACTTTTAGCGACGACTTTAAAGGTCGCCGCTGAAAGGTGAACAATTGGTGGCGACATTTTTTGGTGACTCATAGCTCTGGCGGTGACATTTATGGCCTGAATCGACACTTTTGGTGGCGACCATTTATAATTGCCTCCAATACCTTCAGTGACGGCCACATAGGTGGCGACTCCGCTACGACTTTTTAGGCTTTCACCACTGAAAGTCTTTTTTTTTTGTAGTGTTTATAAAGCATAAACTATCCGCATATGTGTGTGTACCGTATATATTTGTAAGAAATTAAAATAATTCAATATAACAATTCATTAACATCCATAGGCAAAACAATGCTAATTATATTGGGTAATGTTGCATTGAACATCGAACATTGAGTACAAGTGTTTGTTTACGTATCCTAAGCTACATTTATATAAATCAAAATAAAACTCCCCTCATAAACTTGCCTTGTACACCATAAATAGCAATTGATTGGTAGCTTTTATATAATCTAATTGCTATTCCAAATAAAGCCTTAGTTAGCTGTCTTAATCATGATTTAGCATGCATGCAACTAACCATACTACAAATTGTGGTGCATATTATAAGTACATTTATGTTTCGCATCAATGTTGATATGAACATTAATACTAATATTTGAAAAATAAATAAAATTTTATATTTATCATCCGAGAAATGAATAATTTTGTATGTAAATTATTATAAAAAATAAAGTCATTAACACGAGTCAATTGGATCTATCTCACACCAAAATTATAATATATATATTAATCGGCTATCTGAAGTTAGCTTAGATGGCACGAAAATAAATAATTATGGTAAAATTCAAGGCTCCAAAAAGAGTAACTTTCAAATAAATCAAATTAGGTTCGAAACTGACTGTGATATGGTTCTATTTATGCAATTCAACGCGCCACAATGAAATTAATTAAGCTAATTTATATTCACAAACTAAGTTTATGGTTGGCAGATGAGAGTCTGAAATCTTAGTAGGTAAGGTGAGCTTATATTAATTAATTTCTATGCATTTTTCTCTAAAAAACAAAATCAGTTAGACACTGCAGTCAGATATAATTTATAAAGATCAAGTAAATAGTTAAAACAGTACTAATTTATAAACAACGTTTTTTGTTTTTCTAAAATACACAATTTCCATGGGAAAATTAAAAAAATAACAATTTTTTTCCAGAATTAAGATATATTGAAGTCTTATATTTATAATTAAAATTAAAACTTGACATGTTATACAGTGTATGTATCAATTAGCTGTATTCATTTGACCAAAAAAATCAGCTGTATTCCATAAATCATTGATTATCTTATTATTTATCATCATGGTGGCTAATTTTCTCTATTAACAAATTTTATAGAGTACTATTTTTTTTTTGCCATGATTGTATAGAGTACTATTGATGTATTTATGCTACTTTTATACGCAACAGACTTTGATTTCTTCCATGAAATTAATGGGGTGTATGAGACTGATGAGACAGAGAAGCAAGGTTCAAAAAACCAGATCAGGCATCGAACCGGATGAGGCACTGGTTCAAGGGTTAAAGGTCTAATTGGGGTCGGACCGGGTCAAACCGGTTATAGTAAAAGAATAAAATTTTATTGATATTAACATTAATAATAACTAATATCAAAATGTAAATGTAAATAGGTATGCATGATTCATCAAATATGAATATTTTAATGTTTCTATATAGGGAAAAAAGAAAATATTAGTTGATTACACTTGAAAATAAATATTATTCTACAATCCACAGATTAAAATATAAATATTAAGAGTAACAATAATTAAATATTAAGTATATGCAAGTAAAATAGCATTTAAAGTATTATAATTTCCTAATTTCTAAAATTAAGTGGAGTGAAAGTTAGTAATTAGGTGAATTATAATAAAATAAAATTATTTAAAAAAAAAAAAAAAAAGTAACCCGGTTCAACCCCGGGTTGACCGGTTTTTCCCGGGTCAAAGGCCCTCCCGCTTTTTTATGCCAACCGGACCAAATGTCCGGTTCGCGGTTGAACCGGCCGGTCTAGTCCGATTTTTTTATCATTGCAGAGAAGTGATCTGATGAAATTAGTTTTCTTGGATGGGAAGATGGTGAGAACACGCAATTGAAGAAAAATGGTGAGGCTGGAAATGAAGGTTACATGCAGAGCCGGTAATACGGACCGAAAACCATAGATCGATTCGTAAGCCATCAAAAAATAAGGGTTTGGGATAAAAAAATAGAGCCATATTAAAATGAGTTTTTTTGGGCCTCAACCCATTATGGACAAACCTGTTTTCTTTTCTTTTTCTTTTCTTTTTTTTAAAAAATAAAAGTACAAGAACCATAGCCTTAAGCCTTCCCTTCAGTTGGCCAACACATATACCTCATCAAGCACGACTCAAACTCACTCATTTACAATTCACACTATCATTTGGTCATATTAAAATATTAAATATATATAAAAAAAATTATATAATTTTTATTATTTAGATATCATGTTAAAATTATTATTTTAAAATTATATAAAAATGTTTTTCCATACATAAGTGAGAGATAACATGCTTTTGTAGGTTAAATAATTACAAAACAATAGTTTCAATACAAATATTATAAAAAATAAAGAAGGGCATAATTATCAACTTATACTTAAATCCCTCCCCCTCCCCCTCCCCCTCCCCTTTTAAACCAAACAAGAAAACAAGCATTCCATCTCCTCCCCTCCAACCAAACAAAACTCATAACCTCCCTTCCCCTCAGTGAACTAACACTGCCCAAGTATATGCAAGTGTGAATTATACCCATTCTATGTGTATCGTTTTTGTTTTATAGCACCATGCTTAAGTCTATCACAGAGAATTAGGATATGTGGATATGCATATTGACTTCATAACATCAAATGTTTGACTTTGAAGCCTGCTACAGCAATGCGATTCTAATAATTACTAGAGATACTTTTTCAAACCTTGACACATCTTTGTTTATTGTCTCTTGTGTGTGTGTTTTTTTTTTTTTTTGGTGCTATCAAACCTTGACACATCTTTGTTTATTGTCTTTTGTGTTCTTTTTTTTTTGTGGAATTTTCCTCTTCGTTCAGTTCTTTAATACGATTTTAATAATTATTACGGCAGATATTGGGGTAATTTTGTTTTTTTGGATTTTAGATTTAGTTTGGAAATTTTGTAATTTGAAATATTTGAAGTTAAAACCATGTATTCTATGATTTATTATCATTGTTGTATTGAATGATAAAGGGGGAAAAGTTTAATAAAAATTGGGTTGGCTAGTTGGCCTGCAACCTGAAAAAAAGGGTTTGGACAAGGAAATCAACCTCATATTCAAAACAGGGTTTTTGGCCCAATCCGTTTTACCGCCAACCCATGACAGCTGACCCGTATTACCAGCTCTAGTTGCATATATTATTTTCCAAAAAAATGACAGTTTTGCAGAATTCAAGGCCTGCATTGCATCACACTGAACTCCCTTGATGTACGGATCAATTGGTTTGGATCAGCACCAAATCTATATGCTTCAAATTTAATGTGCCTACGCATTCTTTTAAAGTTGGAGGCCCTAGACTTTTAAAACTATTTAACGTGAGAATGATCGAAAAAGAATATGAAAATTATAGAATCCCAAATCAAGTTTGTTGTCGGCTATAGAAAAATAGTTAATTGTATTTGATAAACAATCCTCAACTCATTCAATTAAAATATCTTATCCAAGATTTTACAAATTTCATGTTTTACTGAATGATGGTGGAATACTTTCATTTGACACAACAATGGACGAGTTTACACTTATACCCCACCCGACGGATGATAATTCATGCGATGATAGCGTAATATAATGGTGCAAGGCAAGAAACTAGCATTATTTTGTGGCACTTGGATAATGGGGGAAGGTGTGGATACATGTGGCCTTAAGAAATGGTTTGGACAAAGATAGATAAGAGCAACCTCCATTATCCTGCATGTTACCATTGTTTTATTTCACAATTATATGTAGAAAGTTTGTTACCAATTGCCAATTTTATTTTACATTGAGAGCCTACTACTTAAATTATTACTCCATCCATCCCACTATATAAGGTCTTTTTAATCAAATTGTAGGTTCCTAAAAAATTAGTTAAAAACAATAAATGTGTAGGTAATATACCATTTTTCCAAATGTACCCTTATTTATGAATGAGTAAGAAAGGGGTTAATTATGAAAAAAAGATGAAAGAGAATTTGTGGGAAAATTAATGCATGGGTAAAATGGGGAAAAACACATTTATTACTTAGATAAAGTCAAATAGGATCTTATATTTTGGGATAGGGTCATTAAAAAAAATGGACCTTATATTATGGGACGGAGGGAGTATTACGCTATATGTATGTACTTTGTTAAAATTTTGGGGGGGAAATCATTATGATATGCTTAATTATATCCGTGTACCAAATCAATGTTTGGGACTTTATATATCCGAGTGTTTGAGCTTGTACATTTCAGACACTGTCAGATGCTAAAAATAGATTAAAAAACAAAGAGATTGGGGAAAATGAAATTGGGGAGGAGGAGTATGAATAAAAATCAAGCATGGTAGTATATAGATTAAAGAATGAGAAGAAAAAAAATGAAGAAATTTTCAATATAGAAGCATAAGCTATTCACTTCTGATGGGGAGAAGGTGGAGGTTATTATGGAAATTTCAATATGACGTTTATTAACTTAATAAGTTGAGCGTAAGAATTGTTCTACAATTTATTAATGGTATTTAATTTACCTTTAATGGCACCATGCATTAAAAACACGATATCTCATGCAGTTCACCATTTGACTATTCCATGTAAGAGTTGCCCAATTCAATACACATATACCTCAACAATGCATTTTAAAAAATAATCGTGGGATATATGGAAAATTGTTGACTATTCCACCATAGTTCAAGGCATCATCATGCACTAAATATGAACGTCTCTACTAATGGGGTATGAACATTGGTATTATATTTTAAGAGATTAGCGATTCCGTTAGTTAGAGTAACCCAACCTTGTCGGTTGATGAGTTATTTTCAAACACAGACGCCGTTGTATTGGAAACAATTTATTAATTCAAGCATTGTCAGATGCTAAAAATAGATATTCCTGTAAATGAGGACTTGAATATTAGTTTACTACGTTGTGAGTGACTAGTCTGTGGGTTATGATCGCAAGCGAATGCACGATCCAAGACTGAGAACCGTGAGTTTTTGTTGCTCAGAGTTTTGTTGATAGCAGGCCCATTATATTCCTTACTCAGCCCGTTCAAAATGCAAGTTAAATGGGACTTAAAACTGGCTGCTAATGTAAGGCCCGTGAAAAATGGGCTAAATAGATTAGATTTGAGGCAGCATGGCAGAAAAAGTGGAAGCTTGGATTCAGTATAGAATTGGAATGGAAGGGGGTATGGATGATAAAAAGGATGCAAATAAGTGCATTTAATTAATTCAATTCTCCAATAAACAAGAAAAAGTGGGGTAATCAATCAACTATTTATTTAATGGTTGTCTCACTTAATCATATTCGAACATTGTTAAATCCAATTAAAAGAAGCTACTCTAAAGATACTTTTTGAATTAACACGGTCAAAGTTCAAACCCATGTTTAAGTGGTTGAATTCCCTTTCACTATAAGCCAATCGGTATCAACAATTCATGTTACACGAGCTATTGTATTTGATTACTTTATACTTTATTTAATGTTAACTAGTTTGTTATACTCCCTTTGGTCCTAAATATAAGAGGTAACATTGCAAATTTTTTTGTGCAAAATATAAGAGATAATATGCAAAAGTCAAAGTAATAAATGCATGTTTTCCATTTCTTTCTTTATATATTAATAAATGCAAATAGAGGAGAGAAAGTATGTATAATAAATGAATAAAAATAAAAAGATAAAATCTACCTATAATAAATGATTTAACGTATTTTTATTGGCAGTGTCGACTTTGCATCAGATAAGCCGCTATTTTCATACGCCCTAGTAGTACCCATCATTCTTTCACACGTCAAAGGGGTAGCTCAATCATGGATTAGTTAAATAACTCAATTTCCTTCCAACTGAATTGTATTTATATTTTATACTAAAAATAACTAGAGTGGTCCCCCTAGTTGAAAAAAAAGCTTGAGATCATCTGTATCATGGATTAATATCATAATTGATCTTTACAGTTTGATCAAATTTTAGTTTTGATTCATATAATTTAAACTTGATAAGGACTTAATCTCAGTTTAAGTGTACTGAACAAAATCAAAACTCAATAAAAGTATTCAAACTCCTATCAAATTATTATGAAACTATAAGGACCAAAATTTTTAATTCGAAATTACAAGAACTAAATTCAAGATTTGATTAGATTATAAGGATTTTTTTTTTATAGAAATTAGATTATAAGGATTGACAACAATATTAACCCCTATGTTGTTCATTACTTGTAAATAATAATTTTTTGTACGTTTATATTTCATATTGATATGTTTAAGTTGTGGTTATTGGATTTATGAGGAGTAAAAAAGAATCTAAAATAAATAAATGGATTTGTTTTATAAGTACAGGACCCTTTTATGAAACATGATCCTCTTCAAAGTATCATGGGTACTAAATAAGGATACTTCTCTCAATAGGATTCAGATCTCGATTCATATGGTTATGACTTATGAGGCCCAACTTACTTGAAAATTAATGAAGTAAATTAAAAAAATCTGAAGAAAATTTCACTCTCCAGAATCATAAACAAACAAATAATGGGCAATTTTTTTTTTTAATCTAATAACTTCCCATAATGTATGGGGAAGTTAATTAATATGCAAAGGAGCATGGTAAATCATAACGGGCGAGCCCTTTAAATTATGGCCTTTTGGTTTAAACCAAGATGAAACTTCATTATATATAAAGTTGGATTAGAAAGCCTACCCTAAAAAATAGTCCTTTTGTGGAAACAAAATAAAAATAATCAATTCAACAAATTTTCAAGTAAAAAATTGTAATATAATTTCGTAAGCGTCTCTTATTTGGACATTTTATAAGTTTCTCTTCAATGAATTATTTTTCAAAATAAAAATATTTTGTCATAGTGCAAATCATTGCGTGAATTTGGAGTTCTTTGACTCGTGTCCCACCCAAATTCAAGTCTGGTGTATCAATGAAAAGCCCAATTTGCTCATGAGAAAGGTATGCTATGGTATGTATTTCCCAATTTTGTATAAAGAAAAATAAAATAAGTAACTGACATCCATAACAATGAATATGATATATGATACATGGTAGGCTGTATCACTCACCAAGTCACTATTACTCTTAAACAATACATGTCCCAGACTCCATCTAATGCACGAGCCATATAAAATATACTCCATATAATTATTATTAAAGGCATGAATAACTCTACAAAAACATTGAAAAAACTTTAAAAAGTCCCATTATTTTATGAGCAATCAATAACGTGACTCCTTTTCTAACTCAATACAATGCAATACAATGCACGTCGAATATGTGTATGTCCCATTAGAATTTGCATTGTTTATAAATTGTGAACGTTATATGGTTATTGATTTTCTTATAGAAAGAAAGTTTAGATGAATTCGCCCGCTTAGAGTATGCTTTGAGGCTCAAAAAGGCATTTCTAAAATGTCTGCCAATAAAGTGTTTGTTTGGTATGGCGTTTAGGCCACCAAACGTGCGGCGGAGTCAATCTTTACCTTTTTTTTTTGTTTGGGAGTGGCAATAGAAAAAAAATGACTTCTAACTTAAACGTGCTATTGAAGGAGAAGCTGAACTTTAGTGTTTCTATTGTGCAAAAGCTCAGTGAAAAAAGACAGAAGGCAGACATGTGAAGATTTGACATTATCACCATCAGCTTTCTTTTTTCTTTCTTTCTTTTCATTCTCCCACCCACTTATCTACCATTTTCTTCACTTAAGCGTTTTTTTTATTTCTTTTTCAGGCTTCATCTCTTATTCAAACTATGACCCCAATTACATATTGTTATTATTTATAATCTACTATATAGTTTTTAATTATTGAATATATTTAATGAAGTTCATATTTTTAAAAATAAATTGATTGTTTTTGTTTTTATAAAATTCTTACTGTTTATAAAAAAAAAACTATCGCATTTTTTAAATAAAATAAGGAAGCAAAATAAATAAGTTAATCATAACACATATGTTATAGGATATATTATTAGATTATGTATTAGTTTATAAGTCAAAAGACTAGTTTGGAGAAAAATTCACTTAAATTAATTTATAAGTGACTTATTTAATTTTATTACTATTTTCCAATAAAGTCAACTAAGCTTATATATAGGACCGGAGTAAGCATAACATTAAAATATTTATCACAATTTTATTTTTCTAATAATAAATTATTTTTTATAAACTTAATTTAATATTTCTCTTAAAATTATTATGTCTTTTTTAGTTATTTTCCATCTAAACTTGCCTTTCAAAATAATCATCCAAATATGTTTTTAAAAGTCAAATTTAAAAAAAGTCATTTCTATCATCACAAATCCAAGTATAAATCACATCACACAATCTAACTTCTATCTAATCTTACTTCTGAAAAAGTCCGATTGAAAAAAAAAAGTCATTTCTGCACGGTCAATCCAAACACACCTAAAGTCCTCACAGCGTAGAATTTGAACTCATCAATTTATAAATATGAATCAACTTCTTTACCGACCAGGCCAACTTTTATTAGATGTAACAACTGAGTATTTACAGAATGAACATAACTATTGAACACTCAATACAGTTTTTTTATTAGACCTTTTTTTATTAGTTGTACTGGATCAAACTCAAACATTGTCAAGTTTAATTGAGATTGGAGCTACCTAAAATGTCTTTTAAATATATACAAACTCAAACTTATGACCTCTTTATGAAATATCCAAATCCCATTTTACTAGAGGCAACACCTACTACTTGAATGAGGACCTTTTAGTGAACTATTTTTTTTTTTTATAAAAACCTTTTGGTGAAACATTAATCTAAGAGATATTACTGTTTTACTATTGATAAAACACAGTAACATCGTGCAATTTGTGTAGTTGTCATGAGTCCCACACATTGAAAGATAAACATTGTACTTAAACCTAGTAAGCTAATTTTTTGGATGGTATATGTGTGTATCTAATACGTGACATATGATGATACAATGTTATGAAAAGATGAGTTATAATAAAGTGGGTTGACGTTGAGAAGAAAGGGATGGTGGTTAGGGGTTTAACGTGGAAGGAATAGTGAAATTAAGAATAGGGATTAGGGGCTACTAAGGGTAGGAGGGAGGATGTTGGGTGTGTCGGCGGGTCGTCCAAATCTCTTTTGGGAGATCACTGTCCCTTCTGGTCCCTACCCCTTCCCTCCATTACTAATAGTCTAATACTATAGTATACACTGCATCTACTCAACATATTCATCTAGCTATCTTCCTCTTCTTTGTTTTTAAAAAGAGAAATTGAATTCAACCTTGTTTTCTTCCTCCATCCACACGTGCGCCTCTTCTTCTTTCTTTCCATTCCTCCATGTCTACGCTTCCCCCCTCTCTATCTACAACTCCACTATCTCTTTGTCTCTTCCCTTACACACTACAAAACCTTAAAATGCCCTCTTCCCAATTATTAATTCATCTCTTCCCCTCTCTCCTTTCTCAATTTCTCAAAATAAATAACTAAAAGGTATTAGTACAACAATATGCTCCTTGAATATTAAATTTAGGGTATAATATCTAATTTGATTGTATTAATGATATTAGATAAGTTAGTTAATATGACTTTTTTTTTAATACATTGTATTAATCTTCTTTAATTGTGACCACGTCTATTACTTGACTATGTGTTCGGTAGTAGGTAGTATAAATATGGCCCATTTGAGAAACCATAAACTTTAGTTCAAAAAAAAAAAAAGAAACCATAAACAGATATTATATATAACTAAGAGCAACTCCAAACATGTCTTATATTAAGGATCGGAAGGAGTACTCTTTCTTGTCCTTAACAGAAGAGATATATAATTAACTTATGTATGTTAAAGAAACTAGTTGAATCAGTTATTTATAACAAATATGTATTGATTTCTCCAAAATATCTTTTTTAATTATGTGTATCTTAGTTATCCGTTGAAACTCTCTTATAATGTACAATCAATTGTAGGGATATCTTGAAGGAAAAACTATAAATTTAGAAGACAAAAAGCATTGAATTCTTATAGTTAGAACTAGTCTTTTATATTTATGACTAGAGTGAGTAACTTGACCATTTTGATTGCTTAATACTTACCCTATTCTGTTTAGAAGAGGCTTTTGACATGTTTTATGGGGAAAAAACCTTAGTCATTATCAACCCTGTTTTAACATTTGATAACTTTTCAATTTTATTCTTATTTAATATATATACACATTTTTCTTTAAAAAAGTAACAATATACTATGCATAATTTTTAAAAGTAAAATTATATATTCATATAATAAATTAAATGAAGTGGCTTATATTATTTAAAAAAACTCTCTTACACAGTCTTTCACCCTATTTATAGGACCGGAGCGGCATTAAATATGAGAAATTTCATTTTACAAAGACAGCATTATATTAAAACATAAAAAACAACAACAAATCGAAGTCTAAATTTTCAATAGAAGTTAATTAATTGAATAGAATAAATAATGAAAATATTATGTCTGTAGTTAATTAAGAGATAAGATTTAGAATGATTAAATAATATGGCGTGGGTTGTTCATCAATGTCAATATATAGTTATGATTCCCTTGGCTCGGCCTTCCGACAAGTAAAGCATTATCTTAATCATAGCCACAAAACACACACCAACACTTTATCATTTTCCTCATATTCTTGTTATTCATTATGCTTCGTCTTCCTCTTCACCTTAATTTATGCACATCCATTTTGAAACATTGATTTATTATTATATTGTTGTTCTTATAATTGAGAAGCTTCTTCTTTGTGGTCATTTAAATATACAAACCATGCAATACCTGCTGATGAACTTAATAAATTTATCAAATATAACACCACATAGCTACTCTTTAATTTGTCACGATGCTGAAAAAATAAATAAAATATATTAAGTTTCATTCTTTCCAAACGTACGTGTTGCCGTTGTTGACTATATATCAAAACATAATATAGTTTGTGAAAGAGATGGGGCTTGACAGTAACAAATTAGTGATTAATTAATTAGTGTATTTTCTTTCCAGGGGAAAACGTTGATTGATGCAACGATCTTAACGGAAGAGACAATGACTTCATCATTCCTATATATGTAGTAGCAATGGCGACGATAATATGTGCTTTTTTTTTTACAAGAATATAATATGTGTTATGTCACGAAATATTTTGTGGTTCAAATGTATTTTTAGTTACTCTTTATATTAAGGACATAAAAGTTTCCCCTCATTCTTCTCCAAACATAAGAAACAAATTACGTAAATAATAATACTTCATGATTAATTTAAGTAGTTCAATTCAAAATAATATGAAGAAGAAAATCGACACCATAAAAGAAAAGGCCTTGAAATGCATGTGCTGATTTGACTTAAACATCAATTTTGAATTAGTTAGTATAAAACTGGTTGGTATTATTATGGGAAGAAAAAAACTTGATCTAGTATTGGAGGAAAAATATTTTTGATTTTTAATTGAGTGATCCACGTTTTTGGTCTTTGTCAATTGTCATCAACGTCGTAAGTCATTGTCTCTAATCCTTGTTAAGGAAGAAACTAATAAAGTTTCTCTTCATCCTCAATATATTCCTCGTGAATTTTCAATTTTCCTTTTTTTTTAATTAAAATATTATATCGACGATGAATACTCTAAGTTTTATTAAAAAAGAATCAAAATATTATCATTAATGGCTTAAAATTATAAATGAAAACCAAACCCACGATCTTTCACACATATGGGAGCTTTTCATTCATTATGGTACTGGGTTATTGGCTTATTTCTTGTGATTTTTCACATCAATTGAATCAGACAGCATATGCTTTAATTTCCACAGCAGAGAAACAAAGTTACATATATATTCACTAAAGAGAGAGAGAGAGAAGCGAATATTCGACGATCGAGAACAAATCTGAAATTGCCGGAACCTGTCGATCTAGTTAGAGAATTGCTTTTTTTTTTTTTAGTTCACATAAGAACACAAAAATATAATCTAGCCAGTGATTTACATATCCGAAAAGAGATTCAAACTTTTTGCTCACACATACATATATAGGATGCAAATATATGGACATTATATTCATTCAAACTATGCTTTTGTACGTTAGTTATTTAAAGAAGCATTCAGCAAAAGAGAGATTCTCACGAGTCACGGGAATATAATGATAAAAAGATCCAAAAGAAAGAAGAAAAGAAAATCTTATATTTATATGTAGAAACAATAAAGAGAATGGCCCCCTGAAATGCGTACAGACATTATCATGATAAGCAAATATTAAATGTAACAAACCTCAATGATTAAAGGGTTAAGCACATCATTATATCATAAGCAAAGCATAAAACAAATGGCTGTTTGTCGAGTCAATCAAGGTGGCACAGGGAATATGTATACAAGAGTGCATGTTTTTGGTTAAAAACTTGTAACTATTTAAAAATGAAACAAATTAATTAATTAAGAGTGTGATCGAGCTGATGATTGGATTATATAGGGTGTTTGGCCGACAAGTGAAGGTGGCAAAAATGTTGGCTTCTAAGTCTTAAATTAATGAATGAAGATGAAAGGCTGTGTGTAATGCTGATCGATGTATTTGAACTCTAATCTAATCTCTAATGAATCTTACCAACCGCTTACGTTGTTGCTAGCTTGCTATTCCCTACATTGGCCTCTCCAAATCAAGGCATACACACTCACACATATATTTCAAAACAAATATTTTTGTGAGCTTCTCTCTCTTTAATTTGGAACATTGTACCTGATCGTCGGTGCTTTTGCCCCGAAACCCTCCCGAAACTTGCCCCTTTTTCTTTATTATTATACATTTCCTTCAATATCTCATTAATTAACACACCAAATCAATGCATCAATTTAATTTGTTCACTAAATTCTCTCTCTCCCACCTCACACACGCACACACAAATTAACTAATCAAGGATCTTATGCTTAAATTCAGATTGGGTCTATAGTGAGTAGTTTTGACAAATTTTATATAAGAGGAGATGATCGATTGATAGATTGATGTGAGAAGCCAACAAATTTTCGTCTAATAAATTGGCAAAAAATTGACTTATGTAAGTTACAAATTGAAATAATCTTGCTACTATTATGAACAATTTATTAGTAGGTAATTTGCATTGTAAATATCTCTCTATATATATAAATGTCTTTTAAGCTTGAAAGTGTGCTCTGGTGAGTTTAATACCGAACACACAAACTTTTAAACTTAAATTAGATCTACATTAGAAGGTATGAAATGGGTGGCATCACGATATTAATTATGATCCGTCATTTAAGGAATAATATGGGAGAATTAAAAGTAAATTAAGAGTTCACTTGATGGGGGAAATTTGTAAAAGGAAAAGGAAAGACTTCACTTTCAAGTTTGTCCATGTCTCTCTCTTTTCTTTTTAATTTATTGGTCGCGGTCTCTCTCCTTCTTCGTTGTTGCTATAGTTACTATTTGGTAGATGTCTGGCGATAATTTATGATTCTCTGCAGTCACATATTGAAGGACCCCATCAAGAGACCACCAGAGTAAATCTTCAATCAATCCCCGGGAATCTGTGTCATCTCACCCTTTTCATTTCCCTTCTTTGACCTTTCTTTGTTACCCTCTCTGCTATGTTTATTATAAATTCATTCTCCAAAATTTATGGGCTCTTTTTTTTTTTCTTTTTCCCTTTTAGATACAATCATCCTTCCATTGGAGAGGTAACCCTATTTAAGGTATTTTCAAGTATCAAATGTGAACGTCTCTAAACATGAATTCAAATCTTGTTTCATCACACCGTGAGAGACAAACTTATTTCGCTAAACCCAGCTCCTATCTATTTGATGTAAAAGTATTACTTCCTCCGGTCCTAAATATAATAATTAATTAGCTAATTTGATTAGATTAAAGATGTTAATTAAATTAGTTAAAGTCATATGCTATTACCAATGCATCCTTGCCATATACCTTTATACTCACTCTCCATCTCTTACTTGCTTATTATTAAAAAACATTATAGGAATAAGTTGAAGAAGAGTTAAGAATAAATAAAAATAGGTCTTATATTTATGATCAAACTCACATAACCAATATGTCTTATATTTAGGACCGGAGGGAGTAATTAATTCTAGCCTTCCATGCTTCATATAATCAACTCAAGATCTGAATTGTTTATTTTAGTAATGAGGCCTTTAATTTCTTTCTCTAGCAGGAGGGAATTGTATCACCATGCACGCATTGAAACTTTCAAGTTCTTACTACTTCTGTAATTTTCTTTTTTTAAAAGTTTGAGATATTTTGAGTGATATATTTATATAGTTGAATTGATTTTAGGCAAAAGGAAGATGTGAAGAAAAAAAAATATATTTATTAAAGGAACAAAAATATAAAAGGGGCGGTGGAGAAGGGAGAAGGAGAAGCACACACCTGTGGGGGAAAGAAAGCAACAGCATTTGTATAAGGTCAGTTTCATGCCACGGTCGTGTCATGTTTGGTCCTTTTCATTCACCACACCTCTCTCCCCTCTCTCTACGTACACCCTCTTAACACATATCTCCATATGTATCTCATTCATTCATTGTATTAAATCTCAACCAAATTATCTAGGTTATACTACTGAACCAGTCAAGAGCTAATTCAATTAAAAGTTTTAAACGTGTTGATCGAATCGAATTTTATGTATTTTTTAATCACTTATTGAATTTAAAATGAGATTCGTTTTGAGTTTTAAGAATAGAACACTTACCATATTTGTGCTTTATTATTTATTAACTCTTTTTCCTAAGAGTTATGTGTTATTTATATTTGAATATTCTATTTATTTGTGGGTTAATATCTTTTTATCTAATTATTTACCTTTTTCACTGGAACTATTTACTGTTTTTTGGTTATATTTCAACGTGTTTGTATATTTTAATTAAATTACATTATTTTAAGTAGTCGGTCTCATTTTCATTTGACCCATTATTGTCCCAACCTATTGACTAATAGGTGTACTTTGCGTAAAATTGAAACAACGAAGAGAGGATGGTTTTTATACAAATGACACACATAAATCAAGGAAATTCAGACGAATTTTATGTGTTCTCGTCTTCTTGCATTGTGCTTCCTAAATTGTGCTATATATGTATTTGCAGTTAACCTATTGTGATATTAATAAATCCCGACATCAATAGTTTATGCATGGCTTGAAAATGATATTTTTTTTTTTTGTACAAGGAGAGTAATATACATATAACAATATCCTTTTTAATAATTATTCGTAATTAGAGGGTATATATAAAAAGGAAAAGTGAGGAGAATGAAGAGGATGAAATGGTCCATCTATCGCTTTTAGGACTAATTGATACTATACGATCAGTCTTTCTTTCTCAATTCATTTGATCCAACAATGAAAAAACCACAGGCTATAACATTAAATAGAATACCATATTAATGTAAGAGTTAAGGATATAAAAGAAAGAAGGATAATGTTATGAAAAGGAAGTGAGAAGGAGGAGGAAGGAAGAAGGAAGGCAGGTCACAGGTGGGTACAACTGTACAATGGGATGGTACGGTAGGGAGGGAGAAGGCTTAGTACACTCCTGACAACTGTAGTTTTATTAAAAAAATAAACATTGAATGGCATTAAAGTCAACAAAAATAAATAAATCATATGATTAAGTTCTGAATTTTTCGAAATGAATCAAAATTTCAGACTGAATGTTTATATTTAAAACTCAACAATCTTATGGTACAACTCAGACTCGTTTACTAGGCTACAAAGCAGAGCAATTCGTCTTTAGAAAACATTTTAGTAAGGATTTAAATATCATTAATTAAGTTTTATTTATGTCCAAAAAAAAAGTTTTATTTATTTCTTGTTGGGTGTGAGAGGTCAACTCTCTTTATCCCTCCTCTATTCCTTCTCATTTAATTTGGTATATTACTTCCGCCAACCACAATATTATCCTCTTGTAAGGCTTTACTCTTTCAGGAGAGATGATGAAGCACTACTCAAGTGTATCCTCTGTTCACTGTGACTTTTAGTTTAAAGTGTGATCCATGGATAGGATAAGGTTAGGATAGGCTAGGATAGGTAAGTGGCATACATATTACTCAAGTACTCATGGTTACATTCAAGGGAAAATTATCAGAGTGTATGAAAGGATGAAGGGAATTATTAAAAAAATCACTATGTGTAATTATATGCAATAGTAGGTTTTAATACAAAAAATGACAACATGTATATGTATTGTTCACTATTAGAATGTATCAATAATTTAAGACAAGTCACACATTAGATTAGCTCGACATTTAATTGAAGGAATATGAAATTTATATGGGTTTTATCTATTAACTTAAACCTTTTTGATAGAAAAACAATCATGCCCCAAACAAATATCAAATAATTTAACACTCACTTGTTATCAAGACATTTTAATTACTACCTACTCTGACTCTAAATGTAAAACATGTGTCTGGCTCGAAGATAATGATAAAACTAAATCAATTATTTAATTATAACATAAGTAATATAATCTCTTTATATATCACTTTAAAAACACTTGTTAAAAAATGGTAAAATTAATTTTCTCGCTACCTCTAAATAATCATCACAGTTACATACTTAATGCTTGAACTTGAGATTTTTAGTTAAATTAGAACATCTCACATGTCAGATCTAAACACTTATTGGTAAGTAAAATTAATTTTAGAAAAGATATTTTTAACGTTGTGAAGGAGTGAAATCTGAAATAGGGAAAAGGAAAGGAGAGGGGCAGGGATCGGGAGGGGAGGGTCCTACAGGGATCTTGTATGCCCTCCCTTGACACTGACCCGCCTTCCTCCCTTCCCCCCTCCGCCGACATTTTTATTTTCTCACCTCCCTTTACCACTTATCCCTCAAAATTCATCAGTCACCCCACTTTTTTTTTTTTTTTTTTAATACTGACTCTCTCTATTATAAGTGCAAAAATTGAGTACGACTTAGCCGTTGAAATCTTTATGCTTTATCTTTTTTTCCCCCCTTTTTAAAACTCATTTGAGTGCCATCAACTCCAATTTTGGATTTTGAATTCAAGCTGAATGGGGTCCTAATTGGGGGCAAAAAAAAAAAAAAAAACACCCTGAACTTAATTTTCCCCAATGAAGATAGAACTGATCAATACTCCACATAAATGGAATATTAATTCAATCAATGCAAAATGAAGAGAAACTCATGAGAGAGCAGCATAATTAAACTAGTGTATAGCTAGCTAGGCACTTTCTTGCTCAATGAATAATAGATACTCTGAAAAATCAAAAGAAAACAATACAAACACTGGTCATTGGTCAAGACTAACCTTCCCTCCACTAAATTTTAAAACATGCATGCTCACCATAAAGTATACCAATAAAGAGACCAAGTATAGTAAAAAAAGAAAAGAAAAGGAAGTACAAATATGTAAAGTACTAAAATAAGAACTATTCCCACCACCAAAATTTTAAATTCATATTTGCATCAAAATAAAGTTGGTCCATCCTTGCTTTTTAAGAATTTTTTTCCCCTGCTTCAACGCATTTTTCTTGCGTAGAATGTCTCCCCAACTTAAATTAATTCCCCCCCAATCCCCCCAGCTCCCCAAACATCCCCTCCACGACTTCTTTATAAAATTGAATTAACATAAAAAATTATAGTACCTGTGCCAAATGACATTTGGGGAAAATTACACTTAAATGCCTATAATGTCAAAGCGCACTCTTATTGCTACCCTTCAAAGATCAAACTTCAAAGCTAGGAATTATTATTTTTTAAGATGAGGTGTTAGCAAAGTTAGATAAATTCTTGTGTGAACATATACTTATCAGTGATCCGACCAATCACAAACCAACAACTTAATTGTATTTTCATACACATTGTTACCATCTAATCCTTACCGATATATCATGACAATTTCTAAGAAAAAATTATTTGGTGTATTGATTTTATTCCAACATTACACATCAGATTAAAAAGTAAAAAATTCTATTTTTCTAAAAAAAAACTATTTGGTGTATTGATTTTTTCCAACATCACACATCAGATTAAAATACTTACTAAGGTGTTAGATAACAATTGGTTTGAACACAAATAAAGTGACACACCGAATCCATGCAAGATTTTATAGTAAATTTAACAATGAAACTTCAAATTTGAACATTATTTGCTGGGAAACGATAGAAAAATACTTTCTGAATTGTATAATTTTAGATAGGCGATTTGCAGTTGTTAATACCATTACTCAACTAATTAAAATATCCTATATGTGATTTTGAAGTTCAAAAAGTATTTTCTCTATCTGTGTTTAGTTTTTAAAGCAAATAAAAATCAAAGATATTGCACCATAAAAAAAAAAAGGATCTAAGATATTGCCAAATGAAAAAAAAAAAATCCTGGCCTGTGTGTGTAATATTTTCCTTAATAACCACACCTCCGCCATAGGAATGTTCCTGGATGATCGCAATCACTATCACTCTCAATTTCTCAATTTCTCAATTCCCTTCCCTCTCTATATATATACACCTCCCTCTCCTCCCTCTCTTCTTCATCCACACCTCCTCCTTCCTTCTCTTCACTCCCGATTTCCCTTCTCTCTCTTCACTTTCTCTCTCTACCACCTCACAAAAAATTTGCAGAAATGGCGGCACTCTCCAACATTGACTCCACCTTCCAAGTCGACAAGCTCACCTACGAAATCTTCTCCATACTGGAGAACAAGTTCCTCTTCGGCTACAACGACCCCAAGAATAATTCCAAGACCCTCCCTCCCAACTCTGCTCACATTTCCTCTCTAGATGACGCCAAATCAACCAAACAACAAAACTCCGGTAAGGTCAGAATCCTCAGCATTGACGGCACCGGCGCCACCGACGGCATCCTCGCCGCTAAATCCTTAGTCCACCTCGAATCCTGCCTCCGCCGCAAGTCCGGAAACCCTAACGCCAACATCGCCTCCTATTTCGACGTCGCCGCCGGCTCCGGCGTCGGAGGCATCCTCGCCGCCTTGCTGTTCACTCGCGGAAGGGACGGTTCTCCGATTTGCTCCGCCGACGAGGCTCTGAAGTTCTTGGTCGATAACCGCCGGAAGATTTTCCGGTCGAGGCGGTGGATTTTCCGGCGAGTCATTCGGCCGTCGTCTGCGGCGGCGAAGGTGGAGAAGCTGTTAGGGAAGGTTTTTGGTGAGAGCACGCTGAAGGACACGTTGAAGCCGGTTTTGATCCCCTGCTACGACCTCATCACGCGATCGCCGTTCCTGTTTTCCCGCGCTGATGCTCTGGAATTGGACGGCTACGATTTCAAGATGAGGGACGTCTGTGTTGCCACGTCGGCGGATCCCGTTTCGGTGGGGTCAGTGGAGATGAGTTCCATCGACGGGAGGACGAAGATCTTGGCCGTTGATGGTGGCATAGCGATGAACAATCCAACGGCTGCTGCTATCACACACGTTTTGAACAACAAGCTCGAGTTTCCGTTTTGTAACGGCGTCTCCGATCTCCTTGTGCTCTCTCTTGGTAACGGAGAGTCCGAGTTTAACGCCGTCGAACCCAAATTGTCCACCGCCGGTTTCGTCAGGATCGCCGGAGAAGGAGCTTCCGACATGGTAAGCGTTTTTTTCAGTTGACTTTTTTTTTTTTTTAAGAAATTAAAGTATCTAAATGAACTAATTAATTATAACGCATTTTGTGTGTATTATTAAATTATGTTAGCTTATAAGCTAAATAAATTAATTTAGAGAAAAGATTTATTAAAATCAATTTTTAAATAATTTATTTAGTTTTCTTATGATTTTATAAAAGAAGTTAACTATGTCCTATTAACATTATATATTATATACCTTTGATTAATCCTTAATCTTTCTTTGTGAAACTTATATTTACGCCCTTTATCGTGAATTTTTTTAAAATTAGTTTATTTAATTTATAAATTAACATATAATCTAATAATTTATAATACAGGTTATAATTAAGCATTTTATTCAGCTTTCTTAACTTTTATTTAGAAGTAGAAGATGTAATATGTTTTTGTCCAACTGTTTTCCACCCGGTCAATATAAAAAAAAGAAGAAGAAGCGAAAAAGCTAATTATATTTCGCTTTCTCACTAAACTCACGACGGTCAAATATGGGATATAATCGAATCATGTTAAATATTCTTCTTTTTAAACCGGCTGGATCATAAAGTGAGGAAATGAAAAAGCTGATTATTATGCAACAAATAAAGGGGTGGTGGTTAGAGTAATGGGTCATCAATGTGTCACCTAAACCTTCCCCATATACAGTACTAGGGTACAATTTTTTTTAATATAAAGAATAAGAGGTTGGTAGTGTAATAATTGCTATATATGGATATTCTAAGGGGAGTTAATAATGAATTGTTAAAAAATGTGTGCAGGTTGATCAAGCCGTATCGATGGCGTTTGTCGAGTGTGGTGCAGGGAATTATGTGAGAATACAGTCAAATGGGGTGATGGGGGCGAAGAAGGGAGGGGGGAAAACGACGTCTGATGTGTTGGCAGCTACAGAGGAAATGTTGGGGCAGAAGAGTGTGGAATCGATACTGTTTAAGGGGAAGAGAGTGGTGGAGAACACAAATGGGGACAAGTTGGAGATGTTTGGAGGAGAATTGATAAAAGAGGAAGGAAGAAGAAAGACAAGCATTGTGCCTACTGTTGTGTTGAAACATGTGTCTCCTTCTCCTAGAACTTCATCTGCCACCACTCTTTCTTCTTTGTCTTCAAGCTGCTAGGAGCACAAAAATGAGTTGGGGACTTTGAGTTAGCTGCCGCTTTAGATCAATCTTAGCTGAGCAGAGCTGGATCCTCAACTAACTGTTCCTTTTTTTTTTTTGGGGTTTTTTGGGTATATATAAATATATGATATTACGTGTATTTATTCTGATCAACAGAGTAATCTGTGTATATGGTCATTTGTTAAAGGATGGGTTTGAATGTAGATGAGAGATTTTTTAGCATCTCTTGGGTTTGTGAGACTTAGATTGTATTGTGGAGTGTGATAGTGTTGCGACCTGCAACTCAACCAGGAATGTTGATTCTGGAATTTATAGATTAATTGGACCATGCTTCATTCATCTCCAATCTTCATACTCCTTGCCTTTCCTTTGTCCTTTTATTTAACAGCACGATAAATTGACTACAAATTGATCTTTGGGTCATGACATGACCTAATTGGAGGCTCAAGGTTCAGAAACACATTACAACATATTCATTTAAACGTAGTAACATACACACATACACATCCAAAACAAATAAAATAAAAAGCTACAACAAAAAATAATCATCTCTTTAAAGGCCAACCAAATTGTGAGTCTTACCTTGACTTAAGTGCAACACCACCAAAGGATATGCTGCTTGAGTTCTGAAAGAGCTGGAGTATATACAACTCGATAACATCAATAAAATAAGAGACATGAGAGGATGCCACCGTGAACCACCAATTTATACCGGTAACCCTTGACATCTATAAGTTTTGAATTGTTGAAAGAGGTCTCAACATAGCCCTACCAAGAAGAAGAAATGGCCTTACAACCCAAAGGTAGAGTGTGTGTTGATGCTCTTAATGGAAATGGAGGGATGATAGGAAAGAAGGCTGACTAGATAGCAACCTTGCATAGATAGAACAAAACATAAACTGTGCCTTATTTCTTTTTGTTTGTTTGGGCCAAGTCATTTTGCTATGTGTTGAGGCTTGAGTCCCCACAGTTACGCTGTGTAAAAGTTGGGCCTTGCCCGCTTCTTATTTCATCTATGCAACACTTCAAATTCTTGACTTTCTTGTCATTCTCTTTTAATGATAAAACTTTCTTAAATTTCCCCACTTATAGATATTTATTTAAATATATTTTAAATTACGAAATTCTAATTTCACCAGTTATCATAATCCTTTAACTTTTTAAAACTGAATGAATGCCCTTTCTCTTCATTGTTATCACATGTAAAATTAGCCAGATGTTAACACACTTTATTAAGAAAGAGATATTAATATCATTACCTGTTAGATATAAAGGGAAGAGAGGTGAGGCGGGCGGAGATAATTTTTTTTTTTTACTTAGATTTACGAAAATTAAAAAAATGGGGTTAAAAGTTTTAAATTAATATTTATTACTCTTTTATATTACATATTATATTATATTTCTTAAAATATCATAAGCACAGAGCTTTAATTTTTAAAAATTTAACTCACAAAATATTATGAACACTTTAAAATTTATTATTTTTATTTGATTGGAAAATAATATTTCAGGTATAAAAGGCCACCTACATTTAATTCACAAATTAATCGCGCAATCTTTTTTTTTTTTTTTTGGTATAAAGGCCTCTTTTTGTTGAGCATTTTAATATCGTGGACTTGGAGGGAAAAGTAGATCCAATCCCATGATTTGGAACATTGAAATATATGGCCCACTTGAAGCCCAATAATTGTATATGATTTGATTGCCTGGAGCGTAGCCAACTCGCCATTGCCAATTAGCTTCCATTTACAGCGAAGAATAATACTAAAAGCTCTGAAGAGATCGAGAGGACGCAAACAGGAGGAAGAAGAAGAAGAAGAAGAAGATCTTTCCTTTCCCCTCTTGCGATGGCAGATTCGTCACTCGATGCGAAGCCTCTGAGAAAAATCTCGGATGCCTTCAAAGAGCTCGCAGACACTGTGAATTCCCAAGGTTCTGATGTGGAGGTCGCCTCTTTCTCTCGCGCCTCCTCTCTCGTCTCTCCTCTCTTTGGTTGCCTCGGCATCGCCTTCAAGTTCGCCGAGATGGATTACGTTGCCAAGGTATTCCAATATTCCTCTGTTATCATACAGTGGTCTCTGGAAATTGATTTGTTGCTGCTTTGAGATTGATTAAAAATGTTATTTTGTTTCCTGTCTCTCTCTTGGTTCTCACATGTTTGTTGAAAAAACAATGTACTACTCTTGTGGGTTGGTGCTGTCCTTTTGTACAATTGGCTTGCATTTCTGTTATCTAGATAATCCACGTGACTTCCTGATTGAGAATGTGTTCTTTGGTTGCGAACTTTGAGATAACCATTGCACCATTCTGGAACGTCAGTGTAGATATACGCATTAGAAATGCTTCTGTGAACTTCATTTTCCAACCAATTGGCACATTGATTAGTCCTTCTGTACATGATTTGTAGAGATTTCGAAATCCTGCATGATGAGATTCCTGATATCCATAATCTTCTCTGACATTGATTAAATTTAAATATCCATAACCAATCCACCTTAAGGATGGTCATTGCATTGTACTGCTTGGTCAAGTTTTATAGCTCTTCTACTACCATTGCTGCAGCATAATTGTTAAATTAGTTTGCTATAATTTTAATCCATCTGTTTTGTGTCATTGGTTATATTGTTTGATAATAACAGGTTGATGATCTAGTCGAGGCATCAAAATCTATTCAGACTTTACAATCTATGATTGAGCGGGATGTGCAAGCTAATACTGTGAGGAAAGCAGGTAGCCATACAAGAAATCTTCTTAGAGTAAAACGTGGACTTGACATGGTCAGGGTGCTTTTCGAGCAGATTCTAGTGACAGAGTATGTATATCAGTCTTTACTTAACCATTTTCAGCCTGCTAGTTTCTGATATCCAGAACCACAACATTCTATATCATTTTTTTTTAACAAACTTTACACTATGCTTTTGGAGCAAAAAATGAAATATTGCTAGAATTGAAAGGAAAGGAAGTGATTGTTGGATGGAAAAAAACAGCCTTTACTTCCGATTTTATATGTTATGCTTCATTCATTTTAGCAAGCTTTACAACTGAAAAACTGTGAATGAGAATCAAAATCATGATTGGTAGTTTCTGTATGATTGGAGGTGGTATTTGCATCAGATCCTGAAATAATATTCGGGCGTTGGATTCTTAAGTTTGAACAATAGAGGTCTTTCCTTGCATTCTATAGTCTTTTGGTGTTTGTTCTCATGGTTTGTATCAATCTTGTGCCTTTTCTGGCAATGAGGAAAATCACTTCTTGAAAATTGTCTGAAATCCTTGGCTCTCAAAAATTGCCTGAAAATGATAAGAGGGAAATTTGAATTTCCACACTGTATATACCTTCGTCTTATCTTTTTCCTGAAGAAGTTCTTTTTACCGAATGGTACCCTTTATTGCAGACATATATTTTAGGAGGCACATTTAGAAGAAAAAGTTGCATTAACTAGTGAATGTGAGCTTAGAATCTGTTTGTCTTTTGGCAGTGGGAATTCCCTCAAGGATCCAGCTTCCAGGGCTTACACAGAGGTATTTGCTCCTCATCATGGTTGGGCTATTAGGAAGGCTGTTGCAGCTGGGATGTATGCCCTTCCTACAAGGCAACAACTCTTGAGAAGACTCAATGAGGATGGTAAGTGTAGGTTAAAGTTTGCATGTACATTAGTTAAAATTAAACTCCGAAAAGAACTTTAATGTGCAATTGGCAATGAGCTAGGGGAGAGAAGGAAATAGAGTTTGTGAGAAGATAAATGAGCAGTCATTTGTTTTTGGTTTAACATTAAATTTTGGGCTCCCTACCCTAGTTTTGATATGCTAAACTTTTATGGATTGCAAGGGGAGCCATCCTTGTCAAATGCGCATTTTACCCTGAGATCTTGCTTGTATGTCATGTGTCCATAACAACTAGTAGGTTCTTAAATCCCAATTACGATAGAAAATGATGTGCAGTGTTGATGGGAGAAAACTCAGAAAGGTCAATAACTGTTCTGGAGAGACTTTAAACTAAAGTCAATATAACTCAATGCGGTAAACTTGGATTTGGGTGAATGATTATCAGTATGAAATTTCGTATTTGAAACTATAAAAACCACAGATGGGATTCTAGGAAGCAATTACACAAGTACTAAGGAATAAAAAAACTTAGGGACACAGCAAGTACTAAGGAATAAAAAAACTTAGGGACACAGCAAGACAAACTAACCTTCTGGAATTCTCCGAACTATGAATGTTCACTAATTGTTTAAATTCAGGGATATTTGAAACCAAGGAGAAACACAAGAAAGCTCTTCAAGTTCTTCTAGATAATCCCACCTTCCTTTTGCTCTCATTGTATGAGTCAAGTGTCAACTGGCTCGCTTTCATCCAGAATGCTTTTGCATCATCATATTTTCTGATTTTTTTTGGTAAAATAATATGGATTCTATTTTATTGCTGCCTTTGGCCTTTGCTCATAATTAGATTAGTGTAATATCCTTTTTTTGCTTTTAGCAAAAGAAAGAATACCAAATCCTTTCGGTTTGCTAACAATGCCTTTGTTACTTGTGCTTTCATCACCCTCCCTCCATCTGTGCTGGATAATTGGCAATTATGTATATTTTTTCAATTGTTTTGCTTTATGAAGTTATTTATTTACGATGCCCTTTCCTTTTACCTTGGTACAGAGTCATCAGCAAGGGTCCAAATGCAAAATTATGTAACGGCATCAGCACCTTTGATCCAATACATTGACAGACTCTTTATATCAAGAGAATTGGGTATTGATTGGTGAATCTTGGACTGTATTGTGTTTATACTTCAATAATTACAGTGTGATTCAATAATTTATTTAATAAAAAAAAATATATGGGTCAACCCGCGGGCTAGCCCGCCTCAACCCGCGGGCTGCATGGGTTGGGCCTGTGCAGCCCGCCATTAAATGGGTTGGAATTTTCCCAACCCTAACCTGCTTTAACCCGCGGGCTGGTGGGTTGAGCCCGCGGGTTGAACCCATTTTCCCGGCTCTACTAAGCGTCTAGGTTGTAGAATATATATATAAACTGAACATTTTAGTACTAGTTCCGGTCCTCAATAAAAGGCCCAGTTGACTAATTTGAGGGGACAAATGAAATTAAATAAATTACTTAATTACAACATATGTTGCATGATATTTTTAAAGAATTTATGTGTATCATTAGTAAGCCATGCAAATTAGTTTGGAGAAAAATTATAAATATATGTGATAAAATGACAAAAGGCCTTATATTTAAGATCATTAGTCTACTCCAACTAGCACTTATATTTTGGACCGGATATAGGACTAATTTGATGGTTATTGAGATGCTCTCTCATACTACATGTGAACGACGTCATCTTTTTTTGCCAGAGAACGTGATCTTCTGCTGGTGAATAATTGATAAATGCATCTTAGAAATAGCCAAATGTTGGCAGTATTTGATGCTTGTATAATTCTATTTTTGTCCCGCCTGAGGACAAGGAAGAAGATGAGATAGATGGTCCTGGGCCAAGCAATTGAAGAATGGGTTTGATAGCAAAAATTGTCATGAATTATAGTTAATTCTTGTTTTGGTATTTGCATGCATAGTTCGTAGTTCTTGCGTTAATACCTTAACTACTCTTCTGAACTGATACATGAATATGTTTCATTACAAAAGCAAGATGTAATATTGTCGTTCTGCATCTTATTGTTGAAATTCGATGCTGCCACCTGATTGGATCGAAAGGTACAAAGGAAATCAAGCTCTCAATCATGTTAAATCATGTGATCATGTTAAGCTATAGTAAAAGAAATTAATGCATTCCTATCTTGATCTGCTACAGCGTTCTCTAGTAAGCAATTAGAAAGGCCCCATGACACATGACTGCTCGGTTCCAATGGGTAGTTGCTCATTAAGCAAGACACGATGGGAAATTTTGTTACACAAGTTTAAACGAGGGAGACATCACTTTCGCCCAGGTTATATTTGCATTTAAGGATCGCCCTTGCTTGGATTCTTGTGGACAAACATTACCATTTCATGTCCCTTTTTCTGTCAAAGTGTCTTTGAACTTTTTTTATTTGGATTCACAGCTTTGGTTTGCTACAACTTAAATCTTACCCTACACTAACCATAATTTGTGTGGGAAGCAATTCATCAATTTATTTTACAGGTTTCACTTAATATCTTCTATTACTAGACAATAAAGCTAATCCTTATTGCATCATTTTTCTTAATTCTCAGTTCGCAGCAGCTTTCAATAGAATGTTTTCTAACTATGTTTCTAAAGAAACATACTTTGGTACATTGCAAACTTGAAATGAGATGTATGATTTTGTCTTTTACTTGAAAAAAAAAAAAGAAATATACAAACAATTCTTTTTGGGTCAATTGGAAATACAAACAATTTGACATAAGCATTTTCTCGCTATAAAAATATTCACAACAATAACTACTGAAATTTGTTATTGCTAACAATTTTAACAATGGAATGCATTAATTTTGAAAATCACAAACTATTTAATCTAATTGATCTCGAAATTCATACGAAGATAGGTGAATTCCAGTTGACATTGACATACACTCAGGAATAAGTAATAACATTGATTAAATTATTCAATTTAAAAAATTTATTGGTAATCAAAATCCTTTCAAAATTCACTCACTCACTGGTGGCATAAACTCCTGCTGCAATAATTTGCTGGGGAAATTGCAAGTTTGTCCAATAAAAAAAAAAAAAAAAGAAAGAAAGGAAAAAAAACATTAGATGATATAAATGTTGGCGCTCTCACATCTTGTCGGAGCGCCTCCGTCTGTGTGTTCATAACTGTAAACCTCGCAACCTCAAAGGGCTTAAACCCTAGCTGCCTTATTCCTTAAACCCCCCAATCTCCCGTTTCTCTGTGTAGTAACTGACCTCTTAGCATTCCATTATGGGGACCAACAATCTTAAGAAGAAAGTTGGGAAGAAGGGTAAAACTTTCTCATCCAAAAATGATACCTTTTTCGGCGACGAGTCCAGAAAGCGGCGGAAAGTTGATGATGCCGAGATAGAAAGCGACGAAGAAGACGAAGATGGCTTCTTTGGCGGTGCTTCCGATGAGGAAGAGGAAGCTCAAGTGGCAGAAATGGAAGAAGAAACTGAAGCTGAAGCAAGGAAGAGAATTGCGGAGGATTATTTGAGAATGTATCGAGATATTGCTCGGAAGCAGAAGGAAGATAGGGAAGAAGATGGAGAAGGGAGTGATGATGAAAAGGAAGGCGAAAAAGATTCCCTTTTAGTCCAAAAGTTGATACAGGAGCAGCAAGAAGAGAGCGGTCGGGTTCGGAGATCCTTAGCATCCAGGTGATGTTCTGTTATCAGAAAACATTGCAGTGTAGCAATTGCTTATATCGGTCATATCTTAGTTTTTTTAGAATCATGTATTCATCTATTTGCATTTGCATATATTGCAGTGCAGCTATTGCTTTTTGTTGAGGATTAAATTCGTCATGTCTTAGTTTTCAGAAACATGTATCTCTTCTGTTTGCATTTGCATTAATCTAGGGGCTGGATTATATGATGATGCTAATGTATATCATGAATGTATTATAGGGTAAAACAAGGGACGAGTGGAGAATTCCGCCTGTTGGTGAAGCACAGACAGTCTGTTACTGCCGTGGCTCTATCAGAGGATGACATGAAGGGCTTTTCAGCTTCAAAGGATGGGACTATTATGCACTGGGATGTAAATAGTGGGAAAAGTGAAAGGTACCTATGGCCTAGTGATCAAGTAATGAGATCTCATGGGATGAAAGAACCACAAGGTCGGGCTCGGAACCACAGTAAACATGTATTAGCATTGGCTGTGAGCTCTGATGGTCGGTATTTGGCGACTGGAGGCCTTGACCGCCATGTTCATCTATGGGATACACGTACAAGAGAGCATATTCAGGTGGCACTTTGTTATTTCTAGATCATAATCTGTCCATTGTCTACTTGTCTAAGTTTAAGCTAAAAAATGCAGCTATTCAGTTTTCTACAATTGAATAAAGTAACTGGCTTTTCTTACAATATATGAATGTGTGGACAACCATTATTGCTCTTTCTGCTGTGGAATTATTTATTTATTCTTTATATGGTCAAGATCCTAGGGAAATCTCAGATATGTAATTTTCACTTTTGATTACCATTGTTAATCTCTATTTTTTTTTAATAAGGCCTTTGTTAATCTCTGTTCCTAGCTCTTAATTACGTCTTTTACAGGCTTTTCAAGGTCATAAAGGCCCTGTTTCATGTCTAACTTTTAGGCAAGGAACATCAGAGCTTTTTTCTGGTTCATTTGACCGAACAGTTAAGATTTGGAATGCTGAAGACAGAACTTATATGAATTCTTTGTATGGCCACCAAAGTGAAGTATTGTCTATTGATTGCTTGCGAAAAGAAAGGGTACTAACAGCTGGACGTGATCGCAGCATGCAGTTGTTTAAGGTATCCTGGTATTATCTAATGCACATCTTGTTTAACATTGCATTTTGAACTCAAAACTATGTATTTAAATTTACTGTAGAGCTTTTACATAATTTCCCTGGAGACTGTAAATTCTGTTTCTTTTCCATTTTTTTGATGCTTTGATTCAAAGCCTCTATCTTAAAAAAAAGAATGCAATGACAGAAGAGGGCACAGAACAAGTTTTATGACATATTAGAGGAGTCATATCTTTGCATTTACAGTGGAATAATTTGGTAATGAATAATCTTTTTTTGGTACATGTTTCTTACATTCTTCTACTACCTCTCTCCTTGTAGTTATTATCTAGTGATTGAGGTGCAGTTTTCTGATTAGCTAAGGCTTGTGTTTTAGACCCTTTTCTGTTTTTTCAAGGGCCTTATTTCCTTATTTTTCAGCTTTATGTTGCTCCTTAAATTAGTTGTTTCTTCTTTGGGATACAGGTCCATGAAGAATCACGATTAGTTTTCCGTGCTCCTGCATCATCCTTAGAATCCTGTTGTTTTGTTAATAATGAGGAATTCTTGTCCGGAACGGATGACGGAAGCATTGAGCTTTGGACCGTAATGCGGAAGAAGCCTGTTCACATTGTGAGAAATGCTCATGCTTTAGTAACAAAGGAGGTGGAGTCTGAACCAAAGGATAATGGAATAATCCCCAGTGGTAACTTAGGTATGCTTTTTTTTTTTTTTATTTATGTTAACATGACAAGTCTGTATGTGTTGTGTTTCACATGATATTTAAGCCTCCTTTAGATTTTATGTTAATTTGTATATATATATCTTACAGGTCAGTCACATAAAATATCTATGGTTCTGTCAATTCTTTCCTTTATGTTTAATTTATTGGTAAAATTTCTTTTTAATGTGTCTATAAAAGAATTCTCCTACCTTTTTCTTTTCCTGGAGATGTTATATCACTTCTATCATGGACAATAGTCATGCTTTAGTTGACATTTTTAAAATGTTATCCATGATAGAGGATATGACACTTACAGTTTTGTAAGTTGAATGTGAATTTGTAATTGTTACAAAGTCTTCATTTAGTATATTAAAGTTGTAGCATTATCTTTGATTTGCAGAAAATGGTCACCACAAACCTGAAAATCATCTTTCTTCATCAGCTTTGTCATGGGTTGGTGCAGTCAGTGTTTGTAGGAACAGTGACCTTGCAGCATCTGGTGCTGGTAATGGTTCTGTTCGACTTTGGGCAATTGGAAGTGAGAAAAAGGATGTTCAACCTCTGTATGATGTACCATTGGTAAGCTAAAGGAATAGCAAGAAAACTGTTGCCTCTCTCTAAATATATTTTATTATGATGTTGGATGTGACTAGAGTAAATTTAATGGTAAATATCCTTACCTTATGCGTGAACTTTGTTTGAATGATTGAGGATTTAGCTTATATAAACCTACCCCTTCTCTAGATTTACAAGTCCACGCTTGGAATTCTTAGGTAATCAACAAGTTATACTGGTGAAATTCATTGTAATTTGAAAAGGCGATCGCTGTTCACCAATATGCTGATATGCGGATTTGGGATAGCTATGTTATGCGTTTTTTTAACCACCATGACTATATTATATCTTCTGGCAATGCAGGTTGGATTTGTGAATTCCTTGGCTTTTTCGAAATCAGCAGAACTCCTGGTGGCTGGAGTTGGGCAGGTGGAGTTTCTCTCTCATTTCGATAATATGCTTTCTTATTTAAAAAGCTAATATATATATATATATATATCTCTTTAAGCCCTTGGAATGCATTTTGATCACTGCAAAGATATCTGTCTTATTATTCATAGGATTTTTTCTTTGTTGTGGCCCAACTGTTTTTACTAACTTGGGTTTAGTGCTTTTAATAAGCTAACTGACAAGCCACTACTGTCTGATTGGAGGAGGACTTTAACTGCCTGGACTTGTCGAACTTTACTTTATTCTAATTTGGTTCTTTTATTTATGGGAATTTTATGCAATGAGTTGGCATCTTAATCTTTGATAGTTTGCCTCTTGTAGATTTCTTTATGCAATGGGACATTTATGCTTTATTTTGTGTAGATTTCTTCATATCCAGATCAATGATGTTCTTTAACTACATAACAGTGATTTACTCTACTAGTATTGAGTTCTATCGCTTGCTTACAGGAGCCTCGTCTGGGAAAGTGGGGTCGAATCCGAGAAGCTCGAAATGGTATCTTCATTCATCCCCTGAAGATATCATAAGCCTATGAGGACTATAGTCTGTACCACCTCAATTTTGACTTCTGAAGAAATGCAACATTATTACGTTATTTATCATACCTACTGCTTAGCTGTGGTGTAGGGGAAAAGCAGCCAAGTTTTTGGGAACTCTTCATATATTTATTATTATTTCTTAATTGTATTTGGCCGAATTGCATATAGCTATCGTTTACTCTTTTTCCACGGGGGTCAAACTAAAATGATTTCTTTAGTCTTGCTCAAAAGCCAAAACTGAAAAATAACACTTGCGATCCGAATGAAATCGTAATTGTGATTGCTGATGTGATAGGTTTCCTATATTTAGGATTGGAGTTGAGCGTTGAAAATGATAGCCATGTATTTCTACCAAAAAAAAGCTGTAAACCTTCAGAAACAACAATTTTAGTACTAATGTAAACAACAATTGTACGAACATTCCATGAGACGCTTTACAAATATAATGAAGAAAACTCGCAGAACTTTTAGTTGATTATTCTCTTGCAAATTCTAGTGATTTCCATTGTCACGTAAGTCATGTAGACGAAACATAATTTGTGATGTGGCCAATGCATCTTACAAACGAGGACCGGTGCTGCATATGATAACCTACACAATTCTTACCTGCCAGCCTATGATTCTGATTACTCAGACCCGCACGGACGTATTCAATGCTGTAAAAAGAGGCCAATAAATGCTTGGGCAATGGGAACAATAAGTACCATCAGAGCTTTTATTCCTTCAACAAATCAATTACAGGCTCTCCCAATTTCATCTAAATTGGGTGCAAATCGATTCCAATAACCTGAGTTGATTCATATGATCAGAGCAAGATACTCCACTCCTCAAGAAAATCAGATCCTCTTGAATGAGTTCATGAAACGCATCAGCCAAGGAACTCTTTTTCATAGCTGAACTCTTTAGAACATAAATATATTAACAGTTATCCATGAAAAAGGGTGAAAAATTCAGTCGCGTCCTAATTGGACAAACTAAATATTGATATAAACACGTGAAAATTTCAGTAGCACCTAACAGCATGAGCTAAAATACTCCTGAAACACCACATTCTTGCTTCCAAAGATGCGCGAGCCTCAATTTGCTGGAGGGCATAAAGAATAATATTGCTGCTGAGAAAAAATCCCATAGGTGTTCAGAGGTTCTAAATATTGTTGCCTATTTCATCTTCCCACCTCTGTTAATGTTGCCCAGTTAGCCCCCCGCGATGGTTCACAAGAATTTACATTAGCAGTTCATTTTTTCAACCCCTTTGTCATCTGCAGCATCCTTGCTACTACCTCCCTCAACTTCGGTTGATTCCACATCCATAGGTGTGGTTGAACTGTTAGTTCCAATTTCTACTTCTGCTGGCAGGAAGATTTCCTCACTTGAGTTCTCGTTAGGCGATTCTGATGGTTCAGCTGCCACATACATTGTTGAAGGAGCACTAGATGACGGAGATGCTTCGTCCGTATTAGAATCATTTTTGCCCGATTCGTCCTTAAGTTCTCCATTGGAAAGCTCAGCAGGGTCATTGGAATCATCAGAAGATTCTCTCCATTCCACCCATTCAAGTGGTTTATCAGTTTCACCATGTTCTGATTTAGTTCCTGGTTCTGGAGATGATGTTGCAGTGTCAACCAAATCCTCATCATCACCAACAATGACATTATCATCTCCACCGCTACCAATTACTCCAGTCTCCTCAGCATTAGGTGAGGGAGAAGCAAGGGAACCAGTTGATCGTTCATTGGCAACTCCATCCTCCTCAAAAGCAAACCAGTTGGAATTTGTAAAAAGAGACCCGCTGCACATGCCAGGCAAGGCATATATAAAAATAAATTACAAAAGAAGTTTCAATGCAGAAGCAAGAAGCAACATTGATAAATCAATACACTTCTTACCTTTCATGGTCATCTCCCAACCGCAATGAAGATATAACAACTTCAGCAGATTCATCGTCAAAATAGACATCCTGCAAAATAAAATACATTAGACGCTTTTTACAATACATTCATGAATTGAAACTTCAGAAATATAATAAAATAGTAATGCAAACCAGCAAGATAAAAAAACTCCTAACTGGAGAAACAGAGTACTTAGCTGGAACATTCATATTCATAATAGTACTTCCTCTTCTAAAGTTAAACAGGGGTCAAATGAATGTGTCATGGATAAATGCCAGACTAAGATTTAGGAGGATTAAAGAAGTGATATTATACCTCATCATCTCGTTCAAGAGAGCCATGCACCTAAAACACATGTAAATGGGTCAAGATCATTAAATAATAATGATATTAAACAATAAAATCTATAAAAGTAGTAACATCAAACCAACGGCAAATAATAAAAAAGGACCTAAATCACGGAGTTACCACAACCAGGAAATTTTATAAAAAATTTATCGAATATACAATGGTGCCCAAGGGTCAAGGCATTACGAATGTAAACAAGACCACAAAATGGTTGGTCACACTCACCCCTTAGGTGAAAAGAGCATGAAGCACAAATTGGCTGTTTGTTGGACAAAATTTTATTTGGAAGTGTGAAATATTTGGAATTGTCAAAGATTGATTCAAATCATAGCAAGTTCTCAAGTAAAGGCTCCAATGCTCTACCATGCACAAAAGCCCACACTGATAGATGGGATAAGCAGAAACCCATTTAACTTTCTTATTTACAATCTTTTGTAAGGAGGACTATCGGTAAGGAGGAAATAGAGGGTGCAATGATATAACTCCCAAATATTTTATCAAGAAAATTTTGATAAAACCAAAAGCATTGACTACTAAGTGAAGATGATACTATGAGTTGAGGTTGTATAATTGTGACAGCTAGTACCAAACAAAGCAACAGAGTTTTGCAAAAGACCATTATGAAAGGCAAATTCCAAAAACACAAGTAAATCATTGCTTTCTTACTCCAATGTAACTAGTTCAAGACCGCAATGTTACATAATCAATTTCTGATTTGTAGTAGGTCTTTCACAACAGATAAAAACTATTTCAGAAATTATTTAAGACCATTCTTGAACCAAGAACTGACCCATTTTGTTCGACTTAGATATTTTGATTTAGATTGTAAACAATAAATTGAAGTACAAGAGAAGCTGCAAGGCTACCAAGTCTTAGACTCTGCCAAATGGTGGATTCAAACATTGCTTATCTATCTGGAAGAGTACGACATTCCATAAATACACCTTTGTATTTAACTTGTCTATTACTGGTTATTGAAGAGAAAATTACTTTTAAGCCTTTACAAGATTCCTTACAGTTACTGTATAGTAGACCAACAAGAAGACAGTCAGGGCCTATTCAAATGAAGCTGTGGTTTTACCTCCTGTATACCTCTATATCATGACTATTTAATAGGAACTAGAAAATAAATGCAGAGGCAGAAGCAGATTGGCTAGGGAAAAACAAAGCTATACCTCTTCAATGTCTTCATTATTATAGATGCCATAACGGAAAGCCTGGCTTAAGTTATTTGCTAATGCCGCAACATCATAGTCCCGATCCTGATAGTCATCCTCATCACTATCCCTAGTCCGGTCATGCAATGACGTTGGTCTCCTGTAACAATCAATTAGCATAATCAGAAGTGTGCCTCAAAGACAGGAGACATAAAAGACAGAGAGGAGAATGGCATAGGCTTAAACGAGCCAAAATATAAACATACAGATCAAACCAAACGCCTAACAATTGAAACTTAAAGAGATATTTGAGCAATTAATAAGATATTGTGATACAGAAAAGAAAACATACCCGCAAGCCCATTGATAGACATTCTCTACAGCATTTCGCTTACTTAGAACATTCATATACCAATCTGTCCACTCACTATTTTCCTGTCAAAACCAACCATTCAAAAAAAAAAAAAATTAACTGACTATGTTGCTACCTTCCAACATTGAATCTGGGCTCAACGACCACAGAAACATGAGGTAATCACTAGCTGGAGAGAAGAGGCAGCAAATCAAAAGACACTAAACAGAAGAGCATTATAATTTCAATCAATCAGAAATTTTCCAATAAAAATGGAAAGGAATAGTAACATACCTGCAGATGCGCCTGAATCTCACTGTTGCCCTTCCCAACCTGGATAAGTTTGTTAGATATACGGGTTAAGTGTCCAATAGTTCCAATCCGGGGTGATGGTTTACCCTCAGTAGGCATTGTTGGCTGCTGGAGCAAATTGATCAACAGATCAGAACATTAAAATATTTATTTCTCCAGAAAGATAGATGCAACAGCATCAAACACTTGTCAAGAAAACATATTGAATCCATTCATAAAGATAAAACACCTAAAGAAAAAGGGGAATCATGTTACCTTATTTTCATCAGCTTCCAACGTGAAATGCTTCTCTGCATGAAGTATTTTCCCAACAATATCACACTCACGAAGAAGATGTTCTGTAAGAGCAAAATTCTTGCTCTCCAAGCTTGATAATATTATGCTTTCTACATGGTGATGCAGAAAGTTATTGTACGGATACCTACAACATTTAAACAGTGCATTAAGGCAGGGGAGCAACTGATCATGTAAAGAAAAGAGTTGTTATACTTACGCAAAGAACAAGTCAAGAATCTTTTGAACTGCTCCAAGATCAATCAGTTTCTTCTCAGCAGTTTCACCACCAACACTTAGTAAGACTGATATGAACTCCACAATCTGAACAAGCATGTGTACGACAATCAAGGCAAAATTATACTTCATTTTATTTGAAAAATTACAAGTACGGAGTATACAGAAAAAAAGAAGGGGGGTGATGACTAACAGTAAAAAAGGTATAAAAGGCAAAAGGGCCCAGCAATAGATCAAAAAATTCCCTACTACAACACCATGAGCTGAAATCTAAAAAGAAACCTACAGGGCTATTCTTTCTCATAAAAGGTGAGAGGGAAGAAATCATCAATTAGAATCTATGACAAACTCTGACAACACCTCAGCTATAAGACAAACAGAAGATAAGGCAACTGCTTTCACAAGTCATCGTATTATGACAAATAACATGTTTCAAACTCAACTGCTAACAGGGAATCATGAATATGGCCATTTTTCTCTCAGTTGTATTCTTATCTGCAATCCAAGGGACACATTCCAGAACTCTACAACAATTCCAAGTAAATAGCATACCTTTAACCGATGTTTCCCGAGTGGTGGCTGTAACTTGCCATAAGTAGTTACCAAGAGACTTTCTGAAGAAGAAATGTCTAGAAGATTGAGTAAACCACCTGAGGAATAAGAACCTCATTAGCAAGTTCTTGTTTGAACATACAAACTGTCAAGAATAAATATAGAACAGGGAGCTTTAACCATCAATTTCAAGTCAAATCAGTATATCAATCTTATAATTTACTAAAAAGGGAAAAAACTATGCTACATAAGTATAAAATGGCGGTTACATGTCAAAAGCCAATGAAAGTGAGAGCTTTTTTTTTTTTTTGGAATATCTAAACATTAGGTATACTGCTGAACTGGCACCTATCATATTACTGCCCAATGCAATCTCTATGTTACCACTTCGTATAAGAGATGCAGGACTCTAGATTCTTCCAGAAAATATCCCCAAACATTCACTATACTGTTATTAATTGATCATACATTTTAAAAAGTAAAAACTGAAAACAAGTCACTTAAATAGATGGAGCACACTGTCTGTTTGTTTAGCATATGTTTAAATTGGTTTCAGAGAGCTTAGCACTTCAGTTGGAAGAGATACATACCAAACACATTAAATCACCAACATCAATACAGTTTTGAAGCCCATGGTAAAGCAACCTTACCTAGGCTTTCTAACATGCCTTCAACAGCCTCAGGATTTGCAGTTACTGTGGGTCCATTAGCCATTTGGCGGTTGTATGAATGATATCCCCCAAAAGTATGCCTCTTCGGGTCCAACAAAGATATGCATATGGAAAGAGAATTAACAAGAACAGACTTTGGCCGAGAGTCTTCTAAAGCATGTTGAAACAATCTCCCAATAAAACTGCAAATACGAGACAGATATTAAGATATATATATTAAAAAGATAATATATGGCCTTAAGTTACATTAAATAGAACAGCACTAACAACCACAAGCAGCATGACTAGGATAGGAAAATCCCTACCTAGGACTGCAGACTTTAGTAGAAAACCCAGGTGGAGCAAATCTTGTTATAGCACAGAGTGTTTCAGCCGCATTAGCATGCACTTCTGGAGAATCCTGTAAAAGACAAATAAATAGTCAGTGTTAGTACAAGAAGAATGAAAACCAGAAAAAAATCTAGAACTTAGTTGCTATACAACTGGAAAAGAGAAGGTTCCATGCAGATACATTTTCCTTGTTCAATTATTAGTTGTGGCATGACTTACACGCAATTCCTCACATTCTTGGCATCAAATTTTTCAGAAAAATATAACGTGACAAGTGTATGATTTTTTTTTCCATACAGCTGTATGAATCAATCATACGCCTGCCATGTTATTATCAAAGAGTCATATACTTATCATGTTCTAATTGTAAAAACTTGATAGTGAGGATACAATGATAGAATTCCTCTTTAACATTATCCTTCTAACCTCACATATGGCAGGAATAAGAAAAAAAAGTATCAGACTCTTAGAATTATTCCTCATGATCTCATCAGGGAGGAACAGCTTTTTCTATCAGTTCCCCAGAATTTCTCGTGCAAGGAACTGCATAAAAGTCTAGCCTTTAAATGATCATACACCCATTAGACCAACCATTGTCAATAGCCATTCACTATCTTTTCTTGAAAATTTGAAGTGAATTTGTTGTTTTTTAACCTCAACTTCCTCTAACAGAAGGCAGGGGCTGCATATGTCACTTGAAATTTAGTACAATTAGGTTTGGCTCAAATTGCCCAAAAATAGATCAGTTCACATCCTTGCTGTATAACCAGAGACATTATACTCAGTGATGGTAGAGCAAAATAGAAGTGTTGCACTAGCATAAGTAGCAGTAAATCCAGACCAACCAGCTTTAACAATTTTTTAAACTTATTAAAATATTATCTTCATTGTGTCTTGATTCTTTTGAGATAAGAATTGTATAGAGTAAAAAGTGAATATATAGATAAATCTAGGCCATCCATAAAAAATCTAAACAGTTTACATCTGCTGTTGCAACAATAGCAGGTGTCCTACACTGCTATTGTTGCAACAGCAGTGAACAATCGTTTTCTTTGATATGACATTGACCAATGAAATGTTTGAGCTTTTGTTACTAGATGAGTTTTTTCCTTCGCTCTACCTGATGCATGAACTAACAACGCCACATGCAATCAATCCGTCCACACACAAAACAATACCTTTATATGGACAGATTAACAAAGCCCCTTTTGCTAAAAAAAGAAACCCCTTGGTCAAGTCCACATAATATAGAATCCTAGAAATTGATACTACTTACGGAAGAACTGAACTTGTCCACAATCATCTCAAGCACATCAGTGTCTTCAATCCATTGCATTGCATCCACATGATTTACATACATATGCTCATCGGCACCAATTAAGCGTATCAAAACCTGTTTAACAGAAGAGAACAGAACAAAAATTACAGAAAAGATACATATATGGAAACCGTGTCACGCAATACATAACCGGTGACTAATGAATATATAAAATTGTGAACAGTTATAAAGCGACAAACTTTGAACATCAGAGAAACTTAATGGTAGTGGTAGCCAACAAGTTCAGCATTATAAAGAATGAACAGATGTTGCCCAAACAAACCTCCATGACAGATGTAATTCCAATCAAGTCAACTAGCTTCCTTACAATATCTTGATGCGCCTGAATAGCCAAAAGGACAATATATCAGCCAACAGGAAATTGAAATAAAGAACACATGACTACACATTACTGATAGCCAGTGAGACAACTGATACTAGATTAGCATTATTCCCCATCCTTATCCACATCCCTACATATAACAGGTCACGAGTTACTGTATAGGACTTAACAACATCCCAGTATGCCATAATAATCCTAGCTTTCATAAGTTCTAATGAAATTTCAGATCAAAGACGGTTGATCATTGTGACAATTTCAACTCAATAAACTCAGTTAAAAGCAAGCTCAATGCTACAAGCACATGGCCACTAGATAACCACAGATCATCTAGGCATTCATTATCCCTGTTTCAAAAAATAATTCGCACTTTGGACCCAGCATCAGACTCTTATTCAAGGCCCCATTACCATAATTTCTTTAATGTGTTCCCAATTCAGACACATTGGTAGTTTCAATGGCAACTTCAACCGACACCATAATGAACAATTTGAAAACATAGTAAAACAAACAATTAAAGACTTTGGAGATCATAGGGACTAACCTATAGCAAGTAGGTGCATTCACATGTAATAAAACCATACATGCACTTTCCACGCCAGAACAGGCGGGCTAAAGTCTTGTACTTTTTTTATTTCTAATTTGCACAAGAAACTTAAGTTTTGGTATAAATAGGCCATTCACAAAAGACCAATATACGCAATTGAATGAAGGCTTTTTCAAAGTTCGAGTGAAATTTGTCATATAATGCAAAACTGAAACTAGATGGGAAACATCATATATAGCATAAAAATAACACTAATAAACATATGAAGTTAAATATAGCTTAAGCTTAATTAAATTCGGAACTTAATATTCTGAGTCCAAAGCATAACTTATAAATTTATTTTCTAAAGGAAGGAGAGGCAGAGAATACTTAGGCCAACAAGCTGGACTAAATATCTGCAATAATCATTAATAAAAACATTAAGCAAATCAAAACATTACACGAGAGTTTCAGAGATAAACCTCCTGCCTCACCCAACATTAATGAGATAGACTCAAGAATTGAAAAAAGATAGCACAGTAACAATTCAAGATGCAAGGAATATCCAGCCCACTCTTGGATTCAGCATGGCTTCTCACACCCTCTTCATGAGTTGTGAGTTCTAATTCTCATCAATAGTACTACTACAACGTTATTAGGAGGGTTTGAACCCTTGACCACTATGCTTCTAATTCACACCTTCTAATTCTTTCCCATAGTAGAATGACCTATGCATATCGCTCTGGTTGCCAAAAACCCAAAAACACTAATGTAACAGTAGCCTCACATCAATCTTTTGCACTGCCTTCTAGGTTAGATCTTCTGAAAAAAACACCTTGTCTATTAAGGTTGATTAGATAATATGTCAATCTGATGGCTGTATCTTATTGCACGAAAAACTTATTGTGTAATAACAATAAAGAAAGAACTTACTTGTAAATATTCCATGAAAGGAACTGTCTTGCGTAACAAAAGACATCCAACAACCTAGCACCATAAGAACCTAATAAGTATAAGGCCACAATAATTTGCAAAAGGATATAAACAAGAAAACAATCAAATATATAGGAGTTGAAAAGACTTCCAATTAAATGCTAAGTACAATTCATGGATGATAAAAATTATGCGCTAATAACTAGATTCCAAATCTCAAGATATCAGTACCTTGCTAAAATACCCAGCCAGTAAGTTACTATGGGATGGCTTTGGATCCAAAAAGGAGAACAACAAATCCATTAACTGCCGATAAGCAATATAGTCAGCAATAAAACTTTTCCAAATATATTTTAAGACGAAGGAGCTATTAGGATCTGATTTCTTACTTCCTCATCCTCTACAAGTGTTTTGAGTATGATGTCAACTTCACAGGTAAAAATCTCACAAGCAATAAAAGGAAACCTGTTACAGGTGGTAGTAAAAACATGTAGTCACTATACAACCTCCCCAAACAGAAACTTAGATATATGTTAATTTTCATCAACTTACTTAAATGTTCGCTTCTTTTCAACATCCTCAGGAGCCTCTTCAACAATGTATCTTAACAACTGCTCAACCTGTGCTCTCCCACGTAAACTGAAATAAAAACACAAAACTTCATAAGCTACCAATCGGACTACAAAAACAAGTTGCTCAAACTGCCAAACACACGATACCAAAGCCCAGAGTTGCATCAATATATCAATATCAGTATATATTATAAAATCTGTAAAAAGCAAATATTATTCACAAATCCTGAATAGTTCAGCTAATTCTTCATGCTCCACGCAGTGCATGGGAGGTCAACATGTAGCTCACTCCAATAATCAATGATATTACCATCCAAGCTAATGGAAATCCAATTTAGCCCTTAGAAAAGATATTTCAAGGTTTATCAGACCAAAGTTACGCCAATAGAAGAAATTTCGGGTAGTTACTAACCACATTTCTTCTAAAGAGGTTAAATTTTTTTTATCACCTAAAGGAAATAGGTTTTTTCCCTGTTAGAAGTTGAGAATGATAGAACTGGAAAACTTGTTCGCAACTCATCAATTTGAGCAAATGAACCTAAACTACTATTAAAAAGGGATTACTAAAGTATACCAGCCTCCTTCAAAATCTCATCTCCATAAAGTCAAAATATATAAACATAGATATCAATTCTTGAACTATAAAAATAGCATTCTGGTTTACCACCTAAATGGGATATAACAGAATGCATATTTCAAAGAAATAGACAAGTGACTAAAAATACTACAAATTCTGCTAAGAAAAGTTATGCAAACAAATAAATAAAGTAATGTGCTATAACAGAAGACATCACAAGAGCGTTACAAATTTATAAGGCGACTATTCAGAGCTTTGCATTCTTGAATAATCTCATCCTCATCAAGCAGTTCTTCTAAAGTGAAATTCTCTTTATCCAAAATCGTCTCCACCTGAAATTAAATACACAAAACAGAGTAGATGAAAACATTACACCAACGGGCATCTAATTACACAACAACTTCAATTAAGTTAACACAATCCAAAGTTCCCAAAAATAGAAGTTCAAATTACAAGTCAACCCTACTGGTTATCACAAAACCAGATTGCCTCCAGATAGTTTAAAATATCAAATACTCCTATGTAGTTTATTTTGATACCACTTTGCTATCCTCTGGTACTTTTAATCCTAATTCCAATAGACATCATTGCACAAATATTCATGAGCTATTTCATTGTCGAAGTAAGCTTCGCTTACACTTTTAACAACATCATGACATCTGGCAGCTGGAATTTGAATTAACCAACTTAATCATAGTAATGGCCTTAAAACAATATGAAACAGTTTGTTCAGAAGTCAATTATTCCATGTGCTCACTCACACAAGAAGAAAACCAGATATTTCAGATTTTTTGGCAGCAACCAGATATTTCAGATGAGCTTAGAATACTTGGATATATTTAGTTTTCTCCTACTAATCAAATCTCAGCATATAGACTGCTAATACATCAACTGATTCACAAATTAAATGCACAAAAAGCAATAAATATGTTGACTACCAACCAAATAAAAAAAAAAAAAAAAAGTTACAATTGTAGGTCAAGCAACACAAAAGCATCCATAACCCAGTATTGATAGTCATGGCTTCTTTTTGTTTCCTCACGTTAATTGTTTGTGAAATTCAAAATTATAATTGAAATAGTATAATATCAGAGTTTAATGCATGTGGCGCATTGAAATGCTGTTACATGTGTAGATTCTCAAAATAGTCCAGGAAGTCTAACTCTGTATATTAAAGCTACAACATTGGGATCAACATAAATTTGAGACAATGAGGAAGAGTGAAAAATAAATCATATCACTCAATTCGAAACAGGTAAAGTGATCGTCGCATCTATGGGCCCTCCAAAAGAAACGGCCGAAACTAAAGTCCGTTCCCCCTCTCACATATCCCAGGACCCAAAAAGAAAATCAAAGCGTAGAATAAGACATGAAAATTCCACGCTCAAAAAACACGCATCCAGCACAGCCTCCACAACAACACATCAAATACAACATGATGTTAAAGGGAAAATGAGAAATGGGGCTCCAAATTCAAGCACAGAGACTCACAGGAGACGCTGTGGACAGGCCAGTCATACGCCAAAACATGTTGAATTCTTGAAGAAATGGTTCCTCAGGAACCAAACCGACCACGGATCTGCCAACCCAGAAACCCTAGAGCCTCCCCCCAAAGCTGTGTATGATCAATCGACCAAATACCAGGGCCCAGGGGTGTGATCGAAAGGAAACCCTAGAATCAAAAACGCGAAGATTGAAATCGATCACACGGCAATCAAATCCAGAAATCGCAGAGAGGAAACCAAATCACATTCAAATGCAGCGAAAAGGCTGTTCAGATGTGAAGAGAGGTGAAAAATGAAGCACTGTGACCATACGGCTGAAATATATTTGTCAATCTAAATAAATATCTTATGGTTTTTCCATCCTCCCAATAAATGAATAAAACGATCTTGAGAGGGAAAATTATGATTAACATTAACATTAAATTAAATAAATGGAAAAGATGTTACATGTAATAGGCAACAGTTAAATTGTACTGCTGAGGATCGTCCTGAAATAAATAAACAGCTTTTAAAAAATTAAATAAAATAGATTGTCATGTTGGAAATATTGAAATTCTGCTAATAAAGGATAATAAATTTGACCAGGATGAGTGAAAGGCAATAACCAATTCTGAGAGGTACTAAATTTGGTTGATCCTCCAAAGTTGGAGAATTATTGTCCACTTGCAGGCTTGCTACAATAGCATTCAATTTTTCAACACTATAATCAATTTGACTTGTCATTATTAATAATATCCATGATAAATTATTAATTTGTCATCCTTCCTTATTCGAACAAGTTTTGGGTATTAATGATTTCAACTTATATTTATTGCGATGGTAAAAACTTTTCATGTGGCATACTGTTTATTTCGCATTTATTGTAAAATTCGTTTTTATGTGTGTGTATAATTGAAAATTAGATTTCATACATGCACTGCATAGAATTAAAAGATATAGTAATCACTAATGCTATTTACAAGAAACCGTCCATAAGATCAGTCTTAAGAAATCTTATCACTGGGGTTTTCTTAAAGAATATATATGGAAATGGGATTTTACCAAAGAATGAATTAACTTGTATTATACTTATGCTCCTATGGTTTTGATATGAATGGGGTTAAGTCTTCAAAATACAAGCCATGAATTAAGACAAGTCGAAATAAGCTTTGGATCCTTTTGGATTTAGGGAAGGCCGAATAGAATGTGAAGGGAAGGGATTTATGCCTATCACCTTCTCCTTACAAATGATGGATTGATATTCCTGTAAAGTGGATTATATCACATTGATAGTATTGCAATGTGATGAGTAGAAGATTGAACACGTCTAGTGAAAAGGTTAGCTCTAAGAAAAACATGATAATATTTCTTTTAGCAGAGAATACGTAGCTTGTAGGGATGAGGTTGTCAAGTAACATGGTTTTAAATATTCTTAAAGAGTCTGTTTTGTACTTTTATCTTTTAACAACATCTCGCTGCTAAATCTAAGAAATTGTTCTTGAAAGTTCTTATTAAGCAGCGTGATAGGGGGAAAGAGTTAGCTCATGAATTCGCTCCCATGGCAAGGGATTCTATATTGTGGAGGAGATTTGAAGGGATATGACCTATAGAAGGATGAGGTTTTGACATTATAAGTGGTTGCATGTGAAGCCTCCAAAAATGAGGCATAAGCTAGCATTCCCTCGGGTCTTAAATATAATACTTGTAACACTAACTCCCTAATCCTACTATTAAACACTCACAATTAAACATTAAAACGTTTATATAGCTAACTATGTTAGAAAAAGGAATTAACTTAATAAAATAACTAACATAGTTAGAAAAAGATCTTTCCATAATATTTAGATATTACCTTTTTAATTCAAACCTCAACTCCAATCTCTGTCATTACAATATAATTTTCTTCCCATTATAATAACAGAAAATTACATTATACATGATTAAACTCCACACATCATTCTCAAAATACCATACCATAATAGGTATTATACAATAATTTTCTCCAGAATAATAACAAGGTTCAGCGGAAGCATCATACAAATATGATCTTAAATGTGGCAATACCTCATGTCCTTCTGGTCCAGAGTATCTCACGATATCAGTGAGAAGTTCCCAGATCCTTCCCTTGACCTCCTACTTCGCTCCTAGGACCTGCAAAAGTGAGATCAACGGGGGTAGCCCCAAACGCAACCACTGACTACTCATCTAAGTGCGGTGTGTGCTAGCAAGGTGTCCAGTGGAATACATATATGTATATATACCAGTTCCAACAGCATGCTCAGGTATTCACATATAATGCATATCTTGGTCCCAAATATCTTTCACAGTTTATAAGTACAAAGTAACCAATCCCAAATCATCTCCAAAAATAATATATATCATTAATAATCACAACAACCCAAACGAATCCTAATAGAAGCGTTGGGAAAACATGTGGGACCAGTCGGGACCCTCCACCCGCCCCTGATCACCACGGTACAATTTATGAGAGACTTTCTACCCTCCCTAAATCGTACCACGGATTAGAAGGATCTCCGTCCTTTCTGAATCCGTGAGGGGCGATCTCCCCTCTTACGTCTTTATCTCCTTTATTTCCCATAATATATCAATTAGTCCCTGGGGCGCAACAGGGTACCTCATCACGTGATGGCACAATTTCCAATTCACCGGTGTCACATACACAAATAATTTCTCACAAACAACACATAGATATGCAACACCGCAATCAGGCACCAGGCCTTCCAGTATTTTCAGAATATACATATATATGAAATAGTTTCCAAAATCATATATATTTCGGTTCAGAATATTTCAAATCACAAATTTATGCCATTCCAAAATAATACTCCACAGAACATTTATTATAAAAATATTAATATTCCAAAATCTTATTTCCATATCTCATCAATCATCGATTGATAATCATATCTCAACTGTGATTCAAAATCTCATCTCCATATAACATCATAATTGTCAAATAATAATATTTCAAATTACTTACTAACACTACACACACACATAAACAAGCAGAAAGCGGTTACCTGATAGCTGGCACCAATCTCACAATAGTGCAGCTCCCCCGTGCTAACTCAGTGCAATTCAAGCACTACACAATCATGCATACTACCACAATTAATTATTTATCCAACAATTTTATATGTTGGAAAATAAATTATTTACTACCCTTTCTTTGCCCTTATTTATTTTAAATTTCCAATTTAACATTTATTCTCCCTTTCTATTTCTAAAATTTATCTCTACTCCATTTATACATATATCCAAAATTATTTATCCTTCCAATAACTATTTATAAAAATTCAAGCCTAAATAAAATTAAACCTTACATCCCTAAATTATTTCTCAACCTCAAAAATCCATTATTTAATCCACAATTTATTTTCCAAACCTTAATAAATATCTAAAAATTATTAATTTAACTATAGACCCATCAGATCATCAAAAGTCCTAATTTTCAATATTTCTAAAAATCCAATAAATTCCAATAATTAAGAAAAACCTCCCACAATGAAAAATATACTTAGAAAAACTCATAATCGAAGTCTAAGCTTCAATTTATTAATTTTAGGACTCCCAAAAATTACCAATTTAGACAAGGTCTAATTTTTCAAGTATAACAAATCGAAAAACTAATGATATAGAAAGGTAGAGGAGACTTACAGGATTCCAAAAATGTGCTTAGTTGGCCAAAAAGCTTACTATTCCTATACTAACAGACTCTAATAAGTCTATTAATAGGAATATATATGGTGGAAAGAGAGAGCAAGAGAGAGAGAGATAGACGAGAGAGAAAGAAAGAAGGAAAGAAAATGAAAGAATGAAGAAGGAAGCAGTGTGCGTGTGTTTATATATAATTGTGAAATAATAAAATAATAATATAATATAATAATAATATATTATATTAATAATATAATATAATATATATAAATAGTAGTTGAATGTGATTGGTTGAGGAAATAATAATTGATGCACAGTAAAAGTTTCTGGCGAGGAAAGGAGTGTCGGCAGAGTGGACACTATACTACTGGGCCCTAAAATTCTTAAATAAGATATTTCTTTTGAATAAAAAATTTTCTTTTCACTCTCAAAATTTTCCAATAATATCATTTATTTATTTCCTCCTATATTAACCTCTTTTGAGTCTAAAAATAATCTCTCCCAAAATTATTATGGTCCATATAAGGGAGAAACTAGGCCTTTAACATGCTGTAAAATACCTCAAAATCCTTCAAATATTCTCATAATCTATTATTTATCATTAATCAATACCTATTTACCCTCACAAATCCTCAATTAATTTTCAGGATGTTACAACTCTCCCCACCTTTTAAGAATTTTGTCCCCAAAATTCTGCTAACATGACCCCAAAACAAGCAAACACAACACATACAACGTATAAAATCACTCAATAAACGGAACTTACCCAAGGAATAGATAAGGGTACTCTCGTCGCATGCGCTCCTCGGTCTCCCAAGTAGCATCCCCTGGGGTCATACCTCTCCAAAACACCTTAACTAGTCTAATCGTTTTATTCCTCAATTGCTTATCCTTAACGTCTAAAATCTTTTCCGGCTCAGCTTTATATGTCAAGTTTTCTCTCAACTCGACCTCCTCAGGCTCAATCACATGCGAAGGGTCTGGATGATATTTCTTCAACTGAGAAACATGAAAAACATCATGAAGATTCGATAATTGCAGAGGCAATGCCACCCTATATGCCACTGATCCGACCCGTTCAATGATATCGAACGGACCCATAAACCGGGGAGTAAGCTTCTTAGCTCTAATGGACCTCCCAATACCCGTAGTCGGAGATACCCGAAGAAAAACATGATCCCCAACACTGAACTCTAACGATCTACGTCGTTTATCTGCATAGCTCTTCTGCCGACTATGTGCAGTCAATAGCCGCTGGCGAATCAACTTAATCTTCTCTGTCGTCTGATCCACAATATCTGGGCCAATAATAGCCCTCTCGCTAAGCTCTGTCCAACAAATTGGCGACCGGCACTTCCGACCATATAGAGCCTCATAAGGCGCCATCTGAATACTCGAATGATAGCTGTTGTTATAGGCAAATTCCGCCAATGGAAGATGTCTATCCCAACTGCCTGGTAGCTCCAAAGCGCACGCCCTGAGCATATCTTCCAAAGTCTGAATCGTCCTCTCAGTTTGACCATCGGTCTGAGGATGATACGCAGTATTGAACTTGAGCTTCGTACCCAAAGCCGTCTGTAAAGACCTCCAAAACTCAGAGGTGAATCATGGGTCTCGATCTGAAATAATACTCTCGGGAATCCCATGAAGCCTGACGATCTCATTCACATACATCTGAGCTAATCTAGTCAAAGGATAATTAATCCTGATCGGAAGAAAATGAGCGGACTTAGTCAAACGGTCCACGATAACCCAAATCGAATCGTGACCAGACTGAGTTAAAGGCAAGCCAACCACGAAATCCATCGAAATACTGTCCCACTTCCATTGTGGAACCTCAATACTCTGCAATAGGCCACCTGGCCGCTGATGTTCGATTTTCACCTTCTGACAGGTCAGACACTTCAAGACAAATTTAGTCACATCGGACTTCATCTTAGGCCACCAATAAACTCTTTTTAAATCATTGTACATCTTGGAAACGCCAGGATGCATCACATAACTGCTCCTATGAGCCTCCTCAAGAATAGCCTTCTTGATATCTTCATTATCCGGAACACATACTCTTTTCCTAAATCTCAGAATACCTTAATCACCCAGATCATAATCTGGATAGACACCACTATCAAGCTTTTCCCGGATCTCCTTCAAATGACTATCCTGATCCTGAGCCACTCTTAAATCCTCGAAGAACCCAAACTGGCCAACAATTGCTCCCAAAAATGCAATTGACCTTTCTGCCCCAACATGAATGACACGACAATCACTAAAAGAAAACTGCTCTCCCACACTTAAGGAAGACATATGTACTGATTTCCGGTTAAGGGCATCAGCAACCACATTTGCCTTTCCCGGATGATACTTAATTTCAAACTTATAATCCTTAATTAGCTCCATCCAACGACGCTGCCTATTATTCAATTCCTTTTGATTCATAAGATATTTCAGACTCTTATGATCACTGAACACCTCAAACTGTGCCCCCATCAAATAATGTCGCCAAATCTTCAAAGCAAAAACAACTGCTCCCAGCTCCAGGTCATGAGTCGGGTAATTTTCCTCATGCGGTCTCAATTGCCTAGATGCATACGCAATAACCTTACCATTCTGCATCAAGACACAGCCCAAACCCATGAAGGATGCATCTGTATACAACTCATATGGCTGACTTGGATCCGGCAATGTCAACACAGGTGCAGTCGTCAACCGGGTCTTAAGCTCCTGAAATGCTGACTCACACCGATCAGTCCAGATGAAAGGCCTATCCTTCTTGGTCAAATTAGTCAAAGGTCTCGCAATCTGCGAAAATCCCTGAATAAATCGACGATAATACCCGGCTAGTCCAACAAAACTCCTAACCTCTGTCACTGACTTAGGAGACTCCCACCGCAAAACTGCCTCAACTTTACTTGGATCAACCGCAACTCCCTCAGCAGATACCACATGCCCTAGAAACTTTACCTCCTTGAGCCAAAACTCACATTTAGAAAGTTTGGCATAAAGCTTATGATCTCTTAGAACTCGCAGGATAGAATACAAATGCTCCCGATGCTCTTCTTCACTCTTGGAATAAATTAAAATGTCATCAATAAACACCACTACAAACTTATCTAAATATGGCCGAAAAATTCTATTCATATAATCCATAAACACAGCAGGGGCATTGGTGAGCCCAAATGGCATCACCAGAAACTCATAATGGCCATATCTCGTCCTGAATGCAGTCTTAGGGACATCCTCCGCTCTAACTCTCAACTGATGATACCCAGACCTAAGATCAATCTTGGAGAAAACCGAAGCTCCTGCCAATTGATCCAACAAATCATCTATCCTAAGCAACGGATATTTATTCTTGATGGTCACTTTATTCAATTGCCGATAATCGATACAGAGCCGCATGCTACCATCTTTCTTCTTTACGAACAAGACTGGGGAACCCCAAGGCGATCCGCTAGGCCTGATAAAACCTTTATCCAGAAGTTCTTCAAGCTGCTTCTTAAGCTCTACTAACTCCGACGGAGCCATCCGATATGGAGCCTTAGAGATTGGGCCCGTGCCCGGCTCTAATTCAATGGTAAACTCTACCTCCCTTTCGGGAGGGAGTCCACGCATATCATCGGAAAATACCTCTGGGAAATCTCTAACTACATCCACCTGATCAATAGAGATCTCGCCCTCCTCCTTAATGGAGAAGAAAACCATAAAGGCCTCACAGCCTTTTCTCACACACCTCTTTACACGAGCCGCAGATAGTAACATCGGCGCACTAGATGACTCAGCATAAGACACAATCTTATCCTTACAATGCAAGACTACATTATTTTCCTCTAACCAATCCATACCAATAATCACATCAATTCCCCTCAAGGGCAAACAAACTAGATCAATTTTTGATTTACGGCCTTTAAACCATAAATCCAGATTTTTGCATGCTAAAGCAGTGTCAAATTTAGCACCCGCAGGGGTAGACACACGCATATTATATGGCATAACAGATAACTCGAAACTAAGCCTCCGAGTACAATCAAAAGAGATAAAAGAATGCGACGCACCAGAATCAAACATCACATTAATATCATGACCATGAATAGAGACCGTACCTCGAATCATATTAGGAGACATCCCTGCCTCCTCAGCTGATGTAGCATAAACTCTACCCTGAACTAAAGGGCGACTGGGCTGAGCTATTGGCTGTTGCATATTCTGGCCCCCATTTGGGCAGTACCTGATCGTATGCCCAATACGACCGCATCCAAAACATCTATAGCAGGCTCCCTGGTGATACTTACCACACTTGCTACAAGGACCAGCTACACTAGGATTTGACTGAACTGACTCTCCATAAGTCACCTGGCTGCCTCCTCTCGACTGACCTTCTGAACCAAATCTCCACGGGGCTGAATCCTGACGACCCCTACCTGACTGGCCACGCCCAAAACCACCAGACTGTCCTCTACTATGGCTACCATACTGACCACGACCATAGCTACCTGACTGACCACGGCCATGGCTCCCTGAGTGACTCTTCCTTCCAGAGCCACTAGAACTGCTACTATCACTTGCTCCAAATTTCTTACTAATACCTCCCGTCGGCCCAAAGGAATGAGAAGGCCTACTCAGGAAGGGCTGAAAAGGTCTACCATAACTCTGATGGCCGAGACCTGGACCTCCAGTATACTTAACTGTCACCGCAGCTGCCTCCCTCATCATGCGATCCGCAATCCTCAGCTTCTCACATGCTTCTTCAACATTCTTACATTTCTTATCATGCACATGCAATCTCAAATCAGGTCTGGCCTTCTCAAATAACTGATCTATACGCCACTGAGGGTCGTCCTGACGCTGCAGGAACGAAATATAGCGAGATAACTCTAAAAAAGTAGCAATATACTGATCCACTGACATCCCACCTTGCTTGAAATAATAAAAAGCATTATCCTTCTCCTTCCTAAGAGAATGAGGGAAATGATATCCCAAGAACTTGTTCTTAAACTTATCCCAGGTCATCAAGGAATCATCTCCACATACACTCTGCCACCAAATCAAAGCTTTTCCTTCCAAGAGGAGAATAGCAACCATCGCTTTCTGATAAGGGTTACAGACCACAGCTGCAAATATGGCCTCCAATCTTTTAATCCAAGCCTCTGCCTCGAAAGGATCCTGACTTTCACTAAAATGCTTGGGATGATGACGATCAATTTTCTTCCATACCTTTTCAGTACTCAAGTCCTCCGGGCGAGGATAAACTAATTCCTCTTTATCATTAACTTTAGAGAACTCCCCCTGCCTTTCTGATTCATCACCTTTATTAGTCTGAGCCTGAAAATCTGCTTTCAATTTTGCTAACTTTTCCTTATTTTCTTTATTTATTGCTGCGACCTTTTGTTTCATCTCCGCTTCAAATTCTTTTCTTATTTTGGCTATTAGCTCGTCATGCTCTTGGTTTGCAGGCTGCTCATTTCCTGTACCATTTCCTGCACCTGATCCCCTAGTACGAACCACACTTTCATTCCCTGTACTATTTCCTGCACCTGATCTCCTAGTACGAGCCATACTTTCCACCCACCTACGGATGGAAGTTACACCTATTAAAAACAATCATATAATAGGAAACATACAAAGGGAAAGGATCGGAAAAGTATTGCCACAATATCACTAATGCAAGTGTAAGGCATGACTGACACAACAAGAAACATGCAAAACACCTTTCCAGGTCTTATACCATGAAACTGATACCAACTGTAACACTAACTCCCTAATCCCACTATTAAACACTCACAATTAAACATTAAAACGTTTATATAGCTAACTATGTTAGAAAAAGGAATTAACTTAATAAAATAACTAACATAGTTAGAAAAAGATCTTTCCATAATATTTAGATATTACATTTTTAATTCAAACCTCAACTCCAATCTCTGTCATTACAATATAATTTTCTTCCCATTATAATAACAGAAAATTACATTATACATGATTAAACTCCACACATCATTCTCAAAATACCATACCATAATAGGTATTATACAATAATTTTCTCCAGAATAATAACAAGGTTCAGCGGAAGCATCATACAAATATGATCTTAAATGTGGCAATACCTCATGTCCTTCTGGTCCAGAGTATCTCACGATATCAGTGAGAAGTTCCCAGATCCTTCCCTTGACCTCCTACTTCGCTCCTAGGACCTGCAAAAGTGATATCAACGGGGGTAGCCCCAAACGCAACCACTGACTACTCATCTAAGTGCGGTGTGTGCTAGCAAGGTGTCCAGTGGAATACATATATGTATATATACCAGTTCCAACAGCATGCTCAGGTATTCACATATAATGCATATCTTGGTCCCAAATATCTTTCACAGTTTATAAGTACAAAGTAACCAATCCCAAATCATCTCCAAAAATAATATATATCATTAATAATCACAACAACCCAAACGAATCCTAATAGAAGCGTTGGGAAAACATGTGGGACCAGTCGGGACCCTCCACCCGCCCCTGATCACCACGGTACAATTTATGAGGGACTTTCTACCCTCCCTAAATCGTACCACGGATTAGAAGGATCTCCGTCCTTTCTGAATCCGTGAGGGGCGATCTCCCCTCTTACGTCTTTATCTCCTTTATTTCCCATAATATATCAATTAGTCCCTGGGGCGCAACAGGGTACCTCATCACGTGATGGCACAATTTCCAATTCACCGGTGTCACATACACAAATAATTTCTCACAAACAACACATAGATATGCAACACCGCAATCAGGCACCAGGCCTTCCAGTATTTTCAGAATATACATATATATGAAATAGTTTCCAAAATCATATATATTTCGGTTCAGAATATTTCAAATCACAAATTTATGCCATTCCAAAATAATACTCCACAGAACATTTATTATAAAAATATTAATATTCCAAAATCTTATTTCCATATCTCATCAATCATCGATTGATAATCATATCTCAACTGTGATTCAAAATCTCATCTCCATATAACATCATAATTGTCAAATAATAATATTTCAAATTACTTACTAACACTACACACACACATAAACAAGCAGAAAGCGGTTACCTGATAGCTGGCACCAATCTCACAATAGTGCAGCTCCCCCGTGCTAACTCAGTGCAATTCAAGCACTACACAATCATGCATACTACCACAATTAATTATTTATCCAACAATTTTATATGTTGGAAAATAAATTATTTACTACCCTTTCTTTGCCCTTATTTATTTTAAATTTCCAATTTAACATTTATTCTCCCTTTCTATTTCTAAAATTTATCTCTACTCCATTTATACATATATCCAAAATTATTTATCCTTCCAATAACTATTTATAAAAATTCAAGCCTAAATAAAATTAAACCTTACATCCCTAAATTATTTCTCAACCTCAAAAATCCATTATTTAATCCACAATTTATTTTCCAAACCTTAATAAATATCTAAAAATTATTAATTTAACTATAGACCCATCAGATCATCAAAAGTCCTAATTTTCAATATTTCTAAAAATCCAATAAATTCCAATAATTAAGAAAAACCTCCCACAATGAAAAATATACTTAGAAAAACTCATAATCGAAGTCTAAGCTTCAATTTATTAATTTTAGGACTCCCAAAAATTACCAATTTAGACAAGGTCTAATTTTTCAAGTATAACAAATCGAAAAACTAATGATATAGAAAGGTAGAGGAGACTTACAGGATTCCAAAAATGTGCTTAGTTGGCCAAAAAGCTTACTATTCCTATACTAACAGACTCTAATAAGTCTATTAATAGGAATATATATGGTGGAAAGAGAGAGCAAGAGAGAGAGAGATAGACGAGAGAGAAAGAAAGAAGGAAAGAAAATGAAAGAATGAAGAAGGAAGCAGTGTGCGTGTGTTTATATATAATTGTGAAATAATAAAATAATAATATAATATAATAATAATATATTATATTAATAATATAATATAATATATATAAATAGTAGTTGAATGTGATTGGTTGAGGAAATAATAATTGATGCACAGTAAAAGTTTCTGGCGAGGAAAGGAGTGTCGGCAGAGTGGACACTATACTACTGGGCCCTAAAATTCTTAAATAAGATATTTCTTTTGAATAAAAAATTTTCTTTTCACTCTCAAAATTTTCCAATAATATCCTTTATTTATTTCCTCCTATATTAACCTCTTTTGAGCCTAAAAATAATCTCTCCCAAAATTATTATGGTCCATATAAGGGAGAAACTAGGCCTTTAACATGCTGTAAAATACCTCAAAATCCTTCAAATATTCTCATAATCTATTATTTATCATTAATCAATACCTATTTACCCTCACAAATCCTCAATTAATTTTCAGGATGTTACAATACTTATTTGAGGTGTTAGTCTTGGTACTAATTATAGGACATGATTATAATTTTTGTCATTTTTCCCATATTATCCCTATTAGAGCTCCTTCTACAATAATCAAATAAGAGATGGGGAATGGAATAAGAGAAGATGATTGGGATGTTTTAGAGAAGAAGAAAAAGCATACTATACCAATTAACATAACTAACATCTTTAATTTAATCAAATTAATTAAACAAGTCCTACATTTAGGACCGGAAGGAGTAAAATTGATAATAGGGTTAATATAACTTTTGGTTCTTGAACTTTAAAATTTTTTGTTTTGGTCCCTGAACTTTCAGTAATTTTGATATTGGTCCCGCAGGTTAAAAAAAACCTCAAAAAAAAAATTAAAGTTGAGGGACCAATACCAAAATTACGGAAAGTTAAAGGAAAAATACCAAAATTAACAGAAAGTTCAGGGACCAAAACCAAAAATTTCAAAGTCCAGGGACCAAAACCAAAATTGACCGAAAGTTCAGGGACCAAAACCAAAAATTTTAAAATTCAATGACCAAAACCAAAATTGAGTGAAAGTTCAGGGACCAAAAGTTATATTAACCCTTGATAATACTTGTTTCATTGTAGATTATGTAATATCTATTTGAGAGTAAAGTTTTGAAGTGTCAAAGCAAATAAGTCATAAATGCAAGACAAATTTTCCTAACACGATTATATAAAAGATGTTAGCTGAATTAGGTAACATGACACAATTTTTTTGCAACACTTTAATCATCTTTCTTATTTTCTTTTCTCCTCATATTAATTGATTATTATTGAGAGAATATCAATTAAATCAACTTTGAGAAAGTTTAACAAAAATTTATAAACACGTACTCCATTTAGAAACAATATCAACTCCATTGTATATTAAAGATCCTATGGAGTAATATTAAAGTGATGATTTGCTAATTGTGAGACTAATTAATAATTATGTCACTTTAGCAAGGAGGGGGGGTGAAGAGACTAATTAATAATTACGGGTATGTTTGGATTGCCGTTGGAGAAGTGACTTTTTTTCAGAATGACTTTTTTTAGAAGTGACTTTTGGATAAAAGTTAAATTGTGTGAAGTGATTTATGTTTGGATTTGTGATGATAGAAGTGACTTTTTTTCAATCTGACTTTTAGAAACATGTTTGGATGATTATATTGAAAAGCACTTTTAGATGAAAAATTACTAAAAAGTAAATAATACATATCTAATATACATATATTCTTATTAAAGGCTTAGTTTCTCCCTTATTTTCAGGAAACTAATTTTAAAAAATAATATTTTTAGCTCAAAGAAGTATATTGTGGGAGAAAGTAGTTAAAATTTTTATGATAAATTTTTGGAGATAAAAAGAAAATTTTAGATTAAAAGAAATTATCTTATTTGAGAATTTTAGAGGTCTAACAGTCTAATTTTCCTACCCACTTTATTAAATAATACATAACAAAAGGTGTGGGACCCACTAGAAGTCAGAAGTCAGAAGCCAAAAGTCACTTTTTTTTGCTTCCGACTTTTCACGTTGCAGAAGTCATTTTGGACCAAAAATCATTCTGAAAATAAGCTAAACCAAACATAATTTTTTTTTCCAAAATGACTTTTCTCATCTGCAACAACGTGCTTATTGGCCTCCAACGTGCAATCCAAACATGCACTACGTCACTTTAGCAAGGAGGGGGTGAAGATAAAGTGGCACGGTTTCACAGAAGAACAATCTCCTTCACATTGTTAGGTTTATACACCCATCCGATGAATGAACGAGTGGATAGTGATATTGGGGAGCTGAATGCAACGAGAATGGAAGAGACTACAAGCACAAAAACACAAGGATTCATGCGGCTAGCAAGTAGGTGGGGAATTATCAAGTTCTACAAATATAAGCAACATGATTGGTTGTTCATCCATGTGTATGAGGTGCGGAGTGATCGAATAGAATCTGCTACATGTGCTTCATTGATAGCTAAGCATTTTTAGCACGAGTTGCTGAATTTCTTCTTTGTGAGGGGGTGGCATACCATTTTTAGGGTAGGGGCCCACATGATATGAAATTAAAGGAATGTATGTGATAGGTGATTGTTTGAGAGGGATCTCAAGTTTGCCTCAAGCTCCAATAAGATACATTTTTAAGGTATGCAAGGGAAGTAAATGCAATTTTAGTTAAAAAAGCACTACCGTTGCTAGTTTAGAAATGATGGCCTATTAATAGATCAACACATCTCAATTGTAAAACTTTTAACTTTCTTTTGAAGTTTGCCTCAAGTTCCAAATGGATACATTCTAAACTATCTTATTCCTCTAATTTTACATCAAATTTTAATTCGGTTGTTTAAATTTATAAAGTATATTTTAATCCACTAATCTTAATATAATTAATATCTTATAACATAAATTGCCAACTCAACAGATTTAGATAGTGATTTTGCAATATATGTTGACAAAACATGCTTAAATTTTAAGATATAAAAATGGTTATATCAAATAATTAAAATTTAGAGATGTTTTGTTATCATTTAACAAAAGAGGCGCCAGTTAAAGTTGTCAAGTCAGCATTCTTAATCAGCTAAGACTGTGTTAAGTTAATGAGACAAAAAATCTACTTTATAAACTTGAAGACTTTAAATAAAACTTAAAATAAACTTAGATGATCATAGATATATTTTTGTGTATGATGTTTAAACGAAGAAATAACAAATCAGTAGAAAAGACCTTTGGCCATTTCAAGCTCCTGAAATTGACATTACACTATACTCACTTGTGGAAATTTACACTCTAAACTTAGGCCCCATGACGATCCTTCCTAATCTTTAAAACAAAAATTAGGCAAAATAATATTTAAAATGAGGAATAGTGTTTGGGCCGAAGTCCAATTTATATTTTGTTTATGTAAGAGCCCAATTAATATGAACACCAGACAGACGCATAATTGACATAAAATAGAAGAAAAATGAAAACGAAAACGAAATCTTCTGAGTCAGTTCCGATTTCTGAGTTCCGACTTCCGAGTTATAGCGTTTTCTCTTCGTCTCAGCCCTAATCGAAGACGCTAGAGAGTTGAGACCTCTCTCCCATTTCTGTAAAGGGACCATCTTTTTTCCTTCACGCTTTTTCTCTTAAGTACCCACTGAGACAATGAATCATTTCACGTTTCTGTAGCAGCTCGAAGAAGTGGTTCCACTTGGGGGGGATCTTACCCACAGATTGGGCTTCAATACATTCGAATTCCTAGGATTTCACGAAATTCTGATAAAGGGGTGTAAGAATGTTGGGTGGGCTATATGGAGACCTCCCTCCACCTTCATCCGCCGAAGAAGAGAAACCCAATAACACCAATGTATGGTCAAGCAGCACAAAGATGGCTCCTTCAACCCTTCGCAAGCCAGTTTTCGCGCCTCCTCAGACAATTCTTAGAACCCAGAACAAGCCCAAAGGCGTCAATTCTTCAGCCCCCAAAACAGTGACTTCTACGCCGGTGACGGTGGTGCCTGATGATGCAATACAGCCTGCTCTTGTGGGTGTGCAATCGACGGTGATGGAGGAGTATGACCCGGCGAGGCCGAATGACTATGAGGAGTATAGGAGGGAGAAGAAGAGGAAGGCTAGGGAGGCAGAGATGATGAAGGAGATTGAGAGGAGAAGGCAGGAGGAGGAGGAGAGGGAAAAGAGGGAGAAAGAGGAGAGGGAGAGAGAATATGGAGATTCAAGGTTGAACATTTCTGGGGAGGAAGCATGGAAAAGGCGTGCGGCTATGAGTGGGGCAGTGCCAAGATCTCCATCACCACCGCCTAATGGGGATGGATTTACTATTGGGAAGTCAGAGACAGGTGGTTTGGGGGTTGGTGCTGGTGGGCAGATGACGGCAGCTCAGAGAATGATGGCAAAGATGGGATGGAAGGAGGGGCAAGGGCTTGGGAGGCAGGAGCAGGGGATTACTACTCCGTTGATGGCGAGGAAAACAGATAGACGAGCTGGGGTCATTGTGAATGCTAGTGACAATAAGCCGGAGAAGAAGTTGAAGAGTGTGAGTTTCAATGGGCCACCTACGCGGGTGCTGCTTCTTAGGAACATGGTATGCTTATTTTGACTTAAGTTCTGAGTCTTGAATTTGGTAAGAAAAGATACCGTTTGTGGATTAATTTGTGTCCTGGTTGGTTTTAGTGCTTATGCAACTTAATACGGTTCAACATTTCCTTAATCTTATTCACGATTGGTTCATTAGCCATTTCTGTGGCTGATGTCGATATAACTATCCTTCATTACCACTGATTTAGTATTTGTGTTTACACTGCCTTGTTTTGAAATACCCTCTAAACAACTTTTACTGTAACAATCATGTGCTAATTCTATATTTAAAGAATTAGAGACCATTTTTTTTTTGGCTCAATATGATTCATATTTATGTTTTGCTTCTCGTAAGCTGCCAAGTCAAAATTGATGTGTGCCAATTTGTTTGCATAACTTTGCGCTGTATGGCCTTCTAATTGTATTTCACCTTGGTGTTCAATGTGAAGGTGGCTTTATCATGAATCATGAAATGATGATGCGGTATAGTCATGTGAAATGAACTAGAAATATATACTGAACTGAGGCTTACTTCTGCACAATCAGCCTGTTCTATTTATTTGAAATGATTTTTCACTTAGTAATAGATTCTGGTGTCTGAAAATTCATATTCTAAATTTAATTACATTGTCTTTCCGAGATGCCATGTATAATGCCAGCTATATAGTGGACAAAGAGTCGTTTAGGTTGGTTTCTTCATAGTGGTCTGATCGTCGTGGAGGTTATCCTTTGGCTAGTCACTGCCCCTACCTCTGGTTTTATCTTGTTCAAAGGAAATCTTGAAGTTGTATAGTCGTTGGCTATTTTCTCCTGCATCAACTTCTTTGCACGATCAAGGATTGTATTCAGTCAATTGAATAATTTAAATGTTCATTGTCCTAGTTCGATGCCTTGTAAGTTTGACCATTCTAATTGTGATCACGTCTGGGCCGTTAAATTTGTGTTGACTTGTTGATTAATATATCAATATATGCCTGTTATATCCCTTTGCCTTAGTGATGTTTGATAATTCATGCCTTTTGTTCTGATTCTTTGTTCTGGTGGTTACATGATTTGTGTTCCCAAACGTTTTCTTCTTTTTTCTTATATTGGTTCTGGGTAACTATGTAATCCATTGAAAATGAGGCAAACACGTGTACTTTTTATCACATGAAGAAAGACATGGATGAATCACCTGCTTTACTGCAATAGTTTTTTTAACCCCTGCTTTGTGTGGCTAGATGTGTTGATCACATGATCAAATTTGTGCTTTTTGTATTGAAGATTAGCTCATAACTTGTAACTTGTAACGATTTAACGGCTGCTGTTTCCATCACAAATCTCAAAGTTTAAAACTTTGGAAGGAAACCAAGAGAGTCAGCCTTGGTAGTTATACTCTGGAAATGCAATTAGTAATTTTTATGAATGGTATTTTGTTATTTTCCCCCGAATGCCTATATGCTTGCGTGAGTGCATGGCTTTGATTTGTTATGAAATGATCTATGCTGTTAAAAGCCCAATGGTGATTTGCATCAGTTCAGCCTATACATGTATTTGGGGTGTCTGTACTTTGTGGATTATGCATGACATTAATTTTACTTCCTTCATGAAGGTGGGTCCTGGTGAGGTAGACGATGAGCTTGAAGATGAGGTGGGATCAGAATGTGCCAAGTATGGTACTGTTACTCGGGTCCTGATATTTGAGATAACAGAGCCTAACTTCCCCTCCGATGAAGCCGTCAGAATCTTTGTGCAATTTGAGAGGTCCGAAGAAACAACTAAAGCCATTATTGATCTTGATGGTAGGTACTTTGGAGGTAGAGTGGTGCGAGCCTCATTTTATGATGAAGAGAGGTTTGGTAAGAATGAATTGGCTCCAATGCCAGGAGAAGTCCCTGGCTTTTTCTGAAACAAGAGAGATTTTACCTGTGATGTACTCGGAGAATTTGTTAGTGACAGCCATGAAAACTTGATGGAAGTGAGTTTTGCTCTTTACTTGTGGTAAGTAGGCACCAATCTGTGAAGAAAAAAAATGGTGTTTGTAAAAGCTACATAGGGTTGTTGTTGCCTAAGGAATGAGTGAAATCCCAAAAACGGTGCGAGTTCCTCATTAATGATAATTGGGATTGATTGCTCCTAAATATTGTTTTGAGACGGATCTCTTGTGTAATAATGAAAAGAAAGAAGCTATCTAAAAAGCGAGATTTTACCTTTGAGGTGTCTACAATTCAGCGGAGGGTTAGTCTCCACCTGTCGGGTGGGGGATACCTTGCTGTTTCATTAAAAAAAAAAGCAAGATTTTACCAGTGGAGAAAGGACTCTTAAGGAAAGCCCACAACTGCACAATGCAAATTCAGAATTCTACATTGCAAGATAGAGGTGTTTCGGGAAAGTGGGAAGTAGTTTCCCTTATTTCGTCAGTTGAAGATTTACAATATATATAGGGATGTTACATTTTTGGTTGGACAATTAGTTATGTTAGTTTTTGCCCCCATACTCATATATCTCATAAACTCGTGTGTCTACCGCATTTGGAAGAAAAGGAGTTATACACTTGTTCGATATCTCCGATACCTTTTGCTTCAACGGTTTTCGGCTTTTCACCGAGGTTTAGTCATCTTTTGTGAGGCGTAGCTCGTAAGAGTCGTACATTTATTAGCTTTGGCACCTTGACTGGTTCATGGCAAAACGTACCGTTTTTTTTAGACCATAGGACATCTCTCTGATTTTGATGACGAGGTCCTCTTTGTATCAATGTTACTTTTTTTGGCAAATGCTTTCTACGGGATGAAATTAAGATAAAAATGAATTAGAATTATGTGATTTATGTTTTAAAGTATTTTATAAAAATGTGAAAGTGGCATAAATTTTTTTAGTGATATGCTTAAAAGTTGATATCAGAATGTTGGAAACATAAAGAAAAGCTTTAAATTCAGAAGTTTCATAAGGTTTTGAGCAAAATTTCATTGTTTCTACCGTCGATGTCAAACATACATGTTTTTCATCCAATCAGTTTTGGTTTTTTTGTTGGCGCCAACTATAATTTGAGGTTTCCTAGTGCTCATGCTGTTGATTTAGGAGGACAGTGGACTGTGTTATCTACTTGGTGTGTTTTATGGGAATGGAGGCAGGTTTGTGAGATTCGATGGTGACAAGTGGCAAGTAATAAAACTTGCCTACACATTACAAAGAAGTGTAAAAACCACAGCTTTCATTTTGAAGGATAAGACAAGTGGCAAGTAATAATACTTGCCTACGCAATTACAAATAAGTATGAAAACCAGAGCTTTCATGTTGAAGGATACTCTTACTCATATATGAGGATAATTTTTTGTCTTTTGGAAAGGTATTATAATTCTTATCAATGTTGATTGGAGGAAGAGGATCATTGTCTTATATGAGGGAAGATGTAATGTCTTCCCCTCTCACTGTTATGCAAGAGTTCAAAAATATACTATCATTCTCCGAACTAGCCCACTCTCATGCATAGGATAATAATCCTGTGATTCCAAGTACTTCTGTGCGTCTTCTAAATCCAACTATTAACAGTATTGGTTGGACCATTATTCTTCATAGAGTCAAGAATAACCGTGTTACTCTGTGACATTCTTGGATACGCCTCCATAGTCAATCACTACAACATTTTAAGTGGATTTGAAGACAGGTAGGGGGCCGCTTGTTTAATTTCAAGTGTCTTTGTTAATTTCTCTGTTGGATTGTAAAATCCTCCTTATTTTCATTTGAGATCTTTCTCTTCAGTTTTTAACTTCAATCAAGCAAATCACCCAAATAGACAGCAAGAGGAAAGGAGGTAGAAATACAATCTTGGAAGATATTATAGCTTTTTTGTCCCTTTTTACCGGTTTAGATGTTGTAGTTGTTATGTACTTTTAATTTTTATTATTAATCTCATTTGACCTATTATCAGGAAAAATAAAAACTACAGCTTTTTTGTGCAAGACCCTGGCATTGTTATGTTGGAGATGGCTATGAAAAATAAATGAAACACATCAGGAACTCATTCTTCGACTCAACAGATGTGAACGTTCCTAAGTTTACAGGAGCTAAGAGCAGAGGCACATTCCTAGAAATTGTTAAGTCAAACTTGCTCTTAAGTAACTGATCAGTGGCAAAAAGGAGGAGGAGACCCCATCAGTGCAGGCGGGATATTTTTTTTTCAGTCTCTCAGGGAACCTTATTTTGCTCCTCCGTGAATCCAACGGTCCACGTGGGAGGGGATCATAATGGAGGTTGGTGGAGATAGGGTGTTTTGCGTCATATAGAGAAGGCGTGGCAGTGTCAATTGCATGTCCCTCTCATTCATACCACCCATCACCTTCATCATCTTATGTATCAAACTGGGTTACACTGCAACTTTGACCTTCCTCTTTTACTACTTCAATGAATCAATGTCATCACACCTCTTTAACTTTTTTTTTCTTTTTGTACTGGAGCCATCACACCTCTTTAACAAAGTACATTTAAACATCATTATTGCTTTAAACACCAACAGCGTTCAAATGGAGCAATATTGATCCGTACATTAAATCTAAAGTATCGTCAGGGACATTATTGTTTTATTAAGTCAATACTTTTGAAGCAAATTTGTGCTCTCACTCGTATAAAATTAAAATGTATTACTTTAGTAATCTATTTTTTTTAATTACTGTTGCTTGTTTTGAAAACGGTTTTGTTATGAAACCTGAAGGCGGATTCTAACTAATTACAAAAAGAAAAACGGGATGGCGAAAAAAATATCAAATCCTAAAATATTTTCATTAGGCAAACTAAAATATTATAACTATCTTGCACATTTTGTATCAAGTCAAAGTTATGTCAAGACCAGTAAATTTCTTCACAGTGATAAACTTAAAATTGAATTTTAACTTTAATTTCCAAGAGAAATTGTAGCTTTAGAATTTATATTTATAATTTGCAATATAAAAATTAATTTGATAATTTGTTGTATATATAGTTATATACACGTACGTATGTGTGTATGTAACTGTAGATGCAGTTGTTGCATCAAATCTAATGACCAAATGCCTGTTGGTTCTGGCTAAAATTTTCATATTATACACATAAATATTCCTCTCAGTCCATTTTTACAAACTTCAATTACTTATTTCTTGTAAAATCTCAAAATTACTCCAAATAAAAGTCATCACATAGTGTATAAAAAAAAAGTCATTAAATAGAAAGAATTAATCTACTCTAAAGAAAAACCAAATGCATGTATAAATAGAACTTCTTGCATGATCTATAATTTCTACTTCATAAGCAAGCATTGATCATTTGGGCATTTCAAGATCCGGTCTCTCATCAACCACTTCATTAGCGGAATAATCGGGAAAGGCATCCGGATAAGTTGCCGAAATTTTCGACTTCATGCTTCTGTCAGAGGGTGAACCAAGCAATATTTTGATTTTATTAGAGAAATAGAAGACTATAAGTAACATAAGAAGTACCATTCACACACAAAAAGCTTTTTCCATATGCAGTATAGATGATATTTTCTAGTCCTTTAATCTATTTTCTTTTCTGGCACACACTTTTCCTGTTCCTTTACTTTCTAAACATAATTTAGCAATCTTTGTTTCCAAATAGCCAACCCAATGCCCTCAATTATCCAGCCAAACTCATTTCCACCCTTCTGACAAGTGAACATTCTTAGGACCTAAAGGCAAGACCCAAGAAACACGGAAAGACGTACTTAACATGCGCATGCAATCCAAAGGGACAGAAACAGAAAGACTTGCTCCCTAAGTATTTGCATGTTATTTATAAAATGTGAACAGCATTTAGCGTTATGGAATTGAATAAAGGGAGGATGTAACATCTCATAGCTGATTGTCTTGTAGGGAGAAAAACAAGAGCATCAAGCCTGTAGCAAAGAATAGTAACTCAACCACTATTTATTTATTATTACAAATTAGCTCCTAACAATGAAGAACAAAACAAGATTATATACCAAAGAACCTGAACCAGAACTCGTGAGAAATATAGATGATAAACCTACATTTTGGCAGATAATAAAGAGAAAAAGCTGCCATTCTTTTCCAGCAGGTAAAGAAATAAGATACTCAAACTTTTCATGGGGAATTGAGGTTCATGCGGTCAACCATAAGAAGGAAAGAGAGCAAAAAGATGAATTTGGAAGGGGCATTCTTTTATGGTGAATAAAAAATGTAGACTGAACTAAAAAAATGGTTGATTTGGAAGATCATTGATTTCTTCCATCAGTTAGAGCCAAGACACATGTTCCGATGCAGGGCCTAACTTCATTCAAATGCATTCAATGAGGAAGGCACACAACTAAACCAACAGTCTGTCGGATATCATAAATCAAGGGAGTGATACAATTAGCCTCGTAAGCATGTACCACTAGTATCAGTGGGGATGCAGATCCAACACCAGCACAACCACAGTGAAGTATATTAGATTGAAGCACAGAACACCCCCCCCCCCCCAAAAAAAAAAAAAAAGAAAAAAGAAAACTACTCATAACATGTTACTATGTTTCTATTCCCATACTTCCATTGTAAACCATAATGTACCAATAAACATTTACAACCCCCCCCCCCCCCCAAAAAAAAAATTATGATAAATCAGGAATAACTTGTTTATAGCCTGTATAATAAGCAATCTCAAGATGAATTATATCTATGTGGCAAGAAACGATTAAATTAAGATAAAGTTCCTAGGGAGTTTGTTATCATAACCCTTTCAAAAAAAAAAAACAAAAGATGACATGTAGAGAAAATATTGCCAAGTAAAAATGATCATGTGGTACTGAGATTGTGTGTGTGTGTGTTTTCAGTGGACAGCCAGATGACAAACACTTCAAAACAGAACCTAAAATTTAAACTACATTAGTTGGTACAAATGCACAATCAAGATAAAAGCAATAGTTGGAGCTTGGAAGTTAAAGTACCTTAATTTGAGAAATATATAATCGAGGTCTGACTTCATAGACTTCAGTAGGCGGGTATTTCTAGAGATATCTCCAGAAATCTCAGCAAAGCAGTTTTCTGAGAACTCATTAAAGTGAGACAGGACAGCATTGCTATCCTGCAACCTTCCCAATCTGAAATTTAGGCATTTTAGAAAGCAATTATTCAGTAGCTCAAGATTAAACAGCCGAAGATCATGCTGAAAATATTCAATACATAATGTACGACTTTGGTATAAACAACAAAACTATTCTCTGCGTTTGCAAATTAATGAGCCTCGTTTGGTCATAATTTAAGTGGTTGTTCACAGGACCAAAAAGGGAGGAGGGAGGACTTTCAATTTTTCACTAACATGAAAGAAACAAGTACAAATTCCTAGTTTGTAGGAGCTTGGTTCGTTCCAGCCACATCAGCACCGTAAATTATCATTCATCTTTGTGATGCAATATGATGTTACCAAGGCAAAGCATAAAGAGACACAAGTGCAGCTACTAATTGTTTCCTAGTTCCTCGCCGGCGCATAAATTCCTTCGATGAATTGTAAAACAATCCCAATTTTTAGGGCTGAATCGATGCTCCAAAAGGTAGAAAAAAACATGTGAGGATGGTCAAAACAATTCGTAAACATGAGAAGAAAAGGTACATGATGTGTTGTAATTGCTCGAGGGAGTGAAGATCTTCAGAGCTGACAAGGGTTTTGAACTCGCGGGAAACCTCTTCAGAAGCAGCCCTAATTGGCTCTTTCTCTTTCTCTCTATCGTCCATTTCCTCCTTCCTCCCGCCACTGAGCGCCTGAGAGGCTGAGAGCAAAGCCGCCAAACCAATCACAATTTTTCCATGGCCAGGCCCAAGTTCTTTCTCGGCCCAATTTATAACATGGCTCATTCTTATTCTTATTCTTATAAGAAAACTTTATTTGCACTGGGGGAGTGGGGCCCGTCCACTAAAGCCCATTTGGGAAGTCTACGACTATATGGTGCGAGGAGACTAGTTACACTGAGAAGACAAAACATGAGGGGTGATATAATACTCACCCCTGCAAGTTTGCCCTCTTTGATCCCTTGAGTTTCACGTAAGTTTTGGTTCTTCTATAAGCAAAATGATCCAAGCTCTTCTTACATTATGGGGACCGATGTTTTAAACAAAATGAAACTTTAGAGATCAAAGCCTTTGGTTTAAAACTTGAGGAACCAAAATAAAAATGAAAGCAAATTTAAGGGATATGAGATTATATAAATGCTATACATCATTATATAATATTTTTTATCATCCCATATTTATATTTGGTATAAAAACTACTTTTTTTTATTATAAAAACGAGATAATTAATTTGTGAGTATTGAGGAAAGTAGTTAAATTAATTATTTATGTCAAATGAGCCAACATTATTTTTCGATAAGGATATTATTTCTGCATTTTCCCCATTATTTATACACATTGAACAATGCAGCTCACGTAAAATTTTGTTCAACATCATGAGGTTTTGTTTTTGCTAAAAAAAAAAAAACTGGACAGTGAAAAAGTGCTATAATAATACCAAAATAATATATATAAATCATTCGCCATGTTATTCTGCCCCAGAATTTATGTTATTGATTGTGTGGATTTAGAGTAAGAAACCAATCAAGGTAAGATACAATTTAAGATGGCCTTTGGATTATGCTTTTTGAGACAGATTTGAGTAAAATGGTCAACTTGTGAAGGGAAAAAGCGTGAAAATTGAAAAAGCTAAGACCACTGACAAAGTCGATGACAAAAGTCAACCCAAACATATCACGTTTGTCTTGGGCCCAAATATCATTATGATCTTGGGCTTTTTCTAATCTGGTGGGGCCCAAATTATGCACGTATTGACAAGAACGATTTCTTGAAAAAAAGATACAAACAATTTGAGAGAAAAAAAACAGAAATCATAATATTTAGGGTTAAGGTGCATTTTGGCCAATGATTTGTTATAAAAAGCGCGTCTGACACAATTATTTTTAAAATGTCCATATAGGCCAACCATCTTTTAAAATGGGGCAAGTTGGCCAATAATTTATTTCAAAAAGGAGCGCCTGGCACAACAGAATTCTGTACGGTATTAGTCAAATTGCCCCCATTTTAAAAGATAGTTGGCTTATATGGACATTTTAAAAATAATTATGTTGGGTGCGCTTTTTGTAACAAATCATTGGCAAAAATGCACCTTAACCCTAATATTTATTCCTTTCAAAATCCGCCCCAGAAGTCAAATGGCATGCAGTTCTTTGGTAATACTTATGGAACTTAGGTTGTTTAAACGTGATTTCAATGTTTAACTTTCTATCGTAGCAACAAGATTGATGTTCTAGTGTAATACATGGAGAGATGTTTTTAGTTTCTTTCAAGATAGAATATTAAAAAAAAAGTATGTATTTTGAATTATTTAAATTTACCAATTCAAGTTGGCATAAGCAGCATGGACTCTCTGTCAGTTAAACAAGTGGTTGAGAATTTGGGTTTCAACCCTTTTAATGTAACAACCTAGTTGAAAGCAGTTTGCTAGTTATCTTTAACATACTTTGATATTGCTAAAGAATACTTTTTTGTTGCACAAGGAAAAAATTGATATTCTTTGAAAAATTGTTGCATAAGAATACTTTATAGTCGCATGCTAACCAAAGTTGATGGAGGATGATCGTAGTTTAACGAAGAAGACAAGGAAGGAAGTGGGAGTATGATAGCGTAACAAAGCTTTGCTTTATTGCCTCTTGTGTGGATGACAAGTAGAGATTTGCCTCATTCTTCAATTCAAAGCAAAAAAACGTTCACTTTAATCTTTAATTGAGAACAGAAATTTGAAGTGAAATAGTAAATTAGTTGGAAATCTAAATGATCTGAAGCCGTGCTGTTATTTACTGGTCTGATGAAAGAAGCAGTCCTCTTACATTTATGCAATGGAGAGAGTACTTACCTATTATCATAATAACAAGTACTAGCAGTAGGTGATAGCTCCTCCCCAGCCAGCAGATCTACTTTGTACCATTTTTGTTGTTCTTAAATTCTTTTGATTCTCAGTATCTCTAAAGCAGATCCCGACAATCTTCTCCTCTTTAATTCTTGTAGCCCCCCTTCAATTCTCTCCATCAATATTCTTCTTCATTTTTCACCAACCTCTCTCTCTCTCTTATTGAGTTATTGTTATTATTATCTGCAGAACTATCTTCTAAAACATAATCAAGACCAGTGAATTTTGGCTTAAGTTACAATTTCATAAGTTTTATGATTAAGTTACACTTAACATCCTAAATTATTTTTTATCATCACCCATTTTTCTATAGTAATTGTTGATGTAATTTTAATCTAGAAGCATTTGATCTCAATCTAGATATTACTATGCAAATATGAAAAGTTGAGTTGGGGTCATTGGGTGTGGGGGAGGAAGGGGGGCAGAGAGAGAAAGGGTAATAAATGTGGGTGGAAGGGAAAGAGGTTTTGAGCAGTGGGGAGTTAGTGAAACTTGAGGCTGCGAAAGTGGGAAAGTAGAGTATATAGATATTAGAAGGAAACATAAAAAAGTGGAGAGATGGTCCAACACAAAGTCCCAGAACCGAAGAAATCATCATTATCCCTAAACACACACCCTACTCTCTTTCTGCTTCACCTTCCCCCCATGACTCTCACAAAACAAACCACCAAACCAATTCTTACACTTACTTCTCGTCGAATATTCTCACCATCCCCTACTTAACATATGTTACTCACTAACTATCTAGTCACCAACATGTTTATAACTAAATGGGCGAATTAGTTAATGATGTAGTATTAAGGTTGATAAACCATATACATGTACACAGAACACCTCAAAACCACAAGGGAGGGATCTAGGGGTGGCATTGGAAAGTGAAAACCACTCTTTGTTTGATTCTTCCTCCAATTAATCCCTAACCCCATTAATAATGGTAATAGCCCTATCAAGTGTGAGGCTAGGGCCCCCATTTCTCCATTCAAAAAAGAAACAAAACTTGTGGCCTCTGATAAAGAAATTTAAGAAACCTGTAAGGCTGCCACCAAAAAGATGACTCCCCATTATCCTTTCAATGTAAAGCCCCACTCCACGCTTCCTCCATGTACCAGTATTTTCATCGGTAAAATTAATTTTTACTCTCTGCTTCAACTTTTTACTCTATGAATTAAGCCTTATATAATTTTCATCTCAGTTGAAACTTGAACTTTAACTCATCATCATGTTTCTTATAATTTTGGCCATTTAGAACTTCAGCTTCTGAATTTCATAAAATATATAATTTGATTTTCTAAAATATAGATACTGATATTTTAAATAATTAAACTAAGGAATGAAATACATTGAATCAAAATTCAAAAACCACGTGACAACTTAGTTATATCAAAATTCAAGATAGAATGATAAAAATATTAATTTCTTATTTCATTCTCCCACTCTTTCTTCTCCCTGCATCTCCATTTTTTAAACCCTTCTATATTTTTTTTAATTAACATCACACACTTAAAAAAAGGAGTCCTCGTGCCCACTGAACTTTACAAGGCCTGCCATTTCAAGGCTCTAAAAAGGAAACAAAACCATATAATATGAGATGTTGTTAAATGTTAATGAGGTGGACCCCTGCTGTATATATATGTATGATGGGGGTGGCATAATCATTATGGTACATGCATCATCCTTCTACATGGGCGTAATGTTATGTGTGTGTGTGTGTGTGTGATGATCCATTGTATACGTAGGTTTGTACTTTGTACCAACGTACGTGTACGTGTAGGCCATTATGCTCTCCCCACTTCTTTTCTTCCCGTCCTTAAATCAAATATAAATGTAGCTCGTGAACCGTGGGACCCACTTTAGAGTCCGGAAAAATTAGTTACAAGTTGTTCCGTAAGAAACTTAATTAAGATAAATTCATACAAAATCATGTAATTAATTTCAGGTCCCACAAAGTTGTTATCACCTACGCATTAAGTTGTTATCGGCAGCTCAAACGTTGTTACTGAACAAGAGTTAAAAAGTTGTGATCGTCGGGCCTGAAAATTGTTATAATCTAACCAAAAGTTGTTATTAACATGCAAAAAAGTTGTTATCATTTAGTCAAAAGTTGTTAATGACTAAGAATTTAATTATGGGTTCCTGACAAGAACCTAAGATTAATTACATGATTTCGTGGGATCTCATCTTAATTAAATTTCTTACACGTGACCTATAATTAATTTTCTCAACAAAATCCCCAAACGTACACTGATGATTAGTGTTTATTACACCATGTTTCTTTCTTTTAGTTCATATATCACGAAGGAACTGTATCCAACTAAAATTACAGGACAAATCATGAAATCGCGACTTCCACTTGTCACCTATAAATTTGATTACTCCTCTATTATTAGAGGTACTTATATAAACAATGTTATCACTAAAATATGTGACCAGAAAATTGTATGGCACTCAATTATTGGAAGACCTTTTGGATTGCTAATATGAAAACAATGATTCATCTACAAACAAAGGTTATAAGAGTTGAATCAAATATATTGTAAGTTCAAACCTCTTCATCACGTGAAGACTTTATAAATGGCGATCTCATTGAACCTGGAGACGAGCTGACACTTATGAGACAATGGGATCTGACTCACCTATTATTTTCTGGGGAAAATTAATTACATGATTAAGATGAGGTCCCACGAAATTGTTATTGCTTGGTCATAAGTTATTACTGATCAAGAGCTTAAAAATTATGATCGATGCTCCAAGTTATTATCGTGATGCTAAAAGTTATTATGGTCTAGTCAAATATTGTTAGTGACTAAGAATTGATCAGATGATGATAATTTTTTGGTTTGACGTTCACAACTTGTTAGTAGGGATCTCAGATTAATTATGTGATTTTGTGGGATCTCATTTTAATTAAGTTCATTGAATGAGAATTGTAATTAATTTTCTTTTTCTTTATGTAAAGGTCATATTCTTCCCCAATATAAATCAATTTAAACCAAAGATTGAAAACTTTTTCCCGTTAAATAAATTAAGAGGTACTAAGTGGGGCAACAGGCAACAGCAATAAGTCCAAAGTCCTCAACCGTAGCAATGAAAGGGACAAAAATGGACACCAAACAGTGGCCTGTAGGGACAGAGCCTCACCTAATTGTCTTTAGCACACAGCCACAAAAACCAGCTTCAAAACGAAGTCGTATTCATTTGTCATGTCATGAAGCCGGTGAATGTAATAATTATTGGAGATGGTTTATATAAAACGACAAACAAACAAATAAATGAAATAAGCAAAGAAATATAAAATAAAGTGACGAAACTGGCCTGCCAAACAGGGAACAGCATTGTCATAGGGGTCAGGATTGTACAAAACAGGCTTGTGAGGGCCGATCTGAAACGATGTCGTCACATCCCCTTGACCCCATATTAATGTTGCCACAATTCCAAACGCTGTTTGCTCGTTCAGATTTTGTGGGCCCCACAAATCTTCACACCCAATGGAATTACTTTCTTTCTCCTCACGTACACTCTTTTACATTGGTCTTAACATTTTAAAATGTCTGCTCTTTTGCATTGGTTGCAAGAGAAATCAGATCTGTGAGTTAACAGCTATGCTCTTTTACATTGATGATTGGAAAAATCAGATCTTTGAGCGAACAAGTTTACTCTTTTACATTAGTGGTAGGGGGAAAAAAACAGTGAACAACGTTACTCTTGCACATTGGCGGCAGGAAAAATCAGATCCTCGAATGACAACTTTACTCTTTGACATTGGTGGAAGGAAAAATCAGATCTGAGTGATCAAGTTAACTCTTAGACATCGGTTGCAAGGGAAAATAAGATCTTTGAGTGAATATTGAACAGGGGTATCTTTCTTTTAAAAAAATAATAAAGACAAGGACCTACAACTTCTTGAGAGCATTCATACTACTAGACTTCAAGGGTATCTCATTAAACAAGGGAATCACAATGGTATCGTTCAACAAAGGAATCACTTTGATCTCTGCACTGTAACGGATAAGAATTATGAGCATGTTCCTTTGTCGGAAACAAGGCAAGGTTCAAAGACAGAATTAATTCAAAATATTTGCATATTATAATTATATATAAAGAGGTTCTCACAACTAACAAGGAACTATATAACCTTACTAAAGCATATATAAAGGCAAAAGGCTAGACAGCATCCATAAACAAAAGAGTCTTGAAATCCTGAGAATATTACATATGATGTCTAAAAGGTACTTAAAAGTTCTGGTTATAACTAGATAGATAGATAGATAGATAGCAACTATTATGTCTTAAAGCTGGTTTTTCTCCTCCCATCAGACAAAAGACCAGTTCATGAACATGAAGGCAAGGCAGTGATTGGAATCATCATCATTCAGAACTTTCCAGGCTATAGCCTGCTCATACGATACAGGCCTGTTCATGCTCGATACACATATTCCTGCTGGCAGATACGCAAACCCCTGAAACAAAAAAGATAATAGCTATAGTTCAAAATCTATTGCACAGTTCAACAAAATTGCAGAAATTTCTAGCTGCTTAAGTTACTTGCATTAGAATACATTAAAACAAAATTCCACATCCATTAATCAGAGGAAGAATTGAAGGAATATAACGTTGGGAGAAGTCTACACACTAACCTGCTGCATTATCTTGGCAAACTCGGAGCAGAGAATCTTCCTGCCGGCTTCATCAAGCACTTTATCAAGCATTATATCTTGAAGGGCCACAAGAGTGGTTTCAAGCATGTCAAGGCCAGCCTGGTTTGCAAAGGTGAAAACAGGGGATGCCTGAAATAAATAATTGCTTCAGTCAGTGGGTCTGTCACCTTGAAACACAATCACAGATTTTATTGAACATGTGTCGGGGCATTATCAAGCTCACATTTGCTTTTACAGAGCAGCACATGATCGCGTCTGAATGGTGCCAAAGTTGTTTCAAGATTGCATCAGTTGCCATGGACTCAACATTAAAAATCTCACCCCCAGTGTGAATTCTGAGAAAAAGACATGAAATAAATTCACACAAAGATACGAGTTTCATGAGGGAATAGTATATAATCAGAGACAAACCTGTAGCTTCTGCAGATCCATCTTGCTAAAGTAAGAGCCTCTGGCGAACCAGGAAGCGACTTTGGCCCAAGCTGAGTACTTAGGCGAGAGGGAGCGATAGCCATGGCAACTCTCTGTACAGACCCCACAACACTTCGCACATACTGGCGGGCCATAGCAGCCACATTGTCCCGCATATGGTTCTCAAACATAAATTGGAACGCAATAGTAAGGACCGACCTGAGATTGTAATTGTTGGGATCAGTGTCACCGGTTGCCCGGCCACTTCCAGATCCAGCTTCAAGTGTAGATGCCAGATCCAAAGTTCTGTTTGCCGCTGAACCATTCTGAGATGCAAAAGTAACAGAAGCACTCAACAATTGATGGACTTTTGTACCGATAACCAAAATAGGAATGCAATGATAATTTTGTGGACAAAATTAAGCAAAAATAAAAAATTTAAAAACCCAAGTTCCTCTTTCAACCAAGATATGTGTGTAACTAAATACTGTAATCAAAAAGAAGCTGAAAGACAATACTGAACTGTTTTAGGATCCAATGGTATGACCCGGAAGCCAGAGGGAAGCAAAACAGCATCATCAGCAAATGATTCATCAATAGGTGCAAACACAAGTTGAGCACACGATCCAATTGCATTCTCATCAATTCCATTACATAGCTGCAAAACCAAATTGCAGATAACAATTAGGTAAAGATAAGAATTATTAGAATCCATCATAACTTTCTGCTTAATAAAAAATAACTGCACAGAACACAAAAACAGAATTCTACCTGCAGAAGATACATATCTCGGGCAAGAGCCACATCTTCAGGGGAAAATGCATGACCTTCTATACGAACTACCTCCAAGAACTACACACCATTGCAGGGTTTAACAAATAAATGTCAAGAAAAAATACAGAAACAATCGGATCCATCAAGAATTGAAATTTGAATAATAAGATCAAGTGTTGAAGAAAGCCAATACCTCCTCATGTTCAATAGTATGAGCCAGTGGTAAAATGACCTGACTGCTGGGAAAGCCACCAGGCCTTGCACAAGGAATTGCATAAGGACTAGCCTTGAGACACGCAGCAGAGTATGCATCAACCCCATAATCAGCCCATTCTGAGCGATGCTCCCTCAGGAAGCGAACAAGCAAAGCAGGAGGAACATTCTGCATGCCATTCTTTAAGTTATGACGAAGTATAGGAGTATAATCCATAAATTTCGAAGAATGCATAGCCAATGTTTATGGCCTCATATTTTTTCAGGCTTAAGAGTTACCTGCAGCAACATTGATGCCTTGGCACATAACACACCACCTCCAAATGCAGGGAACATCGAGGTGCCATAGTGGGACCCAAAAAACTTATTTGGAGATGAGTTAATAGCTATGGTCACATCCTCAGCACCATCACTACCCATTAGGGACCAGCCATCATCCACAAACCCATTCACAGCATCATTGAAGCCCCTAAAAATCAGATGTTAAGCAACTATTAGTCAGTATGGAAGATAAATCAGGTTCGATCCCAGTCGAAAAGTTAAGTGCACAAAGGTAGCCAATGATTTTTGGACAAAGGATGGTAGGGCCTCACCTGCTAAGTCTCTGACTGAATGTTCTTAGAACAGCAGGCTGCCGACCGCCACCATATTGGATTTCTCCACTTGTTTCTTGAGCAATCTGCCTTATATGTCGCAAGGCCTGTACAATACATAGAGAAATGTGAATGGACAATATTAAATATAGTCAAAGTGATCCACGTAAGAGATAACTTACGGCAATAGTCATTTTCTGAGCAAGGATTTTGGATGACTCGTAAAGGGGCCTGAGCACTTCAGGAACACTCCAAGCCTGCCAGAAGTAGATTTAATAGTAAATTGCCAAAGAGAATCAGTCTAGCAAATATGGACTTCTTTAAATATGTTTAATGTATTATTACTTACGTCTAAATCCACATGATCAACAATGTGAATAATGGATCCACCACCCTCACAGGGTCTAATTAGATAGCCACTAGGAAGCACTTCAGCTCTAACAAAGTTTGATGAAGGAGGACCCGTGGGACCACCAGTTGAAGAAGTCAACGACCTCTCACATACCTGCGCAAACAAATTTCAAGATGTTCATTTATAATACATGACAACCATAGAAGGAACTTATAATTCAACATTTTGCAATCACATTCCCAAAGATATCTGAATCTACATCAACATACAGAACAAAAGTTCAGCAACAAAAAGAATCACGTTTCAATTATAATTATAAGTTAAGAAATAATAAGAGGTTAGGTTTTGCTCAGTACCACAAGACTTCCATCTTCCATAGTTGTTGTGAATCTAAGAGTCCAAAAGTCACGTGCTGCTGCCAGTGTTGTGGGCGCATAAGTCTGATAAAAAAGCAGTCCAATCAAAATTTTACAATTTAAACGTTGAATCAAGTAAAATGCAATTAACAATTGAAACTGCAGTTTAACTTAGGTTTATAGATTAACAGGAGCACTATACCTGCATGTACAAGAGTTCAATTGTTCCTCCACTCCCAGTGGGGACTATGTTCAACACATCAAGGCAGCGGCAATCATGATACCAAGATGGACGATCTTTAAGAATATCAGCAACCTGAGATGAATTGTCAAAAGATAATCAAGAAAGGCACGGTTCCACTGCACAAAGGAATACAAAAGAAGAAAACTTGCTTCAAACAAGAACTACAGATGTATACCTTCGTGGGCTCCAGGCTCACGAGGCCACAAGCTCGTGCTGCTATTCCACTACAATTGCGGGAAACAGCTACGATTCCAATAGAATCCGGACCAGGCTACATAATGTAGAAAGACATATCCCCAGTTAAAGGAATTTCCAATGGCATATACAGGCACAAGCAAGAGAATTCCTAAAAGAAGTCACACCTTCATCCCAATCATCTGGACCCAGTCGACAGCAGTTCCAGTAGCCTTGGAAAGGAACTCTGCCAGGGTCTCCTCAGCTATCGCCAGAAGACTGTAAAACTTGAAAGGTTTAGTACCTCATGTAAAATCACTCAGAATTAAAAGAAAACCTTAGCCAAAGCTCCTTAGGTGTTTTACTATCCCCACTTGTAAAATAAAAATATAACTTTCAGAACATTTTTCTGCTTATGTCATCCTCAGGTATGAAGGATACCCCTATATCATAATTAGTTGGAAAACCAAGAAAAAAGTATTAAAAGCTGTGCTTAAGTGTCATCCTCAAGTCAAAAATAAATGGATTAGAAGATAATTACCCAGCTGGGTTATTGGCATCCCTCTGAGGATGCTGAGGTGTTGGGTTTTGCTGTTGTTGTTGACCACTCATTACCACAGACTCACAGCTATTGTCTGTAGTAGTAGCAGATACCTGTTAAGAAACCAGTAAATAAGATTCTCCAATGATGGCTGGAACAATACTTTGTAAACCAACCAAGGTATGACACGACAAAAAAAAAAAAAGCAATGACAACCAAAATCACAAAAGAGGATAAGGCCTTACAGTATGTATCTGTTGCTTCATGCATCCATTTTGGTAGACCAACTGTGACACCTGTTTCTGCAGTCGATCATTCTCTTCCATTAATAGCTTGTTCATTGCAGTGAGCTTCCTATTTACCGTCTGCAGCCGTGAAGATTCCTTCCTCTGCTTTTCACGACATCTGCAAAACGTAATCACCCATTTATAAACTTGCTCAACAAAATGGAAATAGTATTAAATTCTGCATCCAGGCTTCCATGCATAATTTTTACCATTAACAGTAGAGTGGGCCCTCTTGCCTTATACATTATAAACACCCTCTCAACATGGTAGGTTAACTTAATTTTGCTTAAATAATATTGAAACTGGAACGCAAGAAGGCTAAAACGAACAAAATAAGAAATGAGTAGTAGGTGTTGTAACTAAACTATTTCTGGAAGGAACAAGATTTTATTAGGTCACCTTCATTTTTTGTAATGAGTCCAACACGCTTTGGCCAATATCATAAAACCGACAACACCCCCAAATTATGGCCATGTATTCTCCAATAAAGCATTGTTATAAGAAAGAATTACTCTAGTATCCACTAACATAGTGCTTAGTTAGCAGACCATTATCTTCTTATGTGCCCTCATATAGGAAAAAGATCAAGAAGACTATTTACATTTAATGAAAATTTAAATATGTAGTTAAGTAAGAAGAACAATGTATTCTATAGGGATTCTAAGTGTAAAACAAGACGTTATTTATTCAAAATAGTTTAAGATGAAGTAATTTCCATCTTTAGAATGGCACGAGAAAATCAGCAACCATGCAGAGAAGATGAGACATTTCAAGGTTATACAAATAAAAAAAAAAGTTTAAACTATGGTTAATATTTAATTCATTAAACTCACTAATTCATTAAAATGGAAAATAAACTTTTAAAATTAAAATTAATGAAAGGGTTACAAAGTCAAAAGTAAAAATTAGCTAGAGTGGAAAAGCTTCATCAGTTGTCATTATCCCTTCATCACATCCATAACCACCCTTCCAAATGAATTAAAGAAAATATATATATATAAAACTGATAATAATAAAGTATAAAATAAAATATGATTATTTATCATAAAAGACTTCAGATTTAAATTTAGATTACTTGGAATCAGAAATACCGATTATAAAGCAACCTCAATTTTCTGCGGGAAAAAAAATACCCTTCATGCTACAAAACACAGGCCTTTTACTCTCCATTCCTGTTTAAACAGTGATCCTTAAAACTCTTTGTCCTTTCAAACCCTTAAAATAATAAATATTTTTACTTGTGGTTTTTCTGGAAACTTTTCTGTTATAGCTTCTTTTACAGAAACATCATTAAATGACCAAAATGATGACTCGGACAAAAAATTAGGCGTGGAAACAGCAAAATGTGATTGATCAGCTGTCACTATCTTCCATTTAATCAACTCAAAATAATTAATCTTTCCTACACAATATCATTCCTCAGAAGAAATGAGATCTGCATAGGGAAAATGACAAAAGGAAGTAACTTTCCCAGTAGATCTTCATCTTTAAGGTGATTATAACTAATCTGTAAGATGCAGAAATGATTCTCTTACAGAACCGTAATTTTTTAAACATGAGCTAAGAAAGAGTGTGGCCAGAAAAGATCAACCTTCCAGCCCTTAGAACAAAAAGTGAACATAGAAAATCAAGAATCGTAAAGAAGAACAAGCTTTCTCCCGGAACAACCTAAACCAAGCAAGGAAATATAGTCCCAAAAAACATTTTTCTTCCAACATTTCTCTCAGAAACAGATTATCACGAAAAGCAAAGTTTACAGGATAGTCACAAGCAAAGAGAAACAAGATGTTTGATTAAACTTTATATCCTAAAAAAGAGGAGTATTTTTGTGATTTAAAGTGAAAAGTTTCACATCTCTCCTTCACTTTCCTTCCTCCAAAACCCAGATGCAAAAAGGACTCAGGTGACAAAAAAAAGGATGCATCATGGAAAAGAACACATAAAAAGTAAAGCTTTAAAATGAACTCCATGAACAAGTATCACACACACAAACACACTGTTGAGCTGCTATTACCTGCGGTTCTGAAACCAAACTTTGATCTGTTTGGGTTCAATATTAGACAGTATAGGACACTCCCTAATGAGCTGTTGTCTCCTCAAAGAACTGGGTTTTGGGCATTCTGCATACACCCTTTCCAAAGCCTCCACCTGCTCAGGAGTATATCTCACATACTTGCTAGAGTCCATCTGCTTGCCGGGTGAGTCTTTGTGCATAGAAAGAGCCATAAAAGACAGGACTCACAAAGAAAGAAAAGGCCCAGAAATGAACAACAGTGAAAGGTTGAAACTTGGAACAGAAAATGGGGTCAGAAAACAGAGAGCTTAGAAGTGTGTTTTGGTTTGGTCGTCTTCAGTGGTGGTAGTGTTATCAGGCAGGCTCTCTTCTCCAAGAGAGCCTCCACTCTCCTTCATCTGATAGTGAAGATTTCTCTCAAAAGAAAAACTGAGCTTGGAAAAGAACGAACCAGAAGGGGTTCCTTGGTCTCTATCTTGGACGCCAATCTCGAGAGAAACCAGAGAGAGAAAGAGAACCAAACCCAAAGAAAGAAAGAGATGGAACTAGGGGCAGACCAGAGCAAGCAAGAGCGACTATTTGTGGGATTTTATTGTGCCTTCAGTGGGAAAAAAGTTTATTAAAAAATTGGAAAATATTAAAAAAAAAAAAAAACATAGAAATCAAATGCCAGACGAATCGCTAGTGGCTCCTTCACTTTACTACCTTTTTTCTTTAAAAAAAAAAAAAAATCTTGCAAAAGAAAGACACTCTTATCTCTCGCCTCTCCCTTTGAGTTTCGAAACGTGAGATGCAAAAAAAATAGAGCAGGCAAAAATTTTGCAGAAAGAATATAATACAAGAGCCGGGACAAAGCTTAGCACTGCATGTACTCGATGCAGAACAAATATGGTTTTTGTTTTTTATTGTCATTAGGAGGGGGGGGGGGGGCTTTACGTAAATTTTTAAACATAATATATTTCAAAAATGTATTTTTTTTTACCACGAGTGAAAACTGCTAGTATATATATTTCTCTGAAACTACTAGTATACTAGTATATCTATCCATGATTCTCTGGCTATTGATTAATATACATTATATCCGATAGTTAGGTTAGCTTGTATATAAATTATAACATTATATCAAAAAAAGGTATATAAAATAGCTGGCAAAAAAAAAAAAAGGTATATAAATTATAACATTGCATGTATTATTCAAACGGTCGCTGATAGATTACCAAATACTACTTTATTCCTTATTATAAGTCCACCTTAACTACTTCTCACATTTCAAGGAGTGGAAGTTATAGCATTAAATATATCATATTTTTCCAACTTTACCATTATTTAAGAAATGTATTAAAATAATATTCTATACATTATAACCCTTCTCTCTCATCTTCCTTATTTCCAACACAGAGGTAAATTAGTCACAGTAGCATAAATTGATCCCAAAGTGGATTTATATTTATGAATAAAAAATTTGTGATAATTAGTCTTATAATATATAATATAGAAGATATTTATTTCATAATATTCACTGAAAGTATTGTGGGGGTGATAGTAAATGAGGAACACAAAACAAAACAAGCGTCAAGTGCTGTCCATATTGAAGACCAGTCTCTGCTCTTCTCTCTCTCTCCCTCCCTCCCTCCCTCCCTCCCCGCAGAAAAAAGATGGAGCAGCACAAGCCTCTCTCTCTCTACCTCCACCATGGCTTGTTTCATTATATTATTATTACATGTGTGTGATGATATGATGTGCCACCATTGCCATATATACATGCATAATGCATCAGATGGTGTCCATGATATATCCCTTAGACAAAAGGAATCCGACAAATATTTGCTGTGCTGAAAATTAAAGCTTGCAGGTTTGGTGGATTTGACTTAATGCTTACCCCAAAAGTTTTTCATTACACTTTCATTGGGTCGCTCCATATATTTACCTACACCAAATAGGAACATTTTGTTTTATCTGATCTGTTTTTAATTTTATATATTCATGATCATGATTAAACGTATTATCCACCTATTCAATCCAACCCCAGAAGAAAATTGTCCAATTTCGAAATAACAGCGCTGTATATTTAATTTCCTCTTATTTAGCTGTTACTGTACTTAAATTTGATTTTAGCCACTCATACTTTATTCCGATATATTAGTGTACAGGACATAAATTTTGTAGTGAACAGCTGATTCCTTTTCACTCGGAGAGTATAGTATAAATCTTCTCAATGAAAGTGTCTGTGTTAAATAAGAAACTTAAAATCTGTCGGTAGTAAGATTACGAAGCTTAGTTTACCTTGATTTGAATTTAGAGATATATATTAATTCCATCCAAATTGAATACTTAATTTCTACCTGTTAAAATTGGGAGAGGAACGTCTCATTTTCTCTTCTTTTCTTTCTTAATAACCACTAGATCTTTTTTCAATAGTTTAGATTTGGATTTATACAAAATATATTTTAATTGATTTTTAATAATGATATGATAAACCACAAATTTGAACCATTGAAAGAAGATCTAATGGTTATTAAGAAAGAAAATGAGGGAAAATAATACAAAAGAAAAGGAGGAATTCCTCTCCCGTTAAAGTTACATATATACGTTAAAGTTACATATATATATATATATAGTGTTCAGATTGGATTAGTTCCAGCTTTATTACATATACAGTATATAGGTTTAGAATTAGAAGCACTTTTCTGCATTACTGGCAAGCCATTCATTATTATAGTTATATTTATCACCACTTATTGTTTGAGCTTATTTGGTAAAAGATTAAATGAATGGGATTCATGTATCGTTAAAGCCCTCTAGAAAGATTACACCCGCATTATATTCGTTCTTTGCATGCATGCACATTAATTATGTAGTCGTGTGTAATTTCAATTGTCTATTATTGTCAGTCAACCAATGCTAACTATGCACCTTAATTTGGCATGACATAGAGTAATGCACTTTGTTCGCGTCTCATAGTCTCTTACTTATGTGTTATCCTTAATTAATTAAACTTTCACTTAAGACACTGGAGATTAATATTCAAGTTCGATCCAAAAGCCATTACTTAATTTCTTGTTGATCCTTTTTTTTTTTTTTATGTTTCATCACATCAAGTGGATATATCGGAGAGGCACTTCAATAAAAGGAAAAGAGAGTTTACTTTTTTACAAGCACAAAAATTAAAGTTTGATATATTGATATTTCAAAGTGCACTGTACTATAATAAAAAATAAAACAGGTAAATATAAATTATCGCAATTACATACTACTTTTATATGGTTTGATGTGTGTGTGCTAAGTGCTATAATTCCTTAGGTGCTTATGGGAACATGATAGATGGCCAATGCTTCTCATAATTATTGCAGATCCATATTTATGCTTCCAAAAAGCTAAATGGAAGAAATTCATTATTAGTAACTATATACATATATCTAAAAATATAGAAACACGCACCTGGTATATACAATTATGATAAATATATTCTCTTACCATTTAACTTAGGAAAAATTTATTACTGGTTATATAGAAGGAACTTCATTAATATGAGGTCAAGGTCAAAAAAAAATTAAGATGAGGTCCCATGAAATACCTTATTTAAACTAAGGACCCGCGAAATCACCAAATTAAATTGAGGTCCCTAGTTCTGAACAGAAAATTTTCATAATCTAGCTAAAAGTTATTATCATCTGACAAAAATATTAATGATAAGAGTTAAAAAGTTGTTATTGATACTCATAAACTTGTTACAAATGCCGAAAAATTCTTATTGTCTGACTGTAATAAGTTGTTAGTGACCAAGACTTTATAACAGTTGTAAATTATATTCATAATGTTGTTACAAAAGTCTAAAAAGTTGTTATCGTTTGTTAATAACCAAGAATTCAAACTCCTAGTCACTGACAATTGTTTACTAGATGATAATAATGTTCCGGTCATTTGTAACAACATTATGAGCATCAATAACAGCTTTTGTAAACCCTCGTCAATAAAAATATTTTGTTAGATGATGACAACTTCATAGCTAGAACTAGAGATCTCAGATTAATTAAGGGATTTCGTGAGGACCTCAATTTAATTAAAGGATTTCGTGAGGACCTCAATTTAATTAAGGAATTTCGTGAGACCTTATCTTAATTAAATTTCTTCTATAGGACATGTAAGTAGTTAATTTTCCCCGTAACTTTCTCATAAACCCTTTAGTATTCAATGTTTTATGATTAAATCATTTTTAGTATATTTTTTTTCTTATAATATGGTTACACCATACACTCAATAATAAGAAAGCACATGACATAACATAAAAAATGTTAAATACGCGCAGCTTTTAGAATCACCCAACTCATGACCGGATTAAGGCTTCAAACCTATCGAGCGATGAAAGAATACAACCATCTTTTAATATTATAAGTAAGGTCATGGCTCATGATGACAATAAATTAAGGTAAAGAGATATGTTGTAAGCACCAATTATATACAAAGAGGAGATAAAACGAACCTTGATTGGAATGGAGCACTGTGACAAGAAAGGCACCTAATTAAGGTATATAATAATTAAGTCTATACATATTTGTACGCCAGTATTGAATTGGTAATCGTAACAATATAAATTAGAAGGAAGGATATGCATATACGAATCATCTGATGTCTGGCGATAAATTAAAATATGCTGCGTTGAATTTGAAATAAAAACTTAAAGCGATGTGAGAACACAGAGAGATCGTCAGCTAGGTTCTATGTGCATATATGTTATCGGGGAGAAAGCTAGAAAAACTCATGGAGGGTTGATCAATCGTTCAAATTATATTATTGGTCATGTGGTATAATCATGGTTTATCCATTACAATTTTGGTAGGTATAAGAGGGGAAATCTATTATACATAAACATTAAACGTAATAATTTCACGTGCATTGTCATGATGAAGTCACTAATATGAAATTAATAACGACGCATGCATACCTAGGATTTCCATCAGTCTTATGTAACCAGCTAGTTAAAGGAAGGGGAAGAGATTATATTAAAATAATGAATTGTATGTACGTGATAATGGCTTAAGCAACACTAATGCTTTAAGTGATTACAGAGAATCTAAAAGCTTTGATAGAAGATGAAGTGTTGAGTAAGTCAAAGAGTTTCAAGTTGGCTATTTTATAGAATCTAAAACCCTATAAAAGTGATGATAATAATAATAATAATAAAGCACGTATATCAAATTGGTATATAATGCTGTGGTTAAGATGGGATATGATCGACCACATACATCACCAACCAATTGGTCACAGTTGATGAGAGTGTTTGCCCACCCTCTTTAATTCCCTTTATTCACAAGGATCCAACAAATTAAAGCAATATACTACTATTATATTAACACATGAAAAAAAGACAATAAAGGTAATGCCTCTGAAAAAGCAGTTGACTTTTCATATCACATTTCACGACGTTGACTTTTTACATAGGTCTTTAAAGCATCCAAAGCTTCAGTGTGCACACTGCACACTATAAAGCTTGAGCGTTCTTCCTATCCGCCTATGAAGATTTATAGCAATTAGAAGTTTGAGTCTGCCCATAATTTGCTAAACCAAGTATAAGAATATTCCCTCTGTAAGCTTGCATTGTGACTATGCAGGAACATAAGAATTCAACTGAGACTAGCTAGTGAACAGTCGTTCATTGGTTCATATATTTAATTAATCAAGGAAGATGAGTAAAATAGTTATATGTGGAGGAGTTCTGGTTTGGATGAGGGATATATACGTATAGGCAAATCTTTTTGAAACTCATAACCTTTCATTAACATGTTGGATCTATGATCTTTTATTGTGAATCTTTAAGCACGTATATGTGGGTATATAATTTGTAACTTTGTGACACACACTCTATTCATTAACAGTATATATTATATATGTACATGGTAATTTGTCTCTTTTGTATACAATCAAAACTATATAATATTATATTAAAGGGGGTGGCTTATGATGAGGGGGTGAAGGAGGATTCAATTGATGCGCGCACACACACACAAGGTGTGTGTATACATATAGATCAGAGATGTGTGTGTATGTGTGTGTTTTGTTGTATGAGAAGAGGGGTAAAGGGACAAGAGTGCGTCAGGTCCACTTGGTTATGTTTTCCATTTCACTCACTGTTCACTTCATGCTAGGGCCCTCCTTCCCTCCACGGCTTATCCTATCTTTCTCTCCCCATTTTTTTATATAATTATATTATATATACAGCTACTAAAACAAACACCAAATCATTAATTATTTGAATAATCTTATTTTAAATAATTTCACGTTATTTAAAATAAATATGTAAAAAAAGTTTACTATAGTTAAAGGATTTTTATGTCATTATAGCATCCCGTCATTGACCCTTATTCTAAAAAATTAAGCTATAATGCTCGTGATTTGTAGATAACGTGGTATTACAGAATCAAACAAACCCATAATTTATAAAAAAAAAAATTTCGAATTACAAGGTCATGAAACTAATCCATATCTAAGAAAGATCTAAGTGGGAGTCTGGCTCCCATTACATATCCCACCAAGCAAAAAGTTGATACTCCCATTACTAATCACATAATGAGTGCTGGTTTTTACATAATTATATATCTGATAAGTAATAGTATTATTAAATCGAATTCAAACTATTCACCCAATTGGAAGTACTTTTTGAAATGTGATTTTTTTTATTCACTAAGTTTGAATCCGCAAAAAATATTAACAAGAATCAAGTCCCATTCACTCAACCCATTAACCATATTGGTTTATTAGGCGGATGAATATGGTTAGTTATATTTACACACACACACGAGGATTTTACATCATAAACTTACGCTTAGAAAAGAAATAACTTGGTGTAAGTGGATCAGACGAAACCATTGAACCCATAGACACAACCATATGCTTCTTCAAGTAGGACTAGAGTTATTTTTAGGAAAATTCAGGTAAAAAAGAAATATGATTAAAAAGATTTTTTGTTCTATCCTTATTATACATAACATGAATCACTACAAAAAAAGCGTGCATTAATAGCGGTTATAAATGACGATTAGTAGCGGTTCTAACCGCTACTAACATGTTTCCAGCGGTTCTTGTTTCCGCCACTAAATCGTCCGTGACAAACATGTACTAGCGGTTATCGAAACCGCGTGTAACAAAGTCAAAGACGCTACTAATTAGTAGCGGTTTTCAAAACCGCTACTAAATAAAAAAGAACCGCCTCTAATGTAAAAATTAGCCTAATCGTGGAAAAATTCAATTCTCAATTTAGTGGCGGTTTGAACCGCCACTAATTAAAAAAAAAATTGGCCCGTTTATTAGTGGCGGTTTGAGCAGCGGTTCGCAAACCGCTACTAATTAAAAAGAATAAAAAAAATGTCCAACTTATTAGTGGCGGTTCAAAACCGCTACTAATTAAAAAGAATAAAAAACTGTCCAATTTATTAGTGGCGGTTCAAAACCGCTACTAAAGTTTAAGGATTTTAAAAAACAACCACATTAGATATTAAATAATCAAAGTCATATGATCAAATGTAATCAAAAAACAATGATAATAAATTAGTGTATTACAAAATGTTCTTATTGTTAAAATAAAAAAAATTTCTCAACTATATTAACAACCATATATAGAAAAAAACAATATATCAAACACATAAAAAAGAAATAGTTAAAAATAAACAAGTAATTATATTTGTTATAAGAATAATATGAATAATAAATTAAAACATTTTTATCACTAAAAATGGGAAATAATTCGATATTGTTACCTGAAAAAAAAAAGTAGCAAACAAATTAGCAAATTAATTCAGAATAGAAAATAAAACACATTAAATAATAAGAAATATAAGATAAATTGTTTTCAGAACAAAAAAAAAAGGCATTAACGGTCAGACTGAGGATAAATTGAATGGAAAGGGAGAAGGAATTGAATGAATGTGTGAAGAAAAATGAGGGGAGGGGGTGGATATTTATAGTGATTTGTGCGCGATTTAGTAGCGGTTTGGGCAGCGGTTATAGAACCGCCACTAATATTTGGCCGCAGAATTAGTAGCGGTTCTGAAACCGCTACTAAATGTATTTAATTAAAAAAAAACATCAACCTACATTAAAAAAAATATGATATATGAACGTTTGATACACATTTTTATGAAAATTTTATAAAATGAAAAAATAATTATGGTTGGCTGCTTCAATCATCTTCTTCTTGCTCCTGCCTAAAAAGAACATAAACAAATATATATAAATTTCTATTGCTAAAGGTGTTGAAATTTGTTTAAATTATTTGTAGTGAAAATGCTCACCTAACTACTTGTAAATGACCGTCTTCTTCAGAAATGAGGTTGTCGAAGTTTTCAGGTTCGAAATGTTGGCTGCCTAGTTCCAGATCATCTTCGTCACCCATGTCGTAGAGGTCACGCGGCTTCATATGAATCACCATGTGCCAATCTTTATGTGTCCGATCTTCCACATAGTAAACTTGCTGCGCCTGTGAGGCAAGAATATACGGCTCATCATCTGCCATTTCCCCTGTGTGAATGAGCCTCGAGAAATTTACGGACGTGATGCCCAAGATGTCCAATGTAATGCCTCGAGAAGTTCTGGTGTCTGCCCACATGCAGTTGAAGAGAGGCACGGTGAAATGACCTTGATAGTTAAGCTCGATGATGTCCACGAGCTTTCCATAGTATGATACGCCTCCAAATCGCATGTCTGTATCCCGTGAGCTGGCATAACTCCTTGTTCCGAATGTGCCAAAGACTCCGGAATTCTGTGTGAGAGAACCTTCATCCCTTGCAATGGTGCAGAACTTGAAGCCGTTGACGTTGTATGCCGTATATCTCCTGACATGGTCGAGTGGACCGGTTGCTAGATTTATCATATCAGGCGCATGGGGGTTGTTGTCATTGAGTATCCTCTGTGCAAACCAATCCGGAAACTCTCGATGGACCTTTTTGTCCACCTCGGCAGATGACCTTGTGCGGCTTCGTAGTTGGCGTTTAACATAGCGGCGGAAATCCCTAAATTCCAATGGAACATATCAAAGGGTTATGTGGTTTGGAAATAAAAAAAATAACATGATACGTGTATATAGTGTTAAAATTCTTACTGAATGTAGGGCTCCACTTGAGGGCAATTTGTCAAGACATGTCTGTGTGCTTGCAACCTCTCAGTGGGAGTGAACCTGTAATACTGACTTCCTCCAACTGGCTTTCCGACTGGCGGGAATAATGTGTTGGAAGGTGACTGGACATTGGATGGGCTGTCATCGACACGAGGAGGGCGGTTGAATGAAGTCTCGATGTCATCATCAAAATAGCGCGAACAATATGTTAACACCTCGTCACCAGAATAACCCTCTGCTATAGAACCCTCTGGAGATGCTTTGTTCCTCACATACGACTTCAATTTCCCCAAGTATCTGTAATTACAAGTACAATCAGGTAACTGAAACAAAATCATGAAACCACTGGAAAAATGAATCAACGGACCTCTCTATGGGATACATCCAACGGTATTGAACCGGGCCGCCTATCTTTGCGTCTTGAACGAGGTGTACAGTGAGATGGACCATGACCGTGAAGAAAGACGGGGGAAATATCATCTCCATATGACAGAGCGTTAGAACAATTTTTTCCTGCAATTGATCCAGCTCTGCTTTGTCCAAAACTTTTGCACACAACCGTCGGTAGAAAGAACTGAGTTGAACCAAAACATTAGACACCTCCGGGGGCAATGTGCTTTTAATTGCCAGAGGTAGGAATTGCTGGAGCAAAACGTGGCAGTCATGGGTTTTCAACCCGGCAATCTTCTTAGAGTGCATGTCCACACATCTTGAGATGTTGCTTTAATAACCATCAGGGACCTTGATGTCCTTAAGTGTGGAGAGGAAGACTTCCTTGTTGGCTCTTGTCAGAGTGAATGAGGCTGGGGCAAACTTGTCATTCTCATCCGGCCATGCGTCTTCACGTATTCCCATCGCCATCAGATCTTTCCTTGCTTGGAGATGGTCCTTGGACTTTCCAGACTCGTTGAGTAAAGTGTACAAAATATTGTCACACACATTTTTTTCGATGTGCATGACATCAAGACAGTGGCGAAGTAGATTAGATTTCCAGTAGGGGAGCTCGAAGAAAATGCTCTTCTTTCGCCATTGCTGCACGTTTTCCCCCTGGGACTGGCCGCGTCCCCTTCTTCCCCCAGGCTGAACGCCGTCTGTCTTCCCGAACTCTACATGAACATCTTTAAGCTGTTGAAGAATATCTGCGCCAGACAAAAACGTAGGAGGATCCCTCATTTCCTGCGATCCGTTAAATCTAATCTTCTGCAGCCGGAACCTATGACTGCCAGGAAGGAACCGCCGATGACCCATGAAGCACCACTTGCGACTGTGAGGAAGGCGGACCGAGTCTTGGTCAAAGTTGCAGTTGGGGCAAGCTCTGCCTGTATGCACGTTCCAACCAGACAATGTGCCAAGTCCGGGAAAATCGCTCACTGTCCACATCAACGATGCACGGAGTGTGAAGAGCGTCTTACTGTAAGCGTCATACGTCTCAACTCCGTTGGTCCAAAGTTCCTTCAACTCCTGTATCAACGGTTGAAGGTAGACATCTATATCGTTTCCAGGAGCTTTCTTCCCCGGAATAATCATCGAAAGAATGAATGAGCTCTGTTTCATACACATCCAAGGGGGTAAGTTGTACGGTATCAATACCACAGGCCATATACTGTACATAGTGCTAAGATTCCCGAACGGATTGAACCCATCTGATGCGAGAGCGAGGCGTACATTTCTCGGGTCACTGGCGAATTCCGGGAATCGAGCATCAAACGCTTTCCAAGCCTCAGCATCCCTAGGATGTCTCAACTTCCCATCGACGTTGGGCTCTGATGAATGCCACCGCATGTGCTCCGCCGTTTTGGATGACACATACAACCTCTGAAGTCGTGGAGTCAGGGGGAAATATCTTAGAATCTTTGCAGGCTTCTTGGTTGCTATTCGACCCCTCTTCGCCTGTTTGTACCAAGACGCATTACACCGCTTACATCTGTCCAACTCAGCGTCTTCTCCCCAGTACAACATACAATCATTCGGGCAGGCATGGATTTTAGTGTAGTTCAATCCCAACTTGTTAATAGTCTTCTTTGCTTCGTAGAATGATGGTGCGATTTCTGCCTGAGAGAATGCATCTCCCAATAATTCTAACACCATCGACATCCCCTTATCGCTGAAGCCACACAAGCACTTGATATGATAGAGCTTGACAAGAAATGATAGTTTTGAATATTTACTGCACCCTGAATAAACATTATTCTTATTCTAAAATGAACGTCTATGTGACAAAACTAGAAACGAAATGAGAGGCAGTTTTTAGTAGAACCTGGAAACAATGGCTTATCTGAATCCGTCATAAGGTCGAAAAAATTCTTTGCAGCTTCATTTCGAAAAAACTCCGGGAGTGGTCCTTCAACCCCTTCCTGACTCCCGATGCCGTCACCTTGCACCCCGAAAGCATCACGCACAACATCGTTAAATGGATCCACATGATTGTCGTCATCATCGTCATCGTCGATCTGCATTCCAACCTGAGATGTTCGAGCAACTACCTCACCACCATCATCATCGTTCTCGCCATGAATACCCCAGAATGTGTAATTTGATGGGAATTGTTTCAGTATAAGATGCTCACGCACAATATTTCTGGGATGCCACTTCTTAAATTTACATTTCGGACAAGGACACAATATCTGATTGTTAACACCGGTGCGGTTGAAAGCAAAATCTAAAAAGTGGTCAGCACCAACCAAATAGCGGGGAGACGTCCGTGGCAAACTTATCCAAGATTTATCCATCATATGACTGAAGATATTATCAAAGAAGGAAAGAGCTTAATAGTTTGAATGAAATGTGAAAATGAATTGGAAAGAATCAAGGGCTTATAAAATGAAATTTAGACATTAGTAGCGGTTCTATAACCGCTACTAAAACCGCAACTAACTCAATCAGACCGTTGGAAAGTTAACAGGTGGCAGATGTGTCTGAGTATACATTAGTAGCGGTTCTAGAACCGCTACTAATATTAAATTATTTTTATAATTAGTAACTTAGTGGCGGTTTAAAACCGCTACTAACTTTAATTTTTTTTAATATTTCTTCAGTTAGTAGCGGTTCTGAAACCGCCACTAAATGTGCTATTTTGTATTTTTAATGTTATTTATATCTTGTTTTTTTCAAATACTATATAAGAAAATAAACAAATAACAACGGTTTATTTAGTAAGTCAGGGAGAAACTTTTTTGTTGAACTGTTAAAACAAATTATCGCCATTTGTAAAGTAAAAAATAAAATCAGATATTAACAACTAACAAAATTATGCAACATTAAAGATATGAAATGTTTAAACAACTAATATTCAAATTAGCAAACATTTAAATATAAAAATGTTCAACTTAAATCCTAAAATAAACATTCTAATAAAAAAAAGACCCTAGAGCTACGCCGCAGGAGGCTGATCGTCGTCTTGATGCTCCGGAGAACGGTTGCGAGGATGCTTCGGTGGACGAGGAGGTAGTGGTACTCGCAAAGGAGATCTATCCGGGTCGAAAATCCGCTGTATCCGTTCCAACGTGCTATTGGCGTCGTGCACCCAGGAGTCCAGTCGGTCATACACCTGATCAGTCACCCGTTCCGTAATCTCATGAGTGAGTCTCTCCCTCATTTGAGCCTCAAACTCTGCGCCTCCCCTAATCGGGCCACTTGTTGATGGTTGGCTCGAAGCTGTAGACTGGGCGCTGCCTGGGTCGCCTGACCTGCCGTACACCACCGTAGGTTGGGCTCTGAATCCCATCCCGTGAACCCGGCCAGGGTGCTCTTGAGGCCCTAGGGCAGCCCTTAGCGAGGCAGTGGGGTCTACATTGTCCCCCTGCGACTCGGCGATCTCTCTCTCCGCAGCCTCAATCTTAGCCTGCACACACAAACATATTAACAATTTTATTTTGATGTCTTTGTTATTAAAAATATAATAATATAAAAATAAATAAATAAATAAAAATTTTACAATTTGCTCCTCAGCCTCCCTGGATGTTGGGCTCCCGTCGGCGTGTCTGTGCTTTATTTGGTAGAAACGACCGTAGGTAGCCTTCTGCCCTTTCTTCGCAGCCTCTTCCTCCTGAAAATTAAGATACAAACAGTTATTAATATATAAAGATAAATTATTTTTAAATCAAACAATGAAACTTCATTCCTTCATACCATCTCTTTGTACCCAACCGAAAACGGCTTCGTCCCAGCCGTATGATGAACCTTCTGATGGGCCTTCGCGGCAAGACCTTGTTGCGACCTCTTCTGTTAACATAAAATAAAATTAAATAATAATCAGTAATTCAAAAATAATTTTTCAATATGATATTTCAATATCAATTCAATAATATTATTCATTATACCTTCCCAATGTCTCCCCTCCTCCAACCCACATATCTCTCCCACGCATCCGCAGGGACGCCACCAGGGACATCATCGACCAACTCCTGAATCGGCCTACTCCCACCCCGATTTCTTTCTTTGAACATATCCAACCGCTTGTTCTTCCAACCGTCCCCCATCTTTGATTCTGTCCAAGTCTTGCGGCTGTCCCTCACATCAAACTTCCTCTGTAAAATATTAAATTTAAGTATGTTTAATTAGAAATTAATAAATAATAACAAATTCCAATAATAACATAAAACAAATAAGAAATAATAAATACATTTCCTATAATATTTATTAAAATCAAATTCAAATAATAACAGAAAAGAAATAAGAAATAATAAATATATTTCCTATAATATTTATTAAAATCAAATTCAAATAATAACAGAAAAGAAATAATAAATAATAAATAATAAACAATACATAATAACAAGAATATTTCTTATAGTATTAATTAAAATCACATTCTAATAATAAAAAATAATAAACAATAAATAAGGTCAAAGTTAATTCAACAAACCTTAACAATTTCGTCAAACGCGAACTTTTTAGAGTTCGCGTCAATCTTCCTCCAGTCCAAAGCGTCAATCGGAAATCGCTGATAATTCTGGCCTACACCCCCGATGAACCTCGAGTACAGTTGCCCCCCTTGTCCAACCAGTAATTTGGTCAAGTCGTCCCACTCAACTATAACTCTGTGCCCGCTCGGAAGGTTCATCGCATCTTGCACCGTCAACCTCTTCTCACTTATGCTACCAGAAGGGTCTGTAAAAATTAGGGAACAATTTCAATTTAATGAGCGATAAAAAATTATAATTATCTCATAAAAACAATAAAAATTGAATTTCCTTACCCTGAACTTGTACTTCGTAACCGGTGGACCTTCTGGAGGATCGTTTAGGGTGCCCCGCCTCGTCAAATTCCTCACCGTCCAACCAACGTTCCATATCCTCAAAATCCGCTCCTCCTCCAGTCTCGTCGAACGCCTCTCCCCCGCTCCAGAATGCGTTGATTACATCTTCTGGAATCGGATCGTTCTGTACACGGATGCGCTCTTGTTCTATACGATCCCTCTCGGCCTGCTCAGCAAGTTCCTTACGTAGCCGCTCCTCAGCTTCCATTTGTTCATCGGTCAAATGCCTCTTATTGCGATCGCCCTTTTTCACCATGATTTTGATATCTTTTTTCTAGTCGAAGTCACGTCAGGTCACTTTCTTTCTCAAAAAGCTCGTGTCTTTTCTCTGAAAAGGCACGAGCCTTTTTAAACTGTTCACTTTTAGTAGCGGTTCTGCAAGAACCGCTACTATTAGTCGCGGTTTCAGCTAAAACCGCCGCTGAAACCGCGACTAAATCAATCAGTAATAAATGCAGTTGCATTTATTTCGCTGAATTAGTGGCGGTTTTGGGGGAAACCGCTACTAATGTACTAAAACCGCCACTAATTCAGTGGCCATTCATTTTCTAGCGGTTTTTCTCTCCAGAACCGCGACTAAATGTACGCCACTACTTTTCCCGCCAAAACGCGCCAAATTTGTTGCGGTTATAACCCCGAAACCGCTAGTAATATCCGCTACTAAGTACTTCTGTGGTCAAACCGTCGGATTTACTTGCGGTTTGTGCTTATAACCGCTACTAATGTAAAATTACTAGCGGTTTTAGTGTTCCGCGACTAAGTTAACCGCTACTAAAAGCCCTTTTTTTTGTAGTGAATTATTTATTTTTTCTTTTTACATTATAAGAGGTAACATTTAAAAGTCAAAATGATAAATATTTGATTTTTGTTTTTGTCCTTGCATATTAAATATATAGAAGGGAGCTAGAGAGAAAGTATGTATAATAAATGATATAAGTATAAAATCTGAAAATCACATTAGTTTTATCCAAAATAAATGACTCCACTATGTTTCCTTTGTCTTTATAAAATGATTGATTGACTACTCCCTTTGGTCTTAATTATAAGAGGTAACATGGCAAATATTTTGGTCCAATATATAAAAGGTAAAATGCAAAATTTAAAGTAATAAATACATGTTTTTCATTTCTGCTTTTATATATTAGTAAATGCAAAGAGGGAAAAGAAAGTGTGATAATAAATTAATAAGAGTAAAAATGGAAAATTTTATCAAATCTACCCATAATAAATAATTCCAACATATTTTATCAATATGTGTGAAAATGTTGACTGCATCTTATAATAAGGACATAAGGGAATACTTCCTATAATCACAGGAGTATCAAACATGTAAGTAATATGATGATTAAAAAGTTTTCAGACAAGTGAGTAAAACATAATGACAAATTACAACATATTCATATAGCTCAGTTATTATTTAAAGGAACAATTGTATTGAGTCCTAAAAAAAGAAAATAAATATCATATGAGTTTTAATAAATTGTTGATAAATAAATAAATATTCACAAGTAAAAATGTCACTACTAATAACTATTTCCTCCAATCCAAAACCAAAATGTAAGAGTAATATGTCAAATTTTTTTTCAAAATATAAGAGGTAACAATGCAAAAGTGATAATAATAAATGCCCGTTTTTCATTATGCCCTTGTATATTAAATGATGAAAGGAGAGAAGAGAAAGTGTGTATAATAAATATGTGAAGGTAAAATTGAAAATTTTTATTAAATCTACCCATAATAAATGATTCTAACATGTTTTTATTGGTATTTATAAAGAAGTTGACTATATTGAGCATGTTTGGATTGACTTTTCTCCAAGAAATAAGTACTTATTTTGGGGCAAAAGTAACTTATTTTGTTGGTAGCTTATTTTGCATGTTTGTTTTGGTTTAATGTTAATTTGACTTATAAGTAACTTATACCTTATAAAGGTGTGTTTGGTTGGGCTTAAAGTGAGAAAATAAGTCCTTATTTTTTGAGCAAAAAGAACTTAAAATGAGAAAAACAATTTTGATGTGTTTGGTTGGACTTATAAAAATAAGTTTTTATGGAAAAAAAATAAGAACTAATGGAGGAAATAAGCATAAGTTAGAAAAAAGTGACTTAATTTTAAAAATAAGAACTTATTTTGGTAAGGCCCACAAATTCTTACTTATTTTTCACATCCAATCACAACTAACCCAAACATACACAATCTGACTTATGGAAAATAAGTCACTTATAAGTCATTTTTTCACAGCTGATCCAAGCATAAATCTCATTATGCAATCTGACTTATTTTCAATCTGACTTATATATAAGTCACTTTTCCAGAAGTCCATCCAAACACACCCTAAGTCAAAATAAGTTATAAGCTGTTTAAAATAACTTATTTCTGACTTATGAGTCACTTGTAAGGTGGGACCCACGAATTGTGACTTATTTTTCACATCTAATCACAATTAACCCAAACATATACAATCTGACTTATGAAAAATAAATCACTCATAAGTCTTTTTTTACAGCTAATTCAAAAATAAATCTCATTACACAATCTGACTTATTTTTAATTTAACATATATATATATATAAAAGTAACTTTTTCATAATTCAATCCAAACAAACTCCCATCACAAATGTTGTAATAGGGATCGGACCAAGTATAGTGAAATACTCCCTCCGGTCCTATTTATAACAGCCCGAAATTTGAATGGTTTTGGTCCAAAATATAAGGGCCCGCATTGGAATCTGTCATCATTTAATGTCATTTTCCCTATTTTACCCCTACTTATTAACACTATCTTTCATAGCATTAATTAATATTCCCACTTACATTTCTCTCTCCAGTCTCACTAAAAATAAGGGTAATATTAAAAAAATAATTATTTTTTAGACACATTTATAACTACCAACTAACATTTATATGTTTTCTTAAGAAACGTTTTTTAACGGTTGAGCTCTTATAAATGGTACAAATGGTACAGGGCAAGTGATTCCGACGTTTAACTCAATGCATCAGGGTGTGTTTGGATTACCGTTGGAGAAGTGACTTTTTTTAGAATGACTTTTTTTAGAAGTGACTTTTGGATAAAAGTAATTTGTGTGAAGTGATTTATGTTTGGATTTGTGATGATAGAAGTGACTTTTTTCAATATGACTTTTAGAAACATGTTTGGATGATAATATTGAAAAGCACGTTTAGATGAAAAATTACTAAAAAGGGTATTATTTTCATTAAATAATACATATATAATATGCATATATTCTTATTAAAGGCTTAGTTTCTCCCTTATTTTCAGGAAAATAATTTTAAAAAATAATATTTTTCGCTCAATGGAGTATATTGTGGGAGAAAGTAGTTAGAAATTGTTATGGTAAATTTTTGGAGATAAAAAGAAAATTTTAGATTAAAAGAAATTATCTTATTTGAGAATTTTAGGGGTCTAACAGTCTAATTTCCCTACCCACTTTATTAAATAATACATAACAAAAGGTGTGGGACCCACCAGAAGTCAGAAGTCAGAAGCCAGAAGTAACTTTTTTTTGCTTCTGACTTTTCACGTTGCAGAAGTCATTTTAGATTAAAAGTCATTCTGAAAATAAAGTAAACCAAACATGTTTTTTTTTTTAAATTTGACTTCTTTTTTAACGTGCTTCTACGGAAGATCCAAACATGCTCTCAGTCTCTTGTTTAAATTTCCTGTGATTATGTTTCTTTGACAAGACCTCACATTAATTTTCTCTTTTTTTCTTTATTACAAGTGTTGAAATGGAAAAAGACAAAGAGAAAGAGTGTGAGAAACTCATGGGATAGAGGAAGACCCCACAGAGCACAGTTTGAGCGTCTAGAACAGTGTGCATATATATATATATAAATGTCTTTGCGTCTATTTTACACCTCTCTCACTCTGCTTTTGATTCATTCATTAACAAGAGGTGTAAAGGTAGACATGGATCATGCAGAAAGGAACATGTGATGAGCCCCAAAATCTAATTTTTCTCACCTAAATTATGCCTACATATCATTTACTTCCCCTCATCATTGCATTTTCCAACCCTTCCTTCATCTACTTATTTAATTAATCCTACGCTTTACATGCCCGTTTTGTTCTCTCATTAGTTATTAATACTACTTTCAAAATCCCCTCCAAAAGTTTCGCATTAGATTTCCTTTTATAACCATCCCTCCAAACAACATTAATTCATCAAATCGTCTGCCCAATATATATCACACTCCATGCATTTTCTTCTTTCCCTTTTCAATATATAACAAATTTAGGAAGAATTTCATTTACAATTCTTTATAATTTCACCTGATTTTCAATCAAATAAATGCATTTTCTCCTTTTTATTATGTTTTTATAGTGTTACCTGATTTTAAATCATGTTTTTATAGGACATGTAAATTAATTAAATAAAAAATTTAGTGCTGCTGAGAACTCAATGACTGTATTAAATTCGTTAAGCTTTTTCATAAGACTGTTCAACTGAAAGGAGAAGGTGTAGAATTAACTTTCATGTTATATATAAAAAAAAATAATTAAGTTTCATCCCCCTGAAAAGAGCATACAATATTATAATATAGTTAGCCAAAAAAAAAAAGCATCCTACTGTCATAAATAGATGATCTATTTGGGGAGTTCATCTTGGTCCTAAGTATAATATCTAATTCTAATTTTTGCTAATTTCATCTCAAATTGTTTCTATTAATGCTTCTCCAACAATAATAAAATAAAAGATTGTGAATGAATTAGAGAAAATGTCTGAGGTGTTTTAGGAAAAACATAACATAATAATTAATATTATTAGCATCCTTAATTTAATCATAGTAATTAAATAGATTCTATATTTAAAAGTGGAGGGAGTATTATGTTAATATAATCACTATGCAATCGTGTCTACTTTTATTTTTACATACGTAGGAGCTGAAAGAATAATATTTTTAAATTGTTTTTCCTCCATGTTATATTCTGCTTATTTTAAATTATTCAAATTCAAAATAAATTAAAATGAATTATTATTTAATACATCCCTCCCACCCAGCATGCGTGGTGCGTGGCATAATAGAAATGAATAAATAGATGCTTAATTATTTCAGAGATATTCTACTTTTGATATGTAATGCATGTGATTATAGTACTATTTTATTTATTATTAAAAAATCAGAGAATTATTATATAATTACGTGCTGTCTCCAAAAGAAGAGCCTTTCGTATGAACATTGTATGCGTAAGTATTTCGGTAACCAGCCACCCATCTAATCATTTCTCTCATCTAAACATCACTGCCTTTTCCCTTTTCTCCTGTTCTTTATTAATATTAATTATCATAATACAAACTATTTTTTACTTTCTGATGATTGATTGTCCATGAAAGAAATAATTATTTCCCAAGCATAAAAAGTATTCGTATATATCCTCTTCACTTTATAGATTAGCCACAACAAGATTTTTTTCAAGAGTGTGCAAGTGTAGAATTTATGTCGCAGAGTATCAATATCATGCTTATATTATGATTATTAATATGAATAAAGTTATAAGTTATAACTATTATGCGTGTAATCGATTAAATTGAGAAAAATCTCAGATTTGCCTTCAATTTTTTGAGAGAGATTATATCTTTTATTATGAAAAATTGCTAAAAACTCACTATTCCAAGATTTGTTGTCTAAAGGTCCTCAAACCTGAACACCTGAGTTGGTGCAATTTATTTTTAGCAGGTGCAACTTTTCTTTAGTTCTACAAGATGTATATTTAATTGTGTACAAATGTCTTTCGTTTAAGCATACTTAAGCATAAAAAATTTACAGTTGAAAAAGACTTATACATGTGTCCTCAAATAAATTTCTAGTATTTTGAGCAATAAATTTTACAGAGAGGAATTCTTCAACAACTTTTCCTTTTGATTATTAGCAAAAACTAATTCTTGTGCTTTAATAAACCACAGAGTGCACCCATGTTAGACGGCCAAGAAAGCAGTTATGTTGAGAGAATCCTTGGGGCCATAATCACACAAGAGATTGGGAGATAATTTGGGGGCAAATGATTCAGGGAATTTAGATGTTATATATTGAAAAGAAGCCGAGACATGGACATTTGATTCGAAGAAAGAATAAGTATGAAGTGTTAAGGAAATGGAGAAGGTGTGAGAAAATTGAAACAAGGAGGGGAAAAAAAAAAGAAAAAAGAAATAGTGGTGATAGAGGCGTGAGGGAAAAGAGAAGGAATAGGGATATGAATGAGAGCTTTTTGGGGGTTGGTGAGTGGTTCCTCAGAGTCTGAGACTGAGAGAGAAGAGCCTGCAAATGATGAATAAGTTGTTGAGGTCAAAAGTAAGATTGCTCAATTTCTGATACATCTCTTAAAGATTCCCAAACATGTTTCTTTGTGCTCTCTTCTCTTTCATTTTTGTCTCTGTGTGTTTGTAAACTGTGATGGATAAGAATGGAATCATACTTACAGATTAGATTGGTGGACAATGGTGTCAGAATCAGTCAATAATCTCATAGCATATTAGCGGGATAAAAACTTCCATATAAATAAGAGATTGTTGTCTGTTGATACCATTCCGCTTATATTTTCAGTTTATCATTGCCTGCCCCTTTTAAGTGAGAAAATTAACCTATACAGTCTTCAATAACTTCTAGTAAAAGGTGAGAACAAGAAATTCATTCAGTTCTTTTTTTTTTTTTTGGGTATAACATAAGACAAATCCTATAGCTATAGGGAGGCTGAGTTATAACTGTGTGTATGTGATATGATTAATGTATAGACTCTTCCTTTGACAATCACACATAATCCAAAAACCAAAACCGCATAATTCATAGTGCTCTTTTTGATTTTTTGACAACTCTTGTTTCATATCAAAGCCCTATACCATAATTAACCATGTTGATTGATATACAAATTTGACCCATTGAATAATTGATCCTTCTTACATTATTGGCTTTCAACCTTATTCAAGCACCACTATATTATGTACAAACGAATTGGCTTTGTGCATTTATTCACCAATTGTGACCATATATATATATATATTTGTGACTAATTAATGAGCACAGTTGAGATGATATCAAATATATTCAAATTAACTACCAGAGTGCTGAATTTATGTTTGATTTATTTATTTATACTTTATATTCTTTTTTTATATACTAGGAATTAGAAAGCTACTTTTTATTTTTATATTCTTATCATGCCTTTTCGATCACTTCTTTCTTTCCTCCCTTCCTTTCTCTTGCTTTGGGCCAACTTTCCCCCTCATTTTTCCTCAATCCATCTATGTTTAAGGGATAATTGCAATTAGGTTTTAAGTAAGAGATTTAATATCAGATAGGTTATAATGAGTTATCAATGACAACCGACATAACCATTGTTAACAAGCGAAAAAATTGTCAATTAGACCTGTCTGATATTAAATCTTACTTAAAACTTGATTGTAATTGTCACTATGTTTAATCTATGCATAATTCCATGGAAAAAATCCAGCCAACAATCATTTTATCATAATTGTGCAGAACATAACCAAACTTAAATGTAGCACAAGCGTTTGCATTATCAGTAAACTAAGTACTTACGCGTTTTCTAATAAACTTTTATCAAACTCAATTTAGCAAAAAGACATTAAGCTAAATTACTCGTTTGATACCCAAAATAAAATGAAATGAATAAGGAAATGCAGTTCTTGCACCTCATGACCTTACTTGAATGTACCAAGTTCCATCAAAAAAATGACCTTACTTGTCTGTGGTTGTCTAATCGGTTACTTGTATACCTGGTAATAGGATATAGAAAAGGTACGGATTGCCATTTAATATATCCCAAAAAAATATGGAAGTTCTTGTAATATTCTAGTTAAAAGATGGGGTGACAAATTAATTCTAACCTCCCAAGCGTAATAGAAGCAAAAAATTAAAATGAACAAACAGCCCAAAGTCAACAATAAAACAGAAGTGAACACGCTGAAGCATATTTTAACTCATAGCAAGACCGGCGAATCAAAATCTTAATCATGCCAATTTGCCATTCATTAGCATATTAGCACAGAAAAGAGATGTAAAGCCATTTGACATGAACAGATATGAAGGGGTGACAGAGTTCACATACACACCTACAAGCGCGCGCACAAGTTATATGAACATGAAGCAATCTTTTGCCAAGCTACTTTCTTTCTTCAGTAAGGGTGATGTGGGAGTCTCAATTTCTACTAAACTGAGGAAAGCAATATATATACACACACAGACCCACGAGAATTCGGGGACATGCATAGCCCTTACCCTACAGCCACCTAACAAAGTCTGCTAATAACACAAGGCAATCAAACAAAACAGAGAGGTTCATCTAATAACATAGCAGGAAGATGTCCTGCATCATCTTCCTCTAATTGAAAAAATAACTGTCTAGGAAGCAAACATTCAGAAGCAAACAAGATGCAACAAAGTTCACATGATGAGTCTTATACGTCTACAAGGGAACTAAAACGGGAAGATACAATAAATAAGCCCTGGAAAAAAATTGTTCAGAAACTAATTCAATGATACAGTTCATGCAAGTTCTTCACGCCAAGCACATGGTACCACCAAATATACAGCTGTGTCCTACGTATCTTGGAAAATTTCAAACCTTTTTTTTTTATAACAGGAAAAAATCAAACTTTTATCACCAATGAAGAAGAAATAGCACGAAACAGCAATCAACGATAATGAATAAATTCCCTCATGGTTTGGTCTCAGTTCCAGTACAATCACCCCAAAATAGAACGAAATCTATTGGTCTAAACAAGATGAATAATTAACTCATTATTGGAGAGAATGCAAATATCAACTAGCTACGCTAAATTCATATTCTACTTCTTGAACTAGTAGCATGAAAGCAAACAAAATTTAATAGACAGAATACTTCTCACTAGCCCCGGGCCAGAAGTTTCTGTAGATTGCTTTGGCAATTGGAAGAATGGCTACAAGAGCAATCTGAAGCTGGTCTGAGCTACTTGTCCTCACACTGATCTGACCACTGAGCTTGTTGTTCAATCCGGCACGAACAGCCATCTTGTAACTTCGTCCAAGAGAAAATTGGGACTGAAAATTTGCCCCTAAAGCCAAGTCTCCCCTCCACTTCACCAGAGAAAGACCAAGTGAAGACTGATCCTGCCCAATTGGAAAATCTGCCTCTCTGAGACGCACTTCAACATTGGCGCCATAAGCAGAATCTCCTTGAGAATGCACAGTCCCAGTGCTACCTACTAATACCAAGCGTTTCCCGAGAGCTATCTGGTCCTCAAGTTTCAGTCCAGTGGATACATTTTCACCCAAAAATGTCACAGACACCCCAGCAGCAGTTTTATTTCTTTTGAAGTTTTTGAATTTTGTCTCCCCCCTAACTATGTATGCCAGCTGCTTTCCTATGTTCTGTATGTCAAATCCCGCCATGGTGGATCCATTCTCTCCATGCTTTGCAGCAACTGAAGAATCCAAATGGATGGTGAAGTCTTTCTTATCCTTGGTGATCTGAACAGCGACTGCACCTGGGAATCGGTTGATAATGGCTAGACTTTGTTCAATGTTTACGCCGTCATACCCACAATCATGGTCCCAACCATGGGTGTCTAACACTGGCCTTGTCAGGAGCTGGGAAGTTGGCTCCAGGAAACGGTATCTGTATGCTGGATTGCTGCTATCAAAAGATGGAGGCAGGACCATATCAGGCAAGGGAACTGGCACAGTGGCCGGACCTCCACCCTCCTGATCCTCTTCCTCCAAGTAATTGTAATCATTTGTAGGAGCTTTTCCTTTTTTCTTCATCTCTCTCATCCGTCTCAACTCTTCTTTCCACTGCTTCTTCTGAAGAAGTTTCACACGATATTCATACTCATCATAGTATGCTTTGCGCTGCTCTCTGCTAAGCTTTTCAATCTGAGATTTCTTAAGAGGCTTAAATGGAGGGAGCTGGTCAAATTCATCTTCATCTTCATCTATATCAGAATCGGACAAGTCAGCCAATTCAATGTCAGAGTCGCCATTGTCAACACCTTGATCAGATGGGAGTTTTGGGTGAGTACGTGACTGCAGCAGCCATGACAGCAAGTACGGAAGTGGAGGGGAGCGAACACGAAAACCAAAAAGTTTTCTGTGGTCAAATTTATCCTGAGTTTTAGACAGGTTACTAGCTTCAGAAAGAATCTTCATGGAGTAGCATAAGAGCAACAGTTGTGGTCTCCAACTTTGACCATTAGGAAGCACCTTTTCACCATCTCTATTTTTCCGACATGAAGGATGATTTTCAACCAGAGAAACTGGATTCATTAAACTTGGATTCATGAGTCGCAGGTCACCAACAGCTTGTCCTATACTTTGTTGAACTATGTGAGATCGTTGTGCGACAAATACATCATAACCAAGAGGAGAACCTGATGGCCCATCAGGAGGAGCAGAAGCAGCATGGGTCAGAGTGACTATAGCACTTTGCCAGATCGAAGCACCAAGGGCATTAGAGATTGATCTTAATATTGGCAAGTCATTAAGATTCCTTGTTTGTGTGTCCAGGCGATCCACATAGAGTACAATATCAAGGGGGGATTTTTTTGTGAACTTCTTCACCATAGACAAGACTTTTCTATTGACACTTTGTTCCATGGCAGATGATTTCAAGCCTGGGGTGTCGAAAACTCTTATCTTCAATCCATCTACCATCCCAACAATTTCAGTCACAGCACTCGTGGCAGGTCCATAAGCATTAATGCTGGTCTTTGTTTCACCAAAAATGGAATTTATGGTAGCACTCTTACCCACACCTGTTTTGCCAATAACTAGTATGTTCAGGGAGAATTCCAAATCATCTCTTCCTTCAGATTCAAGCTGGGCAGCACTCCTCTTTGCATCATCCAAGCTGAAAAGTTGCCCGCCTTGCCTACCTGCAACAAGTGCCAAACGGGATAGAACCTGAGCAACTATAGATTCTTCTGTAGTGAAACCCAGTCTCTGAACCAATCTTAAATATTTAATCCTGATTTGCTGCACTTTCTCCAGTTTCTTCTTCTCTTCTTCACTTAAATTGCTATCAGAATCAGCGCCAGCTCTGAGATTGGGAGGGGTGAAAAGATTAACACGGTTCGCTCGGGCAGCAGGTTTTCCAGAGTGGAGTGACGGTCCCAAGCCAGCTGGGCGCTCAACAGAGAAAAGCCTTGACCCATCTTGAGCAGTAATTGTAATATTGCCACCATCTTGCCCACCACCAGTTGCTGCTTTTAGAAGAGCTGCCAAGGCAGCAGAATCAAATAACTCTTTGCCATCCCCTTCTTCATCAGTGTCTACTTCTTCATCTGAGTCAGTCACAATCTGACCATCAATTCTCTGTGAGACTTCTCGTGAACTTTCAGCACCAGAGTATGAGTCAGCACCTGAATGCTGCTCCAACTCCTCTAGGAACCGTCTTGCAGCTTCAGAGCTCCCAAAAATCATACCATCAGCCTCCTGATTTGAAACTGAACCATCAGGCCCTCCACCATCAAGATGATGCTTTTCTTCATCATCCTCATCTTGTCTTATTGCTGCACTCCAGGAAGAATTCGGTTCCACACGTTCATCCTCATCTTGTCTTATTGCTTCATCATCCTCGTCTTTTCTTGTTGCTTCACTCCAGGAAGAATTAGATTCCACATGTTCAGCTGTATGAGATTCACCAGAGGCGTTGACGTGCCTACTAGTTTCCTCCTCATCAGCTCGAGCCGCTACATTTATTTCATGTTGCGGAGCCTTCACCTCTGTGTCAACATGGCCATCAAAACCCAACTCCTCACTCTCTCTCAAGGAGTCAACATCTTGCTCCTTCTCCTCATGTTTATTATCACCATTGACTTCATTATCAACATTCTGGTCAGACTTAGTACCCAATGTTGCAAACTCATCCAAAGGTTCTTCAGCAGCTCCTTCAACTGAATCAAACCCATTATCCAGGCTAAAACCTCTAGCTCGAGCAGCTAGCCCTTCGATTTCAGAGGCCCCAGGGTCCTCCTTATCACTGGCAACAGCCGCTCCAGACTCCAACATACTGACATGTGAAGTGTCAACAATAGAGTCTGCAGCGCCTGTACATTTGATATTATAATCAAATTCAACAAAAGTATACAATACTACTATTTACAACAATAAAATATACATGGTAAGATTGATAAGCATGGGTGTTAGTGTTACCTGTTGTCACCCCTTGAGCAGCAGCAGCACTGTCAGCTTCAACTGCATTTACTTGCGGTGTTTCATCTGGAAGCTCATTGTTCTGCTTTTCGTCAGCCTCTTCATCCTTCAAGTTGTGCAACTCTAACCCATTCTGCTCAGCCAAAATCCCATCTTTGAACACAGAGTCTGTATTATTACCATTGAAACCACTCTCCTTCACCCCTCCATCGACATTCAAATCATTCGATTCCCCCTTCGGTGCTCCAATTTCAAAATTCTCCGCCGTAGCCTCTTGGGATGAATTCGAATTATCATCTTCGTCATCATCGAGCGACAGCTTGGCAATAGGCCTGGAGGACTTGGGGGTGAAAAATCCCTCGGAATTCCGAAAAGGGGCACGAACAACTTCTTCCCCTTCGACGGGTTTGTCATCTGGGTAGATCAGAACTGGCCCAGTGGATGGCGTCTCAAAATCCTCACCGCCACTCATGAACCCATCGTCGTCGTCGTCATCATCATCGGACCCAACATCGTCACCGCCGCCATTAACAAAAACATTAGTATCCTTGTTATCGTCGTCATCAATAACACCGGTAGTTTGCTTCAGACTCGAAATTCCTTTATCCCCATCGTCAGTATGGGGCGATTGGTTGGAGGCATAGAAGTTGGTTTCTGGTGCAGCACGGTCGGATTCCATGGGTGAGTAAGTGTGGGTATAGGTGGATGAAGGAAGGAAAAGATTGGATTTTTGATGAAGGAAAAGGGAGAAGAAGAAGAAGAAGAAGAAGAGAGGCCCCGAAGAGATAAGGTTTGGAGAAAGAGCCTCTCTTTCAGGGTTGATGAGGCTTTAGAAGCTGTGAATTGTGGTATGCCTATGTAAGTAGGGTGGCTTTGAGCCTTTGAGGGCTTTCTTTTTTTTTCTTTTTTTTTCTCAGGCTGCTTGATATGTTTTGTATCCTGAATTCTTCATTATTATCATATGACATGTTGATTAAAAATTAAAAATATATATAACAAATCATGCGTGCCTCTTTAATTATTTTTTTCCAAAAAATTATATAGAACTTTTATCTACTTCTAAGAAAAAATGTTTACATTTCAAAAATTAAAAATTTTGGAAATAGATGAGCTATCTGTGAAATTTTAAAAATACGGATTCTATCAAAACTGTGGTGATGTAGTAGCATTGCTGTTGGATAAAAAAACATGTTGCACTTGAGGACTTTATAAGAGAGAACAATTTAAAATAAAAATTAAAACTAAGATTTCCTACCAACAATATAGGTTATAGTGAAATGGGTTTTTAACTGTTTAAATATAAATTCATTCTTGAGTTAGAATTAGTATGAAGGTAGAAAAGGCTTTTAAATTTTTTTTAATTGAGTCTGACAATACTCAAATTTAATTTAATCAAATATTCATATAAAAAAAATATTCGTTTGGTTTTTCTTCTCTTTTAAAAAAAACATTGCTTATAATTTTGGCTTTCTAAATAGAAGGGAACAAAATTTTAATATCGTTTCTATATATATATATATAAATATAAAGAAAGTATGGGAGACAAGTAGCATCAACATATAAAAAAAAAACAGAAGATCCATTTCGGGTGACTCAAGATAAATATCTAACATTATCAACATAATCTAACCGATATTCCTTTTAATTTTATATGATATTACTCTTCTTCTTTTTTAAAAAAAATAAGTACTTTCTTTTATTATACATATAAGACATTTATTCCATTATTATTGAGCTAATATCAATAAAGTAATTTATAAAAAATTAAAAATAATTCATACATTTAAAAACAAAATATACTCTCCAAATACTACCTTCTATTAACCACATGAGGAGGAGGAGGAGTTATCACTGAACATTTTCAAGATTCTATAGGAAAGCTAATCTATGTATTCAATGTTTATAAAAGTGTTGAAATTATGGTTATACTTAAACATTATATTTATTTCCCAAACTAGTGATTTGTGCAATACACAAATGTTTTTTTAAAAATAAAAAAAAATAAAAATAGCACGATACCCTGCATTGGTGATTTGGTTCTATAGTTGTGGAATTTCCTGACATTATTTACCATCATGAATAAAATAGACATTTTAAAAGTATAATATAAACAATTTAAGTGTTTAAGACAAGTTATATCATTTAAAATTTGCTGTTATTCATGGATCGCAATCTACCAACAAAAGAGTTATATAATGATGAGTTTTTACTGTTTTAGTTCATGATATTTGAGTTGATATTTTAAGAAGAAACAAAAATGGAAACGTGGAATGGACAAAATGGGCTGATTTTGTCAATCAAAGTTTCATTGGAATTATCACTTAGGAAGGGGTAAGAAAAGTGCAGAATTTGGTTTCTGTTTGGTTGCGGGTAAAGGATAGCGTAAGGGATAGGAATACTTAAGGTTCTGTTTGGTAGTGCTTGTCTTTTATGCCTTGTTTGGATCAGTAATACGTGTATCCATTTTCACCCTCTTGCGCCTCATCCCAATTCATTGGTCCACATTGGCCATTCCTCTCACTTCTTCATCGTCTAAATTATCCTAAAACCACCCCAAATATTTGGCAAAAGCTTACATCTTATTCATGGATATATCAATAATCCAACTTTGATGTTTTGGATACACAAGGTTAATTATGATGTTCAATCTCATATTAATAGTTCATTTATATAATTTCCAAATAATTCATTTTCTTGATCATTTAAAATTCATTATAAATTGCATTTATTTCATATTGTACTTGCAGTGAAAAATGATCATATGGATCATTCTATGCATAAGAAGATTGTGCATCCATGAAGGCAATTGCCTTAGGCCCCCACTAAGTAGTACTATGCCTCCATTAGGTCCCTAGTATCATTAAGATATCATCCATTCATGAGTTGTATCATTCTAGCCACCTTTTAGTCAAAACTACACATGAATACATGATTGTAATATATTACCCAAAGATGCAAATATTTATAAGTTGTATAGATAAAAATAAAGGAGTCGTGCATGAAATGAAAATATATATTTTCCAAGTTTCCTTGGAGGGATGAAGAAGGGAAAGTAAGGTGATGTGGCATGACAAAAAATAACCAAGGTGACAAAAAAGTGAGATGGATTTCATCTCATCATAATAAGATGTTTATAAATTAATTTGAAAAAAATGAGGCGAATGACATGTAAACATATAAATTCAACATATTCGGTCAACTAACAATCAAGTTTAACCTTGAGTGGTCAGTGCGGCATTACTACAATTTGAAAACTTCTAAACCAATATTGAATAAGAAAACTTTCAAATACCTAGTAAATCAAGAGAAAACTTTCACAACAAATTTGCACAATCTTTAAATTATTACTATTGTTGTATTACAAAACAAAACAAAAATTTCACATTAAACAATAAAAATGGCATATTTAAGAAAACAGACTAAAACACATACTTTTACAATATATATCAAAATCATCAAGAAATCAAGAAATCGACTATCATTTTTAGAGGAAAAATATCAAATGTATAAACCTTAAATGTGGACAAGATATATAAACCTTTCACCATTAGTTCAACCAATATCACAAATACCAAACAAGTGCATCTAAATGTAATGACCACAATTCAATGAGCAAAAAAAAAGCTGAATGTCATATCAGGAGGGACTAAATATTAATCATTACATATAAATACACCATGAACTACGATATCCACTGTCTCCTCACCAGACCCAACCAATATCCAACACAACTCTTGTCAAATCTCCCTTGCTTAATAATAACAAAACCCATTCATTCTATCTATAACAAGCTAAATATAAAACAATCCAACCAACCAATCTCATGACTATGGATAATATCTCTTAAGTATCCACATTACCCGTTACAAAAACAAAGAAATGCCCACACAACAAAAATCTCATCTATCCAAGGCTAGAAAGGATAAAGCTGAGAAAAACTATGGTCGAAAGCACTTCAATTTACAATTACCTGCTTCATTTTGCAACCTCCCTAAGAAACCTTACTACGTAAAACCTGTGGGGTTGTGCAGAACCAGACTGAAGCACATAGTGCGACATCTAAGGCTAGTATTGGTTGGAAATCTGTCTCCTGATATACATTACACCCCTGCTATCTAAGACGTCACCATTTCTGTAGTTTTAAGAAATCCTATCTGATGAAGCAAGATCATTTTGGTCAGGATTGAGATTAGTATTGGACAGTGATTTATCTGCTGATGACACCTCATCCTGTTGGTTGTCGCTTTTCTTTGAATTAAGAAACCGACCTCCACATCCTCGTGCTCTTCTCAATGCATGCAAATGCCGGGATTCATGCAAATATGGCTGCAAGTTTAAAATAATGATCAAGTACATCATAGGAGCGCTAGGATGCACAGGAAAATGTGAGTCAATACATCTATGACAACAAAGATCGATTTCAGCATCAGAGGACCGGTGGCTTTTAACACAACTTTCAAGATCTTTCATTGCTTCCTTTTTCTATTTAGCAACAATTAAAAGGAAAAGCTGCAGAGAGTAATCTACCTTGCGATTCTTGATAACTTTATTTAATGATTCAGCTTTGGCACGAGACTGTCTACGTCTCAATATACCATGATACTGTTTTGCATTGACAAATACAGGCTCCTCAACTGCATCTGTTGGTAGAGGAACACCAGCTTGTTGAATTCCCATTAACTGAAGATGAACCTGCCACAAAATATTGTTTAATGTTCAACAAATCAAGAAAGCGTTTTCACAAGAAGCCATTGCACTTTTATTATAAGAACTAAAACTAACCATCGGTTGTGCTCCATAGGGCTGTGGCCCTTGTTGGGTATAAGGTTGCGCCTCATATGGAGCAAAGATGCTCCTATAGTAAGGATCTGGGTATGGATAAACTGGTGCCTTCAATCAAATAAAACAACAGCAATAAGCAATATGCATAAAACATTAAATTAACAGAAATTGGAAAGTAATGCTATTCAGCAATTCACTACTACTGTTATAGGATTTCTCGAATTTCTGTTTAGATTAATTAAAAATTCAATTAATTATATATTAATTGGGAGCAAGTTCTAATATGAGAACTTATGGGTTGAAAAGAGAGAACACCAAATGTCAAAACACGAAACAACAACAACAACAACAAAGCCTTATCCCACTAAGTGGGGTCGGCTACATGGATCGCACGACGCCATTGTGCTCTATCGGTAACCAAATCTTTAGATATATTATTTATTAAAAGATCGCGCTCTACAACTTCATTAAGTGTAAGCCTCGGTCTCCCTCTTCCTCTCTTAATCGGACTCCAGACTATTTGATCTACCCTCCTCACTGGCGCATCTAATGGCCTCCTTTGTACATGTCCGAACCACCTCAAACGATTTTCTACCATTTTTTCACTGATAGGTGCCACTCCAACTCGTTCGCGTATATGATCATTCCGAATCTTATCCTTTCTTGTGTGACCACACATCCATCTCAACATCCTCATTTCAGCTACCCCCATCTTATGTTCATGCTGACCCTTCAAAGCCCAACATTCACTACCATATAATACTGCTGGTCTTATAGCAGTGCGATAAAACTTCCCTTTTACCTTATGGGGTACTTTTCTATCGCAGAGAACTCCAGTAGCTTTCCTCCATTTACACCACCCAGCTTGAATTCTATGATTGACATCGTCATCAATCTCACCATCTTGTCTTATAATTGATCCCAAATACCTAAACTTCGTTACTTGAGGGATTGTTTGCTCTCCTAGTTTAACCTCCAAATCACCTCTAAGTTGTCTATTTGCAAAATTGCAATGCATATATTCTGTCTTACTCCTACAAAATGTCAAAACACGAAAATGCCAAATTTATTCTTCATAACAAAAATAAAAAGGTTGTTGAAAATACCATAGCATGTCCAGTTCCAATCTGTGAAGGAGGCACTGCATACTGACCATTCTGGGTAGCAATTCCTGAATCAGAAATTCCGTTTGTAGTCTCTAAGTTTGATTGCTGTTGCTGTTCATCAGCTTCATTATCTGGCAATCATATTCCAATGACCAAATTCAGATTTTTTTCCTCACAAACTTTTGGGGGAGGGAACATGGAACAAAATATTATCAAGGAAGCAGAAAATAAAGGTGAGCTGCTACAATCTTTAGATATATTAGCTGTATGCTTCAATTGTTTTCAGAAAATATGTGTGTGTGCGCGAGCACGTGTGTAAAATCTAGAATACCTTGGATTTTAAAAGATACGGTTCTTATTTACAGAAATATAATTAAGCATACGACAAGTGAATAGCAAAGGAAGGTAATATATTAGCCTAATTTAATAAGAGTCATGGGATAGGAAGATAATGGACTAAAATTAAAACAAACTCATTTGAATTAAACTAAAGCTAGAATAAGAGGTTTAGGAAGGCATCACAATACAAGGTTACGATTTAAGGGGAACCTATAAAGGAAAGGTAACATCTTGTAGGATGTGGTCATTGGTCACTGCGACAAAAGATTAAAGGAGGTACATAGGAAGAAACATGGAGACTTCCAAATTCTACTTGAAAGCTTACATTTCTTTACAAAATCAAGTGCTTAAAATTTTAAGCTTGATTTTCAGAAAACCCAAAAATCAAATTTCAAGAAGATAAGGGAAAGTGTACATAGAGGAAGTGAGGCACAAAGACTATGACGAGAAAGTACAGAACTCTAGACCAAAATAATGGGAGAAAAAACGTTTAAAGAAATATCCAGGACACAACCATAAAAAAGAAAACTTGTGGCACCAAAAAGTGTAATTCACCACAATAATGGAATTGGTGAAGTTGCTGAAAAAATCGATTGTTGTGTATTTATCATGTTTATTTCAATAGTTATGCATATTTTCCATCTCCAAAGAGCTTCTTCTTTTGAATAGGACAGTTTCCATTGGCTACCACATTAGACACAAAAAATTCTTGCCAGTTGTTCACACACTTTGGGTACAGATAGGATCCACTTATTATGATTGAAAAAAGTAGCAACAAATAATAAAGTAGGTCGAGGTTTTTATTCATAAAATACCAATGAGGTCATGATCAGATGAAGTCATAGTTTCCAAGTTCACGCGCAAGACTGTGCCCAAATCTGGAAGCAAAAGAAAAATTGTCAACAAAATTCAATAGCATCATTTACAGCTGCAAGCCATAATGAAAAGAGGGGGCAGTAGAAAAATAAGAAATGACCAACAGAATCCAAAAGTCTCTGTTAAGGGTTTTCAAATTAATAGATAAGTCATAAGCTCAAGAGCCTTTACTATGTTGAAATGTCTAGAAAACCAGAAGACAAAAATCAAGAACCGAGCTGTGATGAAGATAGAAAAAAAAGTATCAGCAGAAAAAATGAACCACCAAATTGAAATTGATCAATGATTTCTCCCATAGAAAGGCAGCAATCTTAGGTATTGAAAACCCGCAACTTTCAGGGGAAGAATCTAGTAGCAGCTACAGATAATTGCCACAAATCCAACTGAAAGCCCGTATGTTGCATGCTATCATGCTACAGTTTTATGCCTCACAAAGGAGAGTATACTGCATCTTACATCATGTCCAAATTCCGTAATATCAATGCTGGCAACTTCATTAAGTCTTCTTCTCAGAAATAACAGTACCAATCTAATTTAAATATTCGTTTAAGTATTCGATCAAAGAGGAAAAAGTATCCATTTTAGCCACTCATTAAAACTATGGCACATCTGTACATCCTCTGCAGAATAGGAACATACACACACTTGCCCTCCTAAGTTCACTCCCACTCCCAAGTAGACAATCGGTTTCTCTGTGCAAATATTTTTCCCAATTCCAAAATATCTCAGTAGATGCCTATCAAACAAGAAAAGTACGCCAGGCAGCGCAAAAGAGCTTAATCAACAGCTCTTAATTGGTCCCAGACACAGAAAGAAGGAAGAGTGCCCTGATAACACAAGAGCAAAATGAGAATACACGTGTTTTACACAACAGGTTGTAACCTACTAGAGTAAATCAATGCACAGCGCAACGGCTGTCCCCCAAATTCATTAGTATCGGAAGGCCGATAACACAAAAAAAAAAAAAAAAAAAAACCCCATAACTTTAGCAAAATCTGAAAATGGGACGAGAACACAATGTCACACTTGAGCTTTAATTCACATTCCACTGCACGGGAAATTCAAAACGAGAATTTGCACATTCAGTTAAGACCAGTCAGACCACGCGAAGGTTACATTCTGTTCAACTCAGCGAACCAATCAAATTTGAAAGAAAATAAGGAAGGGAGAGCAAAGGGGCCAGAAGAACTGAAAATAGCCCCTTTTCATCATTCGCATAATTCGCTTCGAACACGATTAAAGCATAATTTAGCGATGAAATCAACAAAAAGCAGGAAAAAAAAAATCAGTTCGAATTAGGCGTACAGAAACAGAAAATGAAATTCGGGACATAATAAAGGTGTGAGATCGGAAATGAACCTGAAAGAAATCTCCAAGAGAAAAGGGAGAAGAAGGCACCGTCACCTCACAGTTCTTCACTGAACATTCACTGCAACCACCTAATCTTACACGAAAACTTTGGGGCTCAACATTTTGCACCTTCTCTCGCTGCGCTGGTTTTCCCGATCGTTGGTTCGTGGAGGGGGTGACGTGGCAGGTGGAACATTTGAGGGGGAGGGGGGAATTACGGGCAGGAGAGAGAAGGGTGGGGCCCACTGGATAATTGGTGGAGATCAGTTCAGATCTGACCGCTGACCGTTGTGGTGGGAGGATTGATGAAGTGTACGGAGAGGATCAGGTGGGCCCACTCACCAGCCAAATTAGAGTTCTAAATCTGATAGGGTTCCTGTTTCTGTGTGTCTGCGCCCACCCACGCCCACGCCCACGCAAATGGTGAATCCCACGTTTTCTTCTTTTATCTTTCTATGTAAAAAAAAGGTTAATTCCATACACATTGTGTTTGTGTGGCTGTGATTTACTCACAGCTTCTCATGCTTGCTCTCCCTCTGGTTTTTACTCTTTTCCCCCAATCGTCTGTTCAAAACAGCCTTCCGTTCTTCTTCAGGATTTAATTTGTTGTTCCTTCCCTCCACATCCCTCAATCACTTATTTCTTATTTAAAATTTAACTATTACAAATTTTTTATTCCTAAATATTAATCCACTTTCACATCGATTAATGCTATGGTGATTATTTTACCTCTATATTGAAAATAGGGAAGATGAAAGAGAATGTTTATAATGTCTTAAAATATTACTCCCTCCGGTCCTAAATATAAGATCACTTTGACTTTTTTAAAAAAAATTTAGGATACAAAATTAACCACTTTAAATTGTCTATAGTTATCTTTTTTCCTCAAAACTATTTTATTTTACTTATAAATTAACATATAATCTAATTACATATGACATATGTTATAATTTAGTGGTCTAATTTGTTTCCTTAACTTCCACAAAAAAAGTCAAAGTGGTCTTATATTTAGGACCGGAGGGAGTATTTTAACACCTATTTTTAAATGATGGTAAAGTTAGAAATTTTTTAAAAAATATGACGGATTTAATGCTATAACTTTCGCTTATTGATATGTAAAAAGTAGTTAGGGTGACTTTATAATAAGGAGCAGGGTGGTATTAAGCAGGGAAACGTCATCCTCCGTCCCTTGTGTTCATATAAAGCTCTAGAGTTTGAGGAGTCATCCAACGCTTGACCACTTACAAGCTTGTTTAGATTAATATTACTCTCTTCGTTTTAAACATAAGATTTATTTGTCTAATTTGATTAGATTAAGAATATTTGTTAGGTTGGTTCAAATCGCATGATATTACTAATACACCTTTATCCCCACCCTTCCTCTCTTGTTTGTTTATTATTGAGGAGCATTAATGGGAATAATTTGAGAAAAAATTGGGAATAATTATAAAGAAGTCTTATATTTATAGCCAAACTCATCTTTCCAAATAGATGATGTGTTTAGGACCAGAGAGAGCAGCAAATATGACATTTATCTCAATTACTTTTTGCAACCTAAAATTAGAGTAATATTCAATTAATGTAATGTAATTTATATTTGGACAGGTTTTATAAAAAATATGTTTGAATGATTTGTTTGGATGATATACAAACACCACAGTCTTTCATGTTTTCCAATACTATCCTAAACAAGCTCATAATAACTATATGAGCATTTGATAGGAACACTGGTCAATGAATTATGAATGAATATAGAACATTATACAAGATGTTACAAAATGGAGAGGCTTAATAAGTATCCTGCCATGCCGAACACAAATAAAAAAAAGTTACTATAACCTAAGTAAGATTTGGACCTATGACTAACAAGTCAATAATCAACCTCTCTATCACTATGTTACTATGAAGCAATGCAAAGTTAGGGATCATGGAGTTCAACTGTTATCCTCAACTTATAACTAATATGAGCTCAAAGTTTCTTTTTTAACTCAGCGAATTTTCTCTGCAGTGACTCATTTCCTCTCCTCATTCTATAGGAACCTTAAAAGTTGCTCCGTTCCATTATATTGGATCCATATATTACTGATTATTAGTTGCTGGTCCCAGCCCATATATGAAGTGTCTCACATAAGACTTAACGTTTAATGCAGCATAAAAATCAAGTTGCCCCACATTCCTTAGTAGTGGACCATTATCCATTGAGTTTTACCTGATTATTTTGATGACTTGTTCAGACTAAAATTGTTTTTTCTTCGACATAGCTTGAATGGCAGGGCTTACTTTGGCTAGCTCATCAGAGTTGGTCTAAATTCCTAATGCTATTTAATGCCTTCTCAAATCACAAATATGGTATGCTTTTTATAAAGGACAAACGAGATGAATAAAGAAGGACTTTTGCATGAACCTGGAGCGTCATGTCATTTATAATCTGTCTAGTGAGAATGCACAAAATCACATAATTTAATCAGGTGTATAAACTAGGGCTGCACAAAGACCAAACTGAATTAAACTAAACATATGCCTGAACTCCAGTCCAAAAAATGATTGTACTAGACTTATTGGTTTGAGGATCGGCCCGGTTTTATTTAGCATATGATTAAGACTGGTTTAGACTTGGTCTATTAGCTTACTGAACCACTCCAATTGGTCCATTATTTTTTTAAAAAAAAAATTGTTGGATGGATTGGAAAAATTTCATGACATGATGATATAGACAATTTGGTAAATAAGAATTTTATAACTTTAGATCCACATATGTGGAATTTTATAATAAATTTGTAAATTAATTGTTATTGATTTCTATGTAATAAAAATATAGTTTATAAATTATTATTATCATCAAGTCTAGCTAGACCAAGTGGTCTGAATACCTAACATGAAGTCCAGTCCAACCCGGTAGTTAGGCATATCTAGTTCTATCTAGGATTACTCTGAGCTCATTTAATTTTCTGTCTAAATCAGGGTTATGTTTGAGCGGACAGGTTAGTAGGTTACATGTGCAACCCTTGTAGAAAGGTACATGACCATAGTAAATTAGTCCCACCATTTTCCTTTATGAAATTACTCACTTCTTCTTCAAATTAATTTTCTCTCATGTATTAAATGACGGGATTTGATATATTCTAATTGGACAACTATAGATTTGCAATTATCTATCACTCATAAATAACATGACTTATTTGTGTTGGCAAAAAAATAAATAAATAAAGAACATGACTTATTTTCCAAATCCCATGCAATGTAGCGTTATACAAAGACATGGCGAACTTATTAATAAAATTAGTAGGAAAAAAATTATACTTTATTTGTTACAAATTGTAAATTATTCTATAAATAATGGTATATAATAATTTAATAATGATTCACAGACTCACTATTGCTTTTATGTATTCAGACTAATGATCTAAATTCTGAAACTTCTGATTCAAATCATAATGTTTGAAAGTATATATTTTTAATAAAAGTAAGACTAACTTAAAAAACTTCAAGTATGATGGCTAAATTAAAAAATTGACATAAAGTCGTAGGAGACTAAAAGATTAATTTTATATATTTTACTAGTAAGGCAAGATTAAAGAATTAATGTCAAGTTGATGGCGCAGACTGATCAAGGCAGCATGACTGTATGAGTGTCACTCCGGAGGGGCCAAAAGAAAAAACCGTCTTTTCCCAGTCGCCAAAAGATCCTTACAAAGTGGCTCGTCAAACTTATTCTGCATTCATCTAGGCACCTAACCTTCCCTCTCTCTCTCTCTCTATATATATATTGTATACCCTTATAGCTCTCAGATTCGTAGCAGTTTCAGTCAGCGAATTTGCCATTTAGTTGCTGAGATCACAGGACAGGAGCTGCGTATTTTCAGATTTTGATCCAACGATGATCCATTCGGCCGTGTCCCAGGTAAACCCAGTGACTCTACCTTCTTGATGTTGACACTATCTTTGGTTGACTACAATACATGACGAGTCGAAATGGGATCGGGGTTTGACTTTTTTGTGGGGTTTATATGGGTTTTAGAGGGAGCTTTTATTTCTGCTTGTTTAATGTCAAACCTCAAATTTTCCGCTGTGCTATGTGTGGTTTCTGATGTACATGCTGAGAAATTCTCTTTCTTTGTGCATTTCTCAGCTATTTAACAAAATTTTACTAATAGACGAATATGTGGGCTGTGATATATTTTGCAGGTGGCTATAACTGTTCCTGCTAGCAGCGATTTTTCTCTGAGAAGATCTGCCCTTAAGGTTTGATATTTATTACCATTCGCTTTGGCATTTCTATCTGGTTTGTTATGTTGTACTGAACCCGAAGGCGTTTTGACTTTGGGAAAGCGAGTTCTGTAAATTGTCCTTTGTAGCTTTGATTTAGTAAACCATATGAAGGATTTGGATCAGCGATTTTGCAATAACTTAGGAAGCAAATAAAGATTGATCAAAAGATGCTTAATGCTTTGTTATTGAGTGTAGGAGCAAGTAGGTTTTACTCTTGATTTGATCTACCATTGTACCTAAAAGGACTGAAATGAGTGGAAGAGATCATGGATAAAGTTTAGTTTCATTGTATTTTGTAGGCACATTCTAGGTATGAATAAAGATCATCGTCTATCTAGAACTGTGACTAGGCCCTTTTAATAAATGTTGGTCTATGCCAGCGCAGTGATGTTTCACCAATAATGGCTGCTTAGCGCACTTCTATTCCAATATGGAATTTGATTGTCTTAAATTTTGACCTTTTCACCCTGTTTAAATTAATGTCTCTTTTGTTATGTCTTTCATTTTGTAGTTCAATTATTAACATCTGATGATCATAATGTAGTTGCTGGCATTACAGAGTGTTTTGAAATGATTAGTCAGAAAAGTTTTCTTTCTATTAGAGTTCTATTATTCAGGTTTCTAATGCAACCTAGCAGCCATATGTAAATTTTCAGGAGAAATCATGGGCAAAGGTTTTGACTCTGGACTTGAAATCAAACAGTCTTCGCTCAAGAAATAATCATCTGATATGCAAGTCAGTGCAACAAGCAAGTGTACCTAAAGTTTCTGTCTCCCCATTAAAATTGGAGGATGACTCTGAGCCTCCCTTGAATTTATACAAGCCCAAACAACCCTATACAGCAACAATTGTTTCTGTTGAGAGGTTGGTGGGCCCAAAAGCTCCTGGGGAAACCTGTCATATTGTGATCGATCATGGTGGAAATGTTCCATACTGGGAAGGACAGAGTTATGGTGTTATTCCTCCTGTAAGTCCCTTACACTATTAATGGTTCTCTAATGCATTCTTACTTGCTCCTGATATTTCTAACTAATGATGTGCATGGGGCAACAGGGTGAAAATCCAAAGAAACCTGGGGCTCCTCATAATGTTCGACTTTATTCGATTGCTTCCACTAGGTATGGAGATTCTTTTGATGGCAAAACAGCCAGCTTGTGTGTACGTCGTGCTGTTTATTATGATCCAGAGACAGGAAAAGAAGATCCTTCTAAGAATGGAGTTTGCAGCAACTTTTTGTGTAACTCAAAGCCTGGAGACAAAGTGCAGATTACAGGTATCTTATCTTATCTTACTTGGTCAATTGTCAAGGTCCTACTTGATGATTCAATTCTTCTTACATTTTCAAAAAGTTGTATTACATGAATTTTGTGGCGGTCGGTTTTGAATGTCTTAATTCTTTTGTTCTTGCTCAGCTCACGAGAGATTCTTGTTACCTTAGGCTCACTTTACAATTGCCAAACATTGCACAAAAGTTATGCACAGGCGTTGTCACTGCCTCCTTGAAGCGGTGCCTTTAAATAATCTTGCACTAGGCACTTCTTTGAGAATCATTTGAACAGAAATTCTCGACTGCTATCTGTCTGTGGGTTAATCCTCTGGACTTCTTTTGTTGAAGGTGTTCTTTGATAGTGAAAGTGATAGATGATTGAAATAATAGATGGGGCAATCAAAAATATAGAGACACGGTTTCTAATTTCCTCGATAAACAATGGCTAGAGTTCAAAATCTGACAAACTGGGTACTTTTGGTATGCTGAAGGTTGCTAAACTAAAGGCCTTATTTCTATATAATAGTGCGTCAATTTTCTCAATTTAACAGTTCTTAAATTCCAACATTTGGTCTGTTCTACACCGTCAAACTCAATGGTCTTGAGCGTGGTAAAGAAATGGGAAAAGGACACATGTGATAGAAAGCATATGGGCCGGGTTACTAATGTTTGGGAACTTGATTTTTAAGATGCTTGTTTGTAGTGCCTCTCACAAATGTATTTCTGTGTAATTATGATGCCCTTGCAGTTTTTTCTTTGTGCAGTTCGGATGTTTGCCACCCCAAGATTTTCCTCTTTCTTGCAATTTAAATATTTCATTTCTGTTTTTATCATTAAACTATTTCTCTGTGATCTTTGTTTGAATGGATATAATGAAAGGGCAGCACCATTATGTTAGCATTAGCTGGTTTTCTAAGGTTTGCTTACTGTTGGTAATTAGAGCTGCTAATTTAAGTTTGAGATGCTGAAAAAATCATGTGATAATATGTATAACAAAATGTCAGGGTTAGTTTAGTATCATCATCTGTTACAATAATTAAAGGGTGGTTAAAATTTGATTTTTGTTGGCTAGGAATTTAGTCTTTTGCACTTTCTTTGGCAGGCTCCGCAGGGAAGGTAATGCTGTTGCCTGAGGATGACCCAAATGCTACCCATATAATGATTGCCACTGGCACTGGAATCGCTCCTTTTAGAGGCTATCTCCGTCGAATGTTCATGGAATCAGTCCCTACATTTAAATTTGGGGGTCTAGCATGGCTTTTCCTTGGCGTGGCAAATAACGACAGCCTTTTGTATGATGATGAATTTTCCAAATATCTGAAGGACTATCCAGATAACTTCCGCTACGATCGTGCTCTTAGCAGAGAGCAGAAGAATAAGAATGGCGGCAAGATGTATGTTCAGGACAAGATTGAGGAATATAGTGATGAAATATTTAAACTCCTGGACAATGGTGCTCACATCTATTTCTGTGGGCTTAAAGGAATGATGCCTGGGATACAAGAAACCTTGAAGAGGGTTGCTGAGCAGAGAGGAGAAAGCTGGGAGGAGAAACTTTCACAGCTTAAAAAGAACAAACAATGGCATGTTGAAGTCTACTGATGTTTTGTTTTGCTGAATATTTTCATCTGTCTGGAGAAATAATTTCTCCACACATAAGTGTCCCAGGGATTATTTCATGGAGAAAACTTAGGTGCTCAAAGAGTTGTTATATCATCTTTCGATAGAAGTATGACATGTGGATTTTCTTGATAACAAACTCCTGAAGAGTTTATTCTAGTCTTCATTTTCAATAATTTCAATGGGTAGCTTGCTTGTATGATAAAAATTATTCTGTGATGATGGAAATTATTTTCCTGATGAATAATGAATACAGGAAATTATTTTCTTGATGAATAATGAATACAAAACTGAAGACCCAGTCTTTGGTGGCGGTTATGAAGTTCTTCTGCAATGAACAACATGTGTCTGTTGCCCCTTTTTTTATGGTGATCAATAGGTAATCTACTTAAGTGAGCGAACTATTGAAGCAAGATCTTTCACAATAATAGTATGAAACTTTGGGAATTGTCATGAGAAGAAAGTGGCATATGCTGTAAGTGCTACTTAACTCTTGAAAGGGTTTTGAAACCCAGGAACGGTTTGCTCCCCTTGCCAAGTTCATGAGCTTGAATGGTTTAACGTTCCATGTTGATTTAACACTTGGAAACCAGTTTACAATTTAAGCTTTGGATCGTAAGTATGTCCTTTCCAATTTTGATGGAATTAATTGCATACGTCCTCTGCTGTACTAAATATGTCAAAGTCATGCAATTCCAATTTCATTTTCATGAGGCCAGTTTTAGCGTATCACAGGGCACAAATTTTATGGCCTAGTGATGAGGACATGCTCTTTTTTATTGACTTTTTTTTTTTAATTTAAGAGAGGCAAATATTAATAGCTCAGGCTACGAATGAAATTGAACCTGCAACTTCTTTCTTTCCTTCTTCTTCTTCTTCTTTTTTTTGCCATAAAAAAGCACTTCATTAAATCATAAAAGAAACCAACAAAGCAAAAGTCTATATGTTCAAAAGGAAATTAGAACAAATAGATAAAACACGAAAAACTAGAAAGGAAAAGAGACATAAATAGAAACTCTCATCCATTGTCCCTAAAATCTGATCATAGTTATCAGCTATCAACTCTAAGATAAAAAATCCAATCAACAGGACAAGGCCCTTTGAACGTAGTTTTAAAAATTCAATTAGTGATAAATTTTACTTCCTTAAAAATGCCATAAGAGAGTGTCTCTTAAAAATTTACTTTCTTTAAGGATATTTCAACTAAAATGTCACATTTTCATTCAGGAGATGCATTATTCTTTCTAATACAATAACTAAAATATGATTGTCTTAATCAAAAGATGACCATTTAAACTGTGATAAGAAAGAGCTTTCATGTCAACATTAATGTCTCTTTTGTCATCAATAATACACTAAAATTGCATCGATCATGTGCCTGCTCCCCCTTCATCATTGAATATGTGAAGGCAGCATTCATCCCTTGACAATGGCACCTGGCTAATTTAACCAAGATGATTATTGTATTTTCCGTTTTATAAGTTATACAAGTGAAATATAACATTCGTTCATACTATAAAACATATGAATAAATGAACTTGTGTAGAGTCTCTAGTCCTATTCAGTTAGTTGTCCTTTGCAGAGTAAAGCTTCTTTGATATCTATTTTGAGTCCATCGAAATATTATTACTTTATAATTTGTTACATTGCGTAAAACTTGAAATCTTAGTTAATTTTTGCCAAAATACTTAAAATCTTATATACTGTGTTGGGATCATTACGTGTGGAGACACCAAATTTGAGGCCAAAGACTCTTGGGAATATGGACAAGGGACAACTCATCGGCAGAGAGAAAACATCAACTTAAGAAAAAAACAAACAAGAAAAAATATTAAGAATCCCCACATCAAATCTTTTCCTTTTTTCGTCTTTATTTTTCATCTTTTGACTAAAAATTATCTCTTAAAAATAAATAACCTAGATTGAAATATCTGAGGTATCTCGATTTACTTGGTCCAAGAGAATTTGCCAAATGGGACTAAAGAGTGAGATTATTTTGTGACTTTAAGACTGCTGGGAATCAATCAATTTTAAATTTTAGACAAAGCAAAGGATAAAAAACCCCAAAATTCCAAATTAACCTTTGAGGAAAAAAAAGAAAAAACAAAGAAGCAGCTTAAAAGAGGAAAAGCAAGACTAGGAGGGAAAAAAGACAGAAGAAGAAAGAAGAGACGCAAGAAAGATGAGAAGAACGCAAACCTCGCGGGTTCGTCTTTCCATGAAAGCTTAGAGGAAGGAATCTAATCAACCACAAACGACGCCGTATTCATCTCCACCTTCCTTACTTAACTGTCTCTCCTCCACACTCTTCTCCTCAAGCAAAATCACTCGCATGATTTCCCAGCGACAGATCCATTTCTTCATGGCGTCACTCTCGGGATTCGCTTGCTTCCTCGCCATCATCGGACTTTTCTTCGCCGGAGAATCCACCGGCAAGGAGCTCCGGCCATCAGAACACGGCCTCGAGTTCCAGAACTCGCCATCATCGGCGTGGTTCAATTACTCGTCGGGGATGAGATCGTTCTTCAATTCCTCGCAGGTTTCGAATTCATCGGACATCATGACCATCCGGAAGCCGTCGAATTCCAGCGATTCGTCGCCGGCGGCGTGGTGGCGCACCGACGACGACGACGGCGGGAGGAGCCATGTGAGAAAAGCTTTGGTGATTGCCAGCTTGGTGTGTGGAGTGACAGGTGTCATCCTATTAGTGGCCACTGGTTTGCTTTTCCTCTCCAAGCACCGAAAGCATAATAACAACAAAGAAAGCGGTGAGAAAGATAACGACAAGTTGCAGTTGGCGGTAAGAAGTGAGAATCTTTGAATTTGCTTACTCTTGCGATTTGTGAGTTTCACTTTACTTTTGGTTGTGGTGATTCCATATTGTAAAGAGTGTTAGCGTAAAATTAGTTTTACTGATCGTTCTTACTACATTCTTCAATGTTTCATTAACTTAATTCAAACCGTGACACTTGTTTTCGCAGTGTTAAATCATGTTCTAGTCTCCAACTTTACCCTACATTATAAATCTTTTTTTTTTTTTGAGCCAACATACATCTACAAATCATTCTTTAATGTTAGTCTTGTTCTAATAAGAAAGTCCTAAATGACAAAATTCTAAGAAATTATAGCAATTAAATATTATGCTATATCCTCGTCTTTAAAATGCTCAATCTAAGACTGACCAGAGTATAATTTTTAGTGATAATGTGACATACGTATGTTTTGATTGAAGGGCCACCTATTCGGCCAAAAAAAAAATTGAAGAGCCACATAATTATTTTTTTTTAAATAAAAATATTACATTTGTGGAATTGTAATATATTAATTATATTAGACAATTCAACGGTCAAGATATGATCAATTGCCCTTATCTACCCTGTCCGTGCGTGTGCACATCAACAATCTTTGAGGGAAAAGAAATCAAACCATCATGCATTCATCACTTTTTGTTCATATTCATAGGGTACCATAGAATACACTATTTGTAAAAAATATATTTTTATTTACCAAAAAATTATTTTTATCAAATAACTACATTGCGCATAAGATTTTGTTTTTTTTTTTAAAAAAAAAGACAAAGTAGCCACTATGTAAACAATTTAAGGTATTTACACAATAAAGTGTAATACTAAGAACTTGGTGTAAATCATTTTACACTCATCAGTCCATACCCAATATGTCATAATTAGGGGGGAAAATACACCCAAACTTATTCCAAATTAAATAATTCAACGACAACAACAAAGATTTATGTACCTATTGATCAAGAGGCAACCACTCAAGTTCTAGATCTACCTCTCCGGATTCAACATTCTGGAGCTTGAGAGCCATTTTCTGTAAAATCGTTCCATCAACTATATTGATTAAGCTATCCTGTTTGAGAGCATTGTCATCAGATTTGAGCCATTTTCCAATCTGCATATCGCCAAACATTTCTGCTTTTCCAAATGCCATTGCTGACGTTATCATAGGTTGGAGATCAATTTCTGCCTCCCCCATTATATCATCCGCCGAGAATGTATCATGATCATATACTTGCTGTAATGCAGTAAATTACTAAGATATATCAACAAATCAGATATCATTTCAAGCAGTAAAAGTTGGAAATATCGGTGAAAACTCTATTTGAAAATTTTATTATTCAAAATGGTCTGAATTTGAGTACTCGTAGTCTATGTGTATACAATTCTATAGAGTAACGACACTTTCTATGTATAAAAACATAATCCAAACAGAGCCTTTTCACCAATTTTTTTCTTTAAATATTCCTACTATTTGCCATGTAAACATTCAGACCTACCAATTTCAACGATCCATATTGCTGGGGAACAGATAGCATAAGTTCCTCATTCCAGACTGGATTCAAGTTACTCTTCACTACCTTTGTACGAGCTGTCTGAAGGTAAATATCAAAGAATTCATTTTTGGAAATATGAGCATCACCGTCTATGATGAGATCCTCTAGCTATAAATGAAAGATAAAGAGCAATAGGTTCAAAGCTGTAATTGCAAGAACAAATGTAGAAAAGAACCTGTTGGCCAAGTTTTAAGACGACATATGGATCACTAGACATCATATCTCGAATAGCTAAATTTGTGCCCTTTAACACTTTCACCTTCAGCAACCCAATATATTCTACCAGTCCTTCCTGTTATCACTTTTAACATCAGAAAAAACTCAAGGAAACCACTCATGATGCTATTGTATTGACATTGTTACCAAGGAGTAAAGTCCGATGTATGATCTTAAGTAAATAAAATTTTCTTCTAGGAAACTGCAATCTATCTCGTTTATTTCGAATGGTATACACTCCCACAATACATGGTAAACAAACAAATTTGATGTTTCGAATACTAAAGCGATCTAGTTTTTCTTTTTTTCCCTTCCAAATCCTATGAGTAGAGAACTTTTTTACATGGCCAACTACAAGTGAAGAATCAAAGGAACCATTTTATAAACAATGATCACCGTTTTCTGCAGGCCACTAGTGGTTCGGAAACTATCTGTAAGTTTGTTGGAAGAATTTGACCCTTGAGAGCTTTTTCCAGATGCAATGCGCAAACCAGGTTTCAAGAATTCTTGAAGCTCATACTTGGATCTGCAGTAAAAATTGACAAATTATGTAAGTTATGAAAGCCATGATCTGACAGGTACTATAGTGCCATTATGCATAGTCCCAAGTCCTAATGATATACATCCAATAACAATAGACTGGGCAAATCATATAGCTAGGCAAGATGAAAAGAGGAAGGAGAAAAATTTCATAACAACTATGCTGAGAATGGCAGTGATGGCACCAGACCCTTGGCTTGTGGGGGCAAAAGAATTGTCCAAGTCCGAGCCTAAAATATCAAATGCAAGAGGCAACAGTTTGGAGGTAAAATCTAGAGAACAATACATACCATAAGGGTCAAAGTTTGAGTATTTAAAATCGGTATTACAAAGTGACGATGAAATTGATGAAAATATCATGCCTAGAATACAAGTTGAGTCCTTTAAATGGAGAAAGACATCACAAGTCATTTATGAGCAATGTATCCACTAAAATTAGAGGGAAGTTTTGCCAAACTATATAAAGGATGCTATATGTTAGCAAATATCGGGTAATGAAGAAACAACAAGGGTCAAAAGATTTCCTCAGAGTGAGAGAGGGCATCGCTCACCGTCACTTTCATGTGGCTTTGCCGCTAAAGAATGGCCTACCAAATCACATACCTCATGGTGACCGATGATATAATAGATTTGCAAAACGAAACAAATGATACTCTACTCAAGGGATGATGGACAGTTCCTTTCCCTTTTTCTGCTGTGGGAGCATGACTAACCGTATGAAATTTGCACGTTGTTCATGGCTGGCATCTGGTGTTGGCTTGCTATATCCTTCTGGAATATGAGCCTCATAAATTTTATTAGCAGAAGCATTTCCTCCAACTTCAATCATTGCATCTATTTCATCATCTGACCATTCATCCAATGTCACAGACAAAACCTGAAAATAAAACATAAATTGCCCGCAAGATTTACTGCTGTTGAAAGAGAGATAAATAAATTCAGCATTCATCTGTCTTGAAACTAAGCAAGTATATATGATCGAATACAAATAAGGTGACAACATATGATCCAATATCTTGCTGACAAAAAAGGAAGAAATAAAGATAACATATATATGAAGAAACAACAAGAAAAAAAGGGTCAGATTAAAATATGCTATTGATTATTGAGAGATTGAACTATGGTTTACTTAATGGTTGAATATTGAAGGTCCACAAGTTCATATTTTAATCATACAACCAGACAATCTAGAAATAGTTACCTTTGATATATGAGTACCAAGGCTTCTGTGTACGCCACAACATTTTAAGCAGATAAAAACTCCAATATTAGCCGACCTGAAAATGGACTTAGAATATACTCATAAGAGCTTAGTCACTAAGATGTATCAATAACTCATATAATTGACTTTAAGCATAATTTCGCGTAAGATAATGTCTATTAACAAAAACCATAGAATTTATGAGTGTCAAGATTACTTACGCCCACTTGGGATCTGGAGCATTACAATCAGCACAAAAACAATTGTCTTTTTGAAGCATTAGGTCTTTCAGCCTTCTTTTCCCTGTAAAATACCTACCCATCACTCAACTTCACATGAAAATCAAATGAAAATAGCTTTTAGGAACTCCAGATCCCTAAACTATCGATGTCCTTAACCATCCTAAGCTAATTTGTTATTTCAATCTCCATAACAGCCAGAGTGTTTTCCAAATAACCATACAGACAACAGATGAAACTCCTTAAAACTTTACATGCACCTAAAAGATACTCTACAGGTGAAGAAACCAGACAAAAGATGCAGCTTCTTCCGGCCCCAAGCTTCCCCACAAGGACAGGGTGAAAAAACTTTTTAAACACAAATCATCACAGAAACTTGATTCCAAATTTATACGACAAGATGGTAGGTATAACATCTTCATCCCAAACGCAAATTGGAGTACATATCAATAATCCCACTTAGTAGAATTAGCTGAGAAGTTTTTTTTAGAGAAAGGCATAATATTTTCTCACTTCAAAACAAAGTTTATTTTACATAAAGTATCAAAAGCATACCCGAGACAGCCCTCCCAACTCCCCCACGATTATTCATTGCTGTCCTTGAGGCTCACGCACAGGTCACAACCCCTCAAAGTGCAGTGTCTGCAACAGTCAGACAAAAATTAGAGAGAAAACAGGGGGGGAAAAAACATTAGAGAAATCTTATTCTTCAGGCTAAACAAATGAAATCCCCATCAAATCTGAAATAATAAATCAACTACAATAATCATCAAGAATGAAAAGAAACATTTTGAGGTGCCAAAATAAAGAAAAGGACATGAACTGTGATGGGGTGAGAAAGATAAAGATTCCCTGCTTACCAATAGAAACTTTAGAAGGCAGCAGGTCGGATTTTGAAACAATCACATAAACTAAAGTGGATAAGATGTTTCATTTCAAAAGGGACAGAATAAGATGGCGAAGACGGAAACGATATTAACTGTAATGCAGGAAACACCAACTTTTGACTTTCTGAATTTTCATTTTCCAAATACTACATTCCCCAAAGATAATCAAAATACTAATGTTGCCCAACTCGTACAATGTTTTCTTCTGCAACAAAACAACATGTTGGCGAATTGTTTGAGCTACGAAGGATTGAAAGACATGCGATTAAATGCTAAAAGCGTGTATTTTTGTTTTTTTATGAAAAGCTAAGAGAAATACAGGATTTCAAGGTAGTAATCAAATTGGTCGGTGAGAAAAACAATCATGGATTGCGTTTGCATTGAATGAGTCTTGAAAAAACAAAGACGTTTTGGGGGGTAAATTGTGGGATTAGAAGGAAGAAGAAAGGGGAGATGAATTACCAGAGAAAGAAGGAGGGGCTCGAAATCTGCGGAGCTGGACAAGAGAAGAAGAAATGCGAGGGGGAGAGATCCCGGTAGCCTTCCTATCCTATGCATACATAATAGGAGTTGATGGACCTTTTTCTTTTTTTTGGATATCATTTAATAGGAGTTGATGGAAATTGAAAACTAGGACATGATTATTCACAATAATTTTTGTTTGTTGACTTTTTTATTACTCCCGAAAATCTTTTTTTAAATATAAATTTTTTTTCATCCTAAAAAATTACTTATAAATTGATTTTTCTGAATTTTTCTTTAAATTAATTTTTTTATTTACTTATAAGCTAACATATAATCTAATAATATACAAAATACATTATGATTAAATGACTCATTTAACTTCCTTAATATAAACCCCATAAGACTTTTTTTTATATAAATTAAGGAAATTAAATGAGCTATTTAATCATAACATATTATGTGTATTATTACATTACATGTTCGCTTATAAGTCAAATAATCTAATTTAGAGAAAAATTCAAACAAATAAATTTATAAGAAATTTATTTAACTTTCTTATGATTTTCCAAAAAAACTATTAGGTCCTATATTTAGGAACGGAAGGAGTATAACTTTTTATAAGTTCAACTATTAAAAAAATGTTGTCCCTTGATATAAGTCCACCTAGAGGTTATTAATTATTGCTTTCCAACTCTAATCTTATTTAATCCTTGTTGGGTTGAGAGAAAAAGGAGTGAGGTGTGAAAATAATTTATAAATGCAGAGAAATAAAAATTTTGAATGAGAGCAGTATTAAAAAATTTCATTAGTCTAAGACATATTTAATGATAAGTAACAATTCTTTATATGTCAACATCTGAATGGTACATTATACAGTTGTACAACTGCACCTTTTTATTTTCTTCATGGATTGTATAACTGTACTTATCTCTGTTTGGTGAATGGTGATCCCGTTAATTTTTGCGTGGTGATACTTTTAAACTTGCTTAAAGGAAATGGATAAAAGGGGACGTTCAAATAATCTCAATTTAAAAAATTAAAATAGATTATAATTTTCCATTTTTCTTTTCGAACTAAAAACCAACCCCATTCATATAATACTAGAAGCGTCATCATAATTTCACGAAATAACTAAACAAACAAGTAAACAAGTTACTAGATCAAACCTCGGCAAGGACCTCCAAGCTTAGAGCAAATTATGTAGTCAGGGAGGATGTCTCAATTAGTCAATTAGTAAGCCCCCATCCCGTTTAATAAAGCTTGGGAAAATTTTATTAAAGGACCACTATAGATAATTAATGTAAAAGAACGACCAAAACTTTCTCAAATTTTACTGTATGACCTAGGTTCTTAAATAAAAAAAATTGTTGTGTGAAAAGACCTAAAAGCCCTTGTGGAAAAGGGGAATTAATTTCAGATAGGGACTACTGTGCAAAAGTCTTCTTTTGCTGACATCAAGCTGACAACTGACAACATATTTCAGAGCTGACACAATGTACTTCCTTGGCTGACAACGTATATGACGATTTCCTTATGCATATGGCAATTTCCTTGTGCATATGGTCATTTCCTTGTGCGAGGCCTAGACTTTGCACGTTATAAGGCCAATTTATTACTCCTTGTGCATATGGTCATTTCCTTGTGCGAAACCTGGACATTGCACATTATAAGGCCAATTTATTACTCATTGTGCATATGGTGATTTCCTTGTGCATATGTTCATTTCCTTGTGCGAGACCTGGACATTGCACGTTATAAGGCCAATTTATTACTCATTGTGCATATGGTCATTTCCTTGTGCGAGGCCTGAACATAGCACGTTATAAGGCCAATTTATTACTCCTAGTGTATATGGTGATTTCCTTGTGCATATGGTCGTTTCCTTGTGTGGGGCCTGGACATGGCACGTTATAAGGCCAATTTATTACTCCTCGTGCATATGGCGATTTCCTTGTGCATATGGTCTTTTCCTTGTGCGAGGCCTGGACATAGCACGTTATACCAATTTATTACTCCTCGTGCATATGGCGATTTCCTTGTGCATATGGAAATTTCCTTATGCATATGGTTATTTTCTTGTGCGAGGCCTAGACATAGCACGTTATAAGGCCAATTTATTACTCCTCGTGCATATGGCGATTTCTTTGTGCATATGGCGATTTCCTTGTGCATATGGTCATCTTCTTGTGCGAGGCCTGGACATAGCACGTTATAAGGCCAATTTATTACTCCTCGTACATATGGCGATTTCCTTATGCATATGGTCATTTCCTTGTGTGAGGCCTGGACATAGTACGTTATAAGGCCGATTTATTACTCCTCGTGCATATGGCGATTTCCTTGTACATATGGTCATTTCCTTGTGCGAGGCCTGGACATAGCACGTTGTAAGGCCAATTTATTACTTCTTGTGCATATGGTGATTTCCTTGTGCATATGGTCATTTCCTTGTGTATATGTCATTGTGCGAGGCCTGGACATAGTACGTTATAAGGCCGATTTATTACTCCTCGTGCATATGGCGATTTCCTTGTACATATGGTCATTTCCTTGTGCGATGCCTGGACATAGCACGTTGTAAGGCCAATTTATTACTTATTGTGCATATGGTCATTTCCTTGTGTATATGTCCTTGTGCGAGGCCTGGACATAGTACGTTATAAGGCCGATTTATTACTCCTCGTGCATATGACGATTTCCTTGTACATATGGTCATTTCCTTGTGCGAGGCCTGGACATAGCACGTTGTAAGGCCAATTTATTACTCCTTGTATATATGGCGATTTCCTTGTGCATATGGCCATTTCCTTGTGAATATTCATATTTCCTTGTGCTTGAATCACTCAGCCACCACCGAAACTGAAATCACACGATATATGAATATGCACAATTAGTTTCTTTGTGTTCTTGTATATAAGCCTTCATTGTGTTCTTGTCCAGATTATTAGTTTCTTTATTCTTTTTGTCTCACACAGATTGCTTTAATGATAGATAAAATAAGAGAAACAGATCTGGGCTAAGATTAAATAAAACAAAGAAAGCAATAAATCTGGGCAATATGAACATATCACGTAGCGAGCCAAAAGCATATAAACTAAGTATATAATTTTGCTTTTCCTTATGGTTGAATAGTAGAGCGTCGTGCCCTTTTCGCTCTCGCTCGACGATGGTGATTGTGGGTGAAGCTGTTCACAGATTTTGATTTCAAAAGTTGGGTGAATTTGGGAGAAATGATGATTTAGGAGAATGGGTGATTTGGTCTTTTGGCCTTCGAATTTTATTTTACTTTGCCCCAACAACCCCTAACTGAAATTTCAAATTCTTATAGTCCTTCTTTTACATTAATTCGCTACAGTGGTCCCATAATAAAATTTTCCCTTAAAGCTTTAACAATCTAATCTGCTGTGAAATTTGTTTCCCTAAAAATTTATACACTTACCATATTTTCATTAAATAAGTAAGAGAATACAATTTAGCTTGCACTTGTGTGTTGCATAATAATTTAAAATTTTTTTACCAGTATAATTTAGAATTAATTTGAGAGTTTAGTGACAGGACGCATCACACATCTACGATTTGACATCACACAACCGTTCTGTGACTGTGTCATTGTTTAGACACTTGATAAAGACATTTTGCCACTTTCCATTGCTTGTAATGCAATATATTGAAAACTTCTAACTCCGCCTTTCATTGTAAAATTTTGGAGGAGAGGAAAACTTCTTGGATGAAAATTACGAATAACCCCTTGGGAAATTTGGGAGAACACTTTTTATGTATGTTTTCATGATGTAACAAATTAATAAATGCAAATAAAATAGGGAAAATCACAACTAAATCCCTCATAAAGGAATTAATTATATCTAAGTTTCGTGAATTGTCAATCCAACCCCTTGAGTTATCAACGGGACTCCTTGAATTGTCACGGGACTTGATTGTGATTTTCTCTTATCAGAGATTTAATTGTGATTTTTCTAATAAAATATCGTTAGTTCCAATTGTGTATAAGTTAAAATGGTGTGATATATATATATAAATATAAAGAAAATCATATAATGTTTTTGATTGCCTATGATTGGTATAAGAAAATAATCCCCTCTCATTGACCTTTAAGTTATGGAGAATGTTGAGAAATGAGAATAAGTGGGAATATCCACATCAGATGCGTAGGTAAACCACCCCATCCTCCAGCCTCGGCCACGGATCCTGCCTTTATCAATCCAAAGTCCAAACAGGTTATTCATTATTGTTTGACCAAATTCTGTGGCTTCCATTTTAAGTGATTTACATGATTCATAGGATTATTGCTTTTTTGCTATATATTATCACAATATTATGTTGCAGTTTAAATAATATTTTGCACAATCATCAAATAAAAAAAAGTGTTAATCCCAATCAGATGAAATTAAGCGAGTGCCAACTGCCAAGTGTCAATTCAGTTCATGTAAATAAAAAAAAAAAAAAACCATGGCAAGGGTTATGTAAAATACAATAAAAGACTGCAAATAAAAAATGAAAAAGAACAAACGTTCAATAATAGATGAAATGATAAAATATGAACTCCGTGTTTGTATAAGAAAAATATGGATTCCAAGTAAAAATACAATTTTCTAGAGAAAAGATCCGATATGTCTATATTTCATCAAGTTGTTGGTGTTTGACGGTTTTTTATTTTTTTTGTTTTCGTATTTTCAAATTAATTAAATACAATATATATAATACAATGAGCATAAAAATATAAAAGGTTACTTGATTCCACAAAGAGTTGATCTTGCAACTGCCATAAAAGGTAAGGCAGTCTAGGCCTCTTGGGGCACCCTAAGTGAACTGGGCTCAGCCTGTTAATATTGACGTTAGGCCAGTCCAATAAATTAAGCTCTATTAACCTGAAAAAGAAGAAAGAACTCTATATTCTACAAAACTCTCACAATTATGAATATAAAGTTAATTTAAACTTTTTTGGATACTAAATTTAATTTAAACTTAACACGTTCTCTTTTCGTGGAGCTTATTGGGTTTGAAAAAGGAGCTACTCTTCACCGTTTATAACTTAGATCACTTGTTTTTCAAACAATAAAATGTTATTTGAATGAGTTATTGTGACTCACTAATGTTTGTGAACTTAAAAACGCTTACAAAAATATTTATAAATCATCCACTAACTAGATTCTTATGTCAATTGAATTTGAACTCATAACACCACAACCATAAGTCAACCCATTCATCAATTGAACCAGCTTTTTTGCTGGCAATTATAATAATTTGTTGTAAGTTAGTCTAAGGTATTGGACTTGTTTTGGATCGCTTTCTCCATGCAGGTTAAAGAGTGGATCTACTATGGCATCTAGACCTTTTTTTCACCTAATGCTTGTGTGTTTTTACTTTCTATTGTACGTTTCTTTGTTTATATTTCTCTCTGTTAGTCTCGTTTGATTTAGTGGAATTGAGTCCAGGGAAGTGGAGGTGGAAGTGGAACCAGCATTTATATCTATTTGGTAGGGTGGAATCCACTTCCATGTGGAACCCTCTTCCATAAAAAATGATGGAAATGAGTTCCTTGACTAAACCCATGGAAGTGAGGCTGGTTCCTTGGAACTGAGAGGCTTAGACCATTATAACCTCACTTATTTCATGATATTATGACAATCTTATCCATATATTTCATCCCTCTTCTTTCAAAGATCCCACAGACTCCTTCTTTGCAGTTCACCTCCATCATTCACCGGTTGCCCCACCGGTGTCTTGCGCCGCCGTCTATGTTTGTGCTTTCCTTCCTATGCCGCTGTCGACCTTCCCAATCCATCCACTCTCTCTTTAAAAATGGATATGGTTCGTAGATCCTTAGATTTTTGGATGTCATCGACTTCCGTCTTCAACCTTTCTCTCCTTTCTTCAACCACCATCACCGCCTTCTGCTTTTCACTCCAAAGGCCCTTATTGAATACTAGATCTACTTACAACCTTCCTTCTGTGATCAAATGGACCTGGGTTGTTGGTTTTTTTGTAATATGAAATTTTATTTATAATATGAAACTGGTTTTTGAAAAGAAGAAGATGGTTGCTGAATAAATAGATATTTGTGATGGTTTCTTCAAATAGATCTTTGGATCTTTTTTTTTCCTTTGATTGTTCAACTTTAAAGCATCTCCATCCCAACTCTTTTTTTATTTTTAGATTTCTATTGATTTGTGACATCAGGATTTGCATTGTTGACGGTATCATCGGTGGTTTTCAGATTTCTGGAGGTGTCATCGTCATGTTTTATGGTGGTGATCATTTTTTCAAAGCAAAGGGCATTTTTGTATTTTGATATTATTAATATACATTTTAAATAAAAATTATATAGTGATTCCATCTACACACCAAACAGACTTTATAACCCATACCCACTCTCATTTCCACTTCCACCTCTACTTCTAATTCCACTTCCATCAAAAGCTCTTCCATTGTACCAAACAGGGCATTATTCTTATTGTTAGACTTCACAGTTGTTTACCCTAAGGTAATATTATCTTCGATAGATTTTATATTATATATTAATTATTAACAATATGCTTTTTTGGTAGAGGAAAAGTCTAACGTGAAGCCATTGACATGCAACTTGAATGTCACATATTCAAATTTCAAAAATAGTTATTTTACTTGCGCATTAAGATTAAACGTTCATCTAATTCTCCATAGCCTTACTTAACGGAAGCTTTATGCATTGTCCGGTAAAAAATTGCACAAGCAAGGCTATAAAGTTTTAAAATTCAATTAATATTTTTTCTTAAAATTTCATGTAATAATGGCCATGACGGATTTCATGGCTGATGAAAGGGGGGAAATACTCCCTCCGTTCCTAAATATAGAACATATTTAGGGAGGGGAGTTCGTTCCTAAATATAAAACCTCAATATGAATTATCTCAATTTTTTTTAAATTATCCCTGTTGATACTCTTCAATTATAAATAAGAAAGAGATAGAAGGTGAGAATAAAGGTAAGTGTTTAGGGTGTTTAGGTAAAGTCATGTGATTTTAACTAACTTAACTAACATCCTTAATCTAATCAAAGTAGGTAATTAGGTCTCATATCTAGTAACGGATGGAGTAAGATGACTATGGTTTCTTAGATGCGATTTGTTTGTTGGAAGATTCCATGTGAAGACTACGGAAACAAAAGGAGTAGGACAGCATAAGGTGGAGCATGGTTGGATTTGGGCGTGTTGTCTTCAATAAAGAAACCAAAAAAGTGGTGGACTCCCAACCCTTTTAAATCTTTGTTTTCTGCCCTTTTAGGTTAAAAATTTAATTTGTGCCAAATAATTGTCTTAATCAAGTCAATTAAACATTTGTGGTAAATAGAATAGAGAATCCAGATCAAAGGCTAATTGACTTGTATCTGTAATCGATAATTCAGGTCAAACTCATTTAAGTAGAGGGTCGAGTTTTGATTTCAAAGCCTTTAGAAGGAAGTCGAGCCTATCGGGCGGCCTTGTAGGGCCAATGGCTTAAAAGGGCCGGCCCTTTAGGCCCTTTTTTATTCTTTTATATTTCATTTAAAATTGTTATTTTTTTATTTAATCTTCCTTATTTGCACATATGAAATTATTACTTTATTGATTGAATGTTTGTCAAATGATGAAAACTCTTTGAAAATAATAAGAAAAACTTCATGCTTACTTGAATTCATTTGATAATGGGATTTGGTTGTTTTTAGCGTATAACTAAACAGATTAATATGATTGTTAATTATATATGTTCTTTACAAAACTTTTGAAAGTGAAATCATCTTCATAAACAATTTTTACCACTCAAAGTCTCAAATAAGCCCACTCATGATTTTGGTTTATTGTCTGTTGTAGATAAAAATAATGGATATATCCATGATGTTGGAAAAGAAATTCTTGATATTTTTACCACTCAAAGTGAAACACAATCAATTGCGGTTGATGTTGATGATAGTGGTGAAGATGATGATGATGATGGCCGCAATATAATGTTGGTGCTTAGTTTTTATGGTTGCTTCATTCATTTCGTGTGAATAATTTAAATATGAACAATATTTATCATTACTTGATAATTTATCAATGTTTGTTGTTGTTTGTATTATAATTTAAAATTGATGATATTTATGTGTTCAATTGAGGAATTTATTACTTTAATTTTTTTCTATAGAAAAAGTTTAAAAAAAGTGTATAATCGCTAAGCCACCTGGCCCTGAACTCGACTATTTGAGGGCTAGATTTTGAAAAACAGGCATATTTATACTACCCAGGCCTAACAGATCGACCCAATAAACCTGAACTCTTAGCGCTACTTGCATATGCCGTTATATGGGTATCCCAAACCAAGTGTTGGTCAATAATGCTATAGTAAGTAAGAGAGCGAGTAAAACATATAAAGTTCTCATGAAATATCTTATTTAAGTCCATACGAATAGAAACAAAATGTTTACAGCAAAATTATCCTTATTTAGACTAGATGCTACTCTTGGTAAAAAAAAAGAAGAAGACTAAATGCTGCTCAAATTTGAATGGGCCATACGAGACATTTATCAAATATTAAATCAAAAAGCGGTGAGTAGATGTTATGTATGTATTTTGTTATGTTATAAATGTGATACATTATTTGAAGTTTTGAACTCGGAGTTTCGATGGAGAAGAGGCATTTAGGAGAACACAACCTGCCTTTTTGGATGCATGGAAAATGAAGATGCAATTCACTTGATGAGGGACTATTCAAATGCCAAGGATAGGTGGAAGTCCATTTTTGGATGCATGGAAGATGAAGAATCTATGACTCTCATCAAGAGTTGAGCAACCAGGCCAATGCTCAAGATTCTTTCTATGGAGCATGTTGGAATAAGAATTTGGTTGACCATTGTAACTTTTATGGTAAGACACAAATGCAGGTCCCAAACAGATTAACAATCCCACCAGGATATGTGCGACTAGAGGTGGAGGATCAGTCTTGTCAAACGCAATGAATGAATGTGGGGGAGTGATCATGGATGAAGGGGGGCATTGGATCTTTGGGTTTTTCTGTAAGCTAACAACAGTACTGCCAGCTATTGCGGAGCTCATTGGAATATAGAATGGCCTAATTATGTGTTGGAATAAAGGACTATGAAATGTAATTCTTTTCGCTAACTGTGTTAAGGCCATTGATTTTTGTATGCGAGGATGTGATAGTAACCATTCTTTCAGGAAAATTGTGGATGACATTAGGAGTATTTTATGTAGAGATTGGTAGGTTCTTATATCTGATAGAGACTTCTTAGTGACTGTTGATTACAAAGCGAAGATGTCACATTCTATGTACAATGTGTTTTCTACCCTTGATGAATCTCCACCTGATTTATAGCGACTGGATCTTGATGAAGGGGCATGAGTTTTTATAATAGTTTGTTAGAAGTATCTCAATGAATTTTTGGTTTCTATTCCAGTACTAATAATACACGCTTTAGCTAACAAATATACAACTCGTCTTCAACAAAAAGCGTCGATTTGAAAATTGCAAGCTATTTAATTACAATTTTCATCTCAAAGGTACGAAAACATAACTTAAGAAAGGAATTGATCAAAACAAAAATAACTTGTTGTGAAACAAATAATACAGGAATTTTACACAGAAATATCCCAATGTGAATTGACGTGGTTTTATCCCAATTCCAAGAATGCTTTCAATCACTTAAATCAATTTGTTCAACAATGAAATAAAAAGCTTGTAACTGGATAGCTTTCTTAATGCAAGTTGACACATCTTTTAACCAAAGTCTGCAATCTTGATGGAAACAAATATTAATGGAGATTTGAAATTCGAACATTTAAATTTTATGATACAACTTATAAATTTTAGAATACAGATTTGCCATCAATAACCTCGTAGTCTAGTAATATTAGAGTTTCATGATGAGTGGGAGGTCACCAGTTTAATTTGTTTGTTACGTCATGCTGCATTAATTTTTTTAAAAAAGAAAAAAAATTATTTGCCTATTTATATTAAATAAAAACGAATATACAAATAACTCTTACTCCCTCTGGTCCTAAATATAATATCACTCTGACTTTTTTTTGTGGAAAGTAAGGAAGTAAATTAGACTACTAAATTATAATATATACTATCACATCTAATTAAATTATAGAATATTTTATAAGTAGAATAAATTAATTTTGAGGAAAAAAGATAACTATAAACAATTTAAAGTGATTAATTTTGCATCCTTAATTTATCCTAAAAAAAGTCAAAATAATTTTATTATTAGGACCGGAGGGGTACTATTTTTTTATGATGATAAGAACTACATTTTTATTTTATCACTTAATCTTTTAAAACCGTCTTTTCTTTCTTTTCTTTTTTTTTCTTTTTTCATTTTGTACTTTTGTGATGTCTTTGGTGCATTATCTGTATTAGCTCTACTTGGTATATTATGAGCATAAAGATTGATACTTATAGGTTAATATTACTTTTGGTCATTGAACTTTCACTTAATTTTGTTTTGGTGCCTGAATTTTAAAATCGGTAGTTTTGGCCATTAAACTTTTGGTCAATTTTAGTATTGGTTCCTGAATTTTAAAATTGTTGGTTTTGATCATTGAACTTTCAGTCAATTTTGATCTTGATCCCTAAACTTTATAATAAAATTTTGAAAAATCAAGGACCAATAGTTATAAATGGCACAAAGTTGAGGGACCAAAACCACCAATATAAAGCTCATGGACCAAAACCAAAAATTGATTGAAAGTTTAAGAACCAAAACCACCGGATTTTGAAATTTGTAGACCAAAACCAAAATAAAGTGAAAGTTTAAAGATCAAAAGTTGTATGAAGCCATGCTTATAATTGAGGAACCTGTAATGATTTACAAAGGAAAAACACAAGAATCTGATTAAAAATTAAGTAAAATGATGAAAATGAATAAATTAACTTTTTAAAAAATAAAATAAGGATGGTGGGGGAACAAAGTTAAGTATGAATAAAAGTCAGAAGCGTACTAATTTGTTAAGAATATTTAGCTGCCATGCAATGACTTATAATTACAAAAAGTCAAAAAGGAAGATGCTAAACATCACTCACAATTTTGTATAAAAAAAAAAAAACATCACTCACAATTGTAGCCATGATTGCATTATAAATTGGCCCTACTCGCACGTTGTTATTACTATTGTTGTTGTTTTCTCGTAAAAAAGTCGATTTTATTTCATAATAGAACATTATAAGTTTAAAATAGTGATTTCAAAATACAGACAAAAAAATTAGCGAAATGCTTGTTGATAAGTGCTCATTTCTTTTGTAGAATTCCCATCAAGGCACCAAATAACAATTGCTATCAAATACATTGTGAACAAATTATTCTTAAGCTTGAGTTCGTATAATATATAACAATTTTTTAAAAGGAGATACCCCTAATTAGACACAACATTGCTCAAATTTGACCATGTCACGTAGTTAGCAATATAAAAAAAAAACATAAGTATTTGTTTTATTTTAAAGATAAACTATAACCAGATGACTTTCTCTAATTTTTCTTAAAAATTTATGTCAATCAAATATAACATACGGAATTTTTTTGGAATAAAAAATTAAAACACCATAAAATAATTTTATTTTATTCCCTTTTTTATATTTAATACAAATATATAAGATTTACATATTGAAGGTTCTATGCCAGATAAAGGCCATACTTATATCGAGGTATTTATTATGCAAGTTTTTCCATTAAATGTGGTCATATGTTCTAATTTTTTCTGTGTGTTTATGGTTAGATGATAATATTTTTTTTTAAAAAAAAAGCATACATGATTACATATAATTAGATAAATTGACATAATGGATCTAACAACTTGACCTAAATATTTTATACATAATTTGAACCTCGATTATATTATGGAGGCATCGAGTTTCTTTCACTCTACTTACAATAAATAATTTTTCTTTTATAAATATAACATATAATGATGTGATAGATGGTTGTTTTTAGAATAAGGCTATTTGATTATATCCTCTATTTTGGAGTTAGTAGAACAATTTAATAGATTAATTTTCAGAAGTAGTTTTAAAAACAAAGAATTAAAAACTGTCTGAAACATTATTTTAGAAACAATTTTGAATGATAGAGTGGGATTTAAGGGTCTCCCCACTACACAACCCATCCATTTAGCTTTTCCACTATTGGATTTGCTTTAAATTGTGGAGATTGCAATTGAAAAATATATTATAAAATAAATAATGGATCTCAACCATTGAAAGCAAATTAGAGATGCTAAGTGAAGATGAACTTGATGGATTGTATAATGGAGAATATAATATATTCGGCCACCTTTTTAATTTTGACGTAAAGTGAAAAGTCATAAAACATTTATTTTCAAGATTAAATTTTCACTTTTTTATTTTTAAAACACATAATTGAAAACACATCTTAAGAAATCAAACCATTCCAAAAATACTATTGATTTCTGAAACAAACAAAATACACGTCAATTCTTATCATCATTTGTTAATTGTTAAAAGTTAAGAGGCAGTACCTAACGCAAACAAAAATTTTTTGACCTGAACTAAGGCAAACAAGTTATTAATAAATATAATATAGATGGCCAAAATTTAAAAGACAAAATGGGAACATTGATTCATCTTTTGACTACTATTATTATTTGTTTTTCCTTTGAACAACACATATATTTGTTTTGTTTTTAAATATAAGATATAATTGAACCTTTTTTTCTTAAAAAATTAAGAAGACTAAATGAACAACTTAATCATAAGGTATTTTATAGATTATTAAATAATATGTTATCTTCTTATTAGCCAAATAAACTTAATTTTAAAAATTCGGAATAAAAAATTCACAAAAAAGTTAAAAGATGACATGCAGTTATGGACACACATATTTGGTCCACTGAAGGGGCTTTCCGTAAATATGAAGAACAGTTGGGGTCTATTTTTGGCGCGTTCTCTCCCGCTCTCGCCAAGCCAATTATGTTTATGTTCTGACTTCTGAGACACTTCCTCCTCTTCCTCTGCTAATTGCTAAACCCTAAGCGGCACTCCGTTTCGCAGTGCCTTTCAATGACTGAGCTTCTTGTTTTCAAATAAAAGTTTCATCGGTCGTCTTGACATTTTCAAACGCTTTCTCACTCTTTGTTTATTTGGGAAGTTTTCATTTCCCTTCAGATGGCCAAAGTTTGTATTTTTAGTTTCATACGTATGCTGAAGTTCTTGCTCTAGTCGAGATTGGCTTTGCCCTCGAGTTTGCTTTTGTTGCAGCTTAAAATCTGCATTGCTCCTGAAACTAAGCAGCGTAGATTCGCATTGAAGCTTGATTTCCAGTTCAGCTTTTAGTTGCCGGAATATTGGAAGCTCAGGTATCAGATAACAGTTTTGAAACTGAAATTTGTTTGTTCATTTTTGTAGCTGAATCGGATTCAACTTCAATGATTTGGGAAATGAACACTGCAGCTGGATTTAGCAATTTTTTCCTCTGCAATCAAATAAGTCGTTTTTCTCCAATCGGTTTTTGAGACTTTTGAATCATTGTCTATTGTTAACGAATTATGTGCTGAATTGATAATACAATCGTATTTCCTCGTCTAACTTTTTTTTTTTTGTGGGAAGTCAATGAAATATTCTTTTTTTGTCTTGTTCTGGCAGCTTTTTGGGTTTCACCTTATCCTTTGAATGGCCCCTAGCTGTTGATAGCGATACTCATATACTAAGAAGCAACTGAAAATGGAGTGCTCACCTGGTATGGATGTAACTGAGGGGATTAGTGATAACGGCGAGGGAAATGAGAGTCCGGGTTATGGTATAGTTGAGGAAATGGAATCCTTTTTCGTGGACATAGACGAACGGCTGACTATCTCTAGGATGGTGAGCGACTCTGTCATAAAAGGCATGATTAATGCAGTCGAGCAAGAGGCAGCTGAGAAAATTTCCCAGAAAGAAATGGAGTTGGTTGGGCTAAAGGGAAAAATACACAGTTATCATGTAAGTGGTGATGAAACTAATAATCATCACTTATCTGATGCTATTGTAAATCAGGATGGACTGCTAGAGTCTGTTGAGAGCATTCAACTCTTAGTGAGTGGGCTGTTGAAGCAGCTTAAGAAGGAAAATGAAAAAATTGGAGGGAATAATTCCTTTAGAAAAATTACTTCAGGCTCTCAGTTAGTAGGATTAGGTGGCATTCTGCATGAGGAGGTTCCAGAAAGATGGATTTATGCTGATAAAACCATTGAAGATCTAACCACTACTCTTGAAACCCTCTGCCGAAAGATGGAAGTAATAACTCAGTCACCAAAGGAATCACTTTCTGAGTGGCAGCAGGAGCAGGAGTTCCGGTCAGAAATTGAAGAGATGGTGATAAACTATTGTATCCGGAGTTCGCAGGAAGAGCTTGAGCGGAAATTATCGGACCAAAATGCTCAAATTCGCAACCCTGAAAATGGAAATTGGTTCCACAAACTTGAGGAGATCTCAAGTCTGCGTCAGGAATTGGAGGTATTTTCCAAGGCACTATCTTTCTCAGAAATCGGGCTGCTTCTTTCTCATGGATCCCTGGAGAATGGTGAGGAATGTTGTGATCATAAGATCGGTGGCCCTTTACACAGGAAGCTTTCGACGAATAATCAATTATTGCCTTCAATTGAGGATAGAAATGGCAAACATGAGGAGTTAAAAAAGCCTGACAATCTAGATTCTGCTTTGCTGAAGCACCTGTCTACAGATGAATTGATCAGCCATTATGATTCCAAGATAACTGAGATGAAACGAAACCATGAGTCTGAAGTCCAAAAGAAGACTGAAGAGAATATCCGTCTTAGGGGACAACTTTATAGAGAAAGAGGTTCTTCATCACCACTGAAGAAGGATAAGGAGTTGGAAATGTTGAGGAAAAAAATTCCTGATTTTATCACAAAATTAGATAGAGTTTTTGTTGGAAATGAGAAACTGTACCCATTCAGTGAAAAAATTGAGTCTGTCAACAATTTAAAGGTTAGAATGGAGTCACTAGATACTGAAAATCACCAACTGAGGGATTTGCTTGTGGATAAGGAGAAGGAAATTAGGCACCTTTCATTACAGCTTACAGATGCTATGGAGAAATTGACTCAAAAACAACTGGCTGAAGAGAATTTGATACATACTATTCATAAGCTTGAAGGTGATATAGGAGATGTGCATGCTGAAGTTGCTGTTTTTCAAGATATATATAAAAGTGTCTTGGAAGAGATTATGAGTGAATTTAGATGCAGTGCTCAAGATGTATTCAAAGAAGCTGCTCATGATGCTCAACCTTCTAGCAGATTGGAGTTTGAGGATGCAGATATGGAGTCTATCATCATGCAAGGGCTGTTGGACTTAATATTAAAAGAAGCTCTATTAGATTCTAGCAAAGAATTTCAAAAGTTGGAATCTGCAGAAATTACGAAACTTGACCAAGAAATACTCAGGCTGGCATCAGTAGTGGGGGAAAAGACTAAGTTAGCACAGGAAGCAGCAGATGCATTGATATATGAGGAGAAAAATTTGGAGTTAGCTTTAGAAGAGATGAACAGTCTGAGGGCAAAAACAGTTTACCAACAGAATGTAATTTCAGAGAGCAATAAAGAATTGGATGTCATTAAGGCTGAACTGGTCCTAGCACGGAAGCAAGTTGAGCAATATGAGGAGCAAATGCATGAGTTACGTCAAAACCTTGAACGAAGAACCACTGAGCTTGGAGAAATTGATGAAGAAAGGAAGCGGCTTTGTGTTGTTTTAAACGAGAAACAGCATGCATTAACAGTAACTGCTGAAAAAGAAAGGGAGACCAGGAAGCAAATGGAATCAACAATTGCTCTTGCTCATATGTTATTGACAGCTTTTGATAATTTTGAATCTAGAGTGAATGAAGACATTTCAAGAAATAGTTTGAGGTACTTGATGATTGTGTTATGTTCCTTCTTTAGTATAATGCCAAATGATTTTTTTATAAACTCTTCTTGGTATCATTCTCATGTCATCAGTGATTTTACCTTCTGAAAATTTATGAATAATTTTGATTGGGATGAACTTGTTGAATTTCCAAAGGGTATCATATCTTGAAAATTAGGATTTGTTTCCTGTTTATATTCATACGTCTTGTATGATTGTTTATTCTTTTTGCAATGAAATTTAATTGATTGGAGCCATTATTAATTTTATGCCCCTCCAATTTTTTTTTTTTTTTTGCGAATACATCACAAGGCTAACATCATGTCTGAATACTAATTGATTTTACATTTCACATTGAAATTGTGTAAATCCAAATTGATCTTGCCTTTTCCCATTTTATGTTTTTTAATGAACTCAATTAAGAATTCTTCTGAAGATCACAGCCTGGACTAATTCATATATATAATTTTATTGTCAGGATCGGAAACGTAAACTCGGAGTTCTGTTTCCTTAACAACAAAGTTAATATGCTGAAAACCATGGGGCTGCTGTACAAACAGAGGCTGGAAATACAATGTTCTAACCTTGAAAAGGCTGAAGCAGAGGTACTTGATCTGAAAACATATGACTTTTTACACAATCAGAAATATTACATCTTGTTTCAACATACATGCTTAAATAGATGTTATTTAGCAGCAACTTAATAATAGTTTTATTTATTAAGGTTAAAGTGCATATGTGCCCTAAAATTTTTTTTGGAGGACCTATGAGTGCATAGAGAAAATTATGGAGCATTGTAGCGCATAACTTTTCAAAACCGGTGCAATGTCTTCCTTTTTTCAATACCCAATGTTAAAGTTAATGTTCGGTAAAAAAAGTTTTTCAATCCATACTAATGATTGACTTGACATTGACTGGTAAAAAATGGCAACATTGCACCTTTTTTTGAAAGGAGTTGTGCTGCAATGGTCCATAATTTTCTCTAGGTACTCATCTGCTCCAAATTTTTTGAGAGAAATATGCACTTTAGCCCTAATTAATAAAACTATTATTAAGTTGGTGCTAATTAGCATTTACTTAAGCATGTATGTTTAAAGAAGACATTCTTCATGTTCTGTTATACTCAGCTTGCAGCTAATTTTCTAACACTGCCAGTTTTCCCCAAGACTAAGTCTTGCTTGAGTTTGATTGCTAGAACCCTCAACTTCTGAAATGTTTCGTCATTCCTTTTTTCAAGTAATTTTTGTAACAATCCCCGCTGTTATTTCCTGAAATATTTGTTCCAGAGTGACTCCCCCCCCCTCCCCCCCCCCCCAAAAAAAAAAAAAAAAACCAGGCACCATCTATAGAGGCTTCACATATCTTGGTTTCCAATCTGCTAGTTTTCGTGTACTTTCCACAAGTTTTCTGTTTGGCAGCCTTACTCATTGATGATTCCACTGCTTTACACCCTTTTTGGTTGTTTTCACTGCTATGATCATGCCATCCAGGCTAGGCTAATATTTTGTCCGGAATGAATCTCATCTTGCTCTACTTCCTCCTTTTTTATTTTATTTATTATTATTATTATTATTATTATTTATGACCATCAGTGCTTATATTAAATATTATACGGGAATTTCAGGTTGATCTATTGGGGAGTGAGGTCGATGCTCTTGTGAGCCTCCTTGAAAAGATATACATTGCACTTGATCATTATTCGCCCATACTGCGCCATTACCCTGGGGTAAGTATCTGATCCTTTCTCATGTCATATGTTAAATTGTTATATAGTCAGTCTTTTTACAATAACATAGTTTGAAAGACACCTTAATCATAGGACTCTTATGCTGATCACATTCAACATCAATCTGTGGTAAACAAATTGTATATAGACAATGGTCATCTATAATTCGTATGATTTATATGTGTTCCTATCAGGCCACTAAAATACTACATATGTTTTGGACAAAAGAAAACATATGTTCTTATAAGTAATTTTTCAGAAATATGAAGATTTTGTGTTGATATCTAGCACTGAAATGTTCGGCATCAAGACTTCACCTTTTCAGTAAGCCTTCTTTTTTTCTTAAAATTAATGGGAGACCTTTGCTTACCCTACTAGAACCATGCATTCTAGTTACGACATCTTTATTGAGGATACTTACTAACTCCCCCGGTGCTTGGCATCAGTAAGGCAATTTTGCTGCAACATGAAGGATGTTGTTGTAATCACAGGACTCTTGTTATGGATTCTCCTTTTAATAGCTCTTTTTCCTTGTTAAGTCAAAAAACTAACATAACTTGTGAAAGTAAGCCAAATTCAAATTTAACATATAGTTAGTGGGGATTGGGCGAGAATATAATCATTTGAATTTAAAAAGGTATAAATTAGATTATCACCTCCTATTATCGAAACAAATCTCAATTCTTTTGATTATTTTTAACTTTTTTTGAACCCCTGAAGCTGCTGTGACATTGATGATGGCAGTTTTTATTGGCCCTCACCTGACTTCTTGCCCATATTGCATGTCAATGCCTGCCATGTCATGCTGATTAGGTGATGCTACAAGTTTTGCTATTGAATTTTCTGAAAAAGCATCAAATTTTGAAGACTAAACTAACTGTTGGGCAATATCCATTTTCAGAGACCAAGGTGTTAACTATTAATTAGAGCAGTAATAAATTGAGAGGAATTGAAAACAGAGGACAAACTGAGAAAGTTGATGCGATTGAACTATGTCACACATTTCTCCTTAATCATCTATTTCCTTGTTTAATGCTCTATCCATTGTTTTTACAGGTTATTGAGATTCTGGAACTTGTAAGAAGAACACTGAGTGGAGAATCTAAAAAACCTGTTTGATCGCATGGTTACTTTAGCCAGGTAACTAGATTGTCATCTTGATCTCCCATATGGAGATATCATCTTGATCTCATAATTGCATGTTTCCTTATTTCATTTCTGGGAGAAGCTGTGAGCCTGTGACAACAATGTAGTAGTAGTATAATTTATCTAGGTCCCAGCAGTTTATTCCACTATTGTGGATTTGCACCTGCCAAAACTTATTCATTCCCTTATTTGTAATATGCACAGGAGAATAGTTGTGCAGTTCGTGCAGGAAATATTACACTCTCTGTGTGCAGCTGCTGGCTTTGATTTTCCACAAGCATAAACTTTTGAGGAAGACAAGGGCAAGAAAGAATGCAACCAGTCATGCAGGGACACACAAGAAGCGTCATTTTTGTTTTTGATATACAAGTTTGTCATATTTTTTCTTGGTGACATTCCATGCAACCCATCCCTCTAGTAAAACCATAAATTAGTCATCTTTTTCTGTAGTGCATGCATAGTGCTGTTGGCTTATCTGGTTCGCTATTGGATTTGCCCTTGTAAATGTTCTTTGGTACATTTTGTAAATTATAATAGGGAGTTTCTAGAGAGCTGATCTATAACTTTGCTTGCAACATAGGTATGCCTGTATAGACTTCTGTTCCTTTTCGTGTTCTGTCTGTATAGCATTAGCATTTCGCAATAATCTTTAAGCCCACGATTTTCTAACAGTTGAATTAAAAAAAATAAATAATGACGCCGGTATGATCAACCAAGGATATTAAAGAACATAAACATGATCGCAAATTGAAATATTAGCTAGGTAAATTTTTGGGTAAATAAAATATCGTTTAGTCATTACAAATTGATCGAGTCTTAATTTTGATTCTTGTGGTCTTAAAATGTCCATTATGATCCCTGTAATTAAATGGCTGATCTCTGTAGTGTAAATAGGTTTTGGTTTAAGCCCTTATATTTGAATTTAGATTAAATAGGTAGGATCAACAATAATATTAATGCCAAAATATTTTGAAATTAGAATATCGTATAATTACTTTTTCTAATGGATTAGTTGGTTTTTTTTTTTTAAAAAATCAGGTTATTTTTTTATAGAATTCAATTATTTGCCAGAAGAATTGTAGGATATTTGCATTGGCAAGCTAATGATGAGGTTGTGATTAAAGGAGAATGTTAAAATTAGTTAAAGGAACAGTTATAATTATACAGTAAGTAACAAAAAGTAGCAGTGGCCAGTTGGTGGCCTAATTAGCCAAGAATACAATTATTAGTAGTGGTTAAAGGTTTAAAAACTTGGTCTAGTCGTGGAACCTCACAAATCAGTAGTGGTTGTTGAGACCAATCAATCGAATCATAATGATTTTGTTGAAGATAGTGGGATCCATACAAACATGAATGATTTGAACTATATATGTGAAGATTAGACCCACAAACATGCATAAATTTGTACCGATATCACTCACAACACAATCATAGTAGTGAATATATCATCGTTATGTGTTAGTGCAAGGAACAGTAGTCAAAGCAAATCTCCACTCCTATACAGGGAATCCCATTATCGCATACCTTTCTGTTTAGTAGTGCTACTATAGTATATTAGACATATTCCTTTGTGTATTTTGGGATTTAAAATAAGACATTATTTGTAGATCTTATATTAATGACTATAGACAATCCTTTATGCTTTTTGACATTAATAAATCAAGTATATTTCATATATGTATACACACATACAAGAGTTTTCTAGTGTTTCACTATAACCACATGGTGTTGATCATTATTTACTAAGTGTAAGAAGGGTTTATGAAACCTCAAATTGGAGTCTACATAAATATAGTATCCGACTAATCCGGTTTGCGGAAATATTGACTTATAACGGGGGGACCTCGATATTTTCAAGTAATCATCACGACTGCATACCCAATGCTCAAATTCAACACGACTAATTAAGTTAGAACAACATACCCCATTTGATCTAAACGTTTGGTGGTTTAGAAGAATTATATTAAATGGATTTGATAATGCAAGATAATTATATATAAAAAAATTATGAACCTAAGCAACTTTTGTAGTTTTGTTTTATATCAAGGCGCAATTCTTCTATAAACTTCAGTGCAAAATTTTTTTTTAAAAAATTGTTCTATAAACTAGTTCTAACTATATGTAATATGAAAAAACATTACAGAAAAAAGTTTTCACCCCATTAAAACCAGGACGTCTTATACATCCTTGTACAATAAAGTTTACAGCAACATGGGTTACACAGCTAAAGTTCCATATTCTAAGATCGACATGTGTAAATAATAAAATCTACCACACAACATACTGAATACTAATAATAAAAAAAGAATTATGGCCCATTCAGATGCCTTGTGAAAGCTAAACAAATCATTTCAGTTTAAAAAAGAAAACTAAACAAATCATGCAATATTTGTAATAATAAGAAATAATGGCTCGAACATGAGAGTGCAGCTTTGATCCTCCATGCCGATAGAATAAGTGGAGAACTTCACGAAGAGTTTTAAAAAACGGAGGGATATGATATTAAAATATCTTATGAATTTTAAAATCTTTAAGTAAGAGATTTTAATATTTTAAATAATTGAATAATGATGTTAACACTACAAATCACTATTTGAGATTTTGAAATTCATAACAAATTTTGTTAAAATTTTCCCTAAAAAAAAGCCTGATAAGTAATTACGTAAAGATATGTTTATAGCTGGTCGGAGTCGGTCTGAATTTAATCTCAGTTCCGCCCTCTTTTTGTATTTTTCCGCGGGTTGTCCCAATTTGACCAATTAATTTTAGTGTGTGTATGTATATTATTTGGTCACCCTATAAAGTTATCAATATTAATTTTAAAAGAATGAGGTAATAAAAAAACATGGCATGTGATTTCATTAAAAAAGGAAAAAAAATACGAGGATGAAGTATAAAAGTGACAATGACACCTTGGTACGCCATCTTGTCATGGCTAAAAATCCTTGAACTTATCCGATGAACTTTTAGATTTTTTGAGAATTTAAGAATTGAGAAAAATCTTACTTTAGCAAATCCCTCCATGCCGCTTCCAGCCTTCTCCCGAATCTTTTCGTTTTAGGGTGACTTTATTCGCTTAATCCAAACGCAGATACGAACAAATTGAGATTGATTTGCAGTCTTTTAAAATCAGTTTTATGAGGGATTATAAGAAAATATTGCAACGATATTCAAGGAAGGTTCCCCCGTTTGAACCGTGGCCGGTAACATATTCCGTAATATCAATCTGGAGAATGAAATAATTTAATTTCTGAAAAAAAATAAAAAAATTATATTTTTAATCTACAATATTCTAAATGTTCATTTCCAAAAAAAAAAAAAAAAAAACAGAAGAAATATATTTTAAATCTATCTAGTATAAATTGAAATTAAGTAATTTTAAAAGCTACTACTTGAATAAATACGCATCTCAACCACCTAATTTACTTGTTAGATTCATGATGAGCACTCTTTTTTTTAGTAACATTCATGATGATCAGTCTAAGTTTATCATGAATTAAGCATATTTATTAACTTGGTCAAACCTGTTGGCAAAAAAAAAAAAAAAAAAAAACTTGCTCAAACCCGTGGTTACAATCCGTATGAGCATTTTGATTTTTGCCAACACAATTTCGTTCATCCGCCGTTTTAATAAACATGAATTTCAAGAGCAGAAACATTTGGGCTAAGAAAAGGCAATTAAGCTATATGCAATTTGAAACAGCATTTTCTAGAGATATTCACACAAAAAACTTCACGAACTACTGTTGATTGTTTTGACCAATAATTTGATTATACATTTAGTGTTCAGAAAATAAATAAAACTCGGTAGTATTACATCGTCTTAAGAACAAAATTTGCCATATTGAATCAATGACAAAAATATTCTCCATCCTATGCATGGAAATCAATTGGTGTACATTGAAACAATTACACACAATTGGTTTTATCAATCTTCAAGTAAAGCCTTCATCAAATATAGTCTGTTTTGATTTGTTATGAGGAAGCTGTCCAATCGCGATGGCTCAGGGATCGGCTTGAAAATGGGATTTGTTGGATCTTCCTCAGGCAATGGGTCCTCTCCGGCAGCTTTGCAAGCCATGTTTTCCACCCTATAATCACAAACCAAAACAAGTGCTATAGTACCTTATTTGCAAGATGAAACCATGTCCGCAACACCAATGACATTCCAGTTGCTAACCAAAGCAAGATATAGCAATTCCATTAAATTAATAAAGCAGATTTTACAGTCACCCAAGTCAATGGATTAACTCATCAAGGCACTTGTGCAAAGATAAGCACATGCTTTATCCCCAGTAAGGAATATAGCCACTCAACTGCCAGAGTCTTCTGATTCCCCATTTAGTTTTCTACGCATCCTTAAAGGAGAATTCAGTGCATACACGAAATATTTTTATTAGCCAGAATACTCTTAAGTTTACTCATTTTACTCCAGTTGAAACCATCACTGCTTGGGCCAAAATTTTGTTACATCAAATTCCCCATGACAAAATCCACTCAATTGTGGGTTGCAAGAGACTAACATTCTATTACCATAAAGCATGACTTCACAGAACTTGCAGAAAATGTGCCAAACATATCCCTCAATCCTCTCATCCATCAATAAGCTTCAAATTAACTATGTTAGTTGCATCAAAAAACTCCCAGTTCACTAAAGCCAAACCAGATGCAGAAATCTTCAATATAGCCTCCATTTTCATTCAACAAACGAAAAATTTCAAATTTACACACCATCAGTTCACATTAATCCTCAATCTCAACTAAACTCACCATCATACAAACCTTGTGCATCAAGTGTCCCACTTTTTATGTAATGATCGATTATTGATATGGGTGATTATTAAAAATGTGGTCATTATTTATTTAATATGCAATTTTAGTCCCAGGCATTGTATCTCAAATAAGGCCACACAGAGACAGATATCATCTCAAACAATTATATAAAGCCATTGGTTAAGCACCAATTGACCTAGAGCATACCTCCTCTTCTGAAGCCAAGCTTGCTGCTGGACCTGCTGACGTGACAAGCTCTGATAGTAGAATTGAAACTGAAATTTAAGAAAAGTAAGTCGAATACATTGCCAAAAGAAAAAAATGACAACCGCTTCATGAAAATTATAGGGAGATCATGTCAAAAACCTTCTGCTGTTCCATTGACAAATCGTCCATGCATTCAATAAAAAATTCCATATTCCTCTCCATTGATGAACTAGTTGACAATTGGAGACGATCATAATCAGACTGCAATGGCACAACAACAGATCAGAATATCACTTAAATTTCAAGGAACTAAAACAATCCATGTCACAGATCTTAGTTCACCTGGGTTACTGGTGTATCAGGTTCCAGTTCAGTCATAAAGGCACTGATAAGGGCTGAATTAGAAACTTTGATCTGATGAGAGAAGTGATCAGGAAGTCACAGAACCAACAAATTCATAATATCAAGAAACTATATCATACATTTTCAGTACTTAAAAGTTAAAAATGTATACCACAAAATTTTGTCCTGATACCAGACACATAAAAAGATCATTCTAAATTGTTTCATTCGCAAAAAGGCTTAATGCCGTGAATTATTTTGTGTCCCGCATTTTGAATTAAACAATCACGCTTGGTGGTTATTTATCCTCAACTTACGGATCCTTATTTGCAAAATTTTCTTTAAGTTTGGAAGTTTTATGTAGGCAAAGTTTGAAAGCTGATCAATTTAACAATCACTGTGATGCTCGCATTCACCATAAATGAAATGCAGCAAAAATGTGACTTGTCAATGGAGAAAAGATGAAGGGGGAGCACCAAAGAGTTAGAAGAAACAGTTTCTTTTAGGAAAGAACTACATTTCTAGCGTAAGAAATACATAATACTATTAATTCAAAGGTAAAACAAGAGTTTAGGAAATCTTACAGGTATCTCCTAAAAGATATCTACCCATGACAAGTTTTTCTCCCTCAGTCTATTCCAAAAAAAGGCCAAAATGAGAAATCCATTTTCATAATTCAAAGAAATCAAAATTTTCAATTTTAGGTGAACATGATCTCTAAAGGAAAATTCATACTTCTCCCCCGTAATATTATTGCTGCGATAGAGTTCCATGAATGAATCAGAGAGCTTCAAGGCTTAAGAGCTAGGACACCTTGATCAGACCTAGATGGATCATATATTATGCAAACACGTTGTCTGCTGTTCTCCTGGAAAGCATAAGCAAATTTCAAATTGATGAGATTGATAAAAAGGTGTCATCACAATACACCATGAAATGGAAGACTACATCTGAATTTCCGCAATTAAATCATCCACAAATTTTGAAACTTAAAATTCAGGAACATACTCCGTATTTCATCATAAGCCAAAGGTACCAGGAATTAAGCATGGTTTGTTGGATGAAATATTTCCTATGCCATTGTTGATTGAGAATATAACATGTGCGCTATTTGAAAGGAGAAGAAAACTGAGTTTCCTAGCCAAATATGATTTTCATAATGCAGTCAAGTTGTTGGTTTCCTTTCCCTCGAAAATTTCAGTTAACTTTATCTATCCATCATAATAGCCCCCCCATTGTTTAACCTTATTTGAGAATGAGTTTCACTGTTTAGAGAGACAGTAGACAGGATATCGTCATAACATTTACATTCAATAACATCAATTTCAATCTGTAAAAAGTAACAAATCTAAATTAAAAGTATGAAAACAAGAGTTTTTAGACATTGCCAGATAATTCATGAAAGCTTCAATTAGTTCCACCGTCTAAAAGGATCCTAGCAATGTAGATTGATGATACCTAGAAATTATCCAAGAATTACCCCATGCAGAATCCGAAGATATAAATTTACAAAAATTGGATGAAGATTACAATATTCTAACACATTTAAGAACTCATTAGAATGCACGGTATTGGAAACTCAACATGCATGCATACACTTTAATATAAACATCATGATCAAGTTATTATGAGAAATCCAATAAAAAGAGAGGCTGCTCAAAAGGACAAGCCATATTTTTTTCTTACATTAGAAAGAAAACCCACTGGGAAACGCTAGAAAGGCAGAGTTAACACCATACAACTTTTTTAAATTATCAGAACAGTCTTAGGATAAAAGAAATCAAAAGAGACTAAGATGAAGTTTGTAACTTAATATACACATTATCCCCTCCACCACCCATCATGTGCACACCGTAAAGTCATAACATCAAAAAACGTACCATCCAACAGTATTATTGTCAACATTAACCTTCCTCAAGCATATCATCATTTTGAGCCGCTAATTGGCACCATCAGCTCAATTTCCTCATCCTCTTCCCTTATCTGTAAAGCCAAGCAACAAAAATGCTGATAACTACGGCAGGGAAAGGATAATGGAATAAAAGGAGGAGGTATAGGGAGCCATATAATACCGGAAAGGGAAAACAGTTAATAACTTCAAGAACACTGCCAACATCAAGCCCAAGAAGTTGTCCGGTGACTAAGGTGGGTGAATGGTCCTTGCAATGTTTAATTATCTTCAAGATAGCCGGTTCCACAGAAATTCAAGTGAGGAAAAACTCCTGAAACCATGGCGATCAGTGTATCAACATTATGAAGAAACTGGTTGAATATTCTCTTACAATTTTAAAAATGCAGAAAAAATCTTTGCAATCTTATGCCCAATATATCAACAACAAACACGGGTAAATTAAAAAAAAAAATGAGAGAAATATAGTTCAGGCACGATATCATAGATGCACTATGAACACAAACTCCCATATATTGAAAAGTTTCCATAAAAAACCAAAAAAGCTTAGAACTTACTCAAATGTAGTATTAAATCCTTCGTTTGTTGAAAACAAAGGGCTGATAAACAGGCACATGCGAGAAGATTAAATGCTCTCCTAAAATTCCAAACCCTTTGATGCAAAAAACAACTAGAGACAGACAATTACGATTAGCAGTATCCGTCCCAACCACATAAAAATACGTTTCCAAATGCTTTACAAGTTTTCCATTATCCCAAGTATATAATCTGAAGGACGAGCCTTTAACATCATCATCGACAATTAAACTGCAGAGAAAGTTCAATTCAGAAAAAAGTACCAATCCTTCCTTCTGGATGACTCGAAGGCGCCACTTGCAGGAAGGACTTGGCCATAGCTGCACAATACAAGACAACAATGAGGACGACTTAGTGACAGGATTATTGTGCGCATGTGTATAGAAAAGGCAAAAGAAACTTCGGAACTCACTGGTAGCCATGTTTGGAATGTTCTATGATACGAGCTCTCAAAGCAGGGCAGAATTTGCAGCAATGACAATGTGCCCTGCGAGAAAAACCCCAGCTAGACCAGAGAGATGATGGCAGCTGAGAGAGAGAGAGAGAGAGACTGAGATATTGGACCGAGACAGAAGCGAGCCCAATATAATATGTCATCGAGTGAGCCCATATAGCCCACCTATTTTGAGCCCATATATATCCAATATCATTGTCAATGCTAAAAAGAATAAAAAAGAAATTATAAATTGGGAAAATTAATTAGAGGTCTCTGGGAGGACAAATAATATAAGAAAAGTCCCACTAAATGCTTAAATTAAAGTGGGGTCCCAAGGGACCTCATTTTTATTATGTTCTATACCCAAAAGACCATTTTGCCCTCCCTTTATTATAATTGTCTAAATACAAAACTCTGAAACTCATTCACTGTCACTCACTCTCCCTCCAGCAAGATGACGTGGTCAGTGAGTTCAATAGCACTCACCAAGAACTCTCCATCATCCATCATCCATGTTCCATCTTCATCCAACTAAAATCATGGACTCTTGGATTTGTCTCTCCAACTAGTGGTATGTTGAGAAAATCAATTTCGTATGTTTGTTAGGAATCTGATTTTGGGATGAATGTTTTAAAACAAAGGTCAAAACTTTCCATGAAAATCTAATTTTGGTTGAATATTTGAACATAAAACATGCTTATACCCTTGTGTTAGTGATTTTTTGTTGGTAAGTTGGTTTCTCATTAGTTGTTGATGAGGGATTGGGTTGGTGCTATGTTTTGGGGGTGTATAAACTCTGTTTTTTCGTCCAAAAACAGGGGAAATCCGAAAAGGCTATAGCTTTTTCGGATTTCACATCAGTTAAAATTCGTATTGTCGTCAGAGCTCAAATAGTTGTTATTGCAGGTCATTCAGTTGTAAATAACAACTTTCTGGAAGACAGTTGAAATTTTGAATGAATTTTATTGGGGATGGGTTTTGTGCTCTGTTATGTTGTTCTAAGACATGGGTGAAGTAAAAGGTTGAAGCTTTGTTGGGTTAACACCAATGTGTTAGTATTTTAATAAGGTGTTTTCATTACTTTAATATAAAGTTGTCACAGATGCTCATTAAGTCGTTATATCTGGTCATTTACTTGTAAATAACAATGTTCCTGTGCAGGATAAATGAGAAGATGGCGGGGACATCAGGGAAGCATGTAATATGTTTGTTGCATACGGGTGGACGATTTATAAATGGTGAAGAAGGTGAGATGCAATATGTAGGGGGCAGTACCACATCAAGAACCATAAAGGAAGGCACTACTTATGGAGAATTGAGAACAATTGTAGCATCAATTGTTGGAGAGGAAGCTGTAACACCTGGACTTTTACTACTATATTATAGTAATTTAATTGAATTATAACCACTTTTATAAATATTCGAAGCCCAAAAATACGGAAAATTTTAAAACTTTTTCTTTTCTTTTTTTTTTCTTTTAAAAATATTTATCCAACCTTCTTTCAGTTGGAATGGGCTTTTTCGAATAACTCAGAATTTAAAACTTTTTATAAAACCAAGTGGTGCATAAAACAATTAAACTACGTAGGTTCCCTTATAATTTCCTCCCCTTGATGATAGTGTGTGGGGAGTGAAAACCCACTCATGGGTTCTCTACATCTATTGATGGGTTTCTACCCTTCCAATATTAAAACGCTGGGATCATCTCAGTTGATAATCCTTTTACCAGAATACGCAGCGACATTAAGATAATACATACATTTCCCTTTTAAATTATCTATTCATAATTGGAAATTCTTAGGAAATTTAATTCCCTTAATACATTTATTGTAATTTTATTTCCTGGGCTCTCTATTAATAATTTAATAATTTTACTTTTACAACATATACAAATAATCTTATTAAAAATATTTACTACCTCTGGCTTTTAGTTTCTAATCCTAATTTTCTTCGTCTACTCTTCTCCCCAGCTAGCTTCTTTCAACCTGCCAAACTGAAAATGTTTGGGGAAGGGGGTGAGATTGGAAATCCCAATAGCAGTTTCTTTCATTAACATATATTATCATGCTAGCAATTGTCATGTATATATTTCATAAAGCTGTGCAAATGATGATAGTCTTACTCCTATTAATCTGTGTGCTAAAAGCACTTGCCAACCACTAATAACAATATATTCGTTATAGTGGAGGCTTTACCTGCAGGGTTTCTCGTTAAAGCACATAAGGCTAAAACGTAACTAATCTCGCAAAGGTATAGCTAATCACCTAAGCCTGGAGTACTCCATCTGAGGAATAACTTATCAACTAAATGCAACAGTTATTACAAAACAATACATGCAATTTAATTGTTACTGAAATAAACTGCTACCTGGAATCCAAGCTTAATCCTAAGCTCGCTCCTTTCTCTTCCACTGATCACCTCAATTTATGACATTATCAAAACCTATTTACATATAAATCATAAATTAATACTTATATTTATATATAATTATTCAGCGCCTCTCACGTTTCTATAAGGTTACCTACATCTCTACCCAACCTTTTTAATATATTTCTTAAATCAATATTTCTAACTTTAATCAGCAAATAATACATACACAAGCATAGAAATATTCTAATTACTTTAAATTATATATATAAAATATATAAAGTTACATTTCAAGTTCCTAAAAATTCTTTATTTAGAATTATAATCATTTGAGGTACCTTAATAATTTACTTACATTAAATCTTCTTATTCTTAATGTTTGATCAATAATTTCTATAAAAATTATTCTTAAAAAGCCTTAGTTATTTACACACACAAGCACACACCAATATATATATATATATATTTCCTATTTATTATAAAATTTTCAAGAGTAAATAAATTAATAATGTAAATCAAACCCTAGTAATTCAATTTATTAAAGAATACTACAATATCAATCATAAATCACAATCAAACCCAAATCATATTTCTTTATTTTCTAAATCCTTATTTACCTTAATGCTTCCACCAATAATTATTTTCCTAAATCTCCACTTTAAACATTCCAACTCAATTTGTTTCCCACAAAACCCTATACACATCAACGACATAACTCATTAAAACAACATTATCCATGAATCCAATAAACAGATTTCTTTCCTACAAAACATAAACCAGTCCTTATTTCCTGAAATTCCATTTCAAATTAAGCAATACTTAAATCACCTCAACTCTTACTTCTTTTCGATTATCCCAATAAACATCAATCTAATCATTCATAAACAACTTAATTACAATTGTCAACATTTCTAATTCCATTCTTATTACCATCCGCATTAAACAATAAATTCTAGTTGTTTTGCTATTTATTAGTAAGATTCCAAAACAACCAATAACCTTTGTCTCTATATACACTTAACACCAACCATACTTGCATTAGTTTAGAAAATACTAAATACTAACCAAATATCACAAAAACATTTCTAATACACATAATAACTTACTCAACTTAATTAACTTCTCCCTAAAACTATAAATTTCAATTGATCCTAATAAATTCCCAACAACAACATTTAGCCTACTTAAAGGGTAGCTTCCTATCTAAATCTTCCAACTATAAAACCATGTTCAAACCTTTATTTTAGAGACATTAAAACAGCATACTTAAATCATCAACACTTCCAATCTTTAAAACATAAACCGATAAGGCACAAAATCAGTTCCAACTTCAAACTTAACCCTCGATTAAACAATTCTTACCTATTGAACAAACTTGATCTTTATTTTAAGGCTCAGAGGCATTTGTTTAACTATAGCTAATCCTTCCACCTAACCATTAACAAGTTGTTATTCAATTAGCAATACCCAATACACTTAACATGTTGCATTTTGTAACATCCTAAAAATTAATTGAGGTTTAATAGGGGTAATTAGGAATTGATCAATGAGAAAAAAATGGATTATAAGAATATTTGAAGGATTTTGAGGTGTTTTTAAGGATTTTAAAGGCCTAGTTTCTCCCTTATTTTAAGGACAATAATTTTGGGGAAATTATTTTTAGGCTCGAAAGAGGTTATTATGGGAGAAAATAAGTAAAGGATATTATAGGAAAATTTTGAGAGTAAAAGAAAAATTTTTGGTTCAAAAGAAATATCTTATTTAAAGATTTTAGAGCCTAGTAGTGTATTTGTTCTACCCCCTTTTCTTTTTCTCTTCCTTCCTATTTTTCTCCCACATGATCTCTTTCTTTTTCTCCTCTTCCTCACGTCACCCTTCTCCCTCACGCCAACTCTTTCTTTCACTCCAATCACACTCAACATCATCATCATTTCCTTTTCCTTCTTCCTTTTCTTTTACATTAATTACATCCCTCTCATTGCATCAGACTCACGCCCTCTCTCTCTTTTATTTATTGTTTATGCCTCCCACACACGTGCTCTCTTTACCTCTCCCTTTTCATTTTATTAATCATTCCCTTACTCTTATTTTAACATTTCTTCTCCTTCCTTTATTTTAAAAACATTTCCTCCTCCTCCTCTTTACTGATTTCGGCGTCAGATACACACACTCACACACTCAACCATTTACTCCCTCTTCCTTTCTTCCTTCTCTCTTTCTTTTCTTTTTCTCTTCTTTTTCTCTTCCTCTCATCTCCTTCACCGTGCTTGTTCTTTCTTTTCTTTCTTCCTCAACGCCTCTCACCTATCACCCAGCTTCATCATCCTTCCTTCCTCCTCCATTTTCCCTCTCATTTTCCTCTCTTTTCCCTCCTATTTTGTACGAACTTGTCAACTTTGGGAGGGAGTTTTCCGGCGAGTTTCGCCGGAAAACTACCATTCACCTCCTCCTCTTACCTCCTTCAACATTGTACTCCCTTTCTCTACTCATTTTCGGTCTGATTTGTGCTTAAAAAGTAGATAGAAAAAGTTTTGGCCGGAGCTTTTGGAGCTCACCGGCGCCGGACCGGAAGTTTTTCCGACCACCTAAGACTATATTCGGACTCCCGTAAGTATCCTCTATACACCTGTGCCATTAGTTTTCTTACATGTAATATCTCAAAAATAGGCCTTATCTGAGTTGTGATTTTTAGGATATCTAAATCCATTATATTAAAGTCTAATATTTGAAGTAGGATTTTTCTTAAGGAGCTTATAATTTATTTGAGGTTTTTCCAATTATTTGGAATTTTTGGAATTTCTAATATTAGGAAAAAAAAATTTTTTGGGGATATTATGGTCCGATTTATTGGAGGATAAATTGATGATTTTTGGGAGTTTATTTAGGATTATATTATGATATTAATTTGGCTGATTATGGTGGAATTTGTTGGTGAAATTTTAGACTGATAAAGTCTGGATTAGACTAATGATTAAGGAGGAATTTTTGAAATATGGACATTTGAGGTATTAGGATGGATATGGATGGAGGATTTGTAATGGTTTAGTTGAGAGAAAATTAAGGAGGGGTTTGGAATAAATTTCTTGAGGATGAATGTTTTCTTTTGGTTGGGGAATTAAATTCCCTAACTTTGTATTTGAACACTTAATTTAAGTGTAAATTTTATATGACTATTATGTAGACGGTGACTTGTCTTGAGTCGAGCAAGCGGAGCGTGGTTTTACTGAGGTACCTTGAAATTCTGCTTGAAGGTAACCACTGGCTACTTAGTCTATGTGTGTGTGTGTGTTGTTGTTAAGGTTTTTGAAATTATATTATTATTATTATTATTATGAAATTTTGGATTCCGGTGATATACATAAAGTATGATTTATATTGTTTATTTTGTATGAAAATGTCATGTGGGATTTTTATGTTAAACCTGGCATATATATTTGTGTATTGCAGCATAAATTTGAAAAGAAAAAAAAATATATGGTTTTGAAATATTATCGCAAGATTTTTGGAACACTGGTAAGGCCAAGTGCCTGATTTGTGGTTGCATTGCCATTATTGCTTGTGATGCATATGTTGTGGTAGTTATCATCGATGCATCGGACACTTTTGCCATCACGTGATGAGGTCCCTGTTGGCCCACAGGGACTAATTATTTTATAGGTGTACTGGGTATGGGTAGCCCCCATCGAGTACTACCTTTCGGTGTGCTGGGTATGGGTAGCCCCCATCGAGCATTACCCCGTTGTGGTGCTGGGTATGGGTTGAAATCCCCATCGAGTTCCACTTCTCCGTGGTTCTGGGTACGGGTTGAGATCCCCGTCGAGTTCCACTCTGGTCCACCTAGTGGTAGGGGACAACCTAACGTTTCGCAGGGCGAACGTTATGGATGATTGTGAGAAATGTATTTTAAATTATTTTATAAAATACTGGTATACATGAAATTGTTAAATGTTTTTCCTGGTACAGATCACTGCATGATTACCTGGTATGTGCTCATATTTCAAACTATTTAAATATTATAACTTCCCACATTGACACATTTCTGTCACACACCGAAACATATAGACTGGTAGTTAAGTGGTTGGTGGACATAACCGTGTCTGCTTAAACTTTGCTGCTTTGTAGGTTCAGGTCCAGTAGCGGATACTCGGGGAAAGGAGCCCTCAGCTTCTCACTGAAACATAGTGAGCTTTTATTTTTGGGTTTATGCGAGAAGTGTTGTATATTGCCATACTTCTTTAGGCTTTAATATTTCGCTTCCGCATTCTTACTTTTGGATAACTGTATGCATGATTCTTTTGGTTGGGACCGGTCCATCTCCGGCATATAGGCCTGAGACCTTCTGGTATTATTTTTCTAACTGCATTTTGGTTATATACTGTTGGACGGAACCTTCTTTCCACCTGCCATAGTTGTTTGGAATTTTACTGGATGATTTATTAAACTTGAACATGGCAGAAGTTCATTAAGTAATTGATCAAAGAATTTGATGTTTTATTTAAATGATTTACTCGGGTGATGAATTACATATTTAAAGAAAGATTTACAAAAGTATTTAGATACATATAATTTTTATATCCATGTTAGGGGAATTCTTTCTAACATGGATAAACCGGTTTAAAAAGGGTAGAAAGTTTCTTTTCTAACTATGATAGTCCGTTTTGGTATTCGTAGAAATTTTATTTTCTATCATAGTTAGACACTTAAACTTTATTTCGAGAAAGTGGTACCTTGAACTCTTTTCTAACTATGTTAGTATTTTATCTCGGAAACCCTTTTTCCTAACATAGTTAGTACTGATAAAATCTTATTAAATTCGGTTTTATAGTAAATAAAATGATCTTACAAAGCGAATGTTACACATTTCCCTTGTAACTAATTATCTAATACCTCACACATTCAATTAGCAATACCCAATACACTTAGGAACTCATTTTAAGTTCCCCAGTCATATTTCCTACTTAATTCTTCCAACTACAAAACCCCTTCTTACCTAACCAACTAACATCAAATCTTTAACCTTAATTCTAAAATCCTCTCATTTACCTATACCTAATCATCATTGGTTCATCCAAAAATCAATCCAAGCAAAGCAAATAGGGAGGAATTTCTAGTTCTCAATAACCACAATAAAATCCTAGTTGAAATCACACAATTTTCCTCCTTTTGTAATAACCCATCCGTCGGCCAGAACAAAAGAAAATCAATTATACTCCACCATACATTGAGCTTAAACAGAGAAAAGTAAAGCCTCCCAAAATTCTAAGATCATCATCACAGGAAAACAAGAATCCACCAAGAACAAGAATCGGCAGAACAGAGGGGAAAAATTCGAATGAACAGGGAAAACAAGCAAAATCCAATAAACACCAGAATCAGTGTCCGGAAAGAAGAGAAACTTCGAATGGACATGAAGAACAAGAATTCGGCTGAACAGAGGAGAAAGAACAAGAATCAAGCAACATAGAGGAATGGGAATTCGGCCAGAACAAAATGGAGAGCAAGAAGGGAGAGACTCAACAGAATTTCACCAGCAAACAACAATCAGGCATACCCAATTAATACCACTTCCTTTATTCCTTTACCATGCTCAGAACAAAAATCGCAGAGGGACAGAATTTCAAGAACCAAGAAATTGAACAAGGAAGAAGAAAATCGAGCAAGCCAGAGAAGCAACCCCAAATTCAACATGCAAGATACACTTATAGACTTAAAATTACTCCTATTAATGTTTAATCAAGCTTTTTAAAGTAACAAAACTCCAGAAATCAAGAACAATGGCGTCGGTGAACAGTAACCGAGCCCAAATCATGAGAAATCAAGCACCCGATCGACTTCCTTTTGCAAAATCATTTCAAGAATACTCTTAATCGAGTCTTAAGCTTCATTTTGATGATTTCAGAAACTTGAAAACATCACAAAACTTCGAATCATCCCCCCCACGCTTCGCTCAGAATCGGCCAGAAGAGAGGGAATCAAGAAGGAAGAACTCACCAGAGATGTACCTCAACTTCTGGAGCGTTTCCCCCCACTTTCCGCCGTCGATCATCGCCATCTTGGCCGTCGTCCGCCGCTGGTCGCCCTTCGCAGACGCAGAGAACGAGGGAGCACGGGAGAGAGTATTGAGAGTGAGGGAGAGACGGTGATGAGGGAGTGTTTTAATATATTCATCACATGTGCAAATTTGAAGGGGATAAGGATGACAACAACTTTACTATTTTGCCATGGATTCACCTCAATATTACCATATACCACTCACCCTCTTCCCATTCTACCCTTCCTTCAACCATTTAATTACCACTCCCAACAATTCTAATCCAAATTTAGTCCTTAAATAAATTATCCAGATACATTCTAGTGTCCAAATTTATTTATAAGACTTTTTAAATAACAAGCCATACTTACAGATTCTAAATATCCCCTTATTAAAATTAATCTTCTAACTATTTTTCCTCAATTAATAAATACAATAAGTCTTAGAAATTATTAAAAATACATCCAGTATTATAAATTTGTTTATAAGACTTTTTAATTTCTAAACACCTTTCTAAGTCCTCAACTAAATCCTTATTTTCCCTTTTCTCCAAATTAAGTTTTTATCTTCTAATTATTTCTCTTTATCTTCTAATTATTTTTCTTTATTTTCTAAAGAAAATAATCCTTAAAATTATTAAAAATATCTAAAACATCATAATTTCATTTTTAATGCTTTTTAATATTTTAATAATATTTCCTAAATCTTATTTAATTCCTTATTTCCTATTTTCTAAAATTTGGGGTGTTACAGAAGCTAGGGGAATAACCATGAAATTTAGAGTATGCTTTGATGATACAACAACTTATGTGGACCTTGTATATGTTTGCCACTTTTTGTAAATGCATATGTCATTGTTTTGTAAATGACACACACAACCCTCAAGCTTGTTTTGGAGAGGGTGTGAAACTAGTGTATAGTGGCTAATTTTTTGTTGGACTACTTGTCCATGAATTGTAACTAGTGCTGAATGGCAAGTAAGTTGTTCATGAATGGTAAGTTGTCTTTAATGACAAATGTGAAATGATTCTATAACTGATTCTGTTATGAAACTTGTTATGATTGCCCAAAAGATTGTTATACATGCCCAGAAGGTTGTTATGGACAGGCCAAACGTTGTTATAATGATAAGGTCCTGTTGTATATGTGTTAATCATAATCTTGCTATAGATAACAAAGGTAATCCCATTTTCTGTTACCCCTGTGCTAAAAGTGGGACTTTCAAGAAATTAAATTACTTGTGACAGGTGCCCAACAAGTTGTTACCCATGGTCAGAATGTTAAAGACAGCCCAGAAGTTGTTAGTGCTAAAAATTTTGACACATTGTGAGTAGTGCCCAATTATTTGTTATTAATGCCCAATAGCTTGTTACGCGTTGCCCAAAAGTTGTGACGATGGAAACCCACTTTCTCTTATCCCTGTGCTAAAAGGCAAATTTCAAGAAATTAAATGACTTGTGACAGGTGCCCAACAAGTTGTTACCCATGGTCAGAATGTTGTTAAAGACAGCCCAGAAGTTGTCAGTGCTAAAAAGTTTCCACATTGTCAGTGGTGCCCAATTACTGGTTACTAATGCCCAATCGCTTGTTACGCGTTGCCCAAAAGTTGTGACGATGGAAACCCACTTTCTCTTATCCCCTGTGCTAAAAGGAAAATTTCAAGAAATTAAATGCCTTGTGACAGGTGCCCAACAAGTTGTTACCCGTGGTCAGAATGTTGTTAAAGATTTCTCTTATCCCCTGGGAGGACAAATAATAACCAGTAATAGTTGGATGAAGATGGAACATGGATGATGGATGATGGATGATGGAGAGTTCTTGGTGAGTGCTATTGAACTCACTGACCACGTCATCTTGCTGGAGGGAGAGTGAGTGACAGTGAATGAGTTTCAGAGTTTTGCATTTAGACAATTATAATAAAGGGAGGGCAAAATGGTCTTTTGGGTATGGAACATAATAAAAATGAGGTCCCTTGGGACCCTACTTTAATTTAAGCATTTAGTGGGACTTTTCTTATATTATTTGTCCTCCCAGGGACCTCTAATTAATTTTCCCTTATAAATTTATATTTTTACCAAATAAATTAAACTTTCAAGAATTCATTGAATTTAAAAAGGGAAAGTTAAAAAAAAGACCCTCAAATTACTAAAAAGACATTTTGCTACCACGAATTTCGGAAAGGACAATTCAGTACAATGACTGAATTCTCCAACCCAAAATTAAAAGGAAATGTTGCCATTAGTTCAATTATGGGATTCCCAACTTGGGAGTTCCATAGTTGAACCAATGGCATTTTATATATTTTCTTTTAATTTGGGTTTGGAGTTTGGATAATTCAGTCATTGTACTGAACTGTTCTTTCGAAATTCGTGGTAGCAAAGTGTCTTTTAGCTATTTTTTGTGGTCGTTTTTTTTTTAAATTTTCCCATTTGAAAAGTTGTCGGCAGTGAAATTTTCTATGCATATTTCGATATGAATTTTTTTTATAGAAAAGGACAGAAAAGTTTAAGCCTTTTTTTATTAACAACGTTAATTTCATTTAACGGAAAATGATGAATAATTAAATCTAAAGGGTGATCATAAGATTAAATGTTGACAAAATATGCACAAATTTAAATTTTTGGTATAATCACTTTTATATTTTAAAAATTAATCATTTATTATTCGCATTTAATTATAAAATTACACTTTACATTTGATAAGTCATATAGTGAAAAAAGGACTAAAAATGTGTTTTTCAAATTTAAAGGATTAAAATGACACTTGATGCAAATATAAAAGACGAAAAATATACTTTAACCATATATATATATATATATATTGTGTGGAAGCATCTCTTATTATAGAAATAAACCTCTATAAATAATATTTAATAAATAATCAGTAAACCCTTTGTCTTATGTAATGAATATTCTCTTTTTTTCATTATTCCATATTTTCTTTTTCTTTTTTCCATATTAGCATCTAATTTCGATTTTCACAACCACATCTCTGATCCCTAACTAATAGTGTGTATTAAACTTAAAACTTTAGATAGATGATTTTACAAAAGAATTACTCCTTTGGTCCTAATTATAAGATCACTTTGACTTTCTTGAAGAAATTAAGGATGTAAAATTAATCACTTTAAATTGTCTATAGTTATATTTTTTCCTCAAAACTAATTTATTTTACTTATAAACTAACATATAATCTAATTACATGTAGCATGTATTATAATTTAATGGTCTAATTTACTTCCTTAACTTCCAAAAAAAAAGTTAAAGTAATCTTATATTTAGGACCGGAGGGAGTATTTTATTTTCGACTTCTTGAACTTATTTTCAAACAATACAATTCCACCAGACTTTTTAAGGCACCATCTCTTTCAAATCGAGTAATTAATACCAACAAATGCATTATCTAAACTGAAATTCGCTTCATCAGACTGTTCAGGTAAAGAATGATACACTAATTAGCTGACATAGTAAATAATGCTTTCAGCAACGGAGGGCAAGTATTATTTTGGTAATCAGAACTTTCTGCAGATGCATATACTAAAATTCTGAAACATATTCTGCTCTATGATAACCGTAATAGAACTGTTACCAATTCATACCACAATATTATATACATATATATTTACTAAAAGGGGTGTCGTGAACGTCCTAACCAGCAAACTTCCTTTAGCGGATTCCTAACTAACCATTAACTCCCATGTATAACAGGTTCTTACTTTGATTCTTTGCTTTACTTTCAAGGTACTCTGGTCAATAATCAATCAGCAAGTTGTGAAACACATTTAAACTGTCTCAAAATTTTAGGAGCCAATAGTGGTGCATACATATCGATGTGGAAGTGGACACTTCCATCCTCCATCTCAGACTTAGTTATGTAAATTCAGTACTACCAAGGTTGCACTTCTGCTCCTTCCAAACCACTTTGACTAGAAGATCCAGCAGTCCAAAACTCCCCATTCTTATTCTGGGCAAAAAACTTGCTTATGTGATCGTCCTCGTCGTCAAAATCCAAATCCTCGAATAAATCCTCAAAACCATCATCATATCCATTTTTGAAGTTATCAATCTCATAATTATCTTCATCATCATTCTCATCCATACCAGGTTCTTACTTTGATTCTTTGCTTTACTTTCAAGGTACTCTGGTCAATAATCAATCAGCAAGTTGTGAAACACATTTAAACCGTCTCAAAATTTTAGGAGCCAATAGTGGTGCATACATATCGATGTGGAAGTGGACACTTCCATCCTCCATCTCAGACTTAGTTATGTAAATTCAGTACTACCAAGGTTGCACTTCTGCTCCTTCCAAACCACTTTGACTAGAAGATCCAGCAGTCCAAAACTCCCCATTCTTATTCTGGGCAAAAAACTTGCTTATGTGATCGTCCTCGTCGTCAAAATCCAAATCCTCGAATAAATCCTCAAAACCATCATCATATCCATTTTTGAAGTTATCAATCTCATAATTATCTTCATCATCATTCTCATCCATACCAGGTCCTTACTTTGATTCTTTGCTTTACTTTCAAGGTACTCTGGTCAATAATCAATCAGCAAGTTGTGAAACACATTTAAACCGTCTCAAAATTTTAGGAGCCAATAGTGGTGCATACATATCGATGTGGAAGTGGACACTTCCATCCTCCATCTCAGACTTAGTTATGTAAATTCAGTACTACCAAGGTTGCACTTCTGCTCCTTCCAAACCACTTTGACTAGAAGATCCAGCAGTCCAAAACTCCCCATTCTTATTCTGGGCAAAAAACTTGTTTATGTGATCGTCCTTGTCATCAAAATCCAAATCCTCGAATAAATCCTCAAAACCATCATCATATCCATTTTTGAAGTTATCAATCTCATAATTATCTTCATCATCATTCTCATCCATACCAGAATCATTACTAGCACTGACATGACCAACATCCTTGTCAATCCTAGACTTTCTTCTTTCCCATCTTATTCTTTTGGATTCCCTGGCCAACGCTATCCATTGATCTTGTAATAACAAAAGCTTATCCTTCTCTAACAGGTCACCCTTCTCATCGAACTTCTCGACCAGGAACACAGAATCCCTTTCACCTTTTAAACTAACATAGAATAACTCTGGGTGCCTCAGGATCATCCCTCTCAACTTGTTTGGGAGCCCAAACTCCTTCCTGAAATGGGTTAAATGGTCTACCAAAGTCCTCTTTTCAACCGTCATTCCTAGAACCTCTCTTACTACAGCACAAGATCTCTTCTCTGCCTCCACCAATTCTTTCCAGACTTTCAATAGGGGTCTTATAAGGACACACTTCAGGCATTTCTTCAAATTTTATCAAGAAATCCTGGTGGCGTCTCTTCAAATTAAGCCCCTTTCGAAGTCTTAATTGCTTAAACTTCAAAGGTCTGTCAACTATAAAATCACAAGAGTGAAATGTAGGAGAGGGCAAAGGCTGCGCCAAGCTGGGGTCCCATGATACAAGCTCAAGTGCACGACCATAGGAAGTGTCAACCGTTTTGAATCTATCTGGGTGGTCATTGCACAGCCTGGATCGAAAATTAGGAGGAAGGCCAAGATCTGGAGCCATGTGAACCAACTTTGACAAAAGTAGCCGATGATGAGAAGACAGCATAAGAAGTTTCTGAAGTTTAACAGCCAAGGTGGTGGAAACAGAGTCTTTGAGATTCAGTTCCTCGGCAGCAAGAGACGCGGCGGCTGGAGTTAGACGTACACAGAGTTGAGGATATTGCTTTGTGGCATTGAGTGGCGTAGGAGGATACGGGATAGTGAAGAATTCAAAGATGGATGGATAGCGATGGATCATCGCAAGTAGAGAACGAGATGAATAAAGATTTAGATAGGACCGGCATTTGGTGAGAATTTGAAGTGGAAGATAGTGCTTGGGCTTAGAAAGAAGTAAAGTCATGAGTTTTTGAACAAACCGAATTCTATTCTTTTTAACCACATGCCTGTCAAGTGACCTATCCCGCACAAGTTTGACAGAGGAACAAGAAACTGAAACAGAAACATTGCCTAGGCAGTGATTATTTCTTCGGTTCCTACTAATGGGAAAGGACATCGGAATTTCACCAGAAAGAAAGTTGGAATTCTGGGAAGCAACTAGCCTGTCATTGATGAGTGAAGAATGAAAGCACAATGCCATATTTAAGGGCTTCAAGCAATCACATATTCACAACCTGTGAAAAAACTTAGTTAAAGAAGAACAATAATGAATATTTTGAAACCATGTGATAAATAAATTTTGAAACTAAATTTGGAATAAATCAGCTAGAGACATCGATTTAAGTTATAATCAAATGGAAAATAACACAGAAATTTACAGAAATGACTAGGAAGCCTAGACAATTAACATAACCGCATTTTTCCAACAAAAATTTTGAAGCCTTTTATCCAGTAAAATATGAAGTTGATGTCAGCACTTACATATATTTTATAACAAAGTAAGCACTAGCAAAATCTTTCCAACCAATGTAATTATGCTTGAAGTGAGGCTATTTAATTAAAAATGCAATATATTAATCCATGAATTTCGAAACTACACTATGAAAAGAAATTAAACGAGTAAAATTGAAAAGAAAAATATATATACCACAACCATGATTTATAATCAAACCTTTGAAGTACAAAAAAGAAAAATAGCTTCATGTTGCTGGTATGTCTGCTTGGGTTGCCATTTAGATTCTCAGTCTTTCGTCAATCTTGTTACAAACAAACAAAAAATCCATGCCTCAGATATCATAAAATTATAATGCACAAAAAGCACCTAATGGGCCAGGAGGGAAATTCAAGCTCAATGTAATACTGTTAAAAGGAGAGACAGTGTTGAGCCAGGACATGAATTGAGTAGGGGTAAAAAATCTTATTCTGAAAATCTTCCGCATTCAATCAGAACCAGAATTAGAAGGCCAGAAACTGAAGGGAAAATCTTATTCTAACTTATGAATGAGGATGAACATAAGTAGACTTATTACACCCAATGGGGGCGTCTTCCCCCACTGAAATGTTTGAAATATGCACAGTTGATGATATTGACATCACACACTTCAAATTTTTGTTCATACTTTAACGAAGGTGCCTTAATAGGCCAATAGATTCAGGTAACCCATCCAAACCACTGAAGAATGACAATGATAACACTCTTGAAATTTATGATCTTCCAATTCTATCTTGAATTTGTAAACATGAAAAGTGCTGCCTAGAGTGAGTAAGGTGTGCGTGCAATTGTTTGTTTCTGTCACAGATTATATCTTGACAGACCAATAAGCAGCAGGAAATGATTTAAACTCAAGCTTCTAAATTTCCAAACACAAAACGAGTCAAGTCCAGATCATACATCACAAATACCTGACATAAAATTAAACACACACTCTCGTTTCTTGATAATTTGTTTAGGCTTTAATATAAAATTAAACACACTCTCGTTTCTTGATAATTTGTTTCGGTTTTAATTGCGATACTAACATATAGATAACAACATAACAAAAGGGAAAAACAAAAGTGGGGAAAATAAGTGGTGCACTGAAACAGAGAACTCAGAGGCACTCGTCCATCCATCTAAGTTATCATAATCTCATTTTCACCTCTCAACCAAAACACCAAAAACACAGTACAAATTCAGGTTTGTGGCAGAAAAGAAAGAAAGAAAGAAAGAACGGAGTCGACCATGGTGAGTGGAGGCATGGACGATTTGCCCAAGAATGAGGCCAACTACAGTGCCTTAACACCTTTTGTTTCTGGAAAGAGCTGCTACGGTACACTCCGAATCCAACACTGCAAGAGAAAGAAATTGATGATAATAAACAAAATTCTCAGATTCAGAGCAAAGTTAAAATGAAAAATTTAAAACAGAGGAAGAAAAAAACTTAACGGAATTTGGGAGAAGGGAAAGCCGTAGGGTTAGAACCGTTTTGAATACTTGCCGGAGACAACCAAGGAGGACGGCGAGCCGCGTAGTTTTCTATCTTGTTCGAAAAAAAGGGGAAGCAGGTAGAACTCGAACAAGCAACACTTTCTGAAACAGCCAAGAAGAAAAATATACAAGAAAGCATGTAATTAATTTCAGCTTACTTGAAATCATGTAATTAATCTCAAATTTCATGAAATTGTTATCACCTGCTCATTAAGTTATTATCGTCTGCTAAAATATTGCTATTGAATAAGAGTTAAAAAATTGTGATCATCAGGCCCCAAATTGTTATAATCTAGTCAAAAGTTGTTATTATCAAGTCAAAAAATTGATATCAGCTGGTCAAAAGTTATTATTGACGGTCACTAACTACTTTTGTCCAGACAATAACAATTATTTGGCTTGTAGAAATAACACCTGAGATTAAATACGTGATTTTGTAAGTCCTCATCTTAATTAAATTCCTTACACAGATCTGAGATTAAATACGTGATTTTGTAAGCTACTAAATCATATAATATTTTTGTATTGTTAGATTATTTGTTAGCTTATAAGCCAAATAAACTAGTTTAAAGAAAAATTCTAGTAAATCAATATATAAGTAACTTATTTAGTTTTCTTAAAATTTTTCAAAAAAAAAAAAATCAACTATATCTTGTATTTAAGAATTGAGAAAGTAATTAATTTCAGTTGCCTTCTCAATTCTAACTAAGGGACAGTCAAGTTGAAATGAGTTGTTAATAAGTGATGTAAAAAGTATTGTTAGGATTTGTCTTATACTCCCTCTGGTCCTTATTATAAGGCACCAACTAACAAATTTTTTGGTCCTTATTATAAGGCACCAACCGCCACATTAATTACATTTTTCCTACTTTACCCTTGTCATTAATGAATGTTCATAGTTTAAAATGTTAAGTTGTATCATTTAATGAAGGGTGAAGTTGGAAAACATGGTCAATTAAACATAGATTTAAGGACCCAACTACCATTCATTGGTTTGTGAGAATTGGTAGTTGGTGCCTTATAATAAGGACCAGAGGGAGTATTAATTATCTTTGAGACTTTATTGCAGTCTTCCCTTAATTTTAATATTTATTATTCTTTTATAAATTCATTTTCCTTTTGAACCCATCTTTATTATTTCATTAAAAATTATGGTTACACTTACAAGAGAGACTATCATAGAAGACATTAATGCTCTTCAGCAACAATTTTTTTGGTACCAATGCTGAATTGAAGCTATTAGTTCTTTTCCTTCATCTCTTTCTTTTCTTTTCTTTTTTTTTAAAATTGGAAATCATGATAGACTTTGGCTAAAAGGAAAATCATGACAAGCAAATTGACCAGTTCACGTGCATCAGGAGACACTACATCAGAGAAGACATTCTTGCTTTTTTACAACAATTTTCTCATACTAACGTTGGTTATTAGTAACATTTTTCTGATTTATTTTCTTGTTTTCTGTTGATCGAGAGCAGGACTTGTAAAAGATGCTGCAAAGAACAGAGTGCTGAGATGGAGGATCAAATAGAGAGATGTATCACTTTTCAAAAGCCTATGCTTGACGTCACAAAGACCATTCATCAAGTAATTTTCAAAATAATTCTCACGAAGGAATCAAAAACCATAGATTTGTCTTTCCAAGCTTTGACTAGAAAGGGAGATAGGTATTGGATAAATTAATTATAAATCATTAAATCCATACATACAAGTATATAGAATTTCTATCAAACTCAAAGTAAACAGGGGAAGACTTCAAATTATAAATACCTCTCGCCATGCTATCTGATTTGATGACAAAAATTATAAACCACAAAACCCAATTAATAGAGAACATAAAATAACGGAGAAATTTTTTTGAATGGTAGATAGGCAAGTGAGATCTGTTGGAATTGTCATCTCCAGTTAGGGAACCTCTTTATATAAGCAAGTGCGTGAATGAACACTTCTCTATATCTAATTAGGCTACCATTTGGGACTGTCTGCCCCTTTAGCAGTCACCGAGTGCTTTAGGGATGATCAAATCCCGGATAAGTATCCATCTGATAAAAAAATCAGGCTACCGTTTAAACATTCCCTTACTATTATTATAAATCTCTCATCAAAACTAATAATAATATTTTGGCCTAGGAATATATTTTAATATTTAGGATATCCACTATATTCAGAATAACTATATAGAATATAATGAATTACATAATATTCTGAAATAACAATATAATAAATAATATATAGAAAATAAAAATAAAATATCTAACATTCTTCCGCTTGGCCCGCAACTAATGTCAGTTGCTACATCAAAGTTCAATTAAGCAATATTAAAGGAATCATGTTGATAAGTCCTCTTTGCTTGAGTATTACCTTCCATGCATTACAAGTAACATTCTTACTTAATGGGTCAAAACTTTATGAATAAACCTCAAATGTTTATTCGGTTCCAACTTAAATGTTTGTTAGTATCATAAAATCTAGGTACCAAAACCAAGATCATAAACCACAACTTGAATTTCATCTCTTGATAATTTCTCATCTAGATCACTAAATGTGATCATCCATATTGTGATATTTGGTCATTTGATCTCTCTAAAAGCATGCTTTTTAATAAAGGATTTGTGTGTACCAAGTGACTTTATGATCATAAAACATCCTTAATGGGTTTAAATTAATTTAATAGTTCCAATACCCCAAAATGAAATTCTTTGAATAATATTGTTACTTGCCTTTAAGAATAATTAACTCGGTATCTTATGGTGAAAATAAGCAATTAGTGACTGCCGAGCAATCTTGCACTTCCCATGATACAACTTGTTCGGTCATAAAAGAAATAAAATATATCATAATGTTAACTCTTTTAAAGTTAACTCATCTTACCAGAGCAAACAAAATTAATCATTCAATAAAATTTATTTCCTATAAGTAAAGCATGAAAACTTAATGTATATTTTGTAAAGTATTTCATTACTTGGTAACATTTTCATTTATTGGAGTAAGAATTTGCCTGAAAACCCTTTTAATACCCCTTGGCAATGGCATTGCTCATGTGTGCACACATTTAACAAACACATGCCTTAATAATGAAATTAGAAAGAATAATCTTCTTAGCTATATGATAATAAAATATTAGAGGTATGGACAATCTGATCATAATATCATAATAGGCGTTATATAGGTAATACAATTTACACATGGAAGTTCAAGTGATTGTGATTGCTGGTTACTTATGATCACTATTGTGAGACATGCTCATAAAAGTAAATTATTAATGAAATTCTCTCATTTTAACTTATACATATCTCCCGATAGAAAGGTACTAATAATGTTCCATTAACATTCTATTCTATTTTCATAAAGTACATCATGTATTAATTAGGAATTGCCAAATTTTTCATTATCATTGGTCTTAACTCAATCGTTGATATGATATATTGAAGTTACAGAAATAAGAGCACCATCAATTTCAAGATATTTCTTAATTATTTTGAGACAACCCTCTTATAATCGATAGAATTCTTAATTTGATGTCTTACAATTTACTAGCATGACCAAAAATTGATAATTTCATAATTTCATAATGTTTTACATTATGTGAAAATAATATTCCACCATAATTAGAGGATGTGATGCTTCGCATGTGGTCTCCATTAATAAGCTTGATCACTCACCCACTAACTATGGCATTATTAAATAATTCAAAATTTCTAAAATACTACACAACCTTTAAAATGAGATGGACAAAACATTTAAAATTGTGGGACTTTATGCATGTTTACTAGAATATGTAATTTCACACTTTAAAATCATGGAAGACTACATCTGAATTTCCAAAATTAAAGTTGAGCAATCATAAAAAAAATTTGAAACTTAAATTCAGAAACATAATACGTATTTCATAATTGAAAATTCAGATGAAATTAAAGGTACTAGGAATTAAGTGTGCTTTGTTGGATGAAATATTCCCTTTGCTATTGTTGATTGAGAATAGTATGTAAGCGATATTAGAAAGGATAAGAAAACTGAGCTTCATAGCCAAATGAGGCTTTCATGCTGCATTCAGGATGTTGGTTTCATTTCCCTCAAAAATTTTAGTTAACTATAATCATCTACCCATCATAATAGCCCCTATTGATTAACTTTTTTTGAGGATGAATTTCATCGCTTGGAGATATAGTAGAGAGTATCTCATCGTAACATTTACATTCCATAACATAAATTTCAATCTGTAAAAAATACCACATCTAAATTAAAAGTATGAAAACATTTTATTTTTTAGCCATTACCTGATAATTCATGAAAGTTTCAGTTAGTTCCACAGTCTGAAAGGAAGCTAGCAATGTAGATTGATACTTAGAAATTTTCCAAGAATTATCCCTTGCAGAATCTAAAGATATAGATTTGCATAAATTGGACAACGATCACGATATTCTAACACATTCAAGAACTCATTGGAATGTATAGTATTGGTAACACAACATGCATGCACACACTTTAACATTGACGATCATGACCAATTTTTATGAGAGATAATAAAATGATAAGTTTGCAAGGGCCAAGGAGATGGCAATAAAAAGAGAGAAGAGGCTGCTTAAGGACAAGCCATATTTTTTTTCTTATAAGAGAAAGGAAACGCTCAAAAGTCAAAGTTCACACTATGCAACATTTTAAAATTATCAGAGCAGTCTTAAAATAAAAGAAATCAAAAGAGACCAAGATGACGTTTGTAACTTAATATCACACTGTCCCCTCCTCCCCCCATCATGAGCACACCGTAAAGTCATAACAAAAATAAACGTACCATCCATCAGTATTATTGTCAATATTAACCTCCCTCAAGCATCTCATCATTTCGTGCTGGTAATTGGCAGTTCGGCACCATCAGCCTCAATTTCCTCATCCTCTTCCCTTATCTGTAAAGTCAAGCAACAAAAATAATGTTAATAATTGCGGCAGGGAAAGGGTAACGAAATAAGAGGAGGTAAAGTGAGCCATATAATACCGGAGAGGGGAAACAGTTAGTAACTTCAAGAACACTGCCAACATCAAGTCCAAGAAGTTGTTCAGTGACTAAGGTAGGTGAATGGTCCTTTCAATGTTTAATTATCTTCAAGATAGCCTGTTCCATAGAAATTCCATTGAGGGAAAACTTCTGAAACCATAGCGATCAGTGTATCAACATAATGAAGAAGCCGATAGAATATTCTCTTACAATTTGAAAAAATGCAGGAAAAATATTTACAAACTTATGCCAAATATGTCATCAAAAAACACAAGTAAATTAAAGAATAAAATGAGGGAAATATAGTTCAGGTATGATATCATAGATGCACCATGAACACAAACTCCGGTATTTGAAAAGTTTCCTTAAAAAACAAAAAAAGCTTAGAATGTCCTCAAATATAATGTAGTATTAAATCCTTTGTTTGTTGAAAACAAAGGGCTGATAAACACGCACATGCGAGAAGTACACTAAACATTGTAAGTACACTGAAAATAATCAAGGTTTTTGTGATAAAAATGTTATGTTTTTTTTATATATTAAGACAAGAAGAAAGACAAGCTTTAATAATATATTTTCAATTAAACATATCAATATGTAATAAGGGTTTAAAAATTGGCAAATATTGTTTTTCTAGTCACATATTCACATGGTAGTTTAAACATTCATCGCCATAAAAAAAAAATCCATGAGACAAAAATTGACACTGTTCCCAAACATATTAACCAAAACTTTTGACAGAGTGATGTATATGTGAAGCTAAATGTGAAATTAATTTAGAATGTTAAAAAATATAAATAAAAATATTATTAAAAATGAAATTTAAATGTGAAAAAATAAATGATATTTAAAAATGTAAAAATATATTTCAAAAGCAAATAACACAACTCAAAGTAAACATTATTTTAAATAATTTTTTGTATTTCAATAATAATGATTTGAATTCTAAATTTTCTAATTCTACTAAAAAAATTGCCCAAATATAACTTCATTTGACACCTTAGAAAATTATATAATTATTGTTAGATCTTAAATGAATGTATATTTTAATTGTCAATAATGTATATCTATAAATGGAATTGTTTATTCTTACTGTAAATATACACCTTATTGAAGACAACAATCATAGGCAACTACTTCTTCGATACCTCAATATAACATTTTTTTATCAAATCATGGTATTCGCATCATACATGATAAATATTTAATTTTCATATGTTTTAACAATAAATCAAATTTTCACCCTCTTTTCACCCAAAAAATCGGTATATGATATGTTATTGGAAAGATTATTAGAATAAAAATCTCATACTTTATAAATAATTATGATATCTTTAACTAAATTATGCCAACGATGAACCATACATCAACTTTATCCGGTGATTTAATGAGACGAGAATAATTCAAATAAATTATTTGGAATGTGTATGGGGGCGAGGGAAGGCAACATTCTTCTATCCAAATACTATTATTTATGTTTGACAAAGAAACATGAGCAATATAGTAACACTAAAATAAATGTTTTAAAATATGACACAAGGCTGCAACCATAGACTCTATAGCCCCATAGCTTCTTTTTATTTAAAACCTAAACAATTCCAATGAAATAATGATAATATATTAAGAAATTAGAGTGAAACACAAAATACATGAACTTTTGACAGTGATATATATATGTAAATCACTTGTACCCCTAACCCCCAGAAATTTATATCAATAACCAAATTAAGTAAAGATGACATCATATGACATGTGGACCAATAGGAGCTTTGCTAGGAGATTTAGAGAAGGAAAATTTCAATATAAGACCGTGGTAGCCAATTAATTTCAAAATGGGACCAAAGATTCTGAAACATCACTTGAGTCTTGTGGGGGTAAACTGAAATTAAATTGACAGGAGAAAAGACAACATTGACCCCACGTGTCAAAAAGATAAAGTGTTAGAGGAGAGAGAGGGTGAGAGGAATATTTTGTTTTTTATTGAGGCTTGTGCAGATGTGTTTTTCCTTGTTCATATGAGCTTTTCCTTATTCATGTGAAAATGAGTGGGGTGTGTGTGTGAGAGAAAGAAAAGCGTGTCAGAAAGAAAAGGTGTGTCAGAGGAGAGAGAGGGTGAGATGAATATTTTGTTTTTTATTGAGGCTTGTGCATATGAGATTTTCCTTGTGCATATAAGCTTATGAGCTTTTCCTTTTTCGTGTGAAAATGAGTGTGGTGTGTGTGTAAGAGAGAGAAAAGCGTGTCAGAGAGAGAGGGTGTCAGAGGAGAGAGAGGGTGAGAGGAATATTTTATTTTTTATTGAGGCTTGTGCATATGGGATTTTCCTTGTGCATATGTGCTTTTCCTTGTTCGTGTGAAAATGAGTGCGGTGTGTGTGTGAGAGAGAGAGAGAGAGAAAAGGGTGTCAGAGAGAGAGAAAGGGTGTCAGAGGATAGAGAATGTGAGAGGAATATTTTGTTTTTTATTGAGGCTTGTGCATATGAGATTTTCCTTGTGCATATGAGCTTTTCCTTGTTTGTGTAAAAATGAGCGGGGTCTGTGTGTGTGTGAGAGAGAGAGAGAGAGAGAAGAGAGAGTATGTCAGATATGCCATGTGGGGGTGAGCACTTTTTTTGTCTTTTTCCACATTAATTTAATTTCACTTAAGGACCCTGAACCTAAAGTGATATTTCAGAATTTTTTAGTCCTACTTTTTAATTAATTGTCTACAGCGGTCTTATATTAAAATTCTCCCTCTAGAAAAGTATATTGATGATGATGATTGATGATATTGATATTGATATTGATATTGATATTGATGATGATTGGGGAAAAATAAAGGGCATGACTCGTTTAGAGGATAGGATATAAAACATTATAAATAAAAAAATCATTATAAAAAACCGATGGCCACATCATCCAACATGTGGCTTTTATAATATCAATTATTAGTTACCTTTTCATTATTAGTGTCCTCTCTCAAATAATCTTCCGCCATTTTACTTCTTATCCTTCCTTAGCTAAGGGCATCCCCACTCAAGATATCTACTATTACCAAATGTAGAATTAGCTATCAAAAGGTTAAAATTGAATTTTCTTAATATATATGCGATTATACATCCAAAGAAAAATAACATAAAAAGGTGTGATACTTTTTATATTTTTTACAATCTTCTCCCCCCCCCCCCCCTCTATAAACCTCTTCATAATTAAAGTAGTAACACAATATTGTATACTAGGGAATGACCCCTGGAGAAAATGTATATATCAACAAAATCGGTCGGTAAATATATTAATATTCATAATTAATATTTCGCTACTTAGTGATCATGATATCTTTCAGTCCTTTTTATTAGGATCATTATCAAGAGGTGTTATTTCATCATGATATTATATCAACAATATATTCTCAGTTGCAGCGTTACAGAACTGGTTCATGCGTTCCTATAGATTAAATTTCCTCGTAAGTACAATGCTTTGATTCCTACTGTATTGCTAAAACACCATCTCTAAACAGTATAACCCATCATTTATCACATGAATTTTCGGACAATTGAACCACTTGTTATAAAATAAAAAAAAATGAAAAAAAATCCAACAAATTAAACTTCAATTTTATACTTGTTTATATCATTTGCATGAGTGGTGTGTGTGTGAGTGTATAGGATACACATACTTCCAGCTACATGCTTTACATTAATTCCTCTTGTTCTTTCAACTTCACATCGGACAATATTGCTCGCTGTGCAAATTATATCAGTACATATGATTGGTAATGGGAGTAGTTTAATGTCGTCTCCAGAGATGTTGATGAATATTAGATATGAATTTTACTTTGAATCATTCTGAGCACAAAAACTCTAATATCCTGTATTATTCTCCAATTAAATATATATATATATATATATATATCAACAACAAATGGTAGACACACAAGTTATTACTTTGGTCTTAAACATTTTCTATAAGTCTTGTTTGGTCCACAATACAAGACAATATGTAATACTTACATTTTCCCTTATTCCACCATTCCTTCTTTTACTGCAAACCTGAATTTCGAATTTTAGTTGTCGTATCATTGGCTGTTTTTTTTTTAATTCCAAGTCCAAGAAGGCATTTAATTCTTAACTGCAAAAGTTATCATTTTTAACAATATTGAAGATAATATAAAGTACCATCCCCTATAAAAGTGTGAATTAATCACCTTTACAGCCAATGACTTTGCAGTCAGTGGCATGAAAATTCTCTTATAAATGAGAAGTCACAGGTTCAATCTCTAATAACCATAAACCTTTAGTGCTTACCCTTAATTTTAAAAGAAAAGTAAGAGGAAGTATAATTGTAGTGGACTCCAAATGTTAGAGTTTGTGCATGAATTCTCTGGATGACATGGTATTTAATTGACACTTGCTAAAACTTACTGTTCTGCGGTGCGTATATAATTCAACACCGGTAGGGGGAAATTTATATCAATTCCTTAATGTTTTTGCCTGTCAGCAAATGAATTCTTATGAACTACTATCATTAGTTTGTTAACGTACGTAGAATCAGCTATTAAAATACCAACTTGAATATTTTTACATTTAAAATCATAAATTATATTTCAGAGAAAACAACATTAAAGAGTTATAGGCTGATGATGTGTTGGATTTATTTTTGTTTTTTAAATCATCTTCCCTCACTTTTTATTTACTTTTTTTTTTAAAAAAAAATTTAATCTCTTCATAGATAGTAAATACAAGGGTAAAGGTCCATTTTTGTCCGGAAGTAACCGCAATGGAGTATTGAGTATCCGGAACTAACTTGAAGTGCATAATTGTCCCAATCGTAGCAAATTTACCCACACCATTTAAAATGTTAACTTTGACAGCTAAATCATACTTTTTGACCCACCAATGCTGACGTGACACTGTCACCATGTACATGTCATCATTTTAAGGTCCATTTTAGCCCCAAAAGTAACCATTAAGGAGCGTTTTTGCCCTGCAAGTAGCCAAATCGTAGCAAATTTTTTGGGACCGTTATTCAAAGTTAAGTGTAACTGTTTAATGACACTGGCACTCTACATTGTACTCAATAATCCATCTCATCACGCATCACATCACCACAAAGTCGTTTAAAAAATGAACTGCGATTGAAAAGAATTAAATTATAGGATTATGCAAAATTGGCATTTTTATTGTTTAAAAAATAATGTAAATGAAATAAATGGTTAATGTCCAATTTTGTTGTTTCTTGTAGTGAGAGAGGAATGTGATGATAATAAAGCTAGTATATGTAGGGATGAACAAGGTGGATGATGCTTTTATTTTTTTATTTTATTATTCTTTTAATTTTTTTAGATGTAATTTAAACGACTTGTGGTGATGATGAGATGTGTGATAAGATGGATTATTTGGTGTAATGTGGAGTACCACGTGTCATTTAACGGTCAAACTTAACTTTGAATAGTGGTCCAGACAAATTTGTTTCGATTTGGATACTTCTGAGGCAAAATCACTTCTTAGTGGTTGCTTCAGGGCAAAAATGGATCTTAAAATGATGACATATATATGGTGACAGTGCCACTTCAGCATTGATGGGTCAAAAAGTATGGTTTAACAGTCAAAGTTAACGTTTTAAATGGTGGGGAGGTAAATTTGCTAAGATTTGGAATCTTTCAGGGTAAATACACTCCTCAAGTTACTTTCAGATATTCAACGCTCCATTACACTAGTTACTTAGGGATAAAAATGGACTTTTACCCTAAATACAATATTTTATTATAGTAGATATTCATAGTGCTAAAAAAACGCTTCATGGCCACCCTCAAGCAAAATGCATCAATAAAGCCACAACTGATATAATTGAAGTCTCTCAGTTCAAAAAAAAAAAAAGATATAATTGAAGTCTCAATGTATTGATTTCTAATACAAAGATGACATATATAGAAGAAATGTACTGCATTAGTAAACATTATGCCTAGTTAGCTAGCTTGTTCAAGTTTCATCAACATCAAAATTAGCCACCTCATGACCATCATCTCTTTAAGTGCTTTTAGGACCATTATTCTCATCATGAGGTGCTGTTTCATCATGATAATAATACCCTTGATCAATAATATTCCCAATTGCTGCGTAGGAGAACTGATTTATCCTATTGATTTCCTCTAAACTACAATGCTTTGCTTCTGCTAAAATTTCCGCCATAGACCTTTTCTTGCATCTTCCTTTTCTCCTTCTCCTATCTAATAACTTGCCTGATGAACACTTCACTACTTGGCTGCTCTTTTTAACACAATCTGGTGGTGAAATAGTCGTCATCATCGCTTTTGATATTTCTTCATTATTGGACTTTAACAAACCAGAATCACTGAGGTTCATGATATTCTGCTTCTTCATCAGTTCAAGGGGATCACCATGATGATCTGGCAATGATTCAGATTTCAAAACTCTAACATTCTTGTCATTAGCATCATAATCTTGATCATCACAAGGATCATTCAAGTTTGGTATAATAATACCATTATGTGATGATGATGATAATTCAGAAACTGAGTTGTTTGTGTTGTTATTACTACGCAGCCCAAAAGGCGGCAACACTTTTTTCATACCACGATCTAGACACATTTGCAGGTATTTCTCTGGAAATGGCCAACTTTGGAGCAGACCTTTCTGACGGCAAGCAAGAACATACTGCCTGCAACAAATGCATATACATAAATAACACTCAAATTATATACCCTGAGGGCACAGAAGAGCAAACACAAGTAATGAAGGTAGATTTTGGAACCAAAAAAGTGTACCAAAAGGAAGTGTAAGAATAGAAAATGACTAATTAATTAGCATCAGTGAGCTGAGAAAGTTATCAAACTTGTAAGTATTTGGAAGATTGTAACGAAATAATACCCAAATGGTAATTCAAATTATCGAAGTCAAATAAAAGGAACATGCAATAATGATTCACAAGAAACCAGATAGGCAAAGATAGGATTAACTAAACTAAATTTGAAGGCGTAGGTTATACCTTATTGAAAATGTTTTAACATCTTCTTCACTACCTTCACTGTTCATTTCCTTCGAATCAATTTGTTGCTGTTGCAGAGAGCACGAGACCGCGTGTGGGTTTTGTTGCTGAGGTAACATCCTTCGGCTAAGATTGAAATCCAATTTCGATATATTAATTATCAGTAAAGGATGGATTTTTAACCACAACTACAACAAACCCAGTTTAAATTGAAGACTTTGAAACACGACATATAAAGTGGAGACCAAAAGGCTCATAAAATTACGAACTCAGAAGTAAAATTGATACCCTAGAGCAAGCAGAAGAAAAATCAGAGAGATTTATATATAGGCATAAAATCTAAAGATAGGTTCCCAGAACAAGAAAATCCATTCACAATAACATAAAAAAAAAAAAAGAAGAACCAAACTGAAACCGCTGATTTTGAGTTTTCCAGCGAAACAAAGTAATGCTCTTCACAGAGAGAGAGAGAGAGAGAGAGAGAGAGAGAGAGTTATATATATAACAAAGAAAAAAGCCTAGAAATTGCAGAGGAAGTGAAAAGTGAAGGGTCAAGTAAAACGGGTCATGGGGTTGGTTTTCACAGGAAATGGGTGACCAAGCCATTGAAGGGACAAAAAGGAGAAAACGAGAGAGATATATATACAAATCAGGTAGAAGGAAGTAAGCGAGAAAGCGGAAGTGAAAGTACCAAGAAGGCGTTCTTCTATTTTCTGATTGTTGACTTTATTTTGGGGTTTGTAGTTTTGTTGACTAGCTTTAACCATTTCTTAACGCAACTAAGTCACCAATTTAATGTCATTATTATTAACCTTTTACTAGTAGTTTGGTTTTGCTTTTACATACATAGTTTTTCCTCATCCTATGAAAAAAACAGGGCATTTACCAAAGTTCATGCCTTTTTCCAAAGCATGAAAGCGAATCGAAACCAAGTGGTGGAGGAGATTTTGCAGGACTCGAAGTGGGTCATTCATAAATGGCAGAATCAAAGCAATCAACAATCTGGGTTAAGCTAATTAGTCATAAAGATTTCACCTTTTTTGTTTCTCAGCTTTAATTTCTCGTGAGCTCTTGTTTGTGGTATATAATAGTGTATGCATAATCATATATGATATGCAGGGCAAATCCAAATGGGGAGGAGATTCTGTGCAGTAAAAGAGGAGGTACGATAAGGTGAAGCTGAAGAAGACGTGGGTGTGTGTCAGACATTCCAGTATGTATTCCATTTCATAATAAAGCACAAAACTTGCGACTATTTTGTACTCTCTGGCAATATTCTGGATTCTGGAACAAGTTACTTTTCATTGATGATTTATTTTGTACCAGTGAGTTTCTTTTCTGGCAGGCGTCCATACATATAATAATATTTAAGCGTACCAAAAGGAAGCTTATTTGTAAAGTAGCACTTGAAGTCATTGGCTTTTCAACAATAATGCCATTTAGCAGCAGAAGGCATTGTTTTTACCATATTATGGTTTATCTCCATGATTATGCAAAGTAGTTATACCTTCACAGTTTTCTGCAGAAAAAAGCTTGAACTGATATTGGAACGGAAACAAAAGTTACTGATAATAAGAAGGGCCCGACTGAAAATGAACCAATGATATGTGCTTTATTATCATCTCCATTATTATTGATTCCAGAAAACCTGTATGTATACGTTCTTTAATTTATACGTAAAGTTCACAGCCAAGTGACTACAATTATATTCAGGTCTTTGACAAGGGTATTTAATTACTATTTACAACGTAGAGTAGTTCTTTATATCTTGATCGAATCACATCATTTGATTGATTTTTTTGTTGTGACAAAAACTACTTATCAAGATCAAACACATTTCTAATGCACCAACTGAGTTTTGGAAATTTTTTAAGCGTTTTTCTTTCTCATCAGTTTATGGGCTATCTGAATTCTTATATATATCATCAAGACTTGGGAGATAGATGCTTGTGTATGTTTCTTGATATTAGTTCATATAATATACGTGCAGTTGTTATATATTTGCACACATGGATCCAGAATTTAGGTGTTAATTCCGTAAGTATTCTTAACAAGTCAAGTATCGATTTCAAATGGGTGTTTAACATTCAGAATTTAGGTATTAATCCCCTTGGCTCTGCTATAGAAACGTGAATCATGACGAGTGGGCATTGATTTCAAATGGATGTTTAACATTTTGATATTTCTGATGCGACTTATATATATAAATATACACATATATATATTATTTTGAAGCAGAATACAAATTTCATATGGACTATAATTCACCTTTTAATTTTGGATTTGACTTTCCAAGACAATAATATTGCAGCATATATAGAAAACGCAAAAAGTTATTTATATACTACTCTATTCCTTATTATAAGTTTAACTACCACAAATTTTTTGTTCCAAAATATAAGTCCACTTTGGGATCAATTAATGCTACGGTGACTATGTTACCCCTATATTGGAAATAGGAAAGATGAGAAAGAAAGCTTATAATGTATAAAATATTATTTCAATACCTATTCTTAAATAAGGGTATAGTTGGAATTTTTTTTGAAAATATGCCATATTTAATGCTATAACTTACACTCCTGAGAAATAGTTAGGGTGAACTTATAATAAGGAACAGAGTGGTATATTCCACTGTTAATTAACAGAAGTTATTATAGTGCTAAGTCACAATTTTCAGCAATTAATGAATGATATACTAATTTCTGCGGGAACATTATGGTTTTCACTAGTTAACTCAGCTCCGAAAGGGAATGCATGCTTCCTTCATTTACTTCATTTCTTTTGTGCCGTGCATCTCTGACATACCGCTCTCTTCTTTATTATATTATTATAAGTTTAACTGTCACAAATTTTTTGTTCTAAAATATAAGTCCACTTTTGGGTCAATAAATACTATTGTAACTATTTTACCCCTATGTTGAAAATAAGGAAGATGAGAGAGAAGGTTTATGATGAATAAAATACTATTTTAACACATATCTTAAATAAGGGTAAAGTTAGAAATTTTTTTTAAAATGGGATATATTTAATGCTATAACTTCCACTTCTTAGTATGTGAGAAGTAGTTAGAGTGGATTTAGAATAAAAAATGGGAAAATTTCAGTTTACCCCCCTAATAAGGAATTAATCTCAGATTCCCCCCTAAACATTATGAAATTTCACTGCACCCCCAAGGGACTAAAGTGACATTAAATGTTTTAGCTAAAAGACCAAAATGTCCTTATTGAATTTTGTACTGGATTTCCAAGACACATATGAAGAATTTCCAAGACATTTATGGGAAATTTCCAAGACGTATATGAGGTAACTTTTCAAAACATTTGTGCTTATTTTCAACATCAATGTGAGTATTTTTAAGTCTCAAAAATCATGGAATCCAAAACTAAAACATCCAAAATTTCACAACTATATTTCCAAGACACATATGAAAAATTTCCAAGACACATATGGAGAATTTCCAAGACACATATGAGAAATTTCCAAAACGTTTGTACTTCTTTCAATAAGGACATTTTGGTCTTTTAGCTGAAACATTTAATTTCACTTTAGTCCCTTGGGGTGCAGTGAAATTTCAGAATGTTTTGGGGGGAATATGAAATTAATTCCTTATTATGGGGGTAAAATGAAATTTTCCCATAAAAAAAATAGAGTGGTATTGTATTCGAATCACGAAGTTTGTAATCAACACATTATCATTAAATTACCAACCATTGCAAAATGATTCACATGACTAGGAAAGCATGGGGCAATTAATGTTACGTTGAAATTACTTGAGAAAAGAGATCAATTACAAGGATGTATTTATTTTATATGCATCTATAATTGCCATTCCCAGTTCCCACAAAAACAAGGTCATACCACTGTTTCTTATTATAAGTCCACCTTAACTACTTCTCATATACCAAGGAGTGGAAGTTATAGCATTGAATATGACATATTTTTCCAACTTTACCCTTATTTAAGAATATGTATATTAAAGTAATATTTATGCATTATAAACCTTCTCTCTCATCTTCCCTATTTCTAATACAAGGGTAAAATAGTCATTGTAGCATTAATTGACCCTAAAGTGGACTTATATTTAGGAATAAAAAATTTATAATAATTAGACTTATAATAAAGAACAAAGTGGTATACTATAACATCTGTTACAATTTGCAGATCCTTGCGGTGGTTTAATTGTACTGTCTCTCACTAACTGTTTTTAGTAGTGGTATGGTGATTGTACAGTACAATCACAATGCACATCAATTCATCAGGACAATACGAGGATGAGAGTATAAACGGTGAACAGACCTGAGAAAATATATGTATACATTATATTGTCTTCATCCAATAGTGAAAATCTGCCACATCCATGAGCGCAGATATATAGATTTTTTTCCTCCCTGTAACTTTCAGAACTATACTTATCTTCTAAAAAAAATCATGTTTATAAGTCCGCAGACGCTAAAGACTTATTGCCAATGATGAAAAATATTTCAATAAAGAGACAACATAGAATGGATATTGAGAAGGTTTTGAGGAAAGAATATGAATCCTTAAAAAAAAAAAAAAAAAAAAAAAAACCTCTATGACCTTTCTGCATGTGAGGAGAAGGCGGTTCCCAATTATCTTGTCATTCGTGATGATTATCAACAAATGTCAAGAGTAGTCATTATAGCAAGTTGGATTACATTTTTTCCAACCCCATTTACATACATTGATAGTTATAAGTTGCCCTCTCACGCAGCAAGAATATGTATGACTTGAAGATTTACATTTCAAATAATAACAGAGATGGTGTAAAATTCATAATGAATGTTGTCTTCAAGGAGGCCTTCCAGAATATATACACACGATCAAATTGAAAAGTATGATGTAATGTTCATTTAGTTATTTGTAATATTTAACCACACATCGTTTGATAACGCACGATAGTTATTGAAATTTCAGCAAAAACTATATACACAAGATTAAAAAAGCATATAATAACAGCTAATTCACACCTAACCATCTAAGTTGAACCAGTAAGAAGACTCAATGGTTGAAAACTGTATACATACTTTGTAACTTTGATCAAGAAAGCTAATAGCAATCAACAAAGAAAATGAGAGTATATATTCGATCTTAGTTTATTGACCGAAAACAAAAACATAAGGAGTGTATCACGAGGTGGTTATTTAATTATTGTATGAATCTAAAATAGATAATGACAAATCTCGTCTATAAAGATATTAAGAATAGTGCCTAATACAATTCTTTTAATTAGGGAGAGCAACCCTTCCTTTTACATTTACTATAATTCAATTTATGACCAACTTCTACAAATAGCATAGTAGTATACAGTTAATTTTTTTTTTTTTTTGAGTGAAGTAGTATACAGTTAATTGTACACCTAAAAAAAATTACACGTTTGATCTGCAGAAAACACACACACATGGTTAATTGTCAGAAGAGGAATTATTACATATTTGCATTATAATTTTTTGCTACCGTTGTGTAAAAAAGTTTCAAACTAACGAACGCAGGTCATACCCTTTCTACTGAATTTTGATATAGTTTGGGGCTCTTAAAGATTATATGTGTGTGTGTGCAAGAAATATAATTAAAATGAAATATACTTATGTCAGCTGCACCAACGTTGACGTCCCAAGGATCTAATAGTGGATATAATAACTTGGCAAAATAATCATCAAGGGGAAGAAATCTAAAACTTAGTCAGTTACGAAATTGAGAACAATAATTGGCTTGGATTGGATTGGCAGCAACATTGATCTAAATCATCCTTGAGTTTTTGAATAGTCTCTAAGAGCCTCCTATTCTCCTGACTAATGGCCTCAAACTGGCAAATTATAACTTCAATCTGAGCTTCAATAGCCTCATCACTCAACTCAAAGGCACTTTCAAGAACTCTAATTACCCTCCAAAGCATCACTACCACAACCAAACCTCCTCCTTTCTTCTCAAAGAGTCCTTCCAAAACCAAAGCTCCAATAACCACACTCCCATCCATCACATAACCACCATGCCTGAAGAAGGACCACCCTAACCCCACCATTAAAATCATCATCTTTACAGAAAGCAAACCCAGAATTCCAATTCCAATCCAGTGCAGAATAAATAATCCCAATTCTGCTTTCTGATCTTGTGTTCTGTTCTGACGGCAATTTGGCTTACAAGAGGACAGTTCGAGGATGGTGATGAGGAGGTCTAAAACAAGGAGGAAAACTGAAAACATGTGAACCCATGTTGATTCTAGGAAATTCACCAACTGGGTACGCCAATTTGGACCCAAGTTTTCATCTTGATGTATAAATTGGGCTCTGGGTTTGGTGGTGGTGGTGCAAAGAAGGTGAAGCCATTTCTGTCTTGTGTGCCATGAGTTTATGAGAGTTTGGGTAGATGAATGAAGAATTTGTAAGGAAAGCGAGTCAAGATCATCAGGACTTGGAGAGGGGTTGTTTTGAGAGCAGGCATGGATGGATATTGATGAGGAGTTCATAATTGATAATTCAATGAATTGGGAGGTGAGGAGCAAGATATAAATATATTAGTAATGGAAGAAGAAGAAGAAGAAGAAGAAATATACAAATTTGTTATAAGAATTACGTAATGGGTATGGAGGTGAAGTGAAAGTAAAGATTGAAAGGTTTTTGCATGCTTCGGGGTCACGTTGGGTTGGACGGCCACACTACTCTTATGTTTTATTTTCGTCACTCAGAAAAGCTTTAAGCAATAATGGCTATAAATGCATGAGTTTTTTGGCAATAAAAAGATGAAGGCGGCTAAACAAACCAGCCAATGCAAGTGTAAACAACATCAGTCCTTCAACAAGACCTCTATGTATAGCAGCAACTGTATGATCTTTATTTGCTTAAGAGAGAAAAAATTTGATTCTTTATTTTTCTTTTGTATAAGTAGCCCTTATTGTTGTTAATTTCTTAACTTCATCGAATGTATTTGCTGTTATAAGATTTAAGGTTATATGATTGTGATCTTTAGAACCAATCATTACATTAACTTAATACTGGCATTAGTTTTATTTGCTCTTCCTCGTGCTTTGGGGTCTCAGAAGGTTTTTTGAATGCTATGTATGATATATATATATATATATATATTATGTGTGTACTAACTATACTCCCGTAAATATAGGATCTAGTTGATTTTTTTGGAAAACCTAAGAAAACTAAATAAGTCATTTATAAATTAACTTGTTTAAATTTTTTCCTCTAAACTAATTTATTTAACTTATAAGCTAACATATAATCTAATAATATATAAAACATGTTGTGATTAAGTGGCTTGTTTTGCTTCTTAAATTAAAAAAAAAGTCAACAATTTAGTTTTACCTTTGTCTGCTACCACAAGATGCGAAGATAAGGATATGCTATTCTGCATAAGCTTTATTTTATTTTTTTCAAAGATAGTTTGGTGTGACAGGATGTGAATGATCGATCAACCAACAAATTCAATTAATAATGGCCATGTTGATGATTTGATATCATATTCGTCTTGCCCTACGTACTTTCTTGTGATTTCCTATTTTTTTTCACACACACCTCTCACAATTATCGGGCGTGCGCACACATTTTTGGATAACTCTGCTTAATTTCCTTTTTATTCAGTAAACGTATATTTATATATTAAAATTGTTTAATCATAGATGTTATTAAAAATCTTGTATTTAGGCATTAGAATTTTTGGCCAATTAAAGTTATAATTTATATTTTATTTAAATTAATCTTGTATTTATTAGAATAATCATGCATATAAGTAGTAATTTTTTATTATGATTAAATCAACAGAACAGAACAGATTTATATTTTTTTTGAACTGAAAACAGCATTATATTTATATTAAAGATTTTTCTGAAAACGGAAAAAAAGAGCTCATTCATTTCCCCACCGCCGGAAAGTAAAAAAAAGAGGGAGAGAATTCTTTGCTCTTAAAACGTACTGGATCATTTATATTCAGCGTTTTCTCTTTTTTTTTCTTTCCCTTTTTTATTTAATTTTATCGCCTGTTGTCTATTAATCCCCTTCTAAGCACTATGATGTGGAAAAATTAAACAAAGAAAATCTATAGCATTATTCCTATATTGGTTTATTATTAAAAGTACTTCTAATAATTTAATTTCCAGGAAAGATGAGTAGATCCTTGCAGTTTTCTTTCTTTAAAAATAATTAATTCTACTCAATCAGAAGTTTAGAGCCATTGCCAATTCACAGACATTTGTTTTTATAAAATCTGACTAGCTTAATTTGCAAGTTTTATTTAATTTTTATCTGAAAGTACATTTAAGATGTATAATAGCGGACACCTTCACATGTATAAGTGACTTAACTGATTTTTGCTGTCATTTCCGTAAGCGTACAGGTCGTCAAATTTAAAAGGTAGTATAGGAAAAAGTGTCGTTCCGCAAGGATTGGGAGTTGAGCAAGTTAATTAGTACTATTGCGTAATTAATTAGAAATGAGTAAGGAATAGTTGAAGATTAATTTTAAACCTAAAGATTAATTGCAAGATGTTGTAAAATAGTGAGATGGTTTGGAAAACACTTGTCAAGATTAATTAAAGCCTAGGGCTACTTATCCCCATTTCACTTCATGAACTAATAAATTCCTTTCTTTTTAACAAATTAAATAAAGCAATGCGCGTGCCCAATGTTCAAATTCATTTGAAAGAGCTTTCTCAAGTCAAAATCAAATTTCTACTTGCATTAATTGCACAATCTTTTGCAACAATTAATACAAGCCATAAATGCTCATCAACCTTCTAAAGACAATGTTAGGTTAGTAATTATATCTCTACATTACCAACTAACCATCCGTTTAAAACCATAAACTTCAAGCCCAACATATTTTCATCCAAGTTCTAAAACAAAATACTCTTTCTCAAGAAATACCTCATTTAACAAAGCAAGTGGTGATCAAGCACTTGAAGAATAAAAGCAAGATGAAAATACACACATATACATTCATTCATTGCATCAAAGAAAGGGAATATAAGGTTCAATCCATGAAATGGTTCAAAGTAACCCTAGAAAAGGGATTTAGTTACACATAAATGTATCTAAACCTAAAACAAAAACTGACAGGGAATTCATAGTACAAGAGAAGAGAAGAAGGAAGAAGAATGGAAACCACGGTGTAAGAATCTTTAATCTCTCCGGGCTTCTCCAAGTTTCCAAGCACTTCCCAAGCTCTCTCTTGCAACTCTTAGCTCCCAAAAATCTTGTTCCAGTCCGTCCCCCCGTGTTCTATCGAAGCCCTAGCTTAAATATGACTTAAATCAGCTTCAGCTTACTCAAAACGCGCAGCAGAGGTCTTTGCTCGCCGTTACCTCGCCGCGGCGAGGCCACGGCGAGCTAACAAATGATTTGGGCAGAAAAGCCCTCTCCTGGCCGCGGGCTCGCCGCGGCGAGGCGGCGGCGAGCTCCCTTGTTCTCTGGCTTCTTTGCTTTTCTGGATCTCCATCTCTTTGGTTGCTCTTTAGCTTGTCCATTGGTTCACTTCTTCCTACATAAGCAATAGAAAGAGGGTTGATGAGTTCTACAAATAACTCAAGTTCATATCTATTAAGCTCACATTTCATTCACATATGCAGTTCCCCTTTTCTTTCTTTCTTTCTATTGATTTTTTACTTCTTTAAACCTTTTATTCACAAAATTTATTTACAACAGTGAGGAAAATTGTGATGATATGAATGAAATATAGGAGCTTATCACTCCCCCAAACTTAAGTTTTTGCTTGTCCTCAAGCAACGCAGGCATTATAAGAATTAGATTCAATAATTATCCCCTCAGTATCCACACATGATGATTTCCTCATTGGTTGCTCAAAATCTTATATTCAGCAGGAAAGAAGTGGAACAGATGTAAATGCGCGAGTCACAGGTTAAAACAAAGTTCCTATCAATTTTTAAGAGTGTGTGTGTGCAGAGTCATAAAACAATTATCATGCAATTGTCAAGATTAAATGTGACATTTCAACCTGTATAACGCAGTCTCAACCTCAAAACTTAATAAGCTCAGAATCTCCTTTCTCTACACAGCATAATGATTCCAAACACTTTCAAAATCAATGGGACTTTATAAGCTTGTAATGGGGCCTTGGGGTTAGGTTAAATGAAAGAAGGGTCAAAATATGGATTCAAATATCTTAAGATAATTGACTTCTTGCATCTCCCTCATTTCCTTTCATTTTGCAATCTTATCACCTGAGACAACTTTTCCCCCAAACTTATTTCAAATCAAAGTCTTTGTACTCTAAGTCTTATTGAGGTTTTTGGAATACCTTATTCTTCTTTTTTTTTTAAGATGACTGTAGAGTACAACTGTTTGAGAACCAACATACACCATTTATATTCCTTCACCACTTTTGTATCATAATGACACTTAACACTCATCCAACCCTTGCATTGCCAATTATCTTCAAGATTTGGGTATTTCTTGGTTTTTCAGGTTACTCGGGTTAAGGTATATTGTGGTTCCAAAAATAATATCTCATATGGTTTTTCATTATAAGGCTCAGAAAGGGTGCAAATGGATTTATGTTACGGGTTGGCTTGAAAGGCTCAATCTCATTGAAATGAATGCCCAAATCATTTTTCAACAATGTATGAAAACACCAATTTGTTTCGAGAAGTTCAAAAATGAGTTCTACAGCTTTTAAGTCGAGAAAGGGAATACATGCCAATTTGCTACAAGATCCCCTAACAAAAACATTCAAATCATTCCATGATCTCTTGTGCATAAATTTTGTTTACAAAAATTGCTAGGAATTTAGCTTTAAAATGCAATTCAATCACTCACACATATTGACCACCATCTCCTCCCAAACATACTACCAAAGCAACTCTTCTATCATTGGATCATGCATTTATCGTAAGGAATAATTAATCAGCCTAATTAAACCTTCAACCAGAAAAAATTAAATTTCGCAAAGATTGCTTCAGCCACAAAAATTTTCAAAAGTATGTCCTCAAAAATCAAAAGTGTCCAAAGTATCAACAGCAAAAGTATCAAAAGTATACCCTCACCCCCAAACTTAAAATTGACAGTGTCCTCACTTGTCAACAGGGAAAAATAAGGGCCTTCTTTCATGCAAAATTGCAGCATGAAAGGCTCAAAAATACCTGTATTAAAAGTAATATGTACCAAGCATATCCAAAGGCAACAGTGTGAAAGTTAGCTAAATGATGTGCAAAAGGAGCTAACTATAGTAACAGTTCACAAGGCCACAGCTCTATCAAAGCTAGTTGCACACAGAAAATCAAATAACAATGAACTCAGGTCAAGTCACAGTCATGTGAGCAAGCAACAATGTATACAAAACCACAGTGTAGGCACGAGCCCAAACAACAGGTATCCAAAAGATAGAACCGTTAAACATACCAAAATAGAGTGCTGAGCTATCAGGAGCTCACAAAGACAGAACTGGGAAAAAGGAACACACAAAACAACGAAAATACAATTAAACGGGAAATTAGCAAACAAAAACAATCCAAATCAGGGCTCGTCATCTTCGTCAGAAGATCCCTCTTCATCGTAATCTGATTCCTCCTCTTCTTCATCACTGGCAAGCATAGGCTCTTTGTTGCGCTCAGTTCTCTGCCTCACTTCTTCAGATCCTTTCCTCCGAATCTCATCACTGGCATCGTGCATTCTAAATTTCTTGGACCATTTCCTTACTTTCTTGACAATGTAATCCTGAAACCACTCAAACTTGTACCACCAACGGTTTTGCTCAGCCTCAAACTCCCTCCGTTCCCTAGCAAATTCTTGAAATTCATCATAAAAAGTCTGAAGGTCCACAGGAGGATTTGGTGGTAGATCATCGGCATGCTCTGGCATGGATGGTGGTGGAATTCCCTTAAGCAACTTATAGTAAAAAATGGCTCGCGCGGGAAAATAGGGATCTGATCGAGGGTCAGTCACACCCCTCTGGAGGAACAAGTCAGAAATCAAGTGTGGAAAAACAAGTACAGTCCCTTCCCTAGTTGGCTTGGCACAGCTGATGACATTGCTAAGGATGATGCTTTCCACTCTGACCGGCTGTCCCGTAATAAAGAGGTAGATAAGGAGTCCCATGTCCTTATTAAAGTCACTGCGATGCTCTGAAGGTTGGATGTTATAAGTGATGAAGTGCCACCACGCATTAGCATCAGGATAGAGAGCAGACCGTCGCAGGTAGAGCTGTGGGCCTTGCTTTTGGAACCAACCAGGCTGTCCGGGCCTAATTAGTGTCTGCTCGATGGGCCCAAGAGGGTAATCAGTGTCAGAACCTTTGATACGCTGATATGCACACTCCGGGACTTCAGGCAAATTGTAATACTGCCGAATAACCTGGGACGTCATAAACTTGTATAACAACTGGCCTGTATCACGACGTGAGACGCTCTCAACCAATCCATTGGACACTTGGTTATAATAATAGCGCACCAGCGCTTCGTTGCCTGTTCGCCTTGGGCCAAGTAATCCCTGGAAGTGGTAGTGGTTGGTAGCTTGGTTGTAAAATGGAACCAGGTCGGTTTGAGGGAACTCCCTCTCTTGAAGAAGAGGCCTTTGCTTTACTTTGTCCATGGGCGATTTACCCTTTTTCTTTGCTGGAACAGCTGGCTCGTCCTGTTGAGGCCTTTTGTTTCGGCCAGCCAATGCCTTAGTGCGAGGCATGATCTGGAGAATGACACACACAAGCAACACACACAAAAAGAAAAGAAACACTTAGCACAAAGCCGGAAGCCTACAGAAATGAAGCCCTAATGAAACAAATCCTAAGAAAAAGAGATCCACCTCCAAACGTGAACTACACTAAACCATCAATGCAATTCAACAATTCCAAGCTTGTGTCTTAGTCCGCGCTACCATTGCCTATGGTTCAATAACAAACTTAGTGTGCCAAAAGTGGATAAAGGCCTCCTAAATTACTCTAAACTCAGCTAATATAATCCATCTCTGTCACAAATTTCAATGATTAAGCACATGAACTACTCTACCCCCATGTTCACCTTACATTGAGCATTCCCCCCAAATTGCTCAAAAATTCGTGCTAGCTCCAATGGGTTAATCACATTCATCCCAAAAAGAGAATGTAGGAAGCATTTCAAACCAAAATATACTCGTTTCATCCCCTTATGAAATCACCCCTAAATCTCCCAAAAAGAAAAAGGCAAATCCCAGTACTCTAAACTATCTACTCTACTTTATTAACATTAACAAGAAAGCAAAAGAAAGGATGAAAATTACCAAAAATGAGTTGCTGTGGGAACGAATTCGAGGGGAACAAAGACGTGGCCCAGAAAAGGTACCTAGGGCACGAATGTGAAAGGAAGAAAGGGTGGAGGGCGATGTTGGTGCCCGAACGGAGAAGGAAAGATAATGTGGAAGGGAGGGAGAGTGGTGGCCGGCAATGGAGAAGAAAGAAGGCGAAAGGGAGAGCACGAGAGGGTGGGGGATTTGAATGAGAGGAAGACGGCGAGGAAGGGGGCGAGAGAAGTGGTTGGTTCGAATGGAAAGAATGGGTGACGCAGTGCTCAGTAAAAGTTGTGGGGGTAAGGGTTAGAAAATGAAAAGACAGAAAGGTGAGTGGTAATTTGGAGGAGAGAATGAATGTGGATGAAAATGGGGTTAGGTTCAAAGGGTTGTGATTGAAATATGTAAGGGAAAGTGGGGGCAAGCACGTCTTTTCTTGGCATTTATTGTTAAATTTGTTTATTATTATTATTATTTTTTTTATACAACGAGGCAGAGGGGTACTTACCTCGTCGTTGTCTTGCCGCGGCGAGATCGCGGCGAGCAAGGCCCCAAAATGGCAGAATGGGTGTGCCCTCACCGCTTGTCTCGCCGCGGCGAGCCAACGGCGAGCACACCCAAAACATGGCAGAGAGATAAGCTCCTCGCCGTTTGCCTCGCCGCGGCGAGCCAACGGCGAGCTAACTTCCATTCTGTGCAATAGCCCTGGTTTGCACTGACTTTGCACGAGACTGACGTACACACCTTAGAAAACCATACATATATGCCAGAATGTCCTGAACATGACCCAAAATCTCATATGGCTCCCATATTACATCAGTCATCTCCAAAATTCACACAATTTCTTCACAAGTGCAAGAAAATGCAGCAAGTCGTCAATTCAATCATTGCACATAATCCAAAAACAATTTTATCAGCAGAAGTTACCCTTTTTTTTATCCAAAATATCACAGCATACTTTCAGACTTTAATTTCTTTTTCAAGACTATCACACAACATGTTGATGCCATTAAAAATAGATTTCAAGCTAGAAGTGGAATTCTACTTCCCTTTGGAGCCTGCTTCTGCCTTCTTAGTCTGATAGTGTACTCTCCAATAGTCCATGAACGATCTAAGTGTTAAGGGAAAACTTTTCTTCCTACAAAAAGGAGAATCAAGGATAAATCTACTAAAACACAATTGAAATAACATCGAAAATTAAATCAAGAGAAAGGATAGAAAAACTTGGGTTGCCTCCCAAGAAGCGCTTAAGTTATAGTCTTTAGCTAGACTCTTCTCAGCTTCATGTGGCCTCTACTAAAGATATTGAGGCAGTTTGACGATCAACCTCACCACCCCAATAATGCTTGATTCTCTGACCGTTGACTGTGAACCGCTCTCCATCCTTGCTTTCTAGCTCAACTTGGCCCTTGTCAAATAATTGCAAAACAGTGAATGGTCCCGACCACTTGGATTTGAGTTTGCCTGGGAAGAGTTTCAACTTTGAATTGTATAGAAGGACTTGCTGGCCCGGCTCAAAAGTCTTTGCCTTAATATGCTTGTCATGCCACTTCTTGGTCCGCTCCTTGTAGATCAAGGCATTCTCATAGGCATGGAACCGGAATTCCTCGAGTTCATTCAATTGCAATAGACGTTGCTCTCCAACTGCATTTTCATCAAAATTGAGCTTTTTTATAGCCCACATTGCTCCATGCTCAATTTCCACAAGAAGATGGCAGGCTTTACCGAAGACCAACCGATAGGGTGACATACCGATTGGAGTCTTGTAAGCGGTGCGGTAAGCCCACAAGGCATCATCTAACTTCAAGGCCCAATCCTTCCTTGTAGTGTTAACTGTCTTCTCAAGGATCTTCTTGATCTCTCTATTTGAGACTTCGGCTTGACCATTGGTTTGGGGATGGTAGGCTAGAGCTACCCTGTGACTCACCCCATATTTCTTCAAAAGTGAACGAAATTGTTGGTTGCAAAAATGAGTTCCACCATCACTGATAATGGCCCTTGGTGCTCCAAAACGGTTGAATATATTCTTCTTGATGAACTTTACTACCACCTTGGCATCACTAGCTGGAGTAGCAACTGCCTCAACCCACTTGGACACATAATCAACAGCTACAAGGATGTATTGGTTGTTGAAGGAATTGGGAAATGGTCCGATGAAATCAATCCCCCAAACATCAAAAATTTCAACCTCTAACATGTTGTTTAGAGGCATTTCATCCCGCATGGAGATGTTACCAAGACGTTGACATCTGTCACAGGTTATGGAAAAAGCATGCGCATCCTTAAACAAAGACGGCCAGAAGAATCCAGATTGCAAGACTTTAGCAGCAGTCTTGTTTCCACCAAAATGACCTCCATAATCAGAAGCATGACAACAGGTAAGGATATCTAACTGCTCACATTCCGGTATACAACGGCGTATCATCTGATCGGCACAGTAACGGAATAAGAATGGTTCTTCCCAATGATAATACTTGACATCGTGTAGGAATTTCTTCTTTTGATGATGACTCATTTCTTCGGGCACAATCCCACAAACTAGAAAATTGACGATGTCAGCATACCAAGGTGCGTCAGATGCTATCACCATAAATAGTTGCTCATCTGGAAACACCTCATGAATCGCCGAATCTTCATTCACTTGAGCTTCAACACTCAATCGAGATAAGTGGTCAGCCACTTGATTTTCACACCCTCTTCGGTCAACGATTCCTAAGTTGAACTCTTGAAGAAGTAACACCCACCGGATCAACCTGGCCTTAGAGTCTTTCTTGCTAAACAGATAACGCAAAGCCGAATGGTCAGTGTGAACAATCACTTTAGCACCTACCAAGTAAGGTCTGAACTTGCCAAACGCATACACAACTGCAAGGAGCTCTTTCTCAGTGGTGGTATAATTTTCTTGGGCATTATCAAGTGTCTTGCTTGCATAATATATGGGATGAAAGAGTTTTTCCCTTTTCTGACCCAACACAGCTCCAACGGCATAATCACTTGCGTCACACATGAGAATGAATGGTAAATTCCAATCCGGAGCTACAATAATTGGAGCGGCGATCAATTTCCTCTTAAGCTCCTCAAATGCCTTAAGGCAAGCCTTGTCGAAATCAAAAACAGCATCTTTCTCCAGCAGAGCACAAAGGGGCTTTGTAATTTTTGAGAAATCCTTGATGAACCGGCGGTAGAACCCCGCATGTCCCAAAAAGCTTCTCACACCTTTGACATTGGTGGGTGGAGGGAGTTGCTCAATCACTGAAATCTTTGCCTTGTCCACTTCCAAGCCATCCTTAGACACTCTATGGCCTAGCACAATACCCTCTTTCACCATGAAGTGGCATTTTTCCCAATTAAGCACTGAATTGGTTTCTTCGCATCTTTGCAAAACTCGGGCCAAATTTGATAAGCATTCATCATAAGAATCACCAAATACCGTGAAGTCATCCATGAAAACCTCCATGGTATGCTCGATCATATCAGCAAAAATGGCCATCATACACCGCTGAAATGTAGCCGGTGCATTGCAAAGACCGAATGGCATGCGCTTGAAGGCAAAGGTACCGTAGGGGCAAGTAAAGGTTGTCTTCTCTTGGTCCTCTGGAACTATAGCAATCTGGTTGTAACCCGAATAACCATCAAGGAAGCAAAAGAATTCTCTCCCAGCTAACTTATCAAGCATCTGGTCAATGAATGGAAGAGGAAAATGATCTTTTCTAGTTGCAAAATTTAACTTGCGGTAATCCATACATACTCTCCACCCGGTGACAGTTCGAGTGGGTATGAGCTCATTTTGGGTGTTAGCCACTACAGTCATTCCACCCTTCTTAGGCACACATTGGACTGGGCTCACCCATGAGCTATCAGAGATTGGGTAAATGATACCCGCATCAAGCCACTTAAGGATCTCCTTCTTCACCACCTCTTTCATGTTGGGATTTAGCCTTCTTTGGTGTTAGATAGAAGGCTTATGATTATCTTCAAGGAAAATCTTGTGCATACACATAGAAGGGCTAATACCCTTTATATCAGCAATGGTCCACCCGAGGGCCCTTTTGTGAGCCTTAAGCACTTCTACCAGTTGGTTTTCCTGTTGAGAAGTTAAATCAGAGGCAATAATGACAGGAAGAGTTTCTTTTGGACCCAAATAGGCATATTGCAGGTGAGATGGTAAAGGTTTCAGCTCAAGAGAGGGTGGTATTTCCAAGGAAGGTTGCAACTTTGGTCTCTCAATGGATGTGAGATCTAGAGCCTCAAATGAAGGACGAGATTTGAGAAATGAAAAGAAGGCATCATTAGGGCCATACATTCTTCAACATTCTCTTGCTCCAAATTAACCCCGACCAGAACAGCCTCAATTGGATCTTTTATGCAAGTCAAATCAAATTCTTCTTGAACCACCCCATTTATCACATCTAGGGAACAACAATCATCATGCACACTTGGAGTACGCATCAATTGATTCATATTGAATGTGACTTCTTCATCAGCTACCCTTAAGGTCAATTCACCTTTTTCCACGTCAATTAGAGTTCTTGCCGTTGCCAAGAAAGGTCTCCCCAATAGCATAGGCATGCCTTTATCCGCCTCAAAATCCAATACAATGAAATCTGCGGGAAAAATAAATTTGTCTACCTTGACCAATACATCCTCTATAATACCTCTAGGGTAAGAAATGCTCCTGTCAGCTAGTTGAAGAGTGACGGTGGTAGGTCTTGCTTCTCCCAATCCCATGGTGTTGAAAATAGAGAGGGGCATCAAATTGACACTGGCACCCAAATCGCACAAACCTTTACCCAAGAATTTATCCCCAATATGGCAAGGGATAGAAAAACTTCCGGGGTCCTTCAACTTAGGAGGGATCTGCTTAATCACATCAGTAAAGCTCTTAGTTACCGCCACAGTTTCGAACTCATTGAACCGCCTCTTTTTGGTCAACACATCCTTCATAAACTTTGCATATTTCAGCATCTGCTCCAGAGCTTCAGCAAAAGGAATATTCACATGTAACTGTTTGAACATGTCAATGAACTGCTGGAATTGCTTGTCTTCCACATTCTTCTTAAGCCTTTGAGGAAATGGTGGTGGCGGTGCATACTTGGGCGGCGAAACATGAGTCTTTCTCTTCTTGTCATCAAGACCTTCATGCGATGCGTTTTGCCCAATCACCACGTCATCTACAGATTCATCAGCTTGCTTTCTTTTCTTGCTCTCCTCTTCTTCGTCAACAACGGGTTCATTGTCATTCTCCTCAATATCTTCCACATCTAGAGGTGCCTCTCTTGATTTTGGAGGAGTCTTGCTAGAGCTAGGAGTATCATCAGTCTTTTTACCACTCCTTAAAGTGATCACCTTGAGCTCTTCGTTCCCGTCTCTTTTGGGGTTTGGGATGGTGTCACTGGGCAAGCCTTGTCGCGCTAGAATGTTCATTTGGGCTGCAAGTTGACCCATTTGAACTTCAAGATTTTTAATGACAGTGTCTTGAAGAGAAGACTTGGCATTTGCAGCTTCTTGGTTAGCCATTAATTGAGTGAACATCTTTTCAATCTTTGATTCATCAATGGGCTTTGATTGTTGTGGTTGTTGTGGTTGTGCAAAACCAGGTGGAGCATTAGGTCTACTTGAGGAGGCCCCATGAGATGGGTTAAGACTTGGCCCATTCTTCCATGAAAAATTAGGATGATTTCTCCACCCTTGATTGTAAGTATTGCCATACGGATTTCCTTGAGGGATGCGATTTTGGTTGCCCATGTAGTGAATAGTCTCAAGAGTATAGGGACAGTCCTCTGCTCGATGATCTTCTCCACAACTACTACAAGTGAGCAAGGGAGCTTGCAATGCATGGAGACCCTTAGGTAAATGATTGTCAAACTTCATTTCAAACTTGTCAAACCTCCTGTTTATTGCCTCAAGTTGAGCACCAAAGTCACTATATCCACTGGATGATCCTCTGAATTGCATAGTGTTAGTGGCAATATCCTCAAATAGCTGTTGTAGTTCAGAACACTTCATCTTACATACTCCTCCTTGGGACGCCGTATTTAACATCACTTGGTTTGCTTCACTTAACCCTTTTTGAAATGCCTCTAGCAGAATAAGTTTTTGTTGACCATGGCTGGGACAATTTCTCCACATATCCTTAAATCTTTCCCATGCCTCGTAGAACGTTTCACCGGGCTCTTGCTTGAAATTTAGCAATTCTCCTCTTTGAATAGCCCTCAAGCCCGGAAGAAGAAACCTTGCTTTGAACTTAGTGGCTAACATATCCCAAGTAGTGATGGAATTAACTGGTTGAGCATTGAGCCAAGCTAGCGCCTTCCCCCCCCAAAGACATAGGGAATAGGCGTAATCTCAGCGCATCATCAGATACTCCAGGAGTCTTGAAGTTATTACACAATTGCACAAACTTAGTGAGGTGATCGACCGGATCGTCTCCCTTGAGACCTTTGAATGTACCATTCATCTGAAGCATTTGGAGCATCACTGGTTTCACTTCAAAACTTCTGGCCGTGATAGCTGGGTACTGGATACTAGAAGAGTAAGTGAATTCCTCACGCTCAAGAAATTCCTCCATTGAGATATCTTCCTCATCATTGTGGTTTGCCATGTTGTTATGTTGAACGGGTTGCTCTAGATGGATTGGTTGTCCAGGTTCCCAATCAAGAAATTCTTGCTGATCTCCTTGCATGCAGTATGCACCAAGACCTACAAATTCCACACAATCCAACCAGTATCAATCTTATCAAAAGGAACAAACAAGCAACTTCGGTAATGCTATTTCTAACACTCACAGTAATTAGAAACAACACACCTAGAATTACCAAAAGAAAATTGTACTCAAATGAAACTAAACACACAATTAGACTAATCAACTAGAAAAACGACTCAATTCACAATCCCCGGCGGCGGCGCCATTGACTTAACTGACTTTTGCTGTCATTTCCGTAAGCGTACAGGTCGTCAAATTTAAAAGGTAGTATAGGAAAAAGTGTCGTTCCGCAAGGATTGGGAGTTGAGCAAGTTAATTAGTACTATTGCGTAATTAATTAGAAATGAGTAAGGAATAGTTGAAGATTAATTTTAAACCTAAAGATTAATTGCGAGATGTTGTAAAATAGTGAGATGGTTTGGAAAACACTTGTCAAGATTAATTAAAGCCTAGGGCTACTTATCCCCATTTCACTTCATGAACTAATAAATTCCTTTCTTTTTAACAAATTAAATAAAGCAATGCGCGTGCCCAAGGTTCAAATTCATTTGAAAGAGCTTTCTCAAGTCAAAATCAAATTTCTACTTGCATTAATTGCACAATCTCTTGCAACAATTAATACAAGCCATAAATGCTCATCAACCTTCTAAAGACAATGTTAGGTTAGTAATTATATCTCTACATTACCAACTAACCATCCGTTTAAAACCATAAACTTCACGCCCAACATATTTTCATCCAAGTTCTAAAACAAAATACTCTTTCTCAAGAAATACCTCATTTAACAAAGCAAGTGGTGATCAAGCACTTGAAGAATAAAAGCAAGATGAAAATACACACATATACATTCATTCATTGCATCAAAGAAAGGGAATATAAGGTTCAATCCATGAAATGGTTCAAAGTAACCCTAGAAAAGGGATTTAGTTACACATAAATGTATCTAAACCTAAAACAAAAACTGACAGGGAATTCATAGTACAAGAGAAGAGAAGAAGGAAGAAGAATGGAAACCACGGTGTAAGAATCTTTAATCTCTCCGGGCTTCTCCAAGTTTCCAAGCACTTCCCAAGCTCTCTCTTGCAACTCTTAGCTCCCAAAAATCGTGTTCCAGTCCGTCCCCCCGTGTTCTATCGAAGCCCTAGCTTAAATATGACTTAAATCAGCTTCAGCTTACTCAAAACGCGCAGCAGAGGTCTTTGCTCGCCGTTACCTCGCCGCGGCGAGGCCACGACGAGCTAACAAATGATTTGGGCAGAAAAGCCCTCTCCTGGCCGCGGGCTCGCCGCGGCGAGGCGGCGGCGAGCTCCCTTGTTCTCTGGCTTCTTTGCTTTTCTGGATCTCCATCTCTTTGGTTGCTCTTTAGCTTGTCCATTGGTTCACTTCTTCCTACATAAGCAATAGAAAGAGGGTTGATGAGTTCTACAAATAACTCAAGTTCATATCTATTAAGCTCACATTTCATTCACATATGCAGTTCCCCTTTTCTTTCTTTCTTTCTATTGATTTTTTACTTCTTTAAACCTTTTATTCACAAAATTTATTTACAACAGTGAGGAAAATTGTGATGATATGAATGAAATATAGGAGCTTATCAATAAGCAAGATTCAAAAACCCGGACTGAATATCGACTTAGCCGAGGCACTAGGTTAAGGGTTAGGGGTTCAACCAAGGGTCGAATCGTGGTCGAACTAGTCACATTAAAATGATATAATTTTATTAATAATAATTAAATATAAATATAAATATTTTTAATTAAACTTGAGATGCACTTGCATGTGAGTTTAGAGTATCTTGAGAGGCAAAAGATCATAATTAGTCATATATATTATAATTATATAATATTTTATTGTCATCCTACTAGTGGACAAAATATCATATAAGAGTTTATATGTATATATTATTTTTAATTTCTAAAAGAATTTCAGTTTTTACAATTTTTTAAATATATTGAAAACTCAATTATTAATTCAAGAAAGATATTTGAAAATAAGTTGTAAACCTAAAAAATTATGTTTCCATGATTTGAAATTGCCCTTCCTAAACTTTTTTTATCTTTGAACTAAATATTTTAAATTTATAAATATGGTATGTTGTCAATTTATTAATTTATGTGTTTTTGAATTCTTTGAGGGCCTGTGTTTTTATAATAATGGGCCTAAACCCAAGCAAGCTAGAAAACCTAAATCCTAAATACTACTCCCTCAGTTCCACAATATAAGGTCTTTTTAACCGAATTGTGGTTTCCTAAAAAATTAGTTAGAGTTAGTTAAAAATAATAAATGTGTAGGAAATATACCATATTGCCCTTATTTATGAATGAGTAAGAGAGAGGGTAATTATGAAAAGAAGATGAAAGAGAATGTGTGGGAAAATTAATGCATGGGTAAAATGGGGAAAAATGCATTTATTACTCAAACAAAGTCAAATAAGACCTTATATTATGGGACAAGATCATTTAAAAAATTGGACCTTATATTATAGGACGGAGGGAGTAAAAGATAAAAATGACAAACAGCAGCATCTCACACATACACAGCAGCCACTTCTTTGTTTCATCGTCTTTGACTCTCTACAACTCCATCTTCTATGGCAAACCCCATATGCATCTCCTACAGTGAAAATAAACCATCCTCATTCTCAGGTTTTCCCCTATTTTCCTCTTCTATTCTCATTAACATTCTCCCTTCTTCAGTTCTTCACCCTCCTTCCTCAGCAATATCTATGACTCGAGCCTTGCATCAGTCTCAGATTTTTTTCAGGGAAAAAACTGGCCAAAATGACCCACTCATAGTATCGGCCGAGTTTCACTCAACCTGGAATCAAACCGGATATTCCTGGTTTGATTCCTCCTCCGGGTAGCACGTGAAACAGGTCGTTCCATCCCCAGGGGTCAGCGGTTTTTCGGTTCATCGGCTAGGCTCGTCCGGATTTTTGAACACTGAGTATAACTACTCATCTATCAATGGCCCAATTTGTAATCATCTTATCCTTAGACCCATACAAGACCATTTAGATGGTCCAATAAGCCTATTTAAAGTGGGACCATCCCAGTCACTTGGGCCAAACCTAATCAACTCCAATTGATTTATAAATGAACAACTTCATAGCTTGGCAAGAGGTATTTCATGTACAATTAGCCCAGCAAAATATTTTATAGGGCCTTCAAGTGTTATTCTTTTTTGGACGAATGAGCAAATTTAACAAGTTTTTTGTTAGGAGTATCTGACACCATGAAGTTTTTGAAGGTCCTTAAATGCAAATGAACTTTAAAAAGTGGAGCGTTTTTTACACAACCGTTAACTGAAGACTAATACCATTAATTTATAATATGTGGGACACACTTTTTATACACATCATTTTTCCATTCCTTATTTGACTTTGGGTGCACACATCAGCCATTCTATGCTCCCTTTTCCTCTTACTCCCTAACATTGGGTTCTTAAATTTTATATCTTCACCACCTCTAACACCCTCAACTATAATAAACCCATTCCATACATGAATCATAGAACAAAAACATCGAATTAATTCAAAATGTTTTTTAACAAAACATTTTTGTGAAATTCTTTGAAATTAACTAGATCTCAGAGAAATCTAAATTTGATTCGAGGTCCACAGCTTCCAAGCCAATGCTACAACTAGACCTCACAGAAACCTTTTGAAGCTCCTTCATTTGATGCAATCTGAATCCTCTTCTTGTTAAGGATTTTATCTTCTCAGCTCTGTAAGGGTAGAAATTAAATGCTTGGAGTTCTGCTGTAGAGGATCATTTCATTTATTGTTGGGAAAAGAAAAAAAAAGGAAAATGTGGGGATTTAAGGGTGGGTTCTATTGGGGGAGAAATCAAGTATCAGAGAAAGCTAAAGGGATAGTTGTGTTAGCATGGATAAATTAAAGACTACAAAAAACTATATATATTGATTTCTTTCACATCTCTTATATTTTGAACATTGTATACAACTTCATTTTTTATTTAAAATCCTTCTTGAGTACCGTTTTTGGCTAGATGGCAGGTCCAACGGCGATGGGTCTCACGGTGGTGCATTTGATGGAGATGGGTTACATGGCGGCTTTGGCGGCGAGGCTTATGGTGGTGATTAGGGGATGATTGTTGAAGGTGGGGATGATTAGGATTTTGAAGAAGATGAGTACCAGAACCCAAACCAAACGTAGGAAGAAGGAAGAGTGGGATAGCTGATGTGTGCAACCAAAGTTAAATAAGAAATGAAAAATTGACAGGTGTACAAAGGTGGGTCCCATGTATTATTAAGCAACGTTGTTAGTCTTCACTCAACAATTGTATTAAAAACGCTCCACTTTTTAAAGTTCATGTGCATTTAAGAACTTTTAAAAACTTCATGGTACCAGATGCTCCTGACGAAAAAGTTTGTTTTTAAATTTGCTCCTTCGCCCTTCTTTTCCCCCATGTATTCTATAAATCCTAAAAGTTTCTTTCCTTTATTTTACCTATAGCTACAAGTTTCTTTCCTTAATCTGTATCGGATCACTAGTTGTCACAATTAAATCCCTAAGGGAGACGGTTCAATTCCTTATTATGGCATTCGGGGAGGCTTCTTAAAGCGGGAGTACCTAAGTTTACGCCTGAGGGTATAAAATGTTTCCCTATCAACATTGGTATAACCTTGGAGGAGCCGTTCAAACACCCTGCATTTGCCTTGTGTTAAGCCTGAACCTCTACCAAAAAAATTTATGTTAAAAATAAGGATATTGCAATATAGGTCATGCTTCTAATTGAATACATAATCCTATTTATGATAACCTCAAAACATTATTAGAGATAATAAAGGATATTTTGAGTTATAACAGAAGAAGGGAGCTATAAGATGGTACCCCCACCATCAGACATAAGATCATGCAGTAGCAACAGCTGCAGTAGGAACAACTCCAGTTGAAATGCCTAGTTTTGATATTGTAACATTTATTCCCTAAATAGTAACATTTATTCCCTAAACCCCCTTTTAACCACCCATAATCAAACTTAAAACTATTTTATAATAGAAGAATTAACTATGTTAGGAAAATGAATTAACTTAATAAAAATAGCTAACATAGTTAGAAAAAGAATTTCCATAAAGATCCATTTGATACAAAATTCCATAAACTAACCATGATAGAAAAAATAGGCTGCCAAATACAAATATACCCTATTATGGTTAGAAAAGAGTTCAACTTAGTAAATTAGAGATCTATGTTTGTAAATAGAATGAAAGTAAATTATTGGGTTAAAGGGAATTTTTGCCCCGGAAGTTTTCTCAGATGAGCTATGGGTGTCTGGAAGTTCTCAAGGGGGCAATGTTACCCCGGAAGTTAAAAAAAGGGGGCAATGTCGCCCATATGTTAATACACATAACGGTCAACGGTTAGTTGACCATAATTTGCAAATGTGGCACATTTAGGTGGCATCCACCTCGCCCCATTTTTTGCACATCATTTTTAAATAATAATAAAAAAGTAAAAAAAATATAAATTCTTTTATTAATTGTACACACTTTTATTGGTTTTCCACGTCAGAAACTATTTTCCAACATCTAATCTAAATACTCTTAATTTCTGATAAAAAAACCTAAATACTCTTAATGTTAAATTTTTGTTCTGTTAATCATATGCGATACTGAAACTGACATAAACACCATGAATCTACATCGGCGACGGAATGTTGATCCACTTCACCAAATGAGCCAGCGAAGAAATCGGCACTGGAACCATTCTCGACTGTCTTCTCCTTACATCAGTGCCTCCTAATTCCAGCATTCACATCGAATGCCCTGGATGTGGCGGCGGCTGTCAAACCAGATCTCACGGCATCATCTCACCCTGCCTCAATTGCTTGCTCTTTGGCGGAGATCTTTACCTCTTCGAATATGTCGTTTCACCAGCGTTTTTCCTCCCCAAAGCATGCGGAGGCACCTACACTCTTGCCCAATCAGATCCTCCAGTTCAAATACTTCACCGTGCATTCCTCCTCCTTGAGAATCACTTCGGCAATTACAATGTGTTCTTGGAATATATGGAGACGGTCCCACCGGCCCTACTTTCTTCTTCTATGATTCATATCTCCATACTTCATATACTTTTCTCTATTTTTTTCACGGAGCGAGGAAGAAGAAACAAGGAGTCTATAATAGTTTTTATTTTTGTTTCTTGTTTTGATTTTCCCCCCAAAAAAACTAGATACTGGAGTTTGCGAAATATGGTTGTTGATGACTTGATAGATAAGATCATCATCATCGGCTGTGGATGTTGTTCTTCTTCTTGCTTCTCTAATGCTCATCCTAAAAGGTAATATTTTGAAGACCCCATTTTGATTTTTCTTATAGGGTGTCTCTGTTTTTAAGTTCTTTCTTCTTTTTTGTGTTTTTAAAGAATATATGTCAGCTGAAAAGAAGTAGAATTTGGATTTCTTCTTTATGGATCTGATGATCTCGGTTCTCTGTTTCGCACCTGATTTTAGAGGATTCATAGAAATTCTTGTGTCTCCTCTAGATGTAGTTTTCCTGTAGCGTTTATATTGGCTTCTGATGAGGGTTTCTTGGAATATGTGAAGACAGTCGTCGGAGTATTTGCCGGTGGTGATGATTTTGCTTTTGATTCTTTGGATTGTGTTTGGACGATCGGTGGTGACTGTGTATGTGTATTGTGTACTATGTTATGTTGATTCTGCAGAAGAATTTATATATTTTTATTTTTTATTATTAAAAAATGAGGTGGAAAAATTGGGGTGAGGCGTATGCTATATAAGTGTGCCACCTTTGCAAATTCTAGTCAACTAACCTTTGACCGTTATGTGTGTTAACCGAGGGGCAACATTGCCCCCCTTTTTAACTTCCGGGATAACATTGCCTCCTAAAGAACTTTCAAACACCCATAGCTCCTTTGAGGAAACTTCCGGGGTAAAAATGTCCTTTAACCTTAAATTATTTAATGTTAATATGGATCACAAAAGCAGTAAGTTATACATTTTATCTATCCATGTTAGAAAAAGAGTTCTGGAAGAAATTGTAAAGCTAACATGGATATTTTAAAATTGTCATATTCATTATATTATTATCCATGTTAGATAAGAGTTCACCTAACATGGATATTTAAAGAAATCTGTAATGAACCATACATTTCAACTCCTAATCAATATCTATCATCAAACCATCCACATAAGTTCCTTCATATTTGGTAAACCATCAACCCGTCCATAATTAGCATAACGCATCATCCTTAAACAGTAGTATCATCCTAATCATAACTTGAAATCAAAGTAGTTTTAACAATCTATCAACCAATAATATTAGTTTGTCAGAGTTGGAACGGTCCCAAAATAACCACCACTAGCAGAGAACCCAAAATACAATATCATAATAGAATTTTCTCTGGGTAAAAAATTATCCCTTCAATTCTTAAATTTTTTTTATTACCGGCTAATAATTTCCTCCCACTATAATCCCTTTTTGGTTCAAAAATAATTCCTCTAACTCTAATTTTCCCAAATTAAGGGAGAAACTAGGCCTTTAAATATCCAAAAAAACTTTCATTTTCCTGAATTTATTAATAAAACTCTCAAAACTCCTTAATTAATCACAAAATCACTTATTAAATTACCACTAGTTCTTAATTAAATTTTTCAGTTCTGTCACATTAGCTTCTGTGGTCAAACTTAATGGTCAATGTAGGTCAAGTTGATGGCGTTACCAAATTTGCACCTAGTTTTATTTTTCATAACCAAAATGTGTTCGTAAAATTCATTTTTCTGCTTAGTGCACCTGGTGTAATTGTTCGTTGCTAAAATTGCACATTTACCCTTAAAAATGGAGATTGAGAGTAGGTATTTTTTGGTATTTTTCATAAAATAAATGTAAAGACTTATTTTTGGTATTTTTATGATAAAAATGGATAAGTGATGGAATGTAAATGATGTGATGCTCTCTTGGTTAGGGATGACACCTAACAAACTATTGATTCACACTCTTAAGGAATTAGGGAGATAATTGTGCTAAGTTCACACAAATGGATACAATTAACCTTAGTTAAAGGGATAGGTCAATTAAGATACCACTCAACCTCAATAGACATATTAGATTAACTATAATCCAACATAAACTAGAAATAGGTTTCAATAGATAAAATAACTTGGGTCCCGTCCAAATCACTCAATATCCTTCGGATCCAATAACTAATTGTTAGACTATAATCAAGCCATCCAACTTATGAAACTCATCCTCATTATACTCATGCGCATAGATTAGATTAATGGTCTAGTTCCTTTAGGAAAGTTTGATTAATAAAATCACCTAGCACTATAGAAACTCAACATCAACAAACTCAAACCCACAAATCAGTCACAAGCAACACAATTATATGAAGGATAATGTATCAAATTACCCAACAAACATGCTAGACAATAAAATCAACAAAGACTAAGCATAAGTTGGTAATTTAGGAAGATAAATGGAACTAAAATAACACCAAATCAATATATACAAATAGTATTCAATAATTACATGGCCTAGAATCTCAAAAACATATGAAGTCCGAACATAAGAAGAATAAATATTCAAAGACACATATGGAAATTCATGACTACATAATTGGAACTAAGCAAAGCTCCTTTAAAGTAGATTCAATGCTTACTTCAAGTCATCCCGTGATCTAAGAGAGCATTGGGCCCATTTATTTTCTCAAAGAAAAGGAGGAGTCGCCCAAGAGCAGCTGCAACTCGAGCTCCATGAAGAACCGATGAAGAATTATGGAATGGAAGAGAGAATTGTGGAAGAGGGATGAAAATTCGGCCTCCTCATTATGTGGTATAAGAAACAACTTATAAACTATCCAAATTGGCCTAGGATTACTTGGGAATGTCGAAAATATCAATTATGAGAGGTTTAGGCCAGACCAAATCACACAAAATTGCACAATCAATCAAAATAGTAAGTTTTCAAAAACTTGTTCAAATCACGTCCTCGCCATGGGGTGCTACAGCTAAGAAGGGCATTTTTGAACTTTTCTAAAATCTTGGGAGGCTCTTTTCTATAATTTTCTCCAAATTTGACTGATGCACTCTTTGGGCTTATTTTTTACATTTTCAATCTCTTTCTTCAATTCTCCCAATTGACCTACAATGAAGTCAAGCACAATTGTTATATCCCAAGTCCATATTAAGAAATGCAGAGTTTTAGCCTTAAAATGCTCAATTTAATATCAAAATGCAATTAAATCAATGCCTTGGGACTTTAAGTACACAAGTGCCTAAACTATCATGTATTGCCATATGTCAAGTGTTAATTCTCCATAATTAGTGGATAAAATTATGTAATAATCAAGTACAATCAACTCCGCTTCTAGAACCTGTAAAAGTGAGATAAATGGAGTAGCCCCAACGTAACTACTAACTACTCATCTACGTGTGGTGTGTGCTAGTAAGGTGTCCAGTGGAATAATACATACTGATATATACATATTAGTTCAGAAACATACTCAGGTATACACATAAGATGTATACAATAGTTCCATAAATACGCTTCACAATTCCTCGAGGCATAAAATAATATATTCAAATCATTTCCAAGAATAATATATATTTCAATAATAATAACAATCACTTCCAGCGATTCGTGTAGCAATCGCTGGGGAACCAGCTGGAACTTTCTACAAGCCCTTGTAATCCACAGTATAGATCGAGAGGGACTCTTTACCCTCCCTAAAACCGTGATACGGATCAGAAGGGATTCTCTACCCTTCTTGAAACTGTGAGGGATATTATTCCCTAAAGTAACCAATCAGTCCTTGTGGAACAACAAGGTACCTCATCAAGTAATGACAATATTCAGATTCACTGGTGTCACACATAATCAATCAGCTAAATATGCAATATATCAATTCATAAGGCACTTAATCAGTTCAATATTTTCACCATATGCACCATGCTACAGTTCAAAGCCAGTATATATATATTCGGTTCTAAATATGCACACTTACAACTTATGCCATTTTCAAAATAATATTCCACTAGACGATTATATTGTGAAAATAATAGTTCAAAACTTCATTTAAATATATCATCAACCATCAGATAATAATTATATCTCAAACTGCGGTTTAAAACCTTATTTCCATATAATATTGTGATTATCATATAATAATATTTCAAACCATTTACTAACACTACACACATATACAAGTAGAAAGCGGTTACCTGATAGCTGGCTGACTTAGAGGCCTTTTGCGGTCTTTACCGTAAGTGTGCGAGTCATCAAACTGTAGTGTAGTGAAAATAGTGTCGTTCTGCAATGATTATGCTTTGAGTCCGTTAATCAGTACTAATTGTTTACTTAATTGTAAAAGAGTATGAAAATTTGTTGGAAATCAAGTTCGAGATAAAATTCAAATTGCGAATGGAATTAGAAGGACAAAATGATGTTTGCAAAAATTCTTAACCAATGGAATAAAAGCCTAGGATCACTTATCCCCATTCTTACTTCATGAACAAGTTTTCTCCCCTTCTCTTTAACAACTAAATGAATGTATGTGTGTATCCAAGATTTTATTTTATTTGAAAAAGCTTTCTCAAGACAAATTCAAATTTATACCAGCATTAATCATACAATCTCTTGTCACAATCAATGCAAGTTACAATTCTCAACCAATATCAATTAAACAATGTTAGGTTAGTAACTATATATCTAAGTTACCAACTAACCATCCATTTAAAACCATAAACTTCAAGTCTAACATGATTTCATCTAAGTTCTAAAATAAAACACACTTTCTCAAGCCATATTCCATTTAACAAGTCAAGTGGTGATCAAGCACTTGTATAAACAGAGAGCAAGATGAAAATCAACACATATATTTCATTCATTGCATAAAAAGAAAGGGAAATATAATGTTCAATCCATAAGAATGGTTCAAAGCAACCCTAGAAAAGGATTTTAGCTACACATAAATGAATCTAAAACAACAACTAACTGCAGAGAATAGTTCATTACAGTAGAAAATAAAAGAAGAAGGAAGAAGAAGGATTGTAACCAAGAAGAGTGAAACTCAAATCTCTTCAAAACTCCTTCAATTCAAAGATTCAAGCCTCCAATGTCTCCCCAGCCTCAAGAGCAGCTCTAGAACCAAGATAACTGCCTCCCAGGGGATCTGAATGTATTTTTGCACGAAAACCTAGGCTAAACCCCTCAGAACTCGGCCCAAATTATGCAAAACGCAGAGTTTCGGATCATCGCAATGGGACTTGCTGTGGAAGGCCACGGCGAGGACCAGAAAGTCACAACTTTTTATGCCTCGCCGTGGAAGGCCACGGTAAGGACCAGAAACATCTTCTTCGAAATATCTCGCTGTGGCTCTCTCTGTAGGAGGCCACGACGAGGACCAGAGAGTATGAATTAGTGTGAATTCTTCCTTGTTTGTCTCCCAATCATTTTGCTCCTCTTTTGTTGCTTCGGGTCTTTCTTTGCTCTCGGTACTTGTCCACTTCTTCCTACACAAGAAGGAGAAGGTTGATGAATTCTAAAAAAATTCACTCATAAAAAATCATCATTAAGCTCAAAATTTCACATTAATGTAAATGTTTTCTTATTTATCTTTTTCTATGAGTTTTGTATCCTTTTTTCAAAGCTATAGTCTCAAAAACCTATACAAGTGTAGGAAAAGTATGATTGAATATGTGAAATTGTGGAGCTTATCACTGGCACCAATCTCACAATAGTACAGCTCCCCCCGTGCTAACTCAGTGCAATTCAAGCACTACACAAACATACATATAACCATAATTAACTATCTACCAAAATAATTTCACACATTAGAAATTAAATCCCTAACTACCCTTTCTTGTCTTCTCTTATTTTAAATCATACTCTCAACCTTTCTTCCTCCTCCTTATATCCATGATTCACCTCTAATCCAACTTACACAATTTCAAGCTTGAACATTAAATTCCCCCACTATAACCATCCATTTCTAACCTCAACATCCAATAATCCCCCATGATTCATCACTAATCTCAATTACTGAATTCAAGCCTAAGTACAATTTTTCAAACATCAACCAATCATTTCTTAACCTCAAAATCATTCATCAATTCACAATTAATTTCCCTCAACCTTCATAGTTCAATTAAATCAAGTTCAAGCCTAAGAAATATCCCCTTTCCCCAAATCAAAATCTACACCCAATCTAACCAAATTAACCCCATCAATGTTATTGTTAGGCATACCCTAACCCCTTAAATCATTAATCAACCTCCAACACTCAGAATCACAAAATTACAAAAAACAGATCCAACTTACTCAAATCTTTAACCACCAACATTTTTCTTAGGCGCAATTTAAGTCAAACCAATCAATGCAATCTCATCATATGACCTTAATAAACATATAAGAATCACCAATTTATCCACAACCACCTTAGATCACAAAATCTCCAATTTCCTAAAACTTCTAAAAATTCAAAATTTCCAAATAATTAGAAAAAACTTAAACAAGCAAAAACCTCTTCAGATAACCTAAAATTCAAGGCTTAAGTTTTAGTTTAATAAGCTTAAAACTTTTAAAAACCCTAACTTAGGCAAGACCCAATTTTTCAAACATAGCCAATCGAAAAAAACTAAGGACATAGGAATGTAGAGGAGACTTACGGGAGTCCAAAAATGTACTTAGTTTGCCAGAAACCTCGCCTCTCCGACGCTTGCGAGCTCCGAAAGATCCGGCCACAAGCTTTTTCAATCTCCTTCCATAAGCACATATTGGACCAAAATTGGGTAGAGGAATGAAGTATCAGATGAGAGAAGATGAATGGAAGTGGTGGACGGTGGTTTCCAGCGAGTTTCGCTAGAAAACTCTCCCCCACAAGAAAACTTGACGACGCCGCAATGAAAGAAGAAGGTAGCGGCTTCTTGGGCGAGGGAGAAGGAAAGAGGAAGGAGGCGGCAGACGGCGGCGCCAGAGAGCCACAACCGAGAGAGAGATGGGAGAGCGAGGGTAACGAGAAGGAGAGGGAGTGAGTGTCGTGAATTAGCGGAGAAGGAGAAAATGGGAGGGGGAAAAAAGAAAAGAAAATGAAGTGGGGTAGGAAAATTAGACAAGTCGACCCCAAAAATACTCAAATAAAATATTTTCTTTTAGTCTAAAATTTCCTTTTTGTCTCCAAAAAATCATCACAACAATCTCTTGCTAGTTTGGTTTTGCTTTTACATAAATATATATATATGATGTGTTTGGATTGACTTAAAATGTGGAATTAAATCCTTATTTTATTAAAAAGCACTTAAAATATGTTTTATATTTTTTATAGTTGGAGAAATCACTAAAAACATCGAAGCGTAATAAGAGGAAAATAAAATGGGAGAATCACTCTAAGTAAAACAGAAGAAATATGGTGTCTACCAGATTCCACAAGAAATATGGTGATTATATTCCTTGCTTAGAAACGTTGTAATGATTATAAAATGAAACAAACAAAAGGGAGATGATAGATCAGAATAATACTCGCTCTAGTCCTAATTAATTTATCTTATTTATAAATTATCATATAATATAATTATATGTAAGATATGTTAAAATTATATGGTCTATTTAATTCATTAATTTTCTATAAAAAAAGTCAAAAAATAATTTTATATTTTGGATCGGAAGAGTGAGTAAATACATAAATAATAAATATAAATAATAAATAAACAGATATAAAAGAAGAATGAGTGTGAACAAGAATAGAAAAAGGAAGGGGGATGGGAGGGGTACAGTGGGTACGGAATAGGATGGAGACAAGATAGGCCTTTAATAAGGATAGGAAAGAGAGGGGTAGTTTGGTCATTTCAGAAAGAATAATTGCATAATGCCCCTCCTCTTCCGGACAATCCCATGTGAACCCCCCCATCCCTCCTGTCTCCTTCATTATCATCCTTCTTTTATTAAAACAAAACCACATTTACACTCCCTGTGCACAGGTTTTTTAGTATTTGGAAGGTGAAAAAGTGAAATAACAACAAAAATGTGATTTTCTCTAAGAAATTGTTTTAGTGTAGTAAAAATATAGTAATACTTCTTCATCATCTTTATATATAATTATGGTAAAAAAAAAACACTCTTAAAATTTCTGTATATCTCAATTTGCATCCATACCTTCTCAACATGTACTATAAATAACCCACGAGTGAACTCAACTTTTAGATTTATTCATGATATTTTGTACTACTAGCAATTAACCAATTCGATTCGTGTGATTCGTGAGAATGTATATCCATAATAGGATTTTTAGTGCCCTCCAAATAATTATTACGGCTCCATACTTTAAGAATAGAGTGAATTCGACTTTTGGAAAACAATGACATTAGATATTTATCAATTTTCTGTGCAACTAATCCATTCCAAGAACTGTCGGTTTTGTTAATAGATATTTATTACTACCTCCGATCCTAATTATAAGAGTCAGTTGACTTTTTTTGGGGAGATTAAGGAAACAAGTTAGACCCATAAATCTTAATATATGTGAAATGTAATTAGATTATATGATAGTTTATAAATAGAATAATTTAGTTTCGAGGAAAAAAGATAATTATAAAGAATTTATAGTGGTGCATTTTACATCTTTAATTTTTCCAAAAAAGTCAACTGACTCTTATAATTAGGACCGGAGGGAGTATTTTATTAGTTATAATATTTTATGAATATATATTGATCATAAATCTGCTTGGTGCACATAAACACTGTTTGTTAAACAGCAAAAGAAAATTTGCCGCTGTTATCTATGGCCACACCAAAGTACAATCGTATCGTATAGCTTCTGATTTCGGACTTCTTGGAGAAGGTACAAAAAAAAATCAATAAAAAAAAAAGAGGGAGAGAAAAGAAGTAGTAGAAGAAGCAGGAGCGTGATGAAAATGGAATGAGCTCTTTTCCTATCTGTTCACAGGAAAATAGTAACGCCGATAGATAACCCCATGTTGTGTATTTCTCATAGTTTGTTTATTTACAAAGTTCCTCATCGCCGAAAGCATCTCTGATTTTGTGGTATCTTCTCCGGCGACCAAAGTTGTTATCTTTACTGTCATAGTCTGCATTGCCCGCTGGTTTTTCTCCTTTTGTCCCTACACTTCACCTTCACTCAGATATGGGAAATACCTGTATTTTCTGGGGACTGATTCAGATAAGCAAGAACTTGAGGTGTGCTCTCACTTGCATTCACTGTTCTACCTCACACGGCGTCCCAAGGGTAAATCCATATGCCATAGACGATTTTCCCTGTTTCTATGGACTTTATTTGCTTGTGCAAAATCATGGATGTAAGGGGTCACTTCGAATTGGGAGGGTAGGCTTTGTGAGCTTGTGCTGATTTTACTTTCTCTGCTACGACTGTATTGGTTTTTGCATCCCCTTTGAGATTTGACACTGTTTTGAAGTTATCTTTAAGTTATCCTCGAGGAATGGCCATGATTGGGGGGGAGGGACTGTTTCTTGTGCTGAATCTAGCGATAATTTCAGTGATTTTAGCTTCTGGGAAAGCTCAATCAAAGTCAATTTTTATTAATTGTGGTTCTAATTCTTCTGTAATTGCTGATGGTAGAACATGGATTGGGGATATGGCCTCTAATAATAATAATATCACCCTTAGCTCTCCTGGTATTGCTGCTTCTGTCTCTATGTTAAGTGGCAATTCGTCCTTTGATCCTCTCTACAAAACCGCCAGGATTTTCACGGGTGCTTCCAATTACACAATTAAAGGCGTTCCAGGAAATCATGTTGTTAGGCTCCATTTCTGCCCCTTTGTGTTTGAGGACTACAATGTAAATGAGTCCTCATTTGATGTTGTGGCCAATGGTCTGAAACTATTGACGGAGTTCAATATTCCTGGAGAGATATCACACAGAAATACATACTTGCAGAATTCAGGCGGCAATTCGACTTCATATTTCTTGATCAAAGAATATATTCTTGCTGTCAATTCAGGTGTGCTTGTAATTGAACTCATCCCAACAAAAAGCTCATTTGGCCTTATCAATGCCATTGAGATTGTCCAAGTTCCAGATGAGCTTTTTGCAGGCTCTGTCAATAAAGTTGGTGGAAGTGATGCAAGTCTGAATTTGACTGGACGTGGGATGGAGACCATGTACAGGTTGAATGTCGGCGGTCCCAAAATCACTTCCAAAGAGGATAAAGATATTTGGAGAACTTGGGATGTGGATTCTGGCTACATGATCATAGAAAGTGCTGGGTCAGGAATAAATAACAAGTCTAATATAACATATGCTTCGATGAATGATTCTTCAGTGGCCCCTCTCGTTGTGTATGAGACTGCAAGGGCAATGTTTGACACTCAAGTCTCAGAGAAAAGGTTTAACATGTCATGGAAGTTTGAGGTGGACCCTGATTTTGAGTATATTATCCGATTACATTTCTGTGAGCTGGAATATGACAAGGCAAATGAGAGAATTTTCAGGATCTATATAAACAACAAGACAGCAGCAGATAATGTTGATATTTATGTACGAGCAGGAGGGATGAATAAAGCGTATCACCAGGATTATGTAGATGGTGTGTCCTCAAGAATCAACACACTATGGGTTCAGTTAGGTCCTGATTCAGCTGCTGGTGCTGCTGGAACTGACGCTCTTTTAAATGGGCTAGAAATTTTCAAGATTAGTCGAAATGGGAATTTGGCCTATGTAGAGAGATATGATTCAGGGGGCAATTCAGCTAGCAAATCAAGAAAACGGATTCTCTGGATGGGAATTGGAGCAGGTCTAACTTCTGTTGCCGTAATTATATTAATAGCTGCTCTGTTTTTCTGGTTTAGGAAAAGAAGCAGGAAAGCAACAAGTGATACCAAAAGCAATGCTCCTGGTTGGCGGCCATTGTTTCTTCATGGTGCTACTGCAAACAGCACTGTTAGTGCCAAGGGATCAGCAGGACTTCAGAATCCATATGGATCAGTGGCACCAACCCGACTTGGAAAACGGTTTACGCTAGCGGAAATCCGTGCTGCAACAAGAAATTTTGATGAGAGCTTGATAATTGGAGTAGGAGGCTTTGGTAAGGTGTACAAGGGAGAGATTGACGATGGGGTTCTTGCTGCTATTAAGCGAGCCAATCCACAGTCTGAGCAGGGTTTGGCTGAATTTGAGACAGAGATCGAGATGCTTTCCAAACTGAGGCATAAGCATCTGGTGTCCCTAATTGGATTCTGTGAAGAGCAAAATGAAATGATCTTGGTTTATGAATACATGGCAAATGGTACCCTCAGGAGTCATCTATTTGGGAGCGATCTCTCACCGTTAACTTGGAAGCAGCGCCTAGAAGTGTGCATAGGTGCCGCAAGAGGGCTCCATTATTTGCATACCGGTGCAGAGCGTGGAATAATCCACAGGGATGTCAAGACAACCAATATATTGTTAGATGAGAACTTTGTGGCTAAAATGTCTGACTTTGGTTTGTCAAAAGATGGTCCTGCTTTGGACCATACTCATGTCAGTACAGCTGTGAAAGGAAGTTTTGGTTACCTAGACCCTGAGTACTTCAGACGACAGCAGCTAACTGAGAAATCAGACGTGTACTCTTTTGGTGTCGTGTTGTTTGAAGTTATCTGTGCCAGAGCTGTGATAAATCCTACATTACCTAAAGATCAAATCAATCTTGCAGAATGGGCAATGAGGTGGCAGAGGCAGAGGTCACTTGAAACTATCATCGATCCGCACCTTGCAGGAGGCTATCATCCTGAGTCCTTGTCTAAGTATGGAGAGATAGCAGAAAAATGTCTTGCTGATGAGGGGAAAAATAGGCCCACAATGGGGGAGGTGTTGTGGCACTTGGAGTATGTTCTTCAGCTTCATGAAGCTTGGTTGAACACTAGCAGCAGAGACGCTTCATTTTCTAGCAGTCAAGCTTTAAGAGGAGTGAAAGAGGAAGAACCAGAAGACATACATACAGGAGCCATTGAACAGAGTAGTTGAAGGGAATAGCTCTGGGATGCTGCAAATCCAGTTCTTTCTACGAGTAACATTTAGTTTGTTGATTCTTTCAATTTGTTTTATTGAATTTAAGTTGTTTATTATTATTTGATTGATATATACTTACTTCACATGGCAGTGAAAATGGATAAATCACGAACCTCTTGTGTCGAAAATCCTAACCCTGTGATGCTCTTCTGTTGCAGAGTTGAATGTATCTGAATCATATTTAGTTAAATCTCTTCCCAAAGCGCATCAAAACCCCTGTTACATCACTTAGTTATATATGTGGCATGTATTGTAAGGCCCGAAATTTTCTCATAAATCATTATATATGTGTAGGTGTTAATGAGTAAATTGAAAAAATTGAGTGTTGTAGAAGTGATTTGCTCCCAAGAATGCGCTATGATAGCTGTGGCAACTAACAGGTCCTGAAAGGCAAACCATGACTCGTGCAACTTCGAAATATCATAATTGAAAGGCCTGAAGGATTATATATTGATGGTTGTTTAAGTTCTTTTCATTTTAAAATTGTAATTTTTAAGGTTTTAATTTTGGTATTTTTTATTTTGTTTTTCTGAATGTGCCTAATTTCGTGTTCGGATAAGGGGCAATATAGTATATTTGAGATTTTATGTGAAGTTTGTACATCATTACATTACGTTCAGCGTTTGGTAATTGCCAATTAGAAGTCGGAAGCAAGTCGTTAAGATGGATTGCCGTTATCTACACCTTCATCCAGGATTGTGCTTCAGCGGCGGTTGTTTCCATTATCCAATGTTAAGAAGGAGATCGGAGGTGAGTGGCCTCTCGTTTTTCAGCGACGGCGAGGGCGTCTAAGCATCTTAAATGTTCAGTCCTTCAATTTGCAGCCTTGTCCAGAGATGAATGAAGAAGGGGAACTGGCACAGTTTTCGAGATGGATATATAGGCTGAAGGAGTAAACGCATGCCATATATTCATTTGAGAACTGGACATATAAGTCTTCTTTTTTTTAATATCCCTCCAGTGTCCACTTCCTTTTTTGGAGCAAAACCATCCTATCTTTAAAACAAGGTATTTTAAAATGGAAAAAAGTTGAACTACAAAATACAAATTACAAGTTGTATGAAGGTTGGTAATGGTATGGACATGGAGTATTACTTTTTTAAAAAACCTGTCATAGGCTAAATTAAGGTATGGTGATTAAGGGGAGCTTTGCTACAAGCCCATGCTAAGCAATTCTCTCTCTTTTGTTTCTTTTACACTCAAGATTTGGAAGGGTGTAACTTATGTTAATTTGTTTTGCCACTGATTGTACAAAAAAGATGCAAGTAATAAATATAACAATAGAACCATAGAATTAAAGTATCAGTTTAACAAATTAATTTAAGAAAATTCTACTTTTCAAATGAAATTATAATTTTTTTCATTCAAAGACAAATTCTCATTAAATAACATAAAGCGGTTACAAACTAAAGGTCCTAAATAACAATATGATTACAACTGGACCATTGGAAAGAAAAGACAGAGAAATTAAAATTAGTCAAATCCATTTCTTTGATAAAACACACTTCAGCAAAAATTGATAATAACTTCCTGATGTCCATTTGAATCATATCACCATCTGAGTTTTGATGTTGAGCAAGAGAGTATATGAGACCACAATTCGAAACAATGGACAAAGCTTCATAGCTTGTAGCTAGATTACTTGAGAGGAGCCACAACAAGAAAGCCCGCATACATCTCAGGGTAAAGCTTGATGGAAAAGATTTATCTTTTTGCCATATAAAAGTATGCATCAGTTGGGAGCCCATAAAAATTTGTGACTTGCAATAAAAAGTTATATTCTTTTTGCATTTAAACAGACAAATCATCCAGGTAGCAGAAGTTGTATGACTCAAAGGATCTGATTTAATCAAGGGCATTTTTCCTGATGATGTTGCATCATAATCGACAACAGAATCAAAGTAGATGGCGTGCAGAATTTGTTTGATCAATCTTAGAGGAGAAATATCACCACCTTGATGTAAACACTTATTCCTAAACACCCAAACATGATTCAATAGAAGAAAAATCTATTTAGTAAGATGAGAGTGATTGTCATTGCTTTCTAACAGGCAGAAAGTGAGGAGCCATGATTGAAAAGAGCTCAAGTTCTCCCAATTTGGTCTTATACCAAGTAGGCCAAACTAGATAGCCCTGACAAAAGGGCAAAGAAAGAACAAATGTTCCACCGTTTCTAAACATTGACAGCAAAAAACATAGTAAATATGAATTGGAAGATGATGATTCTACAGAATATCTCCTATAGGAATACAACATGAAAGCAATTTCCGGATAAACAAAAGATTTTTAAAAGGTAGTGATATAGACAAAAGAAATTTCCAAAACAATTCATCCGGGGAATGAGCCATAAACGGGGTAAGGCATAGAAAGCCTTCCTTTGCAGTGTAGGTACCTAATGGGCTGCATTTTCAGATCAGTTTGTCCGACTGATTGGTGTGAGATAAAGATGTGGATAGAATTCTATTAGCAATGCCAGGAGAGTAGAGAATTTGAATCAATGGAACATTCCATTTGTATGGCCACCAAGAACAAGAGGCATGCAGAATGAGAGGTCTTTAACTTTGCCAAATTGTGACAAAGCTGTTGAACTCGATTGCATAGGCCACCACAAGGAGTGATTGAGTGTATTTCATTTCCATTCCCCACTTTCCATTCAATATTGTTGAGAATGAGATCTGCACATGATAGCAACCCTTTCCAAATCCAAGATGAATTATAAGGTTCCTTAACAAGTTCTTTCTTGGAGAAATCTACAAATGAAATTATTTATGTTCGAATCAAATCGGTTTTTGTGGAATATTTACGTTTTTTTTCAAAGCTCCACTTTTTATTTTGCTGACCATGAATTTATTGGTAATTGCACCACTTGCCAACGTTTCAAGTATGAAACTGTGGCCACAACTGGCCTTTTACAGCAACTGGTCAGAGCTCTCCATGAACTTTATTAGTAGATTGCCTAAATCCTACTCTAAAACTATTATCCTGATTGTTGTGCATCGCTTTAGCAAAGCTACCCATTTTATGCCTTTGAAACATCCTTTTACATCCATCAATGTTGCTCAGCATTTTATGGACAATATTATAAAACTGCATGGGTTTCCTAGTCCATTGTTCTAGACGGGGATCCAATCTTTTGTGGGAAATTTCAGAGAGAATTATTTCGGCTATATGGAGTTAAGTTGTAGTATTTTTCTGCTTATCACTCTCAATCTGATGGTCAAACAAAGGTGTTGAATCATTGCTTGGAGTGCTATCTTCGTTGCATGACTGGGACTTTCCTAATCAATGGGTTAAATGGCTTGCTTTGGTATAACACCAACTATCATCCAGACCTTGGTATGATCCATTTTCAAGCTGTTTATGTAATTCCTCCTTCATCTCGTTTGCCTTGTTTACCTGGTGATTATAATAATGAAATCGTTGATCTCCTTTGTCTTTCTCGTGAGCTAACACTCTAGCTACTTAAAACTCACATTTTGAAGGCTTAAAACCATATAATTTAGTAGGCTATGGATCAAATTATTAACAGTATTAGGCGTTTACATGTTGATATTATAAGCTGCAGCCATTGTAATCCTTCTTCACCAGCCATCCCCTTTCTATACACCCTCTTTGGTAGATTAATACTTATACTCAACTTCTATTCACAGTGGGTTTAAGAAAATGCCGCATCTCTTTTTCAGGTGTTCGAGAAAAATGCCGCTCAAAGCCAACATATCGAAGGAAGTGTCAGTTGAACGTCCCATCTTTAGTCGATTTCAAAGCTCATATATACAACAGCAATAGAATGTAACAAATTGTATTATAATATAATGATTGCCCCACAATTTTTCCCTCATTTTGTTTCTGATATGGTATCAAAGCCAGCTCCTCCAATAACAAAAAAGAAGAACTACATCTGATATTGTTTTGGTACTGATAAAATGCAAAATGTAAGGACAATTTTTTTCTCAGAAAAATGGAAGGACTTGAAATAAAATTGGATTACACATTATCTTCAATCAACTACATGAACCCACTCAAAATTCATGATCACTCCATAATATTACACATATTTATAGCCTAAATACAAAAGCTATAAACAACTCACTTAACAAAAGACAATCTATAAGATAATAACTGATAACTAAAAATATTTATAAAGCATTTAAGTCAGTCCTTCTTACCACTCTTTTTTCTACCCTACATCATGTCTTTTCTTCTTCTTTTATGTGCTCATGTTCTTATTTTTGCTGCTCTTTTGCTTCTTCATGTGATTATTTATTTTTTACTTCTGGCTTTATTCACATAATCTTCATATTCAAATTAAGTAGTAGCCATGTCGATAGATTCTTCTAACAAAGACATATCCCTCATAATTAAAAAATTTAACATAAAATCATGCACCAATAATTAAAGGATACGGTGGATAATGATGTTCATGATTATCTAAACAATATTAAATTGGTAGAGCTGGTCTTAGCTGAAGGAAAAAAAAACCATAAAAAGTGGGGAGGTTTTCCTCCTTTTTCACAAAACTAGAATCTGTTGAAGCAAATCCCTTGTAAAGTTTTGATGATCGAATTTGGATTTGATTCAATTGAAACCCTCCCCAAATCAGTCGCTGGCTCTTCAATGTCGATATCCAGAGCTCCTTTCTCTTTTTGTCATGAGGCATTTTACTAGATTTTAAAATCCTTGTGTCACATATATATGGCATATGCCTTTTATCTATATGCACAACTTTACCATATCAATCAGTTAAACTAATATCTAAATAAAAGATAATAGTGGTAAACCGAGATAATACGAGATACCATAAGATAACGGAGATATACAGAGATAATGGGGAAGCTGTGTTACACGCCCATGCTAGATAGCTCTCCCTCTTTTGTTTTTTTGGGGCTGAATATTTTTGCTGATAAACACTGCCCGATAATTCGATGCCTATTGACAACCGATTAATTCGGATTTGAAGGGCAATATCGCTGCCCATATAGGCAGAGTTGTCCCTTCTCTCAATAAAAGTATTTATCAGGATTCGAACACATGTCGGGGTGAATTTATTTACTAGTTCGGCCAACTGTTCGTTGGGTTTTGGACTATAGATTTGATACATTCTAACAAATGTTAAGTTGTTTTGCAATTGATCATAAAAATATATGCTTCTTGAAACTAATAAAGTGAGAAAATAATGACAGAACCATAGTTTAACAAATTAATTTAAGAAAATTCTATTGCTTATATTTATATCGCTTTTTATTTTTTGTATTTGTTTGCCTCCTTTGGAGATTTTACATTCGCCCCAACGCTTTATTTTCTATGGTTTTTCCTGGGATATTTCCTAATGTAAAACCTTTTTAGCCTGTCTGATTGTATGAATCAAATTAACAGTATCGCCATAGCCTCTTACAAAACCCTACGCAGGTTCGCTCTCTCCCATCTCCTTCGCAGAACATACCTGTAACCATTTCTCTTTCTGAGTGTCTGAGAAAAATGCCGCCCAAAGCTGCCAAATCGAAGGAAGCCCCGGCTGAACGTCCCATCTTTGGTCGATTCTCATCGCACCTCAAGATTGGCATTGTATGTATCTTTTTAATCTTTCAAGTTCTGTTCTTTACTCTACGAAATATAAATATAAATTCAGATGGGTTATTAAATTAGGTTCATGAATCTTCTCTATAGTTTTAGCTTTGTTTGATCAGTCAACATAGCCATGTACTTTTCAATTCATTTCATTCATATATTTTTCTTAACTTAATCATAACTTAAAATCAGAAAAAGGCTTGTGCTTGATTAATTTAAGTTTAATGACCTATGCTTTCGACAACCAACCTGGTTTCCTCGTGAAGCTTCATGAATTTTTATGATGTGATCTGGCTCTGTTCAGGGAAGTTACACCTTGATGTAAGGGGAGCTGTTCCCTCATTCTTCCGCTACAATCATGTCTATAAGCTTAAATTGTTTATCAGAAAAAATCATTCATTTCGTCTATTTATTTTTGGTATTCAGGTGGGCTTGCCTAACGTTGGTAAATCTACTCTGTTTAATACACTCACAAAACTGGCCATACCTGCTGAGAACTTTCCCTTCTGCACCATTGAGCCTAATGAGGCACGGGTCCATGTCCCCGACGAGCGTTTTGAGTGGCTTTGCCAATTGTACAAGCCAAAAAGTGAGGTATGTGCCTTACTCAAACCCATCACAGTCTGTGCTCCAGTAGAATTACTTGGAATATTGTAATGTATAGTTGAAACTTTACATGAATCTTTCTTGAACCAATGACAAGATTTTCTTAATTTAGAAATTTTAATGTTACTCTACGGTCGACATCTCTATGCTTATCATATGGTGGCTGCTTTCAGTTAGCTGTACGTTTTTTTACTGAAAGGCAAAGGCCACAAAGTTAGCATTATTAAAGGCAAATGCATTGGATTTTAAGATTTTCAAATTATGGTAGGCTAGGTTTCACTTCTAAGTTTCTATAATGACAAGAGATAATATTGTGCACAGCATGAATGCACATTGAGTTATCATCCACTGACTGAAACAGACCTTCTCTTGATGTGAATTGATTAAGCCATGGGATACGCCTGTCTCAAACATGATGTGATTCCACAACATTACAACTTTGATTTGATATGGCGTTGGTAAATTATGTTAACAGTTTAATAATGCTGACAAACGTTGCAACCGAAAGACAATAATAAGTGGACAGAATCAGAAATTACCATGGCTTGGTTGATCTTTTCCAGTGATGCTAACCGTTGACTTAGGGCAGCACAGAGTATAGCCTATGTTTGAAATCTACTCTCGCTGAATGTATATTTATATTGGAACTTTTAGTGGTAGAAGAAAATTATATCTGACTGATAATTGAACGATGATGGCTATTTTATATGAAATACAGGAGTTTAAAGACCTTAAGACCTTTTTTCCCTCTGCATGTTAAACTTCCAGGTAAAGTTATCGGAGGATGGAAAGAGAGATAAATAGTGTGACGTAGGACTGATTAGCCTCGTCTTATAGGCCTCAAAGAAACTAGAATTAAACTCCTATAGTGCAGTGAGTTAACCCTAGGTCATTTCCTCATTACCTTGGCTACATGTAAGATTAAATTGCAAAGTTAGCACAAATTAAAACCAAATTTCAGATTCAAAGCTATCTAATCCTATCTAATTCTTTTTGTGATTTTCTTTTAGTGAATGGAATTATGAAAAATAGAAAAAGCAAGAGTGAATGCTGAAGAAAGAAATGTCAATTATGATGAAGAATTCCTCCTTATTGTATCCACTAGATCTTCATTGCCTCTCAAATTGGCTTAGAGTTCTCTAGGTTTGCAAAATTGGTGCCTCTTCACTAAGAACATGAATTTACTAACTAAACAACTCAAATTCATCATGAAGCAACACAAGAATTGATTCAAATTGCAAGAATCAAGCAAATAGTCTCCAACTAGGATCCTATGACTCATTCATCCTAATTTCAGTACCTAAACAACTAGATAGGTTTTTGAAATCAAAGATTACAAAGTATTAAGCATTGACATAAGCAACTATCAATCTGAAATCAATCCACAAGTCATCTTCTAAATCTGGAAATTCAGAACAATACTCATGTTCTTAACAATCTCTACATGAAATCCACTAGATATACACATAGAAACTAAGAATCAAATAGAAGATGATTGAGAACTCCCTTTTAAAGCACAAAGAGGCTTGAATCTAGCTTTAACACAAGGTTGAATCACAAGATAAAATCAGCCACTCATCTCTCGATACAGTTCTCTGCTCAAATCAGATTTGAGGAAATTCATGGCTGAAGCTTCGGTGATGAAGAATGATGGTGATAGTTCAGAAATAGTGATGAAGGAACAGTGTAGAATAGACGAGTCGTGAAGATGGCGGAGAATGGTGAGATAAAATGAGAGAGAAGAAAATGGAATGAGAATGGAAGTGAAGGAATAAATCCTCAGTATGTATCTGAACCGAATTTAAATCAACAATCAGTCCAATTCTTCCCTTCAATTACTCCCAACTACTTCACTTGCCTCGTTGGCACAATTGTAACAGAATCTAGCTTGTTTCCCACTGGTTCTCCTTTCAGTTCATCCACTCTTCCTCTGGTGAACCTTCCCAATCGATCTGCCACGCTGGCACCCAAAACTTCCTTCTGGTTCAGCGTCAAACTCTCCGTAATTCCCTTCATTTTCTTTAGCGAAGCCCCCTCTTCTCTCTTCTTGTTCTTCATTATCTTCTCCCATTGAGATTCTCTTCGTCACCTCTGCCCATTCTTTCTTTCAAACCTTCAGTCTCGAGCTCATGTTTCTGACCTAGAGCTCCCTCTCCCAATTTTGATGAAATCACAAAATTGCCCTTGGTCATAAAATAAAATCACAATAATAACAGTGGGGCAAATCTGGAAATCTACTCTTGAAATACTAAAAAAATCATATTTACTCCCACATTCTACCACTCATGTGCACAACAAAATTAATTAAACAATAATGAAGTTTTTCACCTAATTAATCCACTAATTTTCAGCCCAAAATGCACACTTAAACACTATGAAATTATGAATTATCAAGGACATAAATGGTTACTGAGAAAAAAAATTATAAAAATGCCCATGCATTGCAGAATTTTGCCATAGATTGTCATGTAGGTTCAGAGGAATGTGTTCATCTTTGTAAGTATTATAAATTGGAGACGATTGGATACATTCATCTATTGGATTATAGGGTGCCAGTGGACGTGGATGTCTGACTACCATTTTTTTGAGTTGTACTAGGCATGGTCATATTTACAATTTCTTTTTATGTTTCGATATGGGTATTTTAATTTGAATACTCCTGCATATATTTTTTTCAAAATTCATGTCACCAATTATTTAATCAAGGGAAAAGGTAATTTTTATATTGAACCTAGTTTAACTTACAAATGTATTTTCTTATCTCCCTAAACCATGTTAAAATATGGGTTTGCAGTTATGCTGTTGTGTATTTCTAAGTGTGGAAATTGAGATTTTAATCATTTATTATCTATGAATTGGTCTGTCCTCTATCATGACATTTTAAAGTTTTCATACAGGTCTCAGCTTTCTTAGAAATACATGATATAGCTGGATTGGTTCGAGGTGCCCATCAAGGGCAAGGATTGGGCAATAGTTTCTTATCTCACATACGTGCAGTAGATGGCATTTTTCACGTTTTAAGTAAGATGTCCAATCTAAGCATTTAACATTTCTAACCTCGTTGCAATTTTGGTGATCGTAATTTTTGATTGGGAATTATAGCTTTTGTTCCTTGCTATTTGTTAGGGGCATTTGAGGATTCAGATATCATCCATGTAGATGATTCTGTAGACCCAGTCCGGGATTTAGAGGTTATTTCTGAAGAATTACGGCTGAAGGTATGCTTTTTTACTTCTGCATTTTTCAGGCTGGGTCTGGTCTTTTCAATTTACAATCAAATCTTAAACTACAAAAAGTGGATATCATTATAACATGTTGGTCAATATTATCTAAAATATTGTGGTGCATCTGTATAGCTGGAGTGGCTAACTTTTCCCCCCTTTTGTGCACCAGTCAAAACTTATATTTCCTTGAGTTTCTTTCCCAAAAAGATTTATCTAAGAAGGTTTTTGTGCACTGTAATGTAGCCGCTGATGTAATCTTCTGAATCTTGCTTTTTGTATCACATTCTAGGATATTGAATTCATAGAAAGGAAGATAGAAGATATTGAGAAGAGCATGAAGAGGAGCAATGACAAGCAGTTAAAAATCGAGCTTGACTGTTGTCAAAGGGTATTGATTCAGATTTTTTCCCCTTCTATTTTCATTTATTTTTTTAAGTTACATTTACTGTTTGTTTCATATATTTTTGTTTCTGTTTATTTTGACTTACCCAATGGAATGTGCTTCTTGGAGCTTTCTATTGTTGCATAGTAGGATATATATTGCTATTCTTGCTATCTATTCAATATATTTGTTTGTCTTTGTTAACTTAAGCAGCCAAGATTGTTCATTTATTCTTGGTTTTCTTTCCCAGTGGTATAATTTTTTATGGCACTTCCTGTTACATGGATTTCTTCTTTTGGAATCTTCCATTTATTACAACACAACAACCAATTATTTATGACCAATTTTTTCAAAGATTTTTTTTTAAAATTTTTTTAATTGAAACTTGCATTTTCTGCATAAAATGTTATTTGAGATCAATGAAAAACATTTCCTTTTCAGTTGTTGTAATAAACCAAAATGCTTTGATGAAATGGTTTCATGAAACTATTGAAAATGTGATGTGAAATACAATTGTATGCTATTTGTGTGTTATGTTTGTTTACAAGATGGGATAGATGGGCGTCTCAACATTTTCGATATTTGAGTTTGCGCTTCTCCATCTTATCTTAAGGAGCAGCTATGACCGAAATTGAACGTCTTAGTGGTCATCTGTTAATATGAAATTCTTCTTGGTGATATGTATGTAAAACCAATCTAAATTAAAGTTTGTGGCCCATAATTGTAACTTTGAGCTTGCAATAATACATGGAGTGAATGCTTTTGGGAGACTGAGGCTGTGTTTACCTTCTGTCCTATTGTCTCACATAGTTACTATGCAATCTTACTTTATCTTTTACTGGCATCTCTTATGTTCATTATTCATAGAAACCATTCTTTCTAATCCAAATTGTTTTGGAAATGTTGGATGACAGTTCTTATTGTCTACAGGTCAAGGCATCTCTTGTAGAAGGGAAAGATATACGACTGGGGGATTGGAAAGCTGCTGACATTGAGATTCTAAATTCTTTTCAGTTGCTCACCGCCAAGCCAGTTGTATACTTGGTATCTTCAACGTTATTTTCTGTCTTCAACTCATTAAAATAACAAATGTTACTTTGGTTGAAATTTAAATATTAAAGAAGAGCTTGTGACTTGTCATCTCAATTAAAGTTAGGAGTTACTGTAGCTTTATGGTGCACTAGATCTTGTAATTATGTTACTTTCTGTTCGATTCGTAATCATGAAATATGTATTTCATCAATGCATATATGTTTGTATATTGGTCTACTTATCACCAAGTCTCATTCTAAAATATATGATATTTTTTCTTGCATTAATTTTGTCAATCAATATAAAATATAAAATCTACATATTTACAAGCATGAATAATGTGGCTATTCTTGAGCTACATATGATCTTTTTACATTTTAATTCTTTCTCCAGACTTTTTGTTAGATCTTTGTTATAATAAACAACAACAAAAGCTCTATGCTATTAACGTTAGATCTCTGTTATGATGTTTTTATTCTTTCAATATTGCCTTGTTTCAATTCGGTTCAAATGTTAACAAGATGAATGCAATCTTTCTGAAGTGTCTAAATTACTATCTAGGATGAAATATTGTGTTTTGTGTTATATTAGTACTGTACTCTGTATTTGTGTAGGAGTAATGAATGTCATGACTCCATATTGGTCTTTGACGTTATTTTCGTATCATCTATCTATTCTAGCTCTACCTGTTAATACCTATGGTTCATTTGCAGGTTAACATGAATGAGAAAGACTACCAAAGAAAGAAGAACAAGTTTCTTCCAAAAATCCATTCATGGTATGTGTGCCTTTTGGTTATGTAGTTTTATTCCCTTTTATGTTCAATATTAGATGTCATTCATGACACATTGATCTGGAGGTTTTTATTCTTTATCTTTAAATTATTTAATAAGAAATTATTTAAGAAAGAGATGAGATACAAATGAAGAGGATAAGATATACTCCTAGGAAGGGTCCAAGGAGAAACAGAAGTAAATAAAATAAAATGTTATTCTTACTGCAAGGCTGACATTGGCCATCTAAAAGAGACATTTCAGTGAATTGTCGGATTCAGGATGCAGTTAAATACAATAGATGCTAAACAAATATGAATTTGAGATGTTTTTCACACCTTAATTTGCTAAATTTCTTGATCTGTCAGATACAATCATACAGTGAACGTATTTTAAAAGATCTGCTTATGCAAATGCCATTACATTCTTTTGAGTATGTGGTCAAGTATAAAAGAAGGGATGGAAGGCTAAGGGTAAACGTTGACAATTTATACAGGTCCAGCGTGATGTATTTTCAATCTCACTAGTGTCATCAATGTTGTGATTATTGTTTTTACTGTTTGAAATTTGATGATACTGTCAGATACTAGTTTTCCCAGTCCTGGAAAACAGGAAACCCTTCACTGGAAGGAGAACCTTACTGATTTTTATTTTTAAATATCTGTGGGTCGGCTGTGTTGAAGTAAATTGACTTTTGCTTCTCTCCTTTCCAGGGTCCAGGAGCATGGTGGTGAACCAATTATCCCCTTCAGCTGTGCCTTAGAGAGGAATCTTGCTGATATGCCTTCAGATGAAGCAGCTAAGTACTGTGAGGACAACAAGGTTCAAAGGTTAGTTGTAAAGTTTTATCTGTCTTTTCATTATTAAACAAAATTAGTCATATTTTCCTTATCACTTATATGGAATTTTGCTGTTAATACCTTATGAATAGTGTGGCTTGTTATATATTTATATGTGGTTATATTGATATATTGATGTGTGAGAATTATCATTCCTATATTTAATCATGTTGGAATAAATGTGAAAATATACTGCTTTATTAGGAAAAAAAAATTCCCTATATATCTGTTTAATTTTTATTTTTTTTATAGAATGATTTTGTCAACCTTCTAAATTAACACTACAATACTGTTTTTGGCCATTGCATCAAAAGTTATTTCCAGGATCAATAATGGCAAGATGTCTGCTTTTTTGTGGGTCATTGTTAGACTTATTGTTATGAAAGTGCAATAATGAGTTAGTTAGAGTAGTTAGTTGGAGGGGCAGATTTGCATATGAAGAGCTGGAATTTATCCCAAAAGCCTGGGACCCATTCGAAAAAGATGAAGCACTATTATTGTAGGTATTCGGCCTGTACCCACTCGAAAAAGATGAGTTACTCGCATAGGCAGAACTCGGCTTGGACCCACCATTCGAATTAAATGAACTCGACTTGGACCCAGTCAAAGCTCTCGTCTCCTTGGACCCACGCCACCGATTCGAGCCAAATGACGCGTCCAGACCTTCTTTCCCACGCGTCGATTGTAACACCTGGATTTTTATTACTATATTATAGCCTTTTAATTGAATTATTACCACTTTTATGAAAATTAGAAGCCCAAAAATACGATAAAATTTAAACTTTTTCTTAAAAACATTAAACCAACCTTTGGTCAGTTGAAATGGGCTTTTCATACAACTTAGAATTTAAATCTTTTTATAAATCAAAGTGGTACCTAACACAATTAAACTACTTAAGTTCCCTTATAATTTCTTCCCCTTGATGATAGTGTGTGGGGAGCGAAAACCCATTCATGGGTTCTCTGTATCTACTTATGGGTTTCTGCCTTTTCAATATTAAAACGCTGGGGTTACCTCAGTTGATAACCCTTCTACCAGAATGCACAGCGTCATTAGGGTAATACATACATTTACATACGGTCAAGTATTAATTCTTTATATTCATTCTCACAGGTAATTAAATTCTAAATTAACTAACTATTGTGGTACATAACTTAGCAAGCATTCTTACTTATTCATACACCACCTTGCTAGAGTGTCTACTTGTAATTCATAATACTTAGGAAATTTAATTCCCGTAATAAATTTATGTAGTTCTATTTCCTGTGCTCTCTATTATTAATTTAATAATTTACTTTTACAACATATACAAATAACCTTATTAAAATATTTACTACCTCTTGCTTTTCAAACTATAATCCTAATTTCTTCGTCTACTCTTCTTCCCCAACTAGCTTCTTTCAACCTGTTAAACTGAAAAATGTTTGGGGAAGGGGGTGAGATTGGAAATCCTAATAGCAGTTTCTTTCATTAACATATATTATTATGCTAGCATTGTCATATATATATTTCATAAACCTGAACAAATATCACAATTACACATACTTCCTGCGCTCAATGCTCTACCAACCACTATTAACAATATATTTGTTAACTAGTGGAGGCCTTACCTGCAGGATTTCTCGTTATAACTATCCCGTTATAACATAACTGAACTGGCAAAGGGGGTGCGACCCACCTAAGCCTGGAATACTCCATAAACTTCTATGCAGGAATTAACAAGGTTTCTAACATTCATGCATAATGTAAACTTGCAACAGATATCACAAAATAATACATGCAATTTAATGGTTACTGAAATAAACTGCTACCTGTATCCTGAGCTTACTCTCCACTTTCTTCTCTTCTACGTACTCTGGGAATTCGATCCCACTAATTTGTCCTATAAATATTTATAGTATAAAATAATATATTAATATATAACTTAAGCATAATAATTAAGCATCTCTCTCCTTCCTATTGTACTACCCCTTTCTATTTCTAATATAATAAAGTCTAAATTATCTTAACTTAGTGTTTAATCACACCATCATTCATAAGCATTGCACAAACAGTAATTAATATTCATACAACACAAACATTAAACATAAAAATATACTTACTAGTTTAAATTAACTAACCTTTCTTATCAATCAATAAATAATTAAATGACTTACATTCACTATAACTTATAAATCTTTAAACTCAACTTAAAGCTTAATCCTAATCCTTGGAAATCTTTAAATAATGAATTTAACCTCCAAACTAGGCTTGTATCATCTTTTCTCCAAATATTGACTTTATCAATCAAGAACATCTAGTAACATTGAATTGAAAACCTCAATCATAATACCAATTTAATTCAATAAATACTATTTTCAATCAACAATCCAAAACAATTAATGCAACTTACTTCATTTCTTAAACTTAACCCCTTTTGAATCAACGCCTAACAAAATCAAAGAACAACCCATCTAACTTTCCTTATTTCTTCCTTTACTTTCCATTAAACTCATATCATCCCTTCCTTCCATTTTCATCATTGAAATCAATGATCAATCCACCATCAACTATATTAGAATTCCCAACACCTTAAACTCAAAATTAAACCTCAACAACTAACAGCATCAATAATCATTTCTTCTTTTCATACCATTAACCAATAATCAGTGACATCAACTAGCAGGAAACCAAAATCCAATAATCCCAAGAATTACTAATTCTCTTCACATTTCCTTATACTTTATTCTTATTAAATTAATATTATCATTTCCCCTTCCTTTACAAATAAACCAGCAATCCAACATCAATAATTAGGATTCTAGAACCTAAACTACAATAACCATCAATACACTTCCTACTACCTTTTCTAATTCTTGTTTAACAAAATATCAGTACAAATCTATACTCCCTGCACAAACTCACGGCCAGGGCAGAAATCATAAGAGAATAAAATTAAAAAATTACTATCAATCCTATTTCTTGTCCCCTTAAATATCATAGTATTATTTTTTTTTTCTTCCTTCTCTGCACCACCTCACGGCCAAGGCAGCAAGACAACAAGAATTGTACACTAAATCACCATCAACCATATCAATCAACAGGAATTATATTTTCCTCATTTCAGATTCATCTAAACAAAGTGTTCACAGAAATGCAACATGGAAGGTATAATTTCAAAATCCCATTCCTTCTCTTGTTCCTTCTTTGGCCAGAACAGAACAGAAAACTGAGGAACAAAATTTAGTGACTACAACTCAAATCAATCACACATATAGCAGAGAGAGGAATCAACAATTACACCTCAAGAATTTTGGCTTCCAAAATTCTCACCTTTCTTTTTTCTCCCTCTCGGCCAGAACAGAACAAGGCAGTAAGAGAAGCAAAAATTCATCCATTCCAAATTCCATGGAATCACACATCCGAAGTACCCATTCTGGCCTCCAATTTGTACACACATTAACTCAAACAATTTCCCTTTCTCGGCCAACAATTCGCAGGAACAGGGAAAGACAATTCGAAGGCGCAGGGCAACAAGAAGAAAGGAAAATTGAATAATTATCATCTAACCTCATCAAGGATAAAAACAAGTAAATTAAATCCTTAATGATTTCCTAATTTCATCACCTTCAGTTATGAATACCGATGGCATGAATCAAGAACAGAGGAAGAACAATTTCAAGAAAAATCTCTAAGCTTCAATAACTCCGTAAACAATGAGCTAAACATACTTAAAATCACTCATGCACCCGATTAATCTAGCTTCAGAGCAACAAACCCCCAAAATCCCAAATTTTTGTTTCGGGGTGAACAGTACCCGCTGGTCTGTCTTTGAGAAATCGGACCAAATCAAGCTTCCTACCTTCAATCCACTTCAAGATTATCCTTGTTCAAGTCTTAGGTTTCAATTTCATGCATTATGAGGCTTCAAAAACCTCACAAATTCCGGATTCTCCCCCCTAATTCGCTCAAAACGCGCCCAGAAAGAGAAGGAAACGAGAAGACGGAGCTTACCTGAGGTTGCTTGAGCCTTCTTGAATGTTTCCCGCCGCGTGGGGCCGTCGATCGCTGCTGCACGCCGTCGGAGAAGATGAGGTCGACGCTGAGCTTGAAGGAACAAAGAAGAGAGAATGAGAGAGTAAGGAAGTGTATGTGTGTGTGTTTCGGGTGAGAGAAATCAGAGGAATTGAAGGGAAATTGAAAGGAATAGAAGAATGGAGGACACGTGTGTGGCCTAAATTAAAAGAGAGACTGATATTTTTCTTTTATAGGTATTTTACTATCTTGCCCTTCCTTTTATAACTGAATATATTTTCAACTAGGGGCAGATATTGTCTTTTTCATTTCCCAATTTATATTTTTCTCTTAAATCATAATTTTATTTACCATTATCATTTAGAAATAAACCTAAATCTGTTTCCAAAATAATTTCTCTAGATATACTTTGATTCCTAAATTTATTTATAAGACTTTTTAATTAATAACCAATACCCCAAGATTCTAAATATTCCCTTCTTTAAATTTATCTCCTAACTAAAAGAAAATAAACTTAAAAATTATTAAAAATATACTGGACCTCATAAATTTATTTATAAGGCTTTTTAATTTTTAAACACCTTTCTAAGATCTCAACTACATCCTTATTATCCCTTTTTCCCAAATTAAGTTTTATCTTTTAATTATGTCTTTTTGTTTCTAAATTAGAGATAGCCTTAAAATTATTAAAAATACCTAATATCATAAATTTATTTATTTTAATGCTTTTTATTATTTTAATAATATCCCTAAAAACTTAAATAATTCCTTATACTTATTTTGTAAATCTTGGGGTGTTACATCGATCTGTCCTCTTCATCCCGTAAATTCAGTTCGTGAATCTTGGCGATGGTTCTTGCCTCGTTGAGCGAATTCGGTCGTATCAACTTAATCTGCCAAGAAAAATCTTCGCGCAATCCTTCAATATAAGCTTGCAGGGCATGATCTTCTTGAAGCCGAAGCTTATGCCTCAACACGTTGAAATCATCGTTATATTCATCCAGAGATCCTGTGTGACGTAGCCTCTTCAATTCGGCCATGGGGGACTCATAGGGCTGTCCGAACCGAATCTTTAATGCTTGCTTGTATTCCGCCCAAGTCACTCCGTGATTATCAACCCCATCCATCAAAGCGGCATGCCAAAGATAAGCCTTCTCATCTAATTGTAGGCTAGCCATGGTAATCTTTCTGTCTTCTGGCGTTCCATCAAGATCAAAATATTGGTCACATTTGAGCAACCATCCCAGAATGTCTGCTCGCTGAAATCTGGGAAATTCAAGTTTTGTGAAGCGAGTGGGAGGTTGATACTCTGCTTCGTAATTTTCAGGAGGAGGACGACCCCTGCCACGCCCTATATTATGTGAACCTCGATCTTGAGCTAAAGTTTCAATTCGGGCTGTCAATTCTCTCACAGCATCTGGCAAAGAACTCAATTCTTGGAATCTGTCTTCAAGCACTTGCAGTCTTGCACTATTTTCTTCCTCGGCCATGGATGGAGCAGCTGAACGTGATCGCTTAGCTTTGTCTTTAGGGGGCATTCAATCCGAGGAGCGTACAGCTCTGATACCACTGTTAAGGAAGTTGTAGAGAATATAGAGAAAGAGAGGGAAAAAGAAGAGAAAGAGAGGAATTGAGAGAAGAGAAACAGAGAGAGACTAGGAAGAGGAAAGGTAATCGGTCTACCACTTTGGAATTATGTCAAAAAGATAGATTTACAATTGATCTAGGCCCACTTATATACTATAGACCTATTGAGTAATTCGGTGCAAATCTGCCCCTCCAACTAACTACTCTAACTCATTATTACACTTTCATAACACTTATGCTGTAAGCTGCCATTTTTTTCCTTCTAATTACTGCCAAAACTTTCAATTTCTGAGCATTAAGTGCGTTGTTTTTAACTTACCTCCAAGATAATCAAGATTGAGATCTTAAGTAAGATCAATTGAACGGTAAAATAAGTTAAGTTGCTAGATCAGACAGAGTATCAAGTGGTCTTACAAAGTTTAATTGAACGGTAAAATAAGTTAAGTTGCTAGATCAGACAGAGTATCAAGTGGTCTTACAAAGTTTAAGTCCCAAAGGTCATTAAGTATCACCCGCTGACACCCAAATGTAAAATATTATCTTACAATTTAATGTTCTGATTGTTATAAATGGTTCACTTCTGGTCTTTATGTCACCAAACACTGATCTATTACATTCTATGTTGTAACAGCGCCCTCCCCAAAATTATAAAGACCGGATTTTCTGCGATTAATCTCATTTACTTTTTCACAGCAGGACCTGATGAGGTAACGTGTTCTTTAATACTTCTACATGTTACTTTCATGGTATTTACTTAGTTTTCTCTCTCATCTTTGTAAATTGTAGTTTTAGTAGATTGTGTCCAACAGTGTTGACAATTAACTGTACATCTTGCATAGTTGTTCTACGTTGTCCATAAAATCATCATCTGATTAATCTCGTGTTATGTATAACATGCTTATTAAATTTGTAGAATCAGATATTTGTTTGCTCTTTGCCAATGTGATTTTTAAAGTTCATTATAAATTATGGAAAATTAATTATAAATCCCATGGAAGGAATTTAATTAAGATGAGGTCGCACGAAATCACGTAATCAATATGAGGTCCCTACCATAAAGTTGTGAACTCCAGGCCAAAAGTTGTTATCGTCTGCTCAAAAGTCGTTAGTGAGCAACAACTTTTGACCAGACGATAATAATTTTTGGCCTGATGATAACTTTTGATGTGACGATCACACTTTTTGAACTCTTAATTAGTAACAACTTTTGATCAGGTGATAATAACTTCGTGGGACTTCAGATTAATTACGTTATTTCGTGGGACCTCATCTTAATTAAGTTCTTTTAATGGGACTTGTAATTAATTTTCTGGATAAAATATTCCATTTGGTCTCCAATACCAACACCTACCTCTGAGATAGTAGGTGAATTAATTTACAGTAGTTTAACTAATTAAATTAGCATAAAAAAGCAATTATTTTCTAGATTTGTCCCCAATTAAATGGTTTACCCCCCCCCCCCCCCTCCATAGTAAATTGCTCCATTTGTTGTTGAAAAAATTCAATGAGGTATTAAAGTAAAGAGACATTTTATGATGAATAGAAAAAGAAAAGTGACTTATATATTAGACCAACATAACTCTTCAATAAGTCTTATATTTGAGATTGGGGAGAGCATAATATATAAGCAATATATATTTCCATATTGGATGCACTTAGTTTTTCTGCTTTCCGTAGATCAATGATTTTTTTTTTCTTTTGGTATTATTTGCATTTCCAGGTTAAGTGTTGGCAAATTAGACGGCAAACGAAGGCTCCTCAGGCTGCAGGTGCTATCCATTCCGATTTTGAAAGGGGATTTATTTGTGCTGAGGTGATTTTTAGTTCATTATTTTGAACATTTTTTTTTTAAAAATTCTGATAATTCTTTTACCAATCCCAATGGCTGGAAGCAAAAATTATCTCCTCAACTCCATGAACCTAAAGAGGCTCCAAGCACGGCAGGGGCTAGTAAAAATAGTAGAGATATGGAAATGGTGCAGTGAATCATCTGCTATTGCCTTGACCACCTCCATTTTCCTTGGGCTGAGACTGCTCTCTCTTTGTTTGTTCTAGTATAATTCTGGTTCACTCTTTTATTATTCTTTTGGGTTTTATCGATTTTCAGGTTATTAAGTTTGAAGATCTAAAGGAACTTGGTACTGAGTCGGCTGTAAAGGTGAGTGCTTAATTTAAGATGTAATTGAAGAACTGTGGTCTCTAGTTTTCTATGCTTGCTTTGCTATTAGACATCAGAAAGAGTGAAGGACTATGACAGTTCTTTCCTTCTATCCTGTTAAGTCAACAGGTTTCTGTTGTAATAATGTAATTTACTGTGATGCAAACATCATTTGAGCTTGAGCTTTTCTTGTGCTTGGCCTTTGTATTTTTTATTAGGCTGCTGGAAAGTATAAACAGGAGGGAAAAACCTATGTTGTCCAAGATGGGGACATCATATTCTTCAAGTTCAACGTCTCTGGTGGGGGGAAGAAGTAAAATCAAGCAATCCATTTGTAGCATCAGCTGACTGTTTTGCTTGGAATATGCGCTTTAATAGCAGACAAGCCTTACCATTCTTAGCGGTTTGAGAGCTTGAGGTGTAATTTGTGAGACGTGTTGAACTTTAATTGAGGTTAAGTATTTATAGGAAATATTGGTATTGCATGGTTTGTTTGTTAGCCATGCCTAAAGCTGTTACCTGATCCACTGGCACCACGCTGCTTTCTGCTTATGGCGTTTTTATTGGTGAAATATTTTTTTAACTTAAAAACAGAATAACAGCTTTTATTAGAATAACAGTTTTCGTGGGGCTTTTGGTTTTGGTATCTCTTCCTTTACTGTACTAGCATCAATGTAAGCCTTCATAACCTTGTGGACTTTATGTATTGCAGTCTTCTTGTAGTTGCGAAGCTCATTTGGGAAGACACAAATGTAGTAGCTAAATCTACTCAATTTTTAATATATTAATTGCGAGAAAATGTCTTTGTTCAGCTTTGCAATTCTACGCGTGCATATGTGCATATATACATGTCTTGGGTTATTTACAATTATGCTGTTAAAATTTAAAGATAAGTTCAAGGCTGACAGATACGTGTACCTAACTAACCGTACATGCCACATCCTATTAGGATATCTCGATTGTTTTTTCCTTTTTCTTTGACGGTGCCCAAACAGGGATGGAGAATTAGAGAAAAATGCCTTTAAAATGTATAAAACAAGGATTACGGACTCAAATATTCAAAAATTCCAGATTAGACCATAGATACGAATTTGTGATTTTCACTGGGATTTTGCTTTCAAAACCCCAAATTTGGTATGACTTGGGATTTCATTTACTTGAAGTGTTGCCATGATGTGTCCTTTAAATTTTAAGAGTATTTTGAGGGATTTTTTCTAATAGACATACCTTATGTCTTTAAAGTATGGTCTATTTAATTAATTTGATTAGATTAAATATATCAATTAATTAAAATAAATAGAATACATTTTTACTAAAATGCTTTTATTTATGATGATTTTCAATTCTACTATTGTTGGATAAGAACCTACCATCTTCTTGTGAAAATGTTGATTGGAGACAGTTTAGATAAAAATGATAAATATAGAAGATATGCAATTAGGCCAACCCTCCAATTATGTCTTTTTTTTTTTTTTTGCAGGGAATTATGTCACACAACAGACATTTGATCGATGCAATAATCATATATATGCATATGTAGATTTGGGTGTTGGATGGAATTAGATCAGGGTGTGGTTTCGGGAGGAGAGGACCACTTACATAAATATATGATGGTGTCATTAGATGACAGGACAGCGGGGCCCACGAATCATCCCCTTTCCTTTAAGCTTTCAACTACTTCCACCTCCCTTCCCATCTCTCTCTCCCCAAATAATTCAACCCCTTTCCACTCAATGGATGAATATACTCATACATACACCATTAATATCAAATCATCAAATCAAATTATATATAACAACACAATAACAATAAAATAATAAATCTTATTATTAATGAAATGCCTTATTTTTTATAACCATCCTAATATAGAAATCAGTCAATGGAAATTCAAACTTGACGTTTATAACCAGTAGGCCCAACCTCTAGGTATACAGAAGAAGGCCCCCCTATAAATTGTCAAGTTTCTACCTTAGTTGGATTTTTTAAAACATCGATTCAATTATAACAAGTCTTGTATTTTATTAAAAGATTCCTTTTTTTTTCTGAATATTTTAATTTGGAATAAAGACTACTTAACTTTTCTTTCTTACATTTGTAGTGATATTTCCTTTCTGTATGTCCAAACCATTTTTAGGAAGAAGTTGCATTATCAACAGGGATTTCTCCATTCAATATTATTAGACAACCTAAAGAATTAGTTGTAAGAAATAATTAATAATAGAAAATCTATCCTTAATCAATCTAACATCTCGAAGTCGAGGAATTTGTTCAAAGTCCAAACTGAAAACCCTAGTCCACGGGGTGGTGGTGGGTCCTTACTCCTATCTCCTGCTGATTGCACGACTTCCCACGCATATGCTTTGCCTGTTTCTGACTTGTAAAAAACTAAAAACCCAAAATCTTTTAACTTCATTTCATAATCTCCTTTCACGTCCACTAGGCAAAACCCTTCCTTTCTGGCGGGTAAAATCAAGCCTTACCTTGCTCCTAAAATCTCAGCAAAAAATGAAAAAACCCTCACATTTTCCCGCTTTTCCAATTGTCGCTTCCTGACAAAAAACCCCTTAAAAGGATGAAATGAATGGTAACTTTTGTTACTAAATACTATTAAAAAAAAGAAAAGAAAAAGGCGACATTTTTAACAAACTTTTCAGAATCTAATCTAAATTAGTGCTAAGGGTCCTCACATGTCACATGCATTTTATAATACATAAGTACAAAGGGAACAAAGGTATCTCTTTTAAAAGTTTCATGCTTTTGTTGTCACCACCATTAAAGTTCAACTCTCAGGTTTTTCTTAAGTCTTTTAAGACCTTTTTTCTGTTACTTGTTACCAACATTTTTATCAAAACCCTTAAAGACCAAAACTTTCTGGGTCCCTTCACTCTACCACACCACACTCTCCCAATTGTTTCTTTCTTTTTTATTCTTTTTTTATTTTGTTTTTCGGGTGACTGGTCCCTTCCCTTTACTGCACTTAAATGTGTCTTATTGAGAGTTTTTCCTCTTTCTTTCTTCACGAGTTCTCTGTAGCTACAATGCTGGTCTCTACTTCAGTTCCGGAATTTCACAAGCTTCGCCGATTTCTCCCTTTTGCTTCCAAAGTTTGATGCTTGAGTGGTCATTTCAAGTTCAACCTGACTCCACATTGTACCAAGGAAGTGATTTTGGTGAGAAATGTTTCTTTTTGATTTTGTCAGATATCTAAAGTGCCACTCTTTTTGATTGTTCATTCTAGGTCATTAATGTTTAGTTGTACTTCCCGCGTCTATTGATTGTTTCTGCAGTAGCTTTACTCTACTTGCTTGGAACGTTTGCTTCTATATAGATATTATGTGAAGTCGCTGACCTGGAGAAGCATTTGGATTTTATTGCTTGCATTGCGTCTGGGTTTTTCATTTCATTACTAATACCTTGTCTTCTTTTCATTCTTAGGCGAGCAGCTCATATTTGTGAAGAGAAGATCTTTGTTTCTTTTGTTTTGACTGTAAAGAAGTGTTTGACGTAGTGTGTGGATTTGAGTTCGACGGCACATCCATCTTCTTCTACGAGATTGACTGTAAAAATTGGCACTTTCTCACTATAGTGGAAGAAGGTACCCCTGGCATCTAATCTGTTCAGGGAGATAGTGAGTCTTGAAGCAATATATCTGTTTGAACAAGAATCTTGAACTATATCTAAGTTGGCATTACGTCATTCATTGGAGAAAATGAAGCTCTTTAGGCTTTTGATTTTATCCTTATCTTTCTTCTCTGTCATGGGACAGCTTCCTTCTCAGGACATCTTAGCATTGTTGGAATTTAAGAAAGGTATCAAACATGACCCGACTGGTTATGTCCTCAATTCCTGGAATGAAGAATCCATTGACTTCAATGGATGCCCATCTTCATGGAATGGAGTTCTGTGTAATGCTGGTAATGTGGCTGGGGTTGTGCTAGACAATCTGGGTCTCTCTGCTGAGGCAGACTTGAGTGTTTTTTCAAACCTCACAAAGCTTGTCAGGCTCTCCTTGTCCAACAATTCCATATCAGGAAGGCTCCCTGATAACATAGGAGATTTCAAAAGTCTTCAATTCCTAGATGTCTCCAATAACCTTTTCTCTTCATCCCTACCACAGGGAATTGGTAAGCTAGCTAGCTTACAGAACTTGTCATTGGCAGGGAATAATTTCTCTGGCTCAATTCCTGTCTCAATTGCAGGGATGTCATCAATCCAATCTTTGGACTTGAGCCGTAACTCCTTTTCTGGAGCAATGCCAGCTTCTTTGACTAAGCTGAATGGCATGGTATCTCTCAATTTGTCTCATAACAGCTTCACTGGAAAAATTCCCAAAGGTTTTGATCTGATGTCTGCTCTTGATAAGGTTGACTTGCATGGAAATATGCTTGATGGTCAGTTAGATATTAAATTTATGCTTTTTACAAGTGCCAGTTATGTTGATTTTAGTGATAATATGTTAGTGAGTTCTAACTCCCCGCAGCAGAGGTTTCTGCCCCGAATCTCTGAAAGTATCAAGTACTTGAATTTAAGCCACAACCAGCTGATTGGATTGTTGGATGGTGAAGGCGAACTTACACCATTTGAAGACCTGAAGGTGTTGGATCTTAGCTACAATCAATTGTCTGGAGAACTGCCTGAATTTGAATTTGTCTATGATCTCCAGGTCCTTAGGCTTAGCAACAACAGATTTTCAGGATTTCTTCCAAATGGCCTGCTCAAGGGAGACCCTTTGGTCATAACCGAACTCGATTTGAGTGCCAACAATCTCTCAGGTAGATAGACAACTTCTAATATATCCTTCAGTTGAAATAGTTAATCTGTGATATTTTACTTTCAAAACTGGTGGCAACTGCCATCTTTTGACGATCCATTTATAGGATTGCCACTCATGTCACTGAAATTTTGTTACAGGACCGATAGGATTAATCACATCAACAACACTGCGCTATCTGAATCTCTCATCAAATGGTTTCACTGGTGAACTGCCACTTTTAACAGGGAGCTGTGCGGTTCTTGATCTTTCAAAGAACAAGCTAGAAGGAAATCTATCCAGGATGGTAAAATGGGGAAATATAGAATTTCTTGATCTCAGTATAAATCGTTTGACAGGACCCATTCCTGAGGAAACTCCTCAATTTTTACGATTGAATTATCTGAATTTCTCCCATAATTCTCTTAGCAGCTTCCTCCCTAGTGTCTTAAAGCAGTATCCAAAGCTAAGAGTGCTTGATGTTAGTTCCAACCAGTTAGATGGACAGCTTCCCGATAAGCTGCTTGATATGCCTACTTTGCAAGAGCTTCATCTAGAAAATAATCTCATTACAGGCGGCATCAACATATCATCTGCCCCTGGTCAATCTGATCTTCAGGTTCTTGATCTTTCTCACAACCAATTTAATGGGTACTTTCCTGAAAATTTTGGATCACTAACGGGCTTGAAAGTGCTCAATATTGCTGGAAATAATTTTTCTGGTTCTCTTCCAACTTCCATTGATATCAGTTCCTTAGATTCGTTAGATATATCAGAGAATCATTTTACAGGTCCGTTACCAACTGACCTGCCAAAGGGACTGAAAAACTTTAATGCTTCATACAATAATCTGTCTGGTATTGTCCCAGAAAATCTTAGGAAGTTCCCTAGTTCTTCTTTCTTTCCTGGGAATGTTAAGTTGCGATATCCAAATGGTCCTCCTGGATCAACCAATGTGCCTGCTGAAGGCTCAAGGAAGAAGCCTATGAGCACTATCATTAAAGTAATAATTATAGTGTCATGTGTGGTTGCACTATTCATTGTAATCCTGCTTGCAATCTTCATACATTACATATGTATATCATCAAGATCTCCGCCAGAACATGCTGCTGGTAAGGACATACATGGGCATGCTCAACCAAACTTACCTGGCATAGGCCGTACTGCAGACAGGGGCGGTGCTTTGGTTGTATCAGCTGAGGATCTTGTGACCTCAAGGAAAGGATCATCTTCAGAGATAATCAGCCCAGATGAAAAATTGGCAGCTGCAACTACAATGTCCCCATCGAAAAACAGCCACTTTTCCTGGTCACCAGGGTCTGGTGATTCATTTACTGCTGAAAATTTTGCAAGACTTGATGTGAGATCACCTGATAAGTTAATTGGCGAGCTGCATTTTCTTGATGATGCAATAACATTGACCCCTGAGGAGCTTTCAAGGGCCCCTGCTGAAGTTTTGGGGAGAAGCAGTCATGGAACTTCTTATAAGGCTACTCTGGAGAATGGCTTGTTACTGAGAGTGAAGTGGTTGAGAGAAGGAGTGGCTAAACAGAGGAAAGAGTTTGCTAAAGAGGCTAAAAAGTTTTCAAACATCAGGCATCCAAACGTTGTAGGATTGAGAGGTTATTATTGGGGTCCTACACAGCATGAGAAGCTTATTCTTTCCGACTTCATTTCTCCTGGAAGTCTTGCAATTTTTCTTTATGGTAATGTCAATTCTTCTTCCTTTTCAATGTTTTTAGACCCATCTGAAAGTAAATAGTAGGAAACTTGGGTGGGAAGAGCAACTAGGATCAATTAAAGGCTGTGAAAGAATTTGGTAGATTAAAACCAGTTAATATCAGTCATAATTGGCTATGTACATGATATTTGCATTAACATTGTCAACCTATGAACATAAATAACATGACTTACACTGTCGAATTGTGTCCTGAAAATGGAATTAACTATAAGAATGAGTATAACAAAAAAAAAAAAAAAACCACCAATCTTCAGATTTTAAAACAAGTTCCACTGAAAGAGTGTAAGTTTTATCTTTATTAGCTGTGCAAGATTTGCTAAAATATGATGCCTCAACTCGTTGGCCTGGGACAAAATTAAGTAGATTAAGTAGTTGGATGATTTCAAATGCATTGGGTATTGATTTAATCAATAGCAATGGAAAGGAGCCTGTTAATTTACAATTACAAGATTATCACTCAAGAAGAGGCAAGTTTGATGTTTTGCTTGTGCCTTTGTACGTTCATGTGTCAATTCTTCTGTACATCAGTTTTGCTGTTCGATAGAACCATTTTTCCATGTGTTGGTATTCATTGATCATCATTATTTGAACTTACTCTATATACATATTATGGTACCAGATCGACCAGGAAGAAAGGGTCCCCCATTAACCTGGGCCCAGAGGCTCAAAATAGCAGTTGATGTGGCACGTGGCCTTAACTATCTCCACTTTGACCGTGCTGTTCCTCATGGGAACCTTAAAGCAACAAATGTGCTGTTAGATACTCCAGATTTGATTGCAAGAGTTGCTGATTATTGCCTCCATCGGCTTATGACACAGGCCGGTACTACTGAACAGATTCTTGATGCTGGGGTTTTGGGATATCGTGCACCAGAGTTAGCTGCTTCCAAGAAGCCAACCCCCTCCTTTAAATCAGATGTTTATGCTTTTGGAGTGATACTCTTGGAACTTTTAACTGGAAGGTGTGCTGGTGATGTGATATCAGGAGATGATGGAGGTGTTGATATGACTGATTGGGTAAGGTTGCGTGTGGCTGAAGGCAGAGGATCAGAATGTTTTGATGCTGCTTTGATGCCAGAAATGGGGAATCCAATTGCTGAAAAGGGAATGAAGGATTTCCTAGGAATAGCTCTGCGATGCATTCGGTCTGTTTCTGAGAGGCCAGGTATCAAGACTATTTATGAAGACCTTTCATCTATATAGAGCACGCAATGCACATCCTAACTCGAATAGGTTTTGACGTGTGGGAATTAATATCTCATTGGTGTCCCATTTTAATTAGAGTTTAGCTTTTAATATTTTTAGTTTATTGTGTTAACTCTTGTGTTAAATTTGAGAATGCATATATCTGTTTGCCGCATGATAGGCTATTTATTATCTTCACCTTTTGTTTATTATTGAAGATATGCCATGACTATGCATGACAATGATCAATTGTTTGCAATTTTGATGAACAAACAATTGATTGGTTAGTACAAAAGGAGAACCTGAAGTTGCATGGAAGAACCTGAAGTTGCATGAATCCAAGCTTTAACCCATTATCTTCTCTTTTCTTAAACTCTAACAAAATTTTGGTTCCTTTTTCCATTGAGAGTAAAGATTTAGCTAGTTTGGCTTGTTTTTACCTTAACAGTTGTAGATTTATTTATCCGATCTCTCGGAACGTACATGCCTTTCACACTGCTGTTATACCAATAATGTATTGGTAAGTCCATCTACAAGATAGGCTTTTTAGCTCCATCAGGAAACTGTACATCCACTAAATGTTTCACATTGGGCGTTCAGAATCAATTGGTAGCCACATGGGGCTTTCTTAATCCTAGTTGGATATTTGATGGCATCCGCATTTGTACCTTGGATGTATAGTAAACTTGATCAGAATCAATAGAGATTTCAAACATTGACAAATGATGACAAAAATTAAACAACTAACATTTGTAATATGTTGTCTATGAAGTTTATTTTTCTTGTTTCACATATAAAGATAGAGTGATAGACATGCAAGCAGACGCTCGCGAACTATTTCTCCAAATATTATCTATGATATAATTTATATGATTACAGAACTTTGTTTCTAAAATATATTCAATAGACAAATTAATATACAGGTAATGACTTGTTAGAACCTCAGATTCTCGGCAGGTCCCACCCTTGCTTTTGAGAGCAAATTAATGTAGGAGACATTGTCTTTGGCAGTGGCATCATAAGTGGATATTATCTGATATAAAACTCAATGAATCAATTTGGAGAGATTAATAAAGTAAAATTATGTGTATCGTTAGATTAAATATCCAATCGTTAGTCAGGAACATTTGTCTGAAGAAAAATTATCAATATAATTTAAAATAATTCTTATATTGATAACTGGAGGGAGTAGTAATTATTTGCAGAAGATAAGCATCACCATTGGAATATCAATAATACTTGTACATGCACTGCACACCCTGAAACATGAGCTTATAGATGACTCCCTTGAACTCTCCTCATGGGATCAGACAAGTCTGGTTAAATTTGTACCTTTGTCTTCAAGAAATTGCAGAGTCAATAAAATCTTTCCATGCCTTTGGGAATTTCTCATCTGGATCGGTACCAAGCAGGCAAGCAAGATTGGAAAGAGACTTCGAAAGCTTTTTCTTCTCAGCATAACCTATTTCTTCTGTCTGTCAAAACTATTGATGGGTCTATTTTGTCGCCATGATAACCATGACATTGAAGATAATTTGTTTTATTTCTGGCTCATCTTCAAGTTTATTACTACAAACCAATATTTATTATTAAATCTTACAATAAATTTTGACTTAGAATAACTCAATTCTTGTAATTCTTAAATTTAGAACAATTAAGTCCCTATAATTATTCAACTCAATAAATGAAAGTTTAGGAACCCAAAAAAAAATGAGACTAAATTCAAGGACAAAACGCAACAATTTTCCAGACAAAATTTAGGCCAGGTTGCTTAGGTCCATTATGTCTAGGTGCAGGGTGTGAATGGTTTATTGGACATAATGGACCTAAACAATTTGACCTAAATTTTGTCCTAATTTTGCCTTGCAGAGTTATTAAATCAATACTCATACAATTACTCATTGCTATTCATTTTTAACGTCCTTGTGCAATAAATGAGGGAGTGATATCTAGTTTATAAGAATAAAAGAGCATGAAGCATGGAACGGAGCTAATGAACTTGGCTCAACCGCTCAAGAATGACAAATTCTTCAAGATTGTTTGGCTGTGTCTTGTTTCACAAGTCGTCAGCTTGTTCATATCTCCCCAAGAATGAGCTTGGCTCTCACTTTTTTAAATGTAGACAATTTCTAAATTATAGAAAGGAATTAAAGAAGGTACTGGGACTTTACAGATTATTATTAAAAAGCTACCCATCATCTTGTAATACTTGAAACACTAATCATATTAATTACTAGCCTGGTCATTGAACGGAAGAAACTGCCCACTATAACTTGAAATAACTTAATTTCACTTGTATTGGCCACGAGGCTCGTCCAATCCAGAGTAATAATGGCGAAAAGCACATGAAAAATCTTCCGTCTCATGTCCATTCATGCAGAGTTCTCTATATCTGCGCAGAACTTGTTCATTAGCAAACACATCAAATATTTGATCCAAGTCCAGTCAAAATTTTCCAATCTTCCACATTGAAACTCGCAAGTAAATGTGTGTGGAAAATTTATAACAAGTTAAGGGGAAAAGGACAAGCTTAAAAATGGGTGAAAGTGGGTTTTTCTACATATTCCACTCGGTGTAAAAGGATTGGCCAAGAAGAAGATGTTGTGGAAGAAGAGAGGCTTACATTTCTTGTGCCTGAGATGTCAATGGATATTTACAGCCAGCTTGTTTGGCAGATTCTACTGCCAGATTTAAGTCTTTAGCCTGCATCACAAAAAAACAAAAATTTGTGGTTATTATGTTCAACACCCTAAAAATCAATTTACAGAAAGTAAATATATCACCGGTCTAATCAAATTGCAAGATAATAAACTTAAGAAAAATGTATCGGAGACATTTCGGTTCGATAAAAATTAACATTAGCAATTTCAAATCGACTCAGTTCAAATAAGTGAATAGACTTAATTGAAAACATAAAGCTATCGCTATGTTTGATATAAAGTGGGAATAAGAATGAGAATGGAAATGGAAATAAGCATGAGAAAAAGACTTTCCTGAGAACCTATTCTCTTAACTCTGGTTAGAAAGTGTATCACTAATTTTCAGCGTAACAACCACACAAGTCTAACTTTTCCTTTGTCATTCCCTTTCTAGAAAAGACTTTTCCATATGCCAAATGTAACATAAGAGAGTTTTACAAAAAGTCAGCTTTTGCAACACTATATATTTAAAGCTTCAAGAAATGCAAGGCAATTTGACCCAAATTTTAAGAAATCCAAATTTCAAAATTAAACAGAAAACTTGGAAGCAAGTTACTACTATTTGGTCAAAGAACATGTCCAAAAAATAAAACTTCAAGAGATGCAGTTACTTACCATAAGCTTCGATGCAAACCCTCCATGATATTCCCTTGAAGAGGGCACCCCTTCCATCACCCCAGGAACTGGATTGTAACTAGCACTGGGATCATGAAATTGCTAAATATTAATTTGATTACAAAAATACAAAATATTTTCTTCCTGAATGCGTGTGTGAATGCGTGTGTATTGCCCTAACTATTCAATGTTTTTCACTAAAGAAAAACTCTGCAATTAACCATTCGGATATAGCGAATGTTGTTGAAGGATTTCTGTATTTGTTACTACAACAGAGAAATCTGCAATGGTGGTGCTGCGGATTGTTCGTTCAAATTGATCATGTTAAAAAAGGAAGAATACCTACTCCAACAGTGAGCACTGGAGCAGTTAAATACTTTAGTCAAGGTGCTGGCTGAAACTCCTAGAGATTGACCCAGGGCAAGGGCTTCTGATATTCCCAGCATGCTCACAGCCAAAGCCAAATTATTACAGATCTTAGCAGCCTAATAACAAGACCAATACTATAAAGCTTTGATTTTTTTTAACAAAAAAACTTTCGGGTCAATATATACAAGCATTTCAAAAGTCCAAGGTTCAAGTTCAATTTTACTTACAGAACCACTTCCCGCTCCCCCACAATGTATTGCACTTTTACCCATTGAAAGGAATAAGGATTTTGCAGCCAAAAAAGCTTCCTCAGAGCCACCAACCTGAGAAAGATTCATTCCATGTTCATAAAATAGCTTTTTTATTCCCTTAAAAAGAATCAGAACCAAAAAAGACCCTTAAACAATGGATTTTGGGTGAACAGATGCATTAAAATTTAAAATTGACTAGTATTCCATACCATAAAAGTTAGTGTTCCAGCTTCTGCAGCAATTACACTTCCAGATACAGGAGCATCCAATTTGACGGGAGTCTTCCAATCACCTGTGCATGATCATTTAACTCAGCAACATATATAATAACAAGCAAAAGTGAACTAATTCAACAAGTTAAAATTTAGAAAGCAGTTCATATACAACAGGAGGATCTTAGGAAAAGTTGCCAGTTGCCACAGTGCTCCACTGAGGCAAATAAGCATTAAGCTTAAGAAATAAACGTCAGAAGTAAACAGAAGAGCTTAACAGATGAATTGTATAAAAGATAATACACACTATAATCAAAGAATAAATCTCTAGCGACCTAATAGCAAACATGACAGTAGGGATGGGAAGGGAGCAACCAGATAATGGAGGTGCTGATGTTCCGGAAGACATTAAATAGTATTTTAAAGAGCATTATAAACTCATCTCAAAATAGAGAAATAATTTTCCGAGAGAAAAAAATGAATTATGAATAACATTGTACAAAATATGTGGAGCAAGAAAAACATGAACATAGCTTGAAGGTCAAGTTTAATAAAGATCTACTTGACCAATTTTTTTTATGACATACTTGACCTCAATATTTATTAACAATACCTTTCTTTTCTTTTAGAAAACAATTTGATAACATGGCAGAAAGGCTTCTTGATGATTGTGGATCAATAGTGGATGAATCTATCAACAACCATGGCCTCAGGACCTTCCCATCTTGAAGCAAACCATTTGGTCCAGTGTAAACATCAATCACCTACTTAATTTGGATGAGTGTGAAATTCTGGGTTAGCACTCAGTCAAAGTTAAGAAGATCAACAGCAATAAGACAATTCTCCAAACTTCTTATATTTAACTGAGAATCTTATGGACAGGGCTTAGTAGCAGAATACAGATCAATCCTCACTTTAATAATGAATTGAAGTTTGTGGTCTGCTTCAACTCAATAGATGCTGCCACCATAAATATAAAGCTAAATGGCATTTAAAATATGGAAGTGTTGTTCAAAAAAAGTTATTTCATAAATGCTGAGGAAACTGAAGAGTCTTGATGGAATCAACACATTAGCAAATCGTACTCACGTGGGCAGAAGAAGGCAACATTGTAATTACGACATCAGTAGCTTCTGCAACTTCATAAGGTGTTTTCATAGTGGGAACTCCCATCTGAGAAAACTTGCTGGTGACATCAGAGTTTCTGCAATTTTTTCAAATTTGATAAACATCATTAAAATTAAAATTAAAAATATTCTCTGTAGACCAACAAGGATCGAATATCCAACTTAAATCAAAGACAAGCTTGTGATTTCACGGTGACCAATAAATAAAGAGAATTAAAAGGTTTAAATTAAGTACATGTCTTGAACTGTAACTCTGTATCCAGCTTTAATAAGGTTATTGGCCATCCTGGAGCCCATATTTCCGAGACCAATGAATCCAACATTCTGCAATGCATCATCATAGAGAGGATAAAAATCAAAATTTATAGAATATGAATCCATGAGTGGAGAAATATAAAAATCTACAGCACATGCCATTGATCACAGTTAAGTCAGTCCATCACGAATGCTACAACACCATATATCTAACACAATTGGAAAACTATCGATGATCTATCAAACATTGTACAATAACTTGCACATTTACATGGATCACCTAGATTGATTGGAAAAAACCACATCTTAAACGGGGGGTCATACATAAAGACACTGAAAAGAAGAGAAAAGAAGTGCAACAACAATAAAATCAGGGAACCCAATCAAGAATCAGAGATTTACACAAGAGGAGAATAGAGATGGTTTAGGTACCTCCAAGAGGGAGGGGATTCGGGAAGAAGAGAATCTGCGTATTGGGAAAGATTGAAGGCCAAGAGAATTGCATTTAGAAAGAGGAACAAGTGATCTCAACCTAGAAATGGCCATCGTTATCCTTCGGAATTGGAAAGCATGCAGATTTGAAAAAGCTCGAGTAGAGTGGGTAGGACTTAGGAGACAAATACTGATGAGTCCACTTTTTGTCATCCCTCTTCGGATCGGTCCTTATCAGAGGAGGATCGATGTGGTCAGAGTTATCCATGCATTGCATTATAATTATAATATTCGCACAAATGGTAGACGAAGATATTGTAGATTTATTTCCATAACTAATATCAATGTCTCAAACAGAACTAGTGTAGTTTTGATCATAAGAGGGATATTTTGGGTGACATAGGGGTTAAATTAGGATATTACGTTCCTAAATATATAAAAGAGCTATTTAATTAATTTGATTAAATTAAAGATGTTAGTTAGATGTGTTTTTTTTTAAATAAGCGAATCATCTTCCCTTATTACCTCCACATCTCTTATTTGATTATTGTTGGAGAAACAATAACGGGGATGATGTTGGAAGAAATGAACAAAAATTAGAATTATATCTTATATTTAGATCTAATATAACTCCTTAAATATGTCCTTTATTTAAGACCAGAAAGATTATCCTTAATATTAAAATTGGGTAGTTTAAATAGAGAAAATGTATTAGTAGTGACAAATAATGAGTCCACCTTTCCCGTCCCTCTTCCTATCCATCCTTATCATAGGAGGATAGATTTGGTAGAAGTTATGCATGGATTATATTATAATTAAGGGTTAATATTATTTTTGTTCCTTAAATTTTGGCTCAATTTTAGTTTTGGTTTCTGAACTTTTAAATTAAAGGTTAGGGTTTTAAGAAGAAGGCAGAAATCATTTGGGTAGAAAGAAATTGAGAGTGGAAAAGGAGGTAAGAGAGAAAGATGAAGTGACAAATTTATTCCCCTTATTCAAAACTTTTTTATGAAGGCATTAATATAATTTCCCGTACTAGTGAAACATCTCTTATAGGATAAAGGCGCATATATATATATATATATTTTTTTGCTTCTTCCTTACTTTCATGTTTTTTTGTTCTTCTTTAACGATGATTGCTTTTATCTTTAATGAAATGGCAAAGCCATCCTATTTGTGATAAAAGGTCAAGCTCCTTGTATTTCTTCACTTTATCCTCATCATTATAAGAATGTAGTTGCATATGATGCTATTCACGCCTCCTTTATTTGCTTCATTCTTTGGAATTTATTACTTGTCTTTTCGTTGCTTCCTTACTTTTTCTCTTGTGTAGTTTTCAAGGACATGCACAAGTATCAAGTGGTACATTCACATCATGTTCTTTTATACTTATTTGTTGAACATATAATGTTTGAGGCATAAATCTTAATGGTGTTTGATGATATACACACATGGATCAAAAGGTGTGCACTCTCCTTATGTGTTTCTGTTTCTGGATCTTCTACCATGAATAATACTCATCTGATCCTATTTATAAGTTACTTCCAGCATATTTCACACAGACCAAGGAAAGCCTTAAAACTCATTAACTTTCCACTAAAATCTAACAAATTTACAACTTTACCCATATTAAATATCCACTATGCCACATGAAAATAAAGTCAACACATAATAAATGAAGGGTAAACTTGTACATTCACACTAAATATTTAATGAGGTGACTTATATATAGGACCAAATAAAACCTTCTCTCTCTGCCCTATAAATAGGATCAGAGGAGTAATGATTAAGTCTTGTTTTCGTTAGCTTATCATTACTAATGATTGTGAATATTTTTTATAGATTCAACTCCAAAAAAATTATTTTATAAAAATAAATAAATCAATTTTCACAATGGTTTTTATACCGTACGGCGTTTTTAGAACCTCCTCAGGTAAATCTGATTATTCTTCCGTGCGAAGTTATGGGAACCTCCTCAGTAAGTCTAATCGAAAAATCTTTCAAAAATCTTTTTTTTCAAATAGTAAGAAATACATTTTTGTAAAAAAATAAAAAAATACAAACCAATAAAAAATCTTTTTTTAAAAAATAAATCTAATGAAAGTTTTCCTTAAAAAAAACACAAATCAAATGAAACGCATTTTTACCCCGAACTACATAGGTTTTGATCCCTTAAGGGTACAAAGGCCCTAGGTTAAATCCTAGGTCAAGTCTAACTATATAAATATTTATTTTTTTATGTGAATATGTTTGTTTTATTGGGTAATTAAATTAAAATTAAATGCCATATTTATTTTTAAATAATTAACTTAGGGTAACCGTTCTTATGAACTGGTGCTGTGGGGTGCTTAACACTTTCCCCATGTTCAATCGACTCCCGAGCCCAATTTAGTTTTAAAAGACCGTTTATTATTTAAAAAGGTTTTCCAAAATTATCCCTATTTAAAAATTTTGGTGGCGACTCCATTTGTCCGGATTTTAGGGCGCTACAAAGTGTTACTTAATCCTAGATTTAATATGGGTGGTTTAAATGTAGAAAAATTGCCACATTTTTAATAGAAAAATACCAAAATAAAAAGGTAGGTTTATCGTACAGTTATAAGATCATCAATGCTAAATGGAAGTGAATATTGTGATTTAAAGGGACAACATGAGTATAAAGTAGGGTTATCCGAGATAAGAATGTTGAGATAAATGTGTGGTCATAAAAACAAAAAGCTAAAATTCACATTAGTAATATAATGAGTGGAAGAGTCGGAGTAATATATTAAAGATAAAATAGTTGAAAATCATTAAAAGTAGGTTGGATACGCTTAAAGAAGGCTATTAGAAGGGCAGATGAGAGTAAAATCGTTTGGCGTCATTTAAAAAGAGTGAAAGTAAGATCAAAGAGAACACTTAACAAAGTTATTAAGCGTGACCTTCTCATTGATAATTTATTTAAAGATTTGGTTTTTGATTGAGAATGGTGTTGTAAGTTCCAAGTAGCCGGCTCCATCTAATAAGATTAGGCTTTGTTGTTGTTTTATTTAATACTTCTTTTGAAATTGTATAGTTTTCAAAATTAATTTTAATTTCTAAACATCTTTTGACAAATGCTAATTAAAGAAGTGCTTTTATATATATATATATATAATATAAATATGGTTTAGAGAGCATTTGGGTCAGTTAGTGCGTTCATTTATGCTAATAAAATTCTTAAGCTATCTGTTTGATATTTTAAGGTAATCATTTAAATCTTTTGACATTTCAATACTTAAATTTCATTTATTTTATTAATTTTTCAAAAGCAAAAAATCGTTGAAATAAGAATGTGACGGGATTGGAATGGCAACATACGAATTCGCCCATCAAATATTTAGAATTACATTTATATATCCTGAAAATAAATACTAAAAAATAAATACAATTTATGATAACAATGTTCTGTAATCAATGCACATAAATTACTACTAGTAAGTGATAAGATCAAAGCGGGAAGGTGTTTATGGTCGGTCTGTTAGTCTCCCTAGTTCTAATAACGATTATAAAAGCACCATTATATATAAATGATGAAATATGAGCAGAGCTTAGTTACCATTGCGAAACCAAGCATCTGCTTCGTGCAGAGCCAGAGAGAAAACTTTCCTGTTAGACTCTACTTCGTCTTGAAAATTCCATTTTGGATATTATAAGGACTGTGCATGAACATTTTTTTTTTTTTTGGGTGGTGTTTTGCATGCATTTCTTTCACACTGATTTTTAAGTTAATACAGATTGTGGAACCATGCCAAAGAGAAAGGGTCAAGGCCGAGGACGACGAGGGCTAAGAACCTTAAGTTCTGATAAATTTCATGATAGTGAAGATGACAACTTGGACATTCCTGAATTACAGGGCTCAGAACAGGAGCATGAAGCAGGTATAGTTATGGTCAATTATTTAGTGTGGTTAATTTCTTGTTTCACAAGGAGCAAACATGTCAGTGAAATATGTTACTCGTCCTATATCCAGCATATGTTGTCTTTTTTAAACAGATAAGGCAGGATTGAGAAAAGGACATGGAGGACCAAAAGATTCAAGAAGTTTGAACAAGTTCCAAAGCAGTGTAGATGGTAATGCGTGGACATTCTAAACAATCCATCAACCATTCGGTGTTAAATGTCGTATATTTAGATCTTCTTTCTTCACACCAGTGGTTTACATATGATTTTGTAATGCTATGAGGTGCTTGGTCTATGTTTTATGTATAGAAACTTTTCATGCTGAATTTTATGCTTATATGATGTCCTGTGCCTTCAGTCTGCTAGTTTTCCAAAATGCCATTAGAACTTAAATTGGACCAATTGTAATTTACTACACACGCCAATAGTAACACTGTAACAAGTCTTATACTCTTCTGTGTTTAAGATATGGATACAAAAGTTGAGAAAAAGAGAAGAGGACGGCCAAAAGGATCTATGGGTAAGAAGAGTGAAGGGAGTGCTGATAGAAATTCAGGCACTTCCAATAATCAGTCGAACTCACAGGAAGTAAGTCATGAATGTAAAGAGGAGCAGGAGGCAGGTATGTTCCTAAATTCTTAAATCGATACAACTTAGTCCTTATAAAACAAAAGTCACTGTGTGGCTGAGTCAAGCTTAAAGGTGAATTAAAACTTGCATATACATTTTGTTAGCTCACAGTTTTTAACTTATCCTAGAGCAACACGTTTCAACAAGGTGATATTTGTTCATGCACGATGGAGACAAGCAAAAGCAAAATGATCCTCTATTTGCTTTTGTCATAACCGAGTTACATCAAATCAAAGTTTAGGAACTAAGTTATAACCCTATCAAAGTTATAAGGACTGTGTGTTGCAAATAAATCAAAACTATAAGGACTAAAATGTTAATTTTCACTAGTTTTTAAGACTAGAATTGCTGGAACCAATTTCAAGTACTGCTTATATATGTGAAATATAATGGTGGACCTGGCTTTAAATATTAGTACTACATATCTTAAACTTTATCCTCCACCCTTTGTGTTACAGATATATGCATGGTGCTTAAGAGAAAGAGAAGAGGACGAACTAGAGGGGTGGGGGTACAGATAAAGCGACATCAGAGTGAAGATGGAAAGTTGGATGTTTTGATTCATCCGACAAAAATGGTTGCTATTGGTCCTGGGCGTAAAGATTTCATTACTGATCTTTCTGTCATTGTTCGCCGGAATGCCCGTCACGATGTGTTCAAATGGAAGAAAGTTCCACAGCATGTAAAGGACACCATAGTGCAAAAGATTCTGGCAAGTTATTCATGCTTCTCTTATGTGGATCATATTTTGACTTCAAATAATGCTATCTTAAAGAGTTATTTTTTCTGGTTCTTTGAATTTCAAATGCAAAGGGAGTGATAAATATCTTTCGTGGTCATATCTTCATGTTGGTTTCATATATTTTGTTTACGTAATAATTCCTTCTTGTTGGATTAGTTTATTATGCTCATATTGTTTGGAATGCTCAGACAATATCCATATTCTGTTCTTTTTTTAACTTTTGATCGTGGCACTGAATGAAAGCCATATGAAGGTTGTTGATAATATTGATGCAAGAAAAAGTACTATGAACAAGGAAAAATATTAACATTGGTGAAGATTATACAACAATCTATCTAACCCACTTGCGTTTAGATTAATCATCCTCACTTGAGGTGATGAACTAACAACCCTATTTTAGGGACTTGGAGGTGAGAGACCCAAGTTACCCTCTCCCTCATTTGGTGTAGATTTCTTAATCTCACACTCTCAAATATGAATAGGATCCCTATTTATATAGAGTCCTAAAGTAGCTAACCTCTTAATGATTAACTAACAAATTAACTCTCCAACAAAGGTATCATCTCTTTTTGCATGCTTTGCATGTCTTGGAATCTTAGATATGAATGTCTTCATTATGATATGGCCTCATATTTCAGAAAATTTACTGCATGATCTTTTGAGTTTTGGCATGGTTGGACAATAATTATTAGATGTAGTGTGAAGGTTTTCTAGTAATTAAGGAGGCGAAGGTTTTTTTATGTGGCACAATTCTCATCTAATTAGAACTTTTAAGGTGAAAGAAGGAAAGACAAACTTTTAAGATAGAATTTTTTGAATATTTATGTCATATGGTTCATACTTCCACAATTTTACTTCCAGTCCTTAGCATAAGATTTAGTTTATAGCACACACAATTATATCCTTAAGTAACTAACTGACAAGGGCACAGGCCATGAAACCTACCAAATGACTCTTTTAGACAAGCATTTGTCACTAAATGCATTAATACGTCTAGGCTAGCAATTTGTGATGATGTTTTCATTATTGGTGTAGGATAATTGGAGACTTTCTGATACAGTTGTGATTCGAAAGGCTATACAAGATGAAGCAGGCCGTTTACATAAGAATTGGCGCAACAGGCTTCATAGTTATTACTTAACATTTAAAACGAAGGAGGAAGCTCTAAAGAATGTTCCTGATGATATCAATGCTTCGGACTGGCATATATTGGTAGATTATTTTAGCAGTCCTGCTTTTAAGGTACAAGATTTTGAGTCTTTGAGACTCTCTATTAGATTAGGTTTTTGTTGTTGTTGTTGTTGTTGTTTTTTTAATCAAAATAACTTAAATCTACTCTCTTTGGTCTATATTACAAGACACAAACTAACAAATCTTACATATAAATAAAATTGGTTAAAAGAATTAAATTTGTCTTAAAATTGAAGTGATTTCCGGTATAGCCCATACTATTTACACTAAACTCAAATACATATTAATCATTACTTTCTCTTACTACCCTTATTAAATATAGGCATAGATGGAAAACCATATTTAATGCTTATTGGAACTTAACAAGCGCATTGTAAAAAGGACCAAATAAATTTGTTAGTTGGTGCCTTATAATCATAAGGACTATTAGGACTTCCTTTGACATTAATTATTTTCTATCATGACATTAATTATTTTCTATCTTCCTCTAATTACTTTATGTGAGACTCTTATATTCTTATATTCTCTACGTGTTACCCCTGCATTGTGAATATCAATATGTTGCATAACATGCTGCTTTTCTGCCACCAGGCAATGAGTGCAAAGAACAAGGCAAACAAAGAAAAGCAAACGGTGAATCATGCTTCTGGGAGAAAATCCTTTCACGCTGTCAGCTATGATGCCGTGAGATTTCATACTCAGCCTAACTCGTGCTATTTCTCATCAGGCTAGGCTGTGTTTCATTTTTCTTATCCTGTTTGATGATAGTATAATTTATTCATAATACCCTTTCTTTGACAGCGGGATATAGTGACTGGTGAGGAGCCTGATTTGCGTACATTGTGGCAGTTAACACACAAAAGGGCAAATGGTGAATGGGTTGATGAGGCATCTAAAGAGATACATGTAATTAAAACTTCAATAATTAAGTCTACATTTTCTACCGATGATTTTCCTTTCTATTATATGCTAGGCTTGTATGTTGTTGATTCACTGTAGGATAAGGTTGCTCAGAAAATTGTGCAGCATTCTGGGAATGAGAAAGACAGAATTGAGCCAGAAATTATTAAATCTGCCTTTAAGTCACTTGTAGGGAAGAAATCATACATGCAAGGCATAGCATCAGGAAGGTCCATTAGAGTTCGAGTTAAAAAAGGAGAGGCTGAATTAGAAGCCCAAAAGAAGGAAACAGAGGAGGCTAAGGCAACGTATAATGAGGTTAGAGCGAAGCTGGCTGAGGTTGAGTCCCTACTAATGGAGGAACGCCGCAAACGAGAGGAATTAGAGGCACGTTTGATGGAGCATCAGAGGAGATGGATGAGATCAACGGCCATGTTCAGAGAGCCACTCACAGCCAAAACCAGTGGTAAAGCTTAAAACTTAACTGCCTGTACATAAGTGTAAGCTGCACGCAATGGTGAAGTAGAGCAACTATTAAGTCGTGTGGAATTTGAAACTTTTAAGTTTTGGTGTATATAGATACTGTTAGAAAATCTTGCTGAATGCTAGAAATGTAATCTTTTAGCATGAAAAACAGTCAGGTATATGCAGTATTTATGATGTTACAAATGTTTCTGCAACAAGCTATTTACCTGCGTCTCTTGACTACAGATGACTGAAGAATGGAATTCATGAGGCATAACTTCATGAGGCGGAAGATGTGATAACAGAACTTAGGCTTGGCATATGTGAAAAGTTCTAGGGACTAGGGAGGTTCATTTAAGAATGTAAATGTGTATGCTCACATCACATCTTCACTTTCTTAATTTTCTTTTGTTTCTTTCCAAACATTTTGTATACATACTTTTATGAATGTAGAGAATTTTGATTGGTTAATGCTTTTACGGGATATTTAACTTGGTAGCATGTTTTGGCATCTGGCATTTGTTAATGTTTGCTTATAAGAAGGGATTGTATAAAAGCTCATGTCAGAGACTAATTTATTTCATGTGAAAGCCTATATAATTAGACTTGAGTATTATTTGTGTACTGCATCTCATTTATGTTTTACTATTAACTAATACTCCCCATCACTAAACTAAAACCACCCTTATCTCAAAACTCAAAAGCTTCATTATATTGATTCATCTTCACAATGGCTTTATGAGGCCATACATTTTGATTGCAACAATTTGGAAGCTGAAATGGGTGGTTTTTTTTTTACCGAAGCGTACACTCAATGAAATGGTAAAGCGAGATCTTTTAATAAATAATATATCTAAAGATTTGGTTACCGATAGAGCACAATGACGTCGTGCGATCAATGTAGCCGATCCCACCTAGTAGGATAAGGCTTGGTTGTTGTTGTTGTTGAAGAAATTGGTTGTTGTTTTTTTTTTACCGAAGCGTACACTCAATGAAATGGTAAAGCGAGATCTTTTAATAAATAATATATCTAAAGATTTGGTTACCGATAGAGCACAATGACGTCGTGCGATCAATGTAGCCGATCCCACCTAGTAGGATAAGGCTTGGTTGTTGTTGTTGTTGAAGAAATTGATGGTTTAAGTCAAGGTAATTAAACCGGGACTGGAGTCCAGACCAGGCGAGGCAGTGGGTCAAAGGTTAGTGGGTCAGTCATGAATCGACTCGGGGAGCCAGAACGGTAGTAATTTAAACAATATAATTTGATTATAATTGATCATAATATTTATATTTTAATTATAAAAAATAATTTTTGAATACAGATCCTATTATTTTCTGAGTATTCAACTATTTATACAAATGAAATTCTCACATATTTTTATTTTATTTTATATTAATCTTATAACAAAAAGTATTATAATTTTTCTATCTATCAATACGACCACCAATGTATTTTCTTTACAAAATTAAAATAATTTTTATGAAAAAATTTCTATTGTGGGGACTGGGGAGACGCTGAGATAGTTCTTCGCTTCTATTTTTTAAATATAATTTGGTACGAGTTACATATACATCTAATTTTTTGATTTTCCTTTTAACTCATGTTCCTTATTAATTGTTTTAGGAACTCACAGAGAAGTATCAATATATGAAATTTATGAGAAATCATATTGTTAACAAATGATAAATAATATAACTCAGTTTTTCAATATAATGTTGGGAAAATGTATTTAGTTAGTTTACATCCGATGAACTCAGCTGAATTGAAATGAAAATCTTATCTTAGAAGGAAAGGAGAATATGGGCTGTTTGATTTGGTTAATTTCTTCCATTTATTGTTTTTTTTTTTTAATTTTGTAGATAATTTTAAATTTTATTATTGAAAATAAAGTAAAAAATATACGTAATATGTTTGGTAATAGTATTAATTTGGAAACATTCCTAGGAATAACAACAAAACAAATACCGAAGAGCAAAAAAAATATGAACAGTTGAGCTTAATTAAGTACTATAATTTTGTTTGGGGACTAAATTGTAAAAATAATTTTATCATAGGAAATAGGACCAAATTTTTTGGACAAGAAAAAACTATTGATTATGAGCAGGAAAGAATATTTGGATTGATATGGGAGTGATAGTCAAAAGAGGGTCAATAATGGATAATCAAACTTAAGAAGGAAGGCAAAGGAGAAGCGGCTTCAAGTCAGAAACGTGAGTGAGGTCTTTTCTGGGAATAATTAAATTATGGAATATTGGAATTTGGGCTCAACAAAAACCCCTCCTAAACCTCTCTCTCTCTCTCTCTCTCTCTCTCTCTCTCTCAATAAAGCTTTCAACTTTCCCTCTTCCCCTTCTTTCCTAATTCATCCCATTTCTTCAAATCACAATCTTTCCTCCCTCCAACTCCAACCCCTCTCATCATTCCTATTCTTCTAAAGCCTTCCTCCCTCTGTGTGTGTGTGTGTGTGTTTTGTTGGTTTGTTTTACTTGCCCAAGGTACCATCGCTGCTTTCTTTCTTCTTTTTATTTTTTATTTTTATGCAACGTTGTTTTCGTCTTTTCTTCTGCGTCCGTACATTCAATTCGCTTCTGCCTTTTCTCTTCCGATTACTGGGCCATTTTAATCTTCCTCACGTTTCTCTGGATGGTTTCCCGGCTATTGCATTGTTGATCTCTGGTGTTCTTCCTGTTGCTTTGGATTTATTACCTTGTATCCGGCTCAAATCTCGAACAACTTGATTTATTTTAGTGTACAAATGTTTGATCTTTATTACGTTCCTCTTGCAAAGGAAGACAATGTATCATTATGCATTTATAAAACTGCAGAAACGTTTACTTTAGTTTTCGAGTATTATTACAAATAAGATTTCAGATTATTTCTAGAATTAAGTTAAAACATTGTGCATTTCTGTGATCCTTCCGCTAAAAGATTCCTTTTTTCCTCACCCTCCTTTCCATGAAAATGGGAAGCAACATTTATAATTTATTTTGTTGAAGTATCACGCATTATTATTATTTTGGTGTAATTAGTAATTCTTATTGTTAACCTTATGGTTTCAAATTCTGATAATGTAGGATGCTGGGCACTTAATCATTGCTTTACAAGAGTAGAATATGCTCAGATACTTACAATGGAAACAAAAGGGCATCCTGTGGTTGAATTAAAGAAAACAACCCTTACACCTAAGGCTATAATACACCAAAAATTTGGCAGCAAGGCCTGCTACACAGTAGAGGAAGTAAATGAGCCCATTCAAACTGAATGTCCTGGATTAATTCCACCAAAGGGTCCTTGCCTATACCGATGTTTCTTGCAACTTCCAGAACTTTCTGTTTTGTCAGGGACCTTCAGAAAAAAGAAGGAGGCAGAGCAATCAGCTGCAGAGATGGCTGTAAAAAAGGTTGGACTTATTTCATAATCATGGTGCTCTATCAATAACTCACTAGCATTGTACTTAATATACTAAATTGTGAGTTCTATTAAGCGCAAATTTGTGTATATTTATGTACCATGATTGGTAATTCACCTGCCTTGTCTCCTAGGACTTTAACTTTACTGCTAGATATGGCCTCATCAGGCTTGCTCTTTAAATCATATTTCTCTTTAAATATACTCTTTATGATCAAGCAAGTAGAGATAAAACCTGTATATTAATCCTCTACCCCAAATGTTTGAGTTTCTAATCATGATGCTTTAGATTCTTTGTTCATTCTTCTAGTTAAAGTCTAGTTGTTTAAAACTAAAACTTTCTTAGTTGAATGGGGAGATTAGTGTCTTTGTTCTTAATAAGGAAATATTCCTTTCTAATGTTTATAAAGAACAAGAAATTCATTAACTAGTTTCTCGCTTGATTTATTTAAATAAATATAAATTCTGGAATGTAAAAACTTAAATGCTTGTCTCTTGGAACTAGATTGCTTATTTCTTGTGGCTATCATCTAATAAAAAATAAAATCAGATTGTGGCTGATAAACTGATTTCTGGTAAGGAGCTTGGGCTAGGACAGTTTTTATTTTTAAAGTTTCTTTTGATGCTTTTGGGATGATGGTCTTTAGGCTGAGTTGCATGAGTCATGGGGATTTGAAACTGTCAATTGTTCATTTTGGGAGAAAATCTGTTTTTGATCGTCAGACTTGCCTTGTTATGAGTTTATTAGTACCATTTGTTTGGTAATTTTGCTTCATATTGTTAAGAGTTTTCTCGTAAGCCTTTATAATTTTTACCTTTCATCTGATAATTGACCTATCTACCTTGGTCACATATTTTGTGCTATGATTATGATTTGGCTGTTTGATACTCTAATGCAGCTTGGCATCCACCCTACGGCTAGTGACCCCACTCCACAAGAAGCATGGGAAAGTTTAGTTGCTCGAATCACCTACTTATTTTCAGAAAAGGTAGGCATTCTGATTGGGCTTTGGTCTGATTTGTGTAAGAAGTTATGTCTACTCTCAATAATGGAAGATAGGAATGCTTATATTCATTGGCCATAATGATGATAAATTAGTGAATAGGGGATTGAATGTATTTGATTGATTTTATGTTCTTCCAGTTGTACCTTTTGCTGAATTGTGCTTCAGTCTAAACCCATTCTTTGTTGGCTTTCAACAATGCAGTTTCTTACATCACTTCATCCACTTAGTGGTCACCTTGGATCAACTTTGTGGAGAAAAGGTGATCTTTGTGGGTCAATTCCTGTTTCTGTCATTGCTGTCTATGACTCAAAGCTCTTTAACTTGTGTAAATGTATTAATCCTGTGGTGGAGTCAAATCCATTGTTGGTTAATTTGTACATAATACGGGCTGCTGCAAAGATATCTGGGTTTTTTTCTACTTCTGAACAGCATCTCTGGCTTAAAAAGAAGAGTCCCTATCCTCAAGATATTGTCGAGTCATTAATGATGCAAGCTGGTATGCCAGAGTGCATTCAAGTTGCAGCTGCCAAAATTTCTAGTTCAATGGAGAAACCTATCGAAACAGTCACTCTTCATATTTCTTCTAAAGAGTACTACCTTGATATCATTGCAAAAGAACTTGGTTTAGAAGATGCATCTTATATTCTGATTTCAAGGTAGGGTAAAACTAGGGCCCCTCTCCCCACCAGCACCAGCACCACCACCATTTTAGTTGGTTATTGTCTAACTTGTTATTGTTTCTAGCAGAAATGTGGGTAAAGCATCTTCTGAAACGAGATTATTCTTTGCTGCATCAAGATCATTTTTTCTAGATCAATCCCCTGATTTGCTTAATGTGAAGGAAACTCTACATTTTGAGGGATCTCTAAATGTGAGGGCTAGTTCCTTGTCTGGACAATGTATATATGGTGATGCAATACTGGCATCCATTGGATATACATGGAAATCTAAAGATCTTTTCTACGAAGACGTAACAGTTCAATCATATTATAGGTATCCTGATCTTGAGATGCATGTGTTACTTGTTTATTGTATCATTGCAACCTTATATTACTCTCAGAAGACAATTAAAAGTGTTACTTTGAGAGATCAGAACAAATTGAACATGTGTATACGTCTTGCACACATTTGCTGTAATGTGACGGTCAACTCTAATGTTTTCAGAAAAACTGGAGCATACTTTTGTTGGATATTTTATTGAAGGAAAAAGAAACTCTCCTCAACTCCTAAAAATGTGCTAAAACTTAGGCATATGTCTTTGTAGGCCTAATGGCTTATTGTATATGTTTAAAATGCTGATGGTTCTGACTTTTGTATCGAGCAAAACCTCATGCCCGGTGATTTTGCATGATTGAAATTCTCTTTGTTAAAGATATTAATTAAAGGTCAAAGGTGCAAAAATACTACTTGTAAATTGTCATATGTGCAGTTGGCACCATAATAAAACTTTAGGTGCAAAAATACCACTTCGTAAATTGAAAATGGTGCAAATTTATTTTTCCGTTAAAAATGAGCAACGTTGACTGTGTTAATGTGCATATTGATTATGGTATCAGCTTAACAGAGGTTAATTCATACAGATGGAAAAAATAAATTTGTGCCATTTTAATTTACGAGTGGTATTTTTGCACCCAAAATTTTATTAAGGTGTCAGCTACACATATGACAATTTACGAGTGGTATTTTTGCACCTTCGCCCTTAATTAAAACCAATCCTTGGTCCTCACTTAATAGGTTAAGCAATCATTATTGAAACCTAGCCAGTTATCGATCATAAAAGTTTATATCTTTCAAGATTATTCTAAAGAGTTTGTGTCTTCCTCTGTTACTCAACATTTTTTGTAATCCTTTTAATCATGTGAATTTTACACATCTCAATCGCTATTTATGGAATATTATGCATGATTAGTTAATTTCAACATTTAATCATTGCTACATTGATATAACAGAATGCTTATAAGTAAGACACCTAGTGGGATCTATAAATTGTCCAGAGAAGCAATCCTTGCTGCTGAGTTGCCCTCATCATTTACAACAAAAGCAAACTGGAGGGGTTCCCTTCCCAGAGATATCCTTTATATGTTTTGTCGTCAGCACCGTCTACTTGAACCTGTCTTCTCCCCCATAAGTTGTCCTTTGAAAGGATCTTCTGAACCATCAGGATCTTCCTTGAAGGATGCAGGCTCAGCTACAGATGAAATTGAACAAGTCAGAGTATCCTCATTAACAGCAAGTGTAAAGCAATCAGAAGTGCAAGGATGCACATTTAAATGTGAAGTTAAATTATTTTCTAAGTCTGAGGATTTAATCATTGTTTGTTCCCCAAAGGGCCAGTTTAAGAAGCAGAATGATGCTTTACAGAATGCTTGCTTGAAGATTCTATCATGGCTAAATGAGTATTTTAAGAATGGTAGCGCGCCTTTTGAGATGTTGTATCATACTGCAGACGGCTTTGATATTAAGATTCATTCCAAAAACCTTGCTGAAGAGTTTTCTGTATGTCAATCAGTACAAAATACTCAGCTTAACACACTTGGATGTATGCGTCCATCATGTACTGTGCCTGTATATGGAATGCGCTCATTAAAGATTGAAGGGTCAGATTCTGGTGTTTGTCCAAGCAATGGATCTATACCTTGCATAAGGTATTCTGTTTCTTTGGTGGCAGAGGGTGATAATATGAAGGAACTTATTGAAGCTTGTGAAGAATTTGAGTTTGAGATAGGGGTTGGTGCTGTGATTACCGATGTTGAGGGGGTTGTGATGCAAATGTGTGTTGGCCAGTCTGCTTGTTTCACCACAGAGTTACTTCCTTCTGAATTGATTTTAGCTTCAGCTGCTGATTCAGTCAGGAGTCTTTCGTTGTTGTCCTCTAGTAAGTTAATTTCTCCTGTTATTGATATCCTGATGGTTTTCTAATTTATGGTATGATTCAATTGACGGGAAGTTAAATTCTTTTAAGATGTCAAACTTGCAAATTGAATATGACGCATTCGGTGACCTTTTTTTAATATAAAAAATGGTGTAGGCAAGGGGAGATCACGTTTTGGTTGGGGATTGAGGGCCTGAATTTGATTCTAAAAACAATTGGATTGAAGTTTCTTATTTTGTTAGTTATTTTATATTATCTCCACATTTTTTAATTGTTTTTTCAGAACCCTGCTACATGGAATATGCAATAACTTTGACCAAGTTAACAGAACCTATGGAGGAAAGGATGGAACAAGCTCTTTTTAGCCCTCCACTTTCAAAGCAAAGGGTGGAGTTTGCAGTGCGTCACATTATAAAATCCTGTGCTGCTACTCTGGTAGACAAAAATTTCGTATCGTCTAATCTTTATTGTTTATCTAACACATGAGTTTAATATTCTCCTCTGTGGCAGGTTGATTTTGGATGTGGATCTGGAAGTTTGCTGGAAGCATTGTTAAATTATCGTACTTCTCTTGAAAAAATTGTTGGTGTTGATATTTCACTGAAAGGTCTTGCTCGAGCTGCAAAGGTATGAACTACATTGTTATATCATGGATTATCATTTTCTTTTGGTACAGTAAAATCTTAGCACCTAGGATTTCTCCATCTTATATGGGCTTTACAAGAGATGAGTTCTGTTGTTCTATAGCTTCATTGATTTGTCTTTACTCGATATATCTGATACTATAACCAAGTGAAAAATGGTTTATTATGCAGCTATGAAGAATTTGATTATGATTTTAGTGTACCCATTATCCCTTTTGTGAAGTTAAGCTGTTAGGTTCTTATTGTTGGTAGCTATGAACTCTGCAGGTTCTTAATTCAAAATTAGTTACAAACTCCGATGTTGATGTGCCATATGCTGGGATCAAATCTGTTATTCTTTATGAAGGTTCAATTACAAGTTTTGATTCCAGATTGCATGGATTTGATATTGGCACTTGCTTAGAGGTACTCCCTTCCCGCAGTAATTTCTTACTAGCATTCGATTTACTTACACGGTGTACATCCAAATTTAAAGATGCCTTTATAACACAAATTCTTCTCTTCCATTGTTTCCATTTTGATTAGACAATGTATTTCGTTAATACTGCCCATTGATCTACATACTTTAGGCCTATGATTTTTTTTTTTTTTTTTTGGAAATTGTGATTAGCATTAAATTAATAGAAATTATTGGCGAAATTGTAGGTTATTGAGCATATGGAAGAGGACCAAGCATGTCTATTTGGTGATGTAGTATTAAGTACTTTTTGTCCAAGGATTCTCATAATTTCAACACCAAATTATGAATACAATGTAGTGCTTCAGAGGTCTAATCCAGCAAGCCAAGAACAAGATGAGGAGTTAGATGAGAAGTCCTCATTACCATCATGTAGATTTCGCAATCATGACCACAAATTTGAGTGGACTAGAGAGCAATTCAGTCGCTGGGCATCTAATTTAGCTGCACGGCACAATTATAACGTGGAGTTTGGTGGGGTTGGTGGGTCAGCTGATGATGAACCCGGCTTTGCCTCACAGATTGCCGTCTTTATTAGAAAAGAATCTATGGCTGGAGATGATGAGCTGAAGGATCCTGATTTGGATCACCAATTCAAAGTTACATGGGAATGGAGTAGAATCAACAAATGAAATGTGTTTTTGGACTTTACGCTGAAACTTGTACAGTTCACTCAACTGCTGGGAACTAAGTGAAACAAATTGGAGCAAACGAGAATGACAGAAAGGAGGATTTTTGTTCTGGATTGTTTGAATTATTTCCTGTATGGGGGCTCAAACGATTCTTGTAAAAGGGGGATTTTGAGTTTTGTGTACCCTGAGCTTATGGGGGATGGGTAAAGCTAATCGATATAGTTTTGTTGGTGCAAAATGTTTAACTTGACAGAACATTGTTCTAATGTTAAAAATAATACAATTACTGAAATTAAAAAAATTGAAGTATATATTTTTCCTTGCAATTTACAGAGTCGGCCAAATTGTTGTATTTTTAGTTTATAAATGACAAAAATGTATGTGATCTTAGTAAATAAAAGTCAAAAAGTGTGCTGTTGCAGCATTAACAATTTTCATACTTCTGTTGAAGGACTCATTAAGAAACAAGCAAAAATTGTGTTTAAATAGTTGCAACTAATATTTATTTCTCATCCTTGTAGCATATTAAGTGTTTTATTTTGTTTATCTTTGCATTTTAAACGGGACAATTTAAAGTTTTTTTTATCTTTGTTGCTGCCTTGCTGGTATGCACCTTGTGCCTTCAAAAAAACTAGAAAAACTTATTTAAGATTACATTTGCTTTAACTTTTCTAATTCTAACAGAAACAACCTCATTATACATGATTTGTAAGCCTTGTACTTAAAACTGGAGGCCAGATCAGGTTCAGCCTCAACCTGCATATAAATAGTCCTTAAATAATAATGGTGGGCTGCCTATCTAAGAATGCATCAATCAATTCATAGCAAATAGATTTTAGTTCATGTCTTCGTGAACAGGAGATTTGTCATATTCATTTATCCAAACAAAACTGCACTGCATAGGTACAAATAACTGTTAGATATCACCAGTAATCCTTACAAGAACAAGCCCCATCTTGAAAATGATGAAAGCGAGTTCGATCTCTAACTATAATATTTGTTTGATAAATAGTCGATATCAGCTTAGTGATAGCATGACAGTCCTCACAAACCCGAAGGTTTTTCAAAATTCTAATAGGAGAACTTGAATTGGACGTTGCTGCTATAAGAGCAAATGCTATCGCGAGCCTTTCACTATGGTAAGAAAGAGCGTCTTCCTTGTCTTCTTCTTCCATGTCAAACAAGACTTGAGCTGTTCTTGGTTTGTGACCATAGTCTTGTAGCCTTCTGTTTATCTCCTCAATCTTCAAATATATCTCTTTAGAAAATGGATGAGTTTTATCACCTGTGAGAAACTTGTGCATGGCCCCACCAATCTCAACTAGGCTAAAGCCAGGGACTTTGTTAACCCCTTGATGTTTCATTAGAGTTCTCACTCTCTTCACGTCATCCCACCTATTGAAATTGGCATACATATTGGACAGAAGCACATAATTTCCGCTAGTTTCTGGTTCTAATTGCATTAATTGTTTGAGTGCAACTTCACCTATCTCTATATTCCCATGAAGTCTTGCTGCCCCAAGTAAAGCCCTCCACAATATTGCATTTGGCTTCATGGGCATTTTCTGCATCATCTTCTCTGCCTCATTTACACGTCCTGCTCGACCAAGAAGATCAACTAGGCAACCGTAATGCTCGAGCTTCGGCTCGATACCGTGAACCGTCTTCATGGACTCAAATATTTTGCAGCCTTCCTCCACCAATCCAACATGGGAACAGGCAAACAAAGTAACTACAATGGTTGCACTATCAGGAACTAACCCCTCAGGCTTCATCTTCTCATAAAGTTCAAGTGCCTGATGCCCTTGACCATGAGCCGCAAACCCACCAATCATTGCATTATAACAAAACGTGTCCCTCTCAGGCAATTTATCAAACACCTGATAGGCCAGGTTCACACATCCACATTTGGAATACATGTCCACTAATGCAGTACCCACAAATCGGTTCACCACAATACTGTTCCTTAACACATAAGCATGTGCCCATACACCTTGACTAAGAGCACCTAAATTAGAACAAGCTCCAATTAAAGCCACAAGTGTAACTTCATTAGGCCGTATTTGAGACTCCTGCATCTCATTGAACACATGTAGCACCTCTAAAGACAAATCAGCATCTTCAAAACTAGCATTACGTGTATAAGCCGCTAATAAAGTGTTCCACATGGCCAAATCAGGTTCACTGATATGACTGAACAGGTACCTACACTGGTTCAATTTGCCACATTTAGCATAGAAATTGAGCAGGGAGGCTTGGACAAAGTGATCAGATGTGGGTTCTAGGAACTTGAAGACATGGGTATGGAGGGGTTGGCCATAATGGAGCCATGCATCAGAAGCACAAGCCTTGAAGAGGGACGGAAAAGTGAAATTATTGGGTCTCAGGGTGGTGGTGTTATAATGGAAAAGGATTTGATTATAAAGTGAGAAGGCTATGTTTGTATGTTCACTATGATTATTGGTGAGAGAAGAAATGAGAGTATTGAAGAGAAAGATTGTTGGGTTTGGGATGTTTCTGAAGATGTTAAGAGCATAGGTTAAGGAAAGCTTGGAGGATTGAATGAGGAGACGACTGAGGGGGTATGTGTGGAGGGCCAGACCAATTGTAATCATATGGGCATGAACTTGCTTTAAGGTGGCAAGTGAAAGACATCTTTCCAGGATTTGTAGTGTTGGGTGGCTCAAAATGGGGCTTTGGTCTTTCATGGGAACGGTTTGTAATCTTCAAATGAATGGATTTCCAACTTTTTAATGAGCTCTCACCACAAGAGAATGGAGAAATGAGCCTGCATATGCAAATAATATGCATATTCATTCATAACTTGTTTGCATATAATGTTATATTTATACACAAGTTTTGTTGCATGCTATAAATCAGCGAGTATCTAATCCATAGTTTGCATTTATACAATAGTTCTTTAACAGTTGTATTGATTATTTTGATTTGGTCTCTAATTTTAATTAATTTTAACTTTTAATTAAAAGCTGACACTGAAATTTTTTTTTTCCCCTTTGCAAAAATTCATCAGAAGAAGTAACACCACCTTGCTGTTGCACAGAAATATTAAAAGTTGCTCCTATTTATTTATCGTGATTTTTCATCCTACTTTATCATATTTATTTATAAATTAATGATTTTTTATTTGAAAAACATGGACAAATTACTCATATAAACGATGACGTGAAGCATAAAAACATTAGCTTTTCGCCTCCAGCAAAGCACTTGCGTTGCTCGTTGACCTTCGACTTGCTCTTGTGGCTGCACACTGCTCACACACTGTAAACTTACGCTTCTTGCTTTCATCAACATTAACAACATCTTTGTCTTGGATTTATTGATTCTTAGGTGATTTTGTTTGTTCCATTATGGATAAATGCTTTTCTTTTTAATGAATCCCTTCCGATGCATTGCATTTATTTCTGGACAATTTTTGTTGTTTTATAATGTGCTTCATGGATGCTAGCTGGATTATGAGCTTGCTGTATCTATGGGTTTATAATTCTTGTGTGAAGTTTTGGTGCTGCTCAATTACATGTCCCCGCCCAAACTTATTTCAGTAGATATCTTAAAAACACCGAGAAGAAATAGTTTCACGACTCTCATGTCTATAAAAAGATTCAATTGTTGATTTGCACAATTGGTTCAGCGGATTGTTTTACATATCAATGGCAGAGATGTCATTTGATCAAGCCTTCCCAAATTGATCTTATCAAGTTACTGGCATTTCCAGAAGCTCCGGAAACGTCATTGATTTAATCTCACCCCAACGCTTCGGGTACATCAATTCACAGTTTTTCTTGTTACTGTGGAGCTGTAAGGATATGGGTCTATGCGTGTGCTTTCTCTGGGTGTGGGGGCATTCAATTCTAATCTCCAAATTTAAATTATAGTTTAGCATTTCTGTTCAGTGTCTTGAGTGGCACAAAAATTGTGGCATATAGATTATACACATATACAGATAGAAAGATATGCACCATATCTAACCTATAAACTTTGCACTCTTTATATTGTCTGTGATTTTGTTGTTGAAAAATAAGATGTTAAACCACCTTGTCAGATGAAATGTGTTATATCCTGAAGCTTTGTTCTTCATGACATAATATTATATTTTCTTGCTACAGTGTTTCCTGTAATCAGATAAAGTATTCAATGAAGTCATATAAATTGTCAGAACTTACTCAGGCTGAGATTGAGAGCCTTAAGGCTCGTCCTCGCACAGATTTTTCTTCCGTTTTCAGTGTGGTAAGTATTAGTTATTGTTTTTAATTGACGTGATAAACTTATCTACTGTATCTTAATAATTTTTTTTATAGTTCACTTTCATAGAACTGTGCTTAATTAACATATTAGCCATGCATTACAGGTAAACCCCATTGTTGATGATGTTCATAAAAGAGGTGATGCAGCAGTTAAAGAGTTAGTACTTCTTAGTAACTCATTCCTGGTGAAAATTGTTTAAATTTGTACATTACATTCAAATTAGTGACTAATCCTTTTTAGTTACCTCCTGTATCTTTTCATATCATCTTTAGCTATGCTCGAAACATTGTATCTTTCATAGGTATACATCAAAATTTGACAAAGTGGAACTAGATAAGATAGTTGAAAATGTCTCAGAGCTTCCTGATCCAGTGGTATTTGAACATGCACATCTTATTTGAAAAAAATTGTTTGAAACTGTTCCTTTATGTTGAACACTTGTTGATTTGGTGACTTTCTGCAGCTTGATGAACCCGTTAAGGACGCTTTTGACATTGCCTACAGCAATATATATGCGTTTCATGATGCTCAGAAGTCAGCTGATAAAAGTGTAGAGAACATGAAAGTATGTTAAATAGTCTTAAAATTAATTTTTGTTTCTTAGCCAAGTGGAGTGGTCAAAAGTCATGAGTGTGAGCTGTTATACATATTCATGTTCACCATCAAGTAAAAAAATTGGAAGTTTAACGGTAGTGTTATAGCAAATTGCAATAGTAAGCAGTAAATGATTACTGCGATATCTTGGAAAAGTTAGATGCTGGAAGGATATAGTGCTTAGAAGACTGTTTTCTGTATGCAGTCATTTGCTTCTGTGTCCTCAACAAGTTTATTTTAAACTTGTGGATCTTCATAAATGAATGTGAATGCCATGCCATTTTATTTTAAGCCTTCTTGTCTATGACACTCTTGATTCATCAAATTTCAGTGTTATCCAATACCTCAATTGTGATTTATTTGTGTTTTTCATAAATATCAGGGAGTCAAATGCAAGCGAGTTGCTAGAGGCATTAATTCTGTGGGTCTTTACATTCCTGGGGGAACTGCAGTATTACCTTCAACAGCTCTGATGCTCTCAATAGTAAGTTGAATAAATATTTCATTAGCTTTTTTTATTGTTTTCCAACTAATAATTATTATTGTGATTTTTATCATTTATCACCGTATTAAGTTGACATTTCAATATGGTATCTAGCCCGCTAAGATTGCTGGATGTAAAACTATTATTCTTGCAACCCCTCCAGCTCAGGATGGCAATATATGTAAGGTATTTGTTCACATTGGAGGAATAATATAACAATAAGATTTCTCTGGTTTTGCTCTGACTTCTGAGGTCCGACCAATGATTACCTGTAGGAGGTTCTGTATTGTGCAAAGAAGGCTGGGGTAACTCACATTCTTAAAGCAGGAGGAGCTCAGGTTTTAAAGCATGATGACATAAACCATTTTCTGGCTTTGTAATTTGAGACTACATCCTTACATTCAGTTGTATTTACATGATGTTCTTCTATGTTGCAGGCCATATCGGCATTGGCTTGGGGTACAGAATCCTGTCCGAAGGTTCTCAATAATAACTAATTTCTCTTGTTCTACAATCAGATTATTGTTCTGCTACTAGTTTTTATTATACTGAGCCTTATCCCTCTCTTAATATTAAATGTGTTTTCTGATATGTATTTTGATGTTTTATCATTTATTTTGTCATATCTCATACTAAAATCAGTTCATCTTCATGCAAAGTCGTCTCATAAGATTTTTATAGCTCTTGAAATCTCACTCACCACTGTCATTACTAATTTGAAGAGCTTAATGTGTTTAAAATTCATAGTTAATGGTAGGGTTAAATTGCCCCTCTTTTTAAACTTCCAAGGCACATTTGGCCTCTAAAAAACTTCCAAACTTGAAAACTTCCGGTGCAAAAATGCCCTATAACCCTAAGATATTATATTAATGTTTGCTCCCTTTGATGTCACTTCCGCAGGTTGAGAAGATTTTGGGCCCTGGAAATCAATATGTCACAGCTGCAAAAATGATACTGCAAGTATACCCCTTTACAATTAAAACTGGTTTTGTTTTCATTATTATTTCATATACTTACGATCTTAAAGCCTTTTCCCCTTAATATTTTAAACCTGCAGAACAGTGAAGCCATGGTTTCAATTGACATGCCAGCCGGTCCATCGGAAGTTTTGGTCATTGCAGACAAGCATGCAGTGCCTCGTCATGTAGCAGCTGATCTGCTTTCCCAGGTTTGTCGAGAAATTCAGAAGTGTTGTGTATTCTTTATTTTTGCACCTCTGTTTTCTTCTGTCTTTTTCCTTGTGTTTATCTCTTCTAATTTTTTTTTTTCCCTTTTCACTTACATATGTTCCTGCTTTTGTGTTACATACTGACAACACAGTATTTTAAAATCATTCATTTTTCAAGTCTGTTCAAGTGGATAACAGGAGAAACATGTATTCTGATGTAGGTTTCTGACATCATTATAATGATCTGTTATATAATAATAATAATAATAATAATAATAATAATAATAATGAAAGGGTTGGTTAGTGAGTGAGTTAGTTAGTTAGTTAGGCTATCCGTTAAACTTTAGTTCATTCATCTAAGCCTATAAATAGATAGCCATTCAATTGTAAATTCAGATTAGACTTGTGTTGACATAATGTGATGGCCTTTGAGCTTTCTCTCTTCTCTGACTTCTTCTCTCTCTAGTTCTCTGTTTCTTCTTCTCTAACTCCTCTCTGCTATATTTCTTGTTCTTGATTCCTCTATTCTTCTCTATTTCCCTCTTCCTTTCACATACAGAATTACAATTCTGTAACAGTGGTATCAGAGCGGTCTTTCCTTGGCCCTCCCACTGCCCTTTCAGAAAAAAAAAAAACAGAAACCAAAAAAAGAAAACTCCCATCAGTTGTCCTAAGACATGGATATATCACAGCGACTTCAGAACATGGCAATGAGACTAGAAAAGATGGCGGCTATTGTACAAGAGATTCTGCCTGTGAAAAATGATGTGGCAGAGTTAAACCATCTCAAACAAACAGGCTCATTGGCAGAATTTAACGTGAAATTCGAATCTGTTTCGGCAAAGTTGGAATGGCCTGAGGAATATTTAGTCGAGGCATATGTGCGAGCCTTGAAGGAAGAAATCGCCGACTCCGTTCTCTTGTTCAATCCGCGAACCATGCAAGAAGCTCGAAGAATGGCTCGTGTCCAAGAAATTGCGATTGATCGCAAACCGGCCAAGAACCTTGTCAACCGAACCTCGCTACACTGTACAAGTTCTTTGATGGAGCAACAATCAGCACCCACATCATCCAAGAATGTTTCTTTAAATGATGGGTCTTCACTTTCCGATTCTGGTAGAGTTTTGCAAGCATTTTCGAATGCGACAGAAAAGAAAAGATGCGATGAGACTATCGTGAGCGAAGTAAGCCTTGGAATTCCATTTCCAGATTCGTGTAAGAGTGCGATAGTGCCATTTGTTAGTGTGCAAGCTTCAGCTTCAACTTCGACCAAGGAAATCAAGAATGCAGAGAAGAGTGCAAATGAAGATGGGTCTGCTTCTGATTTTGGAACCCCATACACGTGGGAAAGTGTTGGTACCACATTTGGTGAAGTGTTGAGCACCACAAACCCTGTTTCAAGCTTTGTTTCATCACTTGTGCAGTCGGTTTCTTCGATTTCTTCGAATAAACTCCCTGTATTAACTAGTAACAGTCCGGAAATGCCATTGGGTTACCATGGGAATTATGAGCTAGCAACTTTTGGAGCCATCTCTGGTTCTTGTTTTGTTTTTCGCGACTCAGGAGAGTGGACACATCCGAAAATGACTTCTGGAATCAGTGGGTCTTCAATCTTTGACTTTGCTGAAGGTTTACAGGGTTGTTCGTGCCACATAGACAGGTGTGAGGATGGGAAACAGATATTAGGTGATAGTGCGGTCCAGTTTGTGACGTGGGGAGACTATTTTTTTCCAGCTAACTCTGTTTCTGGCACTGTTGAGCCTGCTGCAAGCACTCTTTCACTGTATACAGGGTTACAGCTGTCTAACATTTTCTCTTTCAGGCATAAGTCTTTTGACAGTATATTGGATTTGGGTTTGGGCTTTGTTTTTGAGGGAAATGGGCCAATTTCGTTGCTGCAGTGGGCAAATTCAACCAAGGCTGTGTATATGCTTGCTAATTTGGCTTTTCATGTTAATTTCTCTCCTACAAGAATTCTGCTGCAAATGTGGTTTAAGGGAGAGTTAATTTTCATGCTTGTTGGAAGATTCTAGTCTCTAAGTGAGAAAGACAAGGAAAAGGGTGCATTGTTTTGTGGAACTAAAGTCATATCAAGGAATTAGTTTTTGGTTGCAAGCACAAGTTACAAATTTCTTCAATGGGCAGAAGTTGGTCAGAATTTTGGCCTATGTTTTTTTAGCTGATTTCAGGGTTGTATTTTTTTTCTTACTTGATCCTTGAGGGCAAGGATCTCTTTGGGAAGGGGGTATTGTTATATAATAATAATAATGAAAGGGTTGGTTAGTGAGTGAGTTAGTTAGTTAGTTAGGCTATCCGTTAAACTTTAGTTCATTCATCTAAGCCTATAAATAGATAGCCATTCAATTGTAAATTCAGATTAGACTTGTGTTGACATAATGTGATGGCCTTTGAGCTTTCTCTCTTCCTGACTTCTTCTCTCTCTAGTTCTCTGTTTCTTCTTCTCTTACCCCTCTCTGCTATATTTCTTGTTCTTGATTCCTCTATTCTTCTCTATTTCCCTCTTCCTTTCACATACAGAATTACAATTCTGTAACATGATCTTACAATTTTCAGGCGGAGCATGGTCCTGATAGTCAGGTAGTTCTTGTGATTGCTGGCGATGGTGTGGATATAAAAGCTATAGAGGAAGAACTCAGCAAGCAGTGCAATAGTCTTCCAAGAGGAGAATTTGCTGCCAAAGCCCTGAGCCACAGTTTTATTGTGCATGCACATAATATGCATGAGGTTAGTCCTGTAGTTAAAGTTGTTCTCTTTACGCTCAAACTCTAGTAATGCCTTTTATCTGCATTATCTGTGTATATTAGCATATTTCATTGCTTTAACCATAGAAAAAACAAAAGGGGTGTGTGTGTGTATATATGGATAAAAAAAAAAAATCTTTGTAAAGAATAACGCACCCTGCTAGGCTCCTCTGTCTGCATGCAGAACTAATAAGGTTGTGCATGATAGTAGAGCTTATTGTGTAGTGAAGCATACTAAATGAGTTTTTTGCGTCACATGTTACGATCATCCATTGATTATTTTTAATTCAAAACTTGAAACCATAAAAATGAGGCATTAGTTTTTGCTTGATTAACAATTTCTACTTCATTCCTAATTTTCTCTGTCTCAGTTCTTCAATATCCATATTGGAGTTTCAAATGTTAGGGTTGTTTTATGGAACTTACAGGCAATCAACTTCTCAAATTTGTACGCTCCTGAGCATCTAATTGTCAATGTGAGGGATGCAGAGAAGTGGGAGAGTTTTATTCAGAATGCTGGTAAAACTCTATTGTTTCTCCTTTTATTGCTTTTCTTCATGATGTACAGGTTGGGGAATGGGAATGACTCTTTGATACTTCACTTCTTACCAATCTCCTGGGCGGCCCGCTCGTATGTGTGGGGCAATATATTGATTTTAAAAATGAGTTAACAGAAAGTTGCCATACACTAAATGGGATTCAGTCATGAAAACACTGTTAATTGGAGAGAGAAAAATCCACAGTAATGAATATGAATGTGATGCCAAATTCTTGGGCTTTAGATTCATTGGCATCTTCATTCTCTCCCATTGATCATAATTAAAGAAATCCTAGATTTCAAAGCTATTTAATTGCTTTTGCAGGTTCTGTGTTTTTAGGGCCGTGGACACCAGAGAGTGTGGGTGATTATGCTAGTGGGACAAACCATGTTCTTCCTACTTACGGTTATGCAAGGATGTACAGTGGTGTTTCATTGGACTCTTTCCTCAAGTACATAACCATACAGTCTCTCACAGAGGATGGTCTAAGAAAACTTGGGCCATACGTAGCAACCATGGCTGAAGTTGAAGGTCTTGATGCCCATAAGAGAGCAGTTACCCTAAGGCTTCAGGATATAGAAGCCAAGCAGGCTTGAAGATAAGATTGACAAGTGAATCTTCTATTCTGCAAATTCCAGCTTGTTATTAAAGCCAAATTTGAAGGCTTCTAGCATGATCAGTTCGCCTACGTTTTTGTAGCCACTTTATTATTATTACCTTTTCTTTTTTATTTTGTCAATGCAACAGATATTGGGTAATTGACATCTGAAAGTGGTTTAAGGTTATTTCTCATTTCTCTTATCCATGGGCTTCTTGACCAAAGACCATACCTTTGTCTTTGTGCATCATAATAGGGGAAGGGCTTAGGGGTTGATTTTACCTGTTGAGCTGTGGAAAGACCAAAATATTCATTCATACTCGGGTTTCTATAGGAGGATTGGCCAATTTGGGTTTTGCTGGATATGGTTCGTTATGGGAGAGCTATTTGAAATAAATGATATGCTGGATTACTAGATAAGACCACTTGATTAGGGATGACTTGAGCGACCAACATAATCTACTCTAGTGATATAAAAAACAAAAAACATGGTCCAGTCTCGTCAGTTTTTCACTTTTTCTTTAAATATGCAATTACTAAAATAAAATCAATTTAGAAAATTAAAATAGAACAAAATAAAAATAAAAAATTGCCTTAAAGCATTATAAAGCTTTATTTGACAAAAGGGTAAAAAAAAATTGTATTTGCTCAAATTTCAAATTACACAATAATATACATTTCAATTTTCTAACTTCAGAGGTTACAAGGAAGAACACGACAAGATCATAACAATATCATTATCTGGCTATCTGCTTCGAAAGAAAATATGTAGGAAAAACTTTCATGTCTGGCCCTATCTAAAAGAACATATATTTGAAAAACGGTGGGGTCAAAATTGAAGGCATAATGATTCATAAGTATCAGTATCATCCCAAAATGGGGGAAGTAATGGATAGGCCCGCATCTTTGAGAATTCTCCTTGCCCGCCAAACAACGGCAGTAGCCTTTTCCGATGTTCCCATCTGCAACATAAATGGAAAAAAAACCATAAACGGAGAGCTATTTGAAATAAATGATATTATGATAAGCTATTCCTCAACTAATAAAGAGGCAGTTAGATTATATTTAGGATGTCTGTGATTGATATGAACAGATAAACTGTCATCGAATTTATTAAAGTGCTATTTCATGCTAATTCAAACAGCTACAAGGTGTAACCTGACATTAGCTTACATAATTAAATATCAGCTTATCAAACATTCTGAGGTGTAAGGAATCCACCAACGAACTCAGAAATTCAGAGGCCTATTTGGTCAATTTTTTGCAGCAGTCACAGCAGAAGTAAGCCAAAGTTATACATACCTTGCTTTCCATTTTATAGTAATCTTGCCACAATTTGACATCTTGGTCATATGTTGCAAGTGCCGATTGGTATAATTTTCTAGCATTCATGAGGCCATCTTTATCTCCAATTGAAGCAAGGTTTGTTTCAATGTCAATGCAATTTTTATATAAAACAAGGCCAGGATGTGGTAAAGCTAGAAATCTGCAATGATAAGAATGCTTAAGAAACCTCCAGCTTAAAATAAGTATGAGAAAAAAAAATTATCCAGTACATACCGCTTATATATATCTCTGGCCTGCTGAATGCCATCCTTTTGAAGAACAAACATTACAATGGCAGAGGAGAGGGAAAATCCATTTTCACTGCCACCATCCCTGGCCAAAGTAGCGACAGAAATCTCCAACAGCTTATCAAAATACAGTTTTTGATTTGCATAGAATTTAAGGGCCTGCGAGAAGAGCCACTTTCAAAGATGAATTCTTAAGACCTTTATGAATTTGATAGTATAGAGTGTGCAGAACAGGTTAGATAAAGGGGGGAAAGATCTGTTTAAGATTAGATTGTACAGGAACAAAATGTGTGAAATTTCAATAACAGATTGTTGGGACAGAATAAGAAAAAGTTCTTCAATGGACCTTAACAATCATCTAAGAGGAGCCCAAATGAATTTCAATGCTCGATGCAAATCAATGGCCAGCCTGGTATTAAAACATGGTAAAGAAAACAAAAATATTAATGTAGTGCTGAAAACATACCATTACCCACAAGTTCTCAGATTTTGAAACGGGAAATTTTCTCAAACTGTGTCTAAGAAGTTCAAAGAGGGATGACAGATCAGCGTCACTTAGTGAAGTAGAGCTCCTTGTAATGCATTTAATCTCTACAGTTATCCTTAACACCCATAATTGCACACACTCTGCAAGTTTTCCAGAGCAGAGACTTGTCGACAGCTTCCTGGCTTCTTCTAACTGTCCCAATTTTAAATAAAATGACAAATAATCACAAGCAAGATCTTCAGTGAGGCACTCCATACTTTCAGCCCTTTCATATAATCTCAAGAGATGTGATATATAATTTACAGCATCATCTGACCACCCAGATGTATTGGTTTCTCCCCCTTTATGAGCTATAAAACCCATTAGACAGTTTGCATACAACCTAAATATATTGCTCGAGGGCACGCTCTTCAAAGCCTCCTCATAAACCTAGAAAAAGAAAAAAAATACCAGAGATTTATCAGACCAGTATAGGTGCACAAGATCAATAATCAAATAAGCATACCTTTTCTAATTACTTTCATGTTAAAAACATTTACACAAATAACATGCTCTGTATGGTCTTAGTGATCCCCATCAATTCATACCTGAATTGCCTTTTGCATATGGGGAATGATGGCTTCTTCAGTCATCTCCTGCACATTTTCAGGGTCATATTCACGTCTTGCAAGCCAATCCCAGAACTCTGGCTCTGTCAAAAAATCTCTCTTCATGCCATTCAATATCTCCTCACACATTACTTCAGAATTTGCTAACTTAATACCCTCCAATACTTCAAGAAATCGCTGCCGAAGATTAAGACTTGAAGGGACAGCTTCAACTGCACCATTGTAAACAGTTTGGAATATGCTCATGCCATGCTCAGCAAATAAAGCTTGTTTCTTCTCTGAATCGGCATCTTCCTCATTTGGATTCTCATCATTCTCTGTTTTAACATTCAAGGACATGAACGAATCCTCATTTTCATCCCCGTGTTGCTTCTCATTAGCATCGCCCTGATCACGAGTCAAAGTCCCCTCATCCTCACCAAGAGCAACCTTTCTAGCCTTTAACTTGTTAAGATATGTAAGTTCCATCCTAAGATACTCTACCCAAAGGTCTTCTGAAGTTGGGCAAACCCTAAGTCCTTCTTGCATTAGAGCACGGGCAGCTGCAACATTCAAGTTATGGTCAAATTCCCAAGCTGCAGCATATATCCAAACTCCAGGTACCTTTGGATGAAACCTAACTAGTTTTGCGAGGGCCTGAGAAATTGGAGGATGCAAGAGTTCAGATGCTATAAATATAATAAGACACAAATATTTAAACAGGATATGACATTACGAGATACTTGTGAGTGGCTATGATGTTATTGGTATCATAAGAATTCCTAGCGTTCGATGATGAACAGGGTAGACCTCAGTCTGAAAATGGAAAATGTGTGCAGAACCCATATCATATTTGATCATACAAGTGGGAGGAAGTTAATTTAAAAACTCTTCTCCAGATTTTATCTTGAGTTCTAATTAAATGACGTGCATTTTATTTTATTTTATTTTTTGGCTCTACGCTACTACTATGTAGTTTTGTTCCATTGTTGTAGAGAAAACAGTGACACAATGAATGGCATGTTACCTTCTTCATCCTGCCATTCTTCTTCTGCCTGCAAAACTGAAGATAGCGAAACCAGAGATCAAGATCGCCTTTAAAGCGCTTCAGAGCCAACTCATAGATATCCATGATCCTCAAAACACAAGCGATATCGGAATTGGACTTCTTTTTCTTGATCTTGATCATCTTCTTCTTCTTCTCATTGAGTTGATCGTCGGGGTGGTGGGAGACGAGCAGCTTCTTGCGGAGGGCGCGGAGGGAGTCAAGCTGAGTCTCGTATTCGATATAGGATAAGAAGTCCTGCTTCAGAGGGCTGGGCCGCTTGAGCCTGTACTCGAATTTCCTACGCTGTTTCACAATCTCCGCTATTTCCCGGCGGCTGAAGAGGCCACGTTGCTCGAGGTCGTCGAGCTCATCCACCATGCGCTCCAATCTGTATTGAACCACGTCGGCCATTGTTGGAGCTCGAAAGACGGAGTGAGCAGCGCGCTAATCCTTCCTTGGGGTTCAGAGTTCAATCAACAAGGGTTTTCCTCTGTTTGGGCTTCATGGGCCTCCTCCTCAATAGAGTACCTTCTTCGAAAGTTGTTATACCATTTCAACTTTCAAAAGATTCAAAAACTCATTATATACAAAAGGGTTAATATAACTTTTGGTCCCTGAACTTTCACTCAATTTTGGTTTTTGTCCCTGAACTTTAAAATTTTTGGTTTTGGTCCCTGAACTTTCGGTCAATTTTGGTTTTGGTCCCTGAACTTTGAAAGTTTTGGTTTTGGTCCCTGAACTTTGGGTCAATTTTGGTCTTGGTCCCTGAACTTTCAGCAATTTTGGTTTTGGTCCCTCAACTTTATTTTTTATTTTTTGAAGTTTTTTTTAAAGTGAGGGACCAAAACCAAAACTTTCAAAGTTCAGGGACCAAGACCAAAATTGACCCAAAGTTTAGGGACCAAAACCAAAATTGACCGAAAGTTCAGGGACCAAAACAAAAAATTTTAAAGTTCAGGGACCAAAACCAAAATTGAGTGAAAGTTCAGGGACCAAAAATTATATTAACCCTATACAAAATAATACACACATGACTTATTAGCCCAAAACAGCGATGTATGTATGAATTGTGAGTCTGTAATTAGCCCAAAACATGAGCTGACGTATATTGCTGCAACTTATCTTGGGTGATTATTATAAAACTTAATTGAGAAGCTTACCTTAATACCAATCAAACAAATATATGATCCATTTCTAAAAGGAAACGAGCCAGAGATCCTTATTGTCCAATCTGTAATGAGGCGAGTGAATCAATTGAGCATCTTTTCTTTGAAAGTGTATGGACAATGTGAGTGTCGTTTGGCTGTAAATTAGGTGTAAGAATTAGTGATTTTCGAATAAGTAACTTCAAGCAATGGTGGCTGTCAATTATTCAGGCCAATACGCTTATGAATGATTGTGAAATTTCCTTAATTTGTTGGCTATTATGGTATATTTAAAAAACAAGGAATGACACAGTATTCAACTCCTCAAGGGCGGATCCCTGTAAAGTAATTGAAACTGCTAGTAACACCAATTATGATTTCTGGTCAACGGTAATTACTTCTCCTTTGCTACCACATAATATTGTGAATATTACTCTCAGCCGCCGCTGGATCTCTCCACCTCAAGGTCATTTGAAAGTTAATTTTGATGGTTCGTTCATCTCAACAAAGGAAAAAGCGAGTATTGGCATTATTTGTAGGGATGATGGAGGAGCATTCAAATGGGGTTTTATTGATAAAGTTAAATCCATCTAAGCTTTTACGACTGAAGCATTGGCGTTGAAGCAAGCTCTTCTAATTGAAGTTAACCTGTCTTATGACAATGTGATTCTGGAAATTGATTGCCAAATTATGAAAAATTGTGTGGATCTTAGAAAACAAACCAAACTTGTATGAGTGGCAGAGTTGAGGAATTATACAAGATATTCTGAATCTTTTGACATCAAAGGCTGGGTTCTCCTTACATTTTACTCCTAAAGAGGGTAATGTGGGTAATGTTGCAGCTAAAGCTTGTAAGGGAGTGTGCCCTTATGGGTGGCTCAATACACCATCACTCTCCTTGTCCAATATTTTAACTTCTAATGTCCCAGAGCTGAGCAGGTTCTTGTGCCTTCTCCTTCCTCCGAACAATGTGCCGGCGTTGGCTGAAGCATTTTTCAAACATTAGGATCTTAATTGGCTCCTTTTCTTTCCTTTTGTTTATTGATGTTTCTCTGACTTTATTTGTAGTCATTACACGTTATGTATTGGGTTTGCCTTATATTAATAGAAGATGTATTATACAGTTCAAAAAATAATGGTATGTCACCATGAGAAATTCAACAACTTAGTGAAGTTTCTACACATTGATAAATTATCAGTCAAAGGGAGAGATAGGGATATCACATTAACTTGGATCCTTCACTTTTTATTTTTTTTAAAAAAACAAAATACATTATAAAATGATAGTTTTTCCATCAAACATGAATTAATATTAGGTATAAGGGCTTAAAATGCCCCGAAAGTTTCCACCAAGGAGCACTGAGTACCTGGAAGTATTTTTAGGGTCAAATCTACCCCGGAAGTCGTAAAAATGGGGGCAATTTAGCCCATCCGTTAACACCTATTAAAAGTCAACGCCTTTGACCGTTATATGCAGACGTGACATGCCTACGTGGCATCCATATCATCCTTGTTTTTCCATGTTAGATCTTTTTAAGAAAATATATATATATATATATATATATGTCAACTAAATTTCTCTTCTTCTTCTTTTTTGTTTTAAATATGTTTAAAAAATATAATTTTTACATTTTTTAATTAATATATGACATGAAAAAAAATGAGGATGACATCGGCATGCCACGTCTGCATATAATGGTCAAATGTATTGACTTAACGGAGGGGCGGTTTTGCCCCGTTTTTGTAACTTCTAAAGCAATTTTACCCTCTAAAAACTTCTAGACACCCAGTGCCCCTTGATGAAAACTTCTAGTGTATTTTAGAACCTTATCCCATTAATATATAAGGAGATTAACGTAAATTATCTTGGATTCTACCTCCTAATATGTTAATGGTTAATACTTTGTTGAAGTCAAACTCTTTGAGTAAGGGAGATTGGACAGTAAAACTAGGATCCATCACTTAAAGACCCCTCCACGTGTGAACATTCATCGCCGGTAACTGAATCGGACTCACAGGCTGATTCGATCCAGATCCATGGTTAGAAGCCTCGTCGGAAGTGGATCCATGCAGTGATGTCGGCGGATCATTCATGGGTGGCAAACTGGAATCGCTCAAATAGGAATCGAAAGGGCTACTAGGGCTCAAGTACAAACCAGAGAAGCCAGGGGTGGCACCGACACTGGCAGATCTTTTGAGAGGGTGGTGGTCATCGGAATCTGAAGTGAAAGGATCATCGGAAATAGTGGAGCATTTGCTTTTTGATGGCCTTGTCGGTAAGACCATGAAGCAACCAAACGATGGTGGCCCACTTGTTGTCGAACCTGGCGTCAGCTCTGATTATGGTTTTGTCCATCATCATAATTTTGATGGAGGTTGGAGGGAAAATTACTTACAGTGATAGACAGAGTTAAGTGTTTATGGGTAAAAAAAAAAAAAAAAGAATGATGTGGCAGAATTTTATTGGTGAACTGGGTAGCCAGGGCCTAACACCTAAGTTTTGCAATATATCTTTAGTTTTTGATATAACATCAAGTAAATGGAGTATTTAATTATAACATACGGTAAATGACATTAGATTGTGTATAAGATTATAAGTAATGTAAATTAGTTTGGAGAAAAATGATAAATATAAATATTTTAAAATAATTTAATTCATTTCATTAATTCTCCCAAATAACTCAATTTCTCTTTTTTATGATAACATATTTAGCTTCCAAATACACCATGGACCAATACAAATCATGAAGGCCTAATACACCTCATAGAAAGCAAGCCAAAAAAACAAAAACTGAAATATAACAACCACAAACTAAATTAGAATGGAGACCATATATAAAAACCGCGTAATTTCATAGATTGTATCCTTTTAATTATTAAAAATAAGTAATAAATGATGTAGCCACTAATATATGTTTATCAATTTTCAAAATTTTCTATTAAAAAAATTATGTCTTAAACATATCCAAATTCATTCGGCAAGAAATTCTTCTCTTTATCAGCATCTCATCTCCTAACACAATTCCCTTACTTCATATTCTTTTTCCCCTTTTTTAGGGACGGGAATAATAAAATTGAAGCTATATAAGAATCTTCAATATCAATAGAAACTGTAAATTGCTATTGCGAAATCAATTGGATGAACATGTATGAATCTTCCTTGTATATTTCTTCTACATGGTGGAGAGTTCGTTGTCAGAAAAAGTAAAGAGCAAGAGTTTAGAAAAAGAAATGAAATACAGGCAGGAACATTCAACCAGCCTAGAACATAACAACAATGCATGAAATATCATCATAGCTTCCTTGAGCTAAAGCTTCTTTAACCAACTTCTTAGCTGCTTTTTTTGCATCATCCATATCCTTCACGCACTCACAAGCCTCTTCGTTCGTCATCACCTGCAATTCAACATTCAACCCTCTCAAATTCCCCAATCCCACCTGCATCACCCTCTATCATTCAAACAATTAAACCAAAAGGGTCCTAAAGTATTTTTGTTACTGTATAAGATTAACTTGTGTATCTGACTACTTTTCAAGGATTGAGGTTGAATAATTAGTTTGTTATCAACTTATTCAAGTTCTTGTTAAGATCAAAGCATGTGTGAACAACTTTTCAAGACCACAAAGCTTCTAAAAAATTCTTTCCGCAGTAAAAGTTTTTAGAAATAATCACTATAAGGCCTATAATCATAAAAAATCCTAATAACAAGTGAGCACAACATGAACATGTTGTCAGTTCTTTGAACTAAGACTTGTTCATGTTGTCAGTTTTTTGCGCTAAAACCAAGACTTTTTCTGACTACATTCTTTCCTTTGGATCTCATAGTCATTTTTCCAATTTTTTATTGAACACTTAATAGCAAATATGTTTAAGTTCTTTATATGCAAACATTCTGACACAAAACATCACCTTCCAGAGGCCGTCGCTAGCTAAAATGATGAACTCAGTGTCGTGAGTGATGTTTTGAACCATGACATCTGGTTCTGCAGTAATATGTTCCTTCAACCTTCCATCCCCAAATGCCCTGCTCATTGCTAATACACCATCCACTCTTGGAGCACACCCTTAGTTCCCAAAGAAAATGAGCACATTAAGCAAATTTATTGATAAAAAATGAAATGAATTGAAAGAGTAATGAGCATTGAATGTGTGTTCTATTAACATCTCAACAAAATTTGCTGGAAATGTTGACAGTTAGTTGTATGATATCATTACCAGGTGCCTTAGACACAAAACCTCCTTTGCTCTCAACAAGATCCTTCTCTCTCTGTGGCTCATGATCTACTGAAATTTGCTTTGCCACACCGTTTCTGCATAATACTGCTCGGGAATCGCCCACATTAGCTACCAGTAACTTCACTCCATTAACAAGCATTCCTACAACAGCTGTCGACCCCCCTCTTGAATCTGCTATCTTTTCTAGGATCTCCTCATCTATAGCCCTGCATGATCTCTTAAGTACACGTACTGGATTTTTCCAGAAATCAGGCTATCCAATGCATGATCAAGGAATAACACAAATATTAGCAATAGTATTTCATTGAAGAACTCACAGAGATAATAATACTTTAACAATATATATACCTCAAAATGACCAAAAGAATATGCCACATACCTCATTCAATATTCTTTCAAATAGATGGCCTTGCAAGTGTTTTGCGACATCTCGACCAGCATGACCATCGAAAATTGCATACAGCCCTAAGTCATAGCCATTGATGTTCCTGTGTTCAGCAAAAATATAATCCTCCATTCCATGGTCTAGCTTTCCTTGGACCAGGTAAGATCCATGGCTGAAATGTCTAGCAGACTCACTATCCTCATCAGCATCTTCTGCTGGAAGACCTTTTTCAAGTTCCCCCTTTATGAGGAAAAATAAATATTAGTATGATAAAACTGTGAGATGGAGAGCCCCTCAGATTTATTGAGCACGATGTGGGAGCCATAGCCAAATATAAAGTACACAAGTTCTCTAGATAAATTAACAGATTGGTACCTCTGTAGAAGCTGGGCCTTCGTCTCCTAACAAGTACTCTGACTCATTTTGAAGATCATTGCCCACCTCAGCATCTTCATTTTCTCCTTCATCGGCACCATGCTCATTTTTATTGCTATCCACATCCTCATAATCTTTTACACATCTGGCTAAGTGATCTTCTGGCTGCAGTCAAATGCAAGGATAAAGATTGCAGGGTTTGGGAACTGAGAAAAATTAAGGGAAAATAGGTATATTGCAGCAATACAGTCAATATTGGCCCCAAAGTGAACTTTTTTGACTTGGTTAAGTGCGATCAATTAGAGCAGATTATGGTATAGTAAATGATAAAAGATCTCAAAGGGATAATCCCAGTGAAATACAGAACTTGTACAAGAAAGGAAGCAAGAAGTTCATAAAAAGCAGAAGGCAGACACATCTATTTTACCTTGGAGGCTTGGACTGGGGCAGAATATCTAATTAAAAGCATTTTCAAGCATGTAAATCACATGTAAATCAATAGAATTAAAGCTTGAAGGATAGCATAGATACCTTCATTTTACCTAACAAAGTTTCTTCCGGATTGCATCTTGTAATCTACAATAGAAACATATTATTGAAGTGGGAAAAAATAATTTGATCTAATCTATACATCTACATCAGGCATGCCTCCCAGTTTTAAATGTGATTGCAAATTATTCGTAATGCAGAACTCAGGCTTGTGATTGATCAAAAGGGCAAAGATAAAACGACCCTAAAGCATCTGAAAATGCATTTAAAGCCAACTCCATTCTTCAAGTTGTTTAGATCCTAAATAGTACTATATATTACTATAAAGCAGAAGCGTAGAGAAGCCAACGATAAATGCTCATAAAATGAACAACAACAACAAAATCAAAACTTGAGAACTTGGGAAGCGTCCTTCAAAAAATGAACACCATTTTCGTACCTTGGAAGCAGGAGCATTCAGAAGAGTCTCCAAAGAAGACTTTCTTTTGTGGGAATGAACAGAGCCATGCCCAACGCACAATAATAGGAACAAATGTTTGAAGTGAGAAAGTAGTCATGTGATGACCAAATATAAACCTCGAACTCCCTAATGCACGAGTCTGTGTAATCTACTTAGCAGAAGTGATTTCCATTACCTATCTTTTACACTTAAAACACAGATAATTAGCCATCAGTAATCAGCTAAAGTGCCAAAAACCTGACTTATTAATTATCTTTTGCTTAACTACTACATAGATGAGAGAAGAGGAGTAAGGAAATTAGAATTATATATAGACATAGTTGCCTCTGTCAAAAAGTGATACCTTGGTCATGTGTGGTGAGTGGACTTGTGAGAATGATGAGAAGGTGTGTGAGGAATTGCATGGAATTGGCTATATAAATAGATGCAGAGAACAAAGAAGCAAAAGAACACGTGGGGCGTGGCTATGGAGTGAAAGGATTAGTGTCCCTAACCGACTGGGTTTAAGTCCACGGTTCAACAAGTGGCAAGTGGCGACCATTTATACATGGCTTGTGCTCCTGTTCTTGTTTCACGGATATTCCTGCGCCAATTCAATTCTCAATCACACATGATCTCCTTGATGCAATATGATCGAAAAATGAATATGGCATAGTTTATTTTTTTAAAAAAAATACTCCATTTATTCTAAAATATAATAAGGATTCTAGTTAAATTGCTTCATTTGACATGCACCTTAATCATCTTTCTTCCATACATGTGTAATTTGGAAAAAGATTAATAAAAATTATAAATAGGTCATAGATTATTACTAAGATTAACTTTATGAATTTGTCACATTTTTTTTTTTGCTAGATGAACTCGTCATATGTATATATATATTAAGAACCGGTGAGAGTTAAGCATATATTCACTCAATTATTTATTATAAAAGCCATCAATTTGAATTGTTTTGTCCCTTATTATAAGAGCCTGCATATGATGGTTGGAATATTTAATAACTTTTTGTCTATTTTGTCCCTCATCATTCATAAATATTTCATGTAAATTGCTATCATTATTATTCTACATTTCTCTCTCTTATACACCCTCATAAATAAAGGTAAACTTAGGAAAAAACACTTATTTCAGACAGATATATATATATATCTTCAAACGACTTTCTTAATATGTGTGATTTTGACTTCTTAACTCTTATAATAAGGGACGGAGGGAATATAAAGATAACCCGCACAAATCAAGAAATGGTGCAAAGCTATAAACTATTGATTAAAACTGACTAAATTTTTTACATTATTTTATGGCTAGACAATAGACAAGATGTGAGGGCGAGACTTAGTGCCTGATTGGGTGGAAGGAAAAAAACAATTTTTTCACCTAAATCTAGGTTTTAAAAAATGGCAGCCAAACACTTTTTTTTAATAAACCTAGGTTTGGACTCAAAACCTAGGTTTTAAAAAAGGTAAGCTAAACACTTGAAAAAATGTGAAAAGCTATTTTGGATTGGAAACCTAGGTTTTGGCCACCAAAACCTAGGTTTTGAATAAGCTATAATTTTCCCCTTCTGCACAAAGTACGAGGTAAAAAAAGCCATCATTACACATGTCATAATGATCTGCCAAAAATATCCTTATCCTCTCTCTTTCCCAACACATTAAACTTATGTCCTTTTTGGTAATTTACACAGAAAAAGCTATTCTCACAACAACCATCCAAACACTCTCATTTTTACAAAAGCTATTTTTTCTAAACATAAGCTTTTTTCAACTTTTTCCCCAGAAGCTATTCTCTAAAAGCTAATCCAAACAAACAACTACTTTTTTCAGCTTTTACGCGAAGTACGAGACAGAAAATACCATCATTACACATGTCATGTTGAAATACCTAAAATGCCCTTATTCTCTCTCTTTCCCAACACATTAAACTTATGTCATTTTTAGTAATTTACACATAAAAAAGCTATTATCACATCAACCATCTAAACACTCTCATTCATCAAAAGCTATTTTTTCAGTTTTTTCAAAATCAGCTTTTTTTCCAGAAGCTATTCTCTAGAAGCTATTCTAAACTACCCCAAACAGGCCCTTAGAGCAATTGTAAACCCAATTGTGTTATCTAAAGATTGTGAGTTCAAATTCGGAAATCAACCTCTGTTTAAACTCCACCTGATATGAGTCTTTAGACATTCTAAACCGCTTTAAACAATAAACATGATGCACACATGTTTTTAAGTAGTTTTGACTTATTTTAACTAATAAAAATGAGTTTGTTTCTTTTTTTTTATTAATACAACTTTTAGTCAATTTTGGTCTTAGTTCCTGAATTTTAAAATCGATGATTTTGGTCTCTAAACTTTTGGTCAATTTTGGTATTGATTCCTTAATTTTAAAAAAAAAATCTTGAGAAATCAGGGATCAATGATTATAAATGGCATAAAGTTGAGGGACCAAAACTACCAATTTGAAGTTCAAGAATCAAGATCAAAATTGACTGAAAGTTTAAAGACAAAAAACCAACGATTTCAAAGTTCAAGGACCGAAACTAAAACTGATTAAAAAGTTAAAGGACTAAAAGTTGTATTAACCTTTATTATTTTTTTTAAATGAGGTATTTTTCACAAAAATAAGTTTTGAATAGTTTACACGTGTAGTACCTGTGATCTTAGTTAAAAAGAATAATAATAATAATAATAATAATCTGAATTTAGATTTATGCAGCTTTCTACCAGTCTCCCCAAAGAAAAGAAGAGAAACACTGTGATGTCGTTTTGTGGTGATTAGGAAGACCTTTGATTCAAAACGACACCTCTCCGTGTCTTTGAGGCTAGGAGGTTCGACTCGCTCATCCTTCAACCTCACAACCACCAGATCGACTTGTCTCTCTCTTTCCCTCCAACCCATGGAGTTTCGCGTTTCCATCTTCCTCATCATCTTCTTTCTTGCCTCTCCTCCAGCTACGGTTTGTCCATCCTCTCTCTCTCTCTCTCTCTCTCGTAATTCATCAACTCCGTGGTTGTTTTGATCTAACAACTTGTCTTCTCTGATCTGATTATTTGTCCAGAGTGAGGATTCCGGTTCGGTTTTCTTTATTGATCGCACCGCTCATCGCTACCTGCGCGCAAGATCGCCCGACCATGGAGTTCAGGTACTTCATTTCTCATACCATTTTTATATTTTATTATTTCTTCCCGTTCAAATTACAGAATTCAGATCCATGCTAACTAATGTCATTTCATTGACCTTATCTTTATCAAATTCCCTTTGTTTATATGATGATGTTCTTTGGAAAATTCAATTACTTGAATCCCGTGATGCAAGTATAATTCGTGCTACACAAGCCTTTAGTCTGTAATTGGTATTTGAAGTATGGGGAAAGTATTTGTGACGAATCTATGGAAGCTTGATAGTCTATTGAATCCCGACGTTCTAGCCATGGAAGTTGGAGCAGCCTTCACTGCGTGAATTGCGCTTCTTTGATACACTCTTTCGCTCCCGACGTTCTAGCCATGGAAGTTGGAGCAGCCTTCACTGCGTGAATTGCGCTTCTTTGATACACTCTTTCGCTCTAGTGCCGATAACTTTTCAATTTCCAAACTTCAAGCAAGATCGTCCTTATTGTTCCCCGTCTTTCGTTTAGTCTTATTTGCTTAATCATATGTGTTGTCTCCTAGTGTGCTTCTCTTTCAGGATGAGCCTAATGGCATGCATATATATATAATGTGAAATCTGAAAAGGTTTTGCAAAGTTAACTCGTGATATATGGAGAAATCTTAACTTCTACCAATTTTTGTTGCCGATACCCGTATTCCACACTCTCACTGGGTAGCATTTTATTTGCACTTTCTGCAGAATCCATCATTGTTGCTTCGGGAAGTTGGTGCTGCTGTGTCAATTTTACTTGGTTTTGCACCTTCGTCCAGCCTTTCAGCTGCTGGCTCATCCAAGGTTATTAATAGTGATTTTTAGTTTCTGACAACCTTATACATGTTTTGTGATGCTTTTCTTAGTTTTAATCAATGTCAATATCATGGTTTTCTGCAGCTGGATGAGATCCTTTCTCCCAATCCATTCAATAGACCCCGTGCTGTGTTTTTGCTGGAAGTGAATGGAATCAATGGTCTCTGGCCTGTGTTTGAGCTGGATTTTTGAGTTATCTATATGATTTTTTTCATTTCTAATAATTGAAAACAAAAGAATTGATGCTTGCAGATCATGAACAAATTGCCCAACATAATGAAATGTTCAGCAATGCATTGAGAAGCACATACATTCTTGGTTCAGATAATGTTGACATTCAATTTCCAGGTGAGATGTTTTAAAGTTCACAATTGTTGGGATAATAGAACATAGACCCTTGTGGAGGATCTTGTTCCTTACTATTTTTTGCTGAATGTGTGCAGATGAAGATGATGTTTCTGTGCTTCTCTTGGATGAACTGTTAGAAGATTTCACTGAAAAAGAAATTAGTGCTTTTGTCAGTCTTGATTTTATAACTTTGAGTTATTTTTATGCCGTTTGATTATAAATTTGTATGTGAAAATGAATTTTATCTTTTTCTTCTTAGGCATCTATGATGGGTGGATCTTATGCTCCCAATGTGGTAGAGCCATTAAATGGAGTGCTGACCATCCCTTTGGCAAATGGGGCAGTGGTGAATCTGCATATGTCGAAGGTATCATGAGGACTAAAATCTATATTTGGTATCTCGTGAACTTATATATGAATCTGATTGAAGATTTACTTTTTTGTGTTTGTAGAAATCAGAAAGGGAGTATATAGTTGCTCTTCTATCTCTGGTTCGCAATGTCGAAAGAGCAATCCAAATGCATGATGATTTATCACAAAGTACATTGAATCCAGCAGAGTTGTTGATGGGATGCTTCAGTGGCATTAAGGTGTTTTTTATTCCTCTTCTTGTTTCTTGCATTCATGTTCTCTCCTTTTAGTTGTCCTTAAACTTTTTGGAAGAATGTTGTGGAATTATGTTAAGGTATTAACCTAAGAACCTGAAATTAGGAGCTGAAAAGAGAAGAAAGAACGCAAGAACCAGAAAAAGATAGCCCAGAAACCAGAAAATAGTAACCAGCGCTCACATGAACAGAGAACCAAGAAATCAGAGAGTGTTATTACTAGTCAAAAGTCATAGCATTCTTACAAGTGATTAGGAATTAGGCTTATATATCAATTACCTATTCCCTTAGCCAATCAGATTAACACACACGCTAATTAACACATGTGAGGGCTCCTAACTAACACAGGGGCATATTTGCACCTACTAACTATTTATTATTATTCCATAACAATGCCCCCCTCAAAAACCACCCTTGCCCTCAAGGGTGAACAATCTGGAATTCTGGAAATTGTTGCTGAAAAGTATACAAAGACATCCAAGTAGCTTCTTCATCCGGATATCCTTGCCACTGAACTAAAATTTCAGTAATAATCCTTCTTTTCTTCCTCCCAACTCTCTTATTCAAAATCTTTTCAGGATAAAGTGTAGATGGAACTGTAGGGTAGTCCATGGGAGGATGCCTTTGTCTCACACTAGGATCAGGACATAACTTGAGCATAGAAACGTGAAATGTTGAATGAATTCGCGTTTCTGGAGGTAATTCCAATCTGTAGGCCCCTGCCCCCACCCTATCCAGAATTTTATAAGGTCCAAAAAACCTAGGAGATAATTTCTGAGCACTCCTAGTTGCAGCTGACACTTGTCTATAGGGCTGCAATTTCAAAAACACCCACTGCCCTACTTCAAAAGACCTGTCAGAGCGTTTCAAATCAGCTTTCTGCTTCATTGTATTTGCTGATTTATGTAGATAATGCTTCAAAACAGCAAGCATTCTCTCTCTCGCCTCAAAACTTCTATCAACAACTTCCACAATCGCTGATCTAGGGATATAGGGAGAATAAACCGGAGGTTTCTGCCCATACAAAAGCTCATATGGTGTAGCTTTAGTTGCTGTATGAAAGCTAGTATTGTACCACCATTCAGCCAATGACAACCACGTAGACCATTCCCTAGGCGATTCCCAACACATACACTTGAGATATGACTCCAAACAACGGTTAAGCACTTCAGTTTGGCTATCGCTTTGAGGATGGTAAGCCGAAGTTAGGTGTTGCTCAACTTTCAGCACCTTCAAAAATTCCTTCTAGAATTTACTCAAGAAAACAGAATCCCTATCACTTATTATCTCTGATGGAGCACCATGTAATTTATAAATTTGATCCAAAAAACATTGTGCTAAAGTAGAAGCTGTAAAGGGATGAGAAAGGGGGATAAAGTGAGCATATTTGCTCATCCTATCAACAATTACCCAAATAACTTCCTTACCTCCAGATTTGGGTAAGCCTTCAATAAAATCCATACTAATGCTCTCCCACACCTTACTAGGAATAGGTAGTGGCTGCAATAACCCCGGACTTGCCACCGTTTCATACTTACACCTAGCACATGTGTCACATCCTTTTACAAAGTCTTCAACATTTTTGTGCAATTTCTTCCACCAAAAGAGTCCTCTAATTCGGTGATATGTAGCTTGTATCCCCGAATGTCCCCCTTGTGGACTAGTATGCATCCACTCAAGAATATTCTGTTTTAAGGAATTATCATCCCCCACAACCAATCGATTATTCTTCCTCAAATGCTCTCCATCCCAAGAATATTTCTTCAACATCCCACCATTTTTCTTCAACTCCTCAATAATGGCTGCATAGTCAACATCATTATTCCAACTGTCTTTAATCTGCTGTAACATCTCTGGAGAAGCTGTATCTAGGTCCATTTGAAGTAATTCAGCCCCTGAAACATGCAAACGAGACAAAGCATCGGCAATGGTGTTATCACACCCTTATACTGAATTTCGTAGTCACACCCCATCAATTTAGCAATCCAATACATCTGAAAAGGGGTCTTCAGCTGCTGTCCCAACAAATATTTAAGGCTTTGTTGGTCGGTTTTTATGATAAACTTGGACCTTTCCAAGTATTGATGCCAATATTCAACCGCTTGCACCACCGCTAATAATTCTTTCTCATAAATCGACAAATTCACATGCTTTGGAGCAAGAGCCTTGCTGAAATACGCAATAGGCTGACCTTGCTGCATCAATACAGCACCAATGCCTACACCACAAGCATCTGTTTCCATAACAAAAACCTTGGAAAAATCTGGAAGTGCTAAAACCGGAGCAGAAATCAGCACCTCTTTCAACTTTTGGAAGGCTTCTCTAGCTGAATCGGACCATGAAAACGCATCTTTCCTCAATAACAAAGTAAGAGGCTTTGCTAAACCACCATATCCCTTGATAAACTTGCGATAATATCCTGCAAGACCAAGGAAACCTCGCAACTGCCGCACTGTTTTAGGCTCTGGCCATTCAGCTACTGCTTTAATCTTTGCCGGATCCGTAGCCACTTGCCCATGGCTAATCACATGTCCCAAATATTCGACATGCTCCCCTGCAAACGTACATTTACTACCCTTCACATAAAATTGATTAGCACGTAGCAGTTGTAACACCTCTTTGAGATGGTTAGCATGGTCTATCAAAGAAGAACTATACACAAGAATATCATCAAAAAATACCAAAACAAACTTCCGAAGGTAAGAATGAAAAACCTCATTCATAGCTCCTTGAAAAGTTGCTGGAGCATTGGTAAATCCAAACGGCATTACCAACCATTCAAAGTGGCCGGAATGGGTTTTAAAAGCTATCTTGTACACATCACTTGGATTCATTCGGATTTGGTGATAACCTGCCTTAAGATCCAGCTTTGTAAACCACCTGGCAGCATGTAATTCATCCAATAAATCCTCAACCAGAGGAATTGGATATTGATTCTTCACCGTCTTCTTATTCAACTCACGGTAATCAATGCACATCCTCCATGACCCATCCTTTTTCTTCACAAGAACAATAGGTGCCGAAAACGGAGAGGCACTTTCTTGCAACATTCCATTTTGTAGAAGCTCCCCCACTTGCTTCTCAATCACATCTTTCTGGCCAGCTGAATATCTGTATGGTTTGAGACTAATGGGATTAGTCCCCTCCAAAATTATTGGGTGATCATGACCTTCCCTAAGAGGGGGAAGACCCTTAGACTCACCAAAAACATCATCAAAATCTGTCAAAACAGATTGTATTTCAGCTGGGACTTCTCCTTTCACTACTTCCAACTCAAAACATTGCTGCTCAACATTTCCCTGGGGCCGCAACAACTGAATCAGAAACATCTGCTGCTCATTAGCCCCTTTTAACTCCAAATTCTTGGATGATACCACCTGAAGCGATTTCTGAGGACTAGCTTGAATCTTACAAAGTGCCCCCTTATACCAAAACTGCATAACCATACGTAATCCCAATAGGCTTGTTTAATTGATTTCAGCCATGACAAACCCAAAACAAGGTCATATGTGTATAATTCAATGATCCTCACATCAAACACAAACTCCAAGCCCTGCATCTTCCATTTGAACCCCTGCCAAAGACCATAAATCTTTAATCTCCTACCTCCAACAACCTGAACAGAACCCAATTCCTCCCCCTTATCACTCCAACCAAGTTTCTTGGCCATAGACAAATCAAGGAAATCATGGGTACTCCCATTGTCAATTAAAACTTGCAATTGACGCTTACCCACACTCCCTTGGACATGCATAGCCTCTGCACTATCGACCCTATTAATAGCGTGAAGAGAAATAGTAGGGACAGAGTCAGATTCCATCTCTAAAACAGGTTCTTCAGGTTCGGCCAGGAGTGGTTCATCATCCATCTCCATGTAATGCAACTGAAGTCGCTGTCTCTGGGCACAACGGTGGTCCTTAGAAAATTTCTCATGGCAGTAAAAACAGAGATTCTTGGCTCTGTGATCAGCCTCTTCCTCTGCTGTGAGGATTTTCGAATATTTCCCAGCTTTTCCTCCCCAATTGTTCGCTGGATCCTTGCGATTCGCAGGAGCCCAGTTTTCGGAGGCAATTTTTCCGTAATTATTTGGGTAATTGGACGAAACTTTATTTGGGTGGGACCCACCTTATAAAAGGTGGCCTTACTGTTCGACGCCACATAAGGGTTCGAGTGGGTCAAAAAACCTTGACTGCCCACGTGTCTGGACCCCTTCTCCTGTGGTTTCTTTAAATCCCGATGGTCAATGGCAAGTTCTTGGACTCTCGCCAGTCTTCTCGCTTCACGCAGAGTTCTTGGGTTGAACAGCAACACCGCATCTGTAATTTCGTCCCTCAAACCTTCAACGTATACATCAATGAGATACTCCTCCGTCAAATCAATCTTGGCCGATATTTGGTCAAATCGTGCGTTGTATTCGGCCAGCGTGCCTTCTTGTCGCAGCCTCGTAAGATCAGCCATTGGCCGTTCATGAGGGTCACCGAATGTGTCAATAAGCATCAACACGTATTCATTCCAACCTGGGTGTCGTCCTCGCCACCTCCTTTCTTCTGCAACATGCCATTGATAGCTTTCTTCATCCAAATTCAGAGATGCTATTCGAACCTTCAATTCTGGAGGTGTACGATCAAGGCTGAAAAATCGCTCACACTTGGAAATCCAGGAATGTATGTCTCTTCCCTGGTATCTTGGGAACTCCATTTTCGTGAATTGAGTAGGGCACGCATAACCTCCTCCACCTGCGTTATTGGCGCCATGTCTGACATTCCCAAGATTATTATTAATTTCAGTGGTCATTGCTCTAAAATCTCTGGCTATTGCCTGTAATTCTTCCCTGAAACTTCTTCGAAGCCCAGCCACTTCGTCTCTGAAACCTCTTACCGAAATCTGCAACTCATCAAGGCCACCAAGCCTTTGTTCAATAACCTGTAACCGATCCTCCATACCAGAACCCTCAACCTTCACATCAGCCATCACTTTTCACCCAATCAACAATCAAGAAGCGTGCAAGAACCGATAACTTGAGCCAAGGACAGATTGGCTCTGATACCACTGTTAAGGTATTAACCTAAGAACCTGAAATTAGGAGCTGAAAAGAGAAGAAAGAACGCAAGAACCAGAAAAAGATAGCCCAGAAACCAGAAAATAGTAACCAGCGCACACATGAACAGAGAACCAAGAAATCAGAGAGTGTTATTACTAGTCAAAAGTCATAGCATTCTTACAAGTGATTAGGAATTAGGCTTATATATCAATTACCTATTCCCTTAGCCAATCAGATTAACACACACGCTAATTAACACATGTGAGGGCTCCTAACTAACACAGGGGCATATTTGCACCTACTAACTATTTATTATTATTCCATAACAAATTATCATTGCTGTACCGCTGTTGCTATATTCAATGACATGTTAGAAGTGTCAGTTTCTGGATTGCGCTTGTAGAAAGGTTGGAAATATCAAAGTTCTAATAGGTCATGTTCTGGAGGGTAGGGTTGCATTATGGATATAAGAATGAGCTAATGAATACATAATAGTGTAAGCTTTGAAACTGAAAAGCAATAATACTTGAGTTTGGTGGTATTTTAGTGCCACCTGAGATATCTTGCATCTGAAGTCCTTTCTAATGTTTGTTTGAAGTTTTTGTAATTAAATTGTGTTTGTTTGGTTGACTGAAAGCTACATGATTGATATGAAAAGTTATATGTAAAAAATGTTATTGTTAGTGTACCCACACCAGTGATTGCTGGAAAATTGATTAAATTAACTCTAGATGAGCATAGTGAAACCAAAAACGGCGTGAATGCTCCAAATTAATGAAAACTATAAATTGAAGGAAAACCTTGCGCTATGTGTAAGCTCATGGTTGTATTTGATGCAATGGTAGAATAATTAAACAATAGGGTTTTACAAGCTGATTACTCACTTAAGCATATTTGAAACCGACCTCCATGCCATTTTTTTTTTACTGAAGATAACAGGAAATGTAAGTCTTGTTTAGTTTAGTGAGAGTTTGTTTGCTTACTAAGGTTTTTTGCCAAATCTCTTTCGTCAATGCCTGCTAGCTTACTATATGGTGCTTGTATGACCTGATGAAAGGCGCATTGATTTCTCAACATAATTTGCCAACACAGTTAATCTCTCTGTCAAATTTTGTGCCCAGTCAGTGGAACTTATCTAGATTCAGTGTAGAAGAAAGCAAAGTTAAAAAATATGCCCTTTTAGTGTTTGTTACAACATTAACATTGGAAATCATCACTTTTTCCCCAAGTGCACAATTTTTCTCTTAAATGTTTTCCACATGCCATTTTGTGGCCTAGTTCAATGCTTATTTACGTTCTTCATTACCTTAAATGTTTGTTATAATTATAAACATGGATTATAGTTGTCTGGTGGACAAATATGGTGTAGGCTTTGCAAGAGCAAAATGGAGCTGAAAGCATTGTTCAGGATGGAGTCGAGCTGCTGCTTGCAACTTTAACCAAGATTCTTGGGTCACTGCAGGAAGCTTACAAAGGTCAAATATTGTTTGTCTTAAGTACTCATGACATGATCTAAAACAAGGCCTTTACTACATTTTGGTGATTTGCTTTAGAAAAATATTTCATCAGTGATATAACTCAAAGTTTGAAGATTCTCTCGGATGGGTTCTTCAGATGTCACCGTAAAGTTGATTGCCCCAAAAAATTCAATTACATAGCCTTGATTGCTTCAATGAATTCATTTGCATAACTGGTAATGATTGATGTTTGAGCAGGTCAAATTGTTGGAGTTATCTACTCTCATTCAAGGACTACTCAGGAGTTGGGTAAGACGCTTGATATTGTATTTACTTCACACCATGCTGCTCGATTGTTGGTGGAAGGTAAAGCATTGAATGCATCACTTGCCGAAGTGGTGTTGGTTAGGCGAACGCTCGCTTGGATCACAGGATTGATTTTGCTCATCTCAACTCTGATGGGGGTAAGTCCTCTGTGAATGGTGATAGTAATATCTGATAATTCAAGACCTTAATTAAAGCCGAGAGAAATTTTAATAAAACAAAGGAAAAACAACGATGAAGGTAACTTTTTATTCAAGGGGGAATCACAATGATGTCCCAAGAAAAAAATTAATTACCTAAAAATCCTATAACAACTGAGGAGTATGGAACAATGATAAAAAAACCGGACTGGACGGTTCAACCGTGAACTGGCCATTGGTCTGGTCTGGTTGGCATAAAAAACCGGGAGGGACTGTGACCCGGCGGTGAAAACCGGTCAACCCGGCCAACCCGGGGTTGAGCCGGGTTACTTTTTTTTTTTTTTTTTATAAATAATTTTATTTTATTATAATTCACCTAATTACTAACTTTCACTCCACTCAATTTTAGAAATTAGGAAACTATAATACTTTAAATGCTATTTTACTTGCATATACTTAATATTTAATTATTGTTACTCTTAATATTTATATTTTAATTTGTGGATTGTAGAATAATATTTATTTTCACATGTAATCAACTAATATTTTCTTTTTTCCCTATATAGAAACATTAAAATATTCATATTTGATGAATCATGCATACCTATCTACATTTACATTTTGATATTAGTTATTATTAATGTTAATATCAATAAAATTTTATTATTTTAATATAACCAGTTTGACCCGGTCCGACTCCGGTTGGACCTTTGACTCTTGAACTAGTGCCTGGTCCGGTTCGATGCCTGGTCCGGTTTTTTGAACCTTGGTATGGAATAACAAGTACCAATGTAAGAAACGATAAGATGTTTATATTCCCCACTTGTGATTGGGACTTTTTGATAATTAAGGCCCTTCCTTGGGAACTCATTGTAATCCCTCTCATTGTTTTGTTTTCTTAATAAAGTGTCCATCTCTTACCGATGATAAGTATTGCAACCTTTATTTCTTATAAACTGAGTGTGTTGCTCAAAGTTGTGGTTATATTATATCCTCATTATATATTTCTGATGATAAAATAAATAAACACATATTTATTCGTAGTTCTTTCTTGCTTTAATCTCGACTATACCAGCTGGTATTGAGCTTAGAAGGGTAAATATTTACCGTTTCTCTTTTGTGAACAGATATGCTATCTTTTGAATATGCCTCTCACAAGGGACACCCTCCTCTATTCTAATGTCAAGCTGGACTAAGCAAGAAAGTTTCATGACAAATCTGCTTACCGAAAAAGAGTGGAGGACTTGGTTACCTTTGAACCTTGTGATCCGGGCTTTTTCTAGATGCCTCCTAGCTATCTGCGTCCATGATTATATTGTCTTTAGAGCAATAGCTTGTTGTATTGAGGTATCGGTAGCTGGTCGAATCAGAATTTGGATCTATGGAGAAGTTTATTATTTATTAGATAGAAGGACATTGCATTGTAAAGCTTGGTTATTCGGCTTGATAGTTTCGTGGTCATTCTATGCATTGCAATAATGTGTATTCTATGTTTTACAATTTTTGGTGATCATTGTTCAGTTGTTAAATAATGAAATTTCACGTATCCAGCATCCTCTGGCTTCATGATTACAGTGGGCATCTCTCCCACTCCCCCTATCCCACATCCATTTTCTACTGCTTCATTGGTTGGGCCTCGCATTTTAAAAATATGGTAAACTCTTGCCTATTAATAAATGATGATGGTTGGGAGTTGGGGCACGTCATATTCCATAAATATAAAAACTTAATAAACATTATTGTCATGAAATTATCTGCCATCAAAGTTCTCCCATTAAAGGTTGTCTATATTGGAGTTAAACCATTCCAAGAACCAAGTGTGTTCACACCACAATATTTCGTACTTGAAATTTTGAGCTTGGAATTGAAGTATAAGGCTGGCTATTCACAAAGCTAGGAAGGCACCGAAGTATCTTCTTCTTCTTTTTATTTATTAAGCTCAGGTATCTCAGGTATTCACCGCCGATAGCAATGATTAATCCCTTCGCCGCGGATCCTCCACTTAAGGGTAAACGGCTGGCCACGAAATGTTCTCCATGCCTAAGGGTGGGATTCGAACCCCCACCATTTGGTTAAGAGACCAAGTAAGGAACCACTAGGCCATATTTACGTGGTTAGAAGTATCTTCTTCTGCATTGCAAGAAGCTGAGGAATTATTTGGTGATGTTGAAGACTTCTGCAGTTTCGCAAGCAAAGTCTGGAACTACGTGCACACAGGGAGACTAGACTTAATGAATGTGAGACGGGAACTTTATGAATGTGAGCCTATTGTCCCGTCTGAGAAAAAAATGACAGAGAAGAATGATTTAATTAGGGAGCTTGAAATGAAGGTCATTTGAAATTTGTATAGTAGTTAATATTTTTGTTTTAATCCATTTGTAACCGTTCAAAATATCCTATATTATTATTTTATTTATGAAAATAGCTAGACAGCAAAAAAAAATTAGCTCAGCTGAGCCCAACCCTAATCTTTGTACAAAATACAATCAAGATAAATCTCAAAATTTAAATAAAAATTGATTGTCATGATCTAATAGATCATATTTATCTAAACCATATCCTTAATCCAAATCAAATCTTAAAAAATCTGAGCAATGAGAGATAGCATTGAATCAATAAAGATTTTAGGATTTCAGGTTTATAATTCAATTTTTCATCAAACACATTTATTGTTCTTTAAATTAATTATAATTGGTTATTATTTTTCTGCCATCTAATTATACCTGTCAATTATGTTTATGCCAAATTGATAGTTATTAATTCTTTATGTTTTTATTTATAAAAAATGAGCTACTAAACTTAATTTTTCGAATTTATGTCCAAAAAAAAACTTAATTTTTCGAATTATGATGAGGAAAAAAAGATGTCATTTTTATATGGCTATTTCACCACACGCTATTTTAGACTACAATCTCTCAATCACTAAATTATCATTATGTTTATTGTAACATAAATATAAACCGTTCTTTTCGAATTTTATGTAGTGTGGACTAAAATTATATGTTATTATATTAAATTTCTTAGAGGTAAAAATAAGTTGGTCCATCAAAATATCAGATAAAAGAAACATTTCAATGTAAACATGCTCTCCATGCAACGCACTGGACTACATGCTCGTTATTATTATTAGCACGTGAAGGCTCAAATCAAGAGTATATTAACAAGTGAATCCATCAAGGATCACTTCTGTCACCCTGAATCAGTCTTCTTTGCTACATATATTACACACACACACGTGTGTGGACACAATTAGGACCTTCAAATTAACAAGTGATCAAGGCTCCCAAATAAAATAAATAAACAACAACAAACCTATTTATGTAAAATAAATAGCATATGGAATCCCCATTTGCCCACTTCTAAACTGGCACACACACACACATATATATATTATGACAAGAAAAAAAAAACTGGCATATACATATATTCTCCTTTTTTGACCAGTTATATTCTATTTTTAAGTTTTTTTGGTATAGCTATTGTGTACACAACATTATCGGATCAAATTCGAATGTGATTGCACCTCTGCATTTAAACGGAAGTTGATTTATTAAATCTTGGGAGATTTACTCTACCTCGGGAGATTATTATTCTTTCCTGCCCAGGTACTGCTACAATTTCCTTTTCTTCTTCTTCTTTCTGTTTTTTTGTCACATTAAACGTAATTGATCCATTCCACATTTCTGCAATTTTCCTTTTGGATTTGACATATTTTTTACGTGATATGTCTGGATTTGCTATTATATTGAATTTTCTCTATTAGCCAAGGGTATGTCCTGTTTCCATCCTAATAGATGGTATCCCGTTAGAATTCCAAGGCTAGTGATACTCGCTTATCATTGAACAAATATTTTCCTTCAGATGTTGCTTAAATGGCATGTGTTCAAACTTCCAAGCATGCACCTTTTTGGATGGGGGGCCTCAGCTGCCCCCCTCTCGGCTGCCCCTAATTTTTGGGGCAGCTGTGATATATTGTTTTTTTGTTTTTTTATATGATTAAATTCTACATTAAAAGAGTGACATTTTGATATATTATAGGTAAAAAACGGATATATTTTCAATTTTTTATAATTTTTCAAAGATTAGATACTAAAAAATAAGGCTGTTTTTTTTAATTAAGAGTACCTAATCTTTAAAAAATCATAAAAAATTGAAAACATATCCTTTTTTTGCCCATAATATATCAAAATGTCACTCTTTTAATGTAGAATTTAATCATATAAAAAATATATATATATATATATATATATATATAACAGCTGCCCCAAAAATTAGGGGCAGCCGAGGCCCCCCTCCCCACCTTTTTAATGTGGACAAACCTTTTAAGATTGTTATAACAACATCCACTGTTTAAGATTATTTACCTCATTTCACAGCGAACCAATGTTCTCACTGGTGTGCGTTTTCAGGATCAGTAGACGTTTCATTTCAATTTAATCATCATCTATTAGAATAGATTATAAAGTTTGTATTCATTCATTTATATTATATGGATAATGCTCGTAAAGTCTCACGTTAATGCACAACATGAGTTATCTAAGAAGTTGGAAATTGGAATGATGAAAACTACATTTTGTAAGTTATTCAAAGAAGCAAGTGCATCTGTCATAATGACCATAACAACTCAACCTTTTCCTCACTTGCACAGGTGCTTGTTGATTCAAGGTGAAAATCACACAGGGTATAGTCAGGAAGTCTGATTTACTTCTATCATGTATTACAACAAATTTTACTTGCCTTATGTCTTGGTCTTCCCTGAAGAAAGCCATTTTTGAGACATGGGTTGAACTATATGTATATATACTCTTCAGGTGATGAGTATTATTTGGATGTCATATGTCATTCTTTCTTTGTAAAGAGATGTGTCGTGGATGCCAATATAGCGGACAAAGATGAAACTCGTTGCTCTTTTTACTTCTGCTGGAATTAACATTGGCCTGTGTGCAGTGCTTATTTCACTTTATTCGGTATTAAGAAAACAACCTGGCAATGTTAGTGTTTACTTTGGACGGGGGCTCGCCTCTAAACGTTCAAGACGCTCTGATCTCTGCTTGGAAAGATTTGTTCCTTCCCCTAGCTGGATATTGAAAGCATGGTATACAACTGAAGATGAACTATTGGCTGTTGGTGGCTTGGATGCTGTAGTTTTTGTCAGGATAGTTGTATTCAGGTCGTTTAACCTTTCAACACGTAATGTTATTCATTTTTATTTTTGGCATCTGACGTGAAAAAATCACTGCTATTGTGGCATTTCACTTTTATCCACTAATTACTTCTGAAATCCCAATCATAGAATGAAAGATAGTGTTATGCTCACTTTTATGAAATATTTTTTTTGTTTTTCAGTCCACTTTCTCAGTGCTTTTGGTTGGTACGTGTGCCATGAAAATAGTAATATCAGGACTATATGTTTAATATCATGTGACTTAAAATTATGCTTCAGATGACATCTTTGTTAGTTTTCCTGATTTGTTAACTAATTTTACACAGCCATTTATATATTTTTAAAACAAGTTCTCCTGAAAAATCTCCTTTCTGCCTGAGTTTAGAAGAATCTAAATGTTGAAACTGTCCAGGAATAGAGATGCTGATGCACAAGTCTTATTTTAATGCAAGTTCTGAGAAAAATATAATAAAATGTTAAGATTAGACAAGTCCTCAGTTAGCTAAAAGAACTTTTTGGTGATGTTATGCCTGATTTTGCATCTGGTTCTTCCCGGAAAGTCTTAGCTTTGCCTTTGGATTAATTTAAAAGACTAAAAGTGGCCAACTTTGTTCTATTTTCACATCTTAGTCATGAGTTTACTTTAAGTTCCATTCTCACTTCACTAGAAAACAGCTCTTAACTGATACAGGTCACAGTAAATATATTCTATAAAGATTTTTCACTGTTCATTTTGCAGCAGTACTTACTGTTAATGCTATTATTTTTCTTCTTCAGTATTCGAGTTTTTTCTGTCGCGGCTATCGTCTGCACCGTTTTTGTGCTACCAATAAATTACTATGGTCAGGATAGGAAGCATGAGGACCTTTCTTTTGAGCCACTGGAAGTATTTTCCATTGAGAATGTTCAAGAAGGCTCAAGATGGTATTCATTATCTTATCTCCCTCAATTGAAGTGCTGAATATGTTAATTTAGTTTTAAATGGGAATAGTATAGGGAAGTTTAGAGTAAAATGAGATAAACAAATAAGGTCTCTTGATGTTTCCAAGTTCAAGAGCAAAACTTTAAAATAATTCATTCAACCGTGTAGTCTGTATGGAGAGAACCAGTGCCCCTAGTATGAAAATAAATCCATTACTTCAAATTAAAGCTAAGTCCTTTTGATCTATTTATACTGTAAGACAATGACAGTGAAGTAAAACCATCCTTAATCTTAGAAGTTATGCAGATTTTCAGTTGTGCAGTGGCAGAACTTAGAAGTGCTGTGTTCGTGAAGTAACAATAGTGGACACTGTGACATGACTTAATTCTCAATGGTTAAAAATAAATTTAGGTGCTCATGTGTTAAAATAAATGTCTTAATTCGAGAATACACATACAGAATTGTTTCTCATTTGTTGAATTTCTTCTTTTGTTTGATTTCAGGCTTTGGATTCATTGTCTGGCTTTATATATCATAACTATTGCTGCTTGCGCTCTTAGTTATTTTGTAAGCAATTGAACTTACTTGCAATATTATCTTCTCCATTTTACTGTTTTCTTTGTTAGAATGGCCTTAACAGTTTTTTTCCTTTTTTTTCTTTTTTTGAATATGGCCGATCGACTGGCATATTATGTCAGGAATTCAAGGCCATTACTAATTTGAGGCTAGTACATATTATGGGGTCACCTCCAAATCCAAGTCACTTTACAATTGTTGTGCGGGGAATTCCATGGTCTCCAGAAGTTTCATACCATGAAACTGTGAGAAAATTTTTCACAAATTATCATGAATCAACGTATTTGTCGCACCAAATGATTTGTAAGTCTGGTACTGTGCAGAAACTGAAGGTATACTTCTTAAATTTTATTTATTTTTTATGTGCAACATTTTGTTATGACCCTCCTCAAAACTATAAGATAATAAACACTGGAAACAGAAACAACAACAGAGTGGAAATGACTATATGTTGATGGCACTAATGCTATAAAAGCACATTACGTCCATAGATGAAACAGGAAGGTATGATTACAGAAGATACAAACAACAAACAACCAACAGTGGCACATAAACTCTGGCCTAAACACACGATAAATATCATAAACACAAAACGTTGCCAATCTTTCAAGAGGAAAGACACTATACACTACCCAAAGGGCCAAGGCCTATTCAAGTTCTTCTCTTTCCTCCACGTTGAATCAAAGAGATGATTACTGCAAAAAGTACCTCTCGCAGTCCCCAGCTCATAGACTTTAACTGCTGCTATGTGCTTATTCAACGTAGTGTTTATGGCTGTCACTTGGTTCAAGTTGGATAGAACTAAAGGACAATTGCACCCAGGTTCCAATTAAGAGATTTAATATCAGACATGTCCCATTGACAACTTTTTCACTTATCAACAATGGCTATTTCAATTGTCAATGACAACTCCTATAGACCTATCTGATATTAAATCTTTCACTTGGGACCTTAGTGCAATTGGCCCTAGAACTAGTATGAGGGGTCTTCGTAGAAATTGACTTATTATGCTTTTTAGTGTTGAGACATTCTTGTTTTTTGTGCTTTATAAGGCTGTTCAGCTCTACATAGCACTTGGGTGTATGTCACATGCCCGTACGCTAAATAAGTAGTCTGCATGATGGCCATATTGTTGGCTTTGATTGATGCTATTTGTGGATTTTTCATACTATGTATATTGGGTCATTATTGATTTAATGAATGTGGAGAATGCAGTATGTTAATGTGGACTCAGCAACTGTTTGATGTGTTTTATTTTGTTTCTATCTAAGAGCAGCCCCTCTCTTTTGCGGGTTGTGATTGTGATTATAGAGACATAGGGTGTTATGTTTCTTGATTTATCTTTCAGTCTGTATCAAGTATTGTGTTTTTTGAATTTTTGTTGCTACCATGACTACTATTTATTTTTATTTTTCTAATCCCCTTGCAAAAAACACTCCAGGATGATACACTGCAGATGTGTAATTCAATAAAGAGTAATGCATTTGATAAGAACTGTAAACCGTATCTTACTCAATGCATCTGTGGAGGGCCTACAAATTCTTTCAAGATGATTTCTAATGAGACAGGCATCATACATGGGGGAACAACCTATGATGACATGAATTTAGATGAAAGAAAAAAGGTGCATTTTCTGGCCAAATTTAATGTATCTATCTACAATTTTTTTGTGTTTGAGACTTTTTGTTGTCTTGGCAAATGGCAATTACATGCCCCGGCGATTATACAATGTATTTTAAATGAAAATAAATTGTCCAAGTGTAAGAAACTAGAGTAGCTATTTTTAAATTTGTAGTTCTTAAGTATATACCTTTAATTATGAAAAATAGTGGTGATTATAAGGTATTCCATAATTTATAACATCCCACTGCTTCTTATCTTTATTTCTTTGAATAAATAATTTCTCATTTACAGAGTCTGCTGATTAAATATTAGTTCGTGTTACCATTAAATGTATTAGTTGATTAGTTTCAGTAAGAAATGATTATACATTAATATTTAATACAAAAAATTGATTTCAAACAATAATTTTCTTCTGTAATTACAGGAGTGTGCAGCTGCTTTTGTGTTCTTTAAAACTCGGTATGCTGCTCTTGTGGCTTCACAGATTCTTCAAACATCAAATCCAATGTTGTGGGCAACTGACCGAGCTCCTGAACCGCATGATATTTACTGGTCCAATCTTTGCATACCTTTTAGGCAACTTTGGATTCGTAAGATAGCAGTACTTGTGGCTTCTGTTGTCTTCATGATTCTGTTCCTTATTCCTGTCACGTTCGCCCAAGGCATGACTCAACTGGATCATCTTCAGGAATTATTCCCTTTTCTTAAAGGGTTACTTCAAAAGTAAGATAATCCATGTGAGGAAATGTTGTGGATTTTTATGACCCTTATTATAGCTAATTTTTGTATGCATGTGAGGCTTCATTTTAATAAAGCAATGCTTAATAACCAAGATGCGTTAGAAGGCAAGAATTCTTGTTCTCTTGGGCTAGACAGCATGTCTACCTTCACAGTAAGATAAATTTAATAATGGTGTTTGGTTCAGAGAAAAGCACATTGTCTTGTTAAAATGGGAATTATGCTTAACTTGAATGATTATAGCTGACAATTGGAATGTGGATTGCTGGCTAATTTATTTAAAGTTTTAAACGCAACACATTCATAGCAATTTGACCCTGTATTTTCATGCAGGCCATATGTGAGCCAGGTAGTTACTGGATATCTGCCAAGTGTGGTTTTGATTTTGTTTCTATGTACTGTTCCTCCAATGATGATGCTATTCTCGATAATTGAGGGGTCCATTTCCCGTAGTGGAAGGAAGAAGAGTGCTTGCTACAAAGTTTTGTTCTTCTTGATTTGGAACGTGTTTTTTGTTAATGTGTTCACTGGGTCTGTTATCAGCCAACTCTCAGTCTTTAACAGGATAACCAACCTGCCTGTCCAACTTGCCAAAGAAGTGCCAGCACAGGTGATATGTCAACATTCCAAGATGACTATATCTGTTAAGAAAAGGGCATTGTTACATAGATTTATACATGTTGATACGCGATTTATAGTATCATTTTGATTATAGAAACGATTAGTGCATTAGAGTATGAAGAATTGAGAGTCACTGTTTAATTTGCTTTAGACAAAATGTCTGGATATCTTGTTTTATTGAAGAATTAAATTTCAAGAATATTTTGCTTTAGTCCTGTTTTACCTGGAGCATTCATGTTTACCTCATTCCTGTTTGTACACAGAATTTTTAGTGGTGTTAAAAAAAGTGCATATTCATCTTATTTGAAAAATAAACCTTAAAATTTACTGATTCAGCTTACAGTGTTTTTTTATCCCGATTTTATCCAGGCTACCTTCTTCATAACCTATGTTTTATCATCTGGTTGGGCAAGTTTGGCAATTGAACTTATCCAAATTTGTCCCCTCTTCTGGATTTGGTTCCAGAGATATATAATGAGATGTAAGGATGATTCACTGGCGGGCCCCATATCATTTCCATACCATACTGAAACTCCAAGGATTTTGCTGTTTTCATTCCTCGGGTTCACCTGTTCTATTCTATCTCCCCTAATAACACCCTTCTTACTGGTTTACTTCTTTCTGGGTTACATTGTTTACAAAAACCAGGTCAGTACTTGTTTCAGATGTTGACGTCTTATTGATCCTTTATGGAGTTCTTCCAGCTTTATTTTAGCTGTTCCTATAATGTATCATCTTTTTTTTGGACTGAGTTCATATAATGTATAATCATGCACTGTCTAAAATAAAATTGTGTAATCAATACATGCACAACATCTATATATTGTCCATGGTGACTGTCATTAGTGATGTTTGACCAATGTTTAATTTTTTCAGCTTGTGAATGTGTATGTTACCAAATACGATAGTGGGGGAGAGTTTTGGCCCATTGCTCATAAAACAACGGTGTTTTCATTGATCTTCACTCATATAGTTGCTCTTGGGGTGTTTGGCATGAAACGCGCACCGGTTGCATTTGGATTTACCATTCCATTGCTGATTGGGACTGTTCTATATCACGAGTATTGCAGGCAGCGATTTCTCCCTATATTTAAGAACAATTCAGCGCAGGTTGAAATTGATCTTTCTTTCTTGTCTCCATTATATTATTACTTCTCCCGCTTGAAACATACTCAATTGATGGCTGTTTGTTTGTTTGTTTGTAGATTCTTATTGACATGGATAGGAGAGATGAGCATGATGGAAAGATGGAAGACATTTATGATCACTTGCATGAAGCCTACTGTCAGCCCACGCGTGATTCTGATTTTTCCACTAACACTCATCATGGCCATGACTTGGAGGGCTCAACTCGGGCTTTACAAATTCTAGACACTGGTTTGTTTCATCCTTCCACATCCATTACTCATTATTAAGGGATTATATATATTCTCCGACACATGCATGCACCTAATTTCTTTTTTCCATATTGTTTCAGGCAACCCTCAGCCAAAACGATTAATATAATCACGGCCACTTTTACATGCTGGGAATTTCAGTGATCAAGTCGTGAACCCTGTGTCAGTCATGGTAAATACCATTTAAATACACTTACGCCAGTGGAAGGAAAAAGGCGGGAATCAGATTTTGTCTCTTAGGTTTATTAGTTGTCATAATGTGAATATTATTCATTCTAGTATAGAAAAAGCCTGTTGGTGTGAGAACTTTATTTTCATGAATTATATATATACTCCGTCTTTACTAAGAAGAATATGTTCCGAGTTTGCTAGCTCTTCGCGGTGATCTTGATCGTTTCTTCTTGTTGAACTCAAACACTGCACAATGTCTATATTCAGACACTGCAAAATTGAAGAAACTCAGGAAGGATATGAGTGAAAACTGAACTACTATTTCATACGCCTCAGGTGAGGATTCATAGAGATACAAGAGCGAATCTATAACAATCAGACCTATATCTGTTCGCCATCAACTGTTAACCGCAAGCGTACAGATCTCAAGTAGTATAAAATATCGTTCTCACGGAGATTTGTATTAAAATCTTTGACCAAACAAAAGACTAAGTGATTTCAATCAAGTTGAACTAAGAAAATATTTTTGGGTTGTGTAAAGAAATGGTGAAAATATATTTTTCTAAAACTAGAAAGTGATAAAAACAATTGTTCTTTTGACTTAAAGGATTAAATGGGGTTTATGATTATTTATCCCCTTTGCATTTCATAAGACATGAAGAACTCCCTCTTAAAGGGTATTTTCCATGAATATATGTGTTTGTCTAGGGTTCATACGCACTTGACTAAGCTCTCTCAAGTCAAAATCAAGTTTATCTTTCCATTAAAATGCACAATCTCTTGCTACAAATCATGAAAATCCCCTTTAAAAACAAACCCTAATATGACAATGCAAGGTTAGTAAAGATATCTCTATTTTACCAACAAACTTTAGGGGTTATCATGTAAATTTCAAGTCAAGCATGATTTTAATCAAGTTCTACACATGGATTAACTCTCTCAAGTCAAACCCATATGAACAAATCAAGCTAAATGGTGGCCAAACACTTAGAAGCATGAAGAGATGGATAAAATCCACACATATATATCATTTACTACCAAAAGACAGGAAGAATCAAGTCTTAATCCATACAAAGGTTCAAAATAATCCTAGAATGGAAGTTTAGCCATTCATGGAGAAGAATATACAAATATGAAAAATATGAACAGCCATGGAAGAAATTTCAGAGAAGAAAGAGAGAAGAGCAAGAAAAACTAAGAGAAATGAGGCTGAATCTCATCAAATCTTCAATCTCCACTTGAATCTCCTTGAAAATATCCAAACCCTAGCTTAGAAATGCTCCCAAGTAGTCCCCCAAAGAAAGCCTAAGTCAAAAGGATGTGTTTTAGTGTGAGTTGAGAGTGTTTTTAAACCTAATTTTCGAGCAGAATTTTCTACTGTGCAGTCTATCAGCAGTTTTGGCTGCGGCCAAGATTTTTGCCTGCACTGGTTGGCCACGGCCAATAACTCTCTACCTGGAATTTTTCAGGATTTGACTGTGGCCAGGAATTTTGTTTGTGCTTTTGGCTGTGGTCAATAACTTGCTGCAGACTCATTTTTTCAGGTTTCTTGATTGCTTTAAATCTTCTTTTCCACTTCTTGCTCCTTGGTTTTAGCTTCAAATACAACTCAAATGTGGTTTAATTGATTGGCTTCACCCACCTAATAAGCAATGAAATCTACAAAAGCCAAAGTTGATAAAAAGAGGGTAACCTATTCACATTTAAATGAAGAATTCAATGACTTTAACCAAAATATCAACTTGGCACATTTTCCTATCATATTACATCAAAATACATATAATTCCACCCAAAAAGTGTATAAACTATAGGAAAATGTGCTAAAATGTCATGAATTTCAAGAGGTTAACATACCCGCAAACTTGAACTTTTGCTCGTCCTCGAGTAAAACAAGTGATGTAAGAGTTAGATTCATTAATTATCCATTTGAGGTCCATGCATGATGATTTCCTCATTTGTTGCTCAAGATCATATAATCAATAGGAAAGAAGTGGAATAGATGCAAATGCTAGATTTGCAAATTAAAAACAAATTTCCTACTAATTTTCAAAAGTGTGTGTGTGAAGAGTCATAGAATAATTGTCTTGCAGTTGTCAAGATCAAATGCAACATTTCAACATTTATAAAGGAACCTCAACACCAAGACAAATGCTTCCTATGACAAATTTAAACCAGAAAAAGCTTGATGGATGAAATACTTCCCTAAAAATGGCCTATATATCAGCTGCAAATGTTCCATTTCCTTCCAAGCATCAGGGTACCTCTTTCACCTACAAAAAAAAAAGACCAAACATAAAACCTTTAAAACACCTAAAACACTACATAAACATAAAAATAAGGTTGAGAACTTGGATTGCCTCCCAAGAAGCGCTTGGTTTAGAGTCCTCCAGCCCGACTCTTCATTCTTTCATGTTGTTGTAGACAAGTAGAGGGTGGCCACTTGATGCTCCACATGTCTACCCCAATAATGCTTCAATCGGTGGCCATTCACTTTGAATCTTTTACCCTCCTCATTTTCTAGCTCCACAGCACCAAAATTTGAGGCTTGAACAATGGTGAACGGTCCAGACCAACGGGATTTCAGCTTCCCAGGAAATAATCTGAGCTTAGAGTTGTACAAGAGCACTCTTTGACGAGGTTCAAAAGTTTTGGGAAGAATTTTCTTGTCATGGTACCTCTTGGTCTTCTCTTTGTAAAGCTTTGCATTCTCATAGGCGCTAAAACGAAATTCCTCTAATTCATTGAGTTGAAGGAGTCTCTTTGCACTAACCGCCTCAAAATCAAAGTTGAGCTTTTTAATAGCCCAATAGGCTCCATGTTCAAGCTCCAAAGGCAAATGACACGCCTTCCCATAAACCAGTCGATATGGAGACATTCCAATGGGAGTTTTGTAGGCAGTCCTATAGGCCCATAATGCATCATCCAGCTTTGTAGACCAATCCTTCCTTGTTGCACCAACCACCTTCTCAAGGATATTCTTGATTTCCTGATTGGAAATTTCAGCTTGCCCATTAGACTGTGGGTGGTAGGCCAATGCTACTTTATGCTTCACTCCATATTTCTTCATCGAGGCTTGGAATTAATGGTTGCAAAAGTGAGATCCACCATCACTAATAATTGCCCTTGGAGCCCCAAAACGAGTGAAAATGTGCTTCTTCAAGAACTTGAGCACCGTCTTCGCATCACTGTTAGCACAAGCAATGGCTTCAACCCATTTTGACATATAATCCACTGCTACCAAGATATACTCATTGTTGAAGGACTTGTGAAATGGTCCAATGAAGTCAATCCCCCAAACATCAAAGAGTTCAACCTCTAACATGTTGGTCAAAGGCATTTCATTTCTTCTTGATATATTTCCAACTCTTTCACACCGGTCACATGAAGCACAAAGGCATAAGCATCATTGAACAATGTTGGCCAATAGAAACCTCTTTGAAGGACTTTTGCAGCAGTCTTCTCACCTCCAAAATGACCACCATAGTCAGATGAATGGTAACACCTCAGAATTTCTTGTTTCTCATTCTCGGGGACACACCTCCGAATCATTTGATCAGCACATCTATGAAATAAATAAGGTTCTTCCTACAAGTAAAACTTGACGTCATGCAAAAATTTCCTTTGTTGGTGGTATTTCAAGTCTGGTGACATTACACCACAAACCAAGTAGTGTACAAAGTCTGCATACCACGGGGTGATGGAAATATCAATGAAGAAAAGTTGCTCATATGGAAATGACGTGTTGATCTCTTGAATAGAACCTTGTTGAGCTTCAGCACTCAACCTTGATAAGTGATCAGCTACTTGATTCTCTATCCCTTTTCTATCAACAATCTCCAAGTAAAATTCTTGTAGCAAAAGCACCCAACGAATTAAGAGAGCTTTAGAATCTTTCTTTTTGAAGAGATACTTGAGCGTAGAATGATCTATGTGAATGGTCACTTTAGTACCCACAATATATGATCGGAACTTCTCACATGCAAACACCACTGCTAGCAACTCTTTCTCAGTTGTGGTGTAGTTAAGCTGGGCATCATCAAGTGTTTTGCTAGCATAATAAATGGGATGGAAAAGCTTGGCCTTTTTCTGACCAAAAGCAGCACCCACAGCATAATCACTAGCATCCGCCATAATGATGAATGGCAAACTCCAATCCGGTGCTACTAAGATAGGTGTAGACACAAGCCTCTTATTCAATTCTTCCAAGGCTTTCAAGCAATCTTCATCAAACTTAAATTTCACATCTTTCTCAAGCAAGTTGTATAAAGGCTTAGCAATTTTAGAGAAGTCTTTGATAAACCGGCTGTAGAACCCTGTGTGACCCAAGAAGCTTCTAATGCCTTCAACATTTGTTGGTGGAGGCAACTGCTCAATGATGGAGATCTTTGCTTTGTCTACTTCTAGCCCTTGTTTGGAGACATGATGGCCCAAGACAATTCTTTCTTGCACCATGAAGTGGCACTTCTCCTAATTGAGGATAAGATTAGTTTCCTTACATCTTTGCAAGACCGCAGCTAGATTATCCAAGCAACTATCAAATGAATGGCCAATGACCGAGAAATCATCCATGAACACCTCAATAGTCTTCTCAATCATGTCAGAGAAAATGGACATCATGCACCTTTGAAATGTGGCAGGAGCATTGCATAAACCAAAAGGCATCCTCTTGAATGCAAAGGTGCCATAAGGACAAGTAAATGTTGTCTTCTCTTGATCTTCTGGGGCAATTGCAATCTGATTATAACTTGAGTAACCATCAAGGAAGCAGAAGAACTCTTGGCCAGCCAACTTGTCGAGCATCTGATCAATGAATGGCAATGGAAAATGATCTTTCCTCGTCAATGCATTCAGCTTACGATAGTCCATGCATACTCTTTATCCTGTCACAGTACGAGTAGGAATCAATTCATTATGGGTGTTAGCCACTACAGTCATACCTCCCTTTTTGAGGACGCATTGGACTGGGCACACCCAAGAACTGTTAGATATTGGATAGACAATGCCTACAGAAAGCCATTTCAAGATTTCTTTCTTCACCACATCTTTCATGATTGGATTCAACCGCCTTTGGTGCTCAATGGAGGTCTTGTGGTTATCCTCCAAGAGAATCTTATGCATGCAAATAGAATGGCTTATTCCCTTGATGTTAGCTCTAGACCATCCAATAGCTTTCTCGTGTTCTCTCAAAACTCTAAGTAGCTTCTCCTCTTGCACTTGGGACAAATAAGAAGAGATTATAAATGGCAAAGTAGAAGAATCCCCAAGATAAGCATACTTGAGATGAGGAGGTAATGGTTTTAATTCCAAAATTGGAGGTTCTTCAATTGATGGCTTCAAGGGAGAGCTCAATGCATTAGACACATCTAGTGGCTCAAAAGACTTGAATCTAGCATGGTCATAATTCTCCATAGCACACACTTTCATTAATTATTCATCATGAACATCTTCAACACATTTCTCTCCCACTAGCACAGCTTTCAAAGGATCTTTAATCAATGAAGCATAAAACTCCTCTTGATAAACAGAGTCAAGTACATCCACAAAAGAATATTGAGGAGAGTCATCTAAGAACTTCAAAGCTTTGTTCATGTTGAAACTCACTTGTTCATCATTGACTCTCAAAGTGATTTCACCCTTTTCCACATCAATAAGGGTTCTAGCTGTAGCAAGGAATGGTCTCCCAAGTATGATCGAAATGTTCCAATCTACCTCACAATCAAGAACAATAAAGTCAGCTGGAAAAATGAACTTGTCCACCTTTACCAAGACATCTTAAATGACCCCTCTAGGACAAGAAACACTTATGTCAGCAAGGAGTAATGTTACCGTAGTAGACCTTGCATCTCCCAAGCCTAGTTGATTAAAAACAGCTGAGAGCATCAAATTCACACTTGCCCCCAAATCACAAAGGGCTTTTCCTTGAAAGTTCTTGCCAATATTACATGGAATGTAGAAACTCCCCGGATCTTTCAACTTTGGTGGAAGTTTTCTTTACAGGATAGCACTACAATCTTCAGTCAAAGCCACCATTTCAAATTCATTGAATCTCCTCTTCTTGGACAATACATCTTTCAAGAACTTTGCATATTTAGGCATTTGTGTAAGCGCCTCGACAAAAGGAATATTGATATGCAATTGTTTGAACATTTCTAGAAATTTCTTGAATTGCCCATCTTCTTCTTTCTTCTTGAATCTTTGAGGAAATGGAAGTGGAGGCATATAAGCAGGAGGACCATTTGTCTTTAGCTTCTTCTCTTCTACTTTGTCTCTAACCACACCATAATTAGCCTTCTCAACTTGCTTCTCATTTTTACCCTCATCATTATCAACTAGAAGCTATTTATCTCCTTTTCTTACATCAAGAACAACGTCATCTTGAACTTCTTTGCTCACTCCACTAGGATTAGGCACATTAGGTAATTTCTTACCACTCTTTAAAGTAATTGCCTTGTATTCCTCTTTACCATCCCTCTTTGGATTGGGAATTGTATCACTAGGGAAATTTCCTCTTGACATAGCATTCATTGAGAGGCCAATTGCCCCATTTGCACTTCAAGATTCTTGATTGCCGTCTCATGGAGAGAAATATTGGATTTAGTTTCAACCCTTATAGCTTCTTGATTAGCCAAGATTTGAGTAAGCATCTTTTCTGTTTTTGACTCTTCTTCCTTAATGGGAATTTGCCTTTGTTGAACATGAAAACCCGGTGGATGAGTAGGCTTAACACCAAAGGAAGAAGGTTGATTCAAAGATTGGCCTTGATTCCAAGAGAAATTAGGATAGTTTCTCCACCCCAGATTGTATATTTGAGAATATGGGTTGTTTTGAGGGTTTTGAAACTTTCCCATGTAGTTGATAGATTCAGAAGCCATGTAAAGAGGACAATGATATGGAAGATAAACATCATGGCATTGCTCACAAACAACCAGAGTAGTATGAATGGAGTGCACACTTTGAGAATTACTCTTATGCATTTGAGACTCCAACACATCAAACCACTTATTCAATGCAGAGAGAATATTTGCAATTTGTGAAGAGGAAGGAGCATCTTCCTTGGGAGTTGTCAATGGTTGTGAAGTCCTCCTATCAGTGTCTTGAGAGTTGTTAGCGGATAGTTGATCTAGTAGTCCAAACACTTTATTAACTGGGACATTTCTATACCCTCCATTTGTCATAGAATCAACCATTGTCTTAGATTGAGGATTAAGGCGGTTGCAGAAAATTTGGACTATCACCTATTTATCTACCCCATGATTGGGGTATTGCTTCATCAACATTTTGTATCTCTCCCATGCCGCATATAGATGCTCATCAGGATGTTGCCTAAAGCTTAGAAATTCATCTTTAGCTTACACATACTTGTCATCAGAGAAAAAGCAGGGGCTCTAAATTTGCTTTCAAGTTCATTTCTTGAATTTATAGATCCCTCTGATAAATTGTTAAACCATTCCCTTGCCTTGCCTTGTAGAGAAAAAGGAAACAACCGAAGTCTGAGAACATCATTAGGAACTCCATTTTGCTTGAAAGAACCACATACTTCTAAGAAGTACATCAAGTGCTTGTTGGCATCTTCATTGTAAAGCCCATGGAACATCCCATGCAATTGAAGCATTGTGATAATCACCAGCTTGATCTCAAAAGTATGGGCTTGCATTTCAGGCATCCGGATACAAGATTGAGTACCCCTCATGTTTCTACTTACAAAGTCATTCATGGTAGCTCTATCATATTCATCCTCTGCCATGGTTTCAGATTCAGTCTCACTTTCTTCAAAGAGGTTGGCTATTTTAAGAACTACCTCCAATCCGTCCGGATCCAATCTTTGCATAGACCGAGAAGGTACCTAGGAGAAAAAGAACTCAAAGCATCAAACTAAAACAAAAGAAATAAGAAAACAAACTAGAAAATGCAATTATAAACAAATTTACAAGTTTAAGCGAAATCTAATATCACTAGCCCAGGGTTGGCCAAGGGATTTTTGCAAATCCCTGGTAACGGCGCCAGGAACTTGTTCGCCGTCAAGCATTAACCGCAAGCGCACGGATCACAAGTAGTATAAAATATCGTTCCCACGGAGATTTGGATTAAAATCTTTGACCAAGCAAAAGACTAAGTGATTTCAATAGAGTTGAACTAAGAAAATATTTTTTGGGTTGTGTAAAGAAATGGTGAAAATATATTTTTCTAAAACTAGAAAGTGATAAAAACAATTGTTCTTTTGACTTGAAGGATTAAATGGGGTCTAGGATTATTTATCCCCTTTTCATTTCATAAGACATGAAGAACTCCCTCTTAAATGGCATTTTCCATGAATATATGTGTTTGTCTAGGGTTCATACGCACTTGACTAAGCTCTCTCAAGTCAAAATCAAGTTTATCTTTCCATTAAAATGCACAATCTCTTGCTACAAATCATGAAAATCCCCTTTAACAACAAACCCTAATGTGACAATGCAAGGTTAGCAAAGATATCTCTATTTTACCAACAAACTTTAGGGGTTATCATGTAAATTTCAAGTCAAGCATGATTTTAACCAAGTTCTATACATGAATTAGCTCTCTCAAGTCAAACCCACATGAACAAATCAAGCTAAATGGTGGCCAAACACTTAAAAGCATGAAGAGAAGGATAAAATCCACACATATATATCATTTACTACCAAAAGAGAGGAAGAATCAAGTCTTAATCCATACAAAGGTTCAAAATAATCCTAGAATGGAAGTTTAGCCATTCATGAAGAAGAATATACAAATCTGGAAAATATGAACAACCATGGAAGAAATTTCATAGAAGAAAGAGAGAAGAACAAGAAAAACTAAGAGAAATGAGGTTGAATCTCTTCAAATCTTCAATCTCCACTTGAATCTCCTTGAAAATATCCAAACCCTAGCTTAGAAATTCTCCCAAGTAGTCCCCCAAAGAAAGCCCAAGTCAAAAGGATGTGTTTTAGTGTGAGTTGGGAGTGTTTTTAAACCTAATTTTCGAGCAGAATTTTCCACTGTGTAGTCTGTCAGCATTTTAGCTACGGCAAAGATTTTTGCCTGCACTGGTTGGCCGCACCCAATAACTCTCTGCCTGGAATTTTTCAGGATTTGGCTGTGGCCAGGAATTTTGCCTGTGCTTTTGGCTGTGGCTAATAACTTGCTGCAGACTTATTTTTTCAGGTTTCTTGATTGCTTTAAATCTTCTTTTCCACTTCTTGCTCCTTGGTTTTAGCTTCAAATACAACTCAAATGTGGCTTAATTGATTGGCTTCACCCACATAACAAGCAATAAAATCTACAAAAGCCAAAGTTGATAAAAGAGGGTAACATATTTACATTTAAATCAAGAATTCAATGACTTTAACTTAAATATCAACTTGGCACATTTTCCTATCATATCTACATCAAAATATATGTATAATTCCACCCAAAAAGTGTATGAACTATAGGAAAATGTGCTAAAATATCATGAATTTCAATAGGTTAACAATATCTAAGGAAACTAATAGATTTACAAGAGAGGAATCAGGTCAGTAACAAGCTACTGAAATCTAGGAACAAACAGAATTTAAATTTAAATTCAAATAACTAATATGTCCCTATAATCCAGGAACCTTAGATTATGAGATTCTAACACTCCCCCTCAAGTTGGACCATATATATTGATCATGTCCAACTTGCCTACAAAATATTCAAATTTTTCCTTGTCTAAGCCTTTAGTCAACATGTCAACCATTTGTTCCCTAGAAGGAACATATACAAGTTTGATTATCCCGTTGTCTATTTTTTCACCGATGAAGTGGCGATCTATCTCCACATGCTTGGTTTGATCATGCTGAACAGGGTTGTGATAGATGTTGATAGCCACTATACTATCAGAGTATAAGTTCACTGGGAGATTTATACTCATGCCCAGGTCTTCAAGTACTCTTTTTATTAATATCTCTTCGCAAATTCCATATGCTATGGCTATGAATTCTACTTCTGCACTACTTCTAGCAACCATAATAGGTTACAAGGTTCCCCCAAACAAACGTACAGTAGCCTGAGGTAGACTTTCTATCCTCTTGGTCACCTACCCAATCTGCATCAGTAAACATCTTTATGTTTCTTTGATCTGATTTCTTGAAGAATAGGCCTCTCCGGGTGAACCCTTCAAATATCTAAGTAATCTGTAAACTTCATTTAGGTGCTTCTGTTTTGGATCATGAGAGTGTTGGTTGACTACACTTATAACATATGCTATATCAGGTATGGGAGAGATATATCAATTTTCCCACCATAAGTTGGTACCTTCCAATATCCACCGACTTTCCCAGATCTCCTTCATCACTGATCTTATCAACTCTTATGGTAGTATCACTCGGCCTGCAACCCAACATTCCAGTCTCCTTCAAGAGATCTAAAATATATTTTCTTTGTGATATGGAGATGCCTTTTTTTGATCTAGCAACTTCCATCACAAGAAAATATTTCATCTCCCCTAGGTCTTTGATGCTGAATTCACGATTTAGTGCCTTTGATACACTCAATTTCATCCTTATAATCTCTGGTTAAGACAATGCCATCCACATAGACTGTAAGTACATCAATCTTAACCTTTCGACATTTGGAGAACAATGTATGGTCACTTTGTCCTTGTGAATAGCCTTGTATCTTTAAGACTCGTGTGAACCTTTCAAACCATACTCGAGAAGACTGCTTTCAAGCCGTACAATGACTTCTTCAACGTGCATACTTGATTGGTTTTCTGGCTGGGAAAACCTAGGGGAGGTTTCAAATAAACTTTCTCTTTCAATTCTCCATTCTGGAATGCATTCTTCACATCAAGTTGGTGCAACTGCCAGTCTAAGTTTGCTGTCAATGACAATAATATTCTGATTGTGTTTAACTTTGCCACAGGGACAAAAGTTTCATTATAGTCTATTCCATAAATATGGGAGAAACCTTTTGCCACTAACCTTGCTTTATACTTCTTAAGGCTGCCATTTACTTTGTACTTTGGGGTAAATACCCACTTAAAACCCACTTTCTTTTTCCCCTTTGGTAGGTCTGTGAATTCCCATGTGTCATTGTTTCCGAGGGCTTGCATCTCTTCTTGGATAGCTTGTCGCCACTCAGTACTAGCCATTGCCTCCTCAATATTTTTTGGGATTGTAACTTTATCAAATTGTGAAATAAACGCACTATATTGTGTAAAAAGTGCTTTGTAGGATACAAATATGTCAATTGGATGCTGAGTACATGATCTGGATTTTTTCTCTTCGCAATAGGAAGATCAATGTCACCTGGAACGTCATCACTGCTTGCTAATTCGGACTCTTCAGCAATAGCACCATCAGACTTTTCTAGATCTATCAATAGTTTAGACATTTGACCCGTGCCTGGAACCTGAGAGGCTGTTCTTGTCTTATTTCTTCTAACATAGAATTTTGTAGATTTTAAGGTGTCTCCCCTTGGATTAAACTCTTCTATATTATTAGGCACCTCTTCTGGTTCACTAAGGTCAAATATGCCAGGTGTGAAGATAGGGATATCAATATATGGCTGTGTGGCAGAACGCTTTTCAAGGGTAGTTTTAGGGTGTTGATCTAAGTGGTGTCTCTTAAGGGTTGTAATTCGTCATTTCAATTCTCCCCCTGAATTGTAGCAAAGTAGAAGAGTAAATGTTCATGGAAAGTGACACTTGGTGACTGGGTCGTAACACTTATAACCCTTTTGAGACCCAGAATATCCTAAGAAAAGGCAGCGAACATCACGTGGATCAAGTTTCTGAGTATGATGAAGATGCACATAGATAGTGCAACCAAATACCTTTAATGGTAAGGTATTTTTGAGATATGGTAGATTATAGGAATTATGGAGGACTTGTAAAGGTGTTTGGAAGGATAAAGGTTTACTAGGCATCTGGTTTATGAGAAACACAATCGTAAGAATTGCATCCCCCCAATGATATTTAGGAACATTTGAGTTAATCATGAGGGCTCTAGCAGTGTCAAGGATGTGACGGTTTTTCCGTTTAGCTATGCCATTCTGTTGAGGGGTATAAGAATAGGAACTTTTATGAATGATGCCTTTTTTACTTTAGGAAGGTGGATAGGTGATTATTAAAATATTCCGTACCATTGTAAGTATGGAGAATTTTTATATAAGTTTGTAATTGAGTACAAATCATGTTATAAAATTCAATAAAAATTTGATAGGTTTCGGATTTTTCTTTGAGAAGATAAACCCAACTAACACGGGTATGATCATCAATGAATGTGATAAACCATCTAGAATTATTTCGATTGGTAGTACGGGATGGGACCCACACATCACTATGTATGGCTGTGAAAGGTTGGGATGTACAATATAGGGAATGCTAGAAAAAGATGCTCTTTAATGTTTAGCAAGTTAACAAGATCACAATAAAAATGAGATTGATCTTTATTTGAACAAAGAGAAGGAAACATCTTTAAAGTGACCTAAATGTTTGTGCCATAACTCCAATTCACTAGTCCTAGGGAGAGACACTTTATTACAAGAACCAATAATTTCAAAAGAATTTAAACCAAGATAGTAGAGCCCTTCATGTTCCTTAGTAGAGCCAATCATTGTCCCCATTAATAGGTCCTGAAAAACACAATGGTGTGCAAAGAAGTTAGTATGACAACGCTAATCTCATGCTAATTTACTCACAAACAACAGATTGCATTTTAATTTTGGAACATGTAAGACATTTCTAAGAGTAAGAGTTTTAGAAACTTTAACAACCCCACAACCAGCAACAACAGAATGAGATGCATCAGCAATTTTGAGACACAGTGGAGACTTAGCAGCGGAATAGGATGAGAATAAGGAGAGGTCATCGGTCATGTGATCCAATGCACCAGAATCAATGATCCAGACATTACCATTAGTGTGACTCCTAATGGCAGCAAGAGCTTTGAGAAAGTTACCTCGTTTCACCATTGATGCAGTAGGTTGTTTTGGAGACGGCTAGAGATTGGAAAGCAGCTCTAAAATCTTGTCAAACTTATTTGGTAGAGGAAGAGAAGAATCTCTAACAGCTTTTTTTACTGGTTTGCCATGTAAGACCAATCATGTCTCTTTAGTGTGGCCCAGATTCTTGCAGTAATCACAAATAAGACGAGTCTTTGAGCTTCGTTGGTTTGAATAGTAGGCAGTAAGGGAAGAGACCTCGGGAACAGAAGAACGAGGAACTAGTTCTTCCTTTAACATGACTTGTTTTCGTGAGTCTTCATGAAGATCTCACCAATTAGGGTTATATCGGAGTAGTACCACCTCGAGCTCTCCCTTCAAGAAACTTAGGGACCAAGGGGATAGTAGGAGCTACCCCCGAGTGTCGTTCTCTTGAGGATCTTAACGCAAAATATAACCTAATAGCTAGATGCAAAACTTGACAAAGCGGGTAAAAGCATTGTATTGGATTTTGTATGAAATTTGTGAAAAAGTATGACATTTTTAAAATGCGAATAAAAAGATTAGATTCAAACGGGAGGTTTGGATTAATGGGAGTGAGTAACCCTTAGTGATTAGAGGCTTAAGACAATCATTGCTTTAAATTGTTTTAAGGGAGCTCTTTGGCTGATTGAAAAGGCCCCTAGAGGAATCTCTTTAGGCTAGGCTTAGGTTGGGTGGATTAGTACCGGAATCCCGCTTACTAATCCCTCAAACTCTAAGTTGATAAAGCTCAAAAACCAAAGTGAATTTGCTAATTGTAAGGAGCTATTAATCCAACAACCATGATCCCGAATTGCCACTTAATTATTCCTAGGGTTTAATTAATTATTGGAATCCCACATAATAAATTAAAACACTAGGATTGAAGTCCAATGCCACTTATGCAATTTTGACAAATTCAATAGCCAATTCACAAATGCAAATACTTGACAAAAATGGTCTACTAAATGAGAATCCTCAAATAGCTAGCACAAAATATTAACTAAAATATTCATTCAAAATGATGAACCTATACATTCAAACAAAGTTAAAGTAAATGAAGAACAAATGTCAAGCATACACAAATGAAAACAAGCTACAAGTGTTTCATCTACTCTCTAACTAAAGATAATTCATAGAAATTACAACCAAATGAAGAAACAATCCGTATAATCCTAGAAAAATGCTCAAACATAAAGAAGAGAGAGTGGGAGAACAAGAATCCCCCTAATGAAGCTCCAAGCTCATGTCATTTTCCTCCATCACCAAGGATTATAGAGCTTAGTTGATGCTCTTCATGGAAGGGACAACAACCAAGGTGGAAGGAATGGAGGTCATGGAGGTTTGGGAAATATTTTGGTTAAAGATGAGGAGATGAAGTTGAGAGAATGAGAGGATTAGAGTTTGTGGTGGCTCCAAATCTGGCTTCTCGGGTTTAATTTCGCATTTTATATGCCCGAAGTTGGATCAATGAGTGGGTATCGGGTTGGATCAAAATAAAGTCTAAAATTCTGAGTCTAATAAGTTGCAGATTCGTATTCCCTTGCCGTGGGCTCGCTGTGGCGAGTCCACAGCGATGAGGATTGCTCTCTGGCCACTTGGGGTATTGCTTAGGCATTGCTTCTGCCTCTTCAAGAGCTTGTTCGCTGCTCGCTACGGTGAGTAAGGATGCATTCTGCCCCTTTGATAAGCCTTTCTTCTTCACCTGATATCTGATCTTTTGCTCCTGAGCGACCCTACAGGTGGAAATAAGATAGAACAAGGATCAAATAGCCCTATAAATTAATCATACAAATTAATCTACAATTATGGCTAATTAATCCTATTTTCGTACTAATCTCATCTAAGAGTCTAAGATCTTTATTAAGCACTATTGGACCAAATTATGCATCTCAATTAAGTTAATTGCATCAATTAAAGCATATAAAAACATAGAAATCCAAGGATTTTTTGCTTCACCATAGAGGATTGCAAATGCCTCACGAACAGTGGGAAAAGGAGTTTGGCTCAGTATACGACTTTAGACATCATCAAAGGAGGCGTTGAACCTAGCAAGAAGTTTAAAGAGACGTTCCTTTTCAACCTTTTTCTGAAAGGCAGTACAATGGGTGGTGTAACAAGGGCCGTCTTGATTAACAAGATCAAGTTCTTGCCATAGTGTACTTTTAGCAAGATAGTAGTCACCCAAACTGAGGGATCCTTGCTTTAAGTCCCACACTTTGGCCTTCAAATCAAATAAATAAGAGGCATTACCATCATCCCCATAAGCTTCCCGAACCTCTGCCCACATCTCACGGGCAGAGGTCATAAACATGAAGTACTTCTTGATAGTTGGACCCATCGCATTAACCAACCAAAGCATCATTGGCCTTCCATGTTTCCATTGCCTTCAAATCTGTAGCTGGAGGAAGAGTAGTGTCATCGGTGATAACCTAGCTTCCCACGGCCTTCAAGGGTGAAGGTCATAGATTGGGACCATTCTCAGAAGTTACCTCTAAGAAGTCGTTCAAGAATAATAGACACGGCAGAGCTGTCCATATGATAACTCCCGGGAATTCATGTGATGTTAGCACATTTTCCTTAAGTTTTATTCAATCATTGATAAATTTTGGATACTCAAGATAGGAAAATGTTCATTTGATTTTTGGTTACAAATAATTGTATATTTATGTAGATTTTGATTATTTTTGTAGTTAATTTCTTATGTTGTTTTATGTAATTTTTGTAGGAATAATTTGATGTAATAAACAAGAGATTTTAGCCCACCACCAAGCTCCCAATTGAACAAAAATAAGAAGAAGCCAAAGCAGCCCAAGGAATAAGGAAAATAGAGCAAAGGACCAGAATAAGTGGGACTTTGCCGTGGCCTCGCCGTGGCGAGACTCACGGCGAAGTCCATTTGCCTCTGCCCATTTTGGATAGCTCGCCGTCATCTCGCCGCGGCGAGAATCTCTCAGTTCTGGAATTTTTGGAGCTCGCCGCGGCGAAACCCACCGCGAACTGCGTGATTCTGTGCGTTTTTGGACAGAACAGACGGACTGAACTAAATAAAAGGGAGGGTTTCGAGTTGAGCCCTCATTCTTCGACTTTCTGGGCATTTTGGAAGTGTTTTGCTCTGCTAGGGCTTGGAGCTTGGTGGGGATTTAGCTTGGGTTTGGAGCTTCGAAGAGATTTGGGCTTCTCTCTTGGTTTATCTTCTCCATCTTCAGTCTCTTCTCTTGTTCTCTATTTCTGATTGTATATATTTATGCTCCTATGGAGTTGTCGAACATGTATAGCTAAATACTTTGATTCTAAGATTATTTTGAACCCTTGTATGGATTGGTTCTTAATTCCTCCTCTTATGTTGTGATTAATGATATCTATGTGCTTATTTTACTCTGTTCCTAATGCTTCTAAGTGCTTGATCACCATTTAGATGTTGTGTTCACTTGATTGATGCTTAAGAGGGCTAGATTGAGTGTAGAACTTGGGTAAAATAGTGCAAGAACCTAAAGTTTGCATGACGAATGGATGGTTTTGTTGGTAAGATAGAGATATACTTGCTAGCCTTGCATAGTCACATTAGGGTTAGAGCGTGATAATTGGGTTTTATTAACTTGTAGCAAGAGATTGTGCAATTAATAAGACTAAACACTTGTTCTTGACTTGAGAGAGCGTTTACAAGTACTCTATGAACCCTAGATTAGCATATGGTTTCGTTGAGAGCTTCTTTGAGGGGAGGTTAATTGAGTTTTAAGAAGTACAAGGGGGATAGATAATCTTAGGACCCATTTTATCTTTGAAGTTGGAGAATCACTTGTTTATAGTTTTATTTTCATTTAGCATAGATTTATTTTCTTAGTTAATTTTCAATCTCAACATTTGTGTCACTCAAATTGGGCGAGAGTGTGACAATCATTGTTTGACCGGGTTTTGGACAAATCCTCGTGGGAATGATACTTTACTCACTACTTTATTACTTGGCGCGACCCGTGCACTTGCGGCGCAGGGCGAACACCAAACCAGTTGCTGACGAACGGGAGGCGTTAGCTCTAAAGGAACCTCCTGGCATGGTAGTCGCATGAGACTGTGGCGACGTGGACAAGGGGCTTGATCCTTGTTCTGTTTATGTGGATTCAGTCATATTTGTTTCTTCGGGTGCTCTGATACCATGAAGAAACTCAGGGAGAATATGAGTGAAAACTGAACTACTATTTCATATGCCTCAGGTGAGGATTTATAGAGATACAAGAGAGAATTAGATCTATAACAATCAAACCTATATCCAAAGAAACTAACAGATTTACAAGAGAGAAATCAGGTCAACAACAAGCTACTGAAATCTAGGAAGAAATAGAATTTAAATTTAAATTCAAATAACTAATCTGTCCCTATAATCCAGGAACCTTAGGTTACGGGATTCTAACAAAAATATCACATGATCGTATCTCCTTCAAATAATAATACCATGGTTAGATTATATATCATTTTATAAGTTAAGTGAATTAAGGTGAGGGGAAATGATAAATATTAGAAATAAAATGGATATGGATCTTATATTTTAAACCTGAACCAAACTTCTAACCAAGTCCTATATAATTAGGATTGGACGAGCATATTTTACCATTGCAAAACAAACACACACTTAAACCTTCTCAAATTTAACAAGCGTCGGTCCTTGTGTAAGAGACTTTTGATATTGAAGGATATGATCTCAAGTTTGAATTTGTGCGAATGAAGAAAGTCTTCTTAGAAGAGTTATCCCCAATTAGGTTCGACAATATACTCAAATATATGACCTTTGCGATAGCTATGTAGAAAAACCTTCTCACATTTTTATACTTTTATTCTCATTGCTCTAAATAGAAATTATATGGATGACTACAAGAACAAACATGCCATATTTTCTTTAACACTTTTTTTAGCAAAAGATGGCTCAAGAAAAATTTCTAGCCAAGTGTTTGATCTCTAAGATATAAAAGAATTCCACTTCTTTAGCAATGATCAGTTTACATATACAAGACAAAAGGCACACACTCGAGGTCTAGCTAGGTATCTAATAGTCAATTAAATAAAAATGCACAGTATTATAAGAGGGATAAATATAGCACAACTGCCCTGGTAGTAAATCTCGTGTATATAAAAGAACAGATTCAGGATCAAATTACTTGGACAGTGATGTTGAACTTCAATTCCAGGGTCTAGCTTAATGCTACGAATTTTTAAAAAGATGCCTAAGAAATTAGGTAGTGGATCAGGAAAATGAATCCTATTTCTCAGAGCTAATTACAAACTCTAGATGAACTAACCTGTAGTTGAATTTAGGAATTAGGTTTGCTGAAATTTCTTGTGAGGCGCAGGAAAACTATTACTACCTCCGGTCCTAATTATAAGAGCCAGTTGACTTTTTTTGGGGAGATTAAGGAAATAAATTAGATCCCTAAATCATAATATATGCGAAATGTAATTAGATTATATGATAGTTTATAAGTAAAATAACTTAGTTTTGAGAAAAAAAAAGACAAATAAAAACAATTCATAGTGATGTATTTTGCATCATTAATTTTTCCAAAAAAGTCAACTGGCTCTTATAATTAGGACCGGAGGGAGTATATCATTAATGTATAGAGTCGAAATTAAATACACCTCAAGTAGCTAGAAAATTAACAAACCTCGAGTGAGTAGTACTGATGGAACAATTATGAGAATAGAGCGGACAATCCAATTGTCATGATGTATAATGAAGAGATGGCCAAAGAAATCAATAATAAGTATTACTTGGCAAGTGAGTGGTGTGTGCATTCTTATGATGAGGTGATTATGGATGCACTTGGGGGTGAGGGAAGTAGAGGTGGTTGCACTATATCAAGAGAAGAGGCTAAATGGAGAGGTGTGGATGAATATTGTGAAGTCTCTCTTTGCTCCCTCTCAGTTCTGTTCTCTTTGGACATGGTCATGGTGACTAGAATTTCTCTTTTGTAACTTCTACCTCTTCCTCTATGATTCTTGTTTCTATTTCCTCAGTTCTGTAACTCTCTTTTATCTTATTTTATTTTGAGATGTGTTTCGAATTTCCCTCAAATAATATTGAGTCCGACTCTCAACGATAGCACCATTTGTTAAAGATTCGGCAAGCAATGTGCACTTTAAATTGATGATAATGATGGATTGATTGAGCAGTTTTGTTTTATTAGTTTAAGTTGCACATAATGGCGCTTGAGAATGCTGCGAAATGCAAGAAGCCACATGGCTTTTCAAGTTTTAAGGCGCATCACGAGCTGATCCTTATCAAACCATATTTAATAAATATACTATCATCAGGATTATTAACTAACTGGGGAGGCACTTGTGCAGTCAATATAACCAAACAGATGCTCTGATGATGATACCGTTAAGAATGATTAATCTAATATAATATAATAAATCATTTGGTATTTATTTATCTATATATACAACGTTACAGCATGAAATTGATTTCTGGCTGATGCAAAGATTGCTTTTTGTGAAACCTTTACTTAGCTTGGGATTGATGAAGTATAAGGCTGGCTATTCAGAAAACAAAATATAGAACGGTTTGCTTAGTGAAGCAATTATTATTAGCACGTGAAGACTCAAACCAAGGGCATGGTAGATACTGAATGATTGGAATGGAGGGGTCTTCATGAAAAGGCATATATAAAAAGGGATAAGAGTTATAGGAAGTTGTCACACACAGATGTATCTACTGATCTCTCATTGTGGTTAAGAGGGTCAGATATGGGCAAGTGTGGTGCGTTATTATTAGGAGTGATGGTGGGGATTAAGGTATTAGTTGTGGCAGAGGCTACCAGAGCAGGAATAGGCAACTTACATAATAACCCATGCGGCACACAAAAACCTATTCATCAGTGCCAGGGTCCGCCTACTACTGCCTGCACTATGCTGTGTCATGTTGGTTATACTTGTCTCTTTGACTTTATGTGTTGTGCCTATATATGTGTTCCTTCTCAAATTCCTTCCCCACCACTTACTCCACCATCATCAACACCACCTGCATCATCAACTCATAATCAACAAGTGACGAGGCCACCATGGTGCTACTGTTTACAAGAGATAGCCTCTTCAATTCTCTTAATTCCACCAATAACACATCCTCCTATGGGAAGCATTCAAGCAAGGCACTAACGTTCTCGGTACCCCTTCCAATAATATTTGAACTAGGCCTTTTTATCAAAAGTCATTGTTTGATCATCATGTAATGAATCGTATATGTATTTGTTGAACATGAATGGAACGATTATATCTAGTCATACTTTATTGAACTTCACTCTCCCAAATCAATATAATAAAATGAAAAGGACAACAAGAAATAAATTATCATATAGATTGTCAATTTTTCCATACACAATCTTCGCTGACGCTATTATTAGGTACACGAAGATGAGTTTGAAGTAAATTGAGCCAACAAAGCAAATGATGCCTTAGATGACTAGACCTTGACATAAAAGAACATGTACCTCAATTAATTAACACCTCTTACAGCTGCACTAAACATAACAGATCAAACCATTACTGAAACATGTGCGCGCGAGCGCTCAAAATCACTTGTTTTTTTTAGCTTAATTAGCTAATACTTGGACTGCAGGCGATTTACAAGAATGTTACCCAACTGGAAAGCCTTGGCAACAACACCATGGGGCATGTTTGGTTTCCACCCAAGTACAGCATTAGCAATGGTATAGCCCCTGGATTCTTGCTGCTAAGTGCTGCAATGGCCATAGCTTAAGCGTGACCAACATTCTTCTGGTGGTGGATGATGAGCTCTATTATTTGGAAACACAAACGCATCTCCCTTCTAATTTTCCCTCAAGAACAGTGAAAACCTTGGCGGTTCAAGGGTTGATACCCCATGGGGTGTAGCCATAAAGATGCCTAGAGTGTTCAATCTGAAATGTAACACCTGGAATTTTCCTATTATACTATAACATTTTAATTGAATTATAACAACTTTCCAACGTCAGAAGCCCAAAAATACGGAAAATTTAAAACCTTTTCTTTTAAAACATTCGACCAACCTTCTGTTGGTTGGAATGGGCTTTTCAGACAGATTGGAATAGTTCAAAACTTTTTACAAAATAAAGCGGTTAATAAAACAATTAAAAGTACGCTAACCCTTTTTAGGGTAACTAGTCTTAATTCATAATACTTGGGAAATTTAAATCTCTTAATAAATTTATACAATTCTAATTTCTATACTTTTTATTGATAATTTAATAATTTAATTTTACATCATATACAAATAATCTTACTTTTCAAATTATAAAGGTTAATTTCTTCATCTAAACTTCTTTTAACACTTCTGCCTCATCTTAATCATCTCACTATCTCCCAGCTAGATTCTTCCAAACCTGCGTTACTGAAAAATGTTTGGGGATGGGGGTGAGATTGGTAATCCCAATAGCAGTTTCTTTCATATGAGTTCATGCATAATAAATCATAAATCTTCACAATATAAATAATCTTTATCCTTATAACCTCTACCAACCACTACTAAAGATATATTCATTAAATAGTGGAGGTACCTCTACCTGCAACAGGATTTCATAACTTCTGGCAAAGGGGGAGCGACCCACCTAAGCCTTGGAGTACTCCCCTCATAACCTCTAAGGAATAAAATTACCATTGTTACAGATATTATGAAATTTATGCATGCAATGCGCTGTAATTAAATATTATATGAAATAAACTGCTACCTGTATCCTTAGCTTACTCTTTACTGTACTTCTGCTTTTCACCGTATTCTGGGAATTCAACCCCACTATTCAGTCCTATAAACATTTATAATATAAAATAATACGTTAATATCTATACTTATGCATAGTAATTAAACGTCTCTCACGTTCGTTCCTAGGGTACTACCCATCTTATTTCTAATATAGTAAAAAACTAAATTCTTAACTTAATGGCTAACCACATTATTATTCATAAATGTTGCACAAAACATATTAATATACACACCACACAAACATAAGCACAAAAGTACCTCTATTATTTCAAATTAATTAATCTTCCTTATTGATCAATTAATAATTCAATGAACTCATATTCACTACCACTTGTTAGTCTTTACATTCAACTTGAAGCTTTCCTAATCCTTGGAAATTCTTAAGAAATGAATCAACCTTCAAACTAAACTTCTTAACCTATCTCCATACATTGACTTTTCCCTTTATCCTAACGATTTAATTCTCATACAAAACTTTGAAGCCAACCAACACATAACAATTAACAAGAAATAGAACATGTAGCCTTGCAAATCAGTCGTTAATAATCTTTAATACAATATTTTAGCTCATTTCAAACAGTTTATTTCTTCTCATTTCTTAAAAATGAATGAAACAACATTCTTAATTCAAATTAAACGTATTGCTTTAGATTTATTAACAATTTCATTGAAAACCAACCTACAAACCATTAGGCCTTCAAGACTTCATAATCGGCCATCACAGAATATGACCAAACAATTAACAATAGTATACTTGACTCTCTTTGGTTTGTAAAGAACCGAAACTACACATATAATTCCCCTCTATTTCGTTCAACTATATAACCATTGAAAAACTCAAGCTAAGATCAACCAAATGACTTCCCCAAGCTTCAGACTTCAGGATTAAAAATCAATGTCAATAACTATAATACTTTCTATCATAGTGGTTGAGGCTCAACGCGACAATAAGAAGCACCTAGAACAGCACATTGAACTGATTCAAAATCCAGAGCAAAACACCAGAGAGCAAGTTTAGAACCAACCATTGACAACCAACATACTAATCGTATACTCCTCTCTTCAATCATAATTCAGAGGAACAGATTCATGTGAAGACAAACAAAATACTCCCTCCCCAGAGTCATTGAGCCCGTAGAACCCAAACAAGTTAAGGGAGAACAAAATTACACAGCCCCAGAGTTCAATATATTTAATTCCATTATTTCTTCCTCCTCTTACCGAACTGAGCACAGAAAAATCAAGCACCTAATGAAGGTCTAATTAGGAATCTACTGTCACAACATTTCCTCCTTCCTTGCCAGTGAATCTCGCCGGCAGAACACTCAAGAGGAGAAGAGAAATGAACAATTTAACAATTTAACATTATTCAACCATCATCCACCAACATCAATTTTATACAATTAAACACCAATTTCATCATCTTTATCAGAGCAAAGCATTCACAGATATGAGACATCAAGAATTGTAACCTCAAAATCCTATCCTTCTCTTTTTTTCTCTTTTCTGTCAGACAGAGGAATGAGCAGGGAAAAATAACTCAACAATCAAAGATTTTATACTTCATCCAAGCATAGATTCAAAACACCCAATCAAGCTCCTAATTCATACAGGTATTAATTCAGAAAATTTTCCCCTCTTTGCCCGACGAATACCAGAAAACAGGGGAGGCAGAGAAATTACTCAAAATTCCTTAATCCCCAAATTAGACCATGCAACTTATCCCTTAACCTTAGAATTGCTAGAAATCACAAGCAATTAAGCTTCAAAACAACAAATTGCCAGAAATCCCAAATTTGGCCGTCGGTGAACAGTAGCAGGGGAAGAAGAAATTCGAAAATCTTGAACCTATTTCACTTTGTTTCCAAAATCAACACTTAAACAACTAAGAACAAGCTTCAAGCAACATTTCTATAATTTCAGAAGCTCCAAAATCCTTCCAAAAATCTGAATCAATCCTCCCCCAAATTCGCTCAAACTTGCGGCAGAAGGAGAGGAAAAGAAAGGAAAACAACTTACCCAAGGTTGTTCCAAGTTCTTGAGCTTTCCCCGCCGTCGATCGCCGTAGAGCGCCGCTGCTGGAGGCCGGAGACGCTGCCCGGATTCGAAGAACAAGGAAGAGAAAATGAGAGAGAGTGGTGAAGTGTGTGGATATCGGTGAGAGAGAGTGTGTGTGTTTTAGTGTGTGTGTGTGTGTGTGTTTTGGCAGAGGGAGTATATAATTTTAATTTAATTTTTTCCCTTTTCAAGTGTGTGTATACACGTGGAGAGAGGGAAATAAAAGAAATAAGAGGGAATAAAAACATGACACATGTGTGGTGCATGTTTAAAGAGATCTGATATTTATTTTTAACAGGTATTTTACTATCCTGCCCTTCCTTATTTAATTGAGGATATTTTCAACTAGGGGCAGATATTGTCTTTTTAATTTCCCAATTTATATTTTCTCTTAAATGGTAATTTCATTTACCATTTTCATTTACAAATAAATCTGAAATTTGTCCCAAAATAATTTCTCTAGGTATACTTTAATTTCCAGATTTATTTGTAAGACTATTTAAATATCAAGTAATACCCCAAGATTCCAAATATTCTCTTATTTAAATTTATCTTCTAACTATTTTTCTTGAGCTAATAAAGAAAATAAACTTTTTAAAAAAATATTAAAAATTTACCTGGCCTCATAAATTTATTTATAAGGCTTTTTAATTTCTGATTACATTTCTAAAATCTCAACTATATCCTTGTTATCCATTTTTCCTCAAAATTACGTTTTATCTTCTAATTAATTCTTCTTTGTTTCTTAAATAAAATAAGCCTTAAAATTATTAAAAATACCTAAAACATCATAAATTTATTTTTAATGCTTTTTAATATTTTAATAATATTTCCTAAATCTTAAATAATTCCTTATTTTCTCTTTTCTAAAATTTGGGGTGTTACATGAAACCTCATGAGCTGCAAAAACTGGAGTCACCTTGCTACTTGGTTTTTTTAGTAGCAGCTTGTTGATTCTCAGAAAACAAAAAGTCAATTATGCATTTGGAATTTTTTTTCTTTTGCTTTAATATTGAAAAAGTAGGTGCTCTTTGGCATATTTCTCAAATGTTTGCTTGATTAGTAAATAATAACCTGAGAATTACATTGAGGGTCCCAAGGAAGATCCTATCATACATGTTCCATGAAACTATCAAATTGATATGAAATCTCAACGAATTCATGCAATTTATTTGTATTGGAAATTGAAAAATCAATATGCACTGTAACAAGTTAGTTAGGACTACACATCAATGGACAAGTAAACATATTAGAAATCACTGATGACAAGTCCGACCGCTACAATTGACAAGTGAGGGCATGAGCAGTCACGATATCACGAATTTACAAATGAGTAAGATACAATATGTATGTGTGTGTATAAATGCAAATTCTGTTGGCAACCAATTCGTCACACTAAAATTGGCAACGAAAAAACCTTCATTGGTAATTCCATTCTAACATAAATCTGTCACAATGATTTAATTAGTTTTTATCCCAATTTTATACATAAATATTAGTTAATTTGAATGATCCAAGTTGATAGTAGAAGAATGAGACACTGAAAAAAATAGTGAATTAACGACAGAATTAGACCGAAATTAGTTATGAAATAGATCATTGCTAAAAAATTATCCACGGAATTTCTCATTTAGCAACGAAATTTTGTCTTTACTAACAGAATTCAATTTTTAAATTCCATGGCTAATTCACTGTTTTTTGTAATGAGAGGAACAAAATTGTTATTTTATGAATACTACTAAAATCTATGCTTATCTACAGCAGATGTACAAGTTTAATTTAAAGATTTGTTTAAGAAGCAAAAATTTTACAAAAGGAAACGATAAAAGAAATAAAAAATAATGTCACATATAAAAATGACCATTATTTTTTTATTTATTAGAACAAAAACTAAAATTATTGATTAACATAATGTTTAAAAGACAAAAAAGATATAGAATTAGTGGGAAAAATCGTAATACCAAATAATCAACGTAACTGTTTACTATATATATAGAGACACAAATATATAGGACAGTGAGATTAGATACATATAAATATTGATGTGTGGCATTACTTTCATGAAATTATTCAATCCGAAAAGCTTAAAGTATTCAGCGAATAGCTGGCGTGAAAAGAACGTGTTGAGGGGGAATACGCAAAGCTGAATGTGCCATATGCTCCTGATAAATTATACTGAAAAACATCATGTATTAACAAATAAATGTAATCACAAAAAATTAAATCTCAATATATAATTGGTGAGTAGCGTAAACCTATAACCATTTCCTATTCAAAAACTTATGATGTATACACTTCGAACTTATGGGAGGATTATCTGATGATTCCATTCATTATTGCTCGAGACTTTCGTAGTGATCGATTATATAGGCAGAAAGGGAAGGGGGAAGGGAATCACTTGAGAATGAAATAGGAATGGAACCTAGTCATGTATGCATTATTGGTTAACGTCAATAAGTGACCAAAATATAATATCATTAGCATGCCGGCCATGACTTGTTAATATATAACTCCAGAAATAAAGCTGAGAGAAGATAAAAATATTAAACAATAGCAAATATATAACTTATGACTTTAAAGTAAAAATGGGGGAAGGAAATGTTGATAGCAAATCATATGTATGGAGCTTAGTATAACTATGAATTACTACTATAAAGAACAAAAGCAAGTCCCAATAATCCAACATTGAAGGAAGGAGACGTATATAAACGGAAGGTGAATAATGATCACATACAGTTCACGACAAACTGTTGTCTTCAATTAATTTGTATGCCTTGCTATAAATGCCTCTTTGAATACGTTAAACCGAGAACATGTCATGGCAATTTTTTTCACTTGTGGTGAGACCTTTACTTGTTATTGAAATGCGTGAAAGAAAATCCAAAGTTCCCACGGAATTCAAAAATAAAAAGTGACTTTAATGGTTTTGTTTCATGAAGGAAGCACGTGATGAAGACTCAAAGCAAAGGCCATGCATAATGCAGAATTATTGGCAAGTGGCTCGTCATGAAATGCTATGTATAAAAAGGGATAGAGTCATATGAAGTTGGCACAACACATAGAAACTAAAAACTATTGAAGGCCATATTTGAATATATATATATATCATTGTATAGTGATCTTAAAGAGATATGGCTTCTTCCTCAGTGTTATTAGGAGTAATGGTGGGAATTATGATTTTAGTTGTGGCAGAAGCTATCCCACCAGGAATAGCCAAAGGCAACAATGATAACCCTGGTCAAGCTTCATGCACTATAAAGAAATACAAGCATTGCTACAATCTGGTCCATGTTTGCCCTAAGTTCTGCCCTAATGGTTGCACAGTGGAGTGTGCCTCCTGCAAGCCTATCTGTACTTCTTCAAATAATCCTACTCCTTATACTCCTTCCACACCTGATAACACCCCACCACCACCACCATCCTCATCATCATCATCATCATCATCATCATCTTCTTCGTCGTCCTCTTCTTCTTCCTCCTCTTCTTCTTCCACGCCTGATTATTACACTTCACCACCACCACCACCACCACCACCGTCATCATCTTCTTCCTCTTCCTCTTCCTAGCTATACTCCATCAACACCATCAAATCCAAGCAGCCCCTCCTCACCATCATCAAAGACAGATAGGTGCAAGAATAAGAACTACCCTCAATGTTACAACATGCAACATGTTTGTCCAGCTGCCTGCCCTACCGGATGTGATGTTGACTGCCGCACTTGCAAACCTGTGTGCAGTAAGTCTCTTATTTACTAACACTTAATCTCTCGAATATATCCCTGTACCATCCCTCTTACACACACAGAGAGAACAAGATTTGGGTAAAGTTCATTATCTCACATATCTTATAGTTCTCTATTAAAAATATAACCTCAAATATATATTGTATCTGATTGTAATATAACATCTAGTTTATAGTACAATTAACATTACAAACTATTTCTTATGTTATGGGCCGCATGTAATATATGACATTTATACCCTATGTTTTGATCTCTTGTACTACATATATTATATACTCATAGTTAACAGTCTTGAAAGTTTTGCTTCAATTTGTTGGAAAATAACACAAGAATAACCTAGAAGTTCATTATCTCATATATCTTATAGTTCCCTATTAAAAATATAACCTTAAACATGTAATGTCTTTGGTTTTTAATATAAGATCTAGTAGTTTATAGTATAATTTGCATTACAAACAATTTCTTATATTATAGGCCGCATGTGTTATATGACACTTATACCGAATGTTTTAATCTCTTACACACATAATACCCTATGCTTTAATCTCTTATATTACATATATGATATACCCATAGTTAACAGCATTGAAAGTTTTGCTTTAATTTGTTGGAAAATAACACGCGTATAACCTAGAAGTATATTATATTTAGTATTCCTTGGCTTTTAAAGTTGATCATCTAACAAATGTCTTGTCATATACTCAATGAATGATTAACTATATTGGCATGCAGAATGCGACAAACCAGGAGCAGTATGCCAAGATCCCCGTTTCGTGGGGGGAGATGGCATAACCTTTTACTTTCATGGCAAGACGGACAGTGACTTCTGCCTCGTGTCAGATCCTAACCTTCACATAAATGCCCACTTCATCGGCAAAAGAAACCCTGCCATGACAAGAGACTTCACTTGGGTACAATCCATCGCCATTCTCTTCAACAACCACCACATCTCCATCGGTGCTCTCCAAACCGCCACGTGGAACGATTACGTCGACCGCCTCGCCCTTACCTTCGACGGACAGCCCCTCACCCTCGACCAGTCAGAGGGCGCCACATGGGAATCCAACACCTCCCCACGTGTGCTCATCGCAAGGGCCGCCGACACAAACTATGTGAGGGTGGAAATAGAAGGGAGGGTGAGAGTAACAGCCAAGGTTGTTCCCATAACTGAGGAAGATTCGAGAGTTCACAATTATGGGATAACGAATGAGGATTGTTTTGCCCACCTCGATCTGGGGTTCAAGTTCATGTCTTTGAGCGATCAAGTGAGTGGTGTGTTGGGCCAAACTTACAGGCCAGACTATGTGAGCAGAGTGAACATAAAGGCCAAAATGCCTGTGATGGGAGGAGACAGGGAGTTCAAAACGACAAGCTTGTTCGTCCCAGATTGTTCTGTTTCTCGCTTTGTCGTTAACCACAATAATGGATTGTTACTCAACACAAGAGAGGGCTCCATGGAGCTTCCTGACTTGAACTGTGCAAGTGGGATCGACGGCCAAGGAGTCGTCTGCAAGAGATAGGCTCTTCACCAGCACACATCTATGATACGTTGATTTCAGAAATAATAATAAATTACTTTCAATCAAATAAGTCGACCTTTAAGTAATCAATATGTATTCTTGTATATCCTCTCATGGGATGCAGTTGAGGCATTCATGTGGGTTTAATTTATATGAAAAGTCATTTTAATCATGTAATGAGTACGTATGAATCAAATTATCTGTGTATTCATTGAACATGGTAGAAAAAAAAATTCACTTTTACTTCACTACTCTCTCTATCATTTTAACCTTTGACAGTGAACAAATAAATTTGCTTATATTTTACTGAACTTCAATCTCTAAGAAATCAACACTAAAATGAAAAAGCAGGCCACAACAACTGAAATAAAACCGATCACATTGGCAACATCTGTTACATACACAACACAATATATTTTTGTATTAGGAACATATTTGAAGTAATAAAATTAATCAACCAATCAAATGCACTATAGATGGACATACCTTGACATAACGGAACATAATTAATACACAGATGCACTAAACATAAACAGAACAAATTAACCAATAGGGAAACATGGAGAAATCACTTGTTTTCCAGCTAAAACTTGGTCTGCAGATGTCTAACAAGAGCATTATCCAATTGGAAAGCCTTGGCAAGAACATCACTGGGTATGTCTGGTTTAGACCCAAACACTGCATTAGCAATGGTTATAGCTCCTGGGTTCTGGCTGCTAAGTGCCGCAATGGCCACAGCATAGCCGTCACCAACATTCTTCTGGTAGTGGATGAGCCCTATTGGAAACACAAACACATCTCCCTTTTGTAAAACTTTTGTGATGAACCGGTTTTCAGGGTTTGATGTAACAAATCCAACTTCTAGTTGTCCCTCAAGAACAGTAAGGATCTCGGTGGCACGGGGGTGAGTGTGAGGAGGGTTGATGCCCCATGGGGCGAAATCAATACGAGCCATGGAGATGCCAAGAGTGTTTAATCCTGGAAGCTGAGCTGCAAAAACAGGAGTCACCTTGGATCCCACTTGGTTTGATGTGTTGCCTGCCATGTGAAGGCCACTGAACAAGAAGTCTTGTGCTTCTACTAGTTTTGGGTCCTTGCACACCACACCATTCACCAACACTGTCATAAATAAATAATACGAGAAACAAGTGTTTGAGTTGGAATATATCATGAAGAAAGAGAGCCGATCGCTATAGTACATGTTACTTTATGATATATAGATGAATGAGCCTTATTTCTTGTTCTCTGTCATCATTAATTATAACGACTATGAGCATGTGGGATGTGAGCAATACTTAATTACCTTGGCCTTTTGGGTCAGCAACGCAGAAATCCTGAAGAGCATTATGATCAACGGCTAAGACACTAAGAGAGGAGAATGTGAGAGATAAGAGCACCCCCAGCAATATGAATGAAGGATATTGATTGGCCATTTGACTGATATAATGAGAGATGAGAGAAAAGGAAGAGAAAGAAGATTTCATAATTAGTGATCTAATAATATATTCGTTGTGTGATGATAATCAAGTGAGGCTAGGCATAGTTATATATATAGGAGTTGAATTGAAGCTATTAATTATCATAAATGAAATTAAGAAATGTGAAACCATGCATGAACGCATATAATATGCCGCCCAGCCCAGGGAATAGATATGGTCCACCTCAGACAACTACTACAGCTGGCCGGCCAACACTATACCGCCTTCAACTTGAAACCTTCAACATCTTTCTCTTTCTTGTTCTTGCTAGTTGAAACACACGCTAATCAAATGAACAAGACAAATATATAGTTAATTTGTGTTTCAAGTTGAAGTGGGTGACAGCACAAAAATCCATGCCTGGATATTAATTGTTATGATAATGACCTGGGATTAGGAATCTTTGTTTTTTAAGCAAAGGGATTAGAAATCTCTTAAAAAAGAAAGGTTAAGGGTAAAAAAATATACATATAATTTTTTCAAAAGTTAGCCCAACACCAATTTTTTTCATACCAAAAGTAACTCTAAACTTACAAATTACACTCAAAAGTCACCCTTACCGTTAAATTAGAGTCAAAATTACCATGTGATTTGTGTCAGTTGTACTCCACATGTCTTCAACCAAACCTCTCCTTCCACCACCGCCACTCCTCCACCCGACCCCACCAAACCCCCCTCTCTTCCTCCCCTCTCAAAAGTTCGACAAATAAACCTCAAAATCTTCTAGAGAACAAAGAATTTAGAGGGAAGAAAGACGCATCAACAACTATATATTCTCTATATTCAGTCAAAGAGAACAAAATAAGAGCAGTACATGCAGGAATCATGAGGTCGCTGGTGGAATTGATGGCCAATTTGGATCAAACGTGGTGGATAAATTAGCTCATGTGTTGAGCATGCTGGTATAGGTGGCGAAGACGAGGACGGCGTTAGTGGAAGAAGGAGGGATACTGGTGCTAGTGAAGGAGCCATACCTTCGGTACCAATCGAGCAAAACAGAAGGTCATTTCAAACTTCAAGGCTTTGAACTTGGCATTTTAGAATTAGTAAATCCACCCAAAAATTGCATTTCTTTCTTGTCATAAATTTTCTTAGAGAAATCCCTAGGCATCTGAGTTGTCGTTGCCATCGAAGGAGCACTAACACTTGGACTTATCCTAAGCTCAAACTAGGAGCCACGAAGAAATCGCATAACCAGAAACCAAACTACTGTTTGAAGAATTCCCAAATTGTTCACTGGGTTGCATCATCATAGAAACAAAGTTCGAAATCGGTCTTGTCTGAACATTGAAAAACTGCTCGCACTCACCGGCTTCGCCAATATTGCGTTTGATTCGCCGAACTTTTGAGAGGGGAGGAAGAGAGAGAGGTTTGGTGGGGTTGGGTGGAGGAGTGGTGTGATAGAAGCAGAGGTTACTAATCATTTATTACTTTTGACCTTAATTTAACAGAAAGTGTAACTTTTGAGCCTAATTTACAAGTTTAGAGTTACTTTTGGTCCAAAAAATAACATTTAATACTAGACGAACTTTTGACAAAATCACATGTGTATTTTTTACCCTTAACCCTAAAAAAAAATATACCTGCCCCTATTGCCTCTCAAAACAAACAGTGCTTTTCGTTAATAGGATTCTCGATAATTTTAGAGCACATGCCATTAATCAGGGAGATTAGCTTCAGATTTATTCAAAAGGTTTATACTCATATAATTATATTTTAGAAGATCTGAATCTGGTTGCTCAAACTTTGGAAACCTTATATCAAAAGACCTGTTTAAATAAAATAATATTCCAAAATCTAAATTTTAGAATTCTATTATAAAAGCAAAGTCTTGATAGCTGTATAACTCATACCTACGAATTCTAAAGTTAGGAGTTTCAATATACTATGTAAATTTAAGCAAGTAATATTTAAATTTTAAACTTGCAACTAAATAAAAACAGTACATTTAATTTCATTCCAAATTTAATAAACACTAATATTTCGTGCTCATAAAAGAATTTGAATAGGACAGGTTATGGAATGATAAATCTTTTGGGACCTTACTTATGTCTAGTTCCCTTCATCCTGGTTCTCCAATTAAACTGTTATTTGGATATTTTTTCATGTCAGCATTGACAGTATTTGCTTGCTTTTCTCCCGCTCCGTTTGCGATTGTCTTAGGAAGACCCTAGCAAAAAACCCTACACAACTGAAAGTAACGATAACCCTCTTCATCTCCATTCGACGGAGAACTTGAAAAGTGGATATGGCAGAGATCAATTTATTGATCCGAAGAGAACGAGAAAGGCAAAATTCTATTAGTCTATGACGTAATGCCCAATGGTAGCCTCGATAAAGATCTGTTCGAAGCAAGAACACCACTTCTGTTAGAATTCAAATTATGCTTGAAAGTGAAAAATTGCTACACACAAGTAAAATATTACTACACACATATTAAGCTAGAGGAAGTCAAATATTGTTGCACACATATTAAAAATAATTAATAAGGAAATAGTAGAAAAGTTTGAAACAAAAGGCATGCGGTTTCTACAATTTTCATATGGCGGTGGTAGCTTCTACAATCTGTTTTGGCGGTGAGAAGCTTGTTTCAAGATGGCTGCAAAATCTGTTCCTAGAGTTTTCTATATGACTGTGTGTTATGGCGATTAATTAATATATGCATCTATGTATGCTTGAGGAAGAGAGTGAGTACGTGAAGAAAAAAGAAGAGAAAGAGAGCAAAGCTGTTATGACTTGTAAAGTGCTGAAGCACTTAACTGAAGAAAAAAATAGTGAATTCTATTTTGTGAGTTATAATATTTTGCTCTTTGTGTATTTTTTGTCCACTTCCATCAACTTCCATGTCTAGGAACAATAAATGGGATTTTAAGACGTTGGCCGATTTTGGTTATGTTTGATTCATTCCTATTTTGATTTGATTCTCTACTGATACGCCAGGTTACCTGATCAATAAGGGTTTTACAATAAATCTAGGTTTTTCGAGAATGGCCTTTAATTGCAACTAAAACCTATTTGTGGAGCGAAAATCGTTTTCTTGAACCATTCTGTGGATTCAGCAAAAGCTTGGGCCGTGGGTACAGTGCCTAAGCTTGGCAACAATAAATTCTTACTTCTGAATCCGCCCAAGAGAGGTATAGAAGAAAAGCTATGATCTGACAGGCGCATACGGAAATATGTTTATTTTTTCCCTTGTGTGGGCAATCGAAAAACAGAGAGAACAAACACCATTAATGCTGAGTAGGGGTGTTCATGGGACGGGATCGGGATGACCCCGTCCCGTCCCGTCCCGAAGAAAAGTGTTCGGGACGGGGTTCCCGTCCCGTCCTGAACTTGTCCCGGTCTCGATCGAGACGGGACAGGACGGGGACGGGACAAGCCTTGTCCCGAAATTTTTTCCCAATTAAAAAAATTGACTCAAAAATCTTTTTTTTTTCCTTTTTGCATAGCAACACACTTGGTGGGTGATTTTGTAGCATAATTAAATCTCCTCAAGTGCCATGAACACTCCATATTAATACATCATAAACCAAAAACATAATAATTAGAGCAAAAAAAGTAGCAACAACTACACATTTAAATAGAATTTGAAAAAAAATTGTTATTCTTGCATCCTGCCATTGAGGAGGCAATTGAGTCATTAAGAATACGGGTATCTTCTAACGAATATTTGAACCTTTAAAGTTGATCGCATTGTAAGGAATTAGACATTTTTTATTTGGCCCATTTGATATGGAAAATTCATTTTAATCATGTAATTAATAAGTATGTATATATCAATCAAATTATACATGCATTCATTGAACATGAAACAGATTAATTTACTTGTACATATACTTCACATTGAGGTCCCAAATAAGGCATTTAATCACAACCAGGTCTCAAATAATCATCAAATTATATTGAAGTCCCAATGAACCTGGGTGTAATTAAATTGAGTTGTTAATGAATAACGGAATAGTTATCAATACTATTAACAACTCAATAGTTGTTAATATCAGCTCTTTATGTTGTCAATAACAACTAAATAGTTGTCAATAATAGCTCCTTGAGTTGTCAATGCATATCTTTTATTGACAACTATTGAGTGTGCATTGAAAACTCAAAGATCTAGTATTGACAATTCAATAACATGCCATTTAATTACATCCATGTCCCTTGAAACTTCAATGTAATTTGATGATTGTTTGGGACCTAGTTGTGATTAAATGCCTTATGTGGGACCTCAGTGTAATTTTCCCAAGAATAAATGAATTTACTTATAGTTTTCTAAACTTCACTATCTAAAATAAATAATGAAATGAAAAGGACAACATATATAGAAATAAAAATTATCGCATTGACAACCATTTTTCCATACACAATCTTCAATTCAACAGCTAATAAACACAATATTTTAGTACTCTCTCTGGTTTTAAATATTGAACTTATTTAACTAATTTGATTGAATTAATTAAGGATGTTAGTTATATTAGTTAGTATGGTATATTTTTTCTAAAACACCCCAATCATCTCTCTTATTCCCTCCCTATCTCTTTTATTTTATTACTGTTGGGGGAGTACCGATTTGTAGGAATAATTTGGGAAAAAATTAATAAAAATTAGAATTAAATCCTATATTTAGGGTTAAGACTAGCCAACTCCCCAATAAGTCTTAAATTTAGGACCGGAGGGAATATTAGGAACATGAACGTACGTACATAATGAATTTGAAGTAAGTTGAATTAACAAATCAAGCAAGAGCATCAGATCACTAGACTTTGACAACATAATGGAACAAATACCAATTTTAGACCTCTCACAGACGCACTAAACATAACCATCAGAACAAACCAATTACTGAAATACATTAAAAAATCACTTCTTTTCTAGCTAGAACTTGGACTGCAGATGATTCACAAGAGGTTTATGCAAATGGAAAGCCTTGGCAAGAACATCACTGTGTATGTTTGGTTTATACCCAAACACAGCATTAGCAATGGTTATTACTCCTGGGTTCTGGCTGCTAAGTGCTGCAATGGCTACTACATAATCATCACCAACATTCTTCTGGTAGTGGATGAGCCCTATATATTGGGAACACTAACACATTCTCCCTTTTGTAAAACTTTTGTGATGAAGCGGTTCTCTGGGTTTGATGTCACAAAACGAACTTCTAATTGTCCCTCAAGAATTGTTAGGATCTCAGTGGCACGAAGGTGAATGTGAGGAGGGTTGATAGCCCATAGGCTGAAATCAATGCGAGCCATGGAGATGCCAAGAGTGTTTAATCCTGGAAGCTGAGCTGCAAAAACAGGAGTCACCTTGGATCCCACTTGGTTTGATGTGTTGCCTGTCATGTGAAGGCCACTGAACTGTTAGAAATTCAAATTAAGCAATATAAAAGTCAAAAAAAGGCTGCAAAAATAATAATAAAAAAAGTAGCAAAAATTTAATACAAACACGCATGAAGCATTTGCAGGTTCTACAAGATTCAATTAAATGGTGGCAGTTTCTACATACATGTGGCGATGAAAGAAATGGTCAAAGATGGCAGCTCCTAGATACATATGGCGGTGAAGAAAGTCAAAGATGGTAGCTGCTAGCTAGCTAGAGGCTTCTACAATCTACATAGGCGGTGAACTCTAGCTATATATATGTGTGTGCAGCTATGTATGTTTGTGTATAAGAGAGGTGTGAGTAAGTGTGTTAGAGAAAGTGAGAAATGTAAAGAGCAAAGCTCTTGTATTGTATAAGTGCTGTAGCACTTATTAGAGAGAAAGAAATAAAGAGCAAAGCTCTTGTAAATTTGAGAGAGAGTGCTGAAGCACTTATTTGAGAGAGAAAAATAGTAAGCCCTATTTTGTGAATTGTATTTTGTGAGTTGTAATATTTTGCTCATTGTGTAGTATAAAAAAAACTCTTATTGCCCACTACACTTCCAACATGAACAAGAAGTCATGTGCTTCTACTAGTTTGGGATCCTTGCACACCACACCATTCACCAACCCTATTATGAGAAATAAGTGTGTGGCCAAAAATCTTGTTAATCACCTTTGTGTGTGTCTGTGAATGTATAAGCTAAAATAGGGCAAATATGCAATTTTGCCAATGGACTATTACCCCAAGAACGCGGAGCACAAAAAAGTGTGTTGAGGTACTTAATTAGACATAAGGTTTTAAAAGTGGTGCAAAATTACCAACGGCGTTGATGGGCTCAGAACGGCCGTTAAATGCACCACACCCGGCACTTACGTGGCATGACACCTCACCTTTTTTGCCATGTCAGATTTAAAAAATGAAAAATTTCCTCTCCGCCACACTCTCTTCTTCTTCCTCCCCTCTTTCTCCTCTAAGTTCGTTAAATGTAGAGATGCATTGGAGAAGAAGATATGATCACAACTCGAAGAAGACACTAGACGATCTCCGCATACCGAGCTATTCCTACCTTAATGAAATGCTCTACGACATTGATTGCGTGGAGAGAATTCTAGCGCACTTCTTCACTGACTTAGAAGGAAGAAAAGTCGCCGCCGCCGCCGTAGTTGACAGTGATGGCGGTGTCACTAGGTCGCCGGCATTGATGGTTGTTGGGAAACTAATTGACAGTTATCTCTATGAGATAACTTCATATGCAAATTTGAAGCTGGAGAAATTTTACAATTTCACTATCTCTCTTCCAAATCAAGCCAGACAATTCGACGACGGTCTCTATGGTACTGTAGATGTCTGTCTCAAGGTATTTCAGTACCAAATTTTCATTGAACAACTATACAATCAAACACATTCATTTGCTTAATTAATTAACATTTCTTAATCCTCACTTACAGGCACATCCATTGATATCTGAACCAGAAAGGGAAAAATATGTGGTCTGCTTGACTGTGAGAAACTGACACTAGAAGCGTGCACTCACATAGCACAGAATGAGAGACTTCCATTGCGAGCAGTGATTCAGGTGCTATTCTTCGAGCAACTTCAGCTGAGACACACCATCATCGGAACTCTAGTGGCAGAGGAAGCGGCAGATCCATGGAGGCCTTTGGCGGCGATTGGACAGGAAGAGGAGGAGGGAGACGATTAGGCTCATGGTGGTGTCTTCGGCGGTGGTGGAGGAATCGAGGGCAGTGTAGCCACCGATGATGGTGGTGCAACAGGAAGAAGTTTCGAAGCAGTTAGGGAGAGAGAAGAGGGAGGGTATGATTGGTCATAGGGAGGAACCATGGGAGGATGTTGAAGAAAGGGAAGGAGGGAGGAGGAGGAGGAGAGAAGGAAATGAGGGTGAGAACAAGAACAGGTTGATAGGCTAAGGAGGGAGAAAGACGACGAACATAGACACAAGAGAGACAAAGGAGGAAGACGAAGAGGGGTGTGGCTGAGAGGAAACAGAAATAGGGTTTTTTTTTTTATATTTTATTCTATAAATCTGACTTGGCAAAAAAGGTGAGGTGTCATGCCACATAAGCGCCAAATATGGTGCATTTAATGGCCGTTCTGAGCTCATTAACACTGTTGATAATTTTACACCACTTTTAAAACTTTATATCTAATTAACCACCTTAAAACACTTTTTTGTGCCCAACGCTCTTGGAATAATAATTCATTGATAAAATTACACATTTACCCGCTAAAATTATATACATTATATGCTTACCTTGTCAATGAACGTGGATTAGCCATTTGAACAACAAGAGAGGGAGATTTGGAAAAATAGTAACATAAATATTATGTAAGATTATGTACTTTTTAGATCTTAATCAGATTTATGCGGTGGGATAGATGAAAGTGAATGGTGGCAATGAGGCTTTTATATAGGCACTGAAGATATCTTATTGGCAGCCCAAGGAACTGAAATCGTCATCTTTTAGTTAATCAAGAAATAAAATAAAAATAAAAAGAAGTGGTCTTCTTAATTATAATTCGGTTTCAACCTCAAGCACACCACACACTGGGATTATAGCTGGCCGATCGACCTTACTTAATTGGTATGTCCGGCTGATCACTAGCTAGCTAATGGAAGCTTTAAATATTTGATGATTGATTGAGTTGAAGCATTCAACTAATTATTCTCTATTTTTTGTTCAAGAAATATATAGAAGAATCAAAATGAATAACATTAATTAAGACAAATAATACTGTGATTATTAAGATATGACCATGCATATGTATAGAGTAATCTGTGCACATCTGGTGATACATACGGACTCAGGAATTTATAACAAGAGTGAACGCGCTTTTCAATAGGATTCTTAATAATCCATTGTTACCTTCATGACTTCAATTTATACACTAAGGGTTTAAAATTATACTATTGAAGATTGAAAACTTCAGAATTTCAAAATTATATGGGAAATATATCACAAAATACTGAGCCCGTTTGATATATATGATGCAAATATGCTGTAAGAAAAGAAAGTGGTGGCTTCTTTCCCGGTTAAAGTATACTTTTGGTTCTTTATCTTTGTATCAAATCCTCTTTTAGTCCCTTATCTTAAAAAGTGTACTTTTGGTCCTTTTTTGCTAACGTCGTTAGTTTCATTTAACGGAAAATGCTGACTCAGCAAATCTAAAAAGTAATTTTACAATTAAATATTAATAAAAATGGTCAAATTTTAAAATATAAGAATTATTTCTTTTAAATGAAACTAACGGCATTAGCGAAAAAGGACCAAAAGTATACTTTTCAAAAATAAGGGACCAGAAGAGGATTTGATGCAAAGATAAAGGACCAAAAGTATACTTTAACCCTTCTTTCACCTTTCTGTTAAACCATTTGGTATGCTGAAAAACTTTTTTATGGGAGAATCCCTTACTCACACTTTTGGTGGTAAGCAAGCTCCCAACTTAGGGAATTCCAACAAATTAAATTAAACCCCCATCCATCTTCTTTTATCATTTGTCTAAGGGGTCTTCTGAGTATTTTATATTTGGGAGAATTGCATATAAGCCCCAAGCTAGAGAATTAATTTCAGACAGGTCCATTAACAACTTCTTCACTTGTTAACCAAGGCTATTGCAGTTGTTAATAGTTGTCATTAACAACTCCTTGAGACCTTTCTGAAATTAATTCCCTTACTTGGGACCTATGTGCAATTGTCCCTTTATATTTCTTTTTTTTTTTTTTTTTTCGTTTTCTTTGAAACCAAACGTGCATATGATTAGAAATATTCCCTTTTAATTTCTTCCTTTATCTTTCACTCATTTTCCCCCATCAAAATACTCTCTTTGTTATCGATCTTCTACTTCAAAGTAAATCATTTTGGAGAGCATAAACACGTAGACTTCACATAGTTTAATTTGAAATTTAGACTGAAGTGCCACTAGTTACCGAGCGGGAGAATGAACTCTTGCGTATTCAAAAAATTATGTTTGACTAAAGAATAATAATGAATTCTTGAAAATTAACATGTGATATCAGTTAACAATTAAGTAATATAATTTTTTTGGTCTTCCCTATTAAATAACAAGTGTATTTTATTAGTAGTGGCAGTACATTAAGAAGTGAAAGGGGATAGCGAGGTGGCAGAGCCCCCCGGGGGGGGGGGGGGAATAGGAAAGAAAGGGGGTAGCGCAATTGCCACTTTAAAATTCAGTGACCGTTTAACATTAGCCTTACTTTATAATAACCGTTGCTCCACCGGTATCCACGGAGGTCATAGGTTCTCCCTGTGTTGTACTTTCATCCTGTATTTAGTACTCTCTCCGTCCTATAATATAAGGTCCATTTTTTTAATGATTTTATCCCACAATATAAGGTCTTATTTGACTTTATTTGAGTAATAAATGTTCTTTTCCCATCTTACCCATACATTAATTTTTCCACACATTCTCTTTCATCTTCTTTTCATAATTACCCCCTCTCTTACTCATTCATAAATAAGAGCAATATGTTTCCTACACATTTATTGTTTTTAACTAATTCTAACTAATTTTTTAGGAACCCGCAATTCGGTTAAAAAACCTTACCACTCCGTTCCTTATTATAAGTCCACCCTAACTAATTCTCATGTACCAAGGAGTGGAAGTTATAGCATTAAATATATCCTATTTTTTCAACTTTACCCTCATTTAATAATAGGTGTTAAAATAATATTTTATACATTATAACCCTTCTCTCTCATCTTCCCTATTTCCAATATAGGGGTAAAATAGTCACATTAGCATTAATTGATTTCAAAGTGGACTTATATTTTGGAACAAAAAAATTGTGATAGTTAGACTTATAATAAGGAACGGAGTGGTATATTGTAGGAAGGAGGGAGTATAATATATGTAGTGTTTTATAAGAATATTTATTTGTTTATAAATTAGATAAACTAGGTTGGAGAAAAAATTTAGGCTAATCAATTTAAAAGTGATTTATTTAGCTTTCTTAAAATTTTTTGAAAAAATCAAATAGATCATATATATATATATATATATATATATATATATATATATAGCATCGAAGGGAGTGTATGGTATGCTTCAGTTGCAATTATTTAGTGGTTGGTGGAGAGATCTGACATGAGAGTTAAGTTGATTTTTTTAGATTAACAACTCAAATAAATTACTTGATTATTATATATATTACCTTTCATTTTATCATATATCATTTTATGTGTAAAGTGAATTAGTTTTGATATATATATATATATGACAAATATAAAAAGTTAAAAAGTTATTTATTTAGCTTCTTTATTTTTTTCAAAAAAAAAATCAAGTGAATGTTATATATATATAAAAACATTATTTCGTTAATTATATATATAAACTGAAAAGTGACTTTATTTGCTTAAATTAAGGAAGCTATATAAGTTTTTCTTAATTATATATATTTCCCTTTTTTTCTTAATATAAGTTCCTGATGATTAACTTACTCTGAGGATATCACTAAAAGCACAGAATTTTGCAACAGAATTCCGTTGATATGAACAAAATTATGTTGCTAAATTAAGAATTTTATCGATAATTGTTTAACGGCAGAGTAATTTACAACGAATTCCACTGCTAATTCCGTCACAAACCCACTATGTTGTTTTCTATAGTGTATTAAAAAAGCTACATAAAATATTTAATTTTAGGATACGTTATATTATACTCCCTCCGGTCCTAATTATAAGATTGTTTTGACTTTTTTGACTTTTTTTTCTAGTAAAAAAAAGAGTAGTTTCAGTCCTAAAAATAATATTTTTTCTTCAAAACTAATTTATTCTACTTAGAAACTAACCTATAATCTAATTTCATTTGACATATGTTATAATTTAGTAGTCTAAGTTGCTTCTTTAACTTCCACAAAAAAAAGTCAAAGTGGTCTTATATTTAGGACCAGAGGAGGGAGTATTTATTAAAAACTTGTGTACATTGATTATATACCATTTGAATTCTCAAATCTTAATCAGGTGATTTTTGAGTTGTCAGTGTGTGGTGGATGGATTAAATTTAATGTTGATGGGGCTTGTGAGGGTTTCAAGAATATTGCAGCAGGGGGAGGGATAGCAAGGAATCATGAAGGTGAAGTGTTAGGTGGTTTCTTGTTTAATGTGGGTGTTGGTAGTTGTCTTCATGGGGACTGAAGAGGGCATGGGATCTTAATCTGCGTATACATAAGGTGATTGTGGAAACAGATTGTTGGGAGCTTGTAGAACTTCTACGCACGGGATGGGAGACGAATCACCCAGAAGGTGAATTACTTGAAGAGATAGTCAAATTCTTGAGTCGAGAGTGGGAGACAATAGTGGAGTGATGCAGTAGAGAAATAAATGAGGTAGCTGATGCTCTTGCTAAAGAAGCTTTGAATAGGGGAGTAGGTGTGGATGTTTTTCAGTCTTCGCCGCGCTTTCTCAGTGGCAGGATCATGTTAGATTTACCAGCTTAGTTTTGCTGAGTTCTGTACTATTCATAAAAAAAAATTATTCGAATAGTCACAATATTTAATTAAAATTTAAAAATTTAATTAGTACATTTTCGAGATTTTCCCAATTTTTAAGTAGTACTTCCATTTAGGGATGAGCAAAAACCAAACCAAACTGAAAACCAAACTGGACCAAATGGTTTTCGGTTTTTCGGTTTCGTGGTTCGGTTTCGGTTTTCATTTTGAAAGTTTTCGGTTCGGTTTCTGAAAAAAAATTTCGGTTTGAAACCAAAAACCTTATTATTATTTAAAAAAAAAGCCCAAAGCCCCAAACCCAAACCCAATAATATTATTTTAAAAAAGAATAAGCAAGCCCAATAGCCCAAAGACTCAAATAACAAACCCTAGCTTCTTGCCTTCTTCCTCTTCTTCTTCCTGCTTGCAGTGGGCACGCCAGCGGTGCCTCTCCCATCTTCATCACCATCGGCATTTCTTCTCTCCTTCTCACTATCACCGCCACCATGCATGGATCCTCTTCTTTCCCTCAAGCGCCCTCTGTTCTCCTTCAGTCCTTCGCCCGCGATGAGAGAGAGAGTGGTGAGGGAGCTTAGAAGCTCGCCAGGAAAGGTGAGCTTCAGTTCATAGGCACTCCCTTATCAGCCCCTCCTCTCCAGCCTCCAAGTCATCACTCATCGGCGTCGTCGACCTTAGTCATCATCATCACCATTCTTCTTCCTATCCTCCTCAGATCGACGCACCGTCCATTCCTTTGTCCATTCTCCGGCCAATGAGAGAGATTGAGAGGAAGAAGGTCGACGCCGGACTATGGGCTCCTCACCGGCACTGTTCATCAGCTGTCGCTGCTGCTTGTTTTGAATGTGTGTGTGTGTGCAATCATCCTTGTCCCTTCGAGCCTCTTCTTTTTCTTAAGCTACAGCAGGTGAGCCCAAAATCCCCATTACACTTTCCTTTTGATTTCTCTGGGATAAGCAATTTTCTTCTCTTGCTGTGATTTTTGTTGTTCTTTTCGGTTATATTGAAGTGTTTCTTTGGTGTTTCCTGAGGATGGGTTCGATGAAATGGGTGAGGAATTTGAATTGGTTAAACTGAAACAAATTAGTGTTCAAACAGATGCAGAAATTTCTCAGTCGCTAGCCCTCAGAATTAGAACCAGAGTAATGACTTCAAAATGTAAGCTTACCATAAAAAGTGGTGGGTGGAGGTGGTTGGAATGGCAAAGCTGTAGAAACTAGCTGGAGAAGTTCATTGCAATTACTTCAAAATGGGTCCTCTTTTCTGAGACTCGAAGATATCTGACTTCAAATATTGGTGTGACTTGTGAGATTGATTAGATTTGAGTTTTACAATTTAAGTTTGATTAGGATGATTTATTTTTCTGATTCTCAGTTTCTTCCCTGTTTCCCCTTTATCTGCATTGGATGTTTTTGTCTTGTTCTAGTGGCATTGAGTAACCGAAAAGCCAAAAAAAATGCCTAAAAACTGAAAAACCGTTAAACCGAAACCGAAAACAATTCGGTTTTTCGGTTTCGGTTTTCCTTTTCCCCGTTTTCGGTTTTCCGGTTTTGAACCGAAAACCAAACCGAAAAACCGATACTCACCCCTACTTCCATTAAACCAATGTTCAACTCTCGCGCACACGATAAGATATTTTTTTTTAACAAATAACGCAAAAATGTCTTTAGATTTGGGGAAGTAATATAAAACTGATAGTATATGCATATTCATGCTCGTGGAGATATTACAATTGATCGAGTTGGTTTCTCTTTTCTTTCTATTTGTATTTTGTTTTGGACCATTTAATATACATTAACAAAATTCATATATAATTATTTGGGTTAGTATAACTTTTGGTCCCTGAACTTTCACTCAGTTTTGCTTTTGGTTCATAAATAAACTTTAAAATTTTTGGTTTTGGTCCCTGAACTTTCAGTCAATTTTGGTTTTGGTCCTTAAATTTTACAATCGATGGTTTTGGTTCCTGAACTTTCATTCAATTTTGGTTTTGGTCCCTGAAATTTCATTCAATTTTGGTCTTGGTCCCTGAACTTTCAGTCAATTTTGGTTTTGGTCATTCAAGCTCAGGGACCAAAACCAAAATTGACAGAAAGTTCAGGGACCAAAACTATTGATTTTTAAGTTTAGAGACCAAAACCAAAATTGACCGAAAGTTCGGGGACTAAAACCAAAATTGACCGAAAGTTGAGGGAACAAAACCAAAACTTTCAAAGTTCAGGGACCAAAACCAAAATTGAGTGAAAGTTCAGGGACCAAAAGTTATATTAACCCTAATTATTTGAATTTAACCAACTTAAGATATAGTTTTGCCCCAATGTTACATGTAAAATATTGTGTTAATTTGAATGATATGTCCAAGCTGAGAACAGAAGAATGAGAGGAAATAAACAAAATTTGTTAATTGATGATACTCCTGCAAAATTATTTAATTCGCAACCCAGCACGCATACGCAAAGCTGAATGTAAGATGCTTATGATAAATTATATAGGCAGAAAAGGAATAGGGAATCACTTGAGAATGAAGTGGCAATGGAACCTAGCTAGTCATGTATATATACTTTATTGGTTGTCAATGAGTGACGGTCTATTAATAAGGAACACATACGACTGTAAAGGTGGAGGAAGGAAATGTACATATATAGTAAATCAACATATATAAATTATTAATTAATTAAAGAGAAATAACAAGTCCCAATATTGGAGGAAGGAGGCAGACGCATAAACCGGCAATGAATGATCACAATTCACAACAAAACTGTTGTCTTTGTATGTCTCGGAACATGGCATGGCATTTCTTTTCTTTTCCTTTTTTTAAGTGAAACCTTTACTTGTAATTGAAGTATGAGACTAAAAGCCATGCAAACGTACGCGTGGAAGAAAATCCGAAAGTTCGAATGGAATTCAAAAATAAAAAGTGTGTTGAATGGTTTTGTTTTGTGAAGCAAGCACGTGAAGAGCAGAACCAAAAGGCCATAATGGTGAATGATTGGCATGTGGCTTCTCAAGAGACGGTATCTATAAAAAGGGGTAGAGTTAATATGTTAAGATGGCATCAACACAGAAAAAGTAAGAATAATTAGAGGCCATATTTGAGTATTGCATAGTGATCTCAATAGATATATATGGCATCGACGTGCGTGCTAGTAGGGGTATTGTTGGGAATTATGGTTATAGCAGTGGCAGAGGCTACCCCTCCGGGAATAGCCAATAACCCAAGCCATGCTTCATGCAACATAAAGAAGTACAAGCATTGTTACAATTTGGTCCATGTTTGCCCTAAGTTCTGCCCCAATGGTTGCACCGTTGAGTGTGCCTCTTGTAAACCTATATGCACTTCTTCAAATAATCCCACTCCTTATACTCCTTCCACACCTGATTACACGCCACCATCCACGCCATCTCCATCAACTCCGTCTACGCCTCATCAAAACCCTCCAACACCATCAAACCCCACTATTACTCCTACTCCATCCACGCCTAATCATAACCCACCAGCCTCAAATCCTACTACTCCATCAACTCCTCAAAGTCCTCCACCTTCATCAACACCCACTACACCTTCCACACCTGATCATAGCCCCTCGCCACCATCACCAACCCCTACTACTCCATCCACACCATATCAAAGTCCACCACCACCTTCATCAACCCCTTCCACACCATCAACACCCTCTACTCCTTCCACAACTGATCATAGTCCATCACCACCATCATCGAATCCAAGTACCCCTTCCTCACCATCTTCAAAGACGGCTAGTTGCAAGAATAAGAACTACCCTCAATGTTATAACATGCAACACGTCTGTCCCGCTGCCTGCCCTACTGGATGCGACGTTGACTGCCTCACTTGCAAACCTGTTTGCAGTAAGTCCCTTACTTATAGCACTTGTTTCTCTCTTATATATCCTTGTATCATCCCTATTATATGTATGTGTATGTGTGTATACAAAGCACAGGATTTAGGTCAATTTTCTATCTCACATATGTTTTTGTTAACATTTGTGATTGAAAGAAATTGAAGAACAAGAATGATGAATATTATTGATGATGAAACAACATTGAATAATCTTCTTTGATCTAACCCACTTTGGCTTGATCAATTATCCATCACATGAGGTGATGAGTATACTACCCTCACTTTAAGGATTTGAGGTGAGAGACTCAAGTTAACCTCTACCTCATTTGGTGGATTACATAATCTCACACTTTGAGATATGACAAGGATCTCCTATATATAGAGTCCTAAAGTAGCTAACCTTTTAATGATTAACTAACTAACCTAACTCTCCAACAGTTTTAGTTCTTATTTAAAATATATTAGTATAACCTTAAATAAGTACTCCCTCCGTCCCATAATATAAGGTCCATTTTTTTGAATGACTATATCCCAAAATATAAGGTCCTATTTGTTTACCCATGCATTAATTTTCCCACACATTCTCTTTCATCTTCTTTTCATAATTACCCTCTCTCTTACTCATTCATAAATAAGGGCATATTTGAAAAAAAATGGTATATTTCCCACACATTTATTGTTTTTAACTAAGTTTTTAGGAAATCATAATTCGGTTAAAAAGACCTTATATAATGGGACGGGAGGAGTACTACATGATGTCCTGAATATAATATCTAATTTGTTGGGCAATTTGCACTACAAAATATTCCTTATATCAAGGACTATAGATGGTATATGCATTTTACTCTATGTTTTAATCTCTTATCTTACACATATGATATACTTATATAGTTCATAGCCCTTATGACATACTTCTATAGTTCATAGCCCTGAAAGTCTTGCTTTGGAAAATAACACGCGTATAACCTAGAAGTATATTATATTTAGTATTCCTTGGCTTTTAAAGTTGATCATCTAACAAATGTCTTGTCATATACTCAATGAATGATTAACTATATTGGCATGCAGAATGCGACAAACCAGGAGCAGTATGCCAAGATCCCCGTTTCGTGGGGGGAGATGGCATAACCTTTTACTTTCATGGCAAGACGGACAGTGACTTCTGCCTCGTGTCAGATCCTAACCTTCACATAAATGCCCACTTCATCGGCAAAAGAAACCCTGCCATGACAAGAGACTTCACTTGGGTACAATCCATCGCCATTCTCTTCAACAACCACCACATCTCCATCGGTGCTCTCCAAACCGCCACGTGGAACGATTACGTCGACCGCCTCGCCCTTACCTTCGACGGACAGCCCCTCACCCTCGACCAGTCAGAGGGCGCCACATGGGAATCCAACACCTCCCCACGTGTGCTCATCGCAAGGGCCGCCGACACAAACTATGTGAGGGTGGAAATAGAAGGGAGGGTGAGAGTAACAGCCAAGGTTGTTCCCATAACTGAGGAAGATTCGAGAGTTCACAATTATGGGATAACGAATGAGGATTGTTTTGCCCACCTCGATCTGGGGTTCAAGTTCATGTCTTTGAGCGATCAAGTGAGTGGTGTGTTGGGCCAAACTTACAGGCCAGACTATGTGAGCAGAGTGAACATAAAGGCCAAAATGCCTGTGATGGGAGGAGACAGGGAGTTCAAAACGACAAGCTTGTTCGTCCCAGATTGTTCTGTTTCTCGCTTTGTCGTTAACCACAATAATGGATTGTTACTCAACACAAGAGAGGGCTCCATGGAGCTTCCTGACTTGAACTGTGCAAGTGGGATCGACGGCCAAGGAGTCGTCTGCAAGAGATAGGCTCTTCACCAGCACACATCTATGATACGTTGATTTCAGAAATAATAATAAATTACTTTCAATCAAATAAGTCGACCTTTAAGTAATCAATATGTATTCTTGTATATCCTCTCATGGGATGCAGTTGAGGCATTCATGTGGGTTTAATTTATATGAAAAGTCATTTTAATCATGTAATGAGTACGTATGAATCAAATTATCTGTGTATTCATTGAACATGGTAGAAAAAAAAATTCACTTTTACTTCACTACTCTCTCTATCATTTTAACCTTTGACAGTGAACAAATAAATTTGCTTATATTTTACTGAACTTCAATCTCTAAGAAATCAACACTAAAATGAAAAAGCAGGCCACAACAACTGAAATAAAACCGATCACATTGGCAACATCTGTTACATACACAACACAATATATTTTTGTATTAGGAACATATTTGAAGTAATAAAATTAATCAACCAATCAAATGCACTATAGATGGACATACCTTGACATAACGGAACATAATTAATACACAGATGCACTAAACATAAACAGAACAAATTAACCAATAGGGAAACATGGAGAAATCACTTGTTTTCCAGCTAAAACTTGGTCTGCAGATGTCTAACAAGAGCATTATCCAATTGGAAAGCCTTGGCAAGAACATCACTGGGTATGTCTGGTTTAGACCCAAACACTGCATTAGCAATGGTTATAGCTCCTGGGTTCTGGCTGCTAAGTGCCGCAATGGCCACAGCATAGCCGTCACCAACATTCTTCTGGTAGTGGATGAGCCCTATTGGAAACACAAACACATCTCCCTTTTGTAAAACTTTTGTGATGAACCGGTTTTCAGGGTTTGATGTAACAAATCCAACTTCTAGTTGTCCCTCAAGAACAGTAAGGATCTCGGTGGCACGGGGGTGAGTGTGAGGAGGGTTGATGCCCCATGGGGCGAAATCAATACGAGCCATGGAGATGCCAAGAGTGTTTAATCCTGGAAGCTGAGCTGCAAAAACAGGAGTCACCTTGGATCCCACTTGGTTTGATGTGTTGCCTGCCATGTGAAGGCCACTGAACAAGAAGTCTTGTGCTTCTACTAGTTTTGGGTCCTTGCACACCACACCATTCACCAACACTGTCATAAATAAATAATACGAGAAACAAGTGTTTGAGTTGGAATATATCATGAAGAAAGAGAGCCGATCGCTATAGTACATGTTACTTTATGATATATAGATGAATGAGCCTTATTTCTTGTTCTCTGTCATCATTAATTATAACGACTATGAGCATGTGGGATGTGAGCAATACTTAATTACCTTGGCCTTTTGGGTCAGCAACGCAGAAATCCTGAAGAGCATTATGATCAACGGCTAAGACACTAAGAGAGGAGAATGTGAGAGATAAGAGCACCCCCAGCAATATGAATGAAGGATATTGATTGGCCATTTGACTGATATAATGAGAGATGAGAGAAAAGGAAGAGAAAGAAGATTTCATAATTAGTGATCTAATAATATATTCGTTGTGTGATGATAATCAAGTGAGGCTAGGCATAGTTATATATATAGGAGTTGAATTGAAGCTATTAATTATCATAAATGAAATTAAGAAATGTGAAACCATGCATGAACGCATATAATATGCCGCCCAGCCCAGGGAATAGATATGGTCCACCTCAGACAACTACTACAGCTGGCCGGCCAACACTATACCGCCTTCAACTTGAAACCTTCAACATCTTTCTCTTTCTTGTTCTTGCTAGTTGAAACACACGCTAATCAAATGAACAAGACAAATATATAGTTAATTTGTGTTTCAAGTTGAAGTGGGTGACAGCACAAAAATCCATGCCTGGATATTAATTGTTATGATAATGACCTGGGATTAGGAATCTTTGTTTTTTAAGCAAAGGGATTAGAAATCTCTTAAAAAAGAAAGGTTAAGGGTAAAAAAATATACATATAATTTTTTCAAAAGTTAGCCCAACACCAATTTTTTTCATACCAAAAGTAACTCTAAACTTACAAATTACACTCAAAAGTCACCCTTACCGTTAAATTAGAGTCAAAATTACCATGTGATTTGTGTCAGTTGTACTCCACATGTCTTCAACCAAACCTCTCCTTCCACCACCGCCACTCCTCCACCCGACCCCACCAAACCCCCCTCTCTTCCTCCCCTCTCAAAAGTTCGACAAATAAACCTCAAAATCTTCTAGAGAACAAAGAATTTAGAGGGAAGAAAGACGCATCAACAACTATATATTCTCTATATTCAGTCAAAGAGAACAAAATAAGAGCAGTACATGCAGGAATCATGAGGTCGCTGGTGGAATTGATGGCCAATTTGGATCAAACGTGGTGGATAAATTAGCTCATGTGTTGAGCATGCTGGTATAGGTGGCGAAGACGAGGACGGCGTTAGTGGAAGAAGGAGGGATACTGGTGCTAGTGAAGGAGCCATACCTTCGGTACCAATCGAGCAAAACAGAAGGTCATTTCAAACTTCAAGGCTTTGAACTTGGCATTTTAGAATTAGTAAATCCACCCAAAAATTGCATTTCTTTCTTGTCATAAATTTTCTTAGAGAAATCCCTAGGCATCTGAGTTGTCGTTGCCATCGAAGGAGGACTTACACTTGGACTTATCCTAAGCTCAAACTAGGAGCCACGAAGAAATTGCATAACCAGAAACCAAACTACTGTTTGAAGAATTCCCAAATTGTTCACTGGGTTGCATCATCGTAGAAACAAAGTTCGAAATCAGTCTTGCCTGAACATTGAAAAACTACTCGCACTCACCGGCTTCGCCAATATTGCGTTTGATTCGCCGAACTTTTGAGAGTGGAGGAAGAGAGAGAGAGGTTTGGTGGGGTTGGGTGGAGGAGTGGTGTGATTGAAGCAGAGGTTACCAATCATTTATTACTTTTGACCTTAATTTAACAGAAAGTGTAACTTTTGAGCATAATTTACAAGTTTAGAGTTACTTTTGGTCCAAAAAATAGCATTTAATACTAGACGAATTTTTGACAAAATCACATGTGTATTTTTTACCCTTAACCCTAAAAAAAATATACCTGCCCCTATTGCCTCTCAAAACAAACAGCGCTTTTCGTTAATAGGATTCTCGATAATTATAGAGCACGTGCCATTAATCAGGGTGATTAGCTTCAGATTTATTCAAAAGGTTTATACTCATATAATTATATGTTAGAAGATCTGAATCTGGTTGCTCAAACTTTGGAAATTAACCTTATATCAAAAGACCTATTTAAATAAAATAATATTCCAAAATCTAAATTTTAGAATTCTATTATAAAAGCAAAGTCTTGATAGCTGTATAACTCATACCTACGAATTCTGAAGTTAGGAGTTTCAATATACTATGTAAATTTAAGCAAGTAATATTTAAATTTTAAACTTGCAACTAAATAAAAACATTACATTTAATTTCATTCCAAATTTAATAAACACTAATATTTTGTGCTCATGAAAGAATTTGAATAGGACAGGTTATGGAATGATAAATCTTTTGGACCTTACTTATGTCTACACTACAAAAAAACAATGAATTTCCGACGGAATTTACCGACGGAAAAAATTCCGTCGGTAATTTAATTAATTATTTTATTTTATTTATAAATTATTATTTTAATTTATAAATAATATAATAAAATATTATTACCGATGGAAAATTTTCCGTCGGTAACTTTAATTATTTATTATTTTATAAATAAATTTTTATTTTAATTTATAAATAAAAAAAATATTATATTAATTTATTTTTAAAAATATTTTATAAATAAAAAAAATATATTTAATAAAAATTAATATATATACACGTATATAGATATATATTTATTACCAAATTTAATTTTTAATTTGTTATTAAACAATATTTTATTTTTTAATAAATAATTATATATTAGTAATAAAAACGAAAAATAATTATAATTTAATAATATAAAATGAAAATACTAAATATAATGGATTGTATATGAATATAAAAATTATTTATAAAAAATAATAGAATTATTAATAGGGAAAAAGACACAAAAATACCCTCCAATATATAAAAGGACAAATCAGTCCCCAAAGATTTTCAAATCCCATATCAATCCCTGGGGAGCAATTTGGGATTTCAATATGTGGGTGAAAGACAAATATGCCCCTCTTTTATGAAACTTAGGAAAGCCATACTTTCCTTAAAAGTAAAGACACGATACACACACATAACCAGTCTCCCTCCTCCACCAAGGAACGCTGATGGCCGACGAGGAGTTGACGGAGATGAGTCACAGTCAACGGCAAACAGAGGTGAGTGCAAAACGGAGTAAATCATATGGGCTGATCATTCTTGTAGAGATTTAGTAAATAAAATCTTTTTTTTTTGGAAAAAATCGTATGGAAAAATTCAACAGGATGGGGTGATAATGGCTGAAATTTCATGATGGAAGTACCTCCCTGATTGTTGCACAGTATGTGAAGGAGGAAAAGCTTCCAATTTTGGGAGTTAAAATAAAGCACCATTAATGCCCACACATGTTGCTGCTACACGTTCAGTAAAAGAGGGAAAAATTCTTTCATTGGGTATTGGCTACTTTTTCTTCTACAGATGCATTAAAAGCTATCATAGGCCCCTCACAATTTTGGGGATAAAAAACAAGGAACAAACCACCATTAATGCTTTCCTTTTTTTTCTTTTTGCCAACCATGAATGCTTGTTGTGGATTATTAGTTGTAGGAGGAAAAAACTTTTAAATGATCCCTTAAGTATGTTAATGTTGATATAGTTGTAGTCTACATTTAGAAAAAAATTGTGAAAATGTAGGAATTGAAGTGATATTTTTGTGAATTTTTGCTTTTGTATTTAGGCTTTACTTTTTTGGCTGAAGAAACAGTTGGTGTTAAGTTTAGGTTTATGGTGTACATTGTTACAAAGTGATTCAGCTACTATATTGTTAATATGCTGTAAAATAAAATATTATGTTGTTAATATCTATGATATAAATGTTAAAACCTACTATGCAGTTGTTAATAGAGGGTTTAACAATTAGTTTTCACAAAAACAATTTTAAGATAGGACTAACCGACCAACCGGGAGGCCCAGAACTAAAAGGTGTGAGTCACAATTTCAAGATAAGAAGATTTATCATTGTACAAGATGCCATCAAGCCGATCACACAAGAAGGACCTGCAAAAATCCCAACCCAGGCTAAAGTTTGTCACAAAGTAGTGAAGTATTTTTTTTGAAGAACCGACTCATATTTTTGGGAGTTCGGTTTGGCACTGTGCTGCCCATTTTGTGAATATTATGGCAGCAAATTGTAAATGATGTTTTTGGTTTAATGACAATGGAACATTAAGTGCCATGATGATCTTAATGTTAACTTGTCATTGAATATGTGAAAAAACTCTATGTGAGTGAAGAATGTGGTTTAATGTTGCTACTTAAGTGTGTCATTAAGAATTAGGTTTAATTTCGTTTGGGCATTGGCAACTGCAAACATGACAGTTGTTAATCGCTACACAGAAGTTGTTAATATGTATGATAAAGTTGTTAATGCCTACGAATGAGTTGTTAACGCTGACAGCAAGTGTGCGAATTGTAAATGATGTTTTTGGTTTACTGACAAGGGAACATTAAGTGGCATGATGATCTTAATGTTAACTTGTCATTGAATATGTGAAAAAACTCTATGTGAATGAAGAATGTGGTTTAATGTTGCTACTTTAGTGTGTCATTAAGAATGAGGTTTAATTATCTTGGACATTGGCAACTGCAAACATGACAGTTGTTAATCGCTACACAAAGGTTGTTAATTCCTATGATGAAGTTGTTAATTCTTAAGATGAAGTTATTAATATTTGGGAGGACGTTCTTAACTCAGCATTAATGTCATTGACATTGCCAGCAATAAAGTTGTAAGTTGTTAATCGCTATCAAGACGTTGTCAATTCGTACGATGAAGTTGTTAATGTTAAAGAAGAAGTTGTTAATGCCTGGGGCAAAAATCTTTCACATTGCAAGCAACAATGGTCTAAGTTGTTAATCGCTATTCAGACCTTATTAATTCCTATGATGAAGTTGTTAATGCTTATGGAAAAATTGTTAAAAGTTATTTGTTTTTTTAATAAATATATTCAAAGAGACATGTGAATAGAGTACTATGAAACATAGAAAAAAGAGAAGTTAGAAAAAAGAGAAGTTTCTCGCATACTCCATTCAATACAAATTCAACATTTGATACAACTTATCAAAAAGGAACTTTGTCCCATATTCCATGAAACATACCAAAAGTCAAACTGGAATGTTTACAACTTGTAAAATTGGTTCAAAACATGTTAGAAACTTTGAAAGCAACTTCTATGCCATATATTGCATGCTTTTGACATCCTGATAATTCCACCTTCAAGCCAAGTCTGCACATAAAATCTTCATTAGCCTGAAAAAGGAAAAATCACAGCATATTTTTAATAAAAATCACAGAAATTTTGTCTGATAATTAAAATTCAGATGGTATAACCAAAACCATTTTATTAGAAACATGAACAAAGGAACGCAATGAAGTGCAAAACCATGGCACAACGACAATAGAGCTTAGCTAACATTCATTAAAGCTAAATCATACAGATCCTGTTATTAATATCATGCAATGAGAATGTCCAATTTGATGGTGGGTGTAAAAGATATTGTCCAAGTTATCCTCATCAAAAGGATGCATCATTTGCTGTAACATTAATTTATCATTTAATCGTCAATGTGTTTCGCAATCTTAAAGCCATCAAAGGATCAATCTTGTGCCTAATTTATAACATCAAAAGTAGCAAAATAATTGGATTATTTTCAATACATTATGCATATTACATAAACATATAATAGATAGCTCACACTTAGCGAATCATACCTACTCCCTTGTTCTTGAAGGAGCAAAGGCAAAATAAATGACAAGTTTATTCTTCTCCATGTCATGAAAACTCAAATCGTCTGCATGAGTACAGAATTCAGATTTACCTAGCTAGAAGACTGAGCAGGGGTATCACCAATGAGTTTAAACTCTTGCACTTGCTTAAAGTTCAGCCATGGCTTCTCCCAAATTTTGGCTTCATAAATCCTTTTCTTCCCTCCATTAGTTGCCTCCAGCGTGATGTAGTACATGGTGCCAGCAACCACCAGTTCTTTCGCACTTATCACCTTGTAAAACTCCAAAAAAGCAAAACTGACAATATAGGAATAATCAAAATCCAGAAATTTAACCCAATAAGAAGCTAACACCATCAAATCCACACCCAAACAAGATCATAATGGCTAATAATCAAGTATCAAAATAACACCATAATTTCACTTTCCTCCTCAAATTTCAGCAAGGGAAAAAAACCCCAATCAAAAGCATTAGCAGTAAAAAAATAGTAATTTTTCATGCACCTAGACAACAAAATAATCTTAGGATTTCGGTCAAAAATCCCCCAAGCAACGGTTAAATTCTTTTAGGAAAACTTCAAATTGAAACTTAAATTTTATTTTAATAAATGAGAATCGCGTAACTCAAACTTTCAAATTGAAACTTAAATTCAATGACAAGTTAACATTAACATCATCTTAACACTTAATGTTCCCTTGTCACTAAACCAAAAAACATCAATTAAAACATGACAGTTGCTGTCAGCGTTAACAACTTCAGCGTAGGAATTAACAACGTATTCATAGGCATTAACAACAGTGTCACACATATTAACAATCTGTAATGCTGACAGCAACTGTCATGTTTGCAGTTAACATTAAGATCATCATGCCACTTAATGTTCCCTTGTCATTAAACCAAAAAACATCATTTACAATTCGCTGCCATGGTATTCACAAAATGGCCCGCATAGTGCCAAACCGAACTCCCAAAAATATATGAGTCATTTCTTCAAAAACAAAATACTTCGCTACTTTGTGACAAACTTTAGCTTGGGTTGGGATTTTTGCAGGTCCTTCTTGTGTGACCGGCTTGATAGCATCTTGTACAATGATAAATCTTCTTATCTTGAAATAGTTTCTGAACAACAATAGCTAAACCCTTCGATTAACAACTGCATATTTGGTTTTAACATTTATATCATAGCGGTTAACATTTCTATCATAGCGATTAACAACTCAATGACTCTGTACTGTAATTACAGTTAAACCATATTTTTGCTGACAGAACAAAGTATAACTCCATATATAAGGATGAAATGAACTAGTTGATTGTTAATAATGTAGAATACCTGTGGATTAATACAAATTCCATGAATAGGCTCTTACTATGTCTTCATAGAGCACTAAAGCTTCCTCTTTGGTAAGAAGCTACATACATAAAGAAATAAAAACACTGATATGAAATACTTTTATCCTTCCAATACAATAGGCTCTTACTTCCAAGTAGATTACAAATCAATAACGCAAGAGATTGAAGCAAATGAACATTTAACATACACACACAAAAGCACGAAGGAGGACAAAAAAACTAATAAAAACATTGCACTTGAACCCACTGAATGAGCTCTTTCTTTTTGGGTTGCAAAGCATGAAACAAAATTGGGATCAATTGTATTAAAAGCTTAGACTTTTCAACTACCCATTCCAGAGAATCCATTATTTTAGACTTTTCAACTACCCATTCCACATAATCCATTTTAAAAGAATACCCACACACAAACTCATTCGAATAGCTATTCCCAAGAAGCAAAGATTCATGTAAAAAAAAAGAAGGGTATAATAAAAGGCTAGTACTCACCAGATTAGAGTGAGATTCGGCCTCTGTTTCCTTGATACTAAGCTGAACTCTAGTGACTATTTTGAAACCTGAAGCCACGTGGGCCCCTATTCTTGCTAAGCTCTCAGCGATAAAGGCCTACACTCCTCCATGTAGCACTTTGAACCAGCAAAACATCAGTGAAATCACATAAGGAAAAAAGGTCATGGGGAAGGAAGAAGGAAATGGGGGTTGACTTGACCTTACAGCTCTTGTGGGTGATTGGAATATGGCCGGCGGCGACCCTGTCGATGTGAGGTTTTTTTCAATCTTGAACCCAACCCCAACCCTTCTCTTTGCCTCTACTATTAGGGGCATATATGTCTTTTTACCAACATTTGGAAATCCCATATCCATCCCTAGGCCTGATTTGGGATTTACAAATGTTGAGGGACTGATTTGTCCTTTAACATATTCAAAGGTATTTATTTGTCTTTTTCCCTTATTAATATGTAAATTATATATTAATAATTATAAAATATTTCATAATATATTAAGATTAAATATAATTATAATAATGGGAGTTTAAATATTGTAAATATAATAGTTTGCAAATAATTTTACAAGGTGTTCGTAGCTCAACTAGTTAAGGCGTCAGACAAGTCCCAACAGGTTGCGGGTTCGAATCTCTCCAACGACAAAATTGAAGGCAATTTGTGGGAGCAACACGTGGCGGCACGAGAGAGCGACACGTGGCGGGTATGGGGCAGGGACACGTGGCGGCACGAGAGAGCGACACGTGGCGGATTAAATTTTTTAAATATTTAAAAAAATTACCGACGGAAATTCCGTCGCAAATTTCGGCCAGTAATAATATTTTAATATATAATTTATAAATTAAAAAATAATTTATTTATAAAATAATATTATTAAATTACCAACGGAATTTTTTTTTCGTCGGTAAATCGATTTGCGACGGTGGAATTTCCGACGGAAAAAATTCCGCCGGAAATCCGTCGGAAAAGTCGATTTTCCGACGGAATTCCGTCGCTAAATTCTGTCGGAAAATAATTGTTTTTTTGTAGTGCTAGTTCCCTTCATCCTGGTTCTCCAATTCACCTATAGGAAACTGTTATTTGAATATTTTTTTCATGTCAGCATTAATAGTGTTTGCTTGCTTTTCTCCCGCTCCGTTTGCGATTGTCTTAGGAAGACCCTAGGAAAAAACCCTACACAATTGAAAGTAACGATAACCCTCTTCATCTCCATTCGACGGAGAACTTGAAAAGTGGATATGGCAGTGATCAATTTATTGATCCGAAGAGAACGAGAAAGGCAAAATTCTATTAGTCTATGACGTAATGCCCAATGGTAGCCTCGATAAAGATCTGTTCGAAGCAAGAACACCACTTCTGTTAGAATTCAAATTATGCTTGAAAGTGAAAAATTGCTACACACAAGTAAAATATTACTACACACATATTAAGCTAGAGGAAGTCAAATATTGTTGCACACATATTAAATATTTCTACTATTTCCTTATTAATTATTTTATTTATATATATAAAAAATAAATAAAATAATTAATAAGGAAATAGTAGAAAAGTTTGAAACAAAAGGCATGCGGTTTCTACAATTTTCATATGGCGGTGGCAGCTTCTACAATCTCTTTTGGCGGTGAGAAGCTTGGTCAAAGATGGCTGCAAAATCTGTACCTAGAGTTTTCTATATGACTGTGTTATGGCTATTAATTAATATATGCATCTATGTATGCTTGAGGAAGAGAGTGAGTACGTGAAGAAAAAAAAGAGAAAGAGAGCAAAGCTCTTTTGACTTGTAAAGTGCTGAAGCACTTAACTGAAGAAAAAAAAAAATAGTGAGTTTTATTTTGTGAGTTATATATGTAGTAAAAAATACTATTTTTTGTCTACTTCCATCAACTTCCATGGCTAGGAACAATAAATGGGATTTTAAGACGTTGGCCGATTTTGGTTATGTTTGATTCATTCCTATTTTGATTTGATTCTCTACTGAAACGCCAGGTTACCTGATCAATAAGGGTTTTACAATAAATCTAGGTTTTTCGAGAATGGCCTTTAATTGCAACTAAAACCTATTTGTGGAGCGAATCGTTTTCTTGAACCATTATGTGGATTCAGCAAAAGCTTGGGCCGTGGGTACAGTGCCTAAGCTTGGCAACAATAAATTCTTACTTCTGAATCCGCCCAAGAGAGGTATAGAAGAAAAGCTATGATCTGACAGCCGCATACGGAAATATATTTATTGTTCACGGGACGGGACGGGATCGGGATGACCCCGTCCCGTCCCGTGTCCCGTCCAGAACTTGTCCCTGTCTCGATCGAGACGGGACGAGACAAGCCTTGTCCCGAAATTTTTTCCCAATTAACAAAAATTGACCCAAAAATCTTTTTTTTTTTTGCATAGCAACACACTTGGTGGGTGATTTTGTAGCATAATTAAATCTCCTTCAGTGCCATGAACACTCCATATTAATACATCATAAACCAAAAACATAATAATTAGAGCAAAAAAAGTAGCAACAACTACACATTTAAATAGAGTTTGAAAAAACATCAAATGTGATGTGTTACACATAGAGCATAGTGGCAGTGGACAAGAAATTTGAGATCAATGAATGGTTGGAACTTAGTTTAGAAGTTAGAGTTATATTTATTTTTTTAAAAAAAAAGAAGTCATATATACTCACACATGAGAGAGATGACACATGTATTTTTTTTTAAAAAAATATGAACATACATATATATATTCGGGATGGGACGGGATCGGGACGACCCTGTCCCGAGTCTCGTCCCGTCCCGAAGCTGCACTCTGTCCCGTCCCGAAAATTTTCGGGATGAAACAGGATGGACCGAGACTAGACAATGTTGAACAACCCTAATGCTGAATGGAAAAGATATCCTGATAGCAGCTTCCTATAGATGAATTGGAGAACTAGGATGAAGGGAAATGGATATAAGTTTTCTCCAATCTTTTATACATAATGTGCAAGAAATCAATCAAGTGTTAATATGAGTTTAGAAAGTGTAAGGAGCCAATTAGTTTATAAACTATAAACAAAGCACCTGATCTCATACTTCATTTATATATATTGTGTCTCTGCTCTTCCAATTCGATTCAAATATTACATAAATCTTTTCTCTTCTTTTGATTGAGAAGTAGTTCTACTACATTCGTTCCTTATTATAGGTTTCAGTTTTGATTTACATTTAGTTCTAAATATAAGATATTAGTCCACTTTGCCACTCAAATTTGGAATTCTTTTTCAAAATATGCTCATTAATGCTCATTAATCGCACATGTTAAGAGAGTTTTCATCCAAGGGTATATGGTCATTATTAAAGATAATACTCTAGGGTAATCAACTCATATTTGTCACAAATACCTCTTATATAAGCCACTTGTTGTATTATCCATTATATATATCATCAAACCAAAGGCAACAAATATAAGGTGTTGTATCCAGTTTTCCTAGTTTGTTGCCATCAATGTATATGAATTAAAGGGAATAATGATACATATAGATTAATTATCATCCATGTCAACGGTGCCAACATAATTGATTGATTCCAATTTAGTATTGTAGCTTTTAATTTTTTGTTGGAATATATGTATATATATATATATATAAATATATTTATATGCATATCTATTCAATTAAAGGATTGGTCATCAATTCTCATATATTATTTTTTAGAAGTGAAAAATGTATAATAACAACATGAATTTGGAGGATAACTACTGAGTGATCGAAGGGACATCCGGACATGTACATACAATAGGACAAAATCAATATAAATAAAAGTAATTATGATGACTAAACATATTTTTCCATTACACATTCTCACTTACACTTAATATAAAAGGTACATCATCATCGTATATACACAAATCAGAGAAGTATAATCAGCACAAGCATTATATATTAATATGTTGAAACAAATATATAAATCGGAAATTTAGTGCCTGAAATAAAAGACCACTTACGCATGCATGCACTAAAATTTAAATACATGAAAGCTTAAGAGAAGAATAGTTCTAGAACTTAGACTGCAGTTGAATAACAAGAGCATTATCCAATTGGAAAGCCTTGGCAAGAACATCACTGGGTATGTCTGGTTTAGACCCAAACACTGCATTAGCAATGGTTATAGCTCCTGGGTTCTGGCTGCTAAGTGCTGCAATGGCCACAGCATAGCCGTCACCAACATTCTTCTGGTAGTGGATGAGCCCTATTGGAAACACAAACACATCTCCCTTTTGTAAAACTTTTGTGATGAACCGGATTTCAGGGTTTGATGTAACAAATCCAACTTCTAGTTGTCCCTCAAGAACAGTAAGGATCTCGGTGGCACGGGGGTGAGTGTGAGGAGGGTTGATGCCCCATGGGGCGAAATCGATACGAGCCATGGAGATGCCAAGAGTGTTTAATCCTGGAAGCTGAGCTGCAAAAACAGGAGTCACCTTGGATCCCACTGGGTTTGATGTGTTACCTGCCATGTGAAGGCCACTGAACAAGAAGTCTTGTGCTTCTACTAGTTTTGGGTCCTTGCACACCACACCATTCACCAACACTGTCGATATGAGAGGTAAATTTTATGGTTTAGGATCTTGTTAATCACCTACATAAATAATTGTATATGCTAATTAATAATATACATTATATGCTTACCTTGGCCATTTGGATCAGCCACACAGAAATCTTGGAGAGTACTCTGATCAACGGCTAAGCCGAGGGAGAATGAGAGAGCCAAGAGCCCCAACAATGTCAATGAAATTGGATTAGCCATTTGATCAGCTAGAGGCCGGGGGAGATTTGGCAGAATAGTAATATGAATATATTGTATGAGTGTGTGCTTTTTAGATCTTAATCAGACGATGTATATGTGGTGTGATGAAAGTGCATGGTGGCAATTAGGCCTTTATATAGTCACTGAATATGAGTAAGATTTGTGAAGCTGTGCATGATATCTTATGTTAGCCGCCCAAGGAACTGAAATGGTCATCTTAGTTATAATAGGCCGAGAAATAAAATAAAGAGAATATAGAAATATAATTTGGTTCCGGTCAAAAAAAAAAAAAAAAAACCTCACGTACACTATACACTGGGACTGTAGCTGGCCGACCCTACTTAATTGGCATGACCGCGTACGTTGAAGCGCTCAACTAATAATTCTCCATTTATTTGTTCTATGAAATAGAGTATATATAAATTGGCCTGGGAGAATCAAAATGAAGAAGATTAAGACAAATTAGAGCTTTAAACTTGTGATTGAGATATCTATGCATATATATATATAGATTATTCTGCACATTTGATGATCCATATTCATCACAACGACCTGGGAATTAATAATGAGAGTGGACGCGCTTTCCAATAGGATTCTAAGTTATAATCCATATGTAGCCCTCGTATAACTTCAGATTTACTTCACACCAAAGGTTTAAAATTATATTATTGAAGATTATTGACCTCTTCAAATCATATGGGAAATATATATCACAAAATACCAATAGAAGCATCCTCTGTAATAGGAAAATTTGACACCCTACATTTCCTACTTGTCCTCTACTTTAAACACTACAAAAAAACGAGGAATTAGCGACGGAATTCCGTCGGAATTTCCCGCCGTCGCAAATTCATTTACCGACGGATTTTTTTTTCCGTCGGAAATTTGCGACTGATTTTGCCGACGGAATTCCGTCGGTAATATTTCCGACGGAATTTCCGTCGCTAATTTATATTATTTTATAAATAAATTATTATTTTAATTTAAAAATAATAAATTAAAATATTATTTTTACCGACGGAATTTACTGACGGAATTCTGTTGGTAATTTTTTAATTTTTTTAAAATTATATGCCATATTTTTTGCCGCCACATGTCACCTCCACATGCCGCCACGTGTCGCCTTCACAAATTGCCTCCCAATTGTGACAGAGCTGAGAATCGAACCCGCAACCTCTTACGCGCATGTTGATGCCTTAACCAGTTGAGCTATGAGGACCATGTGATATTATTTGTAAACTATTATATTTATAATATTACATTATATTTAGTATTTTCATTTTTTATTTAAATTATAATACTAATTATAATTATTATCATTAAATTATTTTAATAATTATTTTATTATATATATTATTCAATTAAAATTATTTTTCATTTTTATTACTAATATTTATTAAAAATAACATATTTTTTAATAAAAAATTACAATTAAATTTATTAAAGATTTATATTTATATACGACTAAATGGTAATTTTTATTAATTTTTATTAAATATTATTTATTTATAAAATATTTTTAAAATAAATAAAAATAATATTTTAATATATTTTTAATAAATTAAAATAATAATTTATTTATAAAATAATATAATAAATAAAATTACCGACGGAAAATATTCAGTCGGTAATAATAGATTATTATATTATTTATAATTTAAAATAATAATTTATTTAGAAAATAAAATAATTAATTAAATTACCGACGGAAATTCCGCCGGAAATTTCCGTCGGTAATAATATTTTAATATTTAATTAAAATTAAAATAATAATTTATAAATAAAATAATATAATTAATTAAAATTACCGACGGAAAAATTTCTGTCGGTAATTCCGCCGGTAAATTTTCCGACGGAATTTCCGCCGGAAATCCGTAGGAAATTACCGACGGAAATTGTTCCGTCGCTAATTACTGGTTTTTTTGTAGTGAAATGTGATCTTATTGGAGCATAAACACTTATACATGATATAATTTAAAATTTAGATTGATTTTACGTACCAGTTACCGACAAGAAAATATGAAGTATTTTACAACAAAGCTTTCCGCACGATCAAGCGTGGTTGTTGTGATCACTCACCATAGATGTTGTATTAAAAAAATAATCTTTTTACTAAAGGATTATAATAAGGGCAAAAGTTCAAATGTTGTCCTAGAAGTTGTGACTTAGGAACAATGTTGTTTCAGAAGGTTTTTGAAGTACAATGACACCATTAAAGTTTTAAATTGTAACAATTTTGTTGTTATTATATAAATATATATATACACAACTCCGCCTATGTTTATAGCCGGTCCCAAGCCCGGGTAAAGGAGGAGGGTTGTGTTAGGCCCCGACAGCCAACGTAAAAACCCCGTCGAATCTCATGAACATGGATCAACGAAGAAATTGTGTAAATGCTACGTCGTTGCCCATAAGCAACGCGCTGTATAGCTCGAGTACAGTGAGAAGAGAGCGAAAGCCACTGCATCCTAGCCTGAATGCAGTGTTAAGAGAGCAAGGGCTAAAGGATAGGTCGTTGCCTGGTTGTAATGCGCTGTATGGCTCGAGTACAGTGATAAGAGAGCAAGAGCCGCTGCATCCTCGCCCCGAATGCAGTGTTAAATGAGCAAGGGCTACGCACTCTAATGGACGGAGGCGGCTAAAGAAGCTAGTTCATGAGAGTAAGATCATATTTGGTTCTTGGAATACTGAGACACTGAATGGGAAGCTTTTTGAGGTGGCACAAGTTATGAAGGATCATAAGATTAATATATTGTGCTTACAGGAAACCAGATGGGCTGGAGAGAGATCTAAAGAAATCGGAGTTACTGATTGTAAACTTTGGTACACAGGAAAGGTAAATGGGAGGAATGGGGTTGGTATCATTGCAGATAAAGAATGGCGAAAGAATGTAGTGGAAGTTAAGCGGATTGAGGACCGAATCATATCTGTGAGAGTAATTGTGGGAAATGATACAATAAATGTTATTAGTGCATATGCACCCCAAGTAGGGGCAGAAGCACATCTTAAGGAGAAGTTTTGGGCAGATATTGAAGGGTTGATTCAAGGTATACCGGCAACTGAGAAAATTTTTATTGGAGGGGATCTTAATGGACATGTTGGGAAAGAGGCGGGACCATATGCAAGGGCGCATCGTGGTTTTGGTTATGGGGAGTTGAATAATGAAGGGCAAACAATTATCGATTTTTCCTTAGCATACAATCTTAAGATTGTTAATACATGCTTTAAGAAGCGGTTAGAACATTTAATTACATACAAAAGTGGAACTCACAAGTCACAAATTGATTTCTTTTTGGTAAGAAACCCTGATAGAAGGTTATGTACTAATTGCAAAGTGATTCCTGGGCATGGAGAGACCGCTCAACATAGACTCTTAGTTCTTAATGTGAGAATTAAATGTGTAAAACAAAGGCGTCGAGCAGTTTTGAACCGAAAGATTAAGTGGTGGCAGTTAAAGGGGGAGAAGCGAGAGATTTTTAAGAGAAATCTATTGGATGAAGGGGTATAGGAGCCACAAGGTAATGCTAACAACATGTGGAAGAATATGGCTACGAATATTGAAATGGTTGCTAAAGCTACTTTAGGAGAATCAAAAGGTTTTGGCCCACGAGATAAGGAGACTTGGTGGTGGGACAAGGATGTCCAAGAAAAGGTGTGGAATAAAAAGAATTGTTTTAAGGCTATACACTTATGTAATAATGCCGAAAATTAGGAAAAGTACCGCTTAGCTAAAAAGGAGACTAAGAAGGCAGTGAGTGAAGCTCGTGCTAAAGCATATGAGGGGTTTTATAAGGAGTTAGGGACAAAGGTTGGGGAACAAAAGATTTACAAAATCGCAAAGATTATGGAGAGAAATTCGAGAGATTTGGATCAAGTAAGATGTATAAAGGATGAAGAAGGTAAAGTTTTGATTACTGACGAAGATATTAAGAATAGATGGGAGGCTTACTTTTCTAAGTTATTCAATGATGGAGGCGAATATCTATCTTGTGAGTTGGGGGATTTGACAATTAGTGAAGATGGACTTAATAGGTCGTTTTATCGTAGAATTAGAGTTTGAGAGGTTAGAGAAGCCCTTAAGAAAATGGAAAATGGTAAAGCGGTTGGACCTGATGGTATACCGATTGAGGTTTGGAAATTTTTAGGGGAAGATGGTGTGTTATGGTTATCTGAATTGTTTAACGAGATTTTACGGTCCAAGAAGATGCCTGATGATTGGAGAAAAAGTACTTTAGTTTCGATTTATAAAAACAAAGGCGATATACAAAATTGTGCAAATTATAGGGGAATTAAGCTTATGAGTCATACAATGAAACTATGGGAAAAGGTGATTGAGCATAGGTTAAGATTAGAAACTAATATTTCTGAGAGACAGTTTGGGTTCATGCCAGGGAGATCCACAACAGAGGCGATATATCTACTAAGGGAGATAATGGAAAAGTATCGAAGTAGAAAAAGATACTTACATATGGTTTTTATTGACCTAGAGAAGGCGTACGATCGCATGCTAAGAGATTTACTTTGGAAAGCCTTGGAAAAGAAAGGAGTGTGTGTTGCTTATATTAAAGTTATACAGGATATGTATGATGGGGTGTTGACTGAGGTTAGAACGCCAGGAGGTGAGACAAAAGACTTTCCTATAGGAAATGGCCTACATCAGGGATCAGCTTTAAGCCCATATTTGTTTAACTTAGTAGTAGATGTTCTAACTGAGCCTATAGAAGAAGAGGTCCCTAAGTGCATGCTTTTTGCGGATGATATAGTCCTTATGGCTGAATCAAGAGAGGAGATTAATGATAAATTAGAGATATGGAGAAACACATTGGAGTCGAAGGGTTTCCGTTTAAGTAGGAGTAAGACAGAATATATGCATTGCAATTTTGCAAACAGACAATTTAGAGGTGATTTGGAGGTTAAATTGGGAGAGCAAACAATCCCTCAAGTGACAAAGTTTAAGTATTTGGGATCAATTATAAGACAAGATGGTGAGATTGATGACGATGTCAATCATAGAATTCAAGCTATGTGGTATAAGTAGAGGAAAGCTACTGGAGTTCTCTGCGATAGAAAAGTACCCCATAAGGTAAAAGGGAAGTTTTATCGCACTGCTATAAGACCAGCAGTATTATATGGTAGTAAATGTTGGGTTTTGAAGGGTCAACATGAACATAAGATGGGGGTAGCTAAAATGAGGATATTTAGATGGATGTGTGGTCACACAAGAAAGGATAAGATTCAGAATGATCATATACGCGAGCAAGTTGGAGTGGCACCTATCAATGACAAAATGGTAGAAATCGTCTGAGGTGGTTTGGACATGTACAAAGAAGGCCATTAGATGCGCGAGTGAGGAGGGTAGATCAAACAGTCTGGAGTCCGATTAAGAGAGGAAGAGGGAGACCGAGGCTTACATTCAGTGAAGTTGTAGAGTGAGATCTTTTAGTAAATAATATATCTAAAGATTTGGTTACCGATAGAGCACAATGGCGTCGTGCGGTCCATGTAGCCGACCCCACTTAGTGGGATAAGGCTTAGTTGTTGTTGTATATAAATATATATACACACATATCAAATATGACGATCTGACAAGTTCACGTATCATCCACATTATTTTTAATAGGATAAAGGGTAAAAAATGACCTTATACTTTTGTCCAATATGCATCTGGCACCTTTTACTATTTTTTAAACTAAAAATGGACATAAACTTTCAAAATGGGCTCAATAATGCCTCTACCGTTGACCCAACCAAACTTCTGTTAGCAGGTCCCACATTCTTGTCCATGCGTGCAATTAATGTGAGTCCCATGTTACAACTCATTCTTTTTTTCCTACCCTCAAATCGATTAGCCTCCCTCCCTCTCTCTCCTTCATTCCTCATGCTCACCTCTCACCCGTTATGGACCTCGTTAGTGCTCCCACAAGTCGATTAATCACTGCAATTAATAAAGTGGGGTTGCTGCAAAATATGTAATTGCTGGGTTGTTGTTCGATCCGCAAGTGCACGGGTCGCGCCAAGTAATAAAGTAATGAGAAAGTATCGTTCCCACAGGGATTGGGTTACAAATGCGATCAAACAGAAGGCTTAGTGAATTCAATTAAGTTGAGGTAAAGCAAAGTTTGGAGTAAAGATTTAACATTTTCAAAGACTAACAACTAAAAGTCTATTTATAGTTTAGATTTTTAATCACAAAGATTATAAAGTAAAGAGGTGATTTAGAAACATTTGTTAAGGCAAATAAAACAACCTAGGGTTACTTATCCCCATTTGACTTTATGAACTAGTAAATTCCTTCCTTTAGGCATCATAATGAATCAATGTGTAAGTTCAAGGTTCAATTTCATTTGAAGAAGCTTTCTCAAGTCAAAATCAAATTTATACTTGCATTAATTGCACAATCTCTTGTCACAATTAATGCAAGTCATAATTACTTCACCAACCTTATATGAACAAAGTTAGGTCAGTAATTATATCTCTATATTACCAACTAACCATCTATTTAACACTATAAACTTCAAGTCTAACATGATTTCACCCAAGTTCTAAAAAAAATACTCTCTCTCGAGTCATATTCCATTTAAAAAATAAAGTAGTGATCAAGCACTTGTATAAATAATAGCAAGATGAAAATCCACACATAAAAATTCATTTAATGCATTAAATAAAGGAACTACAATGTTCAATCCATCAAATGGTTTAAGGTAACCCTAGAAAAGGGATTTAGTTACACATGATAAAAGTAAAAACGAAAATAGAAATTAAGGAAGAACACATGACAGAAAATTTGAGAAGAAGGAAGAAGAAAGGAACCCAAGAACAATGAACTTGAATCTCTCCAAGATTCTCCAAGCTTCCAAGCTCTTCCCACTCTCTCTTCTTGCTCTAAAATGTCCCAAAATATGCCCTAAATGCGTTATGTTCTTCTTCCCCCGAAATCAATGCCTTTATTTCCTTTCAGACAGCTAACTTTAAGTGAAACGCGCATTTTTAGGCATTCTCGCCGTGGCCTCACCGCGGCTAAGTCACGGCAAGAAAGTGTGGCATCCAGAAGATACATCCACTCGCCGTGACGAGTCCACGGTGATATTTTCTTGTTTGAGGCATAAATGAATTGCTTTCGCCGTTACCTCACCATGGCGAGGTCACGGCGAGATATCTTTGCTTCTGGTTCCTTGGTTTTCTTCCCAGCCAGTCTTTATTTCTAGAGCTACTTGTGTTTCCTTTGGCTTTCTCACTTTATCACCTCTTCCTACACAAGAAGGAAAGAGGGTTGATGAGTTTTACAGTTTAATAACATATATACATATTCAATTAAGCTCAAAACTTCTCACATGTAAACTTTCTTCTTTGTTGAGGTTTTCTCTGAATTTTTATGTCCATTTCAACTTCACTTTCAAAAATATATACAAAAGTGGGGGGAAATGTGATGAAATATGTGAACTTTAAGAGCTTATTAGTTGTGATGCAACTGAATTGTTTCAATATTTAGAACACATACTCAAACCCTCGTTATTGCCCCCACAAGGTTCCAATCTCAATCCTTCCAACCGAACCAAGAATTTCCATCTCCCAACCCATTCCCTCCAATTTCACTTTTATCAATAGACGGTAAAGCTTCAGGCTCTTGACAAGCATAAGCAAGCCCAAAAAGCCGACCCTAATAGGGTCTGAAAATATGGTTCTAACGAGAGAGAAGTGACCGAATTGGGGTTTGAGGTGGAGAAAGAATGTAGGGACGGGAACGTAAGAAGGAGAAAGAGAGAAAGTGGCAGAAAATATGAGAAGAGAATGGCGAGGAGAACCAGAAATGCCAAAGCCAGATTTGAGGGAAAGAGATAAAAGGAAATAGGTGGTGTTGGTGGTAGTTGTGGGGGTGTAAGAAAGCTTGAGGGATGGACTAGAAGGGAAATTTGTGGAGAGGGAGAGGGAGAAATCGGAAGGCAAAGTGGTGTGGTGTTGGTGGGGCTTTGATGCTGAAAATGAATGGCTGGTTGAATATGTGGTTGGAACCTTCAGCTTCATAATTTGTGGAAGTTTTTGTTGTAAGCGCGAAGCATCTGGTGGTTTGGACAAGGAATAGAGGACAATAGCCTCAGAGCTAACTGGAGATCAAATTATAGAAATTGTGGTCTCGAACTTTTCTCAAATTTTAGTTATGTATTTATAACTTCAAATTTTTTATTTTCTTCCCATTGTCTTCTTTTCAAGAAATGGGCTAGAAAGTCTTATCAAAAAAGAGTAAGAGATGAAGATGAACGGTGGAAAAAGGAAGGAGGAAGGAGGGAAAAAAAGAATGAGTTGCAACGTGGGACCCACATTAATTGCACACATGGACAAGAATGTGGCACCTACTAACGGAAGTTTGGTTGGGTTAACGGTAGAAGCATTATTGAGCCCATTTTTATGTCCATTTTCTAGCCTAAAAAAGGTAAAAGGTGCCAGATGCACATTGGACAAAAGTATATGGTCATTTTTTACCCTTTACCCTTTTTTATAATATGTGTGTATGCCTTGGAAGTTCTCCACTTAGGATTGGAAGTTTCTAAAACATAGCAATGTCATCGTGATATACAAATTAAATTTGACCATTATGATGAACCAAAATTGCATCTTAAATATGTTAAAAGCCTCATTTTTAGCATAGCAAAACAATATAAATCTAAGGATTTGTCACTATTGTTTGGGGTAATATTGCTCTTGAATTAAAATTTCCAAGCCAAATTTGTATGCCCAAACAAAAATTATGTTGATGACATGTGGGTTCATCATCTCAACATATTGGGTCGACTAACTATCAAACTTAACTTATATAAAGGCAAAATTGCTATGATCAGGAAACTTACGTAATGACATTGCAACTCAAAAAACTTTTTGGGAAATATTACTCAAATGTGACAAATTCTAAGACAAAATTGAGCATTAACCCTAATAGTAAACGAATAAAATTAAATTCAACATATGAAATCAATTAGTAAGTAATTAATATGTGTGTTTGGTAAATATATAATAAGTTGTACTACTCATATTCTTCATATAAGATCAAGTTAACTTTATTTTGGAAGATTAAAAAAAGTAAAATAGGCTATTAAATTTTAACATGCGTTATAGTATATTAAATTATATAACCTTTTTTAAGCCAAAATAATTAGTTTGAATTATAAATGGTAAATAAAAAAACTTTAAAGCAATTTATTTTAGGAAATCACAAAATTTAAAATCTCACGGGTCGTATTAAGTAATAAAAAGTGAGTAAAGTAATGTTCCCTACCAACAACTAGGCTGAGCATTAACTTTACACGTTCGTTTAATTTGAGCAAGACACAAAGAAAACAGTTATCAAATGAAAATCAAATCCTAACTAAAATAATAAAACAAATATAAGCTAAGTTAATGAACAAAAGTGATTACTTGAATTATCATAGCTTTGATTACTTTTTAGTGTGTAATTCCTTCCTATTAACACTAGGACTTTTAATTACTTAATAGTGTCTTTCAATCAATTAAATGGCATTCAAATCAAATTAATCCCTAATGTCTTAGGTGATTATACCTAATTAGACTAATTTAAGTGCAAGCCTAATGTAACTATGAAGAGCAGGTAAATATATGTCTATCTTACAAACAAATTAAGTTCAAAAACTCAAACATACACAATTCAATTGAAGGTTTAGTCTAAATTTTCAATATCTAAACTCCTTTAGGACACCAAATTTAATCGCAATTAAATGTCTCTTGTTTTAAGTCAATTAAGCACACAATTAAATAAGCAAATATAACATTAAAACAAACTAAAATTGAAATTATCATTCACTGATCCATAATCAAATTATAATAATCCAACACATAAGTTTAGCTACAGAAGCCTTTTAATTAAATCGAATCACAACAGAATTCCTTTCGTAGGACCGCCTATCTCCGCCTTTGTTTTCTTCTCTTCCCATGCAGCATGCTTCTTCCTTCTCCTTTTTCATGATGATATTATGAACAAGACTCAATAGTGGCGGCCTCTCTCACTCTCTCGTGCATCTCCCTTTTTTAAAATTAGTTCAATGAGGAAAAAAATTTCCCCATAAGGATCAATCTTTGCTTTTTAAGATGTGACTTGGAGTTCGTGCCATTTAAACCAGATGCCCACTATAGCTGGCGTTTCATTTACCCGTGACTCCTTTTTTCACTAATTCACGGCGGCTACCTGGAAAAAAGGGAGAAATTGAGGAAACAACCCTCCAAATACAAACCAGAGGAAAGGATGAAGCGCCCCCACTTGATGCATCTAGAAGCTCAAAGAAAGTCAAGAACCATTCTGAGGAGGACCAGGTCCCCATGGGTATGGAAACTGATGAAGGTCATCTCCATGAATTAGAAGGTGCCACGATCCAGGATACTGTCATGCCAAATCAAATCCCCAGTGCTCAAAAACCCCGTCCTTCAAGGATATGCTAACTAATAATACATACAAACAACACCAAGAAATGCAAGATATTCAGCTAGATGAAGATGATGTCACTTACTCAGTGCAAGAAGCGATACCGGCTATATCATTCTCGGAGAGAGTTAAGGACCTGTTGGATCGAAATATGGAATATGCTGTAATTGTGAAACTGCTAGGGTGACAAATGTGATATGCGACCCTTAGGGACAAATTATTATTGTTGTGGACCACCGCTGGACCCTACAGGCTTATTGATTGTGTAGGAGACTGCTATATAGTCAAATTTAGCAATGCTTAGGATTACCAAATGGCACTTCTGGGAGGACCTTGGGTAGTCTCTAGCCACTACCTAACAGTCCAGCCATGGACCAGAGACTTCTCCCCTTTAGACCACACCATTAATCAGGTAGTGGCATGGGTTCAGCTACCGATGCTTCCTGTTTGGTACTATCACAAACAAGTGGTTAGAGCAATAGGACAGCTGTTCGGCAAGGTGATTCGCATAGATTACAACACAGAAGCAGGTGAAAGGGGAAGTGACAAATCTCTTATTTGTAATGATTTTCTATGCCTAATTTGAGGCAATTAACATGATTAAGATGCGATATTGGTCCAATAATGCTTAACATAGAACTTAGACTCTTAGGTAAAATTTGTGTTAGATTAGGGTTAATTGGCCATAATTGTAGATTAATTTGTATGAATTGGTTTATAGGGCTATTTGATCCTTGTTTAGTCTTGTTTCCACTTGCAGGGTCGCTCAGGACCAAAAGATCGGACCTGGGACGAAGAATAAGGCCAAACGAAGGAGCAGAAGAAAGGTGAGTTCGCCGTGGCGAAGCCACGGCGAGCCCACAGCAAACGGGCTCCCAAATTCCAAAGAAGAAGTGAGCTCGGCGAGCCCACGGTGAGAAAGCCAGAAGAGAACCAGAAGCAACAGCAGCTCGTCGTGGCTAAACCCACGGCGAACTACACATTCTGCAAAATTTCAATTAGCGTTTTTGGGCCTGATTTAGGTCCAACTTGAATACCCACTCACTTGAACCGATTTCTGGACATATAAATACGAAAATCTAAACCCTAGAAGGAGATTTGGTCCACATTTACACCCTCTAAACCCTAGCTCTCTCTTCTCCATCTTCATCTTCATCTTCCTCTCTTCTCCTTCCTTCTTTCCATGGCTTCCACACCTTCCTCTCCTGTTGTTGGTTCTTCCATGGAGAGTAGCAGCTAGGATCCACCATTCTTGGTGGTGAGAGCCAAGGGATGAGCTTGAAGCTTGAATAGGGGAGTCTTTCTAGTTCTAATCATTCTTCCATTTGTTGTATTTATGCTTTTCTAGGGTTCTAGGAGTGCATTTATGGCATTTGGTTGAATGCATTTATGTCATTTGGTTAAGTGTATTTATGGCACTTGGTTGGGTGCATTTATGTTATTGGGGTTAAAAACTATGTTATTGTTATTTGCTTCTTGTACAAATGCTTGACATTGCTACTTATTAACTTTGAGTTTAATGAAATTTATGGGTTCATAGTTTTATTATTCTCTTGGTGAAAATCATGTGCTAATGCAAGGTGGCTTGGTTAGTGGATTAAGAGTGTTAAGTTGTTTGCTTGAGGGAGATGGCATAAGAATTAATTAATTGTGTTGAGACATTGGGCAAACACTCTTTAGGCCTTGATTTATTTTATGGGTGGCTATTAATAGATTAGGGTTCAGAGAGAAATTTAGAGCAATTATGGGGTTGCCCAAATTGTGGATTTAAAAGTCTTGCATAGTTAATTATTTCTTGATTTTGAACTTAATCAACTTGGGTTAAATTTGAAACAGGCAGGAAATGCACAAGAGGGGGGGGTGAATTGTGCTTTAAAAAAAAACTTTAATGAACAATACAGTTTATACTGGTTCAGCCCAACTTTTGGCCTACGTCCAGTTCTCCAACTTGGCAGTTGGGTTCCACTAGCTTTTCAAGATTTAAACGGGCTCTTGACAGCCTTTACAAGTGACAGCAAGAGCTCACCTCCTTACTAATCACTCCCCCTTACACTTTGTAAGATTACACCCTACTCTTAAGATCCCACTATCTTAAGAGTAATCCTTACTCGGATAATAAATACAAGTGTAGAGAAATTGTTCACTCAATTGAACGGATTGTGTTACACACTTAAGAATTTGAGAGCAGTGATTGTTGAGAGAATTGAATGCAGTAGATACAAGATCTTTAATGAAGTAATCAATTGTATTCAACCAACTGCTTCTCAATGCTTTTATACTCTTCACTCTGAAGCTTGTGTAATAAATATGACCGTTGAGAGTTGTTCAGAGAGAGAGAGAGATCTTAATCGGATGAGGAGTGTTGAGAATGTAGCCTGTGTTGCATTTACTCCATTGTACTTCCTTTGCTTTTTGTTCATCTTTCTTTATCTATCTCTGGAGGAAGTAGGTGAGTTCCAACGGCTATATTGCTCAGATTTTGTGTCCAACGTAAACTTCCTTAAGTAGGTCTGAGCACTCTGTACTTGGAAAGCCTAAAATAGCTTTAGCCATTGATTTTGAATAATTCCCATCGCCACTCAGATTACAGCCTCTGATCGATTACAGGGCTTGGTGGCTGATCGATTACATATCGATTATGTATAGATTAGAACCTGCATCACTCAACAATAGATTAGAAATTCATGTGCCTAATCGATTACAGGGACGCCTGATCGATTAAGCAAGACTAATCGATTACACTTAAACTTCCTCTAATCGATTACTTACCTCTGATCGATTACATTCAGATCACTCACAATTCTTCTAATCGATTACATGGCTCTGATCGATTACACATACCAACTTCTCTGATCGATTATAAGACTCTGATCGATTAGGCAATTTATCTATTATCGATTATAGGACTCTGATCGATTAGGCAATGGTCCTCTAATCGATCAGGCGAGCCTAATCGATTACATCAATTTCTCCTAATCGAAAGGCTAAGATCTCTCATCGATTACAGGGGTCTCTAATCGATTAGGCGACAACTTAGACTGAACTCTAATCGATTAGACAAAATGACTTGACTTGGAATCTATCTCTGATCAAATGGGCTATCTATGCATACCTAAGACATATCATTCCAAACACTTATCACTCACTTACCTTATGCCTAAGATATGTTTGGTTATCATCAAAACCTATTATTCTAACATTCTCCCCCTTTTTGATGATGACAAAACATTAGAAATAATTGCAATAACAGAATACATATAGAGATCAACAAGCAGACAACTGATATATATATATGAAACAATAATTCAGATATCACAAGGATACTGGCATTGTCTTTACGCATGGAACTAAATATATAAAAAATATAAAATGAGCAAAATATGAATGATGCATGTGAAAGGGTTTTTGGTGTTGCAGGGAGTATGGATTAGTCAGAGTCAGTGTCATCCTTCCAGTTTGATGTGTCAAGATCATAGTCCCCTGATTCACTGCTAATTCGACCAGAGTCATAGGAAGACTCAGATTCCAAAACGACTTCTTCCTTCTTCTTCTTAGCAGGAGCCTTCTTCTTCTTGGGAGGAGGAGGAGGCACTAAGGACAGAAGCACATCCAATTGGGATGGTCTCTTTTGTTTCTTTTGAGGAGACTTTGCTGCCTTTCCCTTCCCTTTTGGTGCTGCCTTTCTCTTAGCTGCAGGCTTGGAGACAACCTTAGGTTCTTCAATAACAATTCCTTTGGTTGCTCTGGTGCTCTTTCTTGTTGCAGGAGCAACCCTAGGTGCAGGCTTAGAGGCAGTCATTTTGATCCTTTGCTTTTTAGGTTTTGACTGAGCCTCTGGGCCTTCTTCTTCCTTGTCAGACTTCAAAAATTCTGAAGTAGTCTGAATGGGGTCCTTCTGAGCAGGCTTGACTGGATCCCCATATGTGTAGGTCTTTCTGACTCCCCATTTTGGAAATAGAGGCTGAGGGGATTCTTTCTCTTGAATTTTCTGACTCAAATCCCTAGCTGTATCTCTGTCTTCTCTTTCTTTCTGACTTGCAGCCAAGGTCTGTTCTAGTTCCTCCACTTGCTGGTGCAGTACATCTGCCTTATGAAGATAATGAGGCACCAAATCAATGTCAATGGGTTTAGGTTCCCCTTCATACAAAACCATGGCCATTCCCAGATTTTCTTCTATCACATTTTCAGCATTTTCTGGAGGGATATTGACAGTGGCCTCAGTTTCAGACTCTGTGGCTTCTTCTACCACAACCTCTTCTTCTGCCATGCTTAGCTTAATGGCTTCTGCAAGCTCATGAATTTCCTCGAGTGTCTGACTCATGGGTACATCCTCAGGAACTTGAGACATCTGAGGGATCTCAGAAGCTATAGCTGAGAGGATGGAGGCAGCTTCCACAGCCTTTTCTTGAACCTGGCTGCTTTCCCCAGGGGTTGGCACACTGAATATCTTCTCCCCCTTTTTGGCATCATCAAAAGGAGGGGGGTTTCTAGTGAAGGAGCTTTGCCTTTTCTGGTATAAGTTTTGGCTATTTCTGGTTTAGGGGAAGGAGAGTGTGGTTGAGAGGGTGTGGGATGAGAGGCAGGGGTCAATATGTGGATAGGAGAAGGTGGGAAGTCTGGATGATCTGAGGAACTGGAGGAGGGTTTCTGTGAGGGTGAGGAAGGTTTGGAAGGAGGAGGAGTGGTTTTTGGAGAGGGTTGAGTGTGGAGATGTGGAGAAGAGGGATGAGATTGTGAAGGTGAGTGATGAATGGGTGATACCTGATGTGGTGCATAACCATCAAAGGGTGACAGAGGAGGGCCAGGAATATTGGCTTGATACTTTTCCCTGAGAATCTCTTCCAGTCCAGCAAGTCTGTTGTGTAAAAACTTGTGCATATTTACCACAGCATCATACCCATTGAAGATGGTCATGGTGCTTTCCTTCACAGACTTGACAACTGAATCATTGAGAGCTGCCACCAATCTGTGCAATAATCTGTCCTCCATGGCTTGATGCTCGAGGGCCATTTCTTCTACTATTCTGGCAGAGACCCTTTCCACCACTTGATCAATAAAGTTGGCAGGAGAAGCAGGTGCTGCTTCTTCCTGAATCAGAGGCTCTTGATTAGGATGATGGCCAGGGATTTCCCCTGGTTCAAGTCCTTCTTCTGTAGGGGGTTCCTCTTCAATTTCAATATCTGGTAGAGGCTTAGAGGGGATGGAACTCTGCCCAAAAGGTTGCAACCCCATCTTCTTGAGAGTGGTCAGATCACACTTGGGAGGCTGCTTGTTGTGCTCTTCTTCCAACCAAAAAATTTGATTGTTGCACAGAATAAATGAAATAAGAGATGCAAAAGGCAGAGGAGTCTTAACAGACTTTGTCTTCTGGAACCTCAAGAATTCCTCACAGACGACTTGTCCAGGGTTGATGGGAATTTTGTTGATCAGCATGGGCAAGAGAGGATTGTCTATATCCAGGATAAGTGTGAAGTTGCCAGCCTTGTTGACCATACACCTGGAGTAAGCATAATGCAGAACTCTGTAGGCAGGAGGTAATTGGACAGGCTTGAGATTTCCCTCAATAGGACTTGTAGGTTGATAAATCTGCCTGAGTTGCTCATCAGAAAACTTTTCCCTTGTTTGCCATGTGTTGTACTCTGCCATATTAATCCCATCCATGTGAAGCCACTTGTTCAAATCCTTCCAAGTGAAAGAAAACTTCTTACCCCTGACTTGAGAAGAAATCTTGATATCTGAGGTTTTGCCTTCTGCTTCCGTAACAGAAATCTTCAAGTTTGATTAGAAGGCCTTTATGACTCGCTCATTATAATGATTTTTAATGCCCAGCCATGTCGCATAAGGTTGCAGCCATTCTTTGACAGGATAGCCATTTTTGTCAAGATACTCAATATCCACAAACCCACATCTTTGCTGTATGGACCTTTTCTGAATATCCTCTTAGGCATCTTCAATAGGACCTTGGGCATAGGAGGAGTCGATGGGAACCATTGTGTCACCAGAAATGAGTTCTCTGACTCTGACTGTGGAAGGGCTTTTGGCTGGAGACTTGGATGAAGTACCACGAGTTTTGGCCATTTGAGAGGTTGGTTGAGAGGTGGAGGGTGGTGGATTTGAAGGGGGTGATGAAGGTCTATAGGTCAATGCAGGATCTCCTTCAGGTAATGGTACTGTATCAGAAACGACTTGGGCTCTGATGTTCTTTGGAATACGCATTTTGGGTGCCATGGGAAGAGTTTATGTAGAGGGCTCAAGGATTATGATTGGTGATTCGAAGGGTTGTAACTGGTGAGGGAGAGTTATGGCTGATGATGATTCGAGTAGTGGGTACAGTTACGATGGTTACAGAGAGATTTGATGATTCGAACGTTAAGATTTGATGAAGAATGAGGAGATGAAGAAGAAACAAAATGCAATAGAGTGCGAAATGATGCTACAGTTACATATGACAAGTTTATAAGAGTGGGTGTGCTTAGAAAAGTAAGTAACTGTCAGATAAAATGTACGTTACAAATGTTACCGTTGACGCCTAATCGATTACAGATGTCGCGTAATCGATTACAGAGTGTTGTCTCTGATTGATGAGATGCGCCCAATCGATTAGGGGTTGTTGTGATCGATAGGTCCACGCTGAGTAATCGATGCCCAATCGATTACTCCTTCCTTGTGATCGATCAGACAGTTCTGATCGATTATGCGCCTTTCCCTAATCGATGCTTCATTTCAGCTTAATCGATGCTTAATCGATTACAGGGAGTGTCCTGTGATAGATCAGGCTTACCTGATCGATTAGGCGATGGATTTTCTATTCTGAGCCTCTAAGTCCTGCATAAATTTTGATCTGACACTCCGATGCCTAAGTTAGTATAATATCATCAAAACATCCTTAGATTGAAATAATTTTGATAACTAAAATAACTTACAATTCATTGGGATTTACCATTCCCAATTCTCTTCTGATAAACATAAATGGCTCAGTTGCTAGAGGTTTGGTGAAAATGTCAGCCAGCTGCAAGTGTGTTGAGATAAATTCCACTCTGACATCCTTCTTTTGCACATGATCTCTGATGAAATGATGCCTTACATCAATGTGCTTTGTTCTTGTGTGATGTACAGGATTTTTGGCTAGACTAATAGTGCTTGTATTGTCACAGAGGATTGGAACTTTTGGAAACTCCATACCTAGATCCCTCAATTGATGCTTGAGCCATAGAACTTGAGTACAACAGGTTGCAACAGCAATATACTCAGCTTCAGTAGAGGATAGAGAAACACATGTTTGTTTCTTGCTTGCCCAAGAGACTAAGGATCCCCCAAGATATGCACATTGACCACTGGTACTCTTTCTATCAGTTTTGTACCCAGCATGATCTGAGTCTGAGTAAGCCATTAAATATTCCTGAGTTCCTTTTGGATACCACAGCCCCAGCTCCTGAGTTCCCACCAGATACCTCAAGATTCTCTTAACACATGTGTGATGCATTTCTTTAGGATTAGCTTGATATCTGGCACATACTCCTACACTGAATTGAATATCTGGTCTGCTAGCAGTTAGATATAAGAGGGAGCCAATTAGACCTCTATATGTTGATTTATTGAAGTCCTTCCCTTCTACATCAGCATCCATCACCACTGAGGAGCTCATAGGAGTATCTTCTTCCTTTGATAAATCCATTCCAAATTTCTTCAAGATTTCCTTCACATACTTTGATTGAGAAATGAAAATTCCATCCTTTCTTTGTTTAATCTGAAGACCTAGAAAGAAGTTGAGTTCCCCCATCATTGACATCTCGAATTCTCCCTGCATAATCTTTGAAAATTCCTCACAGAGAGATCCATCAGTAGCACCAAAAATAATGTCATCTACATAAATTTGTACAACAAGCATGCTTTTCTTTTTGTGTAAAATAAATAGAGTGGTATCAACTTTTCCTCTTGAAAAACCTTTTTCTAACAGAAAATTGCTCAACCTTTCATACCAGGCTCTTGGTGCCTGTTTAAGTCCATATAAGGCCTTTTTAAGTTTATAAACATGATCTGGTTTAGTGGCAATTTCAAAACCAGGAGGTTGTTCAACATATACTTCTTCCATGATATAACCATTAAGAAAGGCACTTTTTACATCCATTTGATAAAGTTTAAAATTTTTGAGGGATGCAAAGGCTAATAACAGTCTTATTGCTTCCAATCTTGCAACTGGAGCAAAAGTCTCCTCATAATCAATACCTTCTTCTTGGTTATATCCTTTAGCCACAAGTCTTGCTTTATTTCTGACAACAGTCCCATATTCATCAAGTTTGTTTTTGAAAACCCATTTAGTTCCAATAATAGGATAATTTGAGGGCCTTGGAACTAAATCCCAAACTTGACTTCTTTCAAATTGATTGAGTTCTTCTTGCATTGCAGTTATCCAATCACAATCTTCTAAAGCTTCTTCAATGCAAGTAGGTTCAATTTCAGAAATAAATGCAGAGAAATGTATTGCATTTTGAGTTTGATGCCTGGTTCTAACTCCTTCATTAACCTCACCAATGATTTGCTCAGGTGGATGATCCCTGTGATGTTTCCATGCTGATGGTCCAGCTGGTGCATCATGTGGATCATCTTCTTGTCTCTCTTCATGAGACTCATCTGGTGGAGTTAATGACTGAGTAGAATTTTTAACTTTCTTTTGAAAGGCTGATTCATCTTCTAAAGAAATATTCTGTTCAGAATCAGTTTCATCAAAGACTACATGAACTGACTCTTCAACAGTAGAAGTTCTTTTGTTGAAAACTCTATAAGCCTTACTTCTACTAGAATAACCAATGAAAATTCCAGAGTCAGACTTGGGATCGAATTTACCTAAATTTACCTTCCCATTATTGTGGATGAAACATTTTGAACCAAATACCTTAAGATGGCTTACATTTGGCTTTCTTCCTTTGTAAAGCTCGTATGGAGTTTTATCCATTCCCTTCCGAATGTAGGCTCTGTTTGATATATAACATGCAGTATTCATTGCATCTGCCCAGAATACCTGAGATACTTCTTTTCCATTCAGCATTGTTCTGGCCATCTCAGTGAGTACCCTATTCTTTCTTTCAACTACTCCATTCTGTTGAGGAGTTCTAGGAGCTGAGAAATTATGATTGATTCCATTTTCTTTGCAAAGCTCTAGAAAATCTTGGTTCTCGAACTCTCCTCCATGATCAGTCCTGATTGAGCTGATTTTCTTGTCTTTTTCATTCTGCACTTTCTTAGCAAACACATAAAAGGCATCAAAGGTTTCATTTTTGGAGGAAAGAAACATAGTCCAAGTGAACCTAGAATAGTCATCCACAATCACAAGGGTGTACAGGCTTCCTCCTAGACTCTTCACTCTTGCTGGTCCAACTAGGTCCATATGGATTAGTTCCAAAGGTCTAGTTGTGGTGACTTCCTTCTTAGGTTTAAAAGAAGACTTTGTTTGTTTCCCCTTTTGGCATGCTTCACACACTAAATCAGATTTAACTTTCATATTTGGAATCCCAATAACCAAATCCCTTTTAATTAGCTTTTCTAGATGAGACATGTTAACATGAGCCAATCTTTTATGCCATAGCCAACAGTTATCAGAATTGCTAATAAAACACTTTTCAGAGAGTTGATGATTCAAATCTACTTCATACAAATTTCCATTCCTGTTGGCTTTCAATCTATATTTCATATTTGATTTGTCTATAGCCAATTCTTTCTTATCCACAATGAAGCATTCATTTGAATCAAAAATCACCCAATTACCTTTGTCAGTACTTTGACTGACACTCAGCAAGTTGTGGCAGAGACCTTCCACAAGATAGATATCTTTAACTGGACCAATATCTCCTTTTCCAGTAATTTTGCCAGACTGATTTCCACCAAAGCTAACCTTGGCCCCATCCTTCAGGATTAGATTGTCTAGTTTCTCTTTATCTCCTGTCATGTGCCTCGAGCATCCACTATCTATATACCACTTGCTATTTTTGTTGGATGCTTTGAGACAAACCTCATTATTGGAAGATTCTTCTCGTGCTACTAGACACAGGTTGGTAGCTTCCTCTGCTTCACTGGCTTCCTCATCAGAGCTGTCCCCCCATATAGACGAAACATAGGCTTTCTTTTTGCCTTGAAAATTTTCTTTCTTTTTCTCCTTCTCCTTGAATCTTTGGAGGCTTGGACATTCTGCTTTGAAGTGTCCAGGCTTCTTACATTCATAGCATACAGGGACATTTTTCAGTGAATCTTTTCTGAAGTTACTTGAGCCACCTCTCTGGAATCTTCCTTTATTTCTGAAGAATTTCCTAAACTTTCTGACCATAAAGGCCATTTCATCATCGTCCAGTTCTTCATCTTCTTCCTCATCCTCATCATCCTTTGCAGAGACAGTTAGTGCCAGATTCTTTTTCTTTTTATCTCCATAGAGCTCTCTTTGAACCTTGATGGTTGTTTCATATTCAGCCAGGCTTCCAAACAGAGAAGTGATAGAGCTCATAGATTCTCCTCTCATTTCTTGGATTGCAGTAGCCTTCATCTGCCATTCAGGAGTTAGAATCTTTAAGATTTTGGAGACTTGTTCTGCCTCAGAGATCCTCCTTCCAAGAGCTGTGAGATTGTTGATCAGATGAGTGAATCTAATTTCCAGGTCCCTTATTGGTTCCCCTTCTTCCATTTTGAACAAATGAAAGTCAGTGATAAGTTGTTCCACTCTTCTAGTTTTTACTCCACTGGTCCCTTCATGAGCAACTGCTAGGGCATCCCACATTTCTTTTGCTGTCTCTAGATGACAGACCCTGAAATATTCTTTTTGACTTAGGGCATTTTGAAGAATCAAGACTGCCTTGCTATTGAGTTCCAGATCATCCTTGTCATCACTCGTTAATTCCTGAGGGAGTTTAGGCACTTGAACTCCATTTTCTGTTTTCATAGGAACGATGTCTCCTTCTTCAACTATCCTCCAGAGATCATAACCTGATGATTTGATGAAAACCTTCATCTTCATCTTCCAGAAGGTATAATGCTCACCATTGAATCCAGGAGGTTTGTTGATTGAACTGCCTTCAGGGAGAACATTCTCATATCCTGCCATGATAGATCTTTGCTTCTCCTGATCGTGGGATCAGATGAATCTGAGAAGACCTGGCTCTGATACCAAATGAAACAGGCAGGAAATGCACAAGAGGGGGGGGTGAATTGTGCTTTAAAAAAAAACTTTAATGAACAATACAGTTTATACTGGTTCAGCCCAACTTTTGGCCTACGTCCAGTTCTCCAACTTGGCAGTTGGGTTCCACTAGCTTTTCAAGATTTAAACGGGCTCTTGACAGCCTTTACAAGTGACAGCAAGAGCTCACCTCCTTACTAATCACTCCCCCTTACACTTTGTAAGATTACACCCTACTCTTAAGATCCCACTATCTTAAGAGTAATCCTTACTCGGATAATAAATACAAGTGTAGAGAAATTGTTCACTCAATTGAACGGATTGTGTTACACACTTAAGAATTTGAGAGCAGTGATTGTTGAGAGAATTGAATGCAGTAGATACAAGATCTTTAATGAAGTAATCAATTGTATTCAACCAACTGCTTCTCAATGCTTTTATACTCTTCACTCTGAAGCTTGTGTAATAAATATGACCGTTGAGAGTTGTTCAGAGAGAGAGAGAGATCTTAATCGGATGAGGAGTGTTGAGAATGTAGCCTGTGTTGCATTTACTCCATTGTACTTCCTTTGCTTTTTGTTCATCTTTCTTTATCTATCGCTGGAGGAAGTAGGTGAGTTCCAACGGCTATATTGCTCAGATTTTGTGTCCAACGTAAACTTCCTTAAGTAGGTCTGAGCACTCTGTACTTGGAAAGCCTAAAATAGCTTTAGCCATTGATTTTGAATAATTCCCATCGCCACTCAGATTACAGCCTCTGATGCCCGATTACAGGACTTGGTGGCTGATCGATTACATATCGATTATGTATAGATTAGAACCTGCATCACTCAACAATAGATTAGAAATTCATGTGCCTAATCGATTACAGGGACGCCTGATCGATTAAGCAAGACTAATCGATTACACTTAAACTTCCTCTAATCGATTACTTACCTCTGATCGATTACATTCAGATCACTCACAACTCTTCTAATCGATTACATGGCTCTGATCGATTACACATACCAACTTCTCTGATCGATTATAAGACTCTGATCGATTAGGCAATTTATCTATTATCGATTATAGGACTCTGATCGATTAGGCAATGGTCCTCTAATCGATCAGGCGAGCCTAATCGATTACATCAATTTCTCCTAATCGAAAGGCTAAGATCTCTCATCGATTACAGGGGTCTCTAATCGATTAGGCGACAACTTAGACTGAACTCTAATCGATTAGACAAAATGACTTGACTTGGAATCTATCTCTGATCAAATGGGCTATCTATGCATACCTAAGACATATCATTCCAAACACTTATCACTCACTTACCTTATGCCTAAGATATGTTTGGTTATCATCAAAACCTATTATTCTAACAAAATTAAGTAATGTACGGGGTTCCAGCATTAATTAAATTAACCTAAGCCTAGCCTAGAGGGGTTCCTGTAGGGCTCTTTAGAAAATCAATTAAACTCCCTAAAACCTTTAGAAGCAATGATTCCCAAAGCTTTCATTCATCAAGAATGATCTTTATCCCATTTTCATCAAAATCTCACTTTTAAATCCACTCTTTTACTTTGACTTTTGAACATACCACACTATCATACCAAACTTCACATTAAAACCAAGAAAAATGCTTTTTACCCGCTCTTTCAAGTTTGCATATTAGCTTTTAGGAATCAAATTACACTAGGCTCCTTGAAATCGACACCCAGGGTTAGCTTCAACTATCCCCTTGGGTTTTAATTTCTTGGAGAGCGGACTCGAGACGAAACTGCACTGACATAACCCCAATGGTTAGGTGCTCTTCAAGTGGCGTCGTTGCCGGGGAGCCAAGTAATTGGTTCCCTAGTAGCCGATTGTCAAACTTGCTTTGGCCGGGTCTAGCTTCTAGTTGCATTTTAGCTTAGTTGCATCTTATTTTATTTTTCATCTTTGCATATCATATTTTGAAACACCCATGAAAATTAGTATAGATGCTTACACTTTACATTTTCTTGGTTCATTGACTTACTTGTGTGCTTGGTTGCTTTAGTGGTAGTTTTATTGCACTAATTGTGAATGCTATCCTTTGCTAGATTTTGAGTGCATGAATCTATCCCCCAAGACACATTCTTGTTGCTTGAAGCTTACTTGTGCATAGCATACCTGCTCTGACTGATTTGCACTTGCTTGAAGTGGTATATCACACTTTCACTCAACTTGTGTTAGCTTCTAAGAATTCTATAGTTTGCCTTTTGTTCAGTGGCAGAATCAGCCACTCCTCGCCGTGCACTCGCCCCCACGGCGAGCTACTTTTTGATTCCTCGCCGTCACCTCGCCGCGGCGAAGAGACGGCGAGCTACCTGAGTCAGCCCTTGTTTTTGCTGACTGTCACTATTCTCTGACCATTCTTGCTACATATACACTCCATATTCGTACCTACACACTTCATACACATACATACACTTCCATACATCACATACCATTTACTTTTACTTGACTTTTGTACATTCTAAGTCTTGGTTGCTGCTGAAAGTCCACTTATTGTCTGTGCCTTGTGTGACTCAACCTTGACTTGCTCTTGATTTCTTTTACTTGCTTGTAACTCATTGTGCATGCCTAGAGGGAGAGGTAGAAGGAGAAGAGGATCAAACCTTCCATCCTTAAACCTTGGGATTGAGCCACACCTTAGCCAACTTAAGGGAGCTAATCAAGGTGGTCCCTCTAGCCCTATATTAGAGGAGTGTTCTTCTAGGGGGTCTAGCAGTTCCTCTCATTTCGACACTGGAAACTCTATACATATAGAAATACCTCTAGACATCTCACCCATGGCCCACATACCACCACCCAATGCCTACAATGGTCCAAATGGAAACAATGGTGAGGGTGAGGGAGTAGGAAACAATGAAATCCCTAGGAGGCGTAGTATTAGGGAAGTTACCTCAAGTGGTGTTGCATATGACCCATTTCAAACTGCTTATCCTACTCTACATGCTGATATTAAGATTAAAGGGCCTCTAATTGCAGCTTTACCTTATTTTGCAGGTTTGGAAGGAGAGGACGCATATGGCCATTTATATGGGGTCTACCTCGCATGTTCCAGTATGAAGCCGGTTGAGGAGAATAGTGACGATGTGCAGTTGAAAGTCTTTCACTTGTCATTGGATGAAAAATCCAAATAGTGGTTTAGACTCCTACTGAGACATGATAAGAATGCCCTCACTTCTTGGGCCAATTTGAGGAGGGCATTTCTGGAGCATTACTTCCCGGATGTTAAGACTGAGGATTTGAAGAAGGACATTTATTCCATCAGACAAGATCCATCTGAGAGCTTTTATGAGTATTGGTGTCGTTTTCAAGAGTTATTACCCAAGTGTCCCCACCACCAGATCATAGATGAACAGTTAATTCAATACTTCTACAAGGGGCTCTTGCCTAATGAGAGAGGTATCATGGATGCTAGTGCCGGTGGTTCTTTGGAAGACCTACCCGCCGAAGAACTTTAGAAGAATGCCTACCGATGACATTACCAAAAAGGTTAAGCTAGAGGCCCAAGAATTTGATGGAAGCTTAAATTCTAGTAAATTCTTAGACTAGTTGGCAAGCCTGGAAGATTACTTTGAATGGTATGATATGAATGATGCTTAAAGAGTTTGATTTGCGAAGATGAAGCTTGTGGGATCAGCTAGAAAGTATTGGCAGAATGTTCAAAAATGCATTGAACGATAAGTTCAACACCTAATTGAGATATGGGGTGAAATGAAAGCAAAGTTGAAAGAGAAATATGTTCTAATTCATTATAGAAACCAATTGTATGACAAATTTCTCAATCTAAAGCAAACCTCAAATACCTCTGACTATATATCCCAGTTTAACGAACTCATGATTCGGTGTGATGTGGACGAAGAAGAGTGACGTATACTCACCAAGTTTGTTAATGGTCTCAAACCTCACATTCAAAAAGAACTTAGGTTAAACTTTCCTGAATCTCTTGAAGAGGCTTATCATAAGAGCTTAGAAGTAGAATCCTTGTTACCAAATCCATCTTTTAGGCGCTCTGATGACCAAATCACTCAATTTTGCCAGAACCGTAGTTTTAACCCAAGTGAGCGATTATCCGGAGTTTCCCCACTTAGGTCTAACCCTTCATTCCCAACTAGCCAAACAAATACTTTTAAGGGTAGTACCGTAAAGCCTACTGAGTCTTTAGGGTCAACTTCTCACCCTAATAACTCTTTTGTTGAATGTTTCTGATGTCATGTAAAAGGTCATATTGCATCAAAGTGCCCTCAACGTGCTCTAGCTCTTGAATCATGGCCTGAAGATGTCAATGAAGCTGATGCCAACCTAGTAATTGAACCTGTTGATAGTCCATCAGACGTTGATGAGGAAATTATCATTGATGAGCAAGGTTATGAAACTCGTCATGTGAGAGTAATGAGATGCGTCCTATCTGTTCCATTATCTGACGATACTTGGAAAAGGAAAAGCATCTTTCATACTCATGTAAACTTGGGAGACAAGTCATGTAAGTTGGTTATTGAGGGAGGAAGTTCAAGTAATGTGATTTCTTATCAAGGAGTAGCTAGACTTGGTCTCAAAATAGAACCCCATCCTAATCCTTTCTGAGTTGCATGGGTTGATAAAACGTCTTTACCTGTTACCTAACAATGTCATGTTCTTCTTCAATTTGGTGACTATAAAGAGGACATTCTTTGTGATGTTATTCTTATGGATGTTGCCCACAATTTGTTAGGTGGCCCATGGCTTTATGACCACAATGTCATAAATTTTGGTCGAGAGAATACTTATTCATTTAAGTACAATGGAAAGACCATCCTGCTATGACCAGCTAAACATGACACTAAATGCAAATATTCGCACAAGTCAAAGAGCGCAAAGCTTGCATCTGTTAATAGAGAAACAATTTGTGCAAGAAAGCAAAGATAATGCAGTTGTACTTGCTATAGTAACTAAGGTCTCGAATTGGATTGACTATGTTACAATTGAAGAAATGCTTAAGGAAATAAAGCAACTTTTGAAAGAATTTTAGGTTATAACCCCCGAAGAGCTTCCACCTGAGCTTCCACCAATGAGAGATATTCAACACATCATTGACTTTATCCCTGGTTCACAACTCCCTAATCTACCACACTATAGAATGAATCCAAAAGATGGGGAAGAACTTAACTGACAAGTTAATGGACTGTTAGAGAAAGGTTACATCCAACACAGTCTTAGCCCGTGCGCGGTACTGGCTCTCTTAACACCCAAGAAGGATGGCTCTTGGAGAATGTATGTGGATAGTAGGGCCATCAATAAGATTACCATTAAGTATAGGTTTCCCATACCTAGACTTGAAGACATGCTTGATTTGGCTTCTGGATCTAGTTGGTTTTCCAAAATCGACCTTCGTAGCGGTTATCACCAAATCAAAATCAAACCGGGAGATGAATGGAAGACCGCATTTAAAACGCAAGATGGGTTGCATTAATGGCTTGTCATGCCATTTGGATTATCAAATGCCCCAAGCACGTTCATGAGAGTCATGACTCATATTTTTCGAACATACTTGGGAAAATTTCTAGTAGTCTACTTTGATGACATCTTGATCTTTAGCAAGTCTAAAGAAGAACATTTAGATCACATCAAGCAAGTTTTTCTCACTCTGCGTCAGGATCAATTTTATGTGAACTTACCTAAGTGTTCATTCCTTCAAAATAAAGTCATTTTCCTTAGGTTCATTGTATCTGAAAAGGGATTGGAGGCTGATCTAGAGAAAGTTCAGGCCATGCAAGAATGGCCAGAACCCAAGTCCATCCCTGAAGTTCGAAGTTTCCATGGTCTAGCTTCTTTTTATAGACGCTTCATTAAAAACTTCAATACTATCATGGCTCCTATTACTAATTGTTTGAAAAGTGACAAGTTTAAATAGACATCTGCAGCATCACTTGCCTTTCAGGATATAAAGAAGAAATTGTCAGAAGACCCAGTTTTATCCTTGCCAGACTTCACCAAGTGCTTTGAAGTTACCTGTGATGCCTCAGGAGTAGGAATTGGAGGTGTCCTTAGGCAAGAAGGTTATCTAGTGGCTTTCTTTAGTGAGAAATTGAATGATGCCAAGCAGAAGTATTCTACATATGACAAAGAATTTTATGCAATTATAAGGTCCCTCGAGCATTGGAAATATTACCTCCTACCACAACAATTTGTCTTGTACTCAGATCATCAAGCACTTAGGTTTATCAATTCCCAAAGGCATTTGAGTTCCAAGCATGCCAAATGGGTATAATTCATTCAAGGATTCACTTTTGTAGTTAAGCATCATTCAGGAGTAAAGAACAAAGTAACTGATGCTTTAAGTCGTCAAGTCCATCTCTTGAATACCATAAGTGTTAGTATAGTCGAAGTTGAGAAGTTAAAAGATGAATATGCTTCTTGTCCTGATTTTGGAATCATATACCATGAAGTTAGTAGTGGGAATCGGCAAGACCATGTTGACTTCATCATTAACAACGGATATCTCTTTTGTGGAACCAAGTTGTGCATTCCTAGTACATCCATGAGAGATTTTCTAATATGGGAAATACATGCAGGAGGACTTGCTAGTCACTTTGGGGTAAATAAGACTGTTGCCCTTGTGAAAGATAGATTTTATTGGCCATCCCTCAAACGTGATGTGACTAGAATAGTTTCCCAATGTTGTACTTGTCAAATGTTTAAAGCCAAAAGACAAAACACTGGTTGGTATACTCCTCTTCCTATCTCGGATGCACCCTGGAAAGATTTAAGCACGGATTTCATTTTGGGGTTACCTCGAACAATTCGGGGACATGATTTCGTTCTAGTTGTAGTTGATAGGTTTTCCAAAATGGCTCATTTCATTCCTTGTAGCAAGACTACTGATGCTTCTCACTTAGCAAAGCTATTCTTTAGAGAGATTGTGCATTTGCATGGGTTACCTACCACGATAGTTTCTGATAGGGATGTTAAATTTGTTAGTCACTTTTGGAAAACCCTTTGGAAACAGTTTGGCACGCAGTTGAAGTTTTCTTTTGCTTTTCACCCTCAAACTGACGGACAAACTGTGGTCACAAATCGTAGTCTAGGGAATTTATTAAGGTGTCTAGTGGGAGATAAGCCTAAAAATTGGGATTTGATTTTACCAATTGCTGAATTTGCTTATAATAACTCGGTAAATCGGTCCACAGGTATGAGTCCTTTTCAAATTGTTCAAGGTTTTAATCCTAGACAACCTATTGACCTAATACCAATTCCTTTGACATTTCACACTTCAGAATCCGCACAATCCTTTGCCCAACACTTTCATGAAGTACATGCTGAAATCATGCGAAAACTAGCACTAAGCAATGAACAGTATAAATTATCTGCTAATTCTCATCGCCGTTTTCAAAACTTTAACGTTGGTGATTATGTTATGGCACGTATACGTCCAGAACATTATCCCAAACATGTTTTTAAAAAGTTGCATGCTCAAGCTTCTGGACCTTTTCGAATTTTTAAGAAATTAGGGCCAAATGCTTATTTGTTAGAATTACCTCCTAATATGACCATACGCCCAATTTTTAATGTGGAGGATCTTATGCCTTACCGGGGAACTTTTGAGCCTTCTCCTTTGCTCCCTGATGACTCTACAGGTACTCAACCAATTCATGTGCCAACTCCATCACTTCTATCTAATACACCGTCCGTTGACGAAATTGAGACCATCATGGATGATCAGATTATCTTTACTCACGATGGCCCACTTCATCGCTACTTAGTCCATTGGAAAGGTTATTCAGACTTAGATGCCACTTGGATCCCAGAAGACGAGTTCGAACGTCTGGACCCTGCCTTGCTAGATGCCTACAAACTCTCTACCTCTCTAGAGGAGAGTTCTTTAAAGCAGGGGGAATTGATAAGAAATATGGAAAGAAATATAAAAAGAGAAGCAAGTAGATTAGCAAATAGCAATATTAAAATGTTATTTTGACTAGTTGTAATTTGCAAGTGTTCTTGCAAACTATTTTATTATTTTTGGCAAGTTGCCCCTTGCAACTTGATCTTGCAAGAGGCAATGTTCTTCCTTCTTCTTAGTCTATAAATAGGACCTTTGGCTATTGTATTAACACACTTGAATTTGAATGAGATTATGATGATTTAGCTCTCTCCTTCCCTTTCCTTATGCTGCCTCTCTCCCCCCCTAAATCCTGTTATGTTTCCCTCTCTTCCTCCATAATTTCCCTCTGTTTTTCCCTCTCCCTACACTGATTCTGTCTTTCCTTATTCATATTAAATCTGTTTGGTGTATGTTTGAGTATCCTAAGGGTGTTTTACATCAACATTCCTACTAATAATTACCTTGCCACATATAGGATTATATAGACGGTATGCCTTAGATTGTGGACTATAGCCAATAAAGATGCATTTTTCAGATTTTCCATCAAGTTTAGGATGAAAAGTAACCAAAGCATATGCTATACAACCAAAACACTTCAAGTGGCTTACCCGAGGTTTCCTACCTATCCAAGCTTCATATGGCGTTTGATTCAGTACTGCTTTTGTTGGAGAGATATTTAATAAATATAGTGCTGCTACAGCTGCTTCTCCCAAAATTGATTTGGGAGATTCGTTGCTTTCAATAGACTTCTAGCCATCTCTACCACAGTTCTGTTTTTTCACTCTGCTACACCATTTTGCTTTGGTGTATAAGGTGCTGTTAGTTCCCTATGAATACCATGCTCATCACAAAAAGCAGTGAAGTCATTAGATAAAAATTCACCTCCCCTGTCAGTTCTAAGTGCTTTGATGCTGTTCCCACTCTGGTTCTCCACCAAGGCCTTAAATTTCTTAAAGTTCTCAAAAGTTTCAGATTTGAACTTCAAGAAATAAATCCAACTCATGCGGCTGTAGTCATCAGTAAATAACAGAAAATACTTACTTCCACCAAGTGATTCAGTTTGCATTGGCCCACACAAGTCAGCATGCACAAATTCAAGACATTTAGTTGTTCTCCATGATTTTCCAACAAGAAAAGAATTTCTAGATTGTTTTCCATACACACATCCTTCACAAAATTCAAACTCAGATATATGTGGCAGGCCAATTACCATTTCTTTTTTATTCAAGATTTTCAAACCATTCACATTCAAATGCCCATATCGTAGATGCCATAATTTGGCTTCACTATTCCCCTTAACAATTAAGGCACTATTCATGATAAATGAAGCATCAAGAGGAAACATTTTATTTTGTGTCATCTTGACAACAGCAACAATAGGACCAGATTTTTTTATCAACAATAGTGCAAGCACCATCATCAAACACAATTCTATATCCATTGCTCATCATTTGTCCAACACTCAACAAATTGTGAGCTATATTAGGCACAAATTGCACATCAGAAAGGAGTTTAACCTCACTTGAATATTCTTTATGGCAGCTGTGCCTTTTCCTTCAACTTGGACTTGCTTATCATCTTCAAGTCGCACATCACTTTTCTTTGCTTCATCAAGATCCTTAAACAAAGATCTTCAACAAGACATATGATTTGAGCAGCAACTATCAACAAACCATATATCACTTGAAGCATGATTAATAGGTGAATGAGCCATGAACAACTTACTTTCCTCTTCTACCTTTTCTGCGAAATTAGCTGCCATATATCCATCCTTTTGCCCATCTCTTTGTTTACTTCGACAGTCAGCTTCTTTGTGACCATATTTCTTGCATTAATAGCATTGGATTGCATCTTTATAATACTTCTGCTCACTAGATCTTCCTCTTCCTCTTCCTCTTCCTCTTCCACCATGTAACACCACAAAAATTTAAAAAAATAGATATAAGGAATTATTTAAGGTTTTGGGAATGTTATTAAAATATTAAAAAGCATTAAAAATAAATTTATAATGTTTTAGGTATTTTTAATAAATTTTAAGGCTTATTTTCTTTAAGAAACAAAGAGAAATAATTAGAAAATAAAATTTAATTTTCAAAAAGAATTAATAAGGGAATATTTAGAATCTTGAGGTACTCCCTCCGTCCCTTATTATAAGAGCCAAATAGGTAAAATCACACAGATTAAGGAAGTAGTTGAGAGAGATAAATATGTCTGAAATAATTTTGTTTTCTCAAGTTTGCCCTTATTTATGTAAGAGAGAGAAATATGATAATAGTTTTATAAATGAGTATGAAAGAGAATGTAAATAGAGAGAATAATGATGAGTAAAATGGGAAAAAATTCATTAAATGTTTTGACAAATTGTGATAGGCTCTTATAAAAAGGGACAAAACCATTCAAATTTTTGGCTCTTATATATAGGGACGGAGGGAGTATTGTTTAAATTTTAAAAACCTTATAAATATATTTGGGAATTAAAGCATATCTAGGTAAATTATTTTTGAAGTAAATTTAGATTAAATTGAAAGGGGAATAGTAATTAAAATTTTCAAAGAAGGTCAAAATGGGAAAGAGGAAATAAAAATGACAATATTTGCCCCTAGTTGAAAATATCTTCAATTATAAAAGGAATGGCAAAATTGTAAAACACTCATTAAAAAATCAATTCCTTCTTATCTTCATTTTAACGCCCACGTGTTTTTTCCTTATTACCTCTCTCTCTCTCATTCACGACTTCCATTTGTTCCTCAGGAAAATTTCAGTTTACCCCCATAATAAGGAATTAATCTCAAATTCCCCCCAAAACATTCTGAAATTTCACTGCACCCCCAAGGGACTAAAGTGAAATTAAATGTTTCAGCTAAAAGACCAAAATGTCCTTATTGAATTTTGTACTGGATTTCCAAGACACATATGAAGAATTTCTAAGACACATATGAAGAATTTCCAAGACATTTATGGGAAATTTCCAAGACGCATATAAGGGAACTTTTCAAAACATTTGTGCTTATTTTCAACATCAATGTGAGTATTTTCAAGTCTCAAAAATCATGGAATCCAACACTAAAACATCCAAAATTTCACAACTATATTTCCAAGACACGTATGAAAAATTTCCAAGACACATATGGAGAATTTCCAAGACACATATGAGAAATTTCCAAAACGTTTGTACTTCTTTCAATAAGGACATTTTGGTCTTTTAGCTAAAACATTTAATTTCACTTTAGTCCCTTGGGGGTGCAGTGAAATTTCAAAATGTTTTGGGGGGAATCTAAGATTAATTCCTTATTATGGGGGTAAAATGAAATTTTCCCTTGTTCCTCTTACCCTCTCCATTTTCTCTTGGCTTCCACCGAGTTTGGCAGCGGCGATTGGCGGCGGACGAAGCGATGGCCAGCGACGAGAAGCTCAAGAATGCGTCCAAGGCTCGAGTAACTGAGGGTGAGCTTCCACTCCTTCGTTTTCCTCTTCTTCCCGTCTAATTTCAGCGAGCTTTAGGAGGATTGATACGGATTTTGAGGTTTTCGAAATTTCTAAATGTATGGGAATGAAATTTAGAGTTTGATTTTGAGTGTTTGGGGGTTGATTTTGAGAAAGGAATTGAGTTTGGGTGAGTTTCTTCAGGAACCCCAAATTTCTTCACTGTTCATTGACGTTGTGCTTGGTGATTCGGGTGAAGATGAACTGAAACTTTAATTAAACATGAGCAAGGATAAGATTGAGCTAAGAAATCGAGTGGTATGTTGAGTTTTGGTGGGTTGTGGATTATCCGATTTTTGTTCTTCCCTTATTGGTTCGAATTTCTATTCTTTTCTCTGTTATTTTTGTTTTTGAGCGTGATGAAGGACTGAAGAAATTGATATTGATGGTGTAAGGTTGATTCCTATTTGCATGTGAAATTTTCTTCAGTTCCTCTCTTTTCTTTTCCCTGTTCTGTTCGGCTATTGGCAGTGAAAGGAGGGAGGAAGTTCAATTGATTTTAAGCTTGAAATTAGAACTTCATTCTTTGTAATTGTATGACAGTGGTAAATTAGCTTAATGAAGTTGATGTTTTATGATTTATGGTTGATTTTTTCCTCTGCTTCTTGTTCTGTTCATTTGTGGTTGAAAAGGAATTTATGAATAAGGGAGCTTCTATGATGTTTAGGAACTTTTGGGGATTGTTGGAAAGCTCTAAATTGATCTGGTAATAGTTGTTCTATGTTATTGAGGTTTTATGAAGTTTCATGGCCTGATTTCTAAAACTTTTGTTTCTACTACTGTTCACAGAGGGAATCCTTCGGATTTGTGACTTAAAGTGATGATAAATAGTGTTGAAAGTGGTTAAGAGTCTTTTGAATTGAGTATTGTCCTTGTATGTTTCATTTCTTCTCTTTATATGTAGTAAATCCAAGTGCTTTTAAATGTTAAGTTATTGAATTCTAATAATTAGAGTATGTATTGTAATACTTGTATAATCAATAGACATGTTTAGAACAATATAATGAATTTTAATGAAAAGTTTGTTGTTGTCTCGAGCAATTTCTGTTTTGTTTGGGATTTATTCGTTTTAGAATCTGGGAGTTTTAGTATTTGTTGTCTCCTTATACCGTGAGTTCATAATTCTATGTTTGAAGCCTCTTGTCATGTAAAAGTTTGGAAATTCGATGTTTAGAGAGCATCTTAATTGAGTAGGAAGACCTTTTGGTGTAACATTTAATTACTCTTTTGATTCTTAATAATTTGGAAGAATTTGGTAAACTTGATGGGGTTAAGTTTGTTTAAAAATCTTGAAATTCATAGATTTAATAAAGAAGGTTGTTTAAAGGATATAAATGTGTTTTAAAGCACTAAAACATGCATTAGAATGATGAGACATTTGTGTTATATTAATTCGGTAAAGGACTAAACTCTCAACAATTATTTCTGGAAGGATTTTTCTTTGATTAACTAGTGTTTGAAGTTCCCAAATATAAAATGAGTTACAATTTCAAAGACTTTTAATTTTCCTTTTTAATGATTATATTACAGGAAATAAGGTACAACATTAGCAATTGCTAGTTGAGGTTAACATATTTAATTTAAGATGAAGCTGGAATCTGGGTTATTGTTCCTTTTATTAGAAATTTGCTTTAACATAAATGTTGTAGAGCATTTGGGTGAATGGTGATTTTGAATGTTGGTTGGTGTATTGGGTGAGTTCTCTTTGCTCTTCTTCCATTGTGATTTGCTCCCTGTTAGAGCTTCAGTCCTTTGTAAATTAAGTCTGGTCTATGTGTTTAGGTTGATCACAAATAAAATAATATGCAATGTATCAAAATAGTTTAATAAGACATGTGAGTAGGTTATGCTACCTCATCTTTATGGAGTAACATGAATTTTATTTCTCATATGCTTCATTTGTTAATTATCGTTTCATCTTGTTTTGTTTTATCTGGTTCAATGGTTGTTGTTAAGCTTGGCGAACCATTTGGCATCTAATTGTTGAGTTCGAATTCATTGAAGGCACTGTGCTTGGTTTCTTTTAATTTGTATTCTTGTTAAATTCCTTGTTCATAGAAGCTTTTAGCACTTGGAACTATATTGGGATTTTCAAGATTTAATGAAATGATTTTCTTATGATTTAACTAGTTGTAGCCTTGAAATATGGACTCTGTTTTAGACTTTACAGTGTGATAGATAAGAGTTAAAGTATGCGTTATGACTTAAGATGATGTCTTGATACATATACCCCTTACTATGTTCTAGGAAATGAATGGACAGAAGAAGTTAATATACCTAAAGAATTAGTTGGCTGAATTGGTTTTATGTAGAACAAATGTAGAGGCTAGGGTATTTAAGTGAAAATTTTAAGGGTTAATAAATTAATTAGGATGGTGGCTCATGAATAAAGATATGGAATCTAAAGGTCAAATAAGTTTAGTTTGACAAAGAATTTCAAATATGTGCAGGGTTTTATTAAAAGAGAAATAACAAAAATAGAGAAATATATGTGTATGTGAATGCTTTTAACTTGCTTTGGTGTGTAATTTCTAAGTATGATTTTTAGTTGTGCACTAAGTACATGGGTTGTGTTTTGTTTAAAAGACTGTTTGATTTTGAATTATGCAGTTAATTAGTAACAGAAGTGGAATTATTGTTGGATGTTTATTGGAACGATTAAATGGTAATTAAATGATTTAATTAGAAAATAGGATCGGAACATATATTAGAAAGGGGAGGGGTAGAGATATAGGTAGCACTATAGAAACGTGAGAAACGCAGATTCATTACAAGTTAGTATAGATATTAATTTATTATCTATATGTAATTATAAGGAAAGATAGTGGTGTTGGATCCTCGGGTCATCGGAAAAGGAAGGAGTCAGCTAAAGTTTGAAGTTGCAGTACGGGTAGCAGTTTATTTCATAACAGATTTCATTAAAGTGCACAGCATGCATAAATTTCATAATATCTGTAGTAATGGTAACTTTTCCTTAGAGGTTATGAGAGGAGTGCTCCAAGGCTTATGCAGGTCGCTCCCTCTTTGCTAGAGGTTATGAAATCCTGCTGCAGGTAGAGGTACCTCCAATATTTAATGAATATATTGTTAGTAGTGGTTGGTAGAGGTTATAAGGATAAAGATTATCAATATTGTGAAGGCTTATGATTTATTATGCATGAACTCTTATGGAAAAAATTGCTATTGGGATTTCCAATCTCACCCCCCCCAAACATTTTCAGTATTGCAGATTAGGAGAAGTTAGTTGAGAAGAAGTAAAGTAATATGAAGGAGTAGGAATGCCTGCTATGTTTTGTACCACTATAAATGGATATTTTAGAACCCAGTTACCAGTGTGTGATATAAGTTTAAGTAAGTAAAACAAGCTGGTAACTTGTAAAGTAGTTAAAATATAAATGTATATGTGTGTGTGTGTATCATTAATGATTAGTATAGCTGTGTATTCAGATAAGAGGATTCAAGTAATTTAATTGTTTTATGAACCACTCGGATTTATAAAAAGTTTTAAATTATTCTAATTTGTCTAAAAAGCCCATTCCAACAAAAGTAAGGTTGGAATAATATTTAAAAAGAAAAGGTTTTAAATTTTTCATATTTTTGGGCTTCTGACATTTGCAAAAGTGGTTATAAATTAATTAAAATGCTCTAGTATAGTAGTAAAAGTTTAGGTGTTACACACCACCACGTCCTCTACTATGAGATGGACTGCCTCTACCAGCACCATTTTTAGTTTTCTCTTTGTGGGAGGAGGAATCTTCATTCACCTTAAATGCCTTCTCTGTTGTTTTTTTCTTGTGATTTGTTTAGCCTGTCTTCATGAGCTAACAAAGAACTCATCAATTTGTCAAAAGAGAATATAGATAAATCTCTAGATTCTTCAATTACAGTAACCATATGATCAAATTTTGCAGTTAAAGACCTCAATACTTTTGAGACAACAATTTTATCACTCAATCTCTCACCATATGACTTCATGAGATTGACAAGGCCAGACACTCTTGCCATATAGTCTTGCACTGACTCTGCATTTTTCATTGACAAATTCTCGAAATCTCGTCTCAAAGTTTGCAATTTAACAGCAATTACCTTTTTATCTCCCAAGTACTCTTGCTGTAAAATCTCATGACTCATTGGAAGTTGATGCTGCTGCAATTCTGGGAAATATATCAACATCCAATGCTTGTTGAATCATGAACAAGGCCTTTGAATCCTTCTTGAAAGACTCCCGTAGCTGCTGATTGGGCTTCGTTGTCTGCGTATCGCCGAACCCATTCTCTACCATGTCCCATAGTTCTTGAGACTTAGCTTAAAGAGAGTCTTCATCTTCAAACTCCAAAAATGATAATTGACCCCTTTAGAAATTGGAAGAAGGGGCTGAGAAGTTGCGGACGTTCAGTTTGCGGCCATTCCGAAAACGTTTGATTAATCAAACTTCCTCACAATTCTCTCGTGTTTAGAACTCTCCCTCACTATACTATTTCGACTTGCTCACCCCCACACTCTCTTCCTTGCAGTAGGAAAAAGGAGGACTGAAACCTGGCACTCTGATACCACAATTGTTAGTAAAAGAGAGGGAAAATACAGATATTGTGCAGTGAACAAAAGAGAAGAAGGATTCTGCAAAATACATACTTGTAATTGCTTATTTCAAATATGTGTCATAGGACTCTTTAAATAAGTAAAATAATAACTGATAATGCTAAGAATAAGGTCCACTAAAACATAACTGACTAACCCACTAAGATAATGCTATTAACAATTAACAAACAAATACATGAAACATGAACCCCACATATCTGAAGCATAACCCACGTAGCAGATAAATCAGATTCTATTTTGAATTAGTCAAACCAACAAAAGTATCCCACACTTTCTCGGCTTCCTTCTCGCCGAAGCTTTGGACGGGAACACGAAAGTATGGTCGAAGTGACCGCGAGCGGAGCAAAAACATTGCGATCCTCTTAATATTGTTACAAATGTAAAAATAGGTGTCACCATCTAGACAAATGTTGTAAATTATTAAGAATATATTTTAGTTGTGGATGATACTCACAATGTTATTCTATAGGCCTAAAAAGTTGTTACATTCGGGCCAAGTGACCAAGAATTTAAAGTCTTGGTCACTAACAACTTTTTGTTGGACAGTAACAAATGAGTCGGATAATGACAACTTTCTGGCCGGATTTTGTGTGATCTATGTTTAATTAGAGTATTTTATGGACCTCATTTTAATTAAATTTATTCCATGAGACCTGTAATTAATTTCCCTTGTATTTTACTTTCTTAAGTTGTAAAAAGGTTAATTTAATTTTACAATGAAAAAATAATACTTCCTCCGCTACTAAATATAAGATATATCTGGGGAAGTGAATTTGTTATTAAATATGAGAGATCTTTCTAATTTTTTTCAACATTCCCCCATATTATCTCTATTAATAATATTCAATTAATAAATAAGAGATGGCGGATGGGATGGGGATAAAGTTAGGTAACTATGATGTTTTGGTGATATCACCTTATTTTAATTAATTTATCTAATATTTGTAATTTTTAATGTAGTAATTAAATGAAGTAATTAGGAAAGGAGAAGTATTATATTAGCAAGCGAAGGTCGAAGGAGTGAAGCTCTTGACACCGAATCACCCGCCAATGCCTTCCCCAGTGGGCTCTAAGCCATCTTTCCTTTCTCCATCCACGCTACGGCGTCGTTTGGCTCTCATAGGGGCCTTCTGCATCTTCGTCTTCGCCTCCTCTTCCTTCTTCTCCTCTCTCGCCAACTCAAGGTTTCTTCTTCCTCTTCTTTACCTTTGGAAATTCTATCCAATCTCATCCTTTCCTTTTATTTCTTACTATCATTTCTCACCCCTTCAGATCCAAATTTGGTGCCCAATTTCTCTCTGTCGCAATGCAAGGCACTAGCTCCACTGTTCCTAGCATCGTCGTTTATGTTACCGTTCCTAACAAAGAAGCAGGTTCCACGCTTCTCTTCTTTTCCCGCGTTTTCTTACTGGGGTATGGTGTAATTGGATTATCAATAAGTATCGCCTTGATCAAGCTGTATACTTTAATTCAGTTGATCATTTTCTTGTTTCAAATCCCAGAAACTTAGTTCAGAGCTTGAGAGTGTGGCTTAAGAGCTACGCGTGTTCTGTCCCATCGAAGAATTAGTTGTTTTTTGGGGTTGGCCATATTGGGAGATCACATGTTAGTGCTTTTCTATATTTACTCGAGCATATTAGTGAAACAAAAGAAATATTCTTTGTTGTAATATTATGGGTCCTGCTTGCGTTCAGAAAGTACACTGTTGTTGCCAGGGAGAACTAGGGGCCGCTTTTTAACAAGAGCCTATATAAGTACTTATATTTGTTTCTGCAGGTAAAAAGTTGGCTGAAAGCATCGTCAAAGAAAAGCTTGCAGCTTGTGTCAATCGGGTTCCAGGTATAAACTTTCTTTCTTTTCTTTTTTTTTTTGTTTGGGGGGGGGGGGGGGTTCTTTCGGGTTTTAGCATTGTTTATTTGTCAGATTTTACTCTTAATATAGACCTACCTGTATGTCCTGAACATATTCCCTTGAATCATCATAAAAGATGAAGCTTGTGCAAAATATATTATTTGATTCATGTTTATCATAATTGGACTGAACCAACCTGTTCAACCTGGAAACCAGTGTACCATGGCCAAAAACAGACCAAAACTCTGTAGAGGCAGCAGGGTTATCGGTTCAGTGATCTTTCTTTTTCTTGAAAATGTTTTTGGTTATAGGTGCAAAAACATTATCTTTTTCGATTTTGATCTTATTAGTTATTTATTTCATGTCTAGTGTTTGCATGGTTAAGATGTCAAGAATCCTTGCCTTCACCTTGTTACTGGTAGGGCTGCAACTCATTGGGATCGAATTGCTTGGTCTTAAATTTAGTTGTTCTCTTAAGAGTGCTATGTGTCATGACCAGCAGCTGCAGGTAAACATTCCACTTATTTGCCTCTTATGAATAATGTGTATTGTCTTGTGCAGGTATTGAATCTGTGTATCAGTGGAAAGGAGAGGTATGAACGACATTTCCAATACTGACCAAGAATGCTGATATTGGTTGCAACGCTTCTGGAAATTTATCATCCTAGCATTTCAAGCTCTTCTTTATTATGAATAGAGTTTAGTTGAAAATATGCTGTAGCTTGACTATGTCGCCTATTTATTGAAAAATGACAGACCCAAACTGATTCTGAGGAACTTCTCATAATCAAGACGAGGCAGTCCCTTTTGGAAGCACTGACCGAGCATGTCAAAGCAAATCATGAATATGAGTAAGGCTTATGCTTCTGGTGCATAATGTTAAGATAATGTAAATTATTTAAAGATATAAATAACAGTAAGATGGAAGGATTTAATGGTAGTTGGCACAACTGAATTAAACTACTAAAAGATTCAAATCTACTCTTGTTCATCCTGGTTTTAAAACAGTATTTGGTCTTCCTTGTTTCACTCAAATGATGTTTTCCTCTTTTGTTGTCATGTCATTAAATTCTTCCAAAAAAATTAGGAAATTTGGATCTATCTATGCTATTATTGTAGGGCAGAATTGACCCTTTGCTAACATCAGCGATGTATATGCGCGCAAGCATATCAGATCAGTAGCATATTTCTAAGGGTCTTGCAGCAAGTTGGAAACTAGGAGGGAAATATTCTAGTATTCTACTGCAATTAAGTCTGAGTTGAAATTTATGGTCATATCAGTTTTGAATTTGCCGAGACTCGAGAACTTTGACATGATATCCATGTTGAGGCGAACTTAGAAAGTAATTATGCATCCTAATGCTTGTCATCTCACCTTTTCCTTGTTTCATTTCATCAGTACGCCAGAAGTAATATCCTTACCCATCACTGGGGGCAATCTCAAATACCTTGAATGGATTAAACACAGCACTCGGGACTGACTATCTACTTTAGCCAGAGGATAAGTACAATAAACCACCTCGTGAGGAGAGTATAGTTGGCGTGCTATTTTATCTATGCAGCACTGCATGACGCGATTCAATGTTTTGTTGTTTATATTGAGTGCACATTAGCATGAGTATAAATGCGAGACATAAAATTCATAGATAGTCTTGGTTTTCGCTTCGAAAGTTCGGAACTGGTTTAAGCTAAGCTCCTATCTTGCAGAGTACTTACTTGCGTTATACTATTACATTTCCATATATAATGTATCGATCAAAATGGTAAATATTATTTTGGCCAAAAAAAATGGCAAATATTAACATCAAGGGCCTTTTTGGGCAAAAGAGCATCCAAGGTGGGCACAGGGCATTGCAATACTTTGGCAAATAATGTTATTTTGATTCAAAATGTATTGAGCTGCAATTTGCAAACAAAAGTATATAACCTTTTGACTGTTATTGACGGTGCAATAGTTACTTATGAAGATAGTTTGAGATTTGAGGATAGTCTGGGTTGTAGAAGTTAACATGTTCCCAGATAAGCGTTACAGTGTTTCGGCTATTAATGTATTCCCCTTTCATAATAATTTGCGAGTTTACAAAATGACTTACTGACCGTTACTGATAGTGCAACAATAACTAAGGGGCTGTTTGGTTCAACTGAGGGGAGGGGAGGGGAGGTTCATTAAAGTTAGGGGAGGGGAGGGGAGGGGAGGGGAGGGGAGAACCTTGTTTGGTTGGAGAGGAGGGAAGGGGGAGGGTATGGGAGGATGAATAATAAAACAGATTACTTGGCAATTTCCATATATATTAATTTGCCTGGTAGAATCCGATATGGAATAGTTATCCCAAAACCTTGTCAACAAAGTCCAACTTAATTATTGACTGATGATCCATTCAGCCGCAGACAAATTAACAAGTCAATCTAATTTGACTGCTCGGAAATATGGACTTCAGACGTTAAAAGCCAACCATATTCAAATTTCAAGAATTTTAAGAAATGGCAACGGACACTCAAGCATCCAACTCTTCTTCTTCCTCTTCTTCATACTCTTCCTCATCAGCGGTAGCATCCTGATATTGCTGATACTCGGCCACCAGATCATTCATGTTATTCTCAGCCTCAGTGAACTCCATTTCGTCCATTCCCTCACCAGTGTACCAGTGCAAGAAAGCCTTGCACCTGAACATTGCTGTGAATTGGTCATTAACTCTCGTGAACATTTCCTGAATTGAAGTTGAATTTCCAATGAAAGTGGATGCCATCTTAAGACCCTTGGGCGGGATATCACACACACTAGACTTCACATAATTAGGAATCCACTCAACAAAGTAAGAAGAATTCTTGTTCTGTACGTTAATCATTTGTTCATCCACCTCCTTTGTACTCATCTTACCCCGGAACATTGCTGAAGCAGTCAAATAACGACCATGGCGTGGATCTGCAGCACACATCATGTTCTTAGCATCCTACATCTGCTGAGTCAATTCAGGCACAGTCAAAGCACGATACTGCTGGGATCCTCTTGATGTTAAGGTAGCAAACCCGACCATAAAGAAATGGAGACGAAGGAATGGGATAAGATTGACAGCAAGCTTCCTAAGATCAAAGTTCAGCTGTCCAGGGAAGCATAGACAACAAGTAACTCCACTCATGGTAGCAGAAATTAGGTGGTTGAGATCACCAACTGGAATAAAACAATTCCAAGAGAAGAAAAAGGATAAGATTGTGAGCTTGCACTTATTAAAGCAAATAACGACCAAAATTATTACAAAAGTTCACAACCATCACCAAGGCCATGAGAGAGACACATGACCTAAACACCCTATACTATTAACAAACTGTTGGGATTGGGCCTCTGAATGTTGGTATTGGGCTTCGGCCAGTGATTAAGGAATAGATGGTGCAAGACATGTGAAGGGGGTATTTTAGGTATTTGAATAATATGGCAGTTATAGAGGGTGCACAAGTATAAAGTAGAGGGAAGGGGTGAGTGGAAAACATGAAGAGTTTGGAGTGAGAATTGGGAGAGTTGGGAGTGCCTCTGGAATGCATTCCTATTGCTTGTTCTTCTTCATTATATCCTGTCATTTCCATTTCTGTACTTAGGAATCCTCTATTAGATCTATACTCTGTGGAGTTTTACTTCATTAATACAATTTCCAGAAGTTTATCTCATCAAAGGTATCAGAGCAACGTTCCAGGGAATGGTGAGCAAGAAGATAATGGAGAACAGAGTAGATATCGTTCAATCTCGGCTGTTGCAAATAGAACAGAGGGTCGAAGAACTGTTTGGGGACATGGCTTCTGTCAAAACAGATTTGGCCACTGTCAAATCACTAATTAGTGAGTTTGTGACAGAGTACCGCGAAGCGAAAATACTCGCGCTAAAGAGAAGGAGAAGCAAATTGCAACACCTGGAAGATCTCAGGTTCAGGCAGTCACAACACCGAAACAGAGAAGACATACAAGATCTCAGAAATTTTACCAGAATTTGGACCAGGAAGCAAGAATCCAGACATTTCAAGTTACAGGAAGCTGGAATTACCTCTGTTTTCAGGTGATGAACCTCTTGGCTGGATTTTCAAGGTGGAATGCTACTTCAGGATCAACAAGATTAGTGACTCGGACCAACTTGATGCTGCTGTGCTGTGTTTGGAAGGTCGTGCACTCAACTGGTTCCAATGGAGGGAGTTTTAACTACCGGTTGCAGATTGGAAGGAGCTTAAGCGTGACCTGATCATTCGTTTCCATCCATCTCAGAATGGAAACGCTTATGAGATGTTAATGGCCTTAAGACAACATAAGAGTGTAGCAGAGTTCATTGAACGTTTCGAGCTCATTTCCGCGACCTTGGGTGGCTGTGATGAAGAGTTCCTAATCGGCGCTTTCATGAACGGCCTTCAAATGGAAATCAAGGCTGAGTTACGCTTACTCAATCTTCACACTCTATCGGCATACATGGACATGGCCCTAAGAATTGAGGAGAGGAATTGGGTGCTGACCCATGTAGACTACCCGAATGGGAATGGGTCTACCCAGGTTTGGGCCGAGCCTACTGGGCCAGACCGGGTTAGCCCTACCCGTTTGGCTTCCTATTCGGACTCCACCAAAACTGTGTTCACGCCTTCGTCTTCTTCACTCTTGTCTAAGGCATTTAACTCGGCATCATCTCACGAAGTGAAGAAGGTTGAGATTCCCATCACGTACTCCAGCAAGTCGGACTCCAGGAGGTACACTGATGCCGAGATCGACCGCCGCCGAACGTTAGGGCTGTGCTTCAAGTGCGATGAGAAATACAAACCCGGTCATCGATGCAAGTTCAGGCAACTACAAGTTATGATTCTGGCTGAAGATTCACCACAAGAGGGAGACCTGATTTTCGATCAAGCTTGGCCGACAACCTCACTGCCAGAGCTGGTGCCAGAGACAACCCCAGTTTCATCTTCTCAACCTTGAGGACAAGGTCGCTTTTCAGGGAGGGGGTAATGTTGGGATTGGGCCTCTGAATGTTGGTATTAGGCTTCGGCCAGTGATTAAGGAATAGATGGTGCAAGACATGTGAAGGGGGTATTTTAGGTATTTGAATAATATGGCAGTTATAGAGGGTGCACAGGTACAAAGTAGAGGGAAGGGGTGAGTGGAAAGCATGAAGAGTTTGGAGTGAGAATTGGGAGAGTTGGGAGTGCCTCTCAAATGCATTCCTATTGCTTGTTCTTCTTCATTATATCCTGTCATTTCCATTTCTATACTTAGAAATCCTCCATTAGATCTATACTCTGTGGAGTTTTACTTCATTAATACAATTTCCAGAAGTTTATCTCATCACAAACATGATGATAATTATTAGTCTCTCATTAAATGGTAGATTGAAGAGATGAACCCCGCCAATGTGTGTGTGTGAATTATTGGCAAATGTTGGTTATTCACTGACAAGTAACCAACAATAGCACCAGTGGTGATGATAAAAATGATAATAAGTTGCACCAAATCGACTTTAACACGAATTCAGGGGATAAAAGGAGGGAGAATAGTTACAAGTTGGGGTGGCAAGCTTCAGAGTTCGGAAGCAGATGTCATACAGGGCCTCATTGTCCAAGACCATGCATTTTCAACAAGCTGGTGCACAGAGAGTGTGGCATTGTATGGCTCTACGACTGTATCAGACACCTTGTGAGAAGGGAAGACAGAAAATGTCAACATCATACGGTCTGGATACTCCTCCCGGATCTTTGAAATGATAAGTGTCCCCGTTGCAGAGCCAGTGCCTCCACCCAAAGAGTGGCAGACTTGAAATCCTGTTCATATGGCCTTTTCAATATCTTCTTACTCTTTCTTGTAACAATAGTAATTAAAGCGTTTTAAGTGCAAAAACACTCATTCATTCGTATATGTATCAGGCCCCATATAAATACTTTCAATGCGAAAATATCCATATTCATTTGCAAATAGAGTAAAAATGAATATGGATGTGCCACCTTTTGCAGCAGTAATTCCTTGAGGCAGCTTATAATTAAGGCCATACTTTAAGTTTCTTCAAGCATCCTATGTTGGTTTCTTAACAAGCGTAATTATTATCGTATGTATGCAACTGCGCCCATAGCAATATATAATTGGAAATGTACTGTAACGAATGAGATATATGATGTGTGATGTAGGACCATGGTCCTCGCATTATTGAATCTTCACGGACCATTTATCTTGAAACCAGAATTGGGTTTTGCTACAAGTACCACTATAAAAAAATCCATCAACTTGTGTATCCTATGTGAGAATCTTATGGAATGTTTTAATAAAAGAATACTTCTATAATTGGGGATGTAAGATGAGTATTGTTCTCGCAGAGAGAGGCATTTATTTGTTTTATGTTTTTTGCTGTATGGGAGCAGGCTGAACGAAAAGGCAAGGAGGCAGAAAGTGAGGGGGGGAGTAGATACCAAAAGTCAGAGTCAAACAAGACCACATGATTCCACGTGCACCTCTCTCCTCAAGCAATAAAATCCAAGTGTAATTCATTCTTCTAATAAGCATATTCAATAATAACATGATGAGTTAGTATGAAATAGGAGTGGCTAGTAAAATAGAGAAATGAAGAACAAACTGATGACTCTGAATAATGGACGAGAATGATTTTAAAAATAGCTAAAGCTGTAATTAAGCGGTGCTTGTGGTAGTCAATAGTATTGTCCGTAAATGGAGAATAAATAAGAGGATATAAGTTTGATCTGCTGATAATCTCAAGTCATTACTACTTGAGTCTCTGAATTGAGGGACAAAAGTGGCAAGTGTGGTAGAGGAAAGAAGGGGAGCTGGAAGGTGAAGGAAGGGAAAAGAAAGAGGAAGAGGGTTGCCAAGTGTGCAACAGGAGAATGGAGAGAGAAGGCAAAAGAGAATGATTGTTGCATTGCTAATATTTTTTTAATAAAATGATCACAAAAATATCATCAATTGAGAAGTTCACACATAATTGAAAGAAAGAAGAAAAATAAAGGACAGGATCACAAGAGATAAGAAAGTAAGAAGACTGAGAGAAAGAGTCAGCCAGAGCCCATTAAAAATGGAGGAGTATAGAATTAGGTCTCATATTGAAACTCCTTCGCAAGAAATCCATGGTTTATTTATTACCTTTAGTTGGTCCTGTTACTAGCTAAAAACCAAAAATGTTGTCTTATAATGTTAATGTTATAAGTTCAAATACCACTAATATGAATTAGATTGTTGGGGAAGTGATGACTCCTCATATTTAGTATATTTTTAGAAATATTTTATTGTAATTTGGGAGTCATTAATCCAAAAATTGAGAGATTTTGTTGTGATTTGAAATGATACCAAATTGATACATTATTTGGGGATTTCTTTTGAAATACTCTATCTTAAATTAAAATAGGAAAGTATACAAAAATAAAAAAAAATAAGAATATTTGAAAAGGGAGAGAAATAAGTTTCAATTTTTTTTTATTATTATTACTATGATTTTGATTTTAACTTTCCTTTTTTGTGTGCCTTGGCAGCCACATGCACACTGTTTTAGGAGCAGGGGAGAAGACAATGAATTAATCAGTCATCATGCGAGGAAAGAAAAAGGAAAGAAAAGAATAGGAAGGAACATTTATATAAGGCACACTGTAGGAAAAGGGGGGGCTAATTTTTTCAATCATATATACATTATCCATACACACATTTTGGGAGGGGGAGGGGGGAGTTAGCGGCACTATGGTTTTTCTTTCTTCTTCTGTGGGTTTGAACTAGAGGGGGGGGGGAGTTGGCGGCACTATGGTTTCTCTTTCTTCTTCGGTGGTTTTGAACTAGAGAGGAGGAGCTGATACTGTTCATCATCTGCTTCATCAGAGTGTCACTTTCTCCTTCTTCCTTGTCACTATGATTTCATACTCAGTTTTGATTTTTGTTGAGATTGATTTGGAACCCATGTGTAGCTAGTTTTCTTTTACACTTGTTTGTGACTTTGAGATTTTTTCCACTCGTTAGTTATTCTTAATTTTAATTCAATTTATTTAATCTTGCTTTTAATTATTATTGTTTAGTGTTTGGCCACCATTGAACATGTTTTAGGAATTTAGAATTGAACTCGACGGAGGGAATTTTAAATAGACCATGAGATTAAATAATGTGGAATTATATTATTAATCTAAGTTAGATTTTAATATAATTTGTGTCTAGGATATCCGTGAGAAACACTTTGTCACGATTCTCTTGTCACGGTTCTGACAAGAGAACCGTGACAAAGTGTAATTTTTATTAAAAAAATCGAAACTTTTTTTTATTTTGAATGACTTAATTTAATAAACATATTACTTTTTTAAAAAATTATATAATAATTGATCTATTATTGTAGATTCTTTATTTTCATGACCAAAATTTTAAGTTATCAAAGATAACTATTATATATTTTTAGAAGAGTAATTATTATCTTCAGAAAAATTGAAACTACTAGAGATATTATTATCATCGCCCTCATTTATTTCAGTTGAAAGATCAAGTAAACTTGACAAATCCTTGGATTTGCATTGGTTTTGTATGATAAAATGAGGCAATTAACATATCTAAGATGCAATTATGGTTCAAAATGTGCTCATTTAGTATCTTATATCCTTAGGTGAAATTAGCATAAAAATGGGATTAATTTGCCATAATTGGTAGTTAATTAGAAATAATTAATTTCAAGAGCATTTGATCATTTTTCTATGGTTTTTTTACTTGTAGGATCATTGAAGAACCATGGGAGAACAAACAAAAGAAGAAAATGATAGAAGAAGACAGAGGAAAAGCGCCCAGGCGCTAGGTGGACAGAGGCTGCGAGCGCCCGAGCGCTCAGAATAGCGCCTAGGTGATGGGGCAGATAGAGGCTACTAGCGCCCAGGCGCTCCTATCAGTACAGATTCGCGAATTTTGCTATTTTTTGGGCCAACCCAAACCCAAAACCAAGACCCACTCGTTTTACCCGACTCAGGGAGGATATTAGGTCGAAACTTCACTCTATTTGACAGATTTGGAGCCACCACAAACCCTAGATCTCATCTTTCTCTCATTTTCTCTCATTTCCATCTTCCACCTTCCTCCACCCAAATCTCCATGTCTCCTCAACCTCCACTCCTTGGTGCTGGCTTTCTCATGGAGGACAGTAGCTAGGCTCTCTCATTCTTGATGGTGGGAGCCAATGGATGAGCTTGAAACTTCAAAGGGGAGTTCTTGTTCTCCCACTCTTTCTTCCTTATGTTTAAGCATGTTTCTAGGATTCTAGGGCTTGTTTCTTCATTTGGTTGTAATTTTATTCCATATCTTTGTATGAGAGTGGTGGAAACAACTTGTCTCGTTTATTTTCTTTGTATGGATGCTTGACATTGCACCTATTGACTTGAACATATCTTATTTGTATGGGTTCATCATTTAATATATGTTTTCTTGTTAAAATCTTGTGCTAAATAAGGGTTCTTGTTTAGTGGATCATGGTGTCAAGTGTTTGTGTTTAGAAATTAGCAAGTAAATCTACTAATTGCTTGAGTAACATTGGACTTCAACCTATTGGGTTCAATTTATTGGTTGGGGTTTCACCAATGACTTGGGACTAATAGGTTAATATTGTTGCAATGCGGGGTTCCGGTTGTAGGATCAAGAGTTCCTTGCGATCAGTAGGTTTAATTGGTTCTTGAATTTGTCAAATTGTATGAGTGGCATTGGGCTTCAATCCTAGAATTTTGATTTATTATGTGGGGTTCCAATAATAAATTAAACCCTAGGATTAATTAAGTGGCAATTTGGGGTTCCGGTTGTTGGATTAGGAGCCCCTTACAATTAGCAAATTCACTTTGATTTTGAACTGAATCAACTTAGGTTAAATTAAGTAATGTGCGGGGTTCCGGTGTTAATTAAGTTAACCTAAGCCTAACCTAGAGGGGTTCCTCTAGGGGTCTTTCAAAAATCAACATGAAACTCCCTAAAAATCTTTTGAAGCAATGAATCCCAAGGTTTCCACGTATCAAGAATGATTCCATTTTCATCCCCCTCCAAATCTCATTTTTTATCTTATTTTTATTTTACTTTTGAACATATCACACCTTTTGCATCTATCTTATCAAAAAAACCAAATACAATATTTTTACCCGCTTTTGTTAGTTTGCATCTTAGCTACTAGGTCATCTTTTGCGTTAGGCTCCTCAAGCGAACGACACTCGGGGGTTAGCTTCCACTATCCCCTTGGTTCTTATTTTCTTGAAGGGCGGACCCAAGGGCGCGCTACACGCACACACACTCAAAAGTGGTGCACTTCAAGTGGTGCCGTTGCCGGGGAGCCAAGTAATTGGTTCCCTAGTAGCCTATTGTCAAACTTGTTTTGGCTGAGTCCATTTTCTTAGGTTGCATTTAGTTTAGTTGCATTTTAGGTTTTCTTTTTGTTTGTACATACTATGATCTTTGCATCTTTTTCTTTTATTTTAGGTTTAGGCATATTTGTATAGCATTGCATTTTGCATATTGGGATTTGGTTGATTGCAATTTTCATGTCTCAGTTTAACATTAACTATGAGCTTTTGTTCTACACTGATCCTCCTATGCATTCTTTTTCAAGGAATGAAACACCAAGCCTTCCACATGCTTGGAGAAATGAGGCGCCTTCTACTCTAACACACTCCCAAGTTGATTTCATTCTACAAGAGTTGGATTCCATGAGAGTGGATTTGCAAAGCCACAACAAAGCCTTTGGATCTCAAATGCCCAATCATTTCCAAACACACTTGGAACCGTCTTGTCCACAAATCCACCCTACTCCCCTCCCTACACTACATAGAAATCCATATAACCCACAACTTCCTCCTTACCATAAACCTCCACCCTCCATACCCCTAACCCATGGACTTAATGCCTTCCTCACCTTTCCAAATATGGACGACCAAACCCTTTCTTTAAGAAGGATGTATGATGAGCTTAAAGTTCAACAATTTTAAAGGAGGTTAATCAACTTCCAAAGGAGATGGAAGAGCGGCTTGAGGCAATAGAAGAATTCCTTAGGGCTTTTGTGCAACATGTTCTCTGGAAGAAGACTAATGGAGAAGAAGGAGCACCATGGCCTTATGACTTCAACAATGATGAGGAGATTGAAGAACAAGAGCCAAATGCCACATCTCAAGTGGATAATCTCCAATCCCCAATGCTTACTCCCACACAAGATTCAAACAAGGAGCACGCATCTCTTCAACCACCAGAGGAGTCACCTTTACACTTTGGTAATATTCCTCCTCTTCTTGAAGAGGTTAACTCTCCTCATACTACTGTGATTGTTGATGTAAGTGATGATGAGGTGGATGAAGAAATTGTTGTTGAATCCCCTCAAATATTTGATATTGAAAATGCTCACTATGAAGTTTCACGTAGTAGTTGTGTAGTCAATGATGTTGCTTGTATTACTCATGTGTGTAGTGATCATGATATTTCTCTAAGTGCTAGTTGTGATGATAGTCTTGATTTGGATTAGCCTTTACCTTGTTCTTATGGTGATGACAACATGTGTATGGATTGCATTGATATGAAATATGACAAATTTGTTGCATTGCATAAAAAGAACTTTGGTGAAGTGCATGATGCATCTACTAGTACTAGAGATGATATTGTGGAAAATAATTCATTAAGCTTGGATGTTAGAAATGTGGAGAAGTGTGAACAAGAATCCTCTTCTTTAAGTGTTGATAAGCATTAGGGGTGTCCAACCCCTCCCGGTCCCGGTGATCCCGTCCCGGTCCCGGCAAATCGGGACCGGGAATTTCCAGTCCCGGGAAGCCCGGGAAAAAAATCCCGGGACCGGGACCGGGACCGGGATCCGGGCAAGGCCCCGGGGTCCCGGTCCCCATATTTTATAAAAAAAAAAAATTAGGCAAAACACTTTAAAGGGCTAATTCTATTGCAATTACATATAAAGTAAATTCTTATATAAAAATCATGGTGTTTTTAGCCTTTTGCCCCTATTATATCTCTTACTTTTGTTATATTAAACTTGTCCTTTTTACCAATTTATCCTTTATGTCATGGCATTATTATCTCTTATGTTTAATGAGATTTATTTGCTTCATGTCATGGCATTATTATAGAAGAAAGCGTTCATAATTTTGAGAAAGTTTAATCCTTGTTTTGTTTTATTTTTTTTCTTAAATGTGGCATAAATTAAGTGACTAAACTAGTGATATCATTTTTGTTCATTCTTTTCATTCTTTTTCCTTGTGCATTTGTTTATAACATCATAATAATTAATTTGTGACTTGTTTTCTTTCATAATTTGAAAATGTCGCAAAGATGGAAACCACATAATAAATTGAGGAGATCCTAAAGGCCAAAGTTTAAGCACATTTTTTTCTTTTTCTTTTTTTAAAAAAAATGGACCGGGAATTCCCGGTCCTGTTCCCAGTCCCGCCGGGACCGGGACCGGGATTGAAATCCAATCCCTGCCCCATTCCGGGAACGGGAACCGGGAATAGGTATTCCCGGTCCCGGTTTTGGACACCCCTAATAAGCATGACTTGAGCTTCTTTGAATCTATTGAACATGATGAAGAATTCATTTCCCCCTCCTCCCTACATACTTCTTTCATTTGCACATGTGAATGTGATGGGCCATGTGCCACTTGCATAAAAATTGATGATTGGCTTTCCTCTTCGCATGATGTTACTTCTTCATCTAGTTTGATTGATAACACTAATGAACATGCCACATTTGATAATCAACATGAAAATTGTTCATCTCTTAATCCCAATTCTTTTCTTTCCTTAGGTAGTTTAATAAGGAAAGATTCAAATGATTTAATTGATAAAATAGTGAACAAGAATGAATCTTTCCATTTAATTTTATCTTGTGACTTGCCACCCGACATTGATGGGACCCAAATTGATCATTTTGAAACACCTAATATCAAAGGTGATGACAATGTGGTTGCATGCTTGGTTCCTACTGATGGGAACCTCACAGACTTGCTTGGTTGTGATGTTTACTTGGAGAATCTTTCTTTGAAAATGCATATGTTATGTTTTAGATCTCTCCATGTATTCTCTTTTGGACTCGATACTGCTGCTGGTCCAGTGTTTCTTTTTCAGGAACCCCCACTACCAAGGAAGTCCAATATAGGAGAAGGAGCCACATTGAAGAAATGCATACTTCTCATCTTGGATGAGAACTTCTCCTTCAAGTGCCTTAAGAGGCCATAACAAAGGTTGTCTCTTTCCTCACTTATTTTCTTCCTAATCTTCATGCATATGTTGGCTTAATTGTTGTATGAGGGAGATAAGTGTGGGGGAGAGACACAAGTCAGTAGTAAAAAGAGTAGTTGTTTTTCTTTCAATTCCTAGGATTAATAAATGCTCTTGCTCACACACCAAGACCACACTTGATTTCAACATGCTTTGAATTGGTATTTCCATATTTTGCTACATTGAGGACAATGTAGGAATTAAGTGTGGGGAAGGGATGCGCTTCATAGTGGGTGAAGTGGGTTGAAAATCATTGCATCTTGGTTATGTTTTTAGCTTCAAAAAGTTGGAAAAATTTGAAAAATTTTGAACTTTTCCTCACTTATACTTTTGTTGATCCTTGGACCGGACATGATATTTTTGGACTTGTTTTGGCAATTATGGGAATTGTTTCAAGCTTTTGGATATGTTGTTGATGCTTTTGATTAATCTTCTTGATTGGCAACCTTGTTGATTGGAATTGATGCTTTATAGTTTAATCTTGTTTGTAGTTGATCATTGTTTATGAGTTTTGGAGAATTAGCCATGTCGTGAGGTTTATTTGATCCTAAATGTTTATTCTTGTGTGATATCTACTTGTTTCCATTCTCTAGAACTTGTTTTCATTCTTGATCAAAACTTAATGCATTTAGTGTAATGAAGCATGATAAAGGCATTCATTTCATACCATAACATCCCAAACACAAACCACAAACACTCTTTTCATTTCCACCCCATTTGAGCCATTCACTTGATGTTTTGCATTAACATGCCAATTTGTAAAAAGTTGCATCATTGCTTGTGTTGTTTGAAAAATGCCACTGCTTGGTTGTATATAAGCATGCCATGTATAGAGAAAAAAAATACAAAAAAGAAGAAAAATAGTGAGAGAAAAAAATGTGAAAAATTGAAAAGTTGCAAATAGTGCAAAATAAGGCATGTGTGGTTATTGGCAAGTTGCAATTAGTATTTTGAGTTGAATTAGGCATTCAAGCATGCACAACATCATCTTTCATCGTTCCATCTAATCATTTGGCCTATCCCATCATTTCAACCCAAAAGCCCTTTTGATGCATTGCACTTCTTGTGTTTGAGTGGAGATCTTAGAATTCCTACAAGCTTATGGTAGAATGTGCTCCAAGGTGGATCGTGAGAGTAGAAAATGAACCCAATATGGTGAGAAGAGTGAAACACTTATCCTTGAGTGACTTTCTCCTTTACTCATCCTCATTGCATTCATTACACTCATGATTAGCCCTTAGTATCATTCCATTTCACATTGCTTATTGGTTGGGAGGTTGTCAATTTGCATTGGCACATGTTCATCTAGCATGTTGAAATTCTCATTTATGCCTTACTTGCCATCATGCTTAAGCTTTTAAACTAGTCTTTGTCCGGGAGTACAAAGGTTTAAGTGTGGGGGAGTTGACAAATCCTTGGATTTGCATTGGTTTTGTATGATAAAATAAGGCAATTAACATATCTAAGATGCAATTATGGTTCAAAATGTGCTCATTTAGTATCTTATATCCTTAGGTGAGATTAGCATAAAAATGGGATTAATTTGCCATAATTGGTAGTTAATTAGAAATAATTAATTTCTAGGGCATTTGATCCTTTTTCTATGGTGTTTTTACTTGTAGGATCATTGAAGAACCATGGGAGAACAAACAAAAGAAGAAAAGGATAGAAGAAGACAGAGGAAAAGCACCCAGGCGCTAGGTGAACAGAGGCTGCGAGCGCCCGAGCGCTCAGAATAGCGCCTAGGCAATGGGGCAGATAGAGGCTACTAGCGCCCAGACACTCCGAGTAGCGCCTAGGCGCTCCTATCAGTACAGATTCGTGAATTTTTCTATTTTTCGGGCCAACTCGAACCCAAAACCAAGACCCACTCGTTTTACCCGACTTGGGGAGGATATTAGGTCGAAACTTTACTCTATTTGACAGATTTGGAGCCACCACAAACCCTAGATCTCATCTTTCTCTCATTTTCTCTCATTTCCATCTTCCACCTTCCTCCACCCAAATCTCCATGTCTCCTCAACCTCCACTCCTTGGTGCTGGCTTTCTCATGGAGGACAGTAGCTAGGCTCCCTCATTCTTGATGGTGGGAGCCAATGGATGAGCTTGAAGCTTCAAAGGGGAGTTCTTGTTCTCCCACTCTCTCTTCCTTATGTTTAAGCATGTTTCTAGGATTCTAGGGCTTGTTTATTCATTTGGTTGTAATTTTATTCCATATCTTTGTATGAGAGTGGTGGAAACAACTTGTCTTGTTTATTTTCTTTGTATGGATGCTTGACATTGCACCTATTGACTTGAACATATCTTATTTGTATGGGTTCATCATTTAATATATGTTTTCTTGTTAAAATCTTGTGCTAAATAAGGGTTCTTGTTTAGTGGATCATGGTGTCAAGTGTTTGTGTTTAGAAATTAGCAAGTAAATCTACTAATTGCTTGAGTAACATTGGACTTCAACCTATTGGGTTCAATTTATTGGTTGGGGTTCCACCAATGACTTGGGACTAATAGGTTAATATTGTTGCAATGCGGGGTTCCGGTTGTAGGATCAAGAGTTCCTTGCGATCAGTAGGTTTAATTGGTTCTTGAATTTGTCAAATTGCATGAGTGTCATTGGGCTTCAATCCTAGAGTATTGATTTATTATGTAGGGTTCCAATAATAAATTAAACCCTAGGATTAATTAAGTGGCAATTTGGGGTTCCGGTTGTTGGATTAGGAGCCCCTTACAATTAGCAAATTCACTTTAATTTTGAACTTAATCAACTTAGGTTAAATTAAGTAATGTGCGGGGTTCCAGCGTTAATTAAGTTAACCTAAGCCTAGCCTAGAGGGGTTCCTCTAGGGGTTTTTCAAAAATCAACATGAAACTCCCTAAAAATCTTTTGAAGCAATGAATCCCATGGTTTCCACTTATCAAGAATGATTTCATTTTCATCCCCCTCCAAATCTCATTTTTTTATCTTATTTTTATTTTACTTTTGAACATATCACACCTTTTGCATCTATCTTATCAAAAAAACCAAATACAATATTTTTACCCGCTTTTGTTAGTTTGCATCTTAGCTACTAGGTCATCTTTTGCGTTAGGCTCCTCAAGCGAACGACACTCGGGGGTTAGCTTCCACTATCCCCTTGGTTCTTATTTTCTTGAAGGGCGGACCCAAGGGCGCGCTACACGCACACACACTCAAAAGTGGTGCTCTTCAGAACTCCTCATTTGCTGGGGAACGACTGTTTAGGGTGGTAGCTTCTTGGTTTCTCATGATGATTTTGAGAACTTCATGGAAGCTACTTGGAGACAGGAAGTAGGGTGGTTAGAGAATGTGAAATAGTTTACCAATAAGGTTTCAATATGGCAGAAGGAGGTGTATGGGCACTTAAGTAGGAAGAAATCTCGTCTTTTGGGTCGATTGGAAGGGCTTAATAAAAGCATACGTGAGGATGGTGCTTGTTCGTCTTTGCGTTCTCTACAACAAGATTTATGGAGAGAGTTGGAAGAAATTCTATTACATGAAGATGTAATGTGGTCTCAAAAGGCGCACAGTGATTGGTTCTCTCTTGGAGACAAAAATTCAAGGTATTTCCATTTGAGAGCTAATGCAAGAAGAAAGCGGAATCGAGTTGATGCTTTAAAGAACGAAAGGGGGGAATGGATGTATGATAAAAGTCAAATCAAGCAGGAAGCAGTGGTGTTCTTTAGGGATTTGTTTACTGAGGATGGGGGATTGTATCGAGGTGTATGTACAAATTCTTGTTTTCCTCTAATTCCGTCTGAAGCAATGCACAGTTTGAGGAGTCAAGTCACCTTGGAAGAAGTGGAGATGGTAGTCAAAAGCATGGGCTCTTTTAAGGCGCCAGGTCCTGATGGTTTAAATGCCTTATTTTTTCAATCACAATGTACTCAGGTTAGACAAACTGTGTTTAATTTTATTACTCGGATTTTTACCATGCCTGAGGAGGTTAAAAGTATCAATCAAACCCTTTTAGTTTTGATTCCAAAAGTTGAGCAACTGGAGACTTTGAGGGATTTTCGGCCTATTAGTCTGTGCAATGTAGTGTATAAAATTATTACTAAATTGATTGCTAATAGGATTAAGCCTTTACTGGATCATGTGATTTCTCCTAATCAGTGTAGCTTTGTTCCGGGGCGTCTAGCGTCAGATAATATTATTGTGGCACAGGAGGTAATCCACTCTATGAGGAATATGAAAGGAAAGAAGGGGTTTATGGCAATTAAAATTGACCTGGAGAAAGCCTATGATCAGGTGCGGTGGTCTTTTATAATTGATTGTTTAAGAGAGTTATCCCTTCCTAGCAATTTAATTGATATAATTAAAATTGTATTAGCTCTTCTTATATGCAACTCCTATGGAATGGCAGTAAATCAGAGGTGTTTTGTCCGTCAAGAGGGGTTAGGCAAGGTGATCCCTTATCCCCTTATTTATTTGTGATATGCATGGAAAAATTAGCTCATCTTATTGAAGATCAGGTGAATCATGGGTTTTGGTGCCCTATCCAACTTAATAAGGAAGGTCCACCTATCTCTCATTTATTCTTCGCGGATGACTTGGTTCTGTTTGCTGAAGTAAGGTTGGGTCAAGTCGATGTTATTAAACAGTGTCTTCAACATTTTTGTGAAGCATCGGGTCAGAAAGTTAATGCTTCTAAAACTCGGGTTTTCTTTTCTCGTAATGTGAATCACAATGTTCGATCCCAGTTAAGTAAGCATCTGGGTTTTTCTATGGCGACTGATTTGGGTAAATATTTAGGGGTCCCGCTTCATCATAAGAAAGTAACCAATGAGACTTATCAGTTTGTGGTTGACAAAGTTTGAGTTAGACTCTCTAGCTGGAAAAGTCATTTATTTTCTATGGCTGGGAGACATACATTGATCCAATCTATTGCCTCAGCTATGCCTAACCATGTCATGCAAACAGCTTTATTGCCGAGTAGTAGCTATAACGAGATTGATAAATGTGCTAGGAATTTCCTCTGGGGCACCACTGAGGAGAAACGAAAGGCTCATTTGGTTGGGTGGGATAAAGTTTGCACTCCTAAAAATAGGGGAGGTCTTGGCCTACGGCACTCTCGATTACAGAACCAGGCTTTACTGATGAAGGTTGGTTGGGGGCTAATAACTAATCAAAATGCCCTTTGGAATAAGGTGGTTAGGGGCAAATACCAGTGTGGTGGGGATTTGTTACCGAAGATAGATATGGAACGCTAGGGGTCTAGGCTGTGGAGTGGTCTCAAGTCTACATGGGAGACTCTAAAGAGTGGAGTTGAGGTAACAATTCAAGATGAGGTAGAGAAGGCTCGCTGGACATTGGATAAAAGTGGTTCATTCACTGTGCGGTCTGCTTATTCGAAGCTTGTAGGGAATGATAGAAGAGGTGCATCGACTTGGGGGAAGGTGTGGAAGCTTCAAATTCCCCAAAGGTGTAAGACGCATATGTGGGTGGTCATGCACGATAGACTTCTCACTAATGCTAATTTAGCTAAGAGAGGAATTCTTCCTAATGGCCTTTGTGGTTCCTGTGTTACAGAGGTAGAATCATCTATTCATGTCCTTCGAGATTGTGAGCATGCCAGGCTAATTTGGAAGGGTTTGGGTGTGAAAGATAATGATGTTGGTTTTTGGGGAAGCAATTTACTTTGCTGGGTAGATTTTAATATCCAAAGTAGTGCTTCTTGGGAGGGGAAGAAATGGAAAGAGGTTTTCTCAGTGGCATGTTGGCTCATTTGGAGTCGACGGAATGAATTTGTTCATTCGAACATAGTTCCAAGTTTTCATGAAGGAGTGGCAGAGATTAAAGGGACTGTTTAGTGCATGGCAAAGGCCCGTGTGAAATTGTAGCGATTGATTAGTCCTGGTGAACCAATTATAGCTAGTCAGAGCGTTAGCACTAATGTGTTGTTTGTGAATATTGATGGGGCCTATTCCTGTGTGCATAGGATGGTAGGGTGTGGTGGGATACTTTGATGGCAGAACCAGGAAATAGTTGAATCTTTCTATTGCAAGATTGTAGGAACGGACTGTTTGACAGCTGAGGCATGGGGGTGTTTGTGGTGACTTCGACGGGCATAGGAAGGAGGCTATAGGAAAGTGAGGTTATGTACTGATTCCTTTGAACTGATACAGGTGTTAAAGAAACAAATTTCTGAGCTTCATGAAGATAGGCAATTATTATCTGAGATACAAGAATTGTTAGGAAGAGGATGGGAGGTGGAGCTCTCTTTGATTGAGAGAGATGACAATGAAGGTGCCGATGCTCTTGCTAAAGAAGCTTTAAGTATGAGCGGTGGCCTACAAATCCTTTCGATGGAGTCGACTGTCTCTTTCCTTCATGAGAGGGGAATTACGTAGCTGAAAGCTATTCCAGTTTTTAGTTTATTTTGTTGCCTTTAGTTTTTACTTTCCATATGTATCCAAAAAAAAGAGCAACAAAAAACATCCCTGAGAGGAGAAAAGAGATGAGGAAAGAAGAGGAGAGTGTAAATGAATGAATAGTAGGATGAGATTTATATACTAAAATCGGTCTGCAATTTGTCGCTGTTTTTATATAAAAAAACCGTGACAAAGTTTGTACGGATTTATTAAATCCGTACACATTTTCTCACAGTTTTATTAAAAAAACCGTGACAAACAAATACGTTTGTCACGGTTTTCTTTAAAAAAACCGTGACAAAATGTGTACGAAATTTTTGTACAATAATACATATTTTGTCATGGTTTTTAGATGAAAACCGTGACAAACAACAATATTTTGTCACGGTTCTGAGTAAAAACCGCGACAAATAATTTTAAAATATAAAAAAAAGTTTTTATGTTTTAAAAAAAAAAAAACTGTCACTGTTTTTTTAAGAAAACTGTGATAAAATGTGTACGATAGTACATGTTTTGTCACGGTTTGAAGATAAAAACCGTGACAAATGACAACATTTTGTCATGGTCCTGAGTAAAAACCGTGACAAATAATTTTAAAATTAAAAAAAATAAAAAAAAATATTAAACTTTGTCACGATTTTAGAGTTCTAAACTGTGACAAAGTGTTTCCCTCTATATGGCAGGAAGCTTTGCGCCATATTTGTCACGGTTGTCTTCCTGCAACCATGACAAATTTATCAAATTTTTTTCCCTATTTTTGTCATGATTTTGTCACAGTTTTGGCAGATTTTTTCATGGTTTTGTGCCAAAACCGTGACAAATTGCATAAATTTGTCACATTTTTTATAACCGTGACAAAATAACCGTGATAAACAGACATTTTTTTTTGTAGTGGATAGACATATACGTAGAAGCTCCGCTAGTCAAATTAGAGTGTTACCGATATAAATTGTATCTAATTAATTTGTGTGAGACATTACATAATTAATCTAGGTAAAGATATAAGTTGACCGACAAGCATTTATAGACACTAGGACTCTAAATTAGCTGATTAAGTTAAGGCATAATTAATTTAGTGGGAATAAAATCTAAGAAGCAAACAAAGGATTGGTGACTCTGGGTTGTTCATTCACCTCTTGAATTTAATATGTGCGAAAGTTTTTTTTTAAAAATCTTAGTTAATTTTTCTCATTCATTAGTAATCAATTTTGTTTTGCTCAACTTAAACAAAAATAGGAGATTTAATGCCTAATTATTAATTATCTTAAGTCTCTGTGGGATCGACACTGATTTGCCAATTTACTATTTTTACAGTCCGTACACTTGCAGAGCTTTATTTAAATTTTGGTAGCATTAGAAAGATCAGTAAACACCTTTATAAAAGTTCTTTAGGTCTTGAAACTTGTCTTGGCCTTGGTTATTAGTCCCCAAGACCAACTCACCTAAAATTTTTATACCAATAAAACTATGGGTTATGCTTGAAAATCATGGGTTTTTTGGAAGCTGTTTTTTCATTAATTTTCAAAAGATGTTTTCTAAAAGGGAGAATTTCTATATAGGACACATGTAGCAAATTAATTTAAAAGTATGACCAAAAGATTCTGAAATATCACTGCAGGTTCAGGGTCCTTAAGTGAAATTAAATTGATGTGTAAAAAGACCAAAAGGCCCTTGTTTATTGACCCTACCCTCCACATGGCCTCTCTGACACACACACACACACACACACACACACACACTCTCTCTCTCTCTCTCTCTCTCTCTCACACACACACACACACACACACATTCCATTTCACTGCTCACATGAGCTTTCCTCTTATTCATATAACAGTTTCACTTGTGTATGCTCTGCTTCACATGGCCTTTGACACTCTCTCCCCTTCACATACCTCTGACACTCTCTCATCTTCACATGTCTCTGACGCTCTCTCTCTCTTTGACACACACACACACACTCTCTCTCTCTCTCTCTCTCTCACACACACACACTCCACTGATGGTTAAGAAATTTGTTCAGACGAGCTTTCCCCTTGTTTATATGATCATTTCACTTGTTTATGGCCTAAAATAATTAATACAATGTGTTTCAGTTACATACATATAGCATATCACGAACAATTTAAATGGTCATATGAATAAGGGAAAAGATCATATGAACAAGGGGAAAACTCATATGAACAACACTCAATAATTACTAATCAATTTACATAACAATTTCACTTGTTCATATGAACTTTTCCGTTATTCATAGAACTATTTCACTTGTCCGTGATATGCTATATGTTTGCAACTGAAACACATTGTATTAATTATATCAGGGCATGAACAAGTGAATTTGTCATATGAACAAGGGAAAAACTCATATGAATAAGGGGAAAGCTCATATGAACAAGTTCCTTAACCGTCAGTGGTGTGTGTGTGTGTGTGAGAGAGAGAGAGAGAGAGAGAGAGAGAGCGTGTCAGAGAGAGAGAATGTCATAAGCATGTGAAGGAGAGAGAGAGTGTGTGAGAGGCCCCGTGAAGCAAAGCATAAACAAGTGAAATGGTCATATGAACAAGGAAAAACTCATCTGAATACATGAAATGGAGTGTGAGTGTGAATGAGTGTCATAGAGGCCACGTAAAGGATGGGTCAATAAACAAGGGCCTTTTGGTCTTTTTCCACGTCAATTTAATTTCACTTAAAGACCCTGAACCTGCCGTGATATTTCATAATCTTTTGGGAGCAATCCAAATCTAATTGGGTATTGTGGTCGTGTATCAAAATTCACCCTTTCTAAAATCTGTCGTTTAAAACCGCGTATCAACTTTTTTCCTTCCATAAACTGTTGTCCATAACATAAGCTGATACAACCACACACTGCGTGAGTTGGTTGTTGAGGTTGCTATTATAGCATAAATAAAATAGCTTTCTGTGTGAGTGCCTGTGCCAACTACAAATGGCGCCTTCAAGGGAAGGGAGCGTGAGTGAATAATGTGTCCATGATATGATGATGGATGGAATTAGGTGGTCCACTCACAAATGTCACTCAAACCAGCAACCCCCTTTCACGTTTTCCTTCCAACAAGACTATCATAATGCCTTCATTCATCCCACATTCCCACCCCAACTCTTATTTTTTTTTTTTTTTATACTTCCCACATTTCACACTTCTTCATCTCCTCACCCTCCACTCCCCATCATTTCTGCCATTATGCCTCTCCTTTCCTCCCAATCATCCCCAACACGTACACAACCAACTCATTTAGCTATACCCGAAACAAATTATTCACGATATAACCCCCACCAAATTTTCATTATAAATTTTGATCCCAAATATTCCAGTGTTTGTTTTCCTGAGCCATGTATTGTTTGCCCACTTCACGTCTAACCTTTTCCGGGGGGAAAAAAAATTAAGCGACTTTTTAAAAGTTAGTTGTTTTAACAACATAAGAAATAAATGTGTAAACAATTAACATGCATTGTTAACACTCGGACACATAACCATTTATATTAGAGAGACTTTCATAAAACTTTTTTGGTATTTTGGATTATAAGAGTAGTAGCTAGTTTCATATGCATTATACTTTTTTTTTTTTTGGACCAAATTCATATACATGATACACCGTCGAAGATGCCCTCTTGAAAGATAAAACAGCAAGATGCAAGACATCATCAAACGGCACAATAACATTACATGGAAAACAAATTAATCAGTTTTATGTCATCCTCATCCGCTGATTGCCAACTGGTAGGCAGTTTGTTGAAAAGATAATATCAGCCCTTTGACCAAACCATTGCTGGCATTACAACCAAGATTAATCCGGGTTGGGCCATCTTAATTTATTTATTCTGAGATGAACTCCGCAAACTTGTGCCTAAATTGCAGGTGATTTTTTTTTTTTTTTTGGGGTTGTTGTTGAAAGAAGGCAGAAGAGAATAGTAAATGGACAGTGAAAAAGAACAAAAAATAATGTCGGCCACTGATTAGGAAACTGAAACTGAAACTGAACAGCGCTTTAACATGATGACCTTTGGTTTCCTTTTTGTGTATAGTCTGCCCCTCTCTCAAAACCAAAAGAACCAACGTGGTCCATAAAAAGGAGAAAGTGAGTCTCCTCTAATAAAACCATAATTGGACTTTCTCCGCCCCCAATCCAATCCAATCCTCGTTGCAATTGCCGTGTGGACATGTTGTGAAATTGAAAGATTGGTGCCGACATGCCGTTGCCGTGGAAGAAAAAGAAGGTGGCCCGAATATCGAATTTCGTGGCGGATCTTCAGTCTCCCAAACGCGGCGGCGGCTGCGGCTCCTCCCTCGTCGTCCAGACGGGCTTCCCCACCTCCCTCATCGACCTCTTCGTCAAGAACCGACGCCGCTTCAACAAGCCCAAGCCCACCAAACCCCCTCCCCCCGCCGATGCCAACCTCAACCTCAACCTCAACCTCCCATTGCTTCCCGCCGACAACGACGTCGTGGTCACGGGTTCGGATCAGGCCCATCACCCGTTAGGTGAGTGCATTGGCGGCGCATCCAATAAGGTCATTCCTGCAATCTTGAAGATGCTTCTTGTTCTGGCTCTCACTTTGAGTGTCGACAGGCTCACCTTCGCCATCACACTCTCCGCTTTCCTCCTTCTCTTCCTTGAATTCGCCTCCAAACATGTCCTTTCTTGGTTTCAACCTTGCTCCCACGCCAACATGCCCTTTCAATATCTTTCCCAGAGGGTCTCTGCTTGTGCTTCGTTCCAATATCTTGTGTCGGTGGTGGGGAAAAGGCAGCGTTTTTCTCAAGGTTTAGAGCCACCGTCCTCCCTTGTTTGTCAATTGAGCTCTGCTTCTGATGAGATTGAGATTGTGGAACCTAAGAGCCAGCCTGGGACTGAAAATAGTTGTGGACAGATTTGTTCTCTGCGATCTGAACTCAGTCCTTTCTATGACGACAAGAAAGGGGTTGGCTCAGAAATTGAGGAGGTATGTGAAATTACCCAAGATAAAACCAAGAGTAGAAGAGGGGCCAAATTAAAATCCAAGATAGCCAAGAAGCTTCGAGGCTTGAGGAAGAAAAAGAGAACCAAGGATGGGGAAGAAATAGACAAGCTAAGCAAGGAGAAGGAGTCAGAGTCGTACAGCGAATTTCCAAGTTCTGTGGAAGGAGATGAATCAGCAATTTCTGAGATTGAAGATGAGGAGGTTGATTTTGGAATCACTGGTTCCCATCAGGAGGTAGAGGAAGATGAGAGTAATGTACAAAAACAAGAGGGAATAGATAGAGGTGGGAGTTCAGTATCAGGGGCTCTAATGTTGTTTATAGTTGCTCTTGCTGGGCTTGTAATGGGTCGCTTGCCTGCATTTTTACTTGCAGTGACATGGATGTTTATGCTAAAGATACTTATATCTCGTAGAAAATCACTGAATGTACATCTTATCAAGTGTTGTGAACAAATCTCTTCATAGACAAAAACTGGGTTCTTTTCAACTTCCATTCGATACAAGTTGTTAATCGTGCTTCCTAATTTGATACAAATGGGTGCTCCAACCATTTGTTGGTCAGCCATTTCGATGGCTTGCACCTTGAAATGTAAGTTCATAGATGCAAATCACAGTGGGATGGATCAATCCCCCCCCTGAAATTAAAGAGGATCTTAAAGTGCTGTCATCCATTGCATTAGGGAGTCTCTTTTTCAGGTTTAAAGCTGATAATCATCCGTTTGATGAATAAGCTTATTTTAAAGGATTAAGGTGCAAATCCACCCTGAAAGTGTTAAAAAAATCTCGCATTCGCTTGAGAAGTATTTTTCGTAGCAATATAGTCTTGGAAGTACCTAAATGTAGCAATATAGCCCTGGAAGTACCCAAAACTAGCTCAAAATAGTCCTGGGTGCTTAGTTAACGGAAGGGGACATTATTACGTTTGGGTACTTTCGGGGTGAATTTGCACTTTAATCCTATTTTAAATAATTTTAGATAAATGTATAGAAGGAATTTTTTCTTGAAAAACTTAAAATAAATTTATTTTAAGCTAAACCTAACACTTTTTTTAGTGAACGATCTTTTTTAGAATTGAGCATAACATCCATTTAGTAAATTCGGGATTCTTTTACCTCTTCTTTCATTCTTTCTTATTAGAAGGCCTTCCATGAACTTTACGTTCCCAGATGAACTGTCCTTTCATCAACATTGTTAGTATGAAGCCTTCTTTAATTTTTGAACTGTTTGAAAATAAATTTTCTTTGTTTGTCTGCAGAAAAAAAAAAACTAGAGCTGAGCCGCTGAGGGATGGATTGATGATACGGATAAGACAGCATGCTACTTTAATCATGCACCAGAAGAGACATACTGATACTACATCGTACATAGCTACATACATAAAACAAAGTACAGTATTGGATTTATCTTCCATAAATAAAAATAAATTAAAACGAAAAAGATCTAGATTTGAGAGTGAAACCATTGAATGGACGGTTTGCAAATGGCAATTATGCATCATGAGATACGAATATCCCTTCTCTTATTTTGCGATGTAATACAGGCAAATAAAATTTTCAAAGATTATTTATAAAACTTAGAACATTATATTAAAGAGCTCGTCATAAAAGCTAATACTCCTACTATTTATTATGAATGACGGTAAAAAGTAAAAACTGTAATCAGGATTGCGATTTTACTTATATAAAGAGACAAATTTTGAAAGAAAATCTAATGTGTTAAGTTGAAATTGTAGAGTTTGTAAGAAGCAACACTTGTCATCACCTACATAAGTTTGTTATTCTACTTTTATTTTCCTTTACCTTTTCCTATTATTCTTTTTATATAAATATATAGATGCTTAATTATAAACAAATTATAAGAACTAAGAGATTATTTTTTGCTCGTTAGTAAAATGCAGTTTTTTTTTATAATTTCATAGAAACTCTTTGTGAAGTATACAATCTCCTAAAGTTTTTTAATTTTTTTTTTATGATCTAGATTTCATAAAGCTTAGAGCCTTTTATAATCTGGTGAGCAGATTCTTTTCTGCTTTTAAGAATTATTCTAATTGCTATCTCAGTTCTTGATAATTGATGTATCCCCTGCTTTCTAATTTCCATCGCTTTCAAATTTAATTCCCTTGATTTATAGCTCTTTCATGTCCATCCATAGATGCGAAAGTAACCCATCTTTTATTTTTCATTTTTTAAAAGGAAAAAAAAAAAACTAGCACTCGCAAGAATGTGGTTTTCTTTATCCACACGAAAAGGAAAAAATATTCACTTATGATTAATTGATTTAATACTAATCAAAATCAAAATCAAAATAAATGAAAGATAACATTGCTTAAGCTGGGAATCGCCTTTTTTATGGTGAGGGCAAGGCAAAATTTATATTTCCAACAATATTCTATTGATTAAGGGGAAAATTCATTAAACCCAGTAAGAAGAGAGAATTTATTTCAGTCAACCCTCCAAAAGAATATGAAAACTTACTGCCTCCTAAGGGTTAAAGTGATATTAAATGTTCCAGCTGATAGATCAAAATGTCCTTATTGAAAGAAGCACAGACGTCTTGAAAATTTCCCATATGTGTCTTAAAAATTTCCTATATATGTATTTTGAAAATTCTCTATATGTGTCTTAAAAATATAGTTGTAAAATTTTGGATGCTTTAGAGTTAGATTTCATGATTTTTGAAACTTGAAAATACTCTCATTGATGTTAAAAATAAATACAAACTGTTTTGCAAATTTCCCATATGTGTCTTACAAAATCCCCATAATTGTCTTGAAAATCCACCATATGTGTTTTTGGAATTTAATTGTGAAATTTTGAATGTTTTAATGTTTGATTTCATGATTTTTTAGATTTAAAAATACTCACATTGATATTAGAAATAAGCACCAACATCATGAAAATTCTCCATATGTGTCTTTTAGTTATAACATTTAATATCACTTTGACATCTTGGAGGTGTAGTGAGTTTTTAGATTCTTTTGGAGTTAACTGAAATAAATTTCCTACGGGGTTAATGAAAATTTCCGATTGATTAATGTGACACTAATTGTAATGACACTTTTTAAAATCTGTAGATGTTATTTGGAGAGATCATTTATTTGAAAGAGGTCAGGTCAGCGGTATAACGCATGGGATTTGTAGTTGTCTTGTTCGTGTAGAAGGAAGAAGAGACGATCTTAAGCGTTAGGTATTATAAAAAGAAATGGAGGAGAGAGAAGGGCATGTGATGAGAAACTTCACGGGACAATGACCGTAAGATAGGTATCCAAAAAATAAAACATGAAATCTATGGGAGTATTAAAAAATGATGGGAATGTAGATGTAACATGGAACTCTGCGAGTTGACCCTTAATGGCCTAGAAATACACCAAAGCCCAGCCATTAACATTATTATTTATCAAGTAGTAATAAGTAATTCAAGAGAGTCATTAGTTATAGTAATTGACTTTGTATATATATATGATATATGATATTATTTGATTATATCCAAGCACTTGTCAAGCTCTAATTTAGTAAGAGTATCCCTTCTAAAAACACATGGAACTTGTTTCTATTGTGAGCACTACCTATTAAGTGAATAAATGTTGGTATAGTTGATAAGAAACTAACTTAAAACTGACAAGATCACAAGTTTAAATCATACTGAAATGTGAGGGTTTTGTTCATGGGCAAAATATAAATACTTTTATAAGTGCTTCTCAATTTAGTTAAACTTTTATGCATAAAAAATGCCTATTAATAAAGACTAATAGACTTGAAGAGCTGGTGGTTGGAAAATGAGAGCAATCAGCAGTGAGATATGTCTGAAGCGCAAGCATGGGCCAACTTGTTATAAGGTAGGCCCATTTTCTCCTTGTAAACTTAACTTTCATCAACTCAACATCCTCCCAAGCATTATTTAGTAACTAATATTGATTTTATTAAGAATGAATTTACATGAGAGGTAAGAATGAGTGATTTCTCGTTTTTTATTTGCCCTGTTATAATTATATCCTTATTAAATATTTATAATCTTCTTTCTGAAAAACTTTAAATATTGATATTGTAGTTATAAAAAAGAAAGAGTTTTTGGAGAGATTATGAAAAAGGGAGATATTTTAGAGAGAAGAGAGAGGGCATAGTTGTGGTCCAGGGGCTGGGAGCAACGGCCAAAAGACTGGTTGGAAGGTCCCACATAACATCATGGCATGCCCAATCTACATAATCAATTCATCATGAGATCTCCATCATCACCTAACCATGATTCTCTACCTATCTCCCTCCAAATTACATTTATTTCCCCATAATCCCATATATCACATAATCTTCCCTCATTCTCTCTTTTCTCTCCAAATATTTCACTTGTTATGTATAGTGTTCTCATTTTCATATCAGATACTACTACATACATTCCTTTCCAGGCTTTTTAACTATTGAGACAACAACATAAGTGGTTTCAAACGCAACCAAATCAAGTGGTGTGAGCAAAATAAAAACTGAATCAAGCTATATTTGTTATTTTTTTAATTTTGGTTAAACTGTTCACCCACTTCCTTCCTCCTACCTCTTAAGCCTCCGTTGACAATGCCTAGTGATATTGCCATGCCATTGAAATATAGGAACAACGAGTGATGCGTGTGAACAAAAATGGAAAAAACAATATAAACACAAATGACTTTAAGAATGAAAAAATTATAAAACTCGTGGATGATGGAATGAAGGATGAGGAAGGGGGACACACATATATAAATAACAGATGTGAATAAGAGCATCAGGGCCATAGATAATTTGTTACATAAGAGGGAAGAAAGTGAAGAGCATATTATTCATCATTGATTTTAAACAATGGATTCGTCTTCCCATTCAAATAACAAGTAATCTCCTCAACTCTATCCTTCTTTTTTTTTTCTATAGAAAAATTTTAGAAAAGTGGTTTGGCTCACCCCGTGATCCACTGGAGCCTGTCCCTGTGGGCTTTAAAACACAATAAGCAAGCTCTTTCTTCTTTCCACATAAGTATGTTTCGTCCAACTTCAGTTAGTTGTGAAGATGTCTCCCCAAGCGCCGCAACTAGAACCACAACTAAATGGTACTCCCCAGGAATTGAACGTACACTCATCAAGATAGTCAAATGTCCAACCCTTTCACCAGCTGGACAATTCGTAACTCTTTCTCTTTTTTTCCCTTTTCACACCATGCTTTATTACTTTAACAGTTTAATTATTTACTTATCCTCACAACATCCTTTCATTTATTATTTTAACATCCAATTTTTGTGAGATATGTTATATTGAGAAAATTTGGATTGTTTGGAGAAATTGGAATTCATGCTCTTTACTCTCAATAAAGGCATTCAATTCCAACTATTATATCTTGTTCATTACTTCAATTTATTGATAAACTACTAAAAAATTTGATAATAACCCTAAAAAATTATTTAAGTCTCATAGAATGACATAGTATTCATATTTCTTTAGTAAAAAGTCTAATATTTCGTTATTTGTCAATTACCACACAATTTTTTGTGTGCTCCTTTTTATAATAAATATAGTACTTATTTATTTGATTTAATAAGATTAAATATGTCAATTAAATTAGTTGAGATGCCGTGTTTTTTTTCTCTCTCCTATCTTATTTGATTATTGTTGATGAAACATCATTAGAGAGATATATTAGGAAAATGTTAACAAAAATTAGAAATGAATCACACTTTTAGGATCAGGATCAACTTCTTAAACATGCTATGTACGCTATGGGAGGGAGTATATGGAAAATTGTAGGAATAAACAAGAATTTCATGGTAATATTAATGTAATTACAAAACGTGGGGGCACTTAGATATAATTATGTATGGCTAAAAGGAAATAGTGGGAGAATCCATGTAGGCATAAGGCGGGCTTGACTGTTAGGAAGGGGGAGGAAGGAATTGCATGTTCGTCTGACCAATTCCATGTCGCCACGTCAGTCCACAATACTGGTGTAGAAGGAGAGAGCCAGGCTGTTCACAGTTACAGATTGCATCCCAAATGAAGGGCCCAGATTTCGTCCTTCCCTTGCGATCTACTATGATCTATCCATCACTATCACTATCACTATCACTATCAGTATAAGTAACTATTACGCCCGTTCTTCCTTCCCTATCTCTCTATCACATTCACATTCACATTCACATGCTCTTCCTTCCCACATAGTATCAGCAGCAATACCGGAGGCGCTCCACTGCGCCTGCCTGCCTGTCACTCCCTCCCTCCCTCCCTCAGATTTCAATCCTCTCTTCTCTTCTCGGTTAGTTCCCTCTTTTTCATTCTGATTCCCAGATCTGTGCTTCTTTTCCTTCTTTCCCCCCATAACCGCCGCTTTAACCTCCCATCATCTCCTTATTACCTGCATTTTCAAGCCCATGCCTCATTGGGCTCTTGTGTTGTTCCATTCTTCATTTTCATTTCACCCTCCCGCTTAATTTGAAACTTTTTTTTTTTTTTCCAACTGGCTTCCTGTCCATTTGCTTGTCAATTCCTGTTTTGTGCTTATAAAATGTGTAAACTTTAGGGATGGGGATGCTTTTTCCTGCGTTGAGTTTAATTCCAGAGCTATGAGCTGATGTGATTTTCCTTCTATATTTGAGTTATAACATGAGGCTAACGACCCTCATTCTACTTGAATCCCACTGTATGTAAATTTCATTTCTTTGCTTTTTCTGGGCCACGCATGTGAAATCATTCCTTCTCTTTTTGTTGATGCTAATACTGGTGTTAAAGAGCTCAATACTTTATTTAGATGAAAAGCACTCTGCGCTCTGGCAGTGGGGCAAATTGAGAGGAAATCCGTTGTATGGGACAACTTGCGTGGGTCCCATATGTTGTATTTAGTCTAACTCTCTATCATGAGCTGCGTTAGCATCATTGTTGCCATTTGTTAATTTTATATTTAGATTAGATTTTGATAAGGACTGTTCCCCTAGAAATGAGACGCACAGGAACTTTTATCAACAAGTGTGAATCCTGCAACGATTATTAGACAAATCACTCAATTTAAGTTATTGCATGAAGCGATCAGTATGTGTGACCCCACTTTCAGTAGACGAGAAAACTCATGTGTCGTCAAATGACTTATTTATCAACAATCTAGATGGAAGGCTGATGTAGCTGAATTTTCAAGTTTCTTAAGAATTCACCAATACCTTTCTCATATTCTAAAATACACTTGAAATATTGATGCTGGTTACTTTTCGGAAATTCTCTTTGTTTTCTTCTGGATAGAATTACACTTCTAGCCTTCCTAATTGCATCGCTGTTCTATAAGCCCATAATACCTGACAAATCATGTTAATCTGTAATTCTGTTTGCACCCATGTCTACCGTATTACCATGACTTTGACTCAATGTCATTGCAATTCCAACTCTTAGCTTGCTATTGCAAGCGAGTTTAAATTCACTGCCATCTGAAGGTGAAAACAATCAGTATTGGTGACAATTTCATGATCAATATAATGAATAGTAATTTATTGTTATGTTATTGATACACTTCTATTATTTACAATATAGTGAATAGATTTCTAATATATTTATTCTAATGTTGGATATCCAGCCCCAGTATGGTTGCACAGGATTTTGTAGTTGATTTGAACAAGCCACTTGTCTTCCAGGTATAGACCCATTCCCTCTAGGTCTTGTCCCTATACATGTTTTGCATGTCCTACCTTGCAGTATATTTTAGTTGTCATGTATGCTCCTTTTTATTTCATGGATCAATTGTTAAATGCCTTATAATTTCCTTAAACGTTGGTTTGGACGACTGACATATAATACCCTTATCTATAATTGAGCATGTTTTAATATAATATTGCAGGTTGGACATCTGGGAGAAGCTTATGAAGAATGGGTTCACCAGCCGATTGTGAGCAAGGAAGGCCCTCGTTTTTTCGAAAGTGATTTTTGGGAGGTATAATATTTTAGGACTAGACTTCTATGCAGTTCCTTATTTAATTTTCATCTGGTCCTCAAGCAAGACATGATGCGTGCGTAGTTCTCTATTTATATGACAGTGATATGATTTGATCGGGGAACTATATAATTGTTTGCAAAAAAGTGTACCCATCATCTTTTTATTCGAGAGCCTTATATTTGTCATGTTTTGATTGTATAATTTAAAAATAGAGGTAGAAATAAGTGCTCTGAAGCTCTTTCAATCTTGTAATGTACATGATCATTTTAGCTGAATATTTACAGCTTTATTCTTGACTTTGTACTTTGGAACAGTTCTTGACCCGCACAGTCTGGTGGGCAATTCCAGTCATCTGGTTGCCAGTTGTATGCTGGTTAATCTCTGTCTCTGTACGATTGGGTCTTACTTGCCCTCACATTACTGCACTGGTGGTCCTCGGCATTTTTGTTTGGACATTGCTTGAATATTCATTGCACCGGTTTCTTTTCCACATTAAAACCAAAACTTACTGGTTAGACATCTTTTCAAATGTTAATTTAAGGGCATGATTGTTTAGTATGCTTATTTATAACAATTACTTATTGGTTCCATTTTCTTTTTTCTTTTTGGCTTCAGGGGAAATACAGCTCATTATCTTATTCACGGCTGCCATCATAAGCACCCCATGGATGGCTTGAGGCTTGTTTTCCCCCCTGCTGCAACTGCTGTATTATTGATGCCGGTACCCCTTTATTCCATATCCATACTGCATAATGCATTAACTAATCTGATTGCATGGTAGACAAGAGAACGGTGAGACTTAATCTTTCAGATGAATCCTTCTTGATAAGTGGAACCCATAACTTGTCCATCTGCTTCAATTCACTCCAATTCACTGAAGTTGAGTGACTAACTGAAGATTTCCTATTTACTTCCTGTCTCTGATTTTTCCCCTTCTCCATGTTTTGGGTGAAATTTTCTGTCCTTTATTAAATGTGACAGTTTTACGCTTTTTGACGCATCATTTTGGCTAGAGTTGCCCTCTTTACTTTTACTCGAATCCTCTCAGATTCTCATGACAAATTTCTCCAAGGAGCAAAGCTTACCGGAGAGCCAAGAATCTCTGGCATACCTGAAAGATCAGACCTTTAATAACTATAAGCTAGCTAAAGAAATAAATGGGTTGTGGTCTTTTTCAGAAGAAAATTAACTCTAAACATTTCAAGATAGAGCTTTGGATTAGTATATTTTCAACGGTTTATTTGTACTAATCCTATTGAGTGCTGCAGTTAAAATGAAAGTCCTCCATTAGATATTTCTAAAGGGGAATAGCAAGAAAGATGTTTCCCTGCTTGGATTAATATATTTTCCCTATAAAAAGTACTTTTTATCAGAGAAGAAAGAGTGAAGAAAGTGCACAAAGCTCTATCTAGTTTTGATATGGAGAGATCTTTTATATAGTTATGCTGGAATAGGTCTAGTCAATGTTTATGTCTTCAGTCCTCAAGAGGCGTTTTGGAGAAGCTTTGTGGAATTCACTATATTCACAACAAAACCCTCGGCCATGTGAAAACATAATCTATTTCTTTACTCTATAATCTATCGTGAAATGGGTCAGTGAACCTCGGAATTGTGAAATTTTACAAATTGAATATTCAGTGTACAATAATTGCATGTCTGTGTGTCAATGCTTGTGAGGGTTAGAGATACTAAAACACATTGCACATTGTATAAATTGCAAATAGAGGCTTAATGAACTGATTTTGAATTTATTGTCTGCCATGCCCAGTTCTGGAACTTGGTGAAGCTTATATCCACTCCCTCAACGGCTCCTGCTCTGTTTGGAGGTGGTTTATTGGGTTATGTAATTTATGATTGCACGCATTACTATTTGCACCATGGTCAGCCAAGGAGTGATGGCCCTCGGAATCTCAAGGTAAAAATAACTTCTCTATATAACCATGGATTAACATAAATTACGATATCTACATTCATGATGATGCTGAGCTCTGATCAAGAGTTGGTTTTTAAGCAATTATGAGAATTGGGACGATTAAAAATGGAGGTATATTGAGTCCAGATATTGTAAATGTGGAGTCATTATTTTCCATTTATTTTTACTTGTGGCCCTTTGTGTTGATGCGGTCACACTGAGAATGTTTGTTTTTTCCCCATCATTTCTTGTAAAATGTCGTTCTAGATTCTAGATGTCTAATAGCAAGTGTCAGCGAAAGTATTGTTTCCCCAAAGTTAGCGTATGTTTTGAATGCCAAATAATCTTTTCTGGGACATTCTGCAGAAGTATCACATGAACCATCATTTCCGGGTCCAGGATAAAGGCTTCGGCATTACTTCATCCTTATGGGACAAGGTCTTTGGAACTTTTCCTTCATCAAAAATTGATGCAAAGAGCAGATGAATTATTACCAAATACAACATTTATTCATTGGTTTAGATCATAGTAAAATTCAGGTGTTCAGACAAATATATCCAGCAACTGCTACTTTTATCTGTGTATTCAATGTTGCTTATTATTGATGCTTTGAAGAATTAAGGTGCCATATGGTGTCAATTTTATGGTGCCTCATCTACAACCATTCTGTAAAAAGTATTGATATGTTATGCCTCAGATTTTTAGTGAGAAATTTTCCTGCTTGTCTACATGTTTGTCCACGAGTTGCCAAGCCTTAACATCCCTTCTTTAGGAACCCTGCTTGAGAAAATCGAATTGATATGCCCCGGTGATTTTAAAATGCAGACTTGTTGGTTATGTAGAGTTCGGCTGATCTGGCTGCAATTTTTAGCTACAAGGGACATGCTCTCTAATGGCTAGATCCTTTATGTTCTCAATGCTCACTACTTTATCATTCGTTACCTACCATGTCTCTGTGTCTCCACTCATCCTTTGTTTACGTACCTGAATCTACTCATAATTAAGATTAATTCCAGCAGTTGACTAACAGAAAGGATTAAATTGAAGAAAAAAAATATCTACGGCTGAAATTGTTAACAAACACATTCCTATTTCGAATATTGAAGGATGCCTATTTCAATTATTTCCTTCGAGGATGCAAGTCAAAAGAGAGGCAAGATGAAGAGGATATTTCCTTCGTTTTCGAAGTGGAGCTCTTAATATCAGGCCCCACGAAAAAAGTTAAAAAGATAAACTAATTAAAAAATCACTGGTGAGGGTTGAAACTTGAACAAAAATAGCCTGGCTTTCGTGTCCATTTGAAAAAAATCTATGTTTATGGAGTCAATAATTTGGCGTCACCAATAATCTCCACAAGTACACAAGCCATTCTCGAATCTGTGGAATCTGTTTGCATCTCTCACGACGAGCACAATCTTTCGAAGCTTTGACAAACCTTTGATAAACGTATGGCAGTCACCACACACTCTCAAGTTTTTGAAAATGCGAATAATCCTTTTCCCATCTTTGAACCCATCACTTACCAAAGCCAAACCAATTGCCAACTTCTCGCTATGATACCTTAAGCTCTCCACCTTCGACTCTTCTTCAACATCGTGCAATGCAAAATTTGTGTTATGAACATAACCAATTTCTTCTATCATCCTCTGCTCCATTTCTTCCAACACCTTTTGGATTTTTCCAGTAAGTGGATGTGTTTCGTCTCCATTGTAAAAGAAGTGAACTGTCTTGTCTATCTCTACCCAGCTACGCCCTGCCTCTTTTTTCAATCCCTTTCTCTTCACCATATATCTTATTTTCTCACTCTCTTTCCAGTACCCTGCATTAGCATAAATGTTTGACATCATCACATAGTTGACTGAATTGTTACTATCTAATCTAAAGAGTATCTCTCCTACTTCTTTCCCCATCTCCACATTTCCGTGAATTCTACAAGCACCAAGCAGTGTCTGCCATATACCCACATTTGGCTTCAGTGGCATTTTCTCTATCATATCCCTTGCTTCCTTTATACGTCCACCTCTTCCAAGCATATCAACCATGCAAGCATAATGCTCCACTTGTGGTTTGCTTTGCTGATTCAAGAAACCAGAGAAGGCTTCTTGACCTTCTTCAATAAGTCCTGAGTGGCTACAAGCTGAGAGTACAGCCAAGTAAGTCACATCGTCTGGTTCGATTCCATCTGCTTGCATTTCATTGAAAAGTTCAACTGCCTTTTTTCCAATACCATGTTTTCCGTAACCAGTGATCATAACTGTCCAGGAAACCACATTTCTTGTCTGCATCTCTCTGAAAAATGCATTTGCCTCATCTGTTAACCCGCATTTCATGTACATATCCAAAATTGAATTGGACACTGATATTTCTAAACCAAACGGTAGTTTAATTGTATAAGCATGCATTTGCTTTCCCAACTGAACAAGGGCGAAATCAGCAAATACACCTATGAGGCTTGAGAGCACAAACTCATCCACTTGATGTTTCCTTTCCCTCAGCTGCTGAAACAAGTCCATGGCTTCTGACAAATCGTCCTCTTGTGCATATCCAAGAATCAGTGAGTTCCAAGATATCACATTCTTTGGTTCAATTCGATCAAACACCGTCCTAGCCTCCAATATTCTCCTGCATTTGACATACAAATCAACGAGAGCGCCTGAAACAGTTGAGTGGACCAAATATGGGAATCCTTGCGTGATTAACGAAGCATGTATTTGGGCGCCTTCTCTTAATGCACCAAGACAACTACATGCTTTCAATATACTTGAATATGTATATTCATCAGGAATGTCACCTCTCTCTTGCATTTTCATAAATAGATTTAAAGCCTCTTCACCATGTCTTTTGAGGGTGTATCCAGCAATCATTGCATTCCAACTTATGAGATTTTTTACTGGCATAACGTTAAACATTCTTTCTGCCTCACTAATCCTATCACATTTTGAGTACATATCAACAATAGAATTGGCCACAACAGGCAACCATTCAAAACCAGATTTTGCACAAACCCCATGAATCTGAGTTCCATTCTCAGCAATACTTATAATACCCGCAGCTTTTAGATTGGTGGACAGTGTGAATTCATTAGGCTTAACAGCTGAACGAACCATTTTAGAGAATAAGGATAACGAGGTTTTGGCAGCACCATCTTGTAAATAGCCGCACATTAGAGCCGTCCAAGAGACCACATTTCTCTCAGGCATTTGATCGAACACAGAACAAGCAAGGTTCATCCTGCGGCATTTCGAGTACATATCTATGAGATCATTGTTTACCGCCATATCACGCCCATATCCTAACATCTCTATTAACCCATGAACTTGCTTCCCCTGATCAAGCAAACAGTTCTTCGCACACCTCTTCAGGAGCAGAGTTAAAAGTTGTCGGTCATTCATCAATGGCAGAAGATCACAAATTACATTATAGCAGAAGTTAATGGAACTTTGGTCCACAAAGTCACTGATGAGAGCGGCAACTAGAAATCATGTTCTTAGAGAAATGGAAAATCATTTCTTCGCGGCTTTTAAGTGGTAGATTGAAGATTTATCACATCAACCACTCTTTGCCATCATTACTTTCAGTTTCTTCATGCAATGAAATGACAGCACGAGTGCATACTTAGGTACGGATGAGAGGAAGAGATAGGATTGGCGACTACAAAGTTCCTTCCCTGTAACAACATTCTGATGAGAGATATAGAAGGGTAATTTACAACAGCTATCCTCAGAACTACCAGAGAAGCACACAATGACATCATAACAAAGAATAAATAAACAAGGCAAGCTTAAGGTTGTGCATGACACTATCATAATAGACAATGTGTCTCAAGATATATTCATAAATGCCATTCCCAGAACATATTAAAAAGCCATAAATACTCTCAATAAAATAAACAACAAGAAAATTCCAGTCATTTCAAACGGGTCCTTTTGCCTTTCTACTGCATTGCAGCAGTTGTAACCAATAGTTCAATACTTGTAAAACATATTGACATGGACAATGAAAATGGAAAGCCATTAAACAGCAGAATCAGAAAAAGAAATCTCATACTGACCAGAAAATGGAAGAGAACACTCCAGCCAATAATTATAAAGTAAGGCCAGAAGTGTTGATGCCACATCAGATGAGGCATCAATATTCAAAACAAGACAATATTCAATTTATCATTAGCATAGAAGCTAGGCAGAAACTGTCTATGAAGACCAAAACAGGAATTTAATAAGGCTACTAAGTGAAATATCATGTCGTTGACAGACCCTCCACCTGTGTTTAAGATAACCTTAGTTATTTTGAATTGTTTTTCAAAAATATATCCAGAAAGTAGGATGGCTCAACAAACTTTAGTCAACCACTACCACATACATGGTCTAAAAGCAAACTAAGCAATGCCATTTAATCAACCAATAATTACTTATTTTCCCTTCAACTAAGAGTCATGATATCAACATTTCCAAAGTTTCCCTTGACATTTTGACTCTTGAAAATGCTTCTCTTCATTTACAAGAAAAAATTAAAACAATTTTCATTATATCACACTGTCAATCATTAGCCTGGACTAATGGCTGTCTAAGATCACAAGCAAGAAGGAAAAATAATAGGGTACATGCATTCATCCAAATAAGTACCTCCGTTAGCTGCTTCCTTCTTCTGGAATTTTCCTCAAACTTTGCCCTCATCATTTCCTCCCACGTCAGAATATTGGGTGAAGAAACCAAGAGACTGGTTTAAATTGTTACCAGGCATCTTGCACAGGAGAGACAAGAATACCTCAGCTTTAAGATACCTCAAACTCTGAGAGCACGTTCAATGTTATGAATTTGCATCTTTTGTTCCTCATTGACCTTTCGAAGCTGTCAGGAAATCAACCATATAAGTCACCACATAATGCTGGAACAAATATTGTTTAAGTAATAAGAAATTGCTGGCCAAAAAAAAAAAAGAAGAAGAAAAAAGTAATGAGAAATTGAAGTTAAAAGCTGTACAAGTTGATGTGAGTGTCTCCTAACCATATAATAAAAACTTATCTTACAAATCCATGTCTGACCAGAAACACCAACTCCCTGCCCCATCAAAGGAGAAAGAGGATCAACAAATAAGGGTCATGCACTTGTAAAAGGATGACATGTTGCCACAAGCAACTTCCAAAACCAGATTCTAAGCCCCTACTGAATGATGGAAATATATGGGAGGAAGAACTCTGTTCATTCTAACGAAATTGTTGTTCCATCCATTAGCCAAAGGGCTCATTTTCCCCCTAGCTTTCGTCACTAACTATATTGTAATGAAGGAAGAGCATAAACCTTCAATACAACACAGGACACGACAAAAGCAAAATTTGAATGATATAGTCAAACACAACTTACATTCTCTAATTTTGAGTCCAATCCATGGATATGTTCCTCAGCTTCTACTACTCGCGTTTCCAAGGTCACTTCATCCCTATTTTGTGTTTCTATTTGCCCTGTAAGCTTGTCCACCTGCAAAAAGAACTTGGAGACGCCGTGGAAGTTAATGGAGATTGCATCCACAAAGTCGCTGATGGGAACGGCTGCTAGATATCGCGTTCTTAGAGAAATGGAAAATCATTTCGCCCCTGCTTTGAGCAGTCGGATAAAAACAGCGCAGCTAAAGAAAATCCATGCTTGCATCGTCAAGCTATCTTTATCACAGAGCAACTTCTTGGTGACAAAAATGATGGATGTGTGCGACAAGTGTGGCGATACAGATTACGCGACCCTGCTTTTCCAACAACTAGCGGAACCAAACGTGTTTTCCTACAACGCAATCATCAGAACTTACTCCCACAACCACCTATATAGACTCGCGATCAGTACTTTCAAGAAGATGATGAGACATCCGCGGAAATTACCAGAAAACCCTGTTTCACCGGACAGGTTTACATTCCCATTTTTGATAAAGTCGTGTGCGGGGCTTTTATGTCATCGTCTTGGCCAGCAAATCCACGCTCAACTATGTAAGTTCGGCACCTGTTCCCTTTGTATAACGGAGAACGCTCTGATAGATATGTATACAAAATGTGATGATTTGACAACTGCATACAAAGTGTTCAAGCTAATGACTAACCGAGATGCGATTTCTTGGAATAGCTTAATCCATGGACACGTGCGGTTGGGGCAGATGGAGAGTGCACAAGACCTGTTCGATGAAATGCCTTGCAGAACAATTGTTTCTTGGACAACAATGATTACTGGGTATGCAGGAGTTGGCTGCTATTCTGATGCCTTAAAAATCTTCCGCCAAATGCAAATGGTTGGTATTGAACCCGATGAGATTAGCATCGTCTCTGTTTTACCTGCTTGTGCACACCTTGGAGCTCTTGAGGTTGGGAAATGGATTCACATGTACTCTGATAAGAGTGGGTTTTCGAAGAAGACTAGCATCTGCAACGCACTGATTGAAATGTACAACAAGTGTGGCTGTGTTGATCAAGCTAGAGACTTGTTTGATCAATTGGTTGAGCGGGATGTGATTTCTTGGAGTACCATGATTGGAGGATTGGCTAATAATGGTAAAGCTCATGAAGCAGTCGAACTCTTCAGAGACATGCAGAGAGCGCAAGTAGTTCCAAATGCCATAACATTTCTTGGAGTTTTAACAGCATGTGCACATGCAGGTTTATGGAAGGAGGGATTAGAATGTTTCGATTGTATGAGGGAGGATTACCATATAGAGCCAGAGATAGAGCACTATGGCTGCCTCGTTGATCTTCTTGGACGCTCGGGACGCCTTGATCAGGCTCTTGAGGCTATAATGAAGATGCCAGTAAAGCCAGATTCAATGATATGGAACTCTCTCCTAAGTTGTTGCAGGATTCATCACAATCTTGATATGGCTATTATTGCAATGGAGCATCTTCTAGAGCTTGAACCAGAGGAATCTGGAAGCTATGTTTTGCTTGCTAACATATATGCGGAGCTTGGAAGGTGGGAAGGTGTATCTAGCATCAGGAGACTCATTAGGAACAAGAGAATTAAGAAAACTCCAGGGTGCAGCATGATTGAGGTTGGCGATGTGGTTCAAGAGTTTGTATCAGGAGACGATTCAAAACCCTTCTCAAAAGAGATCTTCTGGATCCTAGACGTCTTGGCTATGCATCAAAATAGAACGATGGAGTTTGAACAGGAGCATGCTGATCATCAAGCTTTGCTTTAGGTTGTATTTTCCATCTTTAAAGGTCGGAAGATTCCATTTTGTCCAATGGCGTCCCCTCTTTTGAATCGATGAAAATTAAATCAGCTTCAAAGAAGCCAACTCTTGGGAACATGCATGGTTATGTTTGGCCAATTCTGTTGAAGCACTGGGAAAACAAAGATTTTGACATGAAAATCTGGGAGAATGGCCAAGTCCAAGGGACAGAAACTACATTCAATACATGGAAAGCAACAAGTATTGCATTTCTGCCAAAGATTATGAAGTCAACAGTCCAAGGGTCGTGGAGGTCATTTTATATCAGACAATTTTGTGCACCCTTCTTTGAAGTTTTGAACTGGGAATCGTTTGCAGTTTTTCTTATGGAAAAGGATATTCTGAATCTGAAGAATATGCTCATTTCCATACCAGCTAAGAGGTAGCTTAAAATGCAGACGAGAGTTAGAGAGGTGCCGCTGCATTTCCTCCGGCATGCCAAACCTGTCAAGTATGATATATTTCACATGATTATTCATTCTATTTGGCATAATAGAATCTTCACTCCAACATCAAGATAAGTTAGGACTTAGAAATGGACTAGGTTGATGGTAAAAGGTTTTGTTGGACCAGGTCATGTACTGATTCTGGAAGTTTGATGCACTTAAGTATTTGCTCCATTTTTCAAGAAGAAATTTACCTTGTAATTTTAGTCTGTTGATTAGCTGTATAGGACAAGTTCAGTTATTGTGCCATTCTTTAGACTGTGACGTTTATGATATTACAAACTGTGCAGTTGTGAATTGCTTTCAAGAATTGTGGAATAAAGAATATACAAAGACTCAAAAGTTTTGATTATGTTTCAAATTTTATAAATTCATGTGGTCGCTCTTTGTTGATTCAAGTAAAGTTCTTTCAGAAGATGCTTGTGCTTTGTCTAAACATAAAGGATGCTTGCGCCGCTGCAGGGAAGAGATTGAATAGGCAACAAAGTAGAGTGAGTTGGATTATAAATTTCTTGAATTTGTGCATATGATGTCCCTCCAGTGTAAACGTTTTCCAAGCTGATTTTTAAACAACATTATTCGAAAATAGCATATATTGAAAAAAAAAATTGCTGAGATTATTGATAAATTATAGCAGTAAGTACTCCCACACTCCGTTTTTTTTTTCCCCCAACATTCCTTCACTCTGTTACTTAATATAAAGCCCATTTAGAAGGTTCATCTTAATCTTAATACATGACCTATTTCTAACTTTTGTGATTTTTTTAAATTGATATATATATATATTTCAGTTGATGATTTATTAATAATCTCCTGATATTTTTCAAGTCAAATAAAAAGAAAACTTTACAAAACTTTCATCCCATTGCTATTGTCAAACCTTTTATTTTTTAATACTACAAACTATCCCAAATGTAAGTAGTCCAAAAGTAATTGTGTCTTAAATATTTTCTTTTTTCCCCTCTATCCTAACCCTCTCTACAGGAGGGACTACACACACGTATCACACACACGCACACATTTTCCCGAACCTGGGAATTGATCCCATAACCCCCTCAATAAGGGGATATCTTAAATATGACCTACTGATATATAATATAATATGACGATATATTTAAGTATTTCAAAATCATCATGCAACATATGGTATAATTAAATAATTTTATTAAATTTTAACTAGGATTAAATGTAATATAACATTATTTTTCCAAAGCATTAATTTTTCTCCAAATATCTTGTTTTGAATGTTAATATTTTAAAACATTTCCAAGAAATTTTCATGATCTGTAAATAAATAAATAAATAAATAAATAAGGTTAAAATAGTTTTAAAAATTTAAAAATTTATTAATTTTGACTAAGTTTATTAATTTTTTAACTTAATCTACAAATTAAAAAGGCACAATGGGATAGTGATAGGGGGGAAATAAGTTCCAAAAAAGGATATGGGAAATAGAAACATTGGTGAGTGAATTAATAGTTAAGTTATTTTATACATAAGAAGAAATAAGGAATAAGAAAATAAACATTTTTAAAAAAGAAATAGTAACTTGCTCTGGCAAAAAAGAAGAAGGAATAACCTGCAAAATACAGTGGGTTAGTTATAAATATAACACTTTATAATTTATTTATATATTTGATATTTTATAATATAAATTTATTTAAAAAATAATCCTGGGAAATGAATGTTAAAGTTTAGTTGGGGGTGAAGAACAGGTGAATTTTAGTTGTGGTGGCGGTGGTGCTGCGGAGCGAGGATTGAAATGAATATAGTGAAGATTGCTCCCGCCGCCCACATGCTTGGGTTTTAGGGCAAACATAGCCCTTACACTTCCACTTCTTCTCATTGTACTTGCTAGTATCACTCTTTCTTTCAGAATGCCCCATAACCAATCAATCTGTGAATGACACAATCTTCATTAACCCTCCCGCTCCCACTCCCACTTCTTCTTCTATTTGAGGTCTTCTCATGCTTTCTTCGCCTCCTCATTCCTTGCAGACATGCCCGCTGATCAGGCCTCCACACCTGACCTATCAAATGCCTGCTGCTCACGGGTATTCTTTTCCCCCCTTTTCTTTCTCTTTTTCCTCTTTCCTTTCTCTTTTTCCTTTTTCTTTGGCATTTATTTCTCCTTTAATTCAATACATCAACAGCTTAACAAGAAATGCTTGAAGCTCCAAGATTCACGCAATGCTCTCAGACAGGCTGTCAACCTCCTCGAAGCTAAAATCAATGAACTCGAGGATCACAATGTCAACCTCAAGAAAGGTTGGTATTTGTCTGCTCTACTCTTATGCTAATCATAACCATATAATTTTCCCCTCTTTCATTTCTTTCCTTTTCTCCATCTTCAATCTCTAATACTTTTTTTAATTCAGTATTTCACTCTCTCTCTCTGCCTTGTCCTTGATATTTTTCTTCCGTATTTTCTTCTCCCCTCATCTTAACTTTATTGTTGCCGAAAAATGATTGTCTCTGCTGTGACCTCTTTATTTATCTAACTATTTGCTGGTTTCCGAAGTTGGCTTGTTGATTGTGACTTATTTATACTAATATGTATATGTCTAGAGTACAGAATGTATCTGCTTTCCTCCTCTTATGTCACCTACACTGTAATGTATATTCTGCAGCATACCATGAAGAACAAGCGCGGGCAAAAATAGAGGAAGAGGAAAAAATTCAAGAATTCAATGCTAGAGTATCTTTGGAGAATGAAGTCAGTAGATTAAAATCTGAGATCGTTGCATTACAGCAAAGTCGTGGCAGCATTGCCCAGGATGGTGATGGAGATATTAAAAGTTATCAAGCCCGTATATCTGAAAGAGAGAAGGAAATTAATAGGTTGAAGGAACTTCTTGAGAGAGAGAGAGAAAGAGCTGATTCTGAGGCAAAGAATGCTGAGACGGAGACAAAGAAAGCTGCTGAAGCTTGGAAATTACTGGAAGCTGGGAAGAAAAGGAATGTTGAGAAGGCAATGGAAATTGCCAAAATTGAGGCTGAGAAGGCTGGGGTGCTAAAACAACAATCTGAAAAGTTAGCATCTGAGATGAAAAAGTTTAAAGAGGCAACCAAACATTTTGAATCTGAGAAGAAGAAGCTTATAGCAGAGAAACAAAATGCTGTGTCAGATTTGGCAAAATCTCAAGAAAGGGTAGAAGCTGAAAAACAGAGGGCAGCAAGGGAAAAGAGACGTGCGGATGAAGAAATGGTTAAAGTAGAGGGTCAGAAGAAGCATGCTGAAGTTAACTTAAAGAAGGCCATGGAAGAAAAGCAACTTTCTGATCAGATGTCCCAGAAGTTAGAAGAGTGTGAGCGGACAAATAAAGATTTGAAGAAGAAGATAGCTGAACTTTCTTCACTAAGAAAACCCATTGAAATGTCTGCAGTCTCTCCTGACATCTGTGTGAATGCTGAAAGTACTAAAGTGAAGCTTTTAGAAAACTCTTTGAAGCTTCAAAAGCTACGGACAAAGTGTGCCAAGGAAAAAGCTAAGTTGGAAGCCAATCATCGCAGAATTTTGCAGCGTGAATTAGGTCGATTAAAGCTTGATTTCTCTCAAATTTTCCATCGCCTTGACATGCTAGATGCTTCCATTTTACCTACTGCTGGAAGTATGGATGACCTTGGAAAGGTTGGTCTTGGTGCTGAACTATTTGGGGTTACATATAATTGGATCAGTGTTTGCATCATTTTATCTCCACGTTGCCTCTCCATATTAGATTCACACATTAAAAATTCTTGTGAATTCAATCACTGAACTACAACATACTGCTCTTCATTAAGCATGTTAGATCCATTTCTTGCTTATGCTTTTTTTATATGAAAATAGAAGGATTGGGCTTTATAATTATGTTTTTGTTTTAGAGATATGGAACTAATGCTTGTGTCTCTTAAATTGTTGTTGGAAACAAACTACTTAGCCTTGGATGTTGCAGTTTTCAACATCTTCTGTAGAGATAAAAAACTACTTAGCCTTCAAAGATTTGGGTTAGTTTTAAAACATTGAATTTGTCTATCAACTATGCATGCCCGGCTAGAGTAAACATTCTTTTGAATAGTAGCTGACTCATAGGATCTGAATGATCTATTGAAATGATTGTGGTCATGGGAGTGATTCTTATGTTATATAGCTCCTACCATTAAGAAGATTTGTTGTTATGGTGCTTTGTTTCTATGCTGAACATTCTTGTGATTGCTTTTAACTGACCCTGCTTTGCATGATGGTTACTTTGCAGCCTGGTAATATACTGAACTTGCAGAAATTGAATTTGATGAGGCACATCTGCAGTTCAGATCTGTCTCAGATGCAAGGCCAGTGTGAAAATAATCTCCTGAAGTCTTGCTGCACAACCTTGAATGCATGTGATCCTATGAAGAAAAACTTGCATCACACTTCACCTCATGCTCTATTCGGAGGAAACTGTGCTGAATCCATCACAGGTATTGATTATCAGTTAGAGCCTCTGGCTAGAGACTCTTACACAACAAAACTAAAGAATTCTGCAGTAAATTCCAGTACATCTTTTTCTGATGGACAATTGATGGGCTCACAGGACAAGGGTGCTTTTCCAGTTACAGCATCAGCAAAATTGGCTCAGGAGAATAGTAATACAATGTCCAAACCATCTGCCAATAGTAGGAAGAGAAAAAGAATCCTTGAGACAGTTGAATGTGTTAATAAATACTATTCTGAAGGTAGGGAGTTTGACCCGCAAGTAGAAAAGAAGCTTTCTGATTTACACGCTTTGTTATATAAAAAAGTGGACCAGTCACATGAACAGGGAGAGAAGGTTGCTAAAACTAAGGATAATCCACTACAAAAGAGCGACAGGCCTCATAAGAAGAGAAAGAAGTCTCATAGGGAAGAAGTGGAAATGGCACATAGATATAACAAGGTTGAGAAGAAAGGTATAGAAGAGGCCAAAGGAGAAGCCTGTGAAGACACCAATATCTGCGGAGATGCATGTTGCCCTGTCTCATATACTAAAGGAACCACTCAAGTATTAAGGGAGAGGACATTTGATACTACAAATGATTTTCCTTTTATGGTTAATTTTGAAGTAGCTGATGGAGATTATATGAAGTTGTTAGACTTAGAAAATGCTGCTGATGAGGAATGCTATAGAAGAGCAATGGATGCTCCCCTGTCTCCATCTCTTCCTGAGATTGAAATTCATGGAGTTGAAACATACGACAAGAATAATATGAAGCCATTTCTTGAGGAAGCACTACATCAAGACATGTTCAGTCCAAGAGGAGTTTTGTTTCCTTCACCTTGCTTTGATGTCATTGATGTTGAGATAAATTCCAATGAAGAAAAGTTTGATGCATCCAGAGCTTCTTATAATTCACAGCAGAAGCCTGCACAGGCTGGAGAAACTGAGGATGTGAAAATGTATCATAATCATGCTCTGGAATATTCAAAGGCTACACATTTGCAGGAGGGTGGAATTGAATCGTTACAGAATCAACTTCCTAATTTTGGTGTTGTCTGTCCAAATATTGAGGACAAAAGTAGCATTTCTAGGATATTTGGTGCTACAAAGAATTGTATAGTTAGGTGCAGTTTGATTACTAAAACAGGTTGGATTGTTGATAGCATTTTGACTGCACTTACCATGGAAGAAAATCTGTTACCAAGGTAAGTGATCTATCCTTTCAAGGTAATAAAATGTGATAACCATGTCATCAAGCAACATGTATAGTTTGTGCCACTTCTGGTCACATCTGCTAAGTCAGTTTAAGATTAACATGATATTGAAGACACAATAATTTTTAATTTTGTTCCTGTTATTTTTTTTCAGGGAGAAGATTTCTGTTTTCTTTACACTTTTGCTATTCAATTTTACTACAAACTCATCAATAAATTGTGGGAACCTTTTGGGCGGGAATTTGCTCTCCTGCTTGAATTCTTATGCTGAACATATTTGCACAGGTTAGTTATCAAACTTATTACTTGTTGGACATATTTTATTTGTCAAACTTTAGCACGCATTATAGTTTTTCATTTTATGGACAAAATTGTGCACTGATAGCTTGTTTTTTTTTTTTTTTGGACAGTTTTTTCTGTTGCAACAACAAGATTCTTGTTTTTAGAACATTTTTCCTTGCATGAGCTCCTTTTCCTCATTGAAGACTTTCTTATGGAAGGAAAGGTCATGTTAAATGATAAAGTGCCCGCTGGGACCTTGTCAGAACAGGGTATGGGATCTTCTCTTCATCTGGAAGCAGCTTCAGGGGAACAATTGGTGGCAGGGAGCGTTATATTAGCATCAGTATGTGCAGCAACTGATCATGTTGAATTTATTAGGGAGTCAACGTATAATATCCTTAGGTTTTGCAAATGGAATTCATTAATGATGCTGACTATTCTTCATGTATTTGCTTATCTGGGTGGAGAGAAGTTTTTTTGCCATAATTTAATGGTCAGTGTGTTGAAATCTTTGATTGTGCATCTGGAGGGTGGAAACCTACCAGTAGTTTCTGCTTCCTGTCTTCCATCAGTAAATCAGCTGCACACTGAATTATGGATGAGTGATGAATGCCCATTCTTGGAAGGTGCTGAATCTATTGAAACTGTTGTGTTCTTGCTCTTGGAAAATATCAGGAACTGTCTACAACAAGAGGTAGAAGTGGATGATTCGACAAATTCTAGATCCTCGTCAGACAAATATATTGTTGGACAATGGTTTAATCAAAAAGCAGTTCAATGTGTAGTTGATGTGGAGTGCGATGCTGCCTGCTGTTTGAGAAAGTGCATGGCTTCTGCTACTCAGCCTTATGTTTCAAACAATGCCAGCATTTGTCACCTTACCGATGTCCTGTCATTGATGGAGCTGGTTGCAAGCAAAATGGTATAAAGCTTTGTCTTTTGTAGTTAATTCTAGCTGTGTTTTGTGAAGTTTTTATTTTGCTGTACTAGTAAATGGCGACTGGGTAAGCTAAGGTATTTGATGATTATACTGCACGAGTTAGCTCTTTGGTAGTTTTGGCTTTATATTTTAAAAGCTGACAGAATACAGTAGTACTTAAAAATCTATACTATGGATTTGATTCCACCAATTATATGCAGTCATTATTTGCTGAGATCAATGACTGATATGAAATATAGCAGTATTATTTTTTATCTGAAATGAATATATTATTTTCGGTTAAAATTACCCACATCACAAATGGAGTGTGGTGATTCCGGTAAATTTGTTAATAGAACTCTTATTTGATTTCGATTTGCATGTAAAACCAAATATGGATTTAATCATCTCATATGAGTACAATGCTTTTAGAGGTCTCTTTAAGTAGTTCCCCTGCTAGCTCTTTCTTGAGGTATTTTGTTTATCTATTACTCCCTCCGGTCCTAAATATAAGATCACTTTGACTTTTTTTGTGGAAGTTAAGAAAGTAAATTAGACAACTAAATTATAACATATGTCACATGTAATTAGGTTATAGGTTAGATTATAAGTAGAATAAATTAGTTTTGAGGAAAAAAGATAACTATAGACAATTTAAAGTGATTAATTTTGCATCCTTAATTTCTCCAAAAAAAGTTAAAATGATCTTATAATTAGAACTGGAGGGAGTATTGATGATTGATAATATTGACATTTGATAATAGGAAAAATCATTTTGCAGGTACTTATACTTTCCCTTAATTTTTGATTTGGTACTTGCACCCTTATCGGTTTTTATTAAATCTTTTAATTTTGCTTTGTTAGCAATGTTAGCCCCTGTAACTTTGCCCTGTCATTAGCCCATGTTTAAGAGCTAATGATGCTAACAAAGCAAAATTGAAATATTTATTAAAGAAAAAGATACGGGACCCAAATTAATAATTTAGGGTAACTGTAGGTACGTGCAAAATGGTATTTTCCCCTTGATAATATATTATAGAACATGTCTCACATTAACTTTAATATAAAGTCATGATTAAATTACATTCTTTCGTTATTGAATGAATTTGTAAATTTACTCTGGAATTTTGGTACCGTTATGTTGTTTATGTTAGTTAGTTGCACAGTCTAGGATGTCAAGGGAAACTGTTGTATGAGATGCTGCGCTATTCTTGAGCCTTAGTTTTCTCATATGGACTTGCAGACTTCTGAATAATGGAATCTGTTGCTAATTCTGTTCCTTTTTTTGTTCATTTTATTTATTTATTTATTTTTTGTTTTTTTTGGGGGGGGGGGGGGGGGGGATGATATGCATAATTTTTGACAGATAGAAAACTTTGCTACTACTCTTGCCCTTCCTTGTTGAAGAACTTATCATTTTGTGTGGTTTATGATTGTCAGACCTGATTATGTCCTACAAACCTCTTGGTTTCCTTAATGCAGAGTTGGCACTGGACAGACACGAAACTTGTTCCTCAGCTGCTGAGTATATTGGATTCGTGTGTGGTGGAGAACCTTTCTGTTGCCATTGTTGGTCTTCTTGGTCAACTTGGGAGGTAAAATGACCCATTGCTTTGGTATTGGTAGTGCCGTGAATGACTCTTGATTTGTGAATCTTAAATTAATGGCGACTTTTGTATGGCCTCATTGGTGCTGTTAGTTATGATTGTAATATAATGTTGTCTACAAAATGATTTTCAGGCTTGGAGCTGTTGCTGCTGGATATGAAGATAGAGGAGTTGAGAACTTGAGATGCTATTTGTTTTCGTATTTGTGCTGCAAATCTTCCATGAAAGCAGGCCCTTCTCTTCAGCTTGCCACTGCCTCTGCTTTGATAGGTGTTCTTCCTTTTGATGTAGGAACCCTTTTTGAGACAAACTCAAGTCTTCCAGTATATTCTAGTACATATGTTTCCGGTAATCTTGAAGATTTGAGAAAGTGGCTTTCTGGGCTTGATAAAGATAAACGTGACTTGCTATGTAGTATTTCAAGATCTGATGTATATACGAAGAAAACATTGTAATTCTCCTTCACATTTCCAAAGCAAGGTTCTTGCTGGCTTTCTTCTGTGATCTTGCTTTGAAAGTTTTGTAGCTTATGAGAAATTGGATTGGTTTAGATTTAACTGAGCACCATCTGACTTTGTTTGCTTGCATCTTCACTTGACTGCCTGTTAGTAAAGAGAGATGGTTGGTGTTGGTGTTGGTGTTATCCCGGAGCTTTTTGAATATTGCTGTTGGACACAACAAAGTTTGCACCGAATACCATCACCTGACTGGATGCAAATTAGTAGCTTATATGTACATGCGGGGAAGACAGGTCTTATCCATGTTTAGTCCCAGCATTGCTTAGCGTAATTCTTAGATTATGGAAACAATTTGTCAGATGCAGTCCTTGGCTTCTGGAAATTACTTTTTGCCGAAGAATATCTATCTCATCTCCTTAAAGTATGTTGCGCTTGTTCAATTCATGCTGGTCTTCTAAGATGAGAGAGGGACAACGTTGCCCTTGAATGAAGGCAACTCTCATCTCAATGTTGGCAGAAGAAAGAGCAATAACCTTAAGCTGTGACTATTTGCGATCCTTGTAGATTCAAGACATGTTCTCTCAACGAGGAAGAAGCCATTGTCAGTTTGGAACCCTCCCTGTTGCTGGCAATTGAAATTAATATTTTACATCCTACTTAGGATGGCTGACTCCATGCTCGGGCATCTCATTCTGGGACTGACTTTGGCTCGCCAATGGGATTTTTCCTCCGAAGGAATTGTCAATTTTAATCCACAAGGACAGAGCTCAAAGGATGGTCTTCGTTTTAGTGGTTATTGTGCCTAGTGTGTTGTGGCTTTTGGCCTTCGTAATTTGTTTGATTCGTAAGAAACTATTTTTGGTGTATATTATACCGTTCTCATTTTATGGCACGCTTGTTATAGGTGAATAGTTTGATCTTCAAACATTTACTAGCAAAATGATGCGTGGTGCCCGAGCATCCATTTGTTTCAGCTTGTTTTGGACTTTCCATTAATTGGTGACATTTTAAAGTGTTTTTTTTTTTTTTCACTGCGTGGTCGGTGATCTGGGATGAAAGGATCTGTTACTTCATTTATGACGGCTGTCTCAATTTTTTTAAGGATTCATCATTCATCTCAAGTATCTGTTTCTAAAATGGAAAATTGATTCCTTTTCGTATAAAATGAATGCAATCGAAATACGAGTTGGAAAAAGTTGAAGTGTATAAAACAAATATGGAAAATGCACTGTTAAAATGGATTAGAGGACAAAAAATAATGGCCACATAATTGGCTTCTTGCTGGCAAGCCTCCCCGAAACTTGTACACAAAGCGACCTCCAAATTATAAGCAAGACCTAATTCTGTTTGTTCTGTTGTATATGTTTTTAGACAACTGGTTGAATGTACCAAGAGGCTTGCTAAATTTGGCCTACATACACCCCCGTTGTGTATGATGATAGGTTGGGTAATGTAGGAGCCCGTGTTGATTAGTGAATAATGATATTGGCTTCCCGTTTTGCTTGGAAAAAAAAAAAAAAAAAACTTTGCAAGGGTTGCACAACTTTGTTCATGGCTGTTTGTCTCACAAATTTAATATTACAAAAGAGCTAGTATTATTTTACACAGCCTCCTAGAAATAGTAAACGTCAGCTTTTCCCGGTGACCTTGTAGTGCCATATATCCTTTATGTTGAAGTAGGAAGAGAACTTAGGAGCGGTATGCTTTGTTCATTATTAAAGAAATTTTGAGGATCAACCTTTGTCTTGATTTGTGCCAACCTTTTGAAGTTGCCTTTGAAGTACTTGAAACCCCACGCACTTGTATTAAGCTTGTTGGTACCCAAATCAAGATCCCTATAGTTGAAATAGGCAGCTCTTGGAGAGCTTGAAACATGAGGAGCCATGTCCCTGTAAAGTCGTCTTATCCATCTTATATGCCTTTTGGATGCTTCAAGCCCATTTTCGTCCCACTTCACCATGTATTGTATGTTGTATAAATTACCCTTCCTATGTGGAAAAGGGACTTCACTTTCTGATATTTCATCCATTTTACCACCAAAGGGGTCCATTATCAGAAGTGCCAGTGCTTCCTCTTCCTCAAGCCTTTTCCATACACCTTCCAGTGCTGTTTCTGGTATTGGCTCCTTCACAAAATCTGATTTTGCCTTAAAAGAGCTTTTATAGCTGGTAATTCTATCTAGAAAAACCTCAAGGTGGTCCCATTTTTGGTATCCAGCAAAGTACAAAGCAGATTGAATCCAGCTCAGTTCAATACAGTCTTTTGCTTGCAATCCCAATTCAGGGAAACTCTCATTCATTAATGGCATTAGCCTATCTACTCCTCCAAGGAACAGAGAATTGAAGGATGCTGTGACGACTTTCTCTGGGCTTCCACCATTATTTTGAGCTATGATTCTGATGAAAAGATCCTCATGTATTTTGTGTGCTATGTACTGCCACTTATGAATAAGCTCGGAGGCTCCTTCCTTGAGAGTTCTATGAATGTTGAACACTGTGACTATAGGTGGGACTCTAACCAGCCTAATTTTCCAAGCAAGAACCACACCAAAGCTACCTCCACCACCACCTCCTCTAATGGCCCAGAAAAGATCTTCTCCCATCTTTTCTCTATCAAGAAGCTTCCCGTTTACATCTACAAGGGAAGCATCCATGACTTGATCTGCTGCTAGCCCATATTTCCTGACCAAAGTACCAAATCCTCCTCCACTTATGTGCCCTCCAAGCCCCACACTGGGACAAAGTCCTGCAGGAAATCCATGGATTTTACTTTCCTTTGCAATTTTATAGTAAAGCTCACCTAAAGTAGACCCAGATTGAACCCAAGCTGTTTCATCTGAGAGGTTAATCTGAATGGAATTTAGCCTGTTGAGGTCGATCATGATAAACGAGGTCTCACACAGATAGGATAGGCCTTCATAGTCATGGCCACCACTTCTGACTCTGATCTGTAGCCCAAGTTTTCTGCTGCAAATAATAGCTGCTTGAATTTCAGACTCGTAAATAGGTGTCATGATCAGAAGAGGCTTTCTCGTGGAATTCAACCACCTTGGATTTTGCTGGAATGAATCCAAGACTTGTGAATAAAGTGAGGAGGTTGAACTGACCATTGCTGTTTCGTAGTATTCATGAGAAAGGCCACCGGGTTGGGACAACATGCAATCTCTGAAACCTTTCTCAGTCGGAGTAGAAGCTACCCATGATGACAGTGAAAGAAGAAGAAGAAGAAGAAGAAGAAGAAGAAGAGCCAAATGGTGAGGAACAAGGCAGCTCATCGCTATGTCAATTTTTTATCTCTATCTTGTAGTTGAGTAATGCCATAATGAATGTGTGTGTGTATTCTAAAAACTTGTTTTGGAAAGGTAAAATATTGAAGTCAGGGAAACTGGTAAGGTGATCTTCCTTATGTCCAGAGCCGGGCCCAAGGAATGTAAATGTGTGTGTATTCTGAACTGAAAACTTGTTTTGGAAAGGTGGAATATTTAAGTCAGAGAAACTGGTTAAGTATCTTCCTGATGTCCAGAGCTGGACCCAAGGAAAGTGATAAGGACAAGGCAAGAGGTGGAAAGGTTTAAATTGATGACTTTGGTGTTGGCTCCTAGATGAAGAGGCAGAATAAATGCGTTTGTTTTTAAGTGATGGCAAGCGATGAATTATAAGCAGAGCGTGTATATAATCAAGCAGTTGACATTTTTTTTAATTTGAAGATAATATACAATTCTTCCTCTAATACATGATGTAAGAGCTAGTGGAAGCTAAATTTGATCTAAAATATAAGACTACGATACATTTTGTCTCCAAATTTACAATTTGTTTTTCCAAAGTCACTCTAAATTGCATACTTGAAGGATTCTACATTTAAAGGTATTCATATGAAAGATGATATTTTAGGAAAACTATTCCAATTTTGGTTACCGATAACTAACATTATTAATTGTTTCATCTATTCGAATTAATTATCCAACTCTAATGTAACTATAGGAGGTGCTAATATAGATATATATACTTATTTGGTTGGTTACAAGAGATGTTCAAAATTAGATGTCTGTGGTGGAGTGAGCATTTGGATTTTAGAACATTCATGCAGGCCGTTTAAATTGTAATAGGAGCATTTTTCATTGGCATTATTCTGATGTGAACAGGTGGCGATGCATGCATGAAATGTGTCAATTCGCCTGAATGCAATAATATAATTTTTTAAGTGTTTGGATACCTACTTGGAATTAATGGCCAAGTCTACACTCTGATCCAGTGAGAAAAATAGAGAACTTTTTTTAGAAAAAAAGAAGATATTTTACCAATAAGGCCAGGTCCAATAACTCTGAGGGTCATCATAGATTCCAAGTTAGGCCCAATATTTTCTCAAATCTACCAATACTAAGCTTTTGGACCAACACTTGTAAAGAAACCCAAAAACACTTGATGTGACTGGCCGAGCGGAAGCGATAAAATGGACAGATTTACCAATAACATAGACCAAACTCCAAAGTCCTCTTTACCTCAGTTATTACTATTTTCGACTGTTGATAAATAAAAGAGGTTTGCATTTGGTAATTGGTAGCATCTAATCCCTCAGCAATTTGGTTCCCTATATTTATAGACATTTCGGATATATTTCTTAACAAGTAGCAGATGATATTTGTGTACCGAGAGTTGTGTGATATTTCAGAGAAACCAATATTTCACTACAAGACACATGAATCCAGCCATTATGTTCATTCTACAAAAGCAAGGCTAGCTTCATCAGTTTGTTGTCACACAGCAAACACAAAATAAACACATGAACCATTTAATTACAACCATCAAGTATCATAACACCACTCAGTTCTCTAGAATGATATTTGAATAATCCCATTAGCTGATACTGCTGGCAGCCGATGAAACAGGGAGTGGCGGGATGCTCTGTTCATGCCTGAACACGTTCTCTGGATCAAACTTGGTCTTTATCTTCACCAACCTATTGAAGTTATCCTTGAAATACATGTTCCCCCACGCGCTTGCTTCTATGTAACTTGTGCTATTCTTCTTGTTCATCCCCAGATCAAGATCCCTGTAATTCACATAGGCCTCCCTAGGGAACTTGGAAACGTAAGGTGTCATGTAGTTATAAAGCTTCCTGATCCACTCCACATGCTTCGCCTCGTTCTTGTCCCCGTTTCCCCAAAGAGTCAAGTACTGGATTTTGAAGAGCGTGCCGTTTCTGTGAGGAAATGGGGTATCAGATTCAGACACTCTGCTCGTGGCTCCTCCATATGGGGTCCAAATCATCAAAGGGCTGTCTTCTTCTTTAAGCCTGCTCCATAATCCTTCAATCCCTTCTTCTGGAATGGGTTCTCTCACGAAATCAGATTTGGCTTTGAAGAAGTTCTTGAATGATGATTTTCCCTCAAGAAGGACCTCCAGAGGCGTGTCATTTGGGTAGCCTGCAATGTAGAGCACAGACCTGATCCAGCTAACTTCAAGGCAATCTTTTCTGGTGAGACCCAATTCAGGGAATCTCTGCTTCATGAGATCAAGGAGGGTTCTGGAGTTTCCTAGGAAGAGGGCATTGTAGGAAGTTGTGATGGTTCTCTGAGTTTTGTTACCCGCAGGTTGGATGATGACTCTCATGAAGAGGTTGTCGTCGATGTAAGGGGCCACTTGCTGCCATTTCTGGATGATGTTGGTGGCGCCTTGCTCTAAGGTTTTTGTAACTGTAAAAACTGTCACGGTCTGTGGAACTGGAACAAGCTTGATCTTCCACCAAAGGATGACGCCGAAGCTTGCCCCTCCACCTCCTCTGATTGCCCAGAACAAGTTTTCTCCCATGGCTTCTCTGTCAAGGATTCTTCCATAGGCATCTACCATTTGTGCGTCCACCACATTGTCCACCCCAAGCCCGTACTTTCTCATCATACTACCATACGCTCCTCCTGATTATATTCAACCCGTTACATTTTTCCAAGTTATTAATTACTATGTAGAAGACTCAATTGATTAATTTAGAGATATTAATAATGTTAATAATTCTCTTGACTTATAAACTGATATATATTATAATGATACTTATAAGAATTTTAGAGTAATCGCGTAACATATGTTATACCCACTCCGGTCCTTAATACAAGATATATTACCTATTTTAATTGTATTACAGATGTTAGTTAATATATCATTTTTTTAAGAAAATACTCTAATCATTTTCTTTAATTCTCTTTCTTGCTTTCTTATTAATTTTTTTTGTAAGTACAAGTTTAGGTGAGTTGGATCTTGGGGAGTTAGGAGGATCAGGGCAGGCCTCTAGGCTTAGAGAGAGCTTACATAGGTACTTATAGATCGCTCACCAACAATGTTTTTTAATTGGCGGGATTCGAACTCACAACCTTATGCTTATGAGCCAACCTTTTTACCAACTAAACCAACATTTGTTGGCTACTTTCTCACTATTTTAATATTAAAGGAGTATTAATAGTAACAGTTAGGAAAAAAATTAACAAAATTTATGGGAGAGGGTAATTAAGTAGTTTATGTAACTTTTTTAAAGTACCTCTAGATCAACTCATTCTTATATAAAGTACAGCAGCTTGTAATACCTAACCTTTGAAAAGATTGGATTTGATTTAAAAACATAAGATGGGTGTTATTACCTGTGATGTGGCCACCAACACCTAAGCTTGTGCAGAGGCCGGCAGGGAAGCCATGGACAGAGCTTTTCTCAGCGATTCTGTAGTACAGTTCACCCACGGTGGCGCCGGCTTGGACCCATGCGGTGTTGTCTTGTATATTAACGTCGACACCTCGTAGCTTGACGAGATCAAGAATCATGAAAGGGGTTTCTATCTCAGAGACAAAAGAGAGGCCTTCATAGTCATGCCCTCCACTGCGCACTCTGAGATGAATCCCAAGCTTTTTGGAGCATAGAACGGCAGCCTGGACATGGGCATCATTGGCAGGAGTGAATATGAATTCAGGTTTCGGAGCAGAAGGCTCCAGAAGCCTCAAGTTCTGAGCGGAGGATTCAAGAACAGAGGAGAAGGAGGCACTGGCTTGAGTGTAAATGGAGGAGTCAAAGGGGAATGATTTGTCTGTGTGGAAACTGAGACACTGGATGAAATTCTGGTGAAGGGTAGAAGCTGAAGCTGCTAAAGAAACGGAGGAGAGAACAAGTAATAAAAGAGGGAAGAAGAAGGTCATGTTGGGAGGTATTTGGGATCTGTGAAGAAGAATGAGAATGTTGAGTTGCGCATTTATAACAAATGAGGTGTAGGCATTGGCATAGAGGCTTAGGCGAGCTAAGAAACACGTCACAGGGGTTAGAGTATTGGGATTGTGTTGGGGGTCAATTTGGTCCTCTTCTTCATAATGATTAGTGTTGAAATTCTGTGTCATCACATACACAAGTGCTCCCAATTTGTGCTACATTAGATTGGATCAGATTTTCAGCATTCACGTTGTCTTGCAATTAAAAACTATTTTAAAAGAATGAAGTGGGAATGTTTCTTTGGTGCGTGCAAATGATAGTTTAATTTAGGCGAGTTGATTCTTGAGGGTTCACCAAAGTCAGAGTATGTCTCTAGACTCAAAGAATGCACCACTTACACATACTCTACCAACAAGTTAGAATGTTTTTTATTGTTAATTTAAAAATAATGATTTTGATTGAAGATAAAAAATAAATCATCTATATTGTGTCTTAATAATCTTAAATATCTATACTCACCTTTTCACTACTTACAGACTTCATGGAACGCGTCTAGTGATTAATATATAAAAATTCAATGTCCTAAAATATGAAGTATATCAGTTAAATTAATTAGTTCCAATTTCCAAAAGAACGTTGACAATAATTAATTATCACAACAGTAAATCATGCGAGCAAAGGCAGATTAATAATCCTATCGAAAAAAAGGTAGATTAATAATAATGTGGAGTGGTCCACAGAAGAATAAGCACAGTTAAATATGTCTCAAGTCTGTATTGCAGCAGCATTATATGATATGATCGTGCAACTAATAAAGCACAAATATTTCGGTTAATGTGTAATTTGAAAGTGAAGAATCTGTGTGTTTAATGTTTTATAAATTTGATATATTACCCGCCGTGACTTAGCTTCAATGTATATATACACTAGTATATATAAATGGAGTGCGCATGATTCATTCACTATGGCTCCATTTTGCTTTACTTAGGTTTTATATGTACGCCAAGTTAATGTCTCATCCCAAAGTGGTGGAATACTTGCTTGCAAAGACTAGTTTAATGTAACCACAAGACATCAATCTCATTCTCGCTCATAGTATAAAAGCTGACCTCACCTTCTAGTTTCTAATTTATATATAAGTTGTTGTGTGATTTTTCAACAATCAAATGTAATACGCTCCAGCGTAACTTCTAAAAACCCCTTAAAAAAAAAAATTGAAGGCCTCGTTTTGCATAAAATTAAAATCATTTTTCAATAAAAAGGAGGCAGGGATATATAACCTAACTTGCCTTGTAAGAAAGGGTTTCATAACTAATAATAAAACTTGAGAAAATTAATTTTTTTTTCTGATATATATTACAGAGTCTAGAAAGGATAGATATATACTCCCTTGGAGGTTAAGAGAAAAAGAGATTCCGTGGAGTGAGAGATGAGTAGCTAGCCATAATATGTGTGGCAGCAATTCTAGCACTTTCTTGAAGATAAGTGCAAGTCCCAAACTTCAACTTCATTTAAAATGATATTTTGGTGAAACATAAGTATTCATTTCAATTTATAAAAACTATTATCTAAAACCTTCGTCTTTAATAATGACCATTATAGAGGAAGCACACCTATATATAGCTATATCTCAATATAAGTGTTGTATTAGGCTAATAGCATGTGCATGCATGGGGCAAGTTTGTCATCACAACAGAATTTATCACTAGACAAGATGCTTTACCTCAAAACTTCTAATCTTGAAAAATGAATAAATTATATAGCATAAAAGAGTATTTCAAACAGAACTTGTATTTAAAACTTGTTACTAGAAAATGTTGAGATGCCCATTATATTGACCAAAAAATGGATTATCAATGCAGAATTTATCGTATTCTTATGTTAGACTATGACATGTTACATACATCATCTCTCTCTTGAAAATCCAATTTTATTGTGTCCCTTAAGTGTTTGATTTTTCATTTATTTATAACATTGGTCATACTATTTCGTCTAATTTTATTCAACATATCATATCGAATTATATATTTAATTTCACAAGATATTTTCAGTGAAAATTTTCGTTGGTATCAAAGGCAGATTTCAGTACGAGTTTTTACAGCAAATAGTGATCTAGAAATGCTTATTTAATTGAAAGTAAGCAGTTGAAAGTACCTTTCAAAAGGATATATATTTATATATATAATGTAGACACAAGATAAAAGAAGAAGCTTGAAAAGTTGGAGGACATGTATCAATAAAAGTTGATTTCCGACTTCATCATGAATTGGAAGGACCCTACTTGTGCAAACTCCTTCAATTTCAAAGCTAGACCATTTTTTATATATTTGAACTAATTATGATCGATCCATCAATCTACAAAGATAACTAGCTTGTCGTATAATATCGTCAGTGCTCTCTTCAAAAAGCAATATGCGATGTGTGTACGATTAATGAATGAAATAGTTATTGCTTTTTTTTTATATATATATACGATTTAAACCCAAATAAATTAGAATCAAAATTCAAATTTTATAAAAATCAAATTTTGAAAAATTATTATCTTAGGCTTTTGGCCTGCTAATGATCACATAATGATCATAAGATCACAACCAGTCAACTTGTATTAAATTAATTAATTGTGTGATTAATCATGATTAAAATTACTATACACAATTAGAGTAGTTATAGCTCACAATGTATAATAAAATCCCTAAGCATTTAAAAAAAAAGGATAAAATCCCTGCTCTACTTTAAGTGCATCATGATCAATCAGCTCAATTCGCGCCTCAATTCATTCCTATTCACGGAAAAAGTACCCCAAAATAAAAATATGTCGCATTATCAACTTTGATGAGCTTTAAAGAGAACATAATCAACATCGGAACTATATTTTCCATATCAGGTTTAAAGTTTAATGGGGATAATTAATCAAATATGAATCGTCGAAATTTGAATTGGACAGACTAAATTTGATAATTTTAAAATGATACTTTTTTTGAGTAAAACATTATTTTTTTTAAATGATGGTTAAGAAATTATATTAATTTTAGATTAGATTTGGTATCTATTAAAATATTTTTTTCCAAAAAATTAAACTTTTAAAAAAACACATTTGGACCAGTGAAATCAAATATGGATATACTAGACCTGATTAGTTCATATTATATAAGATTTGTGCTTAGCAGGGAAATTGGTTCACATAAACATCAACTTTCTTTTGTTTTTTAAGTGTAAGCTTTTTCAACTGAAATCGCGCACCTAATTGTCAAACGTGAACTGGTTTAGGACAAAAATAACGTGGTTGTTATCTCTTCCCCAACATTAACAAACACGCATATGTATGTTTTGTTTATTCAGAATTACACTTGTAAAAGAAAATTAAGCTTCATACACAACAATTTTATTGAAATGTATGAAAACTGATAAATATTTAAACACTTCTACTTTGTCTTCATTATGATTGAAATGGAAGAATAATTGAAGTGGTTGCATGTGATGTGTATTCAAACTCCCACCAAGTTTTGCCTGCGGGGTTTGGTGAAGCACTTTAGGATCCACTACAAGTGTTCACTATTTGAGAATCCTCCATGTATAACCATATTAAAGAAGCAGCAAGTAAGGATAAAATGTTGAAGTCATATTCAATCCAACCACAACATATATATATATATATATCAGGTTCCTTTGAAGAAAAATCTAGTATAGGTGCCCAATGAGCAAGCTAAGGTTCTGAGGGTTGTTTGAACAAGGACCATGCACAGATGAATTTGGAAATGACAAGGCCCAATTCCCATATATGGCATTTTGGGATAAGTGGATGATTAATGCTGTTCCATTAACTTAGCAAGTGGAAATATGTATACATGGCTGTGTGTACGGTGGATTTTTTTTATGCACATGAGGGCTCCCCCAACTAAGACTGCACTATCGGAACGACAAGGTATGGCCTAATATAAATTATAATGAAAATTATTATATTTTATCACTGTCTTTTTGTTTGGTGGAATCGTGATGGAATTAAATTAGTTGAAGGCACATACACATTCAAACTATACACACCCACACGTATTCATCTTCCACCTGCAAATTGGGTTAAAAATGCCAACATCAATTCTGTGGCATTTTGGGACGATAGAACGTACGTGGATTGTTAATATCAATTCATTTGTTAGGTGAATGTGAAGGGCATCTTTCCATTCATCTACTTGAAAGCTTAAGAGATTAAACTCGTTCTAAATTTACTCTTTTTGGGGCTATAACTGTTACTCCTCCGGTCCTAATAAATATAGGACCTATTTAGGGAGATGAGTTTGGTCCTAAATATAATACATCTTTCTAATTTTTCTCAAATTTTTCCTAAATTATCCTTATTAATGCTCATCAATAATAAACAACTAAGAGAGGGAGGATGGGTATATATGTAGATTATTATGGTGTATTACTAATATCATGTGATTTTAACTAACTTAAGTAACATATTCTTAATCCCTTCAAATTAGATAAACATGTCTTATATTTATGATCAGAGGGATGGGGTATCAAATAACTTGTTTTGACCACTCAATACTTATCTATTAACTTTTCTGTTGGCCACTAATATTACCCATCTATTAATTATGAATTTTCACAAATTTTAATGCCATGAAGAGCTCCTTGCATTTCAGTGTGAAGAATCAGGTAAGAAAGAATGTTAGCTGATAAGATGAAGAGATAAGGCGAGAGTTACGTTGATCTCCTTGACTAATACCATTTCATGGGAAGATTGGCTGAGTAAGTCTCCCATTGAACAAAATATTACTGTAAAATGTAGAGACACATAACATAACTAGCTGAATCCATTTTGGGGAAAAACACATTCTAATCAAAGTTGCTTCAGTAAAACACTACTACAGAAAAGGGTTTCCACGTCACTTATTTTGGGGTTTTCACATCACTTTTTCAGGAGACGTTAATACAAGTGACGTGAAAAACTGGACTTTTAACGTCACAATAAAAAACAGACGTGGAAAGTCTGAGTTTCCACGTCACAAATTATATAAAAAAAAGCGACGTCGTTTATGACTTTTAACGTCTCAATTTGATCCGTATGTGACGTGGATATATGACAGTAGAAGAATATTGTTGGATGTTTTAGAGAAACCACGTCACACTTTCTAAAATGTGTGACTCTCTACACATGGAAGAAACAATGTCACACATTAGACAAAGTATGACGTGGTTTCTAGAAATCAAGTCACACTTTAAATAATGTGTGACGTGGTTTCCTGAAACCATGTCACACTTTGTCTAATATGTGACGTTGTTTCTTGGATAAACAATGTCACATATTTGATAATAAGGGATGTGATTTTATTTTATTTTTTAAAAAAAGTTCTTGTAATTTGTTTTGGTTTTCTCATCTGTATACATTGCAAATGCCACAGAAACAGATACATTGTAGATCTTCACACAACAAGTATACAATAACATAGCTATATAACTAATTAATCAAACTAGATATATATATACACAAGTAAAAAATTCTATGTTTACACAATTAAATATTTTGTATAATGATCACTTTTTCATTAACAAGAAATGAAAGGAAAAATTCAGCATTACGTTCACGAACAGAATCAAGGTCTTCGTCTTTAAATGAGTCGGTTCCATTATAAAACTGCAACAATAATGGATGCGATGATCAATGCAATGAAGTCAGGTAAAACATCATATATTTATGTATTAATTGTATCAATCATATAAGAAGCTATATATAGATAACAATTTTATTTATACCTATGCAAAGAATCTGGTATGTTCACTCTCAATAATGTCATACATATACTTCATGACGTAATACCCACACTCCTTATTCATCGGTTGCTTAGGGCACTTTATAAATCACAAGAAACAATGTAAATTAATAATAACAAAGTAAATAATATCTCAATTGACTAACATTGAAAGAATTTAAATCAAAAGTACTTACCTTCAGTCTTTGTGTCACGACGTCATCATACAATCGACCGGTACCTTCCACAAAATGTCATTGTTGAATGCCTTTGAAATGGAACAAAAAATTAGCATATATACATGAAAATAATTTATTTAGGCCTAAAGTAAATAAAGACATTAACACTACTTACCTCGATAGGAGACTTTTATGATGGAAGGTTATATTACGCCTCAACGAGTCAAACCAAACCAAACGATGTTCTCTGGGGCAAATGACAGCTAATGCCCAGTGACGACTGAACTGAAAGACAATAACAATATTATGTCCACACGAAAAACATAACATTTACAAATGTGCATAATGATAGATCCCCGATTCACTGATCAAACTTACTCTTCAAGAATAGGTGCAAAATAGATAGATCCCCGATTCGCTGACATTTGATGTATGACATAAGCCTGCATCTCGTCATCATACCTCTGCTTCTCCACTAGGGTCTTGAAACCATCTCTGTTCACCAAGGCCAATTGACTGAAGAATTTGTATGGTTCCCTGCCGAATTAGTTGCACAACTGGTGGAAGTACCAAAATGTGTTCATAACCAAAATGTGTTCACGAAATTCATTTTTCTGCTGAGTGCACATGGCATAATTGTTCTTAACTAAAATTACACATTTACCAAAAAAAAATTCTTCAGGCCATTTAATGGGGACAGGGCCGAGCATTTTTTCACTAGGATCACGGGGGTATTGCAGGTTAGCGGACTACATTAACACCCTATGAAATAGTAGCAATTCATGCATGAAAATAAATAAATAAAGTCACATGAATTGCATCAACAATAAAAATGGTATTTTGGATTCTCAATACGATTACAAAATGTGTTTTTATAGTCTAATTGAATTGGGGTAAAGGTATAAATTTACCAATGGACAATTACCCGAAAAGCGTCTGGCATAAAAAAGTGTTTTGTGGTGCTTAAATACTAAAAAAGTTTTAAAATGGTACGAATTTAACAAAACCGTTATCTATAAGAAAACGGCCGTTACTTTTTGAGGAAAAAATTAGGTGAGACCCACGGAAAAAAAGTAACGGAAGTTTGGTTATAGATAACGGTTTTGTTAAATTCGTACCATTTTAAAACTTTTTTAGTATTTAAGCACCAAACACTTTTTTTGGGCCAGACGTTCTTTGGATAATTTTCCATTGGTAAATTTGCACTATTGCCATGAATTTTAATTCACTACCTGAAGACCTGCCATCCACTGACTTATGGCACAACTACAAGAAATTTCTTGGAGGATTGGGTCAACAGACGGTTTGCACTCAATGAATTTTCCTTGATTAGGAAATAGGAATACATAAATTAGAGTTTAACTCATATATTAATATATTTTTTGTGACTTGAATTAGAGTCCAATATAATATACTAGTAGATTCAAGCAAGGTTGAATTTTAAATAGGTTGGCTCTCTTAGGATGGATTTCATCCTCCCTAGTACTTCATTCAAAACCTTATTTAAAGGGATGAATTTCCATAGGCCTGATCAAAATCGTCATCAATTGGATCCAATTGCACCTCAGGTCGTCTAAGCGATTTTGTTCTGTGAAACATTAATTCTAGCTAACTTCTCGGGACATGGCTTTCTAATCTTTTGGGAGAGAAGAAATGTAACGTCTTGTCTTTTCTTTTGAATCAAACGCGATTTTGAAATCCTGCGGTGCAACAAAGAAAATGAAGAAGAAGAGTAGTTGTATGATTTAGGAATATGTTATTGCTTGATGCAACACTGTATGCTTATGATGACTTGTTTGAAACAACAGGGATGCTCTGTTCGTTCCTGAAGAAGTTTTGGGGATCCACCGCACTCTTAACCATCACAAGCCTCTCGAAGTTGTCATTGAAGTACTTCCTTCCATACACTTCACCCTCTTCCATGCTCTTCTCCCCAAAGTTATTGATCCCAATATCAAGGTCTCTGTAATTCAAGAATGCACTCCTCGGATTCTTTGACACAAATGGCGTCATATAAGCATACAACATTTTAGACTGAGTAGTGAGGTTCTTTTCCAGGTCACTTCCCGCTTCATCCCACGTCACCGAGTACTGAATCTTGAACAGATTCCCTGCTCTATGAGGAAAAGCCGTGGCATCCGACGGAATACCATTCATTTTTCCTCCGTAAGGATTGAAAACAAGTCCTATTTTGCCCAGCTCTATCATCTTCCTCCACAACCCCTCCAACCCTTCTCTGGAAATCGGCCTTTGAACGTAGTCTGATTTCCTCTTCCCGAACTTGGCCGAGTTCAACTGTCTGTCCAGCAACACTTCTGGTTTCGTCCCTAAATCATGGTTGGCCCACCAAAGAACCGACTCTATCCAACTAGTCTCGTTGCAATCTTCCTTCTTCAGACCAATCTGAGGGAACTCTTTCTCCAGCAGCGTCACGAGTTCATGGGATTCACCCAGAAACAGAGTCACCACTGATGCTCGTACTGTCAACTGTTTGTTGTTGGCCTTAGAAGTGGCGGGGGCTAGAAGTAATCTCATGAAAAGCCTGTCATCTATACGAGGAGCCACATCCTGCCATTGAACCACAAGATCGGTGGCATTCTCTTCCAATGTCCTGTCCACACGGAATATAGTTACAGTGTGTGGCACGCGAACTAGTTTTACAGTGAAGGACAAAATAACGCCAAAACTTCCGCCACCTCCTCCTTTGATGGCCCAGAAAAGATCCTCTCCCATGGAATCTCTGTTTAGTATTATGCCATTGACGTCAACAATGGTTGCATCAATGACGTTGTCAACAGACAAGCCGTAGTGGCGAAGCATGTTGCCATATCCACCTCCGCTCAAATGGCCTCCGACACCCATGGTGGGGCAGACGCCGCCGGGGAAGGCATGAACCTTGCTCTTCTCCCATATGCGGTAATAGAGCTCTCCCATGGTGGCGCCAGACTGAACGACGGCGACCTCGTTTTGGATATCGATGGAGATGTTTCGGAGGTTGAAGAGGTCGAGGATGATGAAGGGTTGGTGGCGAGACACGTAAGAGATTCCCTCGTAGTCGTGGCCGCCACTTCGGATTTTGATTTGGATTTGGAGGGATCGAGCGCACATGACGGCGGCCTGCACGTGAGATTCTTGCAGAGGGGTGACGATGAGGGAGGGCTTGGGGGTGGAGGAAGTGTTGAATCTCGCATTCCTTATGTAATTTTGGAGAACTGAGGTGTAGGACACGTTGGTATTGTCGAATACTATGCGGGAGATATGGTATGGGCGTGTGTGATTGGTGAGGCAGTGAAGGAAAGGAGCATAGAGTGAAGGGTCTGCACAAGAAACAGAGACATGAATAAGAACGAAAAGGAGAATGGGAGAGAGACAGGGCAAGAGAGAGAAGGATCGTGCCATGAGTGGGGATGTATGTAGTGGAAGGAGGGACCAACAACAAAAACTTTACACAAATATATGTGTGGAGTGGAGGGGAATGAAATTGAACACACAAGGAAGGTCCTAGTCATACAGAACGTTGATTTTTCTGAAACATGTATATATGGTGGGTGATGGATTTGATTGGATTGGATTCAATTCGATTTATATTCTGATATCCTGGTATATCCTCCATGTTCTCCTCCTTTTTCTTCCTCTTTCCTGCCGTTTGCCAGATTTAATTCAAATAAATGCAATCAATGCCGATCAAAATTGGAATATTTACGCCCTGATTTCGGTTATTTCTTGTTTTTCCCCCATTTCATAAATTGAAATATGCGAGCCGATTTTAAAAGTGAACATATATCTGATTTTAGTTTTTTTTCTTGGAATGAAATTCCATTTCTTAAAATTAAACCTTAGATGGCAGAGATTAGATAAAATGTCCTGAGAGAGGGAGTGAGTGGTCGGAGGGAGGGGGGAGAAGGAGAAGAGTGCGTAGTGCTTTTACAGGTAAGGCATGCGGTAGGGGAAATAAATCTTAATATGAAACTTTTTTAATATAGTTCTTAAAATAGTATATTTTTAAATTTTAAACTAAAATGAACAAAACGATAATAATACCTACTAAGAAATATATTTGCATAAATCTGAGTTTAATGCCCTGTACATAATTCAAGCAATTAATCTTTTTTTGTCAATCTTTCACTCTATCAGAAAGAAATTAAATTACACGTTGTGCAAAAAATAAAAAAAAACAAAGGAATCACACATACACACTACACAACATGCTAATATAATAGAGGATGAAACTCGAATGACTTATTAGTTATTTTTTTGGTCTGAATATGACTTATGAGTTATGAATAACACAACGTATGGATCAGTCGACACTTGACAATGATTATTCCAACTTAGCTAGTGGTATTATATATGTTTGGATTCTGAGTATATAGTCGCGATAATGATTTAAGTTAGTGAGTTGCTCTCATTGTAGGGCAGCCTTCCCATGAATCGATGCTGGATAACGTTGGATAAATCCAAAAAAATAAAATTTCTTTCCCTACTAATTTAGTAAAACTTCTATATCATATGTAGAAATAGGAGTGGGCATTCGGTTATCGGTAAAAACCGAAATAATCGAAAACTGAATAGTGAAAATTTTAAACACCGAACAAAAACAGATTTACCGAATAACTGAAATCAAATTAATCGAAATATTTCAGTTTATTTCGGTTAATAACAGAAAAAAAACAAATTTTGATTTTAATATTATTTACCAAATATAACATTGTATTTTATATAAAATACTAAATGAATTTTGAGTTTAATATTATCTATAAAACATATTTATTATATATTAATCTTAAAAACTATATGATAATGTAATATATAATATAATATCTAATAATCATCATGTAAAAGTCAATATTTTATATTAAATATAAATACATTATATAAATTTAGGTTTTAACCGTTAATTTTTTAATAACATAACCGAAAACCGAAATTGTTAAAAAATAACCGAACCGGGAAAACCGAATTGAGTTCAATTCGGTTTTCTGTTTCAGTTCTAATTTACTTACCCCTATGTAAAAACATAATATTTGTTGATGCTAAAATTTGGTAAAGCAATAAAAAGATAGGGATTTTATTGATAGTGTGAAAGTGGGTCTCCAACAACCGTGGTGTGGATTACAAAGACCAATAGATGGTGCATATGGTAATGAAGATTACATGGAATTCAATAGAAATACAAAGAAAAGTGTACAGCAGAGAGGGAGAAGTAGGGAGAATTGTATGACAAGGGCAAATGATGGTGTAACAGGTACCCCGTCATGTGATAGCAAGTACCCCATCATGTGTAGCAAGTACCCCGACCGGGGCTCTTGAGAGCATTAAGCCCGACCAGGACTCTTGAGAGCATTGAGCATTAAGTCTCTGCTGGAGTAATCTCCCCCTCCTCTTTGTCTTGGCCTTTCCTCTTTTATAGGCTGATAGGGTGGCTTGGAAGGTGGTTCCACATTCATAGGGAGAGGAGGAAGTGGTTCCTATTATTGTGGATCATGGGATTTGACTGATCTGATAGGTAACTGATTGGAGTAATGGGGGGATGGACTGTTAGACTGAGTCAGCCTTGATGGGTCACCCATGAGTGAACTTGGTCGCCCCCGAAAATATAGGCGACAATCGTGGGATTTGTGGACGTTGAGGGCGACAATCTGGGTCAGCTAGCAACTGTCTCCGCATTGCGTGGGTCGTTGAGTCTTGCTGAGTCCATCAGTTTAAATTTGAACTTACGTGGCTAACGTGCCAAAACTGAAAGTGACATGCCATGGGCCTACTGGGCTTGGACTCATCTGTGCAGGCCCAAAGCTGAAAATAGGGTCCAACAATATTAACAGATGAAATTATGTGGCTATGGTCTTCACTAGTTGATCATACAAGCAAGGTCATAGTCATCATACGAATATGCTTGAACTTTCTGAAACTATGGTGACGGATTGGATTGGATTGTCGGCCAAAAAAAGGAATTGATTGGATTCATGGTTTCATATTATTGATATCCAGATATTTCCCAAGTTCACCTCTTTTATCTAAAGACGTGAAACAATCTAAAATATAGAGTTTAATGGGAAAACGGGAAAACAAACAGAAATAGAAGGTCCTCCTAGATCAAGATTTTATTTTATTTTAGTGATTCTTGGGGATGGGGCCACCACACAACATAGAGTCTTAATTCTTGATGTGCGAATTAAATGTATAAAACAAAAGCGCTGAACAGTCTTAAACCGAAAGGTTAAGTGGTGGTAGTTAAAGGGGGAGAAGCATGAGACTTTTAAGAGAAATCTATTGGATGAAGGAATGTGAGAGTCACAAGAAAATGCTAACATTATGTGGAAGAATATGGCTAAGAATGTTGAAATGGTCGCTAAAGCAATTTTGGGAGAATCGAAAGGTTTTAGACCATGAGATAAGGAGATTTGGTGGTGGGATGAGGATGTACAAGAAAAGGTGCGGAATAAGAATAATTGTTTTGAAGCCATACACTTGTGTAATAATGCTGAAAATTGGGAAAAGTACCTCTTGGCTAAAAAGGAGACTAAGAAGGCAGTGAGTGAAGCTCATGCTAAAGCATATGAGGGGTTCTATAAGGAGTTAGAGACAGGCCGTGGAATAAAAGATTTACATTGCAAATAATAAGAAGAGAAATTCGAGAGATTTGGATCAAGTAAGATGTATAAAAGATGAAGAAGGTAAAGTTTTGGTCATTGATGAAGATATTAATTATTAAGAATAGATGTGAGGCTTACTTTTATAAGTTATTCAATTATGAATGTGAAGGTTCACCCTGTGAGTTGGAGGATTTAACAATTAATGAAAATGAACTTAATAAGTCATTTTATCGTAGAATTAGAGTTTGAGACGTTGAGGAAGCTCTTAAGAAAATGGAGAATAGTAAAGTTATAGGACCGGATGGTAAACCAATTGAGGTTTGGAAATGTTTAGGTGAAAAAGGTATGTTGTGGTTAGCTAAATTATTTAACGAGATTTTAAGGTCCACATATATACAAGAAATCCCACATTGATTGAATAAACAAGAGGTTAAAGGTATATAATGTAGTAAGAGAGTCATATCAATTAGTTTAAGTTATTTTGATGGAAAGACAGCCTTAACCTTACTCTATAGATTCATGGATTATAGGTTTGCTTATAAGCTTAGGGAATAACAATATGCCTTTTGTGGGATTTGCCCCTGCTTCCTCAATTATATATAACTCATTCCTGACTTGTTCTCACCTTTACAATTATAAACAATAATGCTTGTAAGCTAATATTGATATTCTCGTTCTTATTATTAAATATATAAGAAGCCCCACAATGATTAAATGATCAAGAAGTTAAAGGTATACCATGTACTCCCTCCTGTCCTAATTATAAGAGCCTAAAATTTGAATTGTTTTGGTCCAAAATATAAGAGCCCGCCTTGAAATCTGTCATCATTTAATGCCATTTTTCCTATTTTACCCCTATTTATTAACACTCTCTTTCATAGTATTCATTAATACTCCCACTTACATTTCTCTCCTAAGCCTCATCATAAATAAGGGTAATATTGGAAAAACAATTATTTTTCAATCATATTTATAGCTCCTAACTAACTTTTACATGTTTTCTTAAGAAGCGTTATTTGGCGGCTGAACTCTTATAAATAGGACTAGAGGGAGTAGTAAAGAAGTTATATCAATTGGTTTAAGTCATTTTGATGGAAAGACAACTTTAACCTTAATAACTCAAACATGTACATAGCAAGTTCAGTATTAAGACAAATATTTTCTTAGTTGCATTTATTAAATTTTTTGAAATACTAAATTCTTATACATGATGATTCAATTAGGGGTTTGAATCCACGTGAGAGAGGGGGATGGAGAGAGATGATTCAATTATCAATATGTATCATTATTACAAAATAAAGTAACAACAATTTTTTTTTCCTTTTAAACATTCGCACGGGCATTTACTTTCAGAAATGGATAATGGGAAACAGCAAGCGCCTTTTATGATTTATCATCCTTCACACGTTCTCACCGACACCTGCCTCATGATTAGCGGTGGGAACATGTCAGGTCTGTGTTGTTAAAAGGATGTCTGAGCCTGATATGTGGCTTATAACAGGTCATTTTTCAGGCCTGAACCTGGCTTGTATATAGGTCTGACCTGTTAAGAAGCATTTTAAGAGGCCTGTTTATTTATGCAAGCTAACAGGCCCAAAACAGGCCTAACAAGCCAAACAAACCTATGACTTCAAACAACCCTACAACATGCCAATAATAATAAAAGTTATATAATATAAAAGTAAATTAGATAAAAATATATATATATATATATGTATTTGCTTAACAGGCCAGCCTGACAAGCCTAACAGGCTTATTTTTGAGCCTGAGCTTGGCCTCTTAAGCATAACAGGCCTAAAAATAATCCTGAGTCTGAGTTTGACCTGATAATAAACAGACCAGGCCAGGCCGCAGGCCCCTGACAGGCCGGCTGGACTATTCCCACCCTTACTCATGATTCATAGATATTTCAATTTTCATCACCATAAACCAACTAGTACTTCGGTCACTTTTGGCCCAAAGAAAAAAAAGAAACAATAGTCACATATTTTTTGGGATGAATATTTGGCATATTTTAATTTTTTATAATTTAAATTTGATTATTTTAGTATAACATTTTCTTCTTTTTAAGTTGTGTGGGTAGTCTTAAGCTGATATAAGCATTAAAAAGTTCCACATCTTATATATTTAAGATCTTAATACTTTCATAGTCATTTTTCTCATTTTCTCTCACACTTTTAGATAGAAAAAATGGCTGGTTGAAATGTAATATTTTAGAAAGTATTTGAATAATATTTCTAAAATATAAATAAATAAATCTAAATTTTTAAAGTCTAAAGATACATGAACTTAAATTTTAAAATCTGAAGTTGTATAGTCAAAATTGATTTTTCGCCCGGCTTCACTGCCACCAAATCTTCTATTTGACTTGTCATCCACTGACTTTTGGCCCAACTACAAGAAATTTCCGGGCAAACTTAGTCAACGGACGGTTTTCACTCAATGAATTTTCCTTGATAAGGAATACACAAACCAGAGTTTCATTTATATATTAATTAAATATATTTATTGTAGCTAACTATGAGTACAATACAATTAATGTTTGTTCAGAGTTTAAACTAATAATAAAAATAAAAAAAAACAGTAAACTGCAATATTCAAATAATGGTGTTCATCTTCATGGCTTGATGCATCACCGTATGCTTATGATGACTTGTTCGGAAGAACAGGGATACTCTGTTTGTTCCTGAAGAAGTTTTGGGGATCCACTGCACTCTTAACCCTCACAAGCCTCTCGAAGTTGTCATTGAAGTACATCCTTCCGTACACTTCACCCTCCTCCATGCTCTTGTCCCCAAAGTTATTGGTCCCAATATCAAGGTCTCTGTAATTCAAGAACGCACTCCTCGGATTCTTTGACACAAATGGCGTCATATAACTGTACATCCTTCTAGTCTGAGCCAAGAAATTCTTCTCGGCCTCACTTCCTGCCTCATCCCAGTTCACTGAATACTGAATCTTGTACAGATTCCCCGCCCTATGAGGGAACGCCGTCGCATCTGATGGAATCTCGCTCATTCTTCCTCCGTAAGGATTGAAAACGAACCCTGTTTTCCCCTGTTCAATCAGCTTCTTCCATATCCACTCCAATCCATCTCTCGAGATCGGCGTCTGAACGTAATCTGATTTCCTCTTGAGGAAGTTGGCCTTATTCAAGTTCCTGTCAAGCAGTTGTTGTGGGTTGGTCCCCAAATCGAAATTCGACCACCACATCATAGAATCGATCCAGCTCGTCTCGTTGCAGTTTTCTTTCTTCAGACCAAGCAGAGGAAACTCCTTCTCCAACAGAGTTACGAGCTCGTCGGATCGTCCCAGGAACAATGCCACAACGGAAGCTCTTATTGTCTTTTGATTCTTGGTCCCCTTAGAAGTAACGGGCTGTAAGAGGAGCCTCATGAAAAGCCTGTCATCTGTACGGGGAGCAACATCCTGCCACTGCACCACAAGATCAGTGGCATTTTCTTCCAATCTCTTCTCTACTCGGAAGACGGTTACAATCTCCGGCACGCGAACAAGTTTGAGAGTGAAGGAGAGAATAACGCCAAAACTGCCGCCGCCTCCTCCTTTGATGGCCCAGAAAAGGTCTTCTCCCATGGAATCCTTGTTTAGTATTCTGCCTTTGACGTCCACGATGGTGGCGTCAATGATGTGATCCACGGTCAAGCCGTATTTGCGAATCATGTTGCCGTAGCCTCCTCCGCTGAGATGGCCTCCGACGCCGACGGTGGGACACACCCCTGCAGGGAAAGCGTGAACTTTGCTTTTTTCCCAGATACGGTAATATAACTCGCCGAGGGTGGCCCCGGATTGGACTACGGCGACCTCGTTTGGGATGTCGACGGAGATGCTTCGGAGGTTGAAGAGGTCGAGGATGATGAAGGGTTGGTCGTAGGAGACATAGGAGGTGCCCTCATAGTCGTGCCCACCGCTCCTGATTTTCATTTCAAGTCCCATGGATTTGGCGCAGATCACTGTGGCTTGGACATGAGATTCTTTTAGAGGGGTTACGATGATGGAGGGCTTCGGGGTGGAGGAAGTGTTGTATCTCGCATTCCTTATGTAATTTTGGAGAACTGAAGTGTAGGAGACGCTGGTTTTAGCATATACGATGTGGGAAACATTGTCGGACGCATCTGTGTTTTTGTGTAGGCAGTTGAGGAAGGGGCTGTAAATGGAAGAGTCTGCCGAAGTGACAGAGACATGATGAAGAAGAAGAAGAAATAAAGACAGATGTGGAGAAAGAGATGATGGTTGTGTCATGGGTGAAACGAATGGTAGGTTTGTGTGGGTGTGAGGAATCAATGGATCAAGAGAAGCCTGACAAGTGATCTTTTTATACAGTACAGAGGGGGACAAGCGGTTGACGAACACAACATAGAGTTGGGTCCCACGACAGAAATGGGCTTTCCTCATTTTCCCTCCCTTCCTATTCTGCTTCCTTTTCATTACGGTTTTAATGGTTCATTTTTCATATCTAATAAAATTATAATTATTACTCTTTTGTACAAAAGAATCTAAACATATTTAAATACAGTGAAAATTTGTTCCATCTGAACACATAACAACTGAATATAGGTAGTGAGAAAATTAAAGCTTTATAAATTAATACATTTATGAACGATTTAGAACAAATTTTAACTGTTAGTTTATATCAATTTTCAACCTTTTAAATTTATCTATGTATTTTCATTCTAATTCTAATTTTACAAAATATAAGATTGCAAAAATAAATTACGATGATGACAACGACGACGAACATAAACATGAAAAGGGGAAAAAAATCGAAAGAAGCGAATTTCCCCACGAAGCACCTAACATTTGCCACATAAGTTGGAAGGTGAGAAAATTAAACACGGGCTAATGTTACGGCACCAATGGGAGTCATTTGAAACTTCTTTCTCCTCTTGGATCAGTTGTGCTGTTTTATCTTTCGTTCCCATTCATTTCCTCATCAAGTTGAAGCATATGCAAACTGTAACAATTAATTTAAATCAGGCAGATTGCTGTTTACAAATGGGGTTTTGTATACTGATTTCCGTTTTCTGTTTTTAATAAATCATAATGGCCAAAAGTAGGAAACACGACTTTATATTCTAAATGTAGGAAATATATCACATATGAATTGTAGAACCGAAGATTATAAAACGTCACATGTCTTTCAAATTTCCTAGAAGCAGATTAGTGATTGATTTTTCTGGTCAAAAAGATTAGTGATTGATTATCGAGAAGCGCAAATTACGTTATTTGTAATACAGTCAAATCTCTGAACTAAACTAATACAGTAATATTCAAAGCCATTAATTACAATGGTTTACTGCTCACATGCTCCTTTCATTACGCAGTGGATCCCCAGCTCTTTTTCATGTCTTAATTTTAATATTGTTTTATAACTTCCATGGCAATTCCCATAAGCTATAGACTAATCAGTACTAGTACTACAAGACATGAACTTTTTGTTAGTTTTTTTTGTTTTTTAAAAAGGGAAGTTCTTCAGAAAAGGAGACATCAAATAGTAACACTAATAATCTTTGTAGCTAGCATTTTTTCTGTCAGGCATGTAGCCGTTGTTTCTTGAGTGGGTCGAGATGATTTAAAAAATATTAGTATAATCATTTAAGTTAAAATTCATTATTAAATAGGACAAAACAAAATATGCAATTCTTAATTTGTATTCATTTCAGTCTTAAATATAAGACATATATTTACCTATTTTGATAAGATTAAAAATGTTATTTAAGTTAACCAATATGTGATTTTTTTTTAAAAAAAAAAACACCCAAGTCATCTTCTTTAAACTTTCCCCTCTGACTTGATCATTGTTAAAAGAGTATCATTAACGCATGTTAGAAAAAAGTTAACAAAAATCTGAAATATGTTATATATTTAGAATCAAGACAACTCCCATATAATCTAAATGAGTTACTTATAAATATAGAATTCAGTTGACTTTTTTTAGAGAATCCTAAGTAAATTAAATAAGTTATTTATAAATTGATTTACCTGAATTTTTCTCTCAACTAGTTTATTTGAGGTATAAACAAACATATAATCTAATATTACACAAAATTCGTTATGATTAAGTGGCTCATTTAACTTTCTTAATTTCTCTAAAAATGATTAACTTAATCTTATATTTAGGAATAAAGAAATATATCATTTATTAAGGATGAAAGGGGGTATATTGTAGAGTTTATAATTTCAGAATGATTGCTGAATTAGTTGATGTTACTGCTTATCTCAGACGTACGAGCAGTTAAAAAATTATTACATCCAGATGATCGTGGGTAAATTAGTAGCTTGCTGGCAAAAAAAAAAGGGGTAAATCATTAGCAAATATTATATAGGGTTAAAGAGCAAAAATGCCCCTGAACTTGTGTCAAAAGAGTACATGGCACTTTAAACAAATCTTGGGGGCAAAAATGCCTTCAAACACTTGAAAAATGGAAAAGAATACCTTACCCGTTAAAAACCCCAAACTGCCGTTAACTTATTTAACGGGTAAGGGCAAAAATTCCATTAAACACTTAACGGCGTTTTGGGGTTTTTAACGGGTAAGATATTTTTTTTTTTCCATTTTTCAAGTGTTTAAGGGCATTTTTGCCCCCAAAATTTGTTTAAGGTGTCAGGTGCTCTTTTAGCATAAATTTAGGGACATTTTTGCTCTTTAACCCTATTATCTACTTATTTCTGGTCTTTCACTTTCGTATTTGAAGTGGACCATTATCCTTCTTTTTTTTTGGCCAGTGGACCATTATCATTTATAGACCGCAAAAGCAAAAATAGCTCATTATTAATGGAGCTCCATATTTCAGAAAAATAATAGCTGAATATCCTGTTAATTATAAATATTATGTAGACATATTTTCAAATTAGCGGGACAATGTATATAGCCAGCCTGGTGCGTGCGTAAAAGGATCCGCAAATAATCTTTCCAATAATGAACCCTCTTGTCAGCTTAATTTGCGGCGTATCTTAATTAGTATACAACGAAATCAAATATTTAACGTTTTATTAGGGTCAAATGAATAAGGTGAAGTGCAAAATCCGTGGGTTCAGAACTAGATTTGTATGATTTTCTAATTATATTAGCACATACTGGTTGTTGTTCAGTACATCACAATGTTTTTTCTTTGTTTGAAATTTAATTTTGATCTGAAATGACGCTGTTCAAACAAAGTCTGCCCACTACGGTCACGAAAACTCTCTTGTATAACTGCGTTTATTATATAATTATTGCGTAATTAAAATTATAACCAAAACCAAATAATTAAATTTGTTAATAAAGCATGGGGGGCAATATGTAAATATTCATGCAAGTCTTCTTTGAACCCAGGGATTTGTCTAGGCTCTAATTCTAATATTCAAGTATTCAACTCACCTAAATTTTGTCCTTATTTATTTATGTAAAGTTTTTTACATGACGCATCAAACAAGGGATTCAGTAGAACACAGAATAATTAAACTTGTGACAATGGGAAGGTCACTCACATGCATGTTGTAGTCAAAGAATCAAAGTGGGGAACGAATATTATGAAGAGCTAAAAAGTAGAACGCGTAAAGCAATAAATGTGAAATACCAACGCGTGGAAGAAACATATAGTTATTAAACCGTCAGCTTTGATATTTCTTTCTAATGTACTTAACAAATACTCCGCCCCTTATTATAAGAGTTAAATAGGTAAAATCACACAGATTAAGAAGGTAGTTGAGAGAGATAAATATGTCTGAAATAATTTTGTTTTCTCAAGTTTGCCCTTATTTATAATTGAGTATATAAGAGAGAGAAATGTGATAATTAGAGCTGGTAATTCGGGTCAAGCCCATCGGGTCGGCCCTTTTAAGCACTGGCCCTTCAAGGGCCGGGTTTTGATTTTGGAGGCTTAAAAAAGGAATCGGGCTTCATGGGTTGGCCTTGTAGGGCCGAGAGCTTCAAAGGGCCGGCCCTTTAACACTGTCATATATATATATATATATATATATACAACAACAGCCAAGCCTTATCTTACTAAGTGGGGTCGACTACATGGATCGCACGACGCCATTGTGCTCTATTGGTAACCAAATATTTAGATATATTATTTATTAAAAGATCTCGCTCTACAACTTCACTGAGTGTAAGCCTCGGTCTCCCTCTTCCTCTCTTAATCGGACTCCAGACTGTTTGATCTACCCTCCTCACTGGCGCATCTAATGGCCTTCTTTGTACATGTCCAAACCACCTCAGACGATTTTCTACCATTTTCTCACTGATAGGTGCCACTCCAACTTGCTCGCGTATATGATCATTCACTAATATAGGTGTCATATATATATATATAAATATATTAAAAAAATTAACAACTACAAAATAAAACAATTAATTAAAGGTAAGAAAACCATAATACCTAATTCCCAATATTTATCATTGTTTGATAATTTCTTAGTGAGTGACTTATTTATAAATATGGACAATATTTATTAAAATAATTAATTAAAAATAAACATATATTTTGTGACTTATATAAAAATATGGACAATATTTATCATTACTTGATAATTTCTTAGTGTTTGTTGCTTATTGGTGTTTGTATTGTAAATTAAAATTGATATTTATGTTGACGATAAGGATTTTTTTCTTTAATTTTTTCTATAGAAAAAGATTAAAAAATAGTGTATAAGCGTTAATCGGGCCGGGCCGGGCCGACCCTGAGCCTTGCCATTTAAGGGCCGGGCTTTGAAAAATAGGGGTATTTACACTACCCGGGCTTTTCAGGCCAGCCCTTTTAAGGCCCTGGGGCCGGACCGACCCTAATGCACAGCTCTAGATAATAGTGTTATAAATAAATATGAAAGAGAATGTGAATAGAGAGAATAACGATGGGTAAAGTGGGAAAAAACTCATTAAATACTTTGACAAATTGACTCAGGTTTTTATAAAAAAAGACAAAACTATTCAAATTTTTAGCTTTTATGTATAAAGAAGGAGGGAGTAGTTGGGAATGAATGGCGAGGTGGGGCAAAAATACAATGAATGCTTGATGTTACGAATGAAATTTTTGAGTGAAACGCAAGGTGAATGTCATATGGGAGACTAGTTTGGGATCCAAAAATCGAAAAGTAATTAACTCAATGAATTAGCTGAAGATATACATGCTTTAATTATATGTAAGTGGTGGGGACAAGCAGCAGTGTTTTGTATTTTCATGGAAGAATTGGGTATTTGAATTGAAAATCACTCCCATAATTGGGTAATTGGTGATGGGCCATGAATTTGGATCAAATAGTATATTCTTCTAGTAATATCCAACACATACAGTAGCTAGATATTCAGGCCCCATTTCACAGTTGGTGATCCAATTTTGCAAGTCTCTTGTTTAACCACACACACACACACACATAAATATATATATATATATATATAACTCAAGCCAATCCTTCATATATCATCCTTGTCTACCGATAAATCAATATTTTTATATATTTTATCTTACCTTATTCTATATTTTAAAAATAATTTTAGGTTATCTTGGACGAATTAAGAAATATTTGAATAATTATCAAATTTTAGGAAATAATGTAAATATGAATTAATAATTAGATTATTAGATTTAAAATTGTCAATATTCTAATTGCCTATTTTTGTGATTGATAAATTATTTCAAAAAATATGTAAAATCACAATCTCATTTAATTCTTGTAGGTTAAGGACGAGGAGACTAGAAGATCCTAAGGTGCAGAATGAGTCTTAGAAATTAAGGGGGATGTAATAGTTAAATTTTGATGGGCTAGTATAATGTTATTGAGCCCAAACTTTAGACCTAATTCTCCCACTTTCCAAAAAAAAAAAAGAAGAAGAAGAAGAAGGCTGCCGCTTATAAAAAAGGAGGAGGCAACGCTAAACATGGGGAGGATCACAGTTCAAAGTTTTCCTCTCGGCTTGAATAATACACCCTCTTCCATTCTCTAAGGGTCCGTTTGGTTGCGGGAAAATCGCACCATGGAAACGGAAAAATGAGCAATTTCCTTCACCCTCCCACGTTTGCTTGGCAGATTGCTGCCAAATTCATTTCCGGCGGTGCGGCGATTTTCCATTAAAGACTGGAAAATCGGTTCTCACCAAAAATGGTGGGAAGCCATTTTCCTACGTTCGACGGAACGCCCAGAAGACCAAAATACCCTCATGGGTCTTCTTCATCCTTGTGCACTACGTCTTCGTCCTGGAGTCAGAGGATGAGAAGATGACTATGGGTCTTCTTCATCCTTCTTATCCTTTCTTGGTTTATATCGTGACTATGTCGATTCCATTTAAACCCCTTGATGTTTGTTTCGCTTCCATTTATCTTCATTCAGATTCGCATTAATTCCTTTTTTAAATATAATTAATTTCGAGACTTTTGGTGCCTGTTAGATTTATTAGGGTAGATTGTTGCAAATCTTTTCATGACTAAATTTGGCTTCTCTATGAAGCCTCGCTTCTGTAACATGTGCCAATTTCAGCATGATTTTCTTTCCACAAATTACTGCTTCATTCTTCTTTTCCTTTGTCTGCCTGCATACCGGTTACTCAGAAATATTGAAGAGCTTATCTTGATTTTCTCGCTTTTCATAGATGGATGCTAGTGAGGATTTTACTAATGTGTTCAAAGAAATGCTGGATGTAATGTATGTGCTGACCAGGCTCTGCATATTTTTTTATAATAGCACAAAGTCTGTCCTTTTATCCCTTTTCTATATTTTGCTTCCACTTGAAGAGCTACCTCAAATTTTAAAACAAATGAATTGTTGCTCCATGAGACCGATTTCAATGATGATGCCATTACAATGTTTGAATTTTAAAGAAATATGTGCAAAGTGCAGATACAGCTGCTTCAAGTAATGGATTATTTATACATGTTTTTTTACAATGAAATGGGAAATCAATAAATTGAATTCATCATGTATGAATTCATTCAGTTGCATTCTTCCCATTACTTACCCTGTAATTCAGTTTTTCTTGTGATTTATTTCATTGTCAATCTGGGTGATGGAGATTATAGCTGAGATTCTGCAGAATTTTGTGTAGGCAAATTCGGATGTGAGGGGTTAAAATCGAAAGTGAGGGGTTTAAATTCGAAAGTAAGGCGTTAAAATCGAAAGTGAGGGTTTAAAATTAAAAGTGGGTGTTTAAAATCGAAAGTAAGGAGTTAAAATCGAAAGTGAAGGTTTAAAATCGAAAGTGGGTGTTTAAAATTGAAAGTGAGGGGTTAAAATTCGAAAGTAAGTGTTTAAAATCGAAAGTGAGGGGTTAAAATCGAATTTGGCAGCTGCAACTTTTGCTGATTAATTCTTAACATGTTTTGTTTAAAAATGAAGTCATCAGTTGTTTTGTTGTACAAATAAATGTGAATAGTGCAGATAAACTAAATGTGAATAGTGCAGATAAATTAATAAGTTCTTGAATCTAACTACCTGAATATAAATCTAACGTGAATATGAAGTCGTTAAGCTTTATAAGAGGAACCCAATTTCAAGCGTTTAATGGAATCAAAAGAAGACCAAAATACCCCCACTTAGCTTATAAAATTGGAACTGTCAAAATGCTTGTCTCCACATCGACGTAGAAGTTGGAGCTGAAGTGGCTGGATGAAATCACGTTCCGGCAAGTAGATCCGATGACGGCGTCATGTCAGCGTATGAAATGGAGTTTTGTGTAGATTTATTTACAGAGAGGTTGGATCTGGGATGGAGCAGAAGAACATATGTGTGTTTTTTTTTTCAATGGAGAACCTACATGCGCTCTTCTTCTTCTTTTTTTAATCTGTATCTTCACCTTTCTTTTTCTCCTCTTCTGTTCCCCTTCTCCAGTTTTACCTCTTCTTTTGTTCAGTCGGTGTTTTCCCCTTCATTCTGCAACTTCCTTTTAATTTTGTTCAGTCCGTGTTTTCCTCTTCTTTATTGGGGAATAATAAAATATATGAAAATTTATTTTGTAGGTGTTGTATTTTTTGCCCTGAATTAGTATAGATAATAGAGGTAAACAGAGTTCCACATATAAGATGGATATTTGTTCTGTGGGTGTTTTTTTACTGCTCTATTTCAATATGTAGATAACAGGGGTAAAGGGTTCTACAATAAAAGCTAGCTAGCAATATTTGTTGATGCAAATTGGAATTTGAGGCGTTAAATTCGATTTTGAGTGGTTCAAATTTGATTTTGACTCGTCAAATTCGATTTTGAGGGGGATAAATTCGATTTTGAAGCGTCAAATTCGATTTTGAGGGGGATAAATTCGATTTTGAAGCGTCAAATTCGATTTTGAGGGGGATAAATTCGATTTTGATGCACCAAATTTTATTTTGTGGCGACAAATTCGGATTTTGAAAAGAAATTGAATTTAAATTTGCATAATATTCCAATTTCTTTGCTATGTAAGGTCATAAGTTTTAAAATAAAATAGAATCCACCCCATATCCTAACAAAACACAATATTCATATTATTATATATTTTTCATTTATTTAATATTTTTATTTTTTAATTATTTAATAATATATATACAAAAATTTTTCTGGAGATATATGATAATTTTAATTGATTTGAAAATTTAAATATATTTTATTGTATTTTTAAATAATTATATTGTATTATTCTTTTCAATATTAGCGTGTGTGTACTAGTAGTATTTTTTTAAAAAAAAAGTGGCAAAAAAAAAGTAATTTTTTTTAAAAAATTGAAGTCGTTAAACTTTATAAGAGGATATGAGTGAGAAATTTTTGAGATACACCCACTTTGAGGCCACAAAATTCTCATCATCTAACTATAATTTAGGCTTTTTTTACTAAATAATTTATTATTCGATTCATTTAATTATTGATTAATTTGTTAGATATGGTGGTAAGTGTCTTCTATATCTGCAATAAAAAAAAGTATCTTCTATATCTACACTAAATTTATTTTGGTGGTATTTAAATTAAAATCTAAGTCATTCTTGTATTTACCAAAATATTTTATTTATTTATGAAAATTAAATTTTTTATTAAAATTTAATATTTATTGAATTTATAATTAGTGAAAATAATTTATTCATTTATTTTTATGGTAATATAATTTTAAAATATTTTAAAATTCAATATCAGTGATTTTAATTAATAAATACTCATTAAGGGCAAAATGGTCATTTACACATAATTCTGAGTTTCCTTACTCCCATTTTCAACCAACCAAACATAAAATTTTCAATTCCATTCATTTCCTTTCCTGTGCGTACCAAACGAGTCGACCTTCATTTCATTTCCATTCATTTCCATCCATTTCCTTTCCTTTCCATTCCGTCCAAATATTTTCTATGAACCAAACGGGCCCTAATGTATCAGCCACCACCCATTTAACTCAATCATTCCATACCACGTCACTTCCTCCACCACTAAACAATCCATATCATTCCTTCTCTCTAGTTTCACTCACGGCCCCACATCAACCAAACCCCACCATTCCCATCTTCATGGCCGCGGCTTCGACAATGGAATTTGGAAGAAAGGAAGCTGTGATGGGAGCTTAATCTAATTTGGGAAGCAATTTGGGAGAAGCATGGAGGAGATTAGAGCCTAGGCCTTGTAGGATTATAAGGGAGTGTTTTTCCTTTATCTTTTTAATCCAAGACTTAGGATTATTTAGTTTTAAATAATTTTGAGTTGTATTAATTGAGATTAATCTAGTTCTAGATTAAATACTCATTTGTTCTTTGGGTTGGATTGATAATTGGATCTTTAAGTGTACTTTATCGATTGTTGGATTTTATGTTTACAAACCCTTGCATTGACGATTAAATTTATAATTGAGTTTTCGTTATTAATTTAATTGTCACTGTGGTTTCTATTGCAAATTTGGGTTTTGATTGTTTAATTGAGTAGTCGATTGTTTAATTAGATAATCCGAAATATAATTTCCACAATTACTTGAATTAAATTGTTTTGGTTTTTAATTAACTAACATTTAGTCCATTATGAGTTCTCTGGTGGATTAAGTGGTTTCCCATGCAATACTTAGGTAATTAGATATATTAATTACTCCCTCCGGTCTTAATTATAAGAGCCAGTTGACTTTTTTGGAAAAATTAAGGATGCTAAATACACCACTATGAATTATTTATATTTGTCTTTTCCCTTCAAAACTAAGTTATTTCACTTATAAACTATCATATAATTTAATTACATTTCGCATATATTAAGATTTAGGGATTTAATTTGCTTCCTTAATCTCCCCAAAAAAGTCAACTAGCTCTTATAATTAGGACCGGAGGTAGTACAATCTCTAGTGATCTCCTTTTAGTCTAATTAACTTATTTAGGCTTAGAAAGTTAACTCCATGTGATTCTTAAGTTGTTCCCATTCATCATAATTGAATGGAAAAAAAACCATTTATTTTCTTTTTAACTATAAATTAGTTTCTTTGCTTAGGATTCTAAACGCACTTTCTTAAAAAAACCCCAAATTGCATTTACATTCATATATGTTAGTTTAATTCTCATTTAGGATTTAGATTTGCATCCTAGTTTATATCTATTTTTCTGCATTTTTGTCACCTAACTTTAATCCAAAAAAAAAAAAAAGCCCATAGATTGTTCATTAGGAGAATGACTTAAGTTACCACTAGATTGCATTATTAGTTGGACGTAGTTTAATTGATTGCTTCATCCATAAAAGTAAGTACATCATCTACCCAACAAGCTATTTATGCAATGCTATTGTATTTTTGTGTCTTCTCATCGTCTGTGAAATTTTAGCATATCCACGACGTCTACCAAATTTGTTCAAACCCAGACATTATAGGCAATTTCCTATTTCATTTCACTGACTTCAATGTTGTTTTTGTCAATGTAGGAATACACCTAATCCACCCTTGGTGGGTTAGGGCCTAAGCCTAATGAGAATTAGGGTTTATATGTAAGGCCCAATGAGAATTGGGGCTAACATATAATTAATGAGAGATATGGGATAAATTGAGTAATTTTCCCTTTATTAATTTGAAATTCAAATTATATGACTTTCCAGAAGGGATATGTCTCTCTGTATATTGTTTATAAATAAAGGGTTTGTGGGAAGAAAGATATCCTTTTACGTAGAAAAGAAAACTTTCTGTCTTCCTCTCTTTTCTCTCCTTATCAATGGTGCATCTGCCGTATTTCGTAATCGGGGTCCAAATCGGTGCTCCGATTCCGTGTGGGTACCAAGCGAGTCTACCGGATTCCAGGTACGCCCGAAACCCTACAGTGGTATCAGAGCACGATGATTCTTGAGGCTAGAATTTTATTTATATATTCCGCTGCTTCTGCCTCTCGTATGATCCATGTGCTTTTCTTCTTTTGTTTTTTTTATATTCCGTAATTTCTGTGATACTATGATGATGATGATTTGCTTTATCAATTCAGCAAATCTTGAATATTAGTTTGAATATTAGTTTGATTTTATCCTTCTTTCTTCCAACGGAAGAGATATGCATTGTGATTTTCGGCCCAATCTGATTCATATGCATCTATGTTTTTTCTTTTTGGTTCTGGATTAAATATGCATCTGTGTGTGTATGTGTGTTCGAGGGATAAGACACGCATGAACAATTGTGTGAGAAGCATTTGTGGTGTGCTGTGCGCATATATATGTGGCTAAGATACAATTTTTTTTTCTTTCCCTGTGCATTCCAGATTTTCTTTTTGAATGCACTGTACATAATTGTTGGTTGATTCTGTGTGTTTCTTTTTTTTTCAAACTCGTTCTGCATAATTTTTTGTTGGTGAATATAAATGTGTTTATGAGTTTGAGAAACTTAGAAAAACAACATGAGAGAATCCAAAAGATTAAAATTAAAAACGAAATTGGGTCATTAGAAAAACAAGGATTTAGTCCATGAAAACTATCCCATTGTGTAGAGCACGAAAAAACGATGAAAATCGACTACTAGAACGCGAAAAACGGACACCGGACGGCAAAGTTATGGGGTTGAGAAGATCGGGTCCGTCGGACCCGACCCGTCCACCCAGCCGGGTCTGGGTTGGCCCGGCTGGAGGAAGAAGACGACATGACGTCATGATGACGTCATGTCATCATTTAAAATTTAAAAATAAAAAATAAAAACCTGTGCTGGGCCGCGTGTGGCTGGCCCAGCTAATAAAAAAAAAAGGGGGAAGGCACTGTTGGGCCGAGTCTGGTTCGGCCCAACAACCACCCCAACATCTAAAACTTAAAAAAAAAAAAAATAGAAAAAAGAAATGGGCTCATGTGGCAGAGCCCAATACGAAAAAAAATAAAAAAAAATTTTTGGGCCATTCTCTCTGGGCCCAAAGTTCATAAAATTTTTTTTTCAGAATACCTTTTCTTTTTTACTCCTTCTAGGGACATTTGAAGGGGCATTTTAGCTCCGATTGAGGCACGGTTTGTTTCTAAAAATTTCTAAATTCAAGAGCTACATTTAGACATAAGATTTGTCTAATTTTAAAGCTTTTTTTTGGATCTTCATAGAGGTATTTTGGTGCCATTTTTTGTGATTTTTATGAGTTTAAAAATCCTAAAATGTTTATAATAATTTATAAAATTTTTTATTTTGAAACAAATATGAACCTAGAGAGTTCTAAAAGCACCAAACCAAAAGAATTTCACTCTTTTGGATGATACTCAAGTAGAGAAACTTAATCTTAAGTATGATTTACATAGTAGTAAATTAGAAAATGAATAAGTTATTGGTTATTGCCTCTAAATGTTGATCCAAACCTAAATTACTTGGAGAAATGTGAGCCTCTAAGTGATGTATGAAGTAGGGATTTGTGTATTAGAGTATGAGACTCTAGAATAAAAAAAACTTAGAAGGAGAAGATCCTTAAGAGGATCAAGAGAGAGATAATTCAAAGTAAGGTTCATTTGAACTTGAAATGAAACAAGAGGTGTAACATAAAGAAAATATTGATGATACACTAGAGGAGGAACCTGAATAACCAAAATCCTAAAGTTTAGGATTGGGATTTGGATAAACCTCAGGGAGGTTAAAATGACGATCAGATATTAAAGAAATAATATCAGATCAAATGCAAGAGGGAATTTCAAAAGGAGAAATTTCCACATCTTAACTCCGGATTATGGTGAAATTAAGGAATAAAATACATCTCAAATATCTCTTAAAAACCCACCTTAGGAGGAAAGAGAATCCGAAGCCTAGTCCAACCACCAACGATTGAATCAATAAAAGACTTAAGAGCAAAGACTAAGTGTTTCTGTGAAGAAACATATATATAAATTGCATAAGACATTTGAAATATTTCTTTGAGTAAATAGAGAACCTCTTAGAAATTACCAAAACAACATGACACAACTTCTATCATGTCACTTAGGAATATGATATTCCTAAAGCCTTGCTGAATAACGGTTAGTGAGAACCTATATCAGATTTGGTTTTGGGAAGTAGAGAGACTTCAAATTCCATTTTTGATGTTATATTCAGCTGAAATTAACTTCATAAAATTATAAGAATGTTGTATAAATCAAGAAAACTCTTAAGTCACTCAAATAAGAAGTTAATAAGACATTATGGAAATAATGTAAAGAGAGACATGAAGAAGTAAATGTCAAATACATTTTGTGAGTGGGAGCAAAATGTCAAATGCTCCATCTGAGTGGGAGCTCTTAGAAAATGTGTATTCTAAGAGTGTTATATGCTCTATCTAAGTGGGAGCTCTTAGAAAATAAGTCTTCTTGGAGTTTCATATGCTTTATTTAAGTGTGAGCCAATGTCAAATACTCTATTTGAGTGGGAGCTAATGACATTGATCTATCTAAGTGGGAGCTTTCAGAAACTTAGTTTTCTGAGAGATATAACTGAGCATATTCTAGAAAGTACTTGTATAAAATTCTTGATAGATGATAATATTATTACTGGAATCTGTGTGATGGGAGGTTTAAACGTATTCTCCTGATCGTAGACCCAATAGTATTATTATTTTTCTAGTCAAGAATACTGCAAGTGCATGACATTGTATACTTCAATGTGCTACAAATAAGTTCTTGGATCAAATCAGATTGTGAATAGCCAAATAAGTGGGATGATTTGAAGTAATTAAGCCAAGAAAGGCTGCCAAGAACAACAACACAACTATAAATTTAATGGGGACAAATGTGATATCTGATATTGAAAAGTCTCATACGATTAAATAGAAGATGTTGTCATGTCATTGACTAAGAGTCATGATGTAGTTAAAGTTGAGAGTCATCTCGACTAAGCTTATGAGAGGACATGAGACCTACATGGCTCGAAAAGGGAATAGTGTGTCATAAATTACCCTATAGAGTGCAAGCATGATAGAAATCCAACAACAAAGAGCCATGTGAATTGTGTAAAAGGAAATTTTTTTTTCGCAAAACTTCCATTACACAAGATGAAAAAGGTTGTCAATTAAATTTGACACATATAACTTGAGGCTTAACGCCTTTTATGAGACAACATCTACATTAGATAACCAACAATACAAAGAGATTGAAGGAAGTTGATTGTATATTGTCCAATGAACGATTTGTTCATAAGGACGCTCTTTTCCTGTTAGGAGCACATGAAAGTCAGGTTAAACCAAAGTGAAAACTTTGTTACTTTTTCAATGACGTATCAAAGTACTTGGAGCTTGAATATGGATGTCAGGAAGTATGCAAACCCTTTGGGGCTAGCATACCGCAGAGGTAGCAAGTTCTCTACACTCTAAACCTAAATGAGATAAGGGTAAGAGGTTCTACAAAAAAAGGAATGGGAGGACTACCCTGACATCACAAGAGTAATAAACTCTTTAAGGAGGAGATTGACCTAAGTAAGGTCGAATGCTTTTCCTACTAAAGGATAAACCATTTTGAGATGGATTTCTTTTCTGTCAATAGTGAGCAGGAAAGGACTCAAGCTCTAAAGACTCGAATAATAAGGATCAAAGATCCTTTATTAAATATCGTTGATTATCAAATTTAAGCATAAGGCTTTAAATTGATAATGACGTGAGGTTTGGGGTAAAAGGCATTAGAGCCTACAAGTTTCATGCACCAATGCTCATGGGTTCTAAATGAACTATCTTGACTTTCATGACAAAATTAGCTGTTTGTGATACAATCTTCCTTGACATTTCTTTGTTTTTTCGTCATTGTTGGTGATCTTTGTGTGTATGACTTCTTTACCACCCTAATTCAAGTGTTGACTTGAATATATGTCATGGTGGACTAGGACACATAATTTGAATTGGCATTTTTCGAGAATGCTATGTTCATCACCCAATAGGGAAGTGTCTAGTAGGTAAAGCAATAAGAAAAGCTTTTTCAGTAAGGGAACTGAGATAGAGAAAATATTGCATTTCTTCCATCCGACTATATATGGTTCAATGAATGTGATGGCATGACACAGAGCTTAGATTAATTATCATAGTTGATGATTACTCATGTAATTATCATTACTTTATTTCACATAAGTTTGAAGCTCAAGCGCTTTAGACAATAAGTGAATAAAGTTGAAAATAAAGTGCATACGGAATTTAAGAATTCTACGCACTAATAGAGATTGTTCCTGACCAGTTTCAATGATTTTCATGAAAAAAAAAGGATATTTATTTAGTTAAATGACCCTTCGTACTCTATCACCAGATGGAGTTGTTAGGAGGTGTAATGAAATGTTACTAAACATGGTCCTGTATAAAGTGATTCAAGATAACCCACCAAAAGTGAGTGGGAGAGTGTTGTTTAGTCCACCTTTGGTGGATTAGTACACATATTTGATTGATCAAGTATGGTTTTCTCTTTAAGGGAGATACAAACTTTATACTTAACCATGTGTTCTCCTAAGTGGTCTTTTCCAAACCACATGAATTATGGTCAAAGAACAAATCAAGTCTTTTTGAGTTCCCCGTAGGCCATAAAGGTCAATTACACGATCTCATAGTCGTTGTAAGTGGGAGCTTATTATGGCGACATTTTCATAAGTGAATATGAAGATGAATTTGTATCTGAAAAGAATTGAAAGGAACCATATATATTATGGGTGAGTTTTTTCCAAATAATGGTGAAGCTTATCACATTGCGTTTCTCTGTATCTCTTTATGAGACACAGTGACAAGGCAATACGGAACAAGCTCTAAAGTCCTCAATTGCCCATGTAAGTGGGAGCTTGTGAAAGGTCATTAAAGAGACCTAAAAGTGTTCTGTATAAGAGGCCTTACCTACTTCTTAGAAGGAATGGAAGAAAGCAATATTAAAGGACATAGATTCTTTGGGAAAGAATCAAGTCTGAGAGTTAGTTGATCCACCACAAAGACGAGAGATCATTTATAAGCAAATGAATTCTCAAGATTAAAAACAAGTTGGTTAGATCAATTAACAACACAAGACTCTTTCGGTTACAGAGGGTATACATAGGCATATATATTGTGAGAATACCTTTTCATACTTTATGTGCTTAAAATCATACTCATTTTGGAAATAGCTTACTGTTTGGTTTTAGGTTTACATCAAGTGGATGTCAAACTTGCATTTTGAGTTGGGATTTGGATGAAAAAATCTATATACTTTGGCTATTAGATTTCACTATAATAGATGTTTGAGGTTTACAAAGGATGACCTCATATTACATATTTTTGCATTAGTCAATTCATGGACTGAAGCAATCATCCAAACAATGGTATTTAAGGTTCCATATGAGTGGTAACCTAATATATTTTCTTATGGTTGAAGAAACCATAACCAAGCAGTTTGTGATATTATCCTTTAAGCGGATGATATACTATTGACTAAAATAGTTTGATTTTGATAGTGCCTATTAAGGAAAGGTACTGAAAACATGGGTAAATCATTATATATTTTTGGAGTTGAGATCCAAAGATATAGCTCAAGTAGAATCCATTCTCTGTCACAAGAGTTATATTATGGAAATTCTTGAGCGGTTCAAGGTAAACGATTGTGATCCCATAGATACCCTAGTGACTTCTAGAGTGAGTTTGGTTCTTGATTATATATATCCCTAAACTGAATCAACTTTAAACTCAAAATGGAAAAGGGTTTCCATGTAAACGTTGTTGGTAGTTTGATGTAAGATATCCATTGTGGTAGGACTTTGTAAGTCAGTACTAGTCCAACCATTGTGATAGACACTCGGTGGCTTCACAAAAATGCTGAAAGATACTTTAAAGGGCATGATAGTTATGCGCATTTAAAAGTACTTACTGTGGTAGTACGTATGGCTATATGGTTGATGATGTCTGGAAAAACATCTTGGATTTGAAGTAAGAATTCAAACCTAGTGTTAATGCATTGTGAAAACACTACGACCGTTGCCTAAATAAAAGACCCTAAGTATCATAGCATGAGTAAAATACAAAGATAAAATATGTGAGATGTGTTGTAGCACATAAGGTTATTACTAAACAACAAGTTCCTATGCAAAGTCTCCTGATTGAGCCTGTGGCCAAGGATATACATGAGAGACATGATAAGTCCTTCGGCAAGCATAGGATATGAAGTAATTGATACTTCATTAAGGCTTTACATGTGTATGTGATAGTATACAATGTCTAGTATGTCGTACAGGTTGATGAGGTCGGCTCTCTCACACGAGCGACTGCCTTTGACACTAAGGAGTAGTGTGCAAAGATGAGACAATGTGTTCACCAGCAAAGCAGTGAAAGTGCTGATATGGTAGAGAAGAAACACAAACTATATGTCGCCTCGACTCAAAAGTGCAGCAAGTCGAGATGAGATCCGTGATTTCACACATATGGATCGAATTATGGATACCCACGTCCGTAATACCTGTAGCCAGACAACAAAATTCTTCAAAATTGACGTCATACAATATAAGAAGGGTTGAAGAATTTTAAGTTTTAGATACTGTGTGTTTCTAGACTGAAGTCTGTACGGTGTTAATGATACAATCAAATCGACGTACGCTCTTATAGAAAAAGAGTAACACCGTAGCATGCGATTCATACCGCATGTGCTAAAGTTACCGCAAACTGGAAGTAGTGAATGGATCCCTGTTTCACTGCTGTGTGAGTCCAAGAAAGGTTTCATACTTTCTTGATGTCCTTTGACTTTGACAATGTCATGGAAATATGTTTTAATGTCCGCTACCTTAGCGTATATATCCTATGGTCATGATAAATGCGATCTAAAGGTGTTACGTTAGGAAAGCGATTGATTCATATTGAAATGATATTTGGGCGAAAGGAAGATTACCTAAAATACACACACTTATGCTAGTGTCTGAGACCGGTCCATTATGATATTAGTGTGCTAATTTCATAAGTGTGGACACTGCATATGAGAAAGGCATTCTGAGTTTTATCTTGGCTCTAAAAGGATTAGATTGGCCATGAGAGAAGTGTATTTGTGTAAATCTAGGATATCTGAGGCACTATATCAAAATGATCGAGCTGCACTGCAAGGTTGTTTTGTGCTGGTCTCTGTAAAAGGGATTTCTAGTACAAGACACCTAAAAGGAGACGTCGTGCCCACGCGGTTACGACAGAGCACTTAGTATGAAAGAAGGATAGAAGAGAAAGAGACTTGACCCATAACATCCAACCCACCAAGTGTGAGTGGGAGATGTAGGAATACACCTAATCCACCCTTGGTGGGTTAGGGCCTAAGCCTAATGAGAATTAGGGTTTATATGTAAGGCCCAATGAGAATTGGGGCTAACATATAATTAATGAGAGATATGGGATAAATTGAGTAATTTTCCCTTTATTAATTTGAAATTCAAATTATATGACTTTCCAGAAGGGATATGTCTCTCTGTATATTGTTTATAAATAAAGGGTTTGTGGGAAGAAAGATATCCTTTTACGTAGAAAAGAAAACTTTCTGTCTTCCTCTTTTTTCTCTCCTTATTAATGGTGCATCTGCCGTATTTCGTAATCGGGGTCCAAATCGGTGCTCCGATTCCGTGTGGGTACCAAGCGAGTCTACCGGATTCCAGGTACGCCCGAAACCCTACAGTCAAAATTGGGATGAGCTTGGTTTTCCCTCCAACCCCAGACCCGTCCTTATTTTCTTGACTCGAACTTGTTTGGGCTTAAACTACGGTTTGCAGCGGCTTAGCCGGTATTAAAGACTAAAACAGTGCAAAACAAGAATGCAAGGGGCTCTTCTCTCTGGCTACAGATCAAATATTAGATGTGGAGGGTGTGGTGGATAATGTAAGTGAATAATACAGCCAACGTGAGAAGGTATTATATATAGATCAGTTTCGTGGAAACACTGGTTTCGCTTTTGATGATGACTGACTTCCTGCCCCACCATGTGCCTCCCCCATCATTTTTCATTTATTATTCCCGTCTTCCTCTCCCATTATGCGTCTCTGCTTTCCCCATTTATTACCTCTTCTACTTACTCACCCAAATGTTGACTTCTTCGGAAGCAAGTAAACTAAAACTATATAAAATGAAATTTGGTATGTATCAATTTTGTTGAAAAATATGTTGTCATCTAATTATTTTTTTTTTAAAAAAATGAAGGCATAAGTTGATTTTTTTATTTGGTGGGTATGACAATTGTTTGCCCATATTATTCAAACACATCCTTTTTTAAATCTGAAACATTCCAGCACTGAATTCAATGTAATGAAATAAGGTGCCGAGGTTTCTTAATGAGCTTCTTCTCCATCTGCACATATAGTTTATTCACGTTTCCTGTTTGGCACCAGCAAGCAGTTCCCCATCAAGCAGAATGAACTAGAAAGGCATCATCCATAGATGATATGAATAATTATGAATAGGATGGGTGGCATTTTGTACGAACAACTTAACTAAAGACTCAACATCTATGTTTCTTTCTTAATTAAAGAGGAGAGCCAGCCCATCCCAAGTGGGAAGGAAAAGGAGAGATGGGTTTGGAGCCAATAAAGGGCAGAGTAAAGAAGGGGTGAAGTAGGTCCAATGTGCACTTATATATGGCGTCAACTTGTGGATTAAAAATAAAAAAGAAAAAAATTAGTTGGCATTGTTCCAAAGTGAGGGAGTGCAAAGGTCAGGCCGCCACTAAGTCTTGCCATATAGACTACTTTACTAATGGATGGCAGTCAATATCTATGTGCCTCCCCGTTCATTCACTTCATCTCTCTACCTCTATCTCTCTGTTACTGCATAGAGACCATATCCAAATGGCTCTGCCTCTCGTTTTCATCTCTCTGATTCCACTGTCATTGGCTTCTCCTGACTGCAGCTCCACCTGTGGGAATCTCACAATCTCTCACCCCTTCGGGATGAATGACCCCAACTGCTACCATGACAAGTGGTTTGAAATCGAGTGCAAAAAAGACAGGGCATATCTGAAGCTCATACAGCTGGAAATCACCAAATTAGAGTACAATTCGTGCAAGGTTTGGGTCAACAATCCCATTTACTCTTGGAACTGCAAAAACAGGGCCACAAGTAGTCTTCCCATAAATATGGGTGGAGGTCCTTTTACTTACTCTCGAGAGGACAACCTGTTTCTGGGTGTGGGCTGCAACAAACAAGCTCTTCTTCAGCAAGGGGGCCACCACGGCGTCCATTTAGGAGGCTGCATCTCCATTTGCCCCAGCAGCAGCAACAAGAACAACCTTAATCATTCAGAAATTCCAGCCTGTCAGGGAAAGTATTGCTGCGCCACTTCCCTGCCTCGAAATCTGTCGGAATTCAGACCCACAATCCAATATGTGGCACCAAACAGTACAACTAAACATGATGGTGATGATGATGATGCTGATGATGATTGCAGTTATGCGCTTGTTGCTGAAGATAACGGCCTTCACGATTGGGGCGCCAGGATTGTGAGCAAGTTGAAGGACTTGGATAGCCTTCCTGCCGTCCTCCAATACCGTACCAGTTGCAGTGATTCCCAGGCGCTACTCAACTCACCCCTCTGTACCACTCCTTATGCTCCTTCTTCAGGTCCCTCCTACTATAACTATTACTATATACTATTATAAACCCATTTTTATTTCTAAACCATACATATACACACAGCCCTCATTCTTTCCTTCTTAATTAAGGTGTATAACTCAGTTTATTCTTCAACTTTCAGGTGGCCAAGGCAACTCTAGACCTAAATCTCAAGGCTTGTCGGTCATAGGTACGCATGTTGTTTAACTCAATGCAGCATCATATTCCCCTTCAATTGACTTTCCTTTTACCTAATTTTCCATTACATGCCAAAACTCATTCTTCATGCTTAGCTTCTTCACTCGATCCTTAATTCATTCCTCATTCTTTTTTCTTTCATTAAATTCTCACTAACTGTTTTAACAACTTACTTGAAAAAACTAGTTATTTCTTATAAGTTATCTTCACTAAAACTCATTAGTTAGAATGGTTTCATTACTTAGTGAGAACATTTTGTTGAGTCAAAGATATACCAAACTCCGGTCCTTATTATTATTAGTAACTCGTAAAATAAAAGTTTAGTCCTTTTAACATAAGTTAATTGTATGATCATTAAAAATTGTGTTCCAATTTTTTCTTTATTTAATTTCAATTGTAAAGAGAGAATGAGAGACGTGGCAATGATTTGTAAATTGGGGGTTTTAATACTCCATCCCATCTTAAATATAGGATCTATTTAGAGAGTTGGTCTTGATACTAAATATATAACCCAATTCTAATTTTTGTTTAGTTTTGCTCAAATTATCCTAATTGGCATTCTTCCAATAATTATCAAGTAAAAAATTGGGGAAATTTTAGAAAATTGTACAAATTTATGACATATTTAATTACTTAACTAATATTCCTTACTATGTGAGAGAACGAGTTACAAATAGTACCTTATAATAAGAATAAGATTAGTGTTTAGTAAAAGAATGAATATTTTTCAAATAAGCATATCACTCTACTATATTGAGATCCTTAATGGAGACTATAATTAAATTTAATGTGTTTTCACGAGGCGGCTCTTTTTGACTAACAAACGTGAGACACAACATGACCAAAAAAAATATTAATTCCAACCCAACCAAAACAGCACTCATTCACGTGGGCTTTTTGTCGTATCTGCTTTTCATATTTAAATGATATTCTCTATATGTTTGTGGGAAAGTGATGACAAACGCCTATATATATATATATATATTTTCTGTTTTTTTTCCACAGAAAAATACACATATAAATGTGACTTACACATGTTTTTTTTTTTTTACCAAACGGAATGGCATATATGTAGGTTCAGACATGTTTTATAATCCTTCGCAAAGTTAGTTCAATATGCCAGCTAATTAAAAGACTACTTACATTTTATTGATTCCTTATGGAAATTAAGTTGACTCTTTCGCAAAAGAATGATTAACATTGAGGTCCTTCAGGTCAAGCAAGTTGTTAGAATAGGACATCATAGTCATTAATATCAAAAGATTAATGTGTAACCCAAATATTAACAATTCCCTGAATATAGATCTAAAATTAATTAGTGTCATTCTGGCTTTAATTCTTTCATGGGGTTTGGTTATTTGTTTCGTAGCTAGAATGATTAATTAAAACTCAAAAGAATAAGTAATATGTTTTTCAATAAAAAAAGACATCATATCGCACAATTTTTTTTTTTTTTTTTTTTTTTTTTTTTTATCGGAGCTCGCTTCTAGCTAATAAGATGATTTAATAAGTTGGAGCCCCAACTTTCGGAATAATTGAACGCAGGGGTGGTGTTCTCGAGCCTGGTATCCATTGTATTCCTGGTTGGGTTGTGGATTCAGTACAAAATATTCAGGAAAAGTAGGATAAACAAGCGCAAGGAGAAATACTTCAGGCAAAATGGTGGCTTGCTGCTGCAAAGAAGAGAAGTGAGCTTCGACAAGACAAAACTGTTCAGCTCTAGGGACCTTGAGAGAGCCACCGATCGCTTCAACCACAACAGAGTGCTGGGCAAGGGAGGCCAAGGCACCGTCTACAAGGGCATGCTCTCCGATGGCCAGATCGTCGCCGTCAAGAAGCTCACACTCCATGGTAACGTCGAAGACTTCATCAACGAAGTTGTCATTCTCTCCCACATCAACCACAGAAATGTTGTGAGGCTCTTAGGGTTTTGCCTCGAGACTCAAGTTCCTTTACTTGTTTATGAGTTCATCCCAAACGGTAACCTCTACGAGCACCTGCACGAACACAATGAGGAGATATCAATGACGTGGGAGACTCGTTTGAGAATAGCCGGAGAGGTGGCGGGAGCCCTATTTTACTTGCACTCGGCGGCTTCTCGCCCCATTTACCACAGGGACATAAAGTCAACCAACATTCTCTTGGACGAGAAGCTGAGAGCAAAAGTGGCAGATTTTGGGGCCTCAAGAATGGTGTCCATGGAGAAGACACACCTGACGACTCAAGTTCAGGGGACGTTTGGGTACTTGGATCCAGAGTATTTTCAGACTAGTCAGTTCACAGACAAGAGCGATGTGTACAGCTTTGGGGTTGTTCTTGTTGAGCTGCTCACAGGTGAAGTTGCCATATCAACGGGGAGGCCGGCGGAAACTCAGAGTTTGGCCTCCTATTTCATGATGAGTATGGAGGAAGGTCGTTTTGATGGTATTGTGGACCAGAGGATCAGGGAGGGTGCCAAAGAAGATGTGATAGGAGTGGCCAACCTGGCGAGGAGGTGCTTGAGCTTGAATGGGAGGAATAGGCCCAGCATGAGAGAAGTTACAATGGAACTTGAAAGGATTCAGGGACTGAGAAGGAGGTCCATGTCGAACGTAGGGCAGCAAGATTATGAGGAAATTGAGTTCGGGGGATCATTTGAAGCCCACCACAATTTGACTACTGCTGATGATTACGCATCAACTGGATCCACTCTAAATACCATACCTTCCTCATCGTCCTCCCACGGCTTGCTTGTTTACGACACCACCTAATTAATAATCAACCCACCTAACTTTTTTTTATGTATATTCCACAGTTTTTAATCCCAAATAATTAATGTGATTGATATATAGGTTGGAGTTAGTTTTAGTTTCCTTCAGTTTGGTGATATATATATAGGCTATGGGATCCGGATCTCATAGTTTTGGGATGTATATTAGTGTGTACAAATTTTAATTAGTAATTACACTCTTTCACTCGTCAGAGTTAAGGGGTGCATTACCCCTTCACTCACCAGGTTTTAATTATATTGTCAATCACCCGTGTGAGTCCATTTAGCACTGTTATGCGCATCACCATATGACACCATGAATGTTTGGTTATGTATCATCATCTTAGGTCAATATCATATTAATTCCGTCTTCTTTCATGCATTTTAGTTTCACATATTAATCTTTCATATTCTACGAACAGTGATCGATCGTCTTCTTCTTGCTTGTAATATTTGCAAACAATGACGTCTGGGACAACCTTTATAACTTTCACAACTAAAGATGGACTATATACATATCATATAGTATTGTGCAGTTTGGGGATATATGTGGATAACACTACAAAAAACATGGCGTTTAGTAGCGTTTAAAAAGGACGTTTAGTAGCGGTTTTACATTCCGCCACTAAAACACCCGTGACAAAATTTTACTGGTGGTTATTTGAACCGCTGGTAATATGGTCAAAGACGCCACTAAATCAGTGGCGATTATAAAACCACTAGTAACACCTTAATAATTTGAAATTTAAAATTCAGATGATACTAACGGTTTAAAACCGCCACTAAGAACAAAGTAACATGATTAAAAAAAATTTCCCTCGTTCAAATTAATGCCGGTTAAAACCGCTAACTAATATATGTTGAAGTTAGTAGTGGTCACTACAAAAAAATACGACATTAGTCACGGTTTAAATATGACATTTGTCACGATTTTAACTGTGACAAAGATACTTTGTCACGGTTTTTCAAAACCGTGACAAGAGAAAACATTTGTCACGATTTAAATCCAAAAACCGACGCAAATCCGGTTCGAACCGAGGCAATTTTGTCACGGTTTAGTAGAAAAACCGTGACAAAATTGTCACAGTTTCCATAAAACGACAGTGACAAAATGTCCCGGTTCTTGAGAACCGGGACATTTTGTCACGGCTCTTACTAAGAACAGTGACAAAGTCACGGTTCCGTAAAAGAACCGTGACAACATTGTCATAGTTCTATATCAGAACCGTAACAATCGTGTCACGGTTCTTTCACGGAACCGTGAAACCCGTGACAACAAGGTTCCTTTTTTTATTTTTGTTAAAAAAAATAAAAAACAGATTTTAACTCATTTAATGTTTAGAAATAATTATTACTTTTCAAATAAATTTATACAACAAATCAACTATTATTTTCTTAACTACAATTTTAATTTATCAAATATAACAAATACATATTTTTACAAGAATAATTTATGTTCAGAAAAATCAATAAACACCTGCAATCAAAGAATTTAAACAATTAGAAATTACGATACAAAATATTTAAATTAAATACGTATATATGTAATGAAAAGAATAAAAAACTCAACAAAAAAGCCAAAGAATGAAGAAACAGCAGCACAAAACATTCTAGAGCGGAGAGAAGAGAGGCAAAGAGAAAAGAAGCCATGCAAATGAGTGGGAGGGGCTTTATATACTGAAATCGGACTGCATTTTATCATAGTTTTATTGTAAAAAACTGTGACCAAATTCTGTGACAAGTTTGTCACGGTTATAGGTAGAGAACCGTGACAAACATGGCTTTGTCACGGTTCTCTAGGTAGAATCGTGACAAAAGCAAGTTTGTCACGGTTCTCTACTTAGAACCGTGACAAACTTGCTTTTGTCACGGTTCTACATATAGAACAGTGACAAATATGCATTTGTCACGGTTCTCTACCTTGAGAACCATGACAAACGGGAACTTTGTCACTGTTTTAAACATAGAACCGTGACCAACATAATTTCAAATGGTCATATTTTACCTTTAGTACGTATTTTGTCACGGTTTGTTTGTACAAAACCGTGACAAATGACAACATGTTGTCACGGTTCTGAGTAAAAGCCGTGACAAAGGTTCAACGGCTAATCCAACGGACATATTTTTGTAACAGTTTAATGTACTATATATATAAAACAACTGGTAATGAGGACATTGCAAAAACGAAAATTCCTTCTTTTCTCAATTGTTTTTCTCTACAACATTTGCATCAAACCATGGATAAATCATGGATAAAGTTTCCACGAACGAGTTCCACCTATTTGGATGGATTGGATGGTTTCTTAGATTTCGCTACAACTCATGCTTGTTGTAACGGGAAGATCCTATGTCCATGTCCCAAATGCAAGTGTAAGAAGTGGCATCCACGGAAAATTGTTAGGGAACATTTAATTGTGAAGCCTTTCCTAGTAGGATATACATTTTGGTGTCTACATAGGGAAAAACCCGACATGATATATGATCCGTTTGCTGAAAGTTCGCAAGCAGCAGTTCAATTAGGTGATGAACACGACCCGATTAATGATGCTGTTTGTGATGCTTTTGGCGTTCCTCATGACAATGTGGGCGATGAAGCAGAAGGATCTGATCCAATGTTTTATAGGAACGACGCAGCTCGTGAGTTTTACCAATTAATGGACGACACATATACGTTTTTATATCCTATTTGTAAGAAGTACTCTAAATTATCCTTTTTGGTTAAATTATATCATATTTATGCGGAATATCTATGATACTTGAATTATTGCATGATGCATTCCTCGAAGAGGAGATCTCTCCGTTGTTTTATGAGGCAAAAAAAATTATAAATAAGCTTGGGTTGAACTATGAAAAAATTGATGCATGTTCGAATGATTGTATGTTGTATTGGGGAGACGATGCTGAAAGGGAGACATGTAAGCGGTGTAACTCTTCCAAATACCGACCAGTGCGAAAGGGGAAAAGGCAAAAGAAGAAGCAGGCAACGATTCTCAGATATTTTTTGTTGAAACCTCGATTGCAAAGGCTGTTCATGTCTTCTAAGACGGCTAAGCACATGAGGTGGCATAGCGTTGACAAGAATCCGGATGGCAAGTTAAGACATCCACGTGACGCAGAAGCATGGAAAGCATTCGACCGTGAGTTTCCCTCATTTTCTGCTGATCCAAGAAATGTGCGTCTGGCTCTCGCAACTGATGGGTTCGATCCTTTTGGGAACCTAAACATGAGTTATAGTATTTGGCCGGTTGTCCTTGTGCCGTATAACTTGCCACCATGGATGTGTATGAAGCAGAGCTCCTTTATTTTGTCCATGATCATTCCGGGGAAAAAAACACCCAGTAATGATATTGATATCTACCTCCAACCGCTTATGCATGAGCTGATAGACCTGTGGAACGATGGCATAGAAACATATGACGCGTTCGACAAAACTCTGTTCAATTTGCGTGCAGCCTTGATGTGGACGATCAGTGACTTTCCGGGTTTAGGGACATTATCTGGATGGAATGTTCATACTAGCCTTGCCTGCCTAACTTGCAATTTTGACTCTGACTCAGTTCGCCTCCCACACAGCCGGAAGTGGTGTTTCATGGGTCATCGACGTTTTTTAGATAGAGGATACAAGTTCAAATTGCAACAGAAGCATTTTAATGGGAAACAGGAGAAAAGAGCGGCCCCAAAAATATTATCTAGTTTAGAGATTTTAGAGTAGCTTGCAGATGTTGAATTCGAATTTGGAAAGCCTGTTGATTCTGCTAATGTGGGTAGGAAGGTCAACAGGCCGTCATCTTCGGAGCCTCAACAATGGCGTAAGATAAGCGTTTTCTTCACTCTCCCATATTGGCATACCAATTTGTTACGACACAGTCTTGATGTCATGCATATTGAGAAAAATATGTGTGATAATGTGCTATATACATTGCTCAATGAACCAGGGAAGTCTAAAGACCATCTTCAAGCAAGGAAAGATCTACGTGTCATAGGAATGCGTCAAGATGCTTGGCCAGATGACAATGATAAATTCCAGCCTGCTAAATTCACTCTCACGAAACAAAACAAGGACATCTTATTAGCGACTTTAAAAAATATTAAAGTTCCTGATGCATATTCAAGCAATATATCATGTTGCATTGATACGCATGCTCGCAAGGTTGCTGGTCTTAAGAGTCATGACTCTCATGTTCTAATGCAACAACTACTTCCGATGGCAATTAAAAATACACTTCCTCTAGATGTATCCATTGTCTTGGTTGGTATGTGCACTTTCTTCCCACGGTTGTGTTCAAAGGTTTTGGTGACAGAAGAACTTGATCAACTGCAACAAAAAATTATTTTATCACTCTGTCATTTGGAGATGATATTCCATCCATCCTTTTTCACCGTCATGGTTCACCTAACAATACACCTTGTTCATGAAACAAAGTTAGCTGGGCCAGTGCAATATCGATGGATGTATCCTATGGAGAGGTACGTAATTATTTTACTTCTAATTTAATTACCATACAAACTTCCCAACTGAACTGTTACTGAATTTTTAAACATGTATTATTATTTCTATAGGTTTCTTGGCAAGTTGAAATCTTATGTAAGAAATAAAGCAAGGCCAGAAGGTTTTATAGCTGAAGGCTATTTAGGGGATGAAGTTCTATACTTTTGCTCAAGATACTTCGATGACATAGAGACATCTTTTAACCGTCCACCTCGGGTAGACGATCGTCCTGAATCAAGCATTTCACCTGATGAACCTTTAATCCCTCCTGTTGGCAAGGCAGTGGGAGGAAGTGACAATTTCAAACTAACTGAGATGGAGAAGCTACAAGCACACCGGCATGTCTTGATAAATTGCAGTCAAGGTAATCCATTCCTACGATATGAATTACTTGTTCCTTAAAGCAAGCCTACCTTTTGTTTTCGGGTAATGCAATACAATCTTTCACTCATTTAAATAATTTCTCCAGGGAATTCAGAAGCTATGTCAAACGTCAACTGAGGATCCGAACGAACACATCAGCCGAGGTTGATAAGAGAGTTCACAGAGAATTCCCATCATGGTTCGTGCGTCGAATAATGAATGATCACATTGCACACTCTCCTGATTTGAAAGCTCTTGCAATGGGGCCTTTAGATCATGCCAGAAGATTTACAGCATATAACATCAACAGTTTCCAATTTTGCACAGTTTTTCGGGATGAAGGCCTATTGACTCAAAACTCGGGCGTTTTTGGCACATTCGGCACAAGAAGTTATGTAAGCAGCACAGATGATACCATGCAATATGGAGGAGTACCTTATTATGGAAGACTAGTTGATATAATTGAACTTAATTATCAAGGTCGTTTCATTATTCCATTGTTCAAGTGTTCATGGGCAAACACAACAACTTCAAGAGGATTGAATACAGATGAACTAGGAATTACATCGATTAATTTCTCCAGGCTAGTTCACACCGGTCAGTCTGAAGATGATGAGCCATACATTCTAGCATCAGAGGCACAATAGGTTTACTATGTTGTAGATGAAAAGCATAAGGATTGGCATATGGTTGTTCACTTGAAACCTCGAGATCTCTATGACATGGGCGATGGTGACAACATCACCTACGAGAATGAGCCTTTTGAACCGGCCGATTTTGAGAATTTCCTCCCTGAAGGAGACGGCGATCTTCCTTTAGTTCGGTATGTTAAAGTCTTATATTTACATCATACAACCTTAAATTTTATTTAATCTGGTTCAATTTCATTGTTGCTAATTAATTTGTGTTCCTTTTGTTAGAGAAGCGGACAACGACTGAGGGTCAGAGTGTATTAGGATAATTTAATTTGATGTAATTATTCGATGTAATATATATGCACATCTTTTTATCTCTACTTTTCAAAATGTAATAATTAAGAGAATTAGAACTTACATTCAAAATTAAACAAAGGTCCAGATTTAAATAAGCAACTGTCCAAATTTAAACAAACACACTTAAAAAATTAAAAAAACTATTGATCATCATCTTCATCTCCATCATCCGCTGCCTCATCTCGGGGCCTTGAACTAACAGCATCATCATCACCTTCAAAAGGCAGAGGGGGTTGGAATCTAAATATTGGAGGAGGTTCAGGCATACTAGGTTGTACAACTCCAAGGTGGCTCACTGCAAACGAGTCTCGTACAAATGCCTTCATTTTCTCACGCCATTCGTCCATGTAACCCCCGAACTCATTTGCCTACCTAGTGAAGCTGGCAACCTATTCTCAAGATGGATTGACGCACGACTTCTTCTTATAAGATGAAGTTCCAGCCTTAGACATACTGCACTTCCCATATACTTACTGGGCCGTGCACCTAACCCTATTCCCCAGACCCGACCGGGGTGCTCTGGAGTGTCAAATGCCGCTCTTAGGGCGGCTATGGGATTCTGTGACCTCTGTGACTCTCCTAACGCCTCGTCTTGGCTCACGGGCTCCTGTGTTTGTCGAATGCGTTCCTTTACAAATAAGAAATAAAATTGGAATTAAATATATATACGTAATAAATACATGTTCTCATACCACGTTAAATGACTTACAATTTGCTGCTTAGTATGTTCGGAGACAGCACCGCCGTCCCTATGTCTATGAGTTATTGTGTATAGCTCCGCATAGTTAGTCTCTCTTCCCTCCATTTCTGCCTCTTCTTCCTACACAAATTTTAAATTGTAAGTCTGTAAAATCACATATACAACAAATCAATCAATTCAACAATTTACCCACCAATTCGCTGTATCTAACTGCTATGGATTTTGTTCCGAGAGTGTGATGGACAACTTTTTGGGCACGCCTATCTACATTCTACAAAGACAACACCTGAAACACAAATACATTTTAAATTAACTTCATTTAATTATCACATCGTGTAATAAATTTTTTAAACATAATTTAATAAATTGTTTACTAACCCTAGATGCAGGACTTCTCTTAAAGCGGATAAAACGTTCCCACATATCGGGAGGAACCCTGTTTGACACATTGGCTATAAGCTCAGCGTCGGTTTTTGTGCCATCCCCTTTCATTATGTCATAGAGGCGATGCCTCTTACTCTTCCACGCTTCATTCATCTTCATAAAAGCGTAATCCTTCATTGCTACTTCTTCTATTAAAAACTTTTCCTGTAAATTTCAATTTATCAGATGCTTTATATAAGACTATGATGAATTTAACAAATTCACATATTTTTCTAATTCAAATTATTACCTTCATAATCTCATTCCATACTGCCTCCTTATTTTCTTTAGGCACTTGCTTCCAAGTCTATTTGTCGAGTGGAAAACGCAGCCACTTCCCGCCTAAATTGGAACAAAATTTGTTGAATAAATTGCCTTCCTAACATTGGGGTTGTCTATATCCATCATTGAAGGGCACTAGAACTCGTAGGCCCCGTTCCAGCTGATATAATGCGGTCACATCCAGCCTCCTCCTGGTGACCGTGCCTTCATCTACAAAATGTCACAAATTAAATAATAATTAAATTAACAATAATTTAATAACTTAACAAAATTTCAACAAATAACAACATATTATTTTATTTACCTATAACATCAACCAAATATCCGTTTCCCCGTGAAGATGTTAGCGAGGGCCGGTTTGGCTGGTTGTTCACCTCATTATTCATTGTGTCTCCTTCTTTTGGTACTTCCCATGAGACATGAAAATCGTTGAACAATTCGTAGTCCAAATCGAAATCTTCTAAACTAAAATTTCCTATATTTGGCGGAACATCAGGAAATTGTGTGTCACTCTGTCTGATTTGATCATTTTGAGACGGTATATAAACCGGTATTCTCCCTCCTCCTCTTCCTCTGTGCCAATCGTTTCCACTAGAACCCCCTCTTAGTATTCGTCTAGGCTGCTCGATTCTTTTACCCTTATCTCTGCTGGATGACATTTGTATATATAATCCTAATTTAAAGAAAACGTAAAAGTAAGTGTGATGTAGAGTTGTAACGGTTTTCTACTACAGCTTATGGTCACAGTTCTGATGAATTTATAGAGGGAGTAATTGTCACGGTTTTGTAAAAACCGTGACTTATAGCGGGTAATTGTCACGGTTTCATTAGGGGAAACCATGACAATTTATGTTGTCACGGTTCCCCTAGGAAACCATGACGAGGTGTCACGGTTTTCACCTGGAAACTATGACACAATGTCACGGTTTGACGAGGTGTCACAGTTTCCACCTGGAAACTCTGACACAATGTCACGGTTTCCTTAGGAAACCGTGACAAAAACCTTTTTCATAGTTTCCAGGTGAAAACCGTGACACCTCGTCACGGTTTTACATGGGAAACCGTGACAAAAACCTTTGTCACGGTTTCTTGGTGGAAACGGTGACATCAGGTCACGGTGTCCAAAAATGAAACCGTGACAAATGATTTAAATTTTTTTTTAAAAAATGGTTTTTATGTTAAAAAAAATAAATTAAAACGTTGTCATGGTTTACAAGTGGTAAACCGTGACAAAATGTTTCCCTCCAAGTTTCCCACCACATTTGTCACAGTTTTTTTGGTCAAACCGTGACAAATTTGTCAGATTTTTCCCTATTTTTGTCATGATTTTGTCACGGTTTTAGAAACCGTGACTAATAGATCTTTTTTTAGAAACCGTGACATAAAAACCGCTACTATTTGATTGCATAATTAAAAAATTAATAGAAATTAGTTGTGGTTAAGGAACATTTACTATTTGTTATTAGATTGAAAAAAAATTCCGTTATATTTAAATATTCGAGAATCCATTTTATATTATTAAAAATACTCAAAAAATAATAGTAATAGACTCTATTAAATACAACTTTTATTATTGAAAAAAAAATTATCAACTATTAACAACCTTTATATAACAAAATCATGTATAAAACAATAATTTTAGTAGTACCACCATTATGGATAATAATAAAATTTTATTTATCAGTATGAATAACGAAATAATCAATTTTTAAAATTGAACTAGTATAAACAAGTTAGTAAATAAATAAGATAAAAAAATAAAATTCAATAATATGAATTAAATTGTCGACAAAAAGAAAAGAAAAGAAAAAAGTGCTGAATCCGGTGGAAATGGGAAGAATTTGGAGGGAGTGAGGAAAGAATGGTGTATGTGTGAAGTGAAATGTGGGGAGGAGGTGGATATTTATAGTGGCTCGAGGCAGGGTTTAGTAGCGGTTTGGGTAGTGGTTTAGAACCGCTACTAATCTTCTACTAAATGTTTTTACATTTTAAAAAATATACATCAGTTTAAATAAAAAAACATGATATATGAATGTTTGATACACATTGTTATGAAAATTTTACAAAATGAAAAATAATTGTAGCTAACTGCTTCAATCATCTTCTTGCTCCAGCCTAAAAAGAAAATAAACAAATATATCAATTTTTAATGTGAATGGTGTTGAAATTTGTTTAAATTATTTGTAGTGAAAAGCCTCACCTAACTACTGGTAAATGACCGTTTTCTTCCGAAATGAGGTTCTCGAAGTTGTCAGGTTCAAAATGCTGGCTGTCTAGTTCCAAATCATCTTCGTCACCCATTTCATAGAGGTCACGAGGCTTCATATGAATCACCATATACTAATCTTTGTGTTTCTCATCTTCCACATAGTAAAACTGTTGCGCCTGTGAGGCAAGAATATACAGCTCATCATCTGCCACTTCCACTGTGTGAATGAGCCTCAAGAAATTGACGGACGTCATGCCCAAGCTGTCCACGGTGATGCCTCAAGGAGTTCTGGTGTCTACCCACATGCAATTGAAAAGAGGCAAGGTGAAATGACCTTGATAGTTAAGCTCGATGATGTCTACGAGCTTCCCATAGTATGATATGCCTCCAAACTGCATGTCTGTATCCCGTGAGCTGGCATAACTCCTTATATCGAATGTACCAAAGACTCTGGAATTCTGGGTGAGAGAACCTTCATCCCTTGTAATGGTGCAGAACTTGAAACCGTTGATGTTGTATGCTGTATATCTCCTGACATGGTCGAGTATACCGGTTGCTAGATTTATCATATCAGGTGGATGGGGATTGTTGTTGTTGAGTATCCTCCGTGCAAACCAATCCAGAAACTCTCGATGGACCTTTTTATCTACCTCAGCGGATAACCTTGTGCGGATTCGTAGTTGGCGTTTAACATAACGGCAGAAATCCCTAAAATTCAATGGAACAAATTAAAGGGTTATGGTTTGGAAATAAAAAAACATGATATGTGTATATAGTGTTAGAATTCTTACTGAATGTATGGCTTCACTTGAGGACAATATGTCAAGACATGTCTGTGTGCTTGCGACCTCTCAGTGGGAGTGAGCTTGTAATATTGACCTCCTCCAACTGGCTTTCCGACGGGTGGGAATAATGTGTTAGAAGGTCTGGACATTGGTGGGGCTGTCATCGACACGAGGAGGGCAGTTGAACGAAATCTCGATGTCATCATCATAATAGCACGAATAATATGTTAACACCTCATCACCAGAGTAACCCTCTGCTATAGAACCCTCTGGAGATGCTTTGTTCCTCACATACGACTTCAATTTCCTGAAGTATCTATAATTACAAGTACAATCAGGTAACTAAAACAAAATCATGAAATCACTGGAAAAATGAATCAACAGACCTCTCTATGGGATACATCCAGCGTTATTGAATCGGGCCGCCCTTCTTTGTGTCTTGAATGAGGTGGACAGTGAGATGGACCATGACTGTGAAGAAAGACTGTGGAAATATCATCTCCATATGACCAAGCATTAGAACGATTTTTCCTACAATTGATCCAGCTCTACTTTGTCCAAAATCTTTGCACACAACCGTCGGTAGAAAGAACTGAGTTGAACCAAAACATTAGACACTTCCTGATGCAGTGTGATTTTAATTGCCAGAGATAGGAATTACTGGAGAAAAATGTGGCAGTCATGGCTTTTCAACCCGGCAATCTTCTTAAAGTGCATGTCCACACATCTTGAGATGTGGCTTGAATAACCATCAGGGACTTTAATGTCCTTAAGTGTGGAGAGGAAGACTTCCTTGTTGGCTCTTATCAGTGTGAATGAGGCTGGGGCAAACTTGTCATTCTCATCTGGCCATGCGTCTTCACATATTCCCATCGCCATTAGATCTTTCCTTGCTTAGAGATGGTCTTTGGACTTTCCAGATTCATTCAGTAACGTGTGCAAAACATTGTCACACACATTTTTTTCGATATGCATGTGATCTGAACCTTTCCTAATACGCCTTGGGGTTCAAATGCAAAATTTAATTAACCAAGGATTACACTAGTGGTGCTTTCCCGGATCGTCTCACGTGGAGCCTAATAAACTAACTTAGGAAAAACTAAATGCATAAAAAGCTATAAAATCGGGGTTTTTGAGATTTTAATTAAGGGAACTAAACTAGATTCTTTTTTTTGGGATTTTTGTTATTAAAGAAAGCAATTAAAATAGAGTTGTGAAAACTATATGGGAAAGCATGGGTCTCTTTATGAATTGGGCAACCTTCCTAGCTTCTAATATGATATGGGAGTTTTTAAACCAAGTTCTAATGCAAAACCTAAGGCAATCGCTCTTAGTCCAATTAACCTACTTAATCAACTAACGTGGCTCATCGCTCATTCAATTAATTAAATAGGCAACCGTTAAATTCCAACTTGGTAGTGAAGATTCATGATAAACATGCAAGGAGACTCTCGTTAGAAGTAAATCGAACCATCTAACGTTGGACCTAGTGTCTAAACACACATACAATCGCACATGCATTCAACATATTCTAGAAATCCAAAGGAAGTATAGATGAAGCATATCCATTGCATAATATCAAGAAAACAACACTTAGGTTCATACACATAAAAGACATCGCTTAATTACATGCATGACCATTTAAACAAAAGATCAAACAATGAAGCACACTTGTTCCAAGACTCATTACATATAACAAAAGGAATTGAAATACATAATAAGACTTAAACAAGAGAAACTAGATAACTCCCCATTAGAAACGTTGAAGCTCCGGTTGCCTTCCTCCATCAAGATCCCCACGAAGAACTTAGCCACTCATGCTCTTGAACACGATCGAATGGAATTTGGAGTTGGAAGCCATGGGATTATGGTGGAATGAGTGGAATTTTCGTGCAGAGGGCAGAGGCTAAGGAGAGGAAAGGGTGAGAGTAAATGAATGGTGAATGAAAATCTGAATTGGTGCTCTGGAAGAGGGAATTCGGGTATAAATTTATAGAACAAGATAGGAAACCCAAAAACCTTCCTAATTCCCTCTAGATTGCTTGGGAAGGTCGAATTCATCCTTTAGGAAATAATGGAAGAAGACCCAATCACCCAAAATTTGGAAATAAACTAAAAACTTCTGTTTCAGAATTTTTATCGGACCCTTGCTGTGGCGAGCCACGGCGAGGAAATTGACTTGCTGTGTGCTCTCTGTCCTTCGCCGTAGCCCTCGCCGTGGGGGGCTAAGGCGAGGACCAGAAATTTTTTCTTTGCTTTTCTCACCTTTTCTTTATTTAGGGCCTCATCCTTTGCACCTATATAGGAAATTAAAGTATATGTGAGGTATTTGAAGTCCATAATCATGAAATGCATGAGTTAAAAACCTAATATGCTCAAATTACCATGGAAATGCAACTAATTCCTTAAGTGTGGACCATGCATGCAATTGTACTTAATTCCCATTGAATTCTCCTAAACTGAATGCTAATTTCCCATTATTAGTAGTTAAAATAGTATAATAATCATGCACAATCAGCATGACATCAAGACAATGGCGAAGCAAATTAGATTTCTAGTAGGGGAGCTCGAAGAAAATGTTCTTCTTTCGCCATTACCGCACGTTATCTCCTTGGGACTGGCCACATCCCCTTCTGCCCCCAGGCTGAACGCCATCTTTCTTCCCGAACTCTACGTTAACATCTTCAAGCTGTTGAAGAACATCTGTGCCAGACAAAAACATAGGAGGATCTCTCATTTCCTATGATCCATTAAATCTAATATTCTGCAATCAGAACCTATGACCTCCAGGAAGGAAACACCGATGACCCATGAAGCACCACTTGCTACTTTGAGGAAGGCGGACCGAGTCTTGGTCAAAGTTGCAATTAGGGCAAGCTCTGCCTGTATGCACGTTCCAACCAGACAATGTGAAAAGTCCAAGGAAATCGCTTACTGTCCACATGAACGACGCACAAAGTATGAATCTTACTGTAAGCATCATACATCTCAACTCCGCTGCTCCAGAGTTCCTTCAACTCCTATATCAACGGTTGAAGGCAGACATCTATATCGTTTCCAGGAGCTCTCTTCCTCAGAATAATCATAGAAAGAATGAATAAGCTCTGCTTCATACATATCCAAGGGGGCAAGTTGTACGGTATCAATACCACAGGCCATATACTATACGTAGTGCTAAGATTCCTGAACGGATTGAACCCATCTGATGCGAGAGAAAGGCGGACATTTCTCGGGTCATTGGCGAATTCCAGGAATCGAGCATCAAACACTTTTCAAGCCTCAGCATCCCTAGGATGTTTCAACTTCCCATCTACGTTGGGCTATGATGAATGCCACCGCATGTGCTCAGCCGTTTTGGACGATATATACAACCTCTGAAGTCATGGAGTCAGGGGAAAATATCTAAGAATCTTTGCAAGGTTCTTAGTTGCCATTCGACCCCTTTTTTCCTGTTTGTACCGAGACGCTTTACACCGCTTACATCTCTCCAACTAGGTGTCGTCTCCCCAATACAACATACAATCATTCGGGCAGGCATGGATTTTAGTGTAGTTCAATCCCAACTTGTTAATAGTCTTATTTGCTTCGTAGAATGAAGATACGATTTCTGCCTTAGAGAATGCATCTCCCAATAATTCTACCGATGTCGTCACCTTGCAACCCGAAAGCATCACACACAACATCTTTAAGTGAATCTACATGATCATCGTCATCATCATCATTGTCGATCTGCATTCCAACTTGAGACGTTGCAGTAATGGCTTCACCACCATCATCAACGTTCTCGCCATGAATCCCCCAGAAGGTGTAATTGGATGGGAATTGTTTCACTATAAGATGCTTACGCACAAAATTTTTGGGATGCCACTTCTTAAATTTACATCTTGGACAAGGACACAGTATCTGATTGTTAACACTCGAGCGGTTGAAATCAAAATCTAAGAAGTGGTCCACATCTAACCGCTACGGAAACCGCCACTAACACAATTAGACCGCTGCTATAGGAATAAGTAGCATTTACTGAGTTATTTGATCAAAACCGCCACTAAGTTAATTTTTTTTAATTGTTGTGGCATATTAGTGGCAGCTAGAAACCGTCACTAATGTCACTAATGTTATATATATATATATATATATATCTTTTTTTAAATATAGTATGAAAGAATTACAATAACAAAGGTTTAATTATTAGTCACGAAGAAACGTTTTTTTTAAGTGTTAAAAGAATTTATTACCCTATCCTAACTTTAAGTAATTAAAGCGTTGAGTAAAAATTAAATAAGATCATAACAACTAATAAAATTATACAATATTAAAATTAAGAAATGTTCAAACAACAAATATTCTAATTAACAAATATTTAAATATAAAAATATTCAACTAAAATCCTGAAACTAACAAACATTCTAATAAAAAAAACCCTAGAGCTACGCAGGAGGCTGATCGTCATCTTGATGCTCCAGAGAACGGTTACGAGGCTGCTTCGGTGGACGTGGAGATAGTGGTACTCGCAAAGGATATCCATTGGAGTCGACCCTCGCTGTATCCGTTCGAGCATGCTGTTGGCGCTTTCCACCCAAGACTCCAGTCTGTCATACACATGATCTGTAACCCATTCCGTAATCTCATGAGTCAGCCTCTCCCTTAGTTGAGCCTCAGCGTCGCTCCTAATCGGGCCACTAGTAGATGGTTGGCTCGAAGCTGCAAATTGGGTGCTGCCTAGGTCGCCTGACCTGCCGTACACCACCGAAGGTCGATCTCCGAATCCTATCTCGCACACCTGGACAAGGTGCTTACGAGGTCCTAGGGCATCCTTGAGTGAGGCAGTGGGGTCTACATCGTCCCCCTGCGATTCGGCAATCTCTCTCTGCTCCTTCAATCCTAACCTGCACACACAAACATATTTACAATTTGATTTAATGTCGTTGTTATTAAAAATATAATAATAAAAAATAAATAAATTAAAATCTTACAATTTGCTCCTCAGCCTTTCTCGATGTTGGGCTCTTGTCGATGTGTCTGTGCTTTATTTAGTAGAAACGACTATAGGTAGCCTTGGTCCCTTTCTTCGTAGCTTCAAACGCCTGAAAATTATGATACAACTAAATATTAATATATAAATGAAATTATTTTTAAATTAAACAACAAAGCTTCATTCCTTCATACCATCTCTCTGTAGCCAACTGAAAATGGCTTGGTCCTTGCCGTATGATGAACCTTCTGATGCAACCGGGCGGCAACACCTTGCTGTGACCTCTTCTGTTAACGTAAAATAAAATTGAATCATCATCAGTAATACAAAAATATTTCTTCAGTATTTCAATATCAATTAAATAATATTATTTATTATACCTTCCCTATGTCTCCTCTCCTCCAACGCAAATATCTGTCCTATGCATCCGGAGGGACGCCACCAGGGACATCTTCAATCAGCTCTTGAAGCGGCCTACTCCCACCCTGATCCCTTTTGTTGAACAGCTCCAACCTCTTGTTCTTCCAACCGTCCCCCATCTTTGATTCTGTCCAATTCTTGCAGATATCTCTCACATCAAACTTCTTTTGTAAAATATAAAATTTAACTATGGTGAAATAGTATTATGATGATAATAATTAAAATCATATTCCAAACATAATAAATAACAAATAAAAAATCATAAATACATTTCCTACAATATGTATTAAAATCAAATTCCAATAATAACAAATAAGAAATACATTTCCTATAATATTTATTAAAATCCAATTCCAATAATAATAAATAATAAATAACACATAATAAAAATATTTCCTATAGTATTAATTAAAATCACATTCTAATAATAATAAATAATAAACAATAAATAAGCTTAAAGTTAGTTTAACCAACCTTCACAATTTCGTTCCACACGAACTTTTTAGAATCCTTATCAATATTTCTCTAGTCCAAAGCATCAATCGAGAATTGCTGGTAATTCTGGCCTATACTCCCGCAAAATCTGTCGTACAATTGACCCCCTTGTCCTACCGGCAGTTTGGTCAACTCGTCGTCCTACTCAACCTTAACCCTGTGTCCGTTCAGAAGGTTCATCGCATCTTGCACCGTCAACCTCCTGTCGCTTATGCTACCAAAAGGGTCTGTAAAATTTAGGCAACAATTTTATAAGTGATAAAAATTACAATTATCTGATAAAAACGGTAAAAATTGAATTTCCTTACCTTGAACTTGTACTTCGTAATCGGTGGACCTTCCGGCGGATCGTTGAGGGCGCCCCACGTCTTCATCTTCCTCCTCGTCCAACCAACGTGTCATATCTTCGAAATCCACTCCTTCAGTCCTGTCTAAGTTATCTCCCCCACTCCAGAATGCGTTGATTACATTTTCTGGAATCGGCTTGTTCTGTATACGGATACGCTTTTGTTTTATCCGCTCCCTCTCGGGCTCTCGGCCTTCTTATCTAGTTCCCTACGAAGACGTTCCTCTTCCTCCTGTTGTTCATTTGTAAAAGGCCTCTTCTCTCTACTATAATCGCCCTTTCTGGCCATGATTTTGACTGACTATAGGACAAAACGCGCCTGCTTCCTCGTATCGGTCGAACTCACGTCACGTGCTAGAACCGCCATTATAGTCGCGGTTTGAGCCATAACCGCTGCTTAAACCGTGACTAACTTGCCCTAGAAATTAATGCCAATTGCTATCAATTCGCGCAATTAGTGGTGGTATTCCCAATAACTGCCACTAATGTCTATAAACAGCCGCTAATTCAGCGGCCTTTCATTTTCCCGCGGTTTTTTCTGCCTAAACCGTGACTAACTTTACGTCACTAATAATCCCGCCAAAGGGCACCAATTTACTTGTGGTTTTTCCTCCTGAACCGCCACTAACATCCACTACTAACTACGTCTATGGTCAAAATGTCATATCTACTTGCAGTTTCTACTTATAACCGTTACTAATGCAGCATTACTAGTGGTTTTGGTGATCCGCTACTAATGCAACTGCCACTAAAGCTCGCTTTTTTTGTAGTGTAAGCTTTGGAAATTAAAGGCAACCATTTACATGCAGTGCAAAATTGATGTTTGTAAAATCCTACTTGATATATAATCTATAATTAACCCCTAATAACCATATTTGATCAAACATCATTACCCTAACTATAATAGGAAAAAGGGCTTTCGCACAATTCAAACAACCCTATCATAGTTAGAAGAAGAATCTTCTAAGAGTCAACAAGTTATCCATGATAGGAAAGCGAAGGCCTCATCTCAATATAGTCTCTATCATAGATAATAAAATGTCTAACCATGTTATCCATGATAGCAAAGAGAAGTCCTTATCTCAATATAGTCTCTATCATGGATAATAAAATGTCTAACCATGTTAGAAAAGCATCACCTAACATGATTAATAAAAAAATTTACCTAATTAACAACTTAATTAACCATGTTAGATAAGAGACCACCCAACATGGTTAAATAAAACAACCTATGGTAACCACATCTCAACAACAAACGTTCAATATAACCATGTTAGATAAGAACTGATCTAACATGATTATTTAAAACAATACCTGCCCATATCCAAATATACATATATTGGGTATCAGGTCTAGACCCTCAGATCTGTCATACATAGCCCATTTCACTAAATAACCATATACCATTCACATCATACACTAAGCATTACATATCCAATGACCAAGTTAAACATTTAATGATGCGGAAGCGAATGCAAGCCTAATTAATTTGGCAATATACAAATTCCACTATAAAAGTACCGCCGCCAATTTACACAGGCATTACGGTTCGGTAGTCCCCTTCCCTTACGCTTTCTATGATGCATGATCACTTGCAAAAATGTAAATAACCACGGGGTGAGACAAATTTTTCTTAGTAACACTTATTCTTTCCTATTTGTTCTACATTTGATTATGTGGAAGTAATATGTCAATGTAGAAAACTATACAATATACCATAATCGAAACATGTATGAGCAATCCAATTACCAAGAATATTCATAATACCAGAAACCATTCACAAATCCCTATATACCATAACTTTAACAAACTGTTTAAATTACATGTTTCACAGTCGTCCAAAATGTTCGCCTTACGAATTGTCACAGTTGTCCCCTACCACTAGGCAGATCAAAGTAGAACTCGACTAGGATTTCTACCCATACCCATAACCACAGAGAAGTGGAACTTGATGGGGATTTCAACCCATACCCAGCACCACAACTGGGGTAATGCTCGATAGGGGGTGATTTAACCTTTTCCTAATCGCCTTGGGGGTTAAATGCAAAATATTTATATAACCAAGGATTGCACTATAATGGTGTGATCCCGGATTGTCTCTCAAGGAGCCTAATGACTAACCTAGGAAACTAAATGTCATGCAAATGAAGTATAAAAAGGGGTTTTGTTGGGTTTTAATGTGAAATATGCAAAATGAGCCTAACTACAATATTTTTTTATCTTTTCTTTAATGAGGTGGAATGGTTGGATGGGTGAAGTGAAATTGATGGAATGGATCTCTTGAGTCTAGGTGAGGTGACAAACATAGGTTCAAATCATTTGGGGGATTAATTCATCAAGTCTAGTTAGAGAAATCCCCAAGCAACCACTAGGGGTCCACTAGCCCTAATCAATAACTAATTAAGCAACCACTCTCATAGCCATTACTTAGGGTTAGTGTTAAAGTCCACTTGATGCGTGAAATACTTTGAGTCAAAATACTTGTGGCTCTCATAAAAATGCAATCACAATAATTATGAATGGAAGCAATCAATTAAGTCCACTAGCAACCACTAAAATGAAATTAACTTCATACAACCACAATGTAGATAAGAATTCATAACTCAAGTGTTCAAAGCCCAAAATAAACACATATGGTTCATACACATACATATCCAAAATCTCAATCCAATACATAAATCCAAACATCTTCCAAGAGAGGTTCAAATAAACATAGAAGAAATCCTAAATACATATGTTAGAACAAAGAAAAACTCCCCTAATGAAGAACCCATGCTTGAGACACCATCAACCCATCCTCAAGAGATGAAGAGCTCCTCAATCCAACATAGACACTCCAAGAGGAGCCCCAAGAAGAAGCCCCATCCGAAAATCCATGGAAGAAGAGGGTGGAAGAAGGTAGAAGATGAAGATGGAGATGGAGATGAGTGGGGAATGAAGGAATGGAAGGGAAACCCTAGGAGAGGGGCTGAGTTTCGTGCCTGAGGGAGCTTTTTTTTTTCTTTTCGTGTGTTTGGAACTATTTATAATCCCTCAGAGACCCCAAAATCGCGTCAGATTTTGCAGATACTGGGCACTTCGCCGTGGGCTCGCCGCGGCGAAAGCCACGGCGAGCTCACGTTGGTTCTGGAATTTGCTGGGGAGTTCGCCGTGAGTTCGCCGCGGCGAAAGCCACGGCGAGCTCACGTTGGTTCTGCCTTTTCTTGTATTCCTCGCCGTCAGTTCGCCGCGGCTAACGCCGCGGCGAAGAGACATTGATTCTGTTTCTCTCTTCGCTTCCTTCTTCTTCCCCGTCCAGAATTCTTCGCTACAACTTGTCCCCTTAATTTGGGCATGTTTCTTCTATGATCTACAAATAAAATCAAGCCAGAGGTAGCATCAAATGTTCTTGAAAATAGGTTAACAATAATTTATGCTAACTATGCCCAAATTGCCCTTGACTAGAATAAATTCCAACAAAGTGTGCAAAAGCCAGAAATTACCCTAATTAGGTGCAATTACCCCAAGAACATGCAATAATCTACTGATTTTATCAATGAAAAGTGTATAAAAATATGGTGCAATCAGGGGGCTACCTATACCCAGCACACCGAAAGGTAGTACTCGATGGGCTACTCATACACAGTACCATAACAGAGGAAATGCTCGATGGGGCTACCCATACACCCAGCACACTGAAAGGTACTCGATGGGGGCTACCCATACCCAGTACCATAATGGAGGTAATACTCGATGGGGGCTACCCATACCTAGCATACCGAAAGGTAGTACTCGATGGGCGCTACCTATACCCAGTACCACAACGGAGGTAATGCTCGATGGGGGCTACCCATACCCAGCATACCGTAGGTAGTACTCGATGGGGCTACCCATACCCAGTACCACAATAGTATCAATGCTCACTACCACAACAGATGCATCACAACCAGAAATGCAACTTAACCAAAACTAGGCACTTGGCCCTTTTTAATAATTCCTAATCCATGCAATGGAACATTTTCCAAATCAATATATGTATATGTGTGTGTACTTTTCAAATGTAATCATTACATCACATGCTAATTTTACAAATTAAGGATACCATAAAAAAATTTGTATTAAAATAACCAATGGAAATCTTACCACACATTCACCACCATAATCTAGAAAATCCAGAGTTAAAGAGAATTCGCAACTCACCAACAACCTACACACCCATAGGATAAGGGAAGTGGTTACTTGCTTGCCAAAAGCAAAATTAAAATGCTAGAATAGTGATATGTCCCTATTTTATCATGGTATTTTATATTTTATTTAGGGATTTTATCATTAATATTGAGCTAAAATGCATTTATTATGATTTAATTGAATTAAAGAGGATTGTGTGTAAAAAGAGCCAAATAAGTTAATAATTGTCACATTTGATTGATTATCTTGAGTGATTAATTTTTAGGATGCAAGGTATTACATTGTGTTTAATTTTTCCTTGTAGAAAATGAAAAAAATGGGTTGAAATTGCTGTTGTTGAGATTTGGCGAAAATTACAGAAAATGGCCCAAAAATTTTGAAAAGTTGCAGAACAGTCAAGGGAAACTTACAGAATCGGCCCAAAACTTACAGAAATTTCACAGATGGCCCAGTTTCCAAAATTCAACGTCTTAAGGGTTTATATCAGGTTTCTTTTCATGGAGAAAAGAGAGGAGAGCGGCGCATAATAGTCCTATAGTCACCCGACATCAATCTTTCATCAAGAATCGCCTTTTCTTATCATCCACCACCAATCTTCACCAATTTCACCACTTTCCTACCATTATCTATCATCTTCTTCCTCATTTTTCATTGTTCCTTCATCCTACCTCCCACAAGCAAACTTCCAACCAACCATCCATGGCTTCTTGGTGTAGCAAACAATTTATAGCGGTGATTTGCAACATGAGTACAGGTAATTTTCTTGTGCTTCTTGGAGAGGATGAACTAGCTTGAGCTGTGGAGCTTCTTATAGGGGAGTTATTTATTTTTCATCTATTTACCTAATTATATTTCAATTTCCTATGTTAGGTTTTGTTATATGATTGTAGAACTGAGATTTGTCGTTCAATTTCTCTGTGTGGTTGATAAAACTTGTAATAGTGATTGGGATTTGTAGCTTGGTGCTTGGATTTCTATTTCCTATTTTTAAGTTTAATAGAATTATATTATCTATCATCGTTTGATCGATTGTATGATTTAGTTGAGCTTATCATTTGTCTCCGTGAACATTTAAATTTAGAGGAACAAATTGCTTTGACCAATTTCGATTACACACTAAGTGGTTTATGAAAAATGGTTTAATTGGTGATTATAGCCTAGCGTTTAGGAATAATTACTGATTAAATTCATTTGACCCAAATCGTGTTTGGGGTTTGTAATTTGACTTAGTCATAACTTTACTCCCATATCTTTCTCAAGCAATGATAGCTAGTATTCCATCTCCAAGGAGCATTCCTTCGTTAATTTTTCTCAAATCTAATTTAATCAAGTCATTCTTCGTTTATTGAAAAGACAAAAAAAATAGTTTAGGATTTATTTTCATTGCATTTACAAGCAGTTTTATAGAAAAATCAATTTCAAACCCTTTTAATGTTGCTTTTGATACTTAGTTTAGCCTAGGATTTCAAATAAAGAGGCTCCGCGAGAGAATCGACTCGAGTTATGCTATATTGCATAATTTGGAATTTTTGAATTTAACCCAAGGCGACTAAAGGTGTTAAATCAAATAGGGCAGTCCACGAGCTCAGCTCGATCTAGCGGTATCTACAATCACCAGAAGAATACATAAACACGGTCAATACACTTTTGAAGTGGCATAGACCTTGCACTTCGGGACTTAGTTAAAAAGAAGTTCCAATTGTACAAAGAATTCTAATTACATTTATTTGGTTAATTAAACTCATACCAAGCCTATAATAACATTCATCCACAACAACCCATCTTAATTCAAGAACCCCTTTTTTTTTTGCCTTAACATAGCTACTTAACTCAATTCACAATCCAAATCTAGAGAGAGAGAGAGAGAGAGTATCCCCCCTTATTAACTATAATCCCTAATCCATAGTATCCCATTGAACTCTTAAAACCATCATTCCCTCATCATTATTTACATTACAAATATAAATCATCCCTAGGCCAAACATAACCCTCCATTACAATTTGTCCAATGATCAATTACTAGCATCAATTGTCCCTTTTTCGACACTCTAACCCCTTTTTGAATCAAATAGCAATACCAATAAACCTAGAACAATTATCGTATTATCTAAAATCATTACCTAACTCGATACATCAAGCTTCCTACAAGAATTCACACACTTTGACCAACATCAATGCAATCCAGCATATACCTTTATCACTCAACCATTTAGATTGTAAGCATCAATAAACCTAATGCAAACATTAACCACCAAGATTCACCACAAAATTCCAAATTCCTATCAACCCTACCTTGTTAAATCTTTGAACAACAAGCATCCCATATACGTTAAATGTACATCAAATGGTTTGATTAAGTTGATTTAACTCCTATCAAACACAAAATAAACATTCATCTCAAATTTTACTCAAGAATTCCGAGTCTCTTTCTTTCCTACCTTACAATTTATTATAATCACTTAAATTCTTCCGCAATTCCTCTAAATCAAATTTCCTCATTAACATAACTCAAACATAATCCAATTTCCTAACAAAATTCATCTAAATCGTTCTTCCATACACATCACACCTTATCTCAACAATCTAGCTCTCTCCTAAGCACCAAAACACTCCAAATCTTCATCAAACACTAAATCTAACACAATGAATTCAACCAACATTATCGTTGAACCTAAACAACCTTCCATAAACCATAAATCAAGTTCAAAAGCCAAAATTCAAAGGATTTCTTGATCGAACCCTATCCTAATACAACTTTAAGCAAGAAAAACTCACATAGGGCCAAATTCAACCTAGCTAATCATATTATCCTAAATAAACAAGCAGGAACAATCAATTTGTTCATATCCATCCAGAATTTTGAGAAGTTAAACAAAACCCTAACTTAGTATTTGAGGAAATCAATAAATCAAGCACTAAAATAGAGGGAAATTATAGAAGAGCTTACAAACTCTCTAATGTCGCCGGAATTGTTGTGGGAAGTCGCCTAAAGTCGCCCAAATCCAACGACCAGGAAAAACCCCATCACCTCTTCCTCTTTCTCACTCGCGACACACACACACACACACACAAAGTAGGGGAGAAGGGAGAAAAAGGAACGGAATGAAGGAGGGGAAGAGGGGTCGGCACCCCTTCTGGCGGTGGTGGCTAATGCCGGCGGTGGAACTGCCGCCCTCTCTCACGCTTGAAGATGCACGGGAAGGGAGAGAGGAAAGGAACTAGGGAATCTTGGAGGAGGAGAGGAGGAAAATGAAAAGAAATAAAAGAAATGAAAAATTAATATGATAAGGAATTTACTAATAGGCCCCTATATTCTCAAAATAAGAAATATTTCTTTAAGATATCATCCCCTTTTCAGTTTCTAAAGATTTATTTTAAATACCCACTGATATTTTCTCCCACAGGATCTATTTTGGGTTGAACGACAAATTTTTTAACTCTAATTTTCTTAAATTATGGGAGAAATTGGCCTCTAAAAATCACCAAAATACCTCTATTTTCATGAATTTATTTATAAAGCTCTCCAAATTCCTTAATTAGACCCACAATCAATTCTTAAATTACCGCTAATCATCAATTAAAATTTTGGGATGTTATAATGTTGGTTGGTGAGTATAACTATAACTAAATTATTATAATTTTAAATTTTTAGTTGGTTTAATTTGGGTCGGTTTAGTTGGTTACAATGAGAATTTAATAATTGTGGGAGATTAGTATAATATACTCTTTCCATCCCTAAATATAAATGTATTTGCTTAATTTGATTAGATGAATGATGTTAATTAAATTAGTTAAAATGACATGACATTGCCAAAATACCCTAATCACCTAACTTTATTCATTCACTCCCTCTCTTACTTGTTTATTATTGATGAGTATGTTAATAAGGATAATATGAGAAAATGTTGAGAAAAATTAGAAAGATGTATTATATTTAGGAACAAAATCACCCCCCAAATAGATTATAAATTTAAGAACAGCGAGAGTACTACCTTCACCCCCAACATATATAAGAGCTAACTATGATGTTCATTTTCTCCTAAATATACAGCCTTAATACACTTGTGTGTTTTAAATTTATAAATTTCTCCCCCAAATTATTCATATTATTTATTACACATATTAATACCGTTTATATCAATGCGTGATGTCAACCCCATAATTAAATAAGGTATTTTAGGGAATCAGCTTCCATATTCACAAATAATTAACTGATTATGTTAACATTTTATCTATCTCTTGTATTAAGACATGAAGGTAGAATTATTTCCGAAGTATAAAAAAAAAAAAAAAAAAAAAAAAAGACATGAAGGGAGAAACAGTTTCGTGTGGTATGCATGGGCGGCTTATGAGAAAACAAACAAAAATCAAAACGAGCCCGCTGTGATCTACGAATGCCGCACATAATTTCACACTGCACTCCATTAATTTACTCCACTTACAAATTAAACCAGATTAAATTAAATTAAAGTACAACACTAATATAAGAATTCAATCGCACTCGCACCAAATTAATTAGATGCTGCGTACAACTCCGTGTTCGACAAGAAGTCTGGATTTTTTAAAGTTGCGGTATGTTTAAATTTAAAGCTCATTTAACAGTAAGCTAGCATCGTTAGTGACATGTTTATGACCGAGTTATACAATTCCATGCGTCAAATTCTGATTGGAGATAGAATCATCACAGTTAGAATTGAAGGTATGGTATATTTATGCATAAAGAGATACAATGGAGTAAGAGCATTATTTAATAATAGATGGGTTTACAATTAAAAGAAATACATACATGCATACACAACAAATGGAGAAATTGAAAATCTGAACATACAAGGTATATATAACAAACTGTTGACATGATTATATTTATTCATATTTTATTAAAAGAAGGCCATCAATAATCAGAACAAATAAAGCAGTCCAATAATATTCTATGGCTTGCCATTTGGGGGAAGAGTAGGGATGCTTTGTTCGTTTCTGAAAAAGTTGTAAGGATCAACGTGGGTCTTAATCTGAACCAACCTGTCGAAGTTGTCCTTGAAATACTCAACCCCATAAACTCTACCTTCTTGGTAGCTGTTCTTACCGTTGTGGTTGATGCCTAGGTCCAGATCCTTATAGTTGAAGAACGCTTCTCTAGGGTTCTTTGACACATACGGTGTCATGTACTTGTGTAGTTTTCTTGTCAGCTCTATATAGTGATCTGCTAGCTCTTTCCCCTCCTCATTCCAGTTCGCCTGATATTGTACCTATCATTGAAATAAGAAAAACATGTGTGAGAGGATTACAATACTATACGTATTTATTTTTGTTATAACCCTTTGGGTCACCCAATATCTGCTTTTTGGATTCTAATAATAAGTATTGACAACTGATCTGATCTGATTGAGGTTTTGCATTAGGATGTCTCTCTCCAAGGTCTTTTCATTAAACAAGGTGTTATTTAAACATAGTACTCCCACTTTTAATTATGTATCAAGGCTTCAAAATCAATTCAAATAATGCATTTGTATACCTTCCATAAATTCCCAGCACGATGAGGGAAAGGAGTTGCGTTGGCTGGAACCTCAGCCATTCGTCCGCCATAAGGATTGAAGTAGAGGATGGTGTCCTTCAGTTCGATCATCTTCTTCCATATGCCTTCCAAACCTACTCTTGGAATGGGTTCCTTCACATAGTCAGACTTCCTTTTCAAGTAATTCAGTGACTGAGGCGTCCTATCAAGTAAGATCTCAACTGGTTTTGTAATGTCAATATTTGTCCAAAACAAAACGGATCGAAGCCAGCTTGTTTCTATACAGTCCGATTGCTTCAAGCCCAATTCAGGAAAGCTCTCATTCATGATAGAAAGAAGCCTTTTGGAGTCGCCAAGGAACATGGCTATGAAGGTCACCCTCACGGTCCTCGTCCCATTTTGAGTACCATTGACCACGTCAATAATAACCCTAATGAAAAGGTCATTATCAATGCTAGGAGCCACATGCTCCCATTTGTACAATATATCCGTGGCATTCTGCTCCAAGGTCCTAGCAACTTGGAACACCGTGACCACCTCAGGGACTCGAACCAGCTTCAATGTGTAGGATACAACAACTCCGAAGCTAGCTCCCCCACCACCTGTAATGGCCCAAAAGAGATCCTCACCCATAGATTTTCTATCGAGTAATCTCCCATGAACGTCCACTATTTGTGCATCAATGACGTTATCCACGGAGAGGCCATATTTTCTCATCATGTTACCGTACCCACCACCACCTATGTGTCCTCCCACACCAACTGTGGGACAAACGCCAGCTGGGAAGGCATGTGTTTTGCTCTTCTCCGCTATTCTGTAGTAAACTTCGCCGAGAATGGCGCCGGTCTGCACGAAAGCCGTCTCGTTAGCTATGTCAACCTCGACGGTTCGGAGATTGAACATGTCAAGGATGAAGAAGGGGAGTTCGGCTCTGTAGGAGACACCCTCATAGTCGTGACCTCCACTTCGGATTTTCATGAGGAGGTTGTGCTTTTGAGCACAAATAACGGCGGCCTGCACGTGGGAGACATGTAAGGCGGTGAGGATAAGGTATGGTTTTCGGGTGTAGGAGTTGTTGAAGCGAAGGTTTCTGATGTATGCTTCCAAGACTGAAGAGAATGAGGCATTGGTTGGGGTGAAAATGGCTGAGGTTATGGGGTGAGATGGTTCCGAATGGTTTGCCAGGCAACGGATGAAAGTATTGTGAGAGGAAGATGAAGAAGAATGAGAAGGGAGGGAAAGAAGCACAAGAATAGAAAGTAATAATGAGAGTAGAGGTAGTGTTGTTGATCCACGTACCATCTTGTTCATATTGGGGTACTAAGCTATCTCTATGGGGAAATCTGGATCTTTGTTGGAATTTATAGAGAGATTTGTGGGTGATCGATCATATGATAATATGAAAATGAGAAGATTATTTCTAAGCAATCCCAATTTGACCAACAATAGATAACGTAACTCCATCACTCATTGACCTCCCCGATATATCTATATAATAATATAAGTGATTATCGGTGATTCTATCAAACTAACCAAGCTTCAGATTTGCCATTAATAATGACTTTGCATTATATTCACGGCCAAAAAAAAAAAAAAACTATGTATTCATTAGAGTTATGTATAGGATCCTCTCCGCCCCCCCCCAAAAAAAAAAAAAAAAAAACAAACAAACAAAACAAAACAAAAATCACTACTTTCTTTCCTCTCTATCTTACCCGTCTTAAAATTACACATGCACAATATATATACTCCATTCATTCCTTAATACAAGATGTAGTTAACTTTTTTTTTTAGAGATTAAGGAAGCTAAATAAGCCATTTAATCATAACATATATATTGTATTATGAGATTATATATTAGCTAATAAATTTGAAAAAAAAAAACTAAACTAAATCTATCTATAAGTAGTTTATTCAACTTTCTTAAATTTTTTTTAAAAAGTCAATTAGACATTATGCTGAGGAACCAAGGGATTATATAATAAATGGTGTATTTTTGTGATATTAAATCTCTAAACTAGTAATAATATTCACTTCAAAAAACACAGAATTAGCGATGGAATTTACCGTCAGAAATCCAATTTTCAGATGAATTTCTGACGGATTTCCCTCGGAAATGAGTTTTCAGACGGAAACCATTCCGTGGGTAATTCTTCAGTAGCTAAATAGTTTAGCGACGAAAATTTAGTTCCGTCGGTAATTTACCCACAGAATTTACCGATAAAATTAATCACGGAAATTCTGTGGCTAGCTAAAATTACCCACGAAAGGTAATTAGGGACGGAATTTCTGTCGTGTCACCTTCACAAATTGTCTCTAATTTTGAAGAAGTAGAGATTCAAACCCTCAACATCCTGCGCACGTGCTGATGCCTAAACCAGTTGAGCTCTGAAGACCCTGTGATATTATTTTCAAACTATTATATTTATAATATTTAAAATCCCATTATTATAATTATATTTTATCTTATTAATAAGTTCATATGTTTTGATATATATATATATATCAATATTTATAACATATTATTTATTAAAATAATGTAATTATAAAGTATTTATTAAAATAATATATTATTAAAAAATATTTAATAATTTACCCACATAATTTTGTGTGGTTAAGTTTACCCACGGACTTTCCGTTCCCTGGGCAATTACCCATGGATTACCCACAGAAATATTTCCATCGGTAATTTTTCCGTCAGAAATTCTGTTGCTAATCAACTGTTTTTTTTTTTTGTAGTGATTCAGTAATGATTATAAGCAAAAGTGAATTCTAGTATAATAGCAACACCTTTTTTCCTTATATTATGGCAGTGTCTCCATTTTTTTTCTAGGACGGCAGTTTCTAAATACAAAAACATATAATATGAGTGCGTGATCGACTTTTAATTAATTAAGCATATTCTATTACTACAGTCAGAGGCATTTATTACATTGTATATAGTCAAAACCAGAGCTGCAATAATTATTAAGACACCATATTTCTCATGTTATAAGAAACAACTACTCAAATTGTAACTACACAAATTACGTAAAATGAATTATCGGTTAAAATAAGTTAAAAATAATAAATATAAAATTAATTGGGTTAAAAAGAAAAATTGCATTATTCAATTTTTAAACAAATTATTCAATTTTTTTAAACAAAGTCAAACTTTTTATTATGCATAGAGCCAACTACATGAGAAATTTTTTTGCTTATAAATAGGACTCAAAAGGAGTATTATGTGTTCCCATTTACGTTGATTATATATATATATATATATATATATATGCAACTTGACGTTTCATCGCCCAAATATGCTGAAACTGAAATAATAAATAATAGATTAACATTCTTGTGATCAAATATACATTGACGTGGTTCCTCACTTGGTTTGTTAACTAAATGGTGGGGGTTCAAACCTACCCTTGGATATAGAGATTAGTAACTACTATTGACGATGGATACCCTGAATCTTATAAAAAAAATTATATATTGACAGTGTAAATATGAATAATTTAGTTGCCAATCACCATCTAGGATGGTTGAATGTGTGTATATATAAATATCTTTGTATGCATGAGTATTAGCTTAGCTTGGTGCATATCTGGGGGCACATATTTAAGACGATGTGCTTAAGTCATCGTTTTCATTTTGAATGCCTAACACAATTATATTAAAAGAAATATTCAAAAGAAGAAAATTGGTAACATCATCGCATTGATCAGCATATTTTAATTGATCGGTCATCTTTCATTCTGTTATGTATTGAGTATAGGGCTCTATCGCCCTCCAAATACACACACGCTATAAATATTTAAATTAATCTTTTCATCATTAGCAGCGTCATGATCGATAACGAAGAAATTGTCATTGTCAAATTGAGCCTCCGTTTGGACTTTTGGAGTGGATAATGTATACATATCTAATTCCTTCAGTCCTCTTCATTCAATATTTTTGGCCGGCTTATTTCTTAATTATATTACGGAATTTCTAGAAACTAAGTTTTCTTTCAATTCTTTCATTCCATATAATTTCACTTTTCATGTTAAATATAGAATTTGATCTTGATGGTTTGAAATTCTCTTTGTATTTGTCTACCTCTAGATTTAAATCTATTTTCTCAAAAAAGAAAGAATTAGCAAAACTTTTCTCGGCTAGCGATTGGCAGAATTTATTTATTTATTTATTTTTGCTGTGCCAAAGTATGCAAAATTAAAGTAAAACTGAAAAGACATAGAATTTTCAGTTCTATTCTTCGAAAAATTATTTTATTTTATGCAATGGGGTTGTTAAAACATTTGTAAAGGCTTGCAAAATACTGATGAAATTGGCACAAGTGTTAAGAATATACTGCCTCCGGTCTTAAATACAAGACATATTTATATAATAAGTTGATTATATTAAAAATATTGGTTAGGTTACGTGATATTTTTAAAATACTCTAACCATATGTACCTTTATTTTAACTCTACCTCTCTTGTTTAATTATTATTAAGGAACATCAATATGGATAATTTAAAAAAAATTATAAAAAATTAGAAAGAAGTCTTATACTTATAACTAAAGGAATGTTATATTTAATTAGGACCTGGAGGGAGTAACTGTTAGCTTTAGGGCCATACCCATACTGCCTTCATTTGTGTCATAGTGTTTTTTTTTTTTTTTTTCTGCGAATCATTGTGGTCGCAGCCAGATATACTACAGAAATCATAACCAATGGGTTCACCAAAAATCTCTATTCAGGCTCCTTCTCCTCAACCCAATACTTTTGACCACGCCATCCCTTCCGTACAAGTCATTGGTAGACTGATCTCCTAATTAGTTAAGCCTATCACCTAACTACTGACTAAGTGATTAGGCATGGGCTTCAACTCACTTAGCCCAATAATGATTAATAGAACCATATGAACTAATCCTCGGTCTCTGTATATATAAAGTACATTCTTTTGAAATAGTTTGTTTTTTGTTATAAGATTCTATTTTACTTTATTTGAGTAATAATTATGTATTTTTTTTATTTTACTCATGTCTTAATTTTTCCCATACATTCTTTTTAATCTTTTTTTCATAACTACTTTCTCTTAGTCATTCATAAATAAGGACATTTTTAGATAAAAGAGTATATTTTCTACACATTTATTGTTTTTAACAAATTTTAACTTATTTTTTATGAAACCACAATTTGGGTAAAATAACCTTATCTATAGGGACAAAGGGAGTACTTAACAAAAGTCATTAACAAACTTGTGAAAAAAAAAGTCATTAACAAATTCAACCGTGGCAAGGCTTATTATCTAAGCTTCAAGAAGTTCAAGTTAGTGTCTCTATCAAAACTGTTGGCTGGGGCCATATGTACGTTTCTTTTGAATCATCACACAAGTATATATTGATTTTGCCTTAAAGTTGCAGTCACACTTGCGTATCTTAAATTTGGTTTTATGGACTGTTCAAATTTAGCGTGTTTGGTGAGGGAATTCAAACTGTAGTCATATATTATATACTTTTCTTCCAAGTGTTTTCCATGTTTAATTTCCTTATCTGAAAAATTAGAGACGATATGTTTGATTATTTTTCCGTGGTATTCTCCTCGTTCTTAAATATAGAATCTATTTGACTTTTTCGGATAATCCTAAAATAATTAAATAAGTTACTTATCAATTGATTTGTCAAAATTTTTTCTCTAAATTAGTTTATTTAACTTATAAGCTAACATAAAATCTAATAATAAATAAAGTATGTTATAATTAAGTGGCTCATTTAATTTCTTAATTTCTCAACAAAAAAAAAAAGTCGACTGAACCTTATTTTTAGGAATGATATAAGCTAATTAAGTGTGAATATTAATAAATGGCTTTTTCCCGGACTTAAACATTCTTTTTTCTTTTGACTCATGGAATGCTACTTTATTTTGTTATTTCTTTTTTTTTTTAATCAAAGATCAATGTATCACACCCGACAGGTGGGAGACTAATTCTCTACTGGCACTTCAAGGGTAGGACAGCTGGCCCGGGAAATTTAATACTTCTCCATACCTAATATCAAGGATCGAACCCTCGACAGTTTATTACAGGTAATTTGTTATTGGTTTTTGCAAACAGTGGCAAGCTTGTGATATCTACCTAATAACTAAATACAGACTGTAACCACAACGTAATTAGAAGTGGAGTCATGGTCCTCATTAAACAACAACGAATTAAAAAGCTAAATCCTGTTATCATATATTCACTGCCCACCTAAATTAAAATGTCAAGTACGTCTTTTATCCATTTTTCCATGTATATCTTCTGAACTTCAAAATGACACGTCTGTTATTTCTCATGCTTTCAAATTTGCGCGCTGCCAAACTCTCGCCTCAATTTTAGACTACTTAGTTACCTGAATGTACCAGTTTAATTGAAACTTTGAGTTTTCGTGTTTAAATTCTCGCCTTGAATTTTCTCTTCATGTGTGCGTGCATTGAACATTCTTCCATAGGTCTCAAGTCAGTTTTACCATTTAAGGTAGCGAGAATATTCTTCCAAACAACATTAGTAATTCATAAATCCAATTTCTATATTAGAGAGTTGGCCGGTAAGATCTCATATGTGAACCAAATCCAAAATGAAGCCTCCAAGCTCACACGTTTTTGTTGCTTTTGTTGTTTTGATGATTTCGTTTGGGGTGGCACCATCATCCTCATCCTCATCCTCTCATGAAGACTTCCTTCAATGTCTTTATCTTCACTCCCCAAACGCCACCTCATTCTCTAAGCTCGTCTACACCAAAGCCAACTCCTCATACTCATCCATATTACACTTTTCGATTCACAATCTCAGATTCTCATCCAACGCAACTCCCCAACCCCTTGTCATAGTCACACCTCTCCAACCATCTCACGTTCAAGCTTCCATCTTTTGCTCTCAACGTCATGGATTTGAGATTCGAACCAGGAGTGGGGGCCATGACTATGAGGGACTCTCCTATGTCTCCCACCACCTTCCCTTCATCCTCCTCGATCTCATCAACCTCAGCTCTGTCCACGTGGACCAACACACTGCTTCTGCATGGGTCCAATCTGGGGCTACTATTGGTCAGCTTTACTACCAAATTGCCCAGAAATCCAAAACCCTGGCCTTCCCTGCTGGTGTATGTACCACCGTGGGTGTTGGTGGCCACTTTAGTGGAGGTGGTTATGGCTTCTTGATGCGCAAATATGGACTTTCTGCTGATAATGTCATTGACGCCCAAATAATTGATGCAAAAGGAAGGCTTCTTGATAGACAGTCCATGGGTGAAGACCTGTTTTGGGCCATCAGGGGAGGAGGAGGAGCCAGCTTCGGAGTTATTATCGCTTGGAAGATAAGGTTGGTCTCTGTACCACCAAGCGTCATGGTTTTCAGAGTTCCCAGGACACTGGAGCAAAATGCGACCCAGCTTGTCCATGCCTGGCAATCTGTGGGAAGCAAGCTTGATAAGGACCTGTTCATCAGGGTCATATTGCAGAGGGCGAATGTGAACAACAAGACAACCACTTTACAGGCTTCGTTTGAATCCATGTTCCTGGGAAGTGTAGAAGAACTGCTTCCTTTGATGCAGGAGATGTTCCCCGAACTGGGTTTGGTGAGACAAGATTGTGCTGAGATGAGCTGGATTGAGTCAACCCTTTACTTTGCCGGTTTCTCTAGTGGCTCACCTCTTGAAGTTCTGCTCAACAGGACTGACGTAACTAATGGCCTGTTTTTCAAGGGGAAATCGGATTATGTCAGAGAACCCATACCGGAGAATGGCCTGGAAGGGATATGGACAATGCTTGATGAACCAGAAGCAGAGTTTGCTTCTATGATACTGAATCCTTATGGAGGAAGAATGGATGAGATTGCAGAGAATGAAATTCCATTCCCGCATAGAATTGGGAACTTGTACAAAATCCAACATGTGGTGTACTGGCTGGAGGAAGGGGAGGAAGCAAAAGAAAAACATATTAATTGGATTAGAAGACTATATACTTATATGGAACCTTTTGTTTCCAAGGCTCCCAGAGCTGCATATCTGAATTACAGAGATCTTGATGTAGGGGTGAGTGACAACAATGGTTATACCAGCTACGAGCAAGCGAGCGTTTGGGGTTCCAAGTATTTCAAAAACAACTTCAAGAGATTGGCTTATGTGAAGACTAAGGTTGATCCTCTTAACTTCTTCAGGAACGAGCAAAGCATACCTTCTTTGATTCCCATCCACTAGAAACAAAGAGTGCATCACATTGCATGTTAGCTCCATTGAGAACAAGTTCATAGACCATCATATGTTTATATCAGTTAGATTATTAGTTTTACGTTACTTCATTTCTATCATTTTGATTTTCCCCGTAATTTCATTCCGTCTGGGTCACTACCCGGTTTGTATGTCTCTGTTTTATATTGGGTTCCATATCACCGTTACCTTGATTTGAGCAAAATTGTTAGGCTCATGGAATTTTGCATACTAACAATCTAGCTTTACAGTCGCATGATTTGAGTTGTAAAAGATCTCAATCCTTTCTACCTTATGAATTCAATATTACCTCCTAACCACAAGTTGAAAAACGTAGGGTAGTTTTTTTTTTTTTTTTAATGTGATTTTCCATATATAAAGCTCAAACTTGAGATCTAGATTAAAGAGTTTGACAAATTCTAATACTCTCTCCGTTCTTAAATATAGGACCTAGTTGATTTTTTAAAAAAAAAAAATCCTAAAAAAGCAAAATAAGTTACTTATAAATTGATTTGCCTGAATATTTTCTTTGAACTGGTTTATTTGACTTGTAAGCTAACATATAATTTAATAATACACAAAATATATTATGATTAAGTGACCTATTTCACTTCCTTAATATCTTCAAAAAATTCAATTGGGTTTTATATCTAGAAACTGAGGAAGTATGTTTTTTTTGTTCCGGCTAAACGTTTGAATATACTCTCATTAAAGCAAACGACTGTTAACAGTATTAGCAAACCAAAAACAGCCCTTTGATATCTTGATTTGACGATGAGAGCAATTTAGCGTTACCAATCAATCAAGTGCTTGAAACTTGGCACTCTCCTCTATTGAAGCAAACCAAAACCAAAACCAAACAACTAAACCCACAAAAATAAAAAAAGCATGAATGGCTCTATTTGGATTAGAGGTGGAAAAAGTGATTTTAATTTCACTTGATTTTTGCAAAACTTAAGTTAGAAAAAAATAGATATTGTCATTTGATTTTTGTTTAGATTGACATTGTTGAGTTAACTTTGCTTTTTGCAAATTGAAATATGTTTGAATGATTATTTTAAAAAAAATAGAAAATGGCTTTAAAAGACCTTAATCCTAATAAGCAATACACAAACATATATTATAGTTATATATTGTGATGATTTGAAAACGAAACGGTAAATTGGCTTCACCTTGAAGCTCCTTTTGCCCTAAAGGTTCATTGGCCTAAAGCTATTCCAAATGATGGCAAACATTCCAAAGCAAGTTTGCCCACTTTCTACCCACGTTTATCCATCACAACGCTATTTCAAACAAAGCCTATGTCCACTAGAAATCAAAACAAGGAACACTAGAGAAACAGAGCAAAAAGAATAAAAACATTTGAATTAAAGGTCCAATTTTCTATTTATAAAAAAAAAAGGTCCAATTTTCCTTTGATCATCTACCAAGGTCAGCGTAAGAGAAAAAAAAAGATTGTAACAATCAATCTTTTGAGCACTTCCTCATTAGAACTGCACAAGCTCACAAATATGCAGCTAGATTGCTTCTTTGGAATCCATTGAATGCAACAATAGCAAAGAGCTTTGTGAAGATTCACAAACTCCACCAGATTCAAGCTTTCTCACTCAAGGCAATAAGTCTCCAAGTCTCCTAATTCACTGCTTAAATCAAAGAAGGCAATCAAATTCAACCTTACCATACATGAAGCTAGTCTTAACACCCCCATCCAATTCATAATACAATGCCAATGTCGTGGTCCTAAAATGAGAGCTTGACTCAGCAGACTCCCCAATTCACCGTTCATGTAATGAGAACCAGATGTGTTCAGCTTTATCCCAAAGCATCATTCATTACAACTTTCATTTTAGGCTTCACTAGTTCTATTATCAAAACTTCGCTTATCTAGGCCTGCTCTTCGTCGCCTACTAACCTTCTCAAAGGATTCTAAAGAATTATATGTTATATATGTACTACTGATTTCATAACATTTATTTCCAAGAAAATTATCGTAGCAAGCCTTCCCTACACAAATTTACCATGGTAAGGAAGAAGGGGGGAAGAAAATATAAAGAAAAGACAAATACCAAAACTTCGTTAGTTTTGGACTTTTGGCAAATGTTTTATTTTTTATTCTCTCACTGGACATATTGCGTGCTCTGTTCGGTTTGAAGGACAAGACCAACAATTGAACAATCCAGTTATCATGGTTAGCGTGAATCCCCGTATGTACAGCCTTTATGATTAAAGGTACAACACTTGTGTCTATGAAAAATCTTAAATAATATCATACTTCATTTATTTGAGCTGTCATGTTCCAGCCTATTATAAATAACCCCAACACTTAAGATAGCTACAACACGAACACTCTTCCCCTTTTTGGAGTAAACTATTATCCTTCTCTGTCCATGTACTCTTCGAATGAATATCCTGTTGATCCATCCATGTTGAATATTTCTGTCCGTAAGTTCATCCAGAATTCAGCGAATGGTTCTGCAGAACATGCTCAACCAACTCAACCTGAAGAGGTCTTCTCGCAGCTGTGTCTAAACCGTAACGGAAGAACTGAAGTTCGTTGAAGGTACTGCTGGACGTTACAAACAAATGGCAGACGTCCGGTCCCAGCATTCAAAAGCAGGCCACCAACGGTCGTATGAACATAATTTCTTTTTTATAGCTATTGCATGTTAATGTTAGACCCAATAACACATGTACATGAAGCATTCATTACCTGTAATAGAAATTTGATACACTTTTTCCGCCATTTCCATCAACTTACAGGTACCTCAAGTTCTGGAAAAGAGAACATATCTGACCCATCTTTTAATGATTACTCTGCTTTTGGAGATGTTTATAAGTGTAAAAGTGCTCGGTATAAGGGTCTGTTCACCAACTTACAGTCCGCATTTGATGAAGTTACTACGGGTGAGTTGTTTCAACATCTCTATTTATTATTCCTTCTTATTAGTCGCGAGGTCCAGCTTTGTTTCACATGCTCTCAATATTCTGCTAATTCATCATTAGTTATCTCACTGGAATGTGCTATCTGATGAGACGGGAATATGTAGAAATTATTTCAAAATACGTTATTAACTTTAACATAGTTATGTGCCTTCTTGATATGTAGACCTCTGGTAATAGGAGTTTCATTATACATTACCCTTAAATAATCTTGTCCAAGCCTGCCTATCAGTTTTTATATGTTCCTTGCTTGTCCTTCTTTCATTCACTTAATGGTGGTCCATGTTAAGAACATTAAAGGCTTCTCTGATCCTGTTAGGACCATGTCGGACGAAAACCAAACAAAAAACTCCATTTACAACACAGTCACCCAACAGTGTTCACAACACTCCACATGCTGAACCGAATCCTATACAGTCCGAACTAAACTTGATACAGACAAGTGGGAGACATCAAGGTACTGGTCACTACCTTTTATTCTCAAACATATCAAGTGTTTTTACTTTTTACCAATCAATTTTATAGTAACTAATCACGTTTACACGCACTTAAGGGAGGTCTACCTCTCAATATTGTGTAGTACCCTTAAATAAACATGTCTAATACTGCCGATTAATTTTTATATTTTGGTTTCTTGGCATTATTGCATTCAATTTCTGGTGTGTCTATGTTAACAACACTACATGTCTGTTTTTGATTCTGTTAGGACCACGTACGAGGAAGACCAAAAAAAAGATTTCATTGAGGTCACAGTCACCAAACAGTGCTATTAACTCCTTGCAGTCTCAAGCAGATCATGTGCAACCAGTATGCAGCTTGATGCAGACAAGTAATAGACATCAAGATATTGGTTGGTGTCTTTGAATAGCACACATTCCATAGATTTTTACAAATCAATGTTCTATGAACTACTACATTTTGGACACACTTTCGTAACCATACACTAATTTTAATAATCATTAACTCTCAATTTAGATGTTGGCGTTGATTATACGAACAAGGAGTTCAGCTTTGACAATAATAGTGCCAATGAGTCTGGCTCCAATGCCGATACGACAAGTGACGAAGAAGGTTATACATATTTTCATACTGATCTTCCAGATAGATTAACATTTACTTATTTAATGTACATTGTTATGTTAGTAATTACTCATCATTGCAAATGGTATGCCAAAAATCCTGCAGTTGTAAACCCTAAGCCACAACATCGTAATATAAATGTATCAACGGACCAAACTAATGCATATATCGAGGTGTTAGGTAAGCTATAATCCACTTACGGACTTTATACACACGACATGATTTTCATTACTATTCCCCTAGCATTAGTTATTCACTACAATCTTCTTATATAGAATACTTAGACGAAGGTGATCCATGTTTCAATTGCAAACATTGTGGTGCTATGTTCTGGAACAATGAAAGGCTCAAGAAGGATGACAAACATAGGAATCCAAAATCTTTCTCTATGTGTTGCCAGCAAGGCAAGGTTCAATTGCCCATGTGCAAACCCCCACCTGATTATTTGTTGAAGTTGTTCCTTGACAAGTCTTCACAACATACAAAGAATTTCATGGCCAATATACGGCAATACAATAACATATTTTCATTTACATCTATGGGAGGGAAAATTAGTAATATCAATGACGATGGCGGAGGACCATACTCATTCCAGTTTTCCGGGATGAATCATCACAACATAGGAAGTCTACTCCCTCCAGATGGTAGACAACCCGTGTTTTCACAACTCTATATATACGACACTGAGCATGAAGTACAAAATCGAATTGCTGCTGTTAGGTACACAACTATTAGTTATTAAAGTTACATTAACAATTCATGTTTGAAACGAAGAAACTCATGTTAATATGCCAATAATTACATGCTTGGGTTGGTGTCACAGCAAACACTCGGATAACTCAAGTATTAACCCGAAGATAGTTGATGATCTCAAGAAGATGTTAGATAGGTGTAACACATATGTACATCATTATAGACATGCTTTTAACCTTCCTAGTATATCACGCACACCAGAGTTAAAGTTATGCCTTCTAAGTAATAGACAATCCGATGGTAGCATGTACTCCCACCGCTTCAGAGGTAGGAGCTCTCATTATTGGTGACCTTGACATGACATTCAATGTCAGGGATATCATTATCCACCAGAAATGTGGCTCTCCCCAATGGATTAATGAGTTACATGCCTCCTACTTGCCATTACAGTATCCTCTCATCTTCCCTTACGGGGAAGATGGCTATCAGAATGACATTCAGCATCGCCAACAAACATTGTCTTCAACTAAAAGGAAGAAAAGAGTCATGTGTGAGTACTTTTCATTCAAGCTAATGACAAGAGCCTGCGAGGTTTCATTGTTGTTACATTTACATTGTTGATGCATACTGCTCGATCGAGTCCCAGCACACCAGAAGGAGCTTCGTGCTGACCTATATCAAGGTTTATCTGATGCTGTAATAAGGGGTGAAACAAACACGGCTTCCACCGGCAAACACATCATCTTGCCCTCATCTTTCACTGGAGGAGCTAGATACATGCTACAGAATTACCAAGATGCAATGGCGATTTTTTGATGGGCAAGTTATCCTGACATCTTTCTCACCGTCACATGTAACCCTGCTTGGCCTGAGATTACACGTTTCACAGATCTAATAAAGGCCAAGCCTTCATGCAAGCCTGAGATTTTGTCGAGGGTGTTCAAGATGAAGTTACAGACTTTGCTTAAAACAATAAAGGAGGAAAAGATTTTTGGCACTGTAAAAGCATGTGTGTGTTGTTTGATCTTATATGCTTTCAAATCAACACATATTATGTTCGCGTATATTTTCTTAACTTCTAATATTTTTAGTTACATGTAATTTTACTATGATAACATGATTTTATTTCATCCAGCATAGGTTTATACAATTGAGTTCCAAAAACGTGGTCTACCTTATGCCCATATACTTATATTCTTGGAGCATTTCGACAAGATCAATACCCCTGAAGCTATTAATGAGTTCATATCTGCTGAAATACCGGATAAGCAGACCAACCCAAATCTATATAACTTGGTCAAGAAATACATGACTCATGGTTCGTGTGGACATAATAATCCAAGATCTCCCTGCATGAAAGGCAAGAAATGCAGTAAACATTTCCGAAAATATTTCAACAATCAAACAACAATGGATGAGGAGGGTTTTCCAACATACAGGAGGCGTGATGATGGAAGGAGTATTGATGTTAAGGGAATTCCTCTTAGTAATCGTTCAATTGTTCCCTACAATCCAATACTTCTCAAGAATTTTGAGGCACACATTAATGTGGAAACGTGCAACCAAACTACAACAATTAAATACTTATTCAAGTACATAAGCAAGGGTAATGATCGTGTTGTTGCTGGAATTTTTGACAATACCGGGCAAAACAATAAGAGTAGTCTCATTGACGAGATTCAACAATACTACAACTTTCGTTACATTTCAGCCTGCGAGGCTGCATGGCGGATTTTTGGTTTTGACATACACCACAGGATTCCAGCGGTTGAACGCCTGAGCTTCCACCTCCTAAATCAATAATTCATTGTATACTCTTCGAATACCGATGTCTCTGAATTGTTGGACAAGCCTAGAGTATATGAGTCACAATTCCTAGCATGGATGAAGTGCAACGAAAGCAATGAACTTGCACAGACTCTTACATATCAAGAGTTCCCTCAGCACTTTATTTATGTGAAGAAAGATAGGGAATGGAGAGTCCGAAAGAAGGGTTTATGTATTGGACATATGAACCATGCATCACCAACATCAGGGGAACTATATTACCTTCGTATCCTCGTTACGAAAATCAAGGGGCCATATTCTTTTGACGAGATTAAAACGGTGGACGAAATAGTTCACAAGATGTTCAGGGAAGCTTGCTTTGCAAGAGGCTTACTTGACGATGACATAGAGTTCATTAGTGCTGTAAAAGAAGCTTCATGTTGGACTACTGGGAACTCTATTCGACGCCTTTTTGTCAGCATGCTTTTATGTGTCTGCTTAAACCAGCCGGACCATGTTTGGAAGACATACGCATGAGTTTTGTCAGAAGACCTCCTATATCTACCTAGGAATGACCCTTCCACTTCAGGTACTCAATTCAATCTACTATCATCTTTTAATTATCGATGTTACACGTAATAAATATCATGTTGCACAACACTTACTATTCATAACAAACTTACAGGTGTAGTAATCACCTCATCTTATAAGGAACAAGCAGCTTTGAGGATCATTAATGACATCTTAGAACAAAATGGGAAGTCTTTTGCTGACTACACAACATTGCCTCAGTTAAATGATGTATTGTTACATGATGTCACAAATTCTCTTACCACACAAGAGCTCTCATATGATAGATCAACCCTTCATCTTGAGTCAACAGAATCAATTAAAGCACTAAATGTTGAGCAACTTCAAATCTTCAATCACGTGATGTCCTCTTTAGATCATCCCCGTGGTGGTTTCTTCCTTGTTCACTGTTTTGGAGGGACAAGCAAAACTTTTTTGTGGAACACTTTGGCATCTACAATTAGATCACATGGTGACATTGTCATAACAGTTGCATCAAGTGGAATTGCAGCAACATTGCTTCCATATGGTAAAACCGCCCATTCTCGATTTGCCATCCCCATCGACATTATAGAATACTCTATATGTTCGATTGGTCAAACTTCTCCTTTAGCTAAATTGTTGCATAGCACGAAATTAATCATATGGGATGAGGCACCAGTGATATAGCGATATTACGTCGAAGCATTTGATTGTTCTCTTCAAGACATAATGCACTCTACATTGCCGTTCGGAGGGAAATGTGTCATTATGGGAGGCGACTTTTGTAACACCCCAAATTTTAGAAATCAGAAAATAAAGAATTATTTAAGGTTTTGGAATATTATTAAAAATATTAAAGAGCATTAAAAATGAATTTATGATATTTAGGCATTTTTAATAAATTTTAAGGCTTATTTTCTTTAATAAATAAAGAGAAATAAAGAGAAGATAGAAACTTAAATTGAAGAAAAGAGATAATAAGGGCTTATTTAGAGTCTTGACAGGGCATATAACAATTAAACAGCCTTATAAATAAATTTATGAGGTCAGCTGTATTTTTAATAATTTTTAAGGTTTATTTTCTGTATTAGTTAAGGAAAGTAGTTAGGAGATAAATTTTAAATAAGGGAATATTTAGAATTTCGGGGTGTTATTTGATATTTAAAAAGTCTTATAAATAAATTTAGAAATTGAAGCATATTTATAAAAATTATGTTGGGGACAAATCCAGATTTATTTGTAAAGGATAATGATACATAAAATTACCATTTAAGAGAAAAATGGAAAAAAGGAAATAAAAAAGACAGTATGTGCCCTAGTTGGAAAATATCTCTAATGAAAAGAAGGGACAAAATGGTAAATCACCTATTTAAAATATCTATTCCTTCCTTCTTCTTTAAAATACACATGTTCCCTTCCCTTTTTCCTTCATTTTACCGTCTTCCTCTCTCTCTCTCTCCCCCGAGCTTTCTCTGATTCCCTTTCCTCTCCGTTTTCTTCGTTTTCTCCGTCATTCCAGCAGCGGATTCGGCGGCGAACGGCGGTGATAGGTAGAGGGAAACGTTCACAAAGCTGGGGTGAACCTTACGTAAGTTTTTCCTCTTCATTTTTCTTCTTCTCTTGGCCGATTTTGAGCATGATAGGGCGAAGACGAATTCGAATTTTGGGGGGTTTCTGAAGTTTTGAATTCATAGAAATGCAACTTAAGACTCGATTAAGAGTATTCTTGAAGTGTTTGAGTGAAGGAAGGTTGATTTGGGTCGGATGTCTCTCAATTTGTGACTCAGGTACTGTTCACCCGATGAGATTTTGAAGTTTTCTGGGGATTTTAATAAATCAAAGCTCGATTAAACGTTAATAGGAGTAAATTTAAGTATATTTGTTGCCTTGTATGTTGATTATTGAAGCTTGGGGTTTTTCTTAGAAAATTTTCTTCCTTCCCTGTTCTGGATTCACGCCATCGGTGATGATAGCTGATGGTGGTGAAAGTATGCAACGGTTGAGGATTTAATTCACTTGTGTTAGTTCCTTGATAATGTTAGATAATATTGTTCAATTGTCTTATTTTCATGTTGCCTGTTCCTTCGAATTTTCCTCCCCTGTGCCGGCGAATTTCTTGTTCTTTGCTCTTGTTCTTTGTTGAATACTCTGCCCTAATGAATTTGAAATAGGAAAAAAAATAGAGTTGTTGTTTGTAAGTGCATGTTCAATTTCTGCTAAGTATTGGAATTTTTGAACCCCATCCATTATGCTCTGTTTCTGTTCTTGCTGGTCAATTATTCGGAGGCTTTGATTTTCTGGGTTTAAACCTTACATGGGTCAAAGACATTAAATTGAGCTTAGGTGTTATTGAGTCTGTGGCTTTAAAGGCTGTATGGTTATGGCATGTTGATTTTTCTGTTGGATTCTCTAGTGGTAGGGAATGGGGGATTTTTGCTTAAGTCCTTGAGGTTCTATTTTTATGTTGGAATTGATACTTGGAGAACATTAGAACCAAATGAGCAGTAAAATGAATGTTTGTATTTGGAAGTCCTAAAGGTTGAAATTGGAGCCGAAATTTAGCATGTTTTTAAAGGGTACTTTAAAGTTGGATTCAATCGTAGGTGGTGAATTTTGGAGCTCTAGGAAAGCTTTCATGAATTTCTGAGTTTGATGTTAAAACTGTCGTGAACCAGCTTTGTGGTTTCTGCATTGGATATGATATTTCATTATCTTCTTAAACCAAATGGACTCCCACTGCTTTAAGCTTTTAGCAGTAGATGGTTTGTGAATATACCTCTTACAAGAAGTCTTCATGCGCTTCATTTGGATATTTATAGCTTAAGTTATGATTTATGGAAGTCTAGACTGTTTTTAGGGTGCTAAGGCTAAGAGGATAAAGAAGTTGAATTTAATTATAGTGCTTGAGGAATTTAAGTGTGAAACAAATGGTTGGGATTTTTTATGATTGATCATTGTTGATGAAGTTATCAGTTTCAGCCCTAAGAATATATTTTAGTTATTATTTTGGGAGAGTTGCAAGGGTTAACCAAGTATTAGTTGAGGAAGAATTAGAAGCTTCAAAGAGGAATTTTAAATAATGATTGAAATATGGAAAATTACAGATTTAAGATGATGGGGTAAAGGGATGATTCTTGTGGATTGGATTGAAGATGTTTTATGAATTTTGGTAATGAAGATACACTAATTAAACGATGTTAGAAAAATGTGACTTGGGTAGCTAAAATAGCATTTCTAAGCGAGACTTTGTAAGTGGGATTTAAAGTTTGAGGATATTAGTGGGAGCAAGCAATTATGATGTTATTTATGTAATTCTGGGTTGTGTTTAGTGTTTTGGTGATGAGGAATATTTGATGGTATTGAGATTAAATTGGAATTTGATGTTCTGTTGTTTATAGTTGAATGTGAAGTCTAAGTTGATTATTCCTTGTTCTGGTTGGGCTTGCTACTCAATTGGACCTAAGTAATGAGTATTACTTCTAAGTGTTCTTAAGAGATGGGTTGAAGGATTAAAGGGGTCATTTTGAATTGGGGATTCTTTTCTATTTGCTTTGCGTGGTTTGATTCTTGATGAACAAATGATGATTAGGTGTATGTAAATGAGAGAGTTTTAACGTGGTTAAGAACAAGGAATATTAAGGCGTGAGGATTAGATTTGTAAGGTAAGGAAAGTTTGATTCTTAATGGGAGCTAATGATTTGAAATGGAGGATGAACTTGAGGTGTACGAGAAATTAAGTTATGATTTTAAGTGAATTCTAGAAATTGGAAGCAATAAGAAGTTGTTTGAGGATTTTGAATGATATGTGGTATCCTAAAGTATTTAAATTAGCATTAGAATTTATTAAGATGACATCAGGTGGCATATGTCTGGTCAACTAGTTTTGTATGGTACAGATCGAAGTTTAAAGATTATTTTAGATCCTTGTAAGAATGAAATTGATTAGTGGATGATTGAGGATTTATATCAAGGTAGGGAAGAATAATAAGGATATGAATGAAGTTTAGCCTTTGTATTTGGGTTAAGAATTTGGCCGTATATGAAAAAGAAAGATAAAAGTGTATAGAATATATGATGACATTTGGTTCTTCAATTTATTCTTCATTACGAATGTAAATTATTTAAAATATTGTAAGATAGGAACTAAAGTTTGGAATATTGGTTAGTTTCGTTAATTAAGGATGAATCAAATTCAAATCAATACTTTAGGATCCCTAAAGGTTAAATAATTGTTCTAAGGTGTTAATAAATGATTAGATATTCCCAAAATTGATTTATGGCTTAATGAAGAAGTTTGAAAGAATTTTCATGGATTATGGAAGTCATAGGGTTGAATTACTAAAGCTGAAAGTTGATTAAGGTCTGTTGTTATGACGTCAGGAATAATTAAATAAAGTAAGAATAGAGAAGTTTGTCTTCAAAGCAAATTTAAAATTAGTTAAAGTAAATTATTAAATGTGAGGTAATTGTTAGAAGATAAAGAAAATGGTTATTAATATGTATTGTGATTGATGATATTCTTCAATAACTTGAATTATTTGGGCTTTATTTACACTATTGATGAATTTATTATTGAAATTTTATAATAAATAGAAAGTAAATATATGTATGTTTGTAAATGATTAGAGTTTTACAAAAGGATTTTATGAAGCTATTGGTCAAACATTAAGAATAAGAAGGTTTAATATAAATAAAGTATTAAGGTATTTTGGATAGTTATAATTCCAAATAAATATGAGCAAAACATAATTTTCCTAGAAAATAAGCTTTGGGTAGTATCAATTAAATTAGGATTCGTGAGAGACACTGAACAATCATACCGAAATATAGGTATTAATTTACCATTTATATATTATGTGTCAATAGGTCCTGATAGTAACATAAGTTGAGAAGGCCAGTGGAAAGGAAAGGAGCAGATAAGGACTAAGTTTGAAGTTCAGGTAGCAGTTTATCTCATTACACTCAAATTGCATGTATAATTTTGTAATATCTGTTGCAAGTTTACATTATGCATGAAGGTGTAAACCTTGTTAATTCCTGCATAGAAGTTTTACTTCACAGTTTATGGAGTACTCTAGGCTTAGATGGGTCGCTCCCCCTTTGCCAGATTAGTTATGTTATAGCTTTAAATGTTATAACGAGAAATCCTGCAGGTAAGGCCCCCACTAGTTAACAAACATATTGTTAATAGTGGCTGGTAGATTATACAGCGCAGGAAGTATGTATAAGTGTATTATTTGTAAAGGTATATAGAATGTATACATGGCAATGCATGCATAAAATTTACAGTTAATGACATAAACTGTGTTGAACTGCTGTTTTTCAGAGAAGCTGGAAGATAGTAAGATGATTAAGATAAGGCAGGAGTGCTGGAGGAAGATTAGATAAAAGAATTAATATCATAAGTTGAAAAGTAAGGTTATCTGTTTATGATGTAAATTTAAGTTACTAAATTAGTAGTAGAAAGCATAGAAAATGGAGTTGTATAAATTTATAAAGTGATTTAAATTTCCCAAGTACTATGAGTTAAGAATAGATACTCTAAGAGGGTTAGTATACTTTTAATTGATTCATTAACCACTTTATTTTATAAAGAGTTTTGAATTATTCCAATTTGTCTGAAAAGCCCATTCCAACCAACAGAAGGTTGGACTAAGATTTCAAAAGAAAAAGTTTTAAATTTTCCGTATTTTTGGGCTTCTGACATTAAAAAGTGGTTATAATTCAATTAAAATGTTATAGTATAGTAGTAAAAATCCAGGTGTTACAACTTTTGTCAAATTCTCCCGGTTATTCCCAATAGGTCAAGGGCTTATGTTGTCAATGCATCCATTTGTTCTTTCGTTCTTTGGGAACACTGCAAGATTTTCCATTTGACATAGAATATGAGGTTAACAGTTACAAATATGGATGAGCAGGATAGACTAAGATTGTTCTCACAGTGGCTCCTAAACATTGGAGATGGGAAGCTAGGGAACCCTTCAAATGAAATTGCTGATATCGAAATACCATCCAGTCTGCTAATCCTAGAATCAGATGACCCGATTGCTTCTATTGTCGCTTGCACATATCCTCAACTCCTAGATAACTTAGAATCCATCAAGTGCTTCAATGATAGATCTTTGCTTGCACCCACAACAGAAGTTGTCAACTCGCTTAACGACTATGTTCTTTCATTGTTGCCAGGTGATCCACAATGTTATTTCAGTTGTGATTCCACATGCAAATCAACTCAAGACATTGATGGTCACGAGAGCTTTTACACTACTGAATTTTTTAACACTATCAAATGCTCCAGCTTGCCAACACACAAACTATCTCTGAAGGTCAGCTGTCCAATAATGCTCTTGAGGAACATAGACCAATCAGCTGGGTTGTGCAATGGAACGCGACTACGTGTCACTAGATTAGGGAAATCTGTTATAGAAGGTATCACCTTGAATGACTCCCATCCCAACCAAAAGGTGATGATCCACAGGATGGACATGAATCTAAGGAGACCAGGTGGCCATTTTGCATGACACGTCGTCAATTCCCAATTACTCTTTCATTTGTTATGACAATCAACAAAAGTTAAGGGCAATCTTTGAGACGTGGGGATCCATTTATCGAAGTCGGTTTTCACTCACAGGCAACTATATGTTGCATTATCGAGGGTTAGAAGCATTGATGGCCTGAAAATATGCGTCCCACATAATGAAGTTTCAGGGAAAAGGACAACAAAGAAAGTAGTCTACACTGAAGTTTTCAGGGGATTGTGATGATAGATTTTAGACTTCAAAATTGGTTAGTGTTGTTTGGAGCTGTTAGTTTATGTCCATTAAGAATGCAAGAATCCAATTATGTCTTTTTTATCTGTTTCTTGAAACTACAAAAATGACAAGCGGTTCAATGATATTTGGTCATAATTTCTTTTATGCATTATAATTTTAATATATCTATCCGCGCAACGAGCGGGGAAGTGCAATCTAGTTGGGCCTAAAGCTATTCCAAATGATGGAAAACATGATAGTGCTGGCTGTCACCCAAGAGGGGGGTGAATTGGGTGATAGAATAAAACTTGAAATCTTTTTTATTCTTCTCTTTTCTAGAAACACAATGAAGGCAATTCTTTAAATTCCTTTTTGGTTTATCACTGAGAATATTTCAAAAATATGATATGCTCTAAAGAGTATACAAGATAGGTATGCTGGAAACTAAGAGAGTTAAGGGAAGATATAATGCAAGCAGAGTTTATCATGGTTCGGTCAATCCCAGACCTACATCCAGTCCTCAGGCTCCACCTGAGATTTCCACTACCCTCTTATTTAAACCGGGCACAAGAGAAGCCTTTACAACCCACAAGTTTAGCCGGGCACTTGTGAAGCCTTTACCACATGTTTTACAATACGGGATCACCTGCCAACCTTTTCACAAAGTTTTAGGATTCTCTCTAAACACTCCCCCTTACTACCTGTAAGGTTACAACCCTGTTCTTAAAGCACCAAGCTTTAGAACAACATCAAACAATAGATGATTTCAGATAATATGTTCACTTAATGAACGGATTGTGATAAACACTTAAGTACAGAAGAATACATGATGAATTTACAACTTTAGAGCTTAACGAATTGAACAATGAATACTCTAGCTCTCTTTTTCTAATTTACTTGACTCAATCATTCATTCATCATTTCTGGGCTCACTAGATTTTGCTCTTAATCAATGTAATCCATAATTCTACATAAAGCCCTGTTCATCGTTGTTTTCGTTAGTTCTTGAGAAAGCAAGTCTTGATCTATTTATATCTTCACAGCTTGCCTTTTTCTTTCAGCTTCATGTGGTCGTTTGAATATAGTCGTTGGAAGCTTATAGCCGTTGCCAATTAATGCTATTCCTTCATCGAATTCAAACTTCTGATCTAGATTATACTGTTCATGCATAGGCTGGGCTAGGAGAGAGATAGACTGCGCGTTCTGAACGTTTTCAACAACTGTACTTGCATAGCAGCTTTTTCACTAGCGCTAGCATGCTTTGCTATCGTTAATTGCATAGAATAATTCCTGCACTTGAGCTGTTAGCTAAGCAAGTAATCATGTAATGCACAGAAGATATTATCCCAAGTTTAGTCCATTAGCTCAATGAGATAGAGACAATATCTAAGGAATTTCAAAGCATTCTCTATCGATAGACATGAGTATTATCGCTAGCATATTCTTTTAGTTCAATGTTCAGCGTACTAGCTATGTTATCTTAATAAGCATTCTTCTATTGATAGCTAATCTCATTATCGCTAGTTATTTGTTTGATCATTAGCTTAAGGATACTGAGCTAGTTGAATATTTAAAGTAATTTTCAGGTACCCTGTTATCGATAGCTAAACGTGTTAGCGCTAGCAACTATTTTATCGCTAGCTGATTTCATTAGCTCAAGGACTTGGTCTATGTTTCTGCTAGTTGTTCTTTCTTTCATTTATCCATGTTCTCAATGAACTTCTAGCGATAGGATCTTTCTTAGCGATAGTGAATGACTTAGTGATAGATATCAACTTTGTTGTTTCTAAGTCTTCATTTGCTATGGCTCTTTGTCTATTAGCGATAGGCTCTTGTTCTAGTGATAGTGATCTGTTATCTATCAGATTTTAATTTATTAACTCAAAGGTAACTTACACTTATTTACTTATGTTATCTATAGGGTCAGTCTTCATCAAAACTTAAGATTCTAACAAAACATTTCAAAGCACGTTTGCCCACTTTCTACCCATGTTTATCCATCACAACGCTATTCCAAACAAAGCCTATGTCCATAGAAATCAAAACAAGGAACACTAGAGAAACAGAGCAAAAGGAATAAAAACATTTGAACTAAAGGTTACCAAGATTAGCGTAAGAGAAAAACAAAAGGTTGTAACAATCAATCTTTTGAGCACTTCCTCATTAGAACTGCACAAGCTCACAAATATGCAGCTAGGTTGCTTCTTTGGAATCCATCCATTCAATGCAACAATAGCAAAGAGCTTTGTGAAGATTCACAAACTCCTCCACCAGATTCAAGCTTTCTCACTCAAGGCAATAAGTCTCCAAGTCTCCTAATTCACTCCTTAAATCAAAGAAGGCAATCAAATTCAAACTTACCATACATGAAGCTAGTCTTAACACCCCCATCCAATTCATAATACAATGCCAATGTTGTAGTCCTAAAACGAGAGCTTGACTCAGCAGATTCCATTATTCACCGTTCATGTAATGAGAACCAGATGTGTTCAGCTTTATCCCAAAGCATCATTCATTACAACTTCCATTTTAGGCTTCACTAGTTCTATTATCAAAAACTAGCCATAACTCCCCCGCGCGATGCGCGGGAGGATTGGGAATAAAAGAACAGAATTAAATGTCTATGGTCGTATTCAAGTCTACATAACAGAGCTTTAAATAAAATCTTATAATTAAACATGATATCCATCACGTGTTAATGTTCTTGAACACTTCATTGTAAATTACATTTTTAGTTATCTTCTTCCCATTAGGAGTGCTATCAGGTATATACATCTTCAAAACAGCCATGCCCCTAACCCAAGACATTGCTACATATAATTGACCGTGTGTGAAAACGAAGAATGAGATTATATTATATGCATCATATGAAAATTTGAAACACAAATCTCTCCAATCATTATTATCAACAACATGGCCCTCTGTTTTATTTTTTCCAACAACAATGTGGCTCATTAGAGTTTTATTATAAGTGTTTGAGTCGATATCATGGCCTGATCAGTCCCGATGATGATGCTAAGTAAATAATGCAAATAATTTTTATACTATATATAGGCAAAGATATTTCATAGCGAGCGACCTGTCATGGCTGCAATGGATAAAAAATGGTCTGTTATATAAGGCTTCTTTCAATGCTCAAAAAAGATCAACTACTCTCACACTCAACATTCTCTGGCAATTTTGTTAAGATAAAGAATGAAGTATAGATTCTAGATTTTTCAATCAATAGCCATTCCTTCCCCACACGATGCATGGTTAGCTTCACTTTACTCCAGCAATTTTCACTAATTAAAGCATAAACTTTCAAACTAAAATTTGGATTTTCAATCCATTACCAAATCATAACGTAACTAAAATGTTGTGTTTCTACATCAGCAATTCCATTAGAATCATTACCTATTTTCCCATCACCTACATTATGTAGCTAGTCGAAAAGCGAGTGTAACTTCGTTTGCTCATGATCATTAGAAGAAGCAGTGAGCCTCATGTGTTTTTCGTCAAATGGAAGATCATGCAATGATTCCATAGATGAGAAGCATTTATGCATGAGTGTACAACAGATGCCCTTAGCACCTTTAGAATGACGGGAAGTATTGATGGGAATCACCTCCCATAATAATACATTTTCCACCGAAAGGTGAGGTCAAGTACATTATATCTGTCAGTGAATGGTCAAGTGCTTTAATGAAATAACGTTGCACCCTTGCCACTTCATCCCATATAATTAACTTCGTACTTCTCAACAAATCTGCAAGAGGTGATGATTTGGCCAATTGAATATGCAGAGAATTCCGTTGTGTAAATAGGTATAACAAACCTAGAATGAGCTGTCCTTCCTAGAAAGAAGTAATGTTACAGTAATGCCACTGGATGAAACTATAAGAATAGTGTCACCCCTAGACTGTAAAAAGGATGCCAATGCATTCCACAAGAAGGTCTTGTTAGTGGACTTAACCATTTATAAAGTAAATAATCCACTAGAATTATTGTTGATTGATGAAATGACATGGTCATAGATTGCTCTTTGATCAGAATTGAGGTTCAATTCAATATGTTCAGACTCTGTCGTGAGCGATGCTCTATCATAAGATATTTCTTGCAGCACAAGACTGTTAGAATAATCATTTACAACAAAGTCGTCAATTTAATTGATTATTCTAAGAGCTACTTCTTCTGTCAATATTTTTCTAATCTTTTTAAGAAAAATTACGTTGAAGAGAAGAATAAGAATAAATACATATAGATTATAAAGCCAAATTAGTAATTGCAAACATTTTTTCATATTTTTGTTTAACAAAATTAAGTAATTTTAAAATATTTAATTGAAACATTCTTAAAAAATGTTACAAATTTGACTAAAATTTAGGTTTTGAAATAGAAGGGAGATCTATACAATTTTGATAAAAATGATGGGGTGTCATTGTACTTTACTCTAATATTAAACACTCCAAAAGTTAATACTTTCAAAGATCCTAAATATAAGACCAAATCGATCTTTGTTTAGAGATTTAAAAAGTCAAATAGATAATCTGGTGTTAAAATATGTGTCATGTATGTCTACTTGATCTTACATATAGAACAATGAAGGTGTAAAATACAATTAAAAAATGGGGAAAACATTAATCTTTTTATGAGAGAGTGGATATATGATAGAATGATATATACAGTGGGGATGCACATTTAATCTTCCTCCTACTATCTAGTCCTCACTGTTCTACTCATGCATAAGATCCCTAATGTTCTACTCATGCATAAGATGAGCAGAGGAGACAAAAGATAAAAAGAAAATGAATAATATTCTCTCTGGTTCTAAAATTTGATTACATTAAAGATGACAGTTAAAATAGTTAAACTCACATGATAATACAAAATTACCCTTACCATTTACTTTTATTCACACACTTCTTTTCTTCTTGTTTACTATAAAGGGGCCGGAAGGAGTATTATATCAAATATGTCATATATTTAAGACCAGAAGGAGTATTATACCCAAAAAAAATGGAATAGCAGAGGTGTGGATGAGATTATAGAGACATTAGGAATGGTAAATGAGTGGGGTAAAATTGTAAATTGTTTCAGAAAAAAAGAGGAAAATCAATTTAATAGGTTTTACAATGACACCCTTCAAAAACCAAAAGGTATTTGCTTAAACCCCATAATTCTTTGGATCATCACTTTGAAAGCAATTCCACACATTGACACACATAATCAATTGGTTAAAGGTAGTCAAAGTACATAGACGGGAGAGGATTCTCTCCTCATCTATTTTTCTCCTCATCCCTCATCATCTCATCACAATCATCAGATTGACTAATGAATGGTTAAGATTGAATAATTTTGAATACTATCATTTTTATTATTTTTTATATCATTATACAGTGAAAATTTCCAGATTAAAACTTATTAGTTTAAATTTATTTATTTATTTATGTTTATAAAGTATTTATCCTAATTCTATTCCTTATTAAATCTGAACTGTTAATTATATTAATCAAATGGTGGTAATGAGATGATAAGGGATGAAGAGAAAAAAAAGATGATGAGAGAAAGCTGACATTAGTAGACAGTCATGCATAAACTATCAAAGTAGGGGGAGAACAAAAGTGTTGGGCTTTTTGTACTATAATATCCACATATTTTCAAGTCTCCCTAAAAGCACGAAAGAGTACTCCACATATCGTATACCACATTTGAATTATAAAAATATTCTGTCAAAGCAACCATACAGCTAATAGCTAATAGATTATTTTAAATTTTGTATCCAAATGAAATAAGTATTTATTGGAAAAATTATAATATTTTTAAAGGAATCAAGTCTAGATTGTCTAAATTAAATCAGATTGAAATAATCCAGATATGTTTAGTTATACCTAGTTCACTTTTTATATAAATATTTGTTTCAAAAAATAACAGATAAGTATCATAAAAAAATAATGATAGTTAATAAATTCTCTTTATTTTAGATCTTATATCCATTGAAATAGCGACTTGGAACATCTCCACTTAGCTTCCCATTCATTTACCTCCAATCAGATAAAACTACATTAGTTCAGGATAATAATTTTATCTCTTAAATAGAAGGCATTAATTTTGGAAAATTTATTGGATCATGGCCTTTTTTTTTAAATAAAACGATATAGTTTTATCTAGGTGGTGGTCAATGAATGGGAAATTAATAAAGTGGAGAGATTCAGAGCCATTGAAAATTTGAAATAGATCGTGTAAATGAAATCTAGATAATAAACATATGTATAACTGATGATTCTTCCCATCCATTTTTTTATGAGAAGAATAACTCACTTTGTCAATAAAAAATATTTTTGAAACAATGATAGTAAAAGGATTATTTATCCATCAAAATATTTTTTTAAAAAAAAATCATTACTTTAAAAAAAGCAAATTTAGATTGTTTAAATGAGATTCCAACAATTAACACATCTTTACCTCTCCTTATTTGGCTCTTTGATGGGTAGAGAAACTGATTCACTAATAAGTAGTTCATTTTTTATATAAATATTTTAAAAAAGAACAATGATCTTTAACAACTTCTTTTTGATTTAGATTTTGTTTCCATCACATTAATTCTTTTAAAAAATCATGAAAATAATTTCATAAAATATTAGAAGCATCATTTGTATAAAAAAATTATGAAAATAATTTCATAATATATTAGAAGCATCATTTGTATAAAAAAAAAAGATTAGAGGCATCATTCATGAATGTAAAAATGTAAGTAGTAGTCAAATATAATACACAATTTCATTCTCATGGTACAATATTTCTAAACATTTCCTAATAAACAAACTAATGCAATTATTTAATTTCCATTACCACGGCTGTCAGTAACATAAATTTGTAAACCATCCATAGTCTTTACCCTAGATAATGCAATATAGAATTGACAATAGGTGAAAATTGGTTTTGATAAGTGAATTCCAACATTTCTCAAATATGAATTAGTCAATATAATAAATGTTTGTTTTATTTTGACTTTTTTTTTTAAATTCTAATACCCTATATCAAACATTGTTGTACTTTTTTTAAAGAAAATTTATATTAAAGAGAGGGTCATATACAATTAAATTACAAGGAGAACGTAGCAAGTTTAAACATTCGCTCACATTTTTAATTAATAAAACTAAGTATTTTTTTTTTACCGAATGATAAAACGAAGTATTTTAAATCTATAATTGGAATATTTTTAACAGCATTATAAATTGGATGAAAGCTTAGGTTTTCCAAATAGAAGGATATTTATGTAATTTTAAAAACATGAGGGGATGACATTGTATTTTACTTTAAAGTTAAACATGTCAAAATATATTACTCCATCTTTTTTTTTTTAACTGAAAAAATATATTACTCCATCGGATCCTAAGATCAAGTTGATTTTTTGTTATATTAAGGAAGTCAAATAGGTCACTTAATTTAAATATATGTTTTGTTGGATAATTAGATCCGCCCTTATTGGACCAAAATAATTGATTAAGAAAATAATGTTTTATTTTCTAATTAATTAATTCAAATAATTATCTGATTGGTTAAATCTGTGTGGCATAGATTTAGGAGAAAATATGAGTTTATTTTCTAAATCAAATAATTATCTGATTGGTCAAATCCATTTAGCATGGATTAAGGGACAATTAACAAATCAGGTAATTATGAGAAATTACCTGATTGGTTAAATCCATTTGGCATGGATTAAGGGATAATTAACAAATCAGGTAATTATGAGAAATTACCTGATTGGTTAAATCCATTTGGCATGGATTAAGGGATAATTCACAAATCAGGTAATTATGAGAAATTACCTGATTGGTTAAATTAATTTGGCATGGATTAAGGGATAATTAACAAATAAGGTAATTATGAGAAATTACCTGATTGGTTAAATTAACTTGGCATGGATTAAGGAATCCATAAAATCATCCCTGGCCAACTACTATAAATAGAAGGCCAGGTCCCATTAATTCAACGTACAAAAATTTAGAGAGCTCTCACTCAAAGTGAAAAACTCCTCCTTCTAATTCTGTCCTTGGTGATTAGTTGTGCTGCCAAGCAAAAAGGACTCTAGTAGTCCTCGCACTCAAGAGAAAGAATCAAAGACCGGTTGAGCCTCCAAACGACGGTTCGGATTTTGATCTTTATATGTTCATGAATTTTATAATATCTATATGATTAAGAATTTTAATTTTGTTTTAAAATTCTAACATGGCATCAGAGCCTTAGTATAAGATTCTAGGCTTATTTTTTCCGCTGCATTATTAAGCTTCCATTTTCGACTGTGTGCATAAGTAACAATTTTTCCTTTGAAATCATGAAGCTTTACAAAAATGGCATTTTTCTTTGAGAAAATTATTTATTCAAATAACTGTGTATGATGCCCGAATTTTTGTATAAAATAAATCTACGCGCCGAGACGATTCTGTAGCCACTGAAAACTCGTAAATCGGAGGTCGGACGGCCAAGATATGGTACTCGGCTGGAGGAAGAAGAAAGGTGGGGTGCTCAGCGCACCCCAAGGGGGAGTATACGTGGCGCGCTACAAGAGCGCGCCTCCCCCCAGATCCGGATCATGCGATCCGGATCTGGTTGTTTTATTAAAAAAAAGTAAATTAATATTATAATAATATTATATTATTATTTTATTATTTTTTTAAAAAAAACTTTTTTTTCTTTTCTTTTATGGATGAAATTTGGAAAGTTTTTTATTTGGGTTTGGTCAAAATTAAATACATAATTCCAAAATTTTATTTGGGATTCAAATGCGTATGAGAATGCATTTAAATGAATCTTTGGGAAATATACAATCCTAAAAATTCAGAAATTATAATCTATGTGTGGATTTATAATTGCTCTTGTTTTTTTGTAAATAAAGTTGTATTTAATTTTCGTTATTGTACGATTAATTGACCATATGTACAATGTTTTTGACTATATATTTTTATTTTTTCCACAAAATGTGATTTTGTAGGTTTTAAAAATGGAAAATTCAAACGATAGTCAAAATCCAGTTATAATTTCTTCATCCACTGATTTGACATATCACTACTACAAAAGTGTGCTATCGCGACGCAACAATACCGGCGCTTAGAGTAAAAAGCGCCGGTATTGATACGTATGGGGCCTATACCGGCGCTTCATAAGAAAAGCGCCGGAATAGAGTGAAGCCTATACCGGCGCTTTTTACAAAAAGCGCCGGTATAGGGTTTTGGTTCACCATTTACTTTTTATTTTTTAATCAAAAAACCCTATACCGGCGCTTATATAAAAAGCGCCGGTATAGGGTTGTGAGTCATTTTGGTTTTTTTTTATTTTTTAAATACCTATACCGACGCTTTTTGACTAAGCGCCGGTATAGGCTTAATTCCGTTTCAATTTTTAATAATTATTAAAATAATAATAATTTAATAATAAATATTACATAATAAAATAAATAAAAAATATTTATTTTATTATACATATACCGGCGCTTTATCGGAGAAGCGCCGGTATAGGCCCAGAAATTTGGAGGGAAATTTCCCTCCAAAAATTTCGGACCCCCTATACCGGCGCTTTTTAAAGAAAGCGCCGGTATAGGCTGATATACTAATTAATATTATTTTCTAATAAAAAATTACATTTTTTGAATTTTAAATAGAAAATAATAATTAATAATTGTTATAAGAATTTAAGACTAAATATTAAATGTTAAAAAGAAAGAAATGAATAAAATATTCGTATTTTTTTCAAATTAAATCATTATAATAATCAAAAAAATAAATTAATATTAAAAAGAAGCAATAATACCTATACCGGCGCTTTTTAAAAAAGCGCCGGTATAGGGGGCCAAAAATTGGAGGGAAATTTCCCTCCAAAAATTTCGGACCCCCTATACCGGCACTTTTTAAAGAAAGCGCCGGTATAGGCTGATATACTAATTAATATTATTTTCTAATAAAAAATTACATTTTTTGAATTTTAAATAGAAAATAATAATTAATAATTGTTATAAGAATTTAAGAATAAATATTAAATCTTAAAAAGAAAGAAATGAATAAAATATTCGTATTTTTTTCAAATTAAATCATTATAATAATCAAAAAAATAAATTAATATTAAAAAGAAGCAATAATACCTATACCGGCGCTTTTTAAAAAAGCGCCGGTATAGGGGGCCAAAAATTGGAGGGAAATTTCCTTCCAAAAATTTCGGACCCCTTATAGCGGCGCTTTTTAAAGAAAGCGCCGGTATAGGTTGATATACTAATTAATATTATTTTCTAATAAAAAATTACATTTTTTGAATTTTAAATAGAAAATAATAATTAATAATTGTTATAAGAATTTAAGACTAAATATTAAATGTTAAAAAGAAAGAAATGAATAAAATATTCGTATTTTTTTCAAATTAAATCATTATAATAATCAAAAAAATAAATTAATATTAAAAAGAAGCAATAATACCTATACCGGCGCTTTTTAAAAAAGCGCCGGTATAGGCTTTATTTAATTTTAAATAATCTGCTTCGTTTTTTTTATAATAATTAAAATAATAATTTAAAATTAAAATGTAAATACTAATAGCTATACCGGCGCTTTTTGAAAAAAGTGCCGGTATAGGGGGCCAAAAATTGGAGGGAAATTTCCCTCCAAAAATTTGGAACCCCCCTATACCGGCGCTTTTTAAAGAAAGCGCCGGTATAGGGGTTATAGTCTTTAATATAACCCCCATTCTCCCTCCCGTGTCTGTCTTCTTTTTTGTTCTTTCTCCCTCCTCCTTACTCTTTTATTCTTTCCCGAGTCCACCGCGCTGTTGTAGCCTCCTCCGCCACCGTCGCTCCTTAAGTCGCTGCCGTTAACTCCCTCCTTGTAACCCCAAGATCCGACTCGCCGTTCTCTTATTAGCGACGCTTCGCTCCGTTGCTCAGTCGTCCGCCGCCGTTGCTCTCTCCTCCGCCACGGGTTCTCACTCCTCCGCCGCCGTTGCTCCCTCCTCCGTCGCTGGTTCTCCCTCCTCCACCGATACATGTGAGTTTCTTCACCTGCTTTGCTACTTTTAATTATTTTCTTCCGAAATTTTTTTATTGATCTTAGAATTCGTTGCTTCTTCTCTGCCTCACATAAGTTCAAATTACAATGGAGGCAAGAACAAATTACATTGAGAAGAAAATGACATTGACTTATTGATACGTGGCAGGGGGAAACTGGTAGTATATGTTACCTTGTTCATTTACTTCTTGAGATACACTTACTCCTTTACTTGTATAATTGTTGTATTTGATAGTTGGAGTATAATTAGCAAATATTTATGGCCCCTAAAAACAAATTGTATAGAATTACTGGTGTATATGGACTGCCTGAAATTGTATAGAATTGCTGGAATTTTTGCAATGATGCAGGTGGGTGTGAATTAAAATACAAATTGTATATTTTTTAAAAAATATAACCTATAGCGGCGCTTTTTATGAAAAGCGCCGCTATAGAGAGGCCTATACCGGCGCTTTTTACAAAAAGCGCCGGTATAGGCCTTTTCAGTTTTAATAAAATTTAATTAAAACATGACCTATAGCGGCGCTTTTTACAAAAAGCGCCGGTATAGGCCTTTTCAGTTTTAATAAAATTTAATTAAAACATGACCTATAGCGGCGTTTTTGGGTAATTAAGCGCCGCTATATGGTCACCTATAGCGGCGCTTTATAAGCGCCGCTATAGGTCACCTGACCTATTGCGGCGCTAGCTATAGCGGCACTTCAAAAGCGCCGCTATAGGGGTCAAAAAAGCGCCGCTATAGGTGTTTTCTGTGGTAGTGTATCCAATGTCATCTTACTCGCCAGCTTCGGATACTTATAAACTGAGTGTTAATAAGGAAGAAGTACCTTTTTTTTATCAAAGACCCATAAAATGACCAAAGAGGGTCGTGGCAGAGGAGGAACGACCACCTCCTCAATCCATGGAAGAGGTCGATAGTGGCGACACTCAAACCATAGCTAGAAGGAGAGCAAGGAAAGATGCTGAGAATCACCCTTACCAGTTTTGTAGCGTATACATAACCTTGCACGGATACGGTGAATCTATCACTAGCATGCAGGATGCTCAATTCTACATGTTAGTGATACATGAGTATCAAAAAGCCCTTTTTGAGAGAGGTCTTGTATTCTCACACTCCTGTTGGAAGGATTTCCTTAAGAATGGCCTCTGCAAGGTCAATGAGGACCTAAGGATGCTCATAACCGGCTATGTACTCCATGTAGGCAGTCGTTATTTTGAGGAGGATTAGTTCTTTCTCTTAGGATAGATTGCAATTAGTTTCATTTCTTTTATTTATTGTAATGAATTTTTTGATTATTCATTAATAAATTTTATTTGCTTTAAATTGAGTGGGAGCAAATTTAATTCTCTTTTTGAGTGGGAGAAAATTTAAATGTGTCGTATTTAAATGAGATCGGAATTAAAGGATTGCAAGTAAACCACTATGAGTGTGATGGGATTCAACTTAGTTGACTCCTGAACACAAGTATGGTAAACAAAACGATCATATAATTTCGTTCACATTTTTAATACTTGAGTTTGCATACTAATGGCTAAAATGTATTATTGTCTATGTGCTTAGATCAATGTCTCCAAAGGGAATCAAATCCATCGTCGCTGACCTATGTGGGGGATGCAAGTTAGATGGAGATAATTATGGCATATGGCGCCGTAAAATTACATATGTCCTGGAAGAATAGGAGATAACTGATGTCCTGACCAAAGTCCTCCAAGAACCAGATGCTGTTGCGTCCAGGAGGGACCATGATGCATTTGCTGTCTGGAAAAGGAAAAATACGCTTGCACGCATTACGATGTTGGGTTCAATGACTGATGACATCATGTGCCAATTTGAGGGGCATGTTACAGCCTCCGCCATGTGGGCAGCACTGAAGGAAGAATTTGACGGAACTTCAGCCGCAAGGCTAAGGAGTTTGACAGTGAAATTCAACAACTTCAAGCTGGCTCCGAACACTCCCATCAGGCATCACTTAAGGGCAATGCATAACTTGATTAGGGAGCTGTCTGAAGCCGGAGGGACTATTTCTGAAGAGCAGAAAATCCAAGCTGCCATCAGGTCACTCCCAGCGAGTTAGGATACCATAAAGCACACCATCACTCATAATGCAAGCATAAAAACCTTTGCTGACGTAGCTCATCATATCCAGCTGGAGGATGATCGCATGGAAGCTGCAAAACCAGCTAGCCATGCATTTTTTACTGAAGAAAAGGACAAGTCTGCTCCCAAGGGACAATCAGGCAAGGGAAAGAAGTCCCAACAAAAGAAAGGTGGACCCAAACAAAAGGAGAAGAAACCTTTCAAGAAAACCAAAAGGACAAGCAAGAAGCGTGATCTAGCCAAGATCAAGTGCTATGCATGTCAGAAAAAGGGACACTATGCCAAAGATTGCCCTGATCAAAAGAAGGTAACGAATAATGAGCCTATTCATTACTCTTTTGTGTCGAGTACTGCTTTATTAACTGAAGCTAATCTTGTGTGGGTTGTAGACTCAGGAGCAACCGACCACGTAAGCAAGGAACGTGGGAATTTCACCGAGTTTCGTCGGCTGCCAGCTAGAAGCAGATGGCTTTATGTTGGGAATAATGCGAGGGTAGAAGTCAAAGGCATCGGTACCTGCGAGCTGAGTTTGCAGGGAGGACAAACCTTGACATTGCATGATGTGCTCTACGCTCCTGAAATCCGGAGAAATCTCGTTTCTGTCATTTCTTTAGTCAAATTAAATTTCAATGTTAGTTTTTGTGACTTCATTGTAAGCATTTCAAATAAAGCCGGTGTGTTTGGCTCTGGTTATATTAAGGACGGTTTCTTTGTACTTGAAAATTTCAATGAATATTCTAGTTCTTGTTATGCAATTAGCTCCGATATTCATTATGACATCTGGCATGCTAGATTAGGTCATATTAGTCAAGAGCGAATGACTAAACTAGCAAAGAAAGGTTTGCTAGGAAATATATCGAAAAGAGAAATGTCTCTATGTGAGCACTGCCTAGCAGGCAAGAGCACAAGGAAACCCTTCGGTAAAGCAACTAGAGCTAACACTCCTCTTCAACTCATTCACTCTGATATTTACGGACCGATGAGTGTACGGGCAAGGCATGGAGCTGCATACTTCATTACCTTTATCGATGACTATTCTCGATATGGGCATGTTTATCTGATTTTCCACAAATATGATGCTCTAGAATGCTTCAGAAACTACCTTAACTTAGTGGAAAATCAGTTAAGCTGCAAGGTAAAGGCCTTGAGAACTGACAGGGGACGAGAATATCTCTCGGATCAGTTCAAGGCACTCTGTGAGGAAAAAGGGATTGTTAGGCAACTATCAGTACCCAATACTCCTCAGCAAAATGGAGTTGCCGAAAGGAGGAACAGAACCCTTCTAGACATGGTTAGGTATATGATGGCACAAGCTAAGCTTCCAATTTCATATTGGGGAGATGCTCTGCTAACTGCCACATACATACTTAACCACGTACCCTCAAAGTCAGTCTCTACCACACCCTATGAATCATGGACAGGACGCAAACCAGATTTAAATCTTTTAAGACCATGGGGGTCAGCAGCTTATGTCCATGATTCTTCCCATAAATATGGAAAGTTGGGACCAAGAGGCAAGAAATGTATTTTTGTGAGATACTCTGAAGCCTCAAAAGGGTATGTCTTCATTGGAGAAAATGATGACGGATCAGTGACTGAAATAATATCAAGGGACGCAGTATTCATGGAGAATGATTTCCCTGGCAGGGGGTGTTGACCGTTTAGAACCGCTTTATGAGGAAAGCAGAAACGATGAGTCAACATATATCCCTCGAGTAACCAACCTAAGTAGGACGGATGAAAACTCCTCTAAACCTCAAGGAGATTTTTCCCAACCACAAGAAGAGAGTCTTGTGGATACCCCACTTCGGAGAAGTCAGAGGGATAAAACCCCAAAGAGACGATTCTCAGTAGAAGGATCGGTTCTCATCGTCAATCCGGAAGAAGACGATTCTGATACCATAAACGTACAGGATGCGTTGTCAGGACCTGCAAAGGAAAAATGGCAAATGGCCTTAGAAGAGGAAATGGAATCCATGAGGTCAAACCAAGTTTGGGAGTTAGTTGATCTACCGCCAGGCAGTAAGGCAATTGGGAACAAGTGGGTTCTCAAATATAAAAGAAAGGCAGATGGATCAATTGACAAACCTAAAGCACGGTTAGTGGCCAAAGGATACACACAACGAGAAGGTATTGATTACGAGGATACTTTCTCGCCGGTAATTCGTTTTAACTCTATTAGATTGATTCTAGCATTGGTGGCAAGCTTAGACTTGGAATTACATCAAATGGATGTTAAAACCGCCTTTCTCAATGGAGAACTAGACGAAGAAATCTATATGAAACAGCCTGAGGGTTTCATAAAGAAAGGAAGTGAACAAAAGGTTTGCAAACTCCTAAGATCCATTTATGGACTTAAACAATCGTCTAGGCAATGGTACTTGAGGTTCCACAAAGCAGTCACCTCATTTGGTTTCGAAATGATCGAACAAGACCATTGCGTATACATCAAACGTTTTGGAGGGAATTTTGTTATATTATCTCTTTACGTTGATGATATACTCTTGGCTGGATCAAATCTAGGAGTTGTTAAAACAATTAAGGATTGGTTATCCTTAAACTTTGAAATGAAGGACATGGGTGAAGCAGAATATATCTTGGGCGTCAAGATAAGAAGAGATCGTTCCAAGAAGTTGCTGTCATTGTCCCAAAGGACATATATAGCTAAAATCTTGGAACACTTCAACATGAGGGACTGTAAACCCATGGATACTCCAGTGGTCAAAGGACATGACTTGAATGAGGACATGAGACCTACAAAACAATGCGACATAGAACGCATGAAAAAGGTACCTTACACAAGTGCAGTTGGCAGCCTGATGTATGCCATGTTATGTACAAGGCCAGACATTTGTTTTGGAGTTGGGCTGGTGAGCCGCTTCCAATCAAACCCAGGAGTCAAACATTGGGAAGCTGTGAAAAGGATCATGAGATACCTAAAGGGAACCATGGACTACGAGCTGTGCTACCAAGGAAATGGGTCGCTCTTGCAAGGGTACTCCGACGCTGACTGGGCTGGAGATCTTGATGAGCGTCACTCAACATCAGGATACGCATTCCTGCTGAATAATGGTGCAATCTCGTGGAGTAGCAAAAAGCAGACATGTGTGTCTTTATCCTCAATGGAGGCAGAATACATAGCATGTTCTGCTGCTGTTCAAGAAGCTGTATGGCTTAAGAGATTCTTAGAACGTTTAAGAATAAACAACAAGGATGGGAATCCAATCTTGATTAACTGTGATAATCAAGCTACGATTGGATATGCTAAAGATCCCAAGTACCACAACAGAACTAAGCACATAGACATTAAGTATCACTTTGTTAGAGATATGATTGCTAAGAAGCAAGTAGTTGTTCAATACTTGTCCACCCATGAGATGATAGCAGATCCACTCACAAAGCCTATAGCTAGAAATCCATTTTTAAAACATATAAAGGCTTTGGGCATGCGTAGAGCATGATTCTTGTATTGAACACTTTTCCTCTTTCAATGAATAATACATTTTCCCTTTGTTGATTATTTTTTTTAACATTTGAGTTTTTGAGTATGCAAAAGATATAATGTCGTACAAGTTTAAGAATAAGCTTACTCACACAAGCAACCTCCTTACTATGAGATGTAAGGCAAAGCTTAGCTAATAACCACCATGTGACGGAATAAAAGGTTATTGAGCTAAGAAAAATGTCTACCAAAAGGGTAGATATGGTTCAGAATACAATCTGAACCATAAAACCTGTGGCCAGATATGGAACAATTAATAAGACGTCAAGGGTATTAATATGTTCCGATACAGATGCTAAGTGTGTCTGAAGTTGAAATCTGCACGGTGTTGTATTAGAGAAAAACGACATGCATTGATGCACCGTGGCATGCAATCCATACTGCATGAGCTTTTAGATCCGCAATATGGGATATAAATGGAAGATCCCTGTTCCATTATGGTGTGAGTCCCAGAGAGGTATAAAAAACCCTCTTACTGTGCCCTTAAGACTTAGGCGAACACCACAAGAGTTAATCACGGTGATAGCTACTCTAATCTGAATTCAATGATCATGATTGATACGGTCTAATGAATCAAGGTTGGGAAAGCAATCGTGATAAACACGAATGATGTTCAGTCAGGAGGAAGGTTTCTCCAGAAATACACAACTGCAATGAACGTCTGAGACATGTCCCTCACTGAAATGTTAAAGAACAGCAAGTGAGTGCGGACCTCATATGCAATAAGAGGCAATCTGAGTTACATTAACTCGAGAGGGATCAGAGTTACCGTTGGAAAGGTGTATGGAAAAACCTGGGGCATTCGAGGCAATAAAACAATGTTTTTATTTACAGGTAAAAGAGCGCTCTTGTGTGTTGGTCTCAAAGAAGAGATTTCTAACACACAAATGCTCGACCAAAAGACGTCATGCCCAAGCGGACACGACTAACACCAAGTATGATTAAGGATAAGAATCAAAGAGGATGCACAATGATTACCCCATTAAGTGCGAGTGGGAGATGTTGGATAATTAGGTCTGCCCTTATTGGGCCAAAATAATTGATTAAGAAAATAATGTTTTATTTTCTAATTAATTAATTCAAATAATTATCTGATTGGTTAAATCTGTGTGGCATAGATTTAGGAGAAAATATGAGTTTATTTTCTAAATCAAATAATTATCTGATTGGTCAAATCCATTTGGCATGGATTAAGGGACAATTAACAAATCAGGTAATTATGAGAAATTACCTGATTGGTTAAATCCATTTGGCATGGATTAAGGGATAATTAACAAATCAGGTAATTATGAAAAATTACCTGATTGGTTAAATTAATTTGGCATGGATTAAGGGATAATTAACAAATCAGGTAATTATGAGAAATTACCTGATTGGTTAAATTAACTTGGCATGGATTAAGGAATCCATAAAATCATCCCTGGCCAACTACTATAAATAGAAGGCCAGGTCCCATTAATTCAACGTACAAAAATTTAGAGAGCTCTCACTCAAAGTGAAAAACTCCTCCTTCTAATTCTGTCCTTAGTGATTAGTTGTGCTGCCAAGCAAAAAGGACTCTAGTAGTCCTCGCACTCAAGAGAAAGAATCAAAGACCGGTGGAGCCTCCAAACGACGGTTCGGATTTTGATCTTTATATGTTCATGAATTTTATAATATCTATATGATTAAGAATTTTAATTTTGTTTTAAAATTCCAACATGTTTCATATAATTAATTTATACTTTAGTTTAAACCTAACGTAACTTCAATTTAGAACTGAAAAAGAATAAAATACAATTATAAAATTGGACTAAAAAGCACCAACCTTTCAAGAAAGATGGTGTATACAGTGGATATCCATTTAATGTTCTATCAAGAGTAGGAGGAGATAAAAGAGAAAAAAATAATACGAACGCCATTATATTATGAAAAACAAAACAGAAAGAGTAGCAGAGGTCTGGGTGGCGTATCATGAAAGAATGACGAACTTCATCTGCCACCTATTGACTTATAGGACGATAATTTGATGCAGTCCATGGTAAAGTAGAAGGCATATAAGGTTTGTGCATCCGCATAAATTTACAGCTGGAAAAATGCAGGTAACATCACTACACATCATAGTAATGAATAAAGACACATAAGTTGACAGATCATATAAGGCAGAAAGAAGTGGCAAAATGAATAACGACATAGGAGGAATGAGCCAAGAAGAAGAACTGAGATGAAAGGCAATTAAGGTTTGTGAATTTTCATGATAGGACGAGGATAGTATTTAATAATGCTAAAGCGACAATACATTAAAGTACTAACATGCAGCAAGGTATTGGAGCAGGAGCAGGTCTGCATAATTGATGGATCATATGTAGGTCCCATAACACTTATGTGTGGCAGCAAGTCTGATGCATCCATGCAGATGCTGCATGAAAGATAAAATATATTGATAGGATTGAGTTGAAAGACCCTAAAAATAAATTAAAAGTGATTAACATATGAAGCATTTATTAGATTGGAACAGACTGATTATGTGAAAAGATGATGATAAAGGGCTCAGCAATATAATATACGCGTATGATGCGAAAAAAAAGGTTAGAGAGTGTGAATTGCATTAATTTGATTTTAGAATTGTCGAAATAGAGATGTAAGAGCACTGCATCGTTGGAAGTTTATTTTAACATATATGATAATTTTGGAAAGGGACACGAAGCAATTCGAAGTATTATGGACATAGACATTGGTAGTTTGGGAAGAGAAAGCTCTTGGCTGTACATGTGTGTGTTTAATCTATTTATGAAAATACGATTCAGAAAAATCAGTGTAACTCTAACATTTATTATAGGAGAACATGAGAGACCGAGTAAAAACGAAACTTCTGTCTCTTCAAGAGGTCAGCAATAATTAACATAAGACAAAAACAGCAGAAAGAATAGATAAAGAATTGGGAAAATGACAGAAAAAGACCCTCGAATTAGCAAAAGGACAATTCAGTACAACGAATTTCGGAAATGACGAGTCAGTACAAATCCGTACAGTGACTGAATTGTCCTTTTTGAAATTTAAAGGAAAAGTCCAAAATGCCCCTGGTTCAATTATTTTTTTTTTTTTAATTTTTATCCACCAGCCACCGCCGGCGGTGGGGCCCGCCACCGTCGGCCACCGCCTGCCGCCGGAGCTCCAGTGGCCGCCGGCGGGGGGCCACCCCCACCACGTGGCGGCGGGGCCCACCACGTGCCACGTGGCAGACCCACACCACGCCACATGGCGCGCTGTGGCGCTGCCACGTGGCGTGTGTCCCTTTAAAAAAAAGGGACACAAAATGTGAGGGGGTGGGAATCGAACCCACCCCCTCAGCTTGGTGGCTTGGTGGTCTTACCACCAGGCCACCAAGCACCCTCATGATATATATTACAAAAGTAATATATATACTATATTTCATTCTGTTTCAATATTTTCCCAGAAACGTTCAAGGGATTCCCAACTTCGCCTAAGGGAATCCCAACTTCTGTTAAGGGAATCCCAACATGTACATTACTATTTATCAACTTCCAAAATACTTCACCAACTCTTCCTCCTTGTTCCCAGAAACGTTCAAGGGATTCCCAACTTCGCCTAAGGGAATCCCAACTTCTGTTAAGGGAATCCCAACATGTATATTACTATTTATCAACTTCCAAAATACTTCACCAACTCTTCCTCCTTGTTCCCAGAAACGTTCAAGGGATTCCCAACTTCGCCTAAGGGAATCCCAACTTCTGTTAAGGGAATCCCAACATGTACATTACTATTCCAAAATACTTCACCAACTCTTCCTCCTTGTTCCCAGAAACGTTCAAAGGATTCCCAACTTCGCCTAAGGGAATCCCAACTTCTGTTAAGGGAATCCCAACATGTACATTACTATTTATCAACTTCCAAAATACTTCACCAACTCTTCCTCCTTGTTCCCAGAAACGTTCAAGGGATTCCCAACTTCGCCTAAGGGAATCCCAACTTCTGTTAAGGGAATCCCAACATGTACATTACTATTTATCAACTTCCAAAATACTTCACCAACTCTTCCTCCTTGTTCCCAGAAACGTTCAAAGGATTCCCAACTTCGCCTAAGGGAATCCCAACATGTACAGAAGTTGGGATTCCCTTAGGCGAAGTTGGGAATCCCTTGAACGTTTCTGGGAACAAGGAGGAAGAGTTGGTGAAGTATTTTGGAAGTTGATAAATAGTAATGTACATGTTGGGATTCCCTTAACAGAAGTTGGGAATCCCTTGAACGTTTCTGGGAACAAGGAGGAAGAGTTGGTGAAGTATTTTGGAAGTTGATAAATAGTAATGTACATGTTGGGATTCCCTTAACAGAAGTTGGGATTCCCTCAGGCGAAGTTGGGAATCCCTTGAACGTTTCTGGGAACAAGGAGGAAGAGTTGGTGAAGTATTTTGGAAGTTGATAAATAGTAATGTACATGTTGGGATTCCCTTAACAGAAGTTGGGATTCCCTTAGGCGAAGTTGGGAATCCCTTGAACGTTTCTGGGAACAAGGAGGAAGAGTTGGTGAAGTATTTTGGAAGTTGATAAATAGTAATGTACATGTTGGGATTCCCTTAACAGAAGTTGGGATTCCCTTAGGCGAAGTTGGGAATCCCTTGAACGTTTCTGGGAAAATATTGAAACAGAATGAAATATAGTATATATATTACTTTTGTAATATATATCATGAGGGTGCTTGGTGGCCTGGTGGTAAGACCACCAAGCCACCAAGCTGAGGGGGTGGGTTCGATTCCCACCCCCTCACATTTTGTGTCCCTTTTTTTTTTAAAGGGACACACGCCACGTGGTAGCGCCACAGCGCGCCATGTGGCGTGGTGTGGGGCTGCCACGTGGCACGTGGTGGGCCCCGCCGCCACGTGGTGGGGGTGGCCCCCCGCCGGCGGCCACCGGAGCTCCGGCGGCAGGCGGTGGCCGACGGTGGCGGGCCCCACCGCCGGCGGTGGCTGGTGGATAAAAATTAAAAAAAAATAATAATTGAACCAGGGGCATTTTGGACTTTTCCTTTAAATTTCAAAAAGGACAATTCAGTCACTGTACGGATTTGTACTGACTCGTCATTTCCGAAATTCGTTGTACTGAATTGTCCTTTTGCTAATTCGAGGGTCTTTTTCTGTCATTTTCCTTAAAGAATTTTATAATGAATAGATGGTAACCAATATAAGACAAAAACAGCAGAAATGATACACTAAGTTCGGGTACCCTGTCATGTAGAAGCTCATAGATATAGTCTTGCAGAAGGGAAAATGTTCGCAAAAATTGCCACCGCAAGTATACGGGTCAAGTTTAGTAGTATAGTGGTAAAAAGTGTCGTTCCACAGAGACTATGTAAGAAGCAAGTTCATTAAATACATTACAATCTAAATTAACTTTGGGCAAAAATCAAGTGATGGGTTCAAATTTGGTTAACAAAAATCGCATTAAAAATAATAAAAGGTACTTTTAAAATTTAATTCAAACAATGGGAAAAACCTAGGCCTATTTATCCACTTGTATTTCATGATACCCAATAATTCCTTCCCTAATGATAATTAATCCTATTATGTTGTTGTTTGAAGTCTCTTATATTTAAATAGCTCTCTCAAGCCTATTCAAACCTTAATTGAATTTAGTATGCATAATCTCTTACTACATACTCTCATCAATTAGTCTTTTTAAACAAACCACTTCAATTTTACAAAACTTGGTTAGTGAATATCTCTATCTCACTAACACACTTCCAATTCTAAATTAGAATTGTAAGACAAGTTTGGATTTAATCTAGTTCTTTACTAATTAATGCTCTCTCAAGCCACTAATTAAGCAAACAATCTAAATGTTGGCCATCCATTTAGAAAACATTAAACACAAATTAAACCCACAACATAACAGTAATTAATTAGCACACGGAAATAGAGTTTAGGTATCAATCCATACAAGTTTCAAAATAGACCTAGAAGATAAATTTAGCTACACATATTGGAAGGAAGTTCAAGCTTCAACATCAAATTCATCTCCAAATTCAGAAATTACACAAGAGAAATTAAAGGGAAATGAGAAGGGAAGAGGGAATAACCATCAAGAAATTATACCCCTCACTCACACCCACTGAAGAAGGCGAAGAAGAAGGGAAGAATATCTGTGAAGCTTGCAGTCCTCTCGCTCCTTGCTGAAACAGTAGCGTGAAGATGGAGATGAATCTGTCTCCTGTGTCGCTGCCCCCAAAGACAATGAAGATGGGGATCCAAGAATGTGTGTGTAGTGAAGTGTGTTGCTTTCTTGGTCCCTCTCTGCTCACATATTCTTCCCCGTGGAGAAGATGCCGAGATGGTGAAGGAGATGAATGCCTTGAACAGTGGCGTGTGTCATTCAATGAATGCCGCCTCCTTGCTCTCAGTGAAGACGATGGTGAAGAAGAATTTTTCAATGTGTGTTGCTGCGGCTTGCCTTCTTGAACCCGTGAACTTGCTTTTTAATCCCTATAGGTTTAGGTGTTTTGACTATTCTCCCTGCTTCCTCCTTTTGTCCATTGCCTTTAATCAAATCAAGGCCCACAACTTAATTCTCAATGGCCCACGTTGTTAATAGCTTTCCTCTTCAATTAGCCCATATTGATGCCATGACTTTCTCCTTGCTGACAACAAAAGGGAGGATAAATTAATTAAACTTACAATTAAATAAAGCAAAAAGGAACATCAAACTAATACTAATAAAATTGCTACTTTAAAGAATAACTAAGACTACGGGAACAAGAACTTTGAAGCATATTTTTTTTTTCTTCTTTCTTTTTTTTTTTTTTATATCATAAACTTAATTAACTCTATTTCCATTTAAAATTAATAAAACCCCCCAAAATAAAGGACCAACTTGATATTTATCAAAATGTTCACCAAATCTCTTTAATTTATCATTAATGACTCCCCAAATATACCTAAAATATATATCAAATATAATGAAAAATGGGGAGTCATCAGAAAAAGAAGATGAGGCAATATGTTAAGATAATGCTGCAACAAATACATCAGCAAATTTAACTCCATATTATCAGAATTGAACAGACTACATCACTACCATATACGACAAATGTGCATGAAAATGGAATCTAAAAAAAATTGCATGAAATCTTTGATAGAAATAAAGTGAGCAGGACTGCAATAGCAGTGTTGTGTATGTTAAATGTAAGCCATTTGTCCATCAATGTGTACTCATAAGAAATGAAAAGAAATGTTTGATCTTTCTGCAGCACACGACAAAAAAGTCAAACAGATCGTAAAAGATGAGTTTCCTTCTCAGAAATTAACCATACTTAAGGGAGATGAGCACCACATTGTAGACGAAAACCTTTGGTCGAACATCTACTTGAAGATCCACCCAATATTTCCGCCCATTGTCCCATGGCCACTATACCCAGTCAATGGCGGCGGTATGGAGTTTGTAGATGAGCTATTTGCACCAAAAGTTAACACATATGGAGGACACCTTGTGCAGGGGGATGTCGAGGACGATGCAAACCCAAAACATAGCTCTTGATAATGGGTTCGTGTAGGATAAGACCAGAGACCGGCCCTCAAAATTTATGCCGGATATGTTGAGTTTTCATGGTGGGCCCTCTGATTATAGGTCATTTATATAGTAATTTTTATGAAGTACTGTTTACCGTATATTTATGTAATGTGGCAACTTAGTTTAGTTAGCCTATGAATCAATGACATCCTCTGTTTTAACACATTGGCAACGAAAGTGGCATCATGTAATCGTTGCAGTATTTGCCGTCAAGTGTACACATGTTTGATTTAAATGTATGATTACACATGGGATTGAGATCCTGGTTTTGGCTCTGTTTGTAACAGCCTGGTGCTCAATGCTTTTGTACCTTTCATTGCTCATTATTTGCAGCACATGTCCAATGTTCGCTACCAATGCACCATCAACAGGAGGCACAAAGATCCAGTTATCACCATCACTGGCTCTTACATAAAGCCCGCCTATCTCATCTTGAAGTAGGACAGTGATCGATGATACATCAGAATTGGTAACACTTGATACAAAGTCAAGTATCATTGACCCCATTAGTGCATGTTCTCTTTCATTGTTCATCTCCTTCACGTTGAGTCCTTTGAGAAGCACATTTAACAGCTTTCTGGTGAGAACTTCAGCGTGTTTCATATATTCCAAGGATTGTTCTCTGCAGAATGGTAATCATTTAAGTGCATGTTTGGCTAACTACAAAATCATTTTTTCAAGTAAAACTAAGGTTTGGGTGTGATTTCATCCAAACCCCCATAAAAAAGAAAGGGATTTTTCACAATGTATTACAAGCATTCAGGATTCAAATAAGGGGATAACGGATACCCCGGCCTCACCCCTTTCCTTTGAACAAAAGGTTTGGATAATCCCCTGTTTATCCTCATCTGGAAAATGTCCAGAGGGTTGTACTTACATAATAAGCTTGGAACATGACATGCATACAAAAAGGTTATGCCAGAAAACTGCTACACAAACTGAAGGATAAGAGCAAACTGCAAATAGCCAAAACTTAAAGGATAAGAACAAACTGAATTTGAAATGCATCAAAAGTGAGATGCATTGATTACCATGTAAGATGATGGACATTTTTTATTTTGGAACATAACATGCATACAAGAATTAAAGCATAAGAATAAACTTTGCCACTAATAAAGTATTCTTACAGCAAGCTGGCACCAAGTTGGAACCTCATCATCCCTCCGAACATGCTACATGAGTTCCACGAAAAACCATTCCAAGTATGGTTTAGCAACAACTTACAGCAAGCTGGCACCAAGTCAACATGGAGAATCCTATTTGGAATAGTTTGCTGGAAACAGTGGAACGCCAGGAATCGCCAGATTTTAGCCAACGCAGCAACGCAGCCATCCAGACTTATTAACGAATATCTGGCCCTGGTGCACCAAGTTAGTGAGCCTGATGATGTAATGAACATGTAGTGAAAATGAGGTGGGACATACATATTAAAAAAATACTACAACATGAATCTCATAAAAAGAAAGAAGCACAGAACCAAAACAAAGTTCAACATCAACAAAGGTAGTTTATGCTCCCTTACGTGTAATTTAATTAGAAAATATTGGAAGGACGAGCTTAGATGGAAAAGACAGACTGATAGGAAGGCTTCAAGCGTCACTCAAGATTAATCAACATATCCTGCTCCAAGAATCCACAAAATGTTGTTTCTTCAACTCTTGATGCATGCCTCACATAGCCACAGAGATCTACAAGATATGGTAACCAATATTATGGAACAGAACAGGTCGGGTTGTACAATCAGTTAGAAAGCACGTGTCTATGGAGAAAAAAACATGAATGAATGAACCTTACCGATGAAGCCGCTGCGATCCATAACACCCCAAGGAATGGTGGATGGACACCTTAGCTTAAATACACGTTCAGGAATTCTAGGTGGGAATTCATGGGAAAATGGAGATACCGGGTGGAAGGGCATTGAGAAGAAGAGAGGATTCAAAAGCCATGTTTCATTGGGTTCAAGAATTTGCTGTGATGCTGTCTCAGTGGGGACAAAGTTATTAATTAATAGGAAGAAGGGAGAGAGATTCAAATTAATGGCAGGAGAGATGGTTTGAAATTGGAATTGAAAAAAAACAGAGGCAAGGAATCAAAAATGACAAAATGGTGATGTCATGGTATTCAGGTTTGCATTAATGAACCAACTCATGGGCCCCCAACATAAGCTTGGTGTAATTTTGCTGTAAAACAGAGGATCATTAACCCACTTGTGAACAGTAACCTCCCTCACTAAAAAAGTGATTTGGTGGAAGAGGTTTTATATTTTAGGTTGATTCGCTTATCTAGGCCTGCTCTTCGTCACCTAATAACCTTCTCAAAGGATTCTAAAGAATTATATGTTATCTATGTACTACTGATTTCATAACATTTATTTCCAAGAAAATTATCGTAGCAGCCTTGCCTACACAAATTTACCATGGTAAGGAGGGGGGGGGGGGGACAAGCACGCTAGTCCCAAGGGATACAGAGGATAATTTGTTATTCATGTTAAACAAATGATTTCGTAACAAGTTTTTTGCAAGAAAATTACCACAGCAAGCCATTCCTAAATGCAACACACACACACATCCAACTCTACTAAATGCTAATACTCTAAAGTCGTTACTTATCCCACCACGCCTGCAAACAAGAAGGAAAAAAATGAAGAGACCAAACGAATTGTAACGCTAGTTAAATCTTCCTTCAAGAATCCTTCTTTAAAATGTTGTGTTACTCCGATGAAGCCCTGCCTCCTTTCAATTTCACACAAGGAGGAGGATTTTGTGGATTCTCAAATAATTGTTCTATTAACACAAGCCTCAAAATAATTTAACATTTAAAATATGATCATTAGGTACATTATCGGTACATGAAAAAGAATGAAGTTTGAATTTCACTACAAGCAAAATGGATTAATTTAAACCAATAAAAGAATACTCTCCACTGCTTTTCTCACTTCATTTCACACACTTCAACAGGATCAATTGCATAATCCTTCACGGAATTCTCGGGACGAGTTCTTGTTGGTCTTGTAACGGTAGAGAATTCTCTTCTTCTTGTTTGATATGTTCTCAATAGTGAGTGCAATCTTCCCAGGTTCATTGTTGGTAAAAGTATTTCTAACAGGGCCTTCTTGTGATTCCATCTTCTTCCCTTTCTGAACTATGACCGTATAAGAGCCCTCATCAGTGGGAACAAATTCCTCCTTGTAATTCACTTCCCAACCCAACACAGTCAAATCCCAAAGCAATGTGCTTCCAACCTATTGATCAATCGCAATCAGCAAGCAGCAATTTGTTTTTCATGAACAGAAGATATTTCTATCAATGATGTTCCAGTTTCTAAATCTATAAATTAAAATGACTAATACTCTCGATGGTAATACCTCCAATGCAGGAATCTCAATGGTTGCTGTTGATCCAGGCTTGAGAGTGATTTCAGAAACATCACAATCTTGGGCAGAAAATTCAGAGTCATTCTCCCTCTTGAAACCACCGTAGTTAACCGGGATTTCCTCAACAGGAATGTACCTGTTTCCAAGAAAGAAATCAGGATAAAATAGATTCTAAGTTCTTGTAGAAGCCTTCTGTAATAACTATGATGATTGAAAGTTCAATTTATTCGAATTTCATGATTTCACATGAACCAAACTCTTGTTGAAATTGAAAGAAAATCGGAATTGGAAGTAATGAAGTGGCACAAGAATTATTTGGATGAGTCGGACGGTGATATTTCAACTAATTAAATGTTTGTTGATAATAATGAAAAAGGGATAAGGGAGACATACTTGAGCAGGGTTTCTGTGACCTTGGCAGGACGAGCAACCACAAATTTGCTCTTTGTTCTTTGGGTTAAGAAAGGAGAGAGAAGGGCGTTGAGAGCATAATACCAGAAAGGCACGTTGATGAAAATCTACAAAGAGAAGCGCACATGTCAGTTATTGTGGTCAACCAGAAACGAGAAGACAGACAAGCTTACATTTTTGGCGACCATTTCAGGGTAGTTGTCCTGGAAGATGGCAAGAGCCTGCTTGGTGGCAAGACGGAGCTCCTTTTTGGCGGGACCAGGGGAGTTCTTAAGGTCATTGATCTGAAGGAGGGAAGAGACGCCTCCGGGCTTCATGTTCAGATTCTGTATACCCTTCTCCATCAGCTGCAACCTCCATCTCAAGAACTCACTCCTCTTCTCCTCACTCCCAAACATCTTCCGGTACATCTCTTGGCTCTCAAACACCCCAAATATGTTGTAGCACACCGGGTGGCCGTGGCGGTCCACGCCGTCCATGTAAGCAGCGGAACTGAGATGGGAGGCGAAATGCTCGTCCAGAATGGAGTCCATGTTGGATTGCTTCCTCCATTTGAGGGTGTTGGTGAGCATGTGGAAGGCTTCATTGACCTTGAACTCCCTGGCCCTCAAGAACTTGAGGAGAACAACGTCAATGCCCTCTGCTCCTGCTCCTTGCCTAGGCAGCAGAGGCACTCCCCACAGCCGCCCGGAAATGCTATCGTCTTCTTGCTCCATGCCGTCCTGGAGCTTGGATTTTAGTTGGCTCAAGGCCTTCGCCTCAAACTCACTCAGATCGCAAGGGAAGTCGCTTTCTTCCCTGTAAGAGGAGCTCTTTAGAGCCATTCCCGCTGCTTGGGCTTCTTCTTGCGTCATGCTTGGGAGATGGAGATTCACAAGATAATGGAACCAAGTAGTATGTATGTATGAGACTCGTGTGGATTGGGATTGGGAAGAAGACGATATAAAGGCACGCTAGGCTGAGGTAATGTTATATTTTAAGAAATAAAAAAGGAGGAGCAACGGTCAAGTAATAGGATGCATGCAGCCGTTGTCAGTTGGACATCCCAAGAGAAACGCCACACTGGAAAGTGGAAAGCATCCTTTTTATATTACTCCCTTAGTTCTTATCTACAGGGGGAAATCACAATGTTCCTAGATACAAAACATTTTCCATTTTCCTTCCATTTTCATTAAATTATCCCTTGACAAGAGAAATATGGTAAAAATCAAGGAATATAGTCAGGTTGTTTTGGTAATATCATGTAATTTTAACTCATTTAGTTAATTAAATCAGTTAAGTTTGATGCGTTGGGAAGGTTATTTGCAACTTCCAGCGAAATTCAAGTAGGAGTACACGTATATATATTGATGGTGAGGCATGTGAGGTTGTTTTTGACTTGGTCTACAACCGTCGTGCATGTTGTGGTAGCCGCGTTAGTGTAGTATTATTCGTACTAGTAGTAGGTTTTGATTCTTTTAGGATAGTGACCGACTTACCAATCATGATTATTCCAGGTTAATTCCCCGTCATGGACAGGTTTTTATCAAATGCTGGGCCTCCTGCTATGTGCGTGTATGTTTTCTTGTCCTGTGGCTGCTTTTGTGCAGTTTCAAAATAAACATGAGGGATTGTAAGAGCCAGCACACTCACATGCTGCAGATTGGACATGAGTACATTGTCTATTTATTTAGATCGTATACAGCTTTAGGTATGTACAGGAACCAGAGTTTTCCTTGTTTATTTTTATACCTAAAAAAAAAAACACACACACACACACAGGGGGAAAAGATACGACTCAACCTCAAACCCATCATTTCAATAGGAGGAGATGTGGTGGTAGGCTACCAGTTGGGGTGGTATGAAATGAGAAGGAGAAGCAAGAGAAGGAAGAAAGCGACGGGCCAAGGGGAGTCGGTAGGCTTGGGTGGCTCAGCCTCAACCCCAAGAGGAAGAAGGCGGCCATATCTGAGAACTGAGTAAGCTATCCACATGAACAAGAGGGGCACCAATATCTTCATGTATATGCTCCCACTGCCAAGCAACCACAACCAGAAGCTCACTATTCCTGCCACAGCCATCACCTGCGCCGGTGGTGCCCTAATCAACCATTCCTCTCCCATTCCTCTCTCCATTGCTTGTTTTGCTCTTCTTTCTTCTCCCTCTCTACTCTTCTATATATGTTCTGTCTTATGGCGGTGTGCTCAAGATCCTACCTTACCCCCAACCCATTTGAGCTTGACACTTGTTCTTTCCTCCATTCGGCGGCTGCACGCACTTGCTTCTTCTGGATTGACTCAAATTAACACCCATGTATATCACTTCACCCCCCCCCCCCCCAACCGCCCTGCCCCTGCCTCCCCCCTACTTTCAGGGCATTTATAGCACTACTCCCACTTTTAATTCTTTTATCAACTCTTCTTGCTTACACCACTTGCATGCAAATTGTGATTCTATATTTAGAATCAATATGTTCCTCAATATGCACTTTGAAATACATGGATTAACTCTTAACACTACTCCCACTTCTAATTCTTTTCTCAACTCTTCTTGCTTACACCACTTTCATGCAAATTGTGATTCTATATTTAGAATCAATATGTTCCTCAATATGCATTTTGAAATATATGGATTAACTAACTACATATGGTCTCGTCATAGATAGATTTATTTTCAACAAAATGAAAATAACCAAACCGTGAGTCTATATATATATATATATATATATAGTGGCATTTGATACACGAATGTTAAAAACGCCACCTACATCAGTTATCAGCCTTCATCCGTACTAGAAAGCTATAGTGATGCCCTCTTTTAATACTATTACAGCGCTTATGCTTACCCATAATATGGCTCTGCATTTCCAACTATTCTCTTCAAAGCATCGGCTCCCTTGCATTTCAAAACCTACGTCCATCGCCCACAAAATATAATTAATATATCCTCTGAAAAAGTATATCTTGCATTTGCAATTGACACGCAAAAAGCATCAGCGTTATATTCAATAAAACTGGCTCCTGAAAGATTCGTTACTACGATGCTCAAAAGGCCGTTAATGAGCTGAAACTTGGCTTCCCAGACCCTACAAAGGGAATAATTTATTTCTGCATATTTAATCAGTTGTCTCCGTCCTATACCATAACAATTATTATATGGGGTCGGCAAAAAAAAAAAAAAAAAACAATTATCATATGGGGAAAAAGGAAATAGACAAGAAAAGCCAGAGTTTTACATCGTTAGCATCTTTGAAAAAGCTCTGTTCATCTTTCTTTGGCCAATGTACTTGCCAACACCTGGAGTTTAGGGGGGGAAAAAAAAGCACAAAACATTAGATAAAATGAATTAAAGGGAGCATTAAATAAGTGAAAGCCAATATGTTGCCTTTAACTCGTCCAAGCTATGGGTTAGGGGAGAAATCTACCAAGTCTGCGTACATCCTCAATAAAGCATGAAAAATAAATTGCTTCAATTGAATAACCTTTCTTTCCCAAGTCGACGTGCTAACTCTTCAGCTAAAGCTTGACCTGGTTGGTCACTATCAGTTGCCAAGATGATGCGATCTACCTACAAGAACGAAGAGAAAGACAAACTACTTAATGTGTTCAATTCTGTTTCAAGATACCATTGGAAGGGAATACACCGTATCATTTACCTTATCCAAGTACTCTTTGCAGTTCCACAGGTATTGATATCCAGTATCCTGACTTCATAAAGACATCGGCAAACAAATAAATAGACTGAATGCACAAATTAATAGACAATTCACTAAATATACAATGAAAAGAACAGAAAATATAGAAAACTTCAAAGGAGACTGTCAATAGATAGAGATGGAATGAGAAAGTATGCCCTGAAAAGTGTTACTTATTGCGCAGATTATTTTCTGCACTTTTGTATCAATGCTTATGATTCCACAGGCCTTGAGGTTGCCCCAAAAAAACACTATTTTTGTATAGAATCATAAAAGGGTCAATAGTCCCTTTTCATCAAGGTCAAAGATCGGATAGACATGTATAATTTGCACAAAGGCATCAGTAAATATGAGTTCTTCATTGACCCCAAATAAAACAAAGAAAAGGCAGAGGGAAGTGCATTTAATTTGGAACACGGATTGTGAGTGTTTTAACCAGATAATTTAATTTAAACATCGTCAATGAACAAGTGCGTGCATAAGGTTATTGAAATACACAAAAGATGGTAAATACAAAAGGAGCACATGCTCATCATCTATACTAGTGGGAATACAATATAATCATAAACTCCCAACAGGCACAATTCAAATTCTTGTCTTCTTCCTATGGAAAAACCATGAGCTTATAAATAACATTGCCTTCCAAAACTAAAGTCAGCATCGTATCCCAAGTCGTGACAAGTTCAAATATGAAATCAAACCTTTTCTATAGGTGGCAAATCTTTTGATGAAACCTTTGATGGTGCTCCTCCAGGAACACTAACACAATTTCGGAAGCCAGCCTCCTCTAATGAAAGCTTGTCTATTTCCCCTTCAACCTAAAATCACCACAAAATTGCATCAAAATATTCATCTCTTTTCTTTTTATTATTATTGTATCTTGGAGAGTGACAACATCTAATATTGTGAAATTCAGATGCTACGTAGAGATGGACAAAATGGGCACATGGGATTTACAACGATAACTTCAGCTGCATCACTGATGTCATCAAGTCCATACAATATCTTGTCTGTACCTTTTCCCTGTACATCAAATTCAGAATTTTCAATCTTCATCAGATAATTATTATCAAGATATTACTTTCAAATTAACATGTGCATACGGTAAATTTACAAAGGTGATATATTCCAAGGTTTAAGAAGAAACTAGCAAGCTCACATGTTTCATATATGGGCCTTTATTCGATTGACCATAATGATAAATCTCCTATGATTATATGGGCCTTTATTCGATTGACCATAATGATAAATCTCCTATGTGAATATTGCCTGTTAATTCTTAAAGGCCTGGAATCAAGGAGTAATAGTCGCAGACGAATTTTTTTGAGATGCCCATCTATTGTTCACCCTAAAAAAGAGGCTCAAAAAAGGTAAAGGTCCAAACCAATAAGGCTTCCAGATCCCTTTCTCTAACTTTCCCTATTCTTTGTCCTTCCTCCTCTCTACTATTTCCATTTGTCAATTCTGGAAAAATCCATTTAAAATAAAGAATAGAGACAAGTCTTCTTAGTATGACTGTGATAAATGTTTGTTTGCTCCCTTAATTGTAAAGATAAATGCTTGAAATGCGTTTTCAACAGACACTCTACAAGTGGTGCCGACTTTCCTGGTTAACACTCTGAGTTTGGTTGTTTCTAAGGCATTCAACAGGCACTACAAGAAGTACCCATCATAGAAGGGTGAAATAATCTAAATCTGAAATGATAAGCTCAGAAAGTTCACCCGATCATTTAAGGACACCCATAGTGAGGATGAAAAGACACGGTTAGACAAATAATACTAAATGGAGACAAAAAACGACTTCAAAGTTACCTGCCAAAATCTTTTCTCCATAGTTCGGTATTTGCAACCAACAAGCAATCCATTCCGTTTGTAAGTAAAAGCAATCACATTCTGCAGAAAGCTTAAAAAATCATCAGAAGTTTTTTATTTGTAAATACATTTACACAAATTTTCATGGTTAAACTTTAAAGTAGAAAATGTCTGAATCTAATTACTTCAAATCATGAGCATACAATTGTATATTATTGAATACAAAGACGTCGGTCAGATTTGTCTAGACTTTTTGAAAGCAAAAGTTGCATACACTTCACAATACAAAAATAACGTGGAGGTAAAAGCAGGAGATCAAATTATATCAAAAGTGTCAAAGTTTATGGGATTAATAATGTAAGATGGCGGTGAAATTGATGGAGATGTTATGCATAGGATAGTTAAAATGGAAAAAGCATCATCAGTCTTTTATGACTATAAAGTACTCCCTCCGTCTCATAATATAAGGTCCATTTTTTTGAATGATCTTGTCCCACAATATAAGGTCCTATTTGACTTTGTTTGAGTAATAAATGTTTTTTTTTTCCATTTTACCCATACATTAATTTTCCCACACATTCTCTTTCATCTTCTTTTCATAATTACCCCATCTCTTACTCATTCATAAATAAGGGCAATATGGTATATTTCCTACACATTTATTTTTTTAACTAACTCTAACTAATTTTTTAGGAACCCGCAATTCGGTTAAAAAGACCTTATATTGTGGGACGGAGGGAGTACATATTAAGCTTAAACAGAAAGTTTGCTAAATTATTACTAGACCAAGGATGCTATATGGTAGGGAATGTTCGATGTTAAAAGTATAACAGGAGAAAAAAAAATCAGGATTAGGGTAGTAGAAGTGAGGACGTTGAGATGGATGCATGGCACAAGAAACAAGATTCATAATTATTATATACAAGTTGGTGTGGCATCAATCAAGGAGAAAATATAGAAAATCATTTAAGGTGATTTGCAATCTTTAGCTTTGTAAAGAAATGTAAAGAGAAACCAAGAAGGACCCTCAAGGAAATCATCAAACAAAAAGTAGAGTTTACACAAAATAAAAAATGAGAGGTTTTATATTGGCATAATTTAGTATACCTTGTCCTCAGACATCTGCATCACAGCATTTCTGCTCAGAGTTTTCTCTGATATCAGTCTCTCCTTGAAGTATGTAATAAGCTAGAATAGGAGAGTAGAATCAATACATGTGAACAATCAGTACATGTTTTGGCACACACATGATCGCTAGAGAGCTTATTTCTAATTCATGAATGCATTGATAGGCATTTAAGACGGCAGTTTGACCTTCTTTTCTCTTACTTGGATCTGTATGAAGTTATTAACCAGCATCACCTGGTCATTTGACTGTTTTGGATCTCTTCAAACTAAATCATTGGTCATACTCTTTGAAGACACTGTTTAGGTACCCAATAATGTTTGATAATTGGAAGTATCTTTAGGTAATAACCTACCAGCAAAACTTGGTAATTGTTGCTTATGGCCATAAAGGGTGAAAATGTAATACTAAGTCATTGAAACATATGTTGCCATTGTTGTAACAAAGGGCTAATAGGCAAGACAATAAATATCAAATAGCAATTCAACTTGGATTGGCAAGGGAAAAGAAAATGTGAAAAAAAAAATTCCAATGGGCGCTGCTGTATCTTAACTAAAAGCTTCATTTAGATCCCCCATTTGAGACATTAGCAACTGAGAATCGGAAAAGGAATGACAAGCTTAAAAGATAGTCAAAACTCAAAACACATGCTCGGCCTAGTGCAGAATGCATCATACCCCACCCACATTATTTGTAAGAGGAATCATCTTTTATTTATAAAGAAAATAATTTTTTTCTTATTTGAATATAACGACATTTTTTGACATTTAATTAGAAGAGACCTTTGAAAAACCTCTTATAAATTAACAATGAAAGAAAATTTAAGAAGAGATAGGGTTTGTCATCTGTTGGGTACAAAGTCAAAAGGTCATCTGAATACCTTAGGTCCTAGAGGCTCTAATCCTAAACTCTCCTGAGTCATTGTTCCGTAAGACTTTTGACCAATCCTGCGGTACAATTCTTTGTCATCTGCAAAAGCCTGTAGCCAGCTAATTATGTAGAAGTATGGCAAATTCAGAAGTTTTACATTTAAGACCGAGAAAAGACAGGACGACATTATTTTTTACCTGACCAGCCCACCCGCATGAAGTTCGAAAACACCTCCACATAGCAAATTCACTAAGATACGCAGTGGCCATTACTGAGTCATTGCAAAATCAGGTAATTATCACCACATGTCAAATCAAGTAGAAGAAGCTTACCCATCTTGTATGATGTGGAAGGACAAACTTCTCTCCTCTAAACGTCCACCTTTGCACTGGAACAGCAGGATGGACACAAAACCAAAGCACATTTTAGGGAGGGTGAAAAAAGTGGAAAGCAAGCACTTGGTGGAGACAGTAGATGAGAAATTCACAAAAATGATAGGAATAGATACCTTAGGACAGAACAAATTCTGGTAGTGTCCAGGCAAACAAGAATCATCCAAGTCTATGCCAAGAAGTTGCATTTTCTGCTCCAATATGTCCACTCTAGGCATATCAAGATTATCCTCCACAAACTGCTCTACATTATCTTCACAAAACCCAAGCAATCAGGTTAGAGAAGCCCAAAGAGTTGGATTATATCAACTCAAAGAAGGCACCTGGCGTCTCTGGCAAGAGAATCTTCTATATATGAAATGAGAATTACCTGGCGAGCTGGGCACGTTGTTAGCATGAGGTACGGAAAGAGAGAAAAGGCAGAGTGAAGATGATGGTCGGGGCGAAAGCGAAGCTGTGGAAGCGAGAGGGAGTTCGGAGGAAAGGAATCGAGTGAAAGGACGACATAAGAAGTGGTAGTGAAGTAGTACCGGCATATTGAGTTTCTTTGATGCCTATCCTGTCTCATCTCATAGGTTCTCGTCAAGTGTAAGTGATAAATAAGGGAGCTCTTCTTCCCATTCTTCAACTACACAGCAGAATAGCTTGCCGTTTTTGAATGTGGCATCATATCATTATCACATCACTTTGTTTACCACCCTTCAAATTTACACAAGTTTTAACACCTAAACATCCTATTTCATAGGCAATTAACATGTTTTAACCATATCAATTAACAACTTTTTAACTCTATTCTTATTTAATATACACATATCCATGGGACAGGGTTTACATAATAATAAATTAAGGATAACATTGTACATACTAAAATTAATGATATATAGTTTTATGAATCTTGAATATCTCATGGAGTTATCAACAAAATAAAAATTATCCTTTAGCACCCATTTCCCCCTTAGTCATCTTTTGCTTTCATCTCTAAGGAATCCTCAAGTCGTCCTTTCCCTACACTTTCTTCTAATGGGATTTTCTATTTTTCTTCTTTTTCTTCCTTCTTATTGCTTTGAATCAAAAGGACTTATTTGCAGTTCATTTTCTCAACTTTATCCATTTTGATCAGATTACCTTTTTTTTCCCCTTGTATTAAACAAGATTAACAATAGCTTTTTCATTTTGAACTAGCTAATCCAATCTGGTTTTCAAAACTTCAATGAAAACTTCGTCAACCTTGCATTATAAGGAGCTATTTATACATTATAGAAGTGTAAGGGGGAAATATGCAATTATAACAATAATGTTTTATCCAAAGAGCATGTGACACCATTAAATTTTATAAAGTCCAAAGCTACACATAAACAATTCAAAAGTGAGCAAGAGAACCTCTGCCTTCATATGCTCAGTAACGTCAATGAGTTTTCCAGCCACTTGGTTTATATAAGTGGTTGTGCTGGCATTTAATGCAAACGTGGCAGGTGAAAACATTCAAAATGAAAGCTACATCATCATCCTCCGTTAAATGAACATGAACTTTCTCTCTCCCTTTTTCTTGGATCATAAATAACGACGCATTTCCATAGGCAACAGAGTGGGAGGGGACGAGGAGACGAGATCCAAGGTTTCAAGTTTCGCAAATTGCAACCAATGACCGAGATTTCCTACCTCTTCTCATTCTCTACCGAGGAGAGAGAAAGGGGAGCGAACTTGATCGCAAAGAAACCAACCATTTCCTCGCTTCTTGGTTTCTTTTTTGCTGAGGCGGTTAACCTTCCCAGTTTTCTTTTTGTTATATGAGAAACTAATAAATCCGCAATTGAGGAACCGAGGTAGGAGATAGTTTTGGTATTCGTTGAGCATTTCGAGAGTGATAATTGATTTCTGTGATGGTTGATGGATTTCATTGCTTGATCGTTGTTTTAGGCGACAGGATATGAAAAGAGAAGAAAGGTTAGGGAGGAAGAATTTAAAGACTCTGTGGCAGAAATGTCTTCAGATGATGGGCGAGACATTGACCCTAATTTTTTGGATGCCGTGGAAGCCGAACAATGATTTGAAACCGCTGAAAGCTACCTACCTTCACGGAAGGATGAACACTTAATTTTCTATATCTTATCAGAGTAACGATGCAGTTAAATTATTTTGGAATAAAGTCATGAACTCATTGAGAAGCAGCATTTTGAATTTCTAATAGACTCTACAAAAAGTACTGGGTTTAAATTTGATTTTAATTTTATTGGTTCATAGTGCTGTGATAGCTTAAGACGAGATTGGGAGAATGCTTTTCATTGAAAGTCATGCCCAACTCACTGAATATTAATTAATGTAACTATTTTACTATTTTTTATGAAAAGATTTTTTTAATTTTAATTATTGAATATTCCAACGTGTGTTAAGCCTATGAGTCAAATAATTAAATTATATAGATCGAAAATTTAGTTATAAAAATGTGTATGGTTTTTCATAAAGTACTTTTTTAAGAAAAATATTTGTATTGAAAATTTTTCATTTAATGAAAAAGCAAATATGTAAAATCAACATAAAGATTTCTGAAAAGATTATAAATGTTTGAGATAAAATGTTAAAAATGTGCAAATCTCATAATTAAAGGATTTTACTCACATAAAAAGATTATAAATGTTTGAGATAAAATGTTAAAAATGTCCAGTCGGTCACATAAAAAAACAATCGAGCTGCCCAGACTTTTTTCCCACCACATTTTGTTTCTTACTTTAATTCTTTAATTACTGCCACACATCAGGTCAAAAGGTCCTCTCTATGCCACCTAATTCACTAACATGCCAGCACAAGCACTTCTGGGACCCACTTACTTAGTTAACTGACCGACGGTACTATGATTAGATGGGAGTGGTCTCTCGCTCACTTTTAAATTGTTTATGATACTTTTGGAACTTATAAAACTTAACGGTGTCATATGTTTTGGGACAAAATATTATTGTTATAATTACACCTTTACCCAAGTATAAGAATCCAATTAAGAACTCAAACTCTAACTACTACTCCCTCCGTCCCACTATATAAGGTCTTTTTAACCGAATTGCGGGTTCCTAAAAAATAAATTAAAATTAGTTAAAAACAATGAATGTGTAGAAAATATACCTTTTTTTTAAATGTACCCTTACTTATGAATGAGTAAGAGAGAGGGTAAAAAATAATATGTAGGAAAATTAATGCATGGATAGAATGAGGGAAAACACATTTATTACTCAAACAAAGTCAAATAGAATCTTATATTTTGGGACAGGATCATTCAAAAAAATGGATCTTATATTATGGGACGGAAGGAGTACTTTATTAATTTTTTTTTTGATACATGAGTACTTTATTAATTTTTCCAAATGGATGAATGAGAAATTATATATGATTATATTTTTTAATCTTTTTATTCCATTTTTCTCTTAACTCATTCTCTTGAGAACATTGTAGTATAATAATATTTTTACATTAATTGATAATTACCGGAAAAAAAACTCATAATCAGATGGACCCTCACCTTTTAAACAAGGTTAGTTTCAAAAAAGCATTCAGTTCAATTAATCTCAACCATATAAAGCCAATATAATGGCACGTTCACGCCTATACTGCGATTGCATTTATGCCAGATATTTAAACAAGGTCAGCTGTGGCCACATAGAACAAGTTCTTTTGATCTGTTTAGCATAATCCCCTTTTACAACGGTACCAGATCAAGGGACAAATAAACCATTCATTCTACAAACAGACAACACTAGGATCTCTGCACATCTGCAAGATGAGTATTATTACACTTAATGCGAATCTCCAGTTTGAGCTGTCCAGAAGAACCAAAAAAACCAGATGGGATTAAAAGAAACCTTGTTGGGGCAGTGTTGTTGGCCTGGCGACCATGAACGTTCTCCACTAAACAATGTATTTTCAGGCAGCATCCCTGGGATCTGGCGAAAATATCATAATGGCATGCCTTTTCGAATAAATTGGGACAAATGCAACCGACATTGACCATATTCCCCAATTGCACAACTTTATTCTTGAGCATAAATAGATCGGCACCATTCTGTTCTTGAAGAACAATAACATCATCATTGACCCTTAGGAAGATAGAGAAGAAGCAATTATAGGTAAAATTTATCGCAGAAACCCCATGTTTAAGGAGAAAGTGGTGTGACAACTCCTTAGACGGGGCAACAAAGTTGCAACCTGATTGCGGGCATGAACACGGTGCATAAATGCACTGCTTTTCATGGTCATTTTTCTTACTGTAAGTTATTATTTCTTTACAACCATATTGCGCATTTAGGCAGGATATCTGAACACATTCCAGCACCTTCTCAATGGCTCGGCAACGGTTATAGCCAATGGGCATAGAACATATGGGACACTTGTTCCCAAGTTTAGCACAACAGGAAGAGCAAGCAATATGTCCATTCTCACACTGAAATCAAAAGTAACTTGTCAAATTATAATTCTGCAACCAAGAAGAAAAAAAAGGCAAAAAATCATCAAAAAGCCTTGTAGTTAAAGTCAATTTCTTTCTTTTTCCTTTTGGCACAGCAATTTAGCAGATCACGAACAAAAGAACTAAAAAAAATAGTGAGAGACTCTTGCTTGAAACAGCCTATGGAAAATACCATCAATCACTGATGAAGAATGGGGCACCAAGGTTGAGACTTACTAATTCTAGTGGTTCACTACCTTTCCCTTTTTTGTGTTTTATATATATGTTACCATTAATGCACTACTGTAGCCAAATAACTTTTCTTTTTAAATACTTCAGAAAACAAAATAAATTCAAAAACTAAACCAACTAATGTTACAAGTAATCAACAATTTAGAGATCTAACAATGAGCGTCAAATAAGTTCAACAGCTTTTGAAAGTAAAAGGGAAAATGAATATTTTAGCCTTTCAACTTTAACTCACTTATAACTTAGCCCCTCAACTATAACTCGGTGTGACTTAGTCTCCAAACTTTTAACTTACTTATAACCCAACCCCTTATCTTTTTACTTTTATAGAGTTGAGTCCTTTGTGTCAAAAGCTTCTTCCAACTCAGCTTCATATGAATTCTTTTTACATAATAAAAAAACACAAGAACAGGATAGGAAGGATGAACCGGGGAAAATAAAGTTTTGTATCTTTGCTTGAAGATCTGGATCGAAGAAGCCTCTCATTCTGACCAATAATCAACAATGCTCAAGTTTGAAAATTGGATGGCAAGAATTCTAAAGTTCACACCTTCGCCTCAACATGCTCTGGCATACAATTTTGGCACAACACAGATATTGTGCTTGGCTGCTTGCGCAGTGATGTCCATGAAGCCTCAAATCCATTACAAATAGGGAAAAAAAAAATATGTGGGAAAATCAAATATGGCTAACCCTACTTTCCCAGGAAATTGTCAAGGTCCAGACACTTAGGTAGTAAAGGGTATGGGTTTGCTGCGAGGCTTATGATCACAGGATATGGTGGAAGTGCAATAACTGAGCATTGATGAGTGGAAGCTGATTGATGGGAGAATTATTCGATTCAAAGCTTTTCTTTTCCCCGTCTGTTGTCCTCTCAAGTCCTTTTTTTTACAACAACAACAACCAAGCCTTATCCCACAAGGTGGGGTCAGCTACATGGATCACACGACGCCATTGTGCTCTATCATTAACCAAACCTTAGACTTCTCCTAGTGTACGCCTGGATCTCCCTCTTCCTCTTTTTATCGGACTCCAGACTGTTTGATCTACCCTCCTCACTAGCGCATCTAATGGCCTTCTTTGTACATGTCCAAACCACCTTAAACGATTTTCTACCATTTTCTTACTGATAGGTGCCACTCCAACTCGATCGCGTATATGGTCATTCCAAATCCTATCCTTTATTGTATGACCACACATCCATCTCAACATCCCCATCTCAACATCCTTTTTCTAAAATTAAAAAAAAATTAAAAAAAAAACCCACAAGGAAGAGAATTGGAGGAAACGTTTGCCAAATAAGATAGCTCAACTAATAATATAAATAAAAAGAAACAGGATCAAGTGGCACTAGGTCATAGCTGTTTCGAGTCATGAATTAAAAGTTGAAGGACTAAAAGATTAATTTTCCCAAAGTACAATAAATTTTTTAAAAAAATGTCATCTATGGAGCAACAAGAATGAAATGCTTGGTTGTTTAAGCTATACACAGTGCCCCTCAGGGAAAGAAATCAACACTTACTTCTACAGAAGGTATAATTTAATGGTCCATAATGAAGCCAAATAATCTTATCTGTTTCTTAAATTTCCAAACAGCACACAACTCTTAAATTGGTGTGCTCTAAAGTATTAGGAGTTTAGGACCTTACAGGCAATATGGCAATATATAACTGTGGTAAATCTGTATTGAATCATTATGTAGAAAATATTTGTGTTTTAAATTATTGTTGAGAGATTCCTGATGCTAGAAGATAGGAGAAGCCGAACTTGTAGAGCTAGATACTAGGAGACCAAGTTTTTAGGCTTATGAGTAGGTTATTAAGATTATTGTGGGATTCAAGTTTTCCTCTGTACATTGTTTAATCTCTGGTATGTCCAGCAATAAGATGGATCGGATTCTCTCAAAATTCTACATGGTATCAGAGATAACCTTAGAATTCTTAAATCCGAATACCGTTTCTTGTGAGTCGACCTGTCGCGGGGCTTCAATGGAGGCTCTGCTTGATGGGTCCTCCAATATGGACACCAAGAATGCTGGCAATCCCCCTGGGTTGATCACTGGCTTCGAAGGGGCGTCTTCTATATCAATTGTTTCTAAGAAACTCACCCTCTCAAATTATCGGGATTGAGCTCAAGCCATGTTACTCACAGTTCAGGGTTGTGGCAAACTGGGGTTTTTGACTAGTGAAACCCATCCTCCAACCGACACCAAATCTCTACCCATGGCACAATGGAAAATTGACAACGCCCTTGCCTCCTCTTGGTTGATCAATGCAATGTCAGCTCCAATCAAGAGGACCTTCATGTATCTTCCTACTACTAAAGATATCTGGGTGGATGTTTGAGAGTCCTATATTATTGGAAAGAACTTGTCATGCCTTTATGCACTCCGCCGCCAATGTTGGAAATCCTCCCAGGGCACTCGGACTGCGACTGAATATTGGTTCGAGTTATGTGCTCTCTGGCAAGAGGTGGATTTACTCGCTAATGATGAATGGGTGTCATCACTTGATGTTGCACAAAATAGGAAGAATATTGATGTTGATCGTGTGCTTTTCTTTCTAGCTGGGCTGAACCCAGAATTTGATGACGTTCGAGCATGAATTATGAATTCCTCTTCTCTCCCATCTCATTGCAAGGTATATTCAGAAGTAAGCCGTGAGGAAACTCATCGTGAAGTCATGCCTTCTGGACCAACTATCTCTCCAGACCTCTCGGCCATGGTCAGTCACAATTCTGGCCAAGCTCGTCTGCCTCAAAAGGTAGGATTAGCTGTGATCATTGCAAGAAAGTAGGACACAAGTGATCGCTGCTGGGAGTTGCATGGGAAGCCACCTGAATGGAAGTCAAGAAGAGGTAAGCCACAGGCCAATCAAATAACTCATGATACAACCTCTTATGTTTAATCCGAGTACCCTTCTGTGAACAAAGAGCAGATGGACAAACTGTTGAACCTTCTCAGCAAGTTGCAAACTTCTTCAACACCATCTGCCTCCCTTTTTATTGCACAAGGTAATCTTCCTACTGCCTTAAATACGTCATTCTTGGTGGATTGTGGATAGTGGTGCTTCTAATCACATGACATCAGATTCTAAGATGTTCGTTTCTTATCTTCCCTCTGTTGGAAATAACAAAATAAAGGCAACTACAGGCTCTTCTGCACCAATAGCTGGTACTGGTACAGTAAAACTTTCAAAATCGCTCCGCCTTGACTCAGTATTTCATGTTCCACACTTGGCCTATAGTTTACTTTCCATTAGCAAATTAACCAAGCAAGCTAGCTATTCATGTCACTTCTTCTCTACTACCTGAACGCTTCAACTGTCAATGCCTTGTGTTTTAGGATTAATAGTTTCATTTCTACTTCTATTGCTAATGATTTATTGTTATGGCACCAAAGATTGGACCACCTTAGATTTTCTTATTTGAAAATATTGTTACCTTTTCCTTTCATCTAATTAAAATTTTTATTGTGATATTTGTGAGTTAGCTAAGCATCATCGCACCACATTTTCACCAATTTCTTATAGTCCCTCTTGTCCTTTTTCCATAATCCATAGTGATGTTTAGGGACCACCACGTGTCCCAAATCGAACTCGTTCCAAATATTGTCACTTTCAATGATGATCGTATGTGTTGGGTTTACTTGTTAAAAGAAAAATCCAATGTTTGTCCTATATTCATTGGGTTTGCAACGTATGTCCATACTCAGTTTAATAGCACCATTCAGGTTCGTCATACAGATAATGGCACCAAGTATTGCAATCTCTCCTTTCATGATTTTCCCAAATTCATGGGATTGTTCATAGGACAAGTTGTTCTTATACGCCCCAATAGAATGGCATATCTGAGTGTAAAAATAGACATCTCCTCGAGGTAGCGTGGGCACTTCTCTATACGTGTAATGTACCTAAGTTTTTTGGGGGGAATGTTGTTCTTACTGCCACCCATTTAATCAATTGAATGCCTAATCGAGTTCTAAATTTTTCCACTCCTTTAGATAAACTGCACGAAACTCATATCACTTCTCACCTTGATTCCTTTCTTCCTCTTTGAGTATTTAGGTGCTCTGCCTTTGTCCATCTTCATCAATCCTCTAAATTTGATCCATGTGCTACTAAAGGTAATTTTCTAGGCTACTCTAACTCTCAAAAAGGTTATAAGTGTTATGATCCCATTTCTAAGCATCTTTATGTTAGTAGAGATATAACTTTTGTTGAAAATGAACCTTTTTATTCAAGGTCCTCAATTCAAGGGGAGACAAACGATGAATTTCTGACTTGTGAACCAATACCTCCATCAATACCCATTATGGTCCATGATAATAAATCATCAACTGCAAGGAAAGACGAAGCTAGAAAGAATTGGCACAAGGTGAAGAAAGAGGGTACGAGAACGGAACATTCTTGAAACTGTGTCTTCGTCTGCACCCGGGGGGGTTCTAATCTCCCAAAACGTGAGCCACCAACTATCAATGCTATTAATGATTTAGAGCTGCCTATAGCATAAAGGAAGCAACCTCGACTATGCACCAAACATCCTATTCATAAACACGTCATATGCCACTCTCTCTCTCCAAGTAACTACAACTTTGTCACTAATCTAGACAAGGTTGTTATCCCCACTGATATTCATGAGGCCCTTCAAATTTCTGAATGGAGAAAAGCTGTGTTGGAGGAGATGCGAGCTCTTGAAAGAAACCAGACTTGGGATGAGGCTCTTCAAATTTCTGAATTGAGAGAAGCTATGTTGGAGGAGATGCGAGCTCTTGAAAGAAACTAGACTTGGGAGATTACCTCTCTCCCTTAAGGCAAGAAACCCGTGGGCTATAAATGGGTGTTTACACCAAAATATAATGCAAATGGAACCCTAAATAAGTATAAAGCAAGTCTTGCAGCAAAGGGGTTTACACAAACATATGGGCTTGACTACAGGGAGACCTTTGCTCCAGTTGCTAAACTAGATATTGTTCAAATTCTTCTTTCTATTGCTGCAAACCTAAATTGGTCTCTCCAGCAACTTGACATAAAAATGCCTTCCTAAATGGCAAGCTAAAGGAGGAAGCACATATGACTCTTCCACCAGGCTTTGAGAAGGGCAGAAGTCAGCAGGTGTGCAAACTTAATTAGTCTATCTATGGCTTGAAGCAATCTCCGCGAACTTGGTTTGATAAATTCTCAGACGTACTCAGATCAAAGGGATACAAGCAAAGTCTCTCTGATCACACTATATTTGTGTTGAAAAAGGACAATTTATCACCATTCTTATTGTCTATGTAGACGATATTATCCTTGCAGGAAATGATACAGCAGAGATGAGTCGGACAAAGGGAGCCTTAAATAGAGAATTTAAAGTTAAGGACCTTGGAAATCTGAAATATTTCCTAGGTATGGAGGTGGCAAGATCAAAAGAGGGTATTTGTGTATCTCAAAGCAAATACATTCTTGATTTATTGACTGAAACAGGTATGCTTGGCTGCAAACCCAGCAGAATTCTGATTAGTACCAAGACAAATAAGAGAAGTACGAAGTCTAAAGAAAATAAGGAGGATCCCGAGAAGAAAAAGAAGCAACAACGGGATGAGGCACCTGCAGATAAAGAGAGGTACCAACGTTTAGTTGGAAGGCTCATCTATCTCTCACACCATGCCAGACATCACCTTTGCAGTGAGTTTGGCAAGTCAGCACATGCATGCTCCAAAACAGAAACACATCAATGCAATGTTCAAGATCCTCAAATTCCTCAAGGGGACACCTGGCAAAAGACTCTTCTTTAAGAAGACTTCTCTTAGAAATATTGAGATTTTCACTGATGCAGATTAGGCAGGAGATCAAGAAAATAGTAGGTCCACTTTAGTGTACTGTACCTTTGTGTGGGGTAATTTAGTTACTTGACGAAGTCAAAAGCAGAGAGTGGTATCCAAGAGCAGTGTAGAATCTGAACTAAGAGCTCTGACGCAAGGACTCATGGAGGGTAACTGAGGAAGCCCAAGTTGATGTTGAATCACCTCTTAGACTTTATTGTGATAATAAGGTAGCCCTAAGCATGGCACTAAATCCAGTTCAGCCTAGCAGAACTAAACACGTGGAAGTAGATCGCTACTTCATTCGGGAGCAAGTTGAGGATAGAGTTATTTGTCTCTCATATGTCCCTACACTTCAGCATCTGGCTGGCATTCTCACTAAAGGTTTACCAGAAGATATGTTCGAATATTTTGTATGCAAGTTAGACATGTTGAATATCTATAATTCAACTTGAGGGAGAGTGTGGCAAATTTGTATTGAATTATTATGTAGAAAATATTTATGTGTTTTAAATCATTGTTGAGAGATTCCTGATGTTAGAAGATAGGAGAAGCCGAACTTGTAAAGCTAGATACTAGGAGACCAAGTTTTTAGGCTTATGAGTAGGTTGTTAAGATTATTGTGGGATTCAAGTTTTCCTCTATACATTGTTTAATCTCTGGCATGTCCAGCAATAAGATGGATCGGAATATCTCACAAAATTATACAATAACCAAAACCAACATGAACATTGTTCAAAATTAAAAACAGAAAAACATGATAGATAATTAATAAAGAGTACAAAATTCAACAGATTATATTCCATTCAAGTAACTCAACATCACAGGGATTCATAATTTTCTGAAGATCGCACCAAGTTAAAAAGTAAAACCACTGTCAAGTCAATAAACATGAAAGCACCAATGCAAACCTATACCACTTTTATATAATATTTTGATACGTTAATTATTGAAATCTCTAGAGCAAATGAAGAGAACAAAGACAATAGCGCATCATATGAAAAAATTCACAATTCCAGCAGCAAAAGTTCTGTCATGATCAGAAACATAAGAACTTATCTATACTGTTGATACATAGCCACTGTATAAACAAGCTATGCAGCAGAAGAAAAGGTTGTGCAACCATATAAATGTCACACTATCAAGACTTTTGATAACTACTACCTGGAGTCAAGACTTTTGGCTATCGAGAACCTGCATAATATATATGCATAAAAGCAACTATGCAAAAAGGGATCTGTATGCATAAGTTTTAATTTATGAGTGCGTGGTTATCTTTCAAAAAACAAGAGGTGTGTAAACAAGTAATAAAGCTTTGTCCACTGCTTGAACATTCCTGAACCATTTTACTGGCAAAATCATGTAACCAGGCTCTGATACCCTCTTGCAAAAGGTTATTAGGAAAGGTGAGATGCAGAGGGAGAGATTATTTGGGAAAGATGAATCTGATCTATTTACTTGACTTAATGTCCCTTTATATACACGTGTGCATCTAACTAATATAAACAACTTACCGTAACAAATCCAACAAATAAGTAACTGAAGAAAAACTACCCATTTTCTTTATTACATTCTATCAGACATTCAACAGAATTTTAGAAGAAGCTTTTTATTAATTAAGATTTATATTCAAATAGTGTTGAGAAAATAGCCAATAAATTAATCAAGGGTCGCAACAGAGTAATGCGAAGTTCCAGCTATTGCCACCAGATGGTTCAAAGAGGACACAAACAATCCTAACGCCTAGTAATGCAATTTTAAATTTTGAACCTGAACTTACACACAACTACAGATCGCAAATCGGGACTTGTGATGCAATTCTGTCAGAATGCCATTAGAAAATTGAGATTTATGTTCACGAAGCTACAAGCAACAAGCAAATAGCCATGTTTACTGATCAAAGAGGAAGTGCAAATTGCCGTCATAGTTAAGATATTGATTATATATGCAGGAAGATTTTACAACGATAAAGAAATAATTAAGGGCGTGAAAAACGGACCTGGAAGACAGGGATGCTCAAGGGTTCATAGCAGATGAAGCAATCGAACACATCAGGGTCGCTAAGGGTGAAAAATATGGACCTGTCCCTATTTTGAGGCGCTGAAACATTGTTGTCTTCACTGCTATCGCCTGACCTAGCTCCAAAGCAATTGCCAGAATCATCGTTACATGGATCTTCTTCTTCACTTTGTAACAGTTCTAGTTCCTGCACAGTATCTTCTATTTCGTCTTCTCCAGAGCAATTCCCGATGGTGCCATGACTAACAGCAACCCTGCGTCGCTTTTGGGTCGGGTTGCTGGGCCCCTCCCCATCGTCGTCCCCACCCACGGAGAATTTCGCCATTTCTCTTCTGTCCTCCAATCTCCAAATTCGCTGGTCCAACTATTGAATTTATTTTTGACCAAAAAAAGCACTATTGAATTGTATTGTATGCATGCAATGTTCAAAAAATCGGACCGGACATCGAATCGGATGAGACACTGGTTGTTCAAGGGTCATTGGTCGGACTGGGTCAGACCGTTATATTAAAATAAAAAAATTTTATTTATATTAACATTAATAATCACTAATATATCAAAATGTAAATGTAAATAAGTATGCATGATTCATCAAACATGAATATTTAATGTTTCTATAGAAAGAAAAATAGAAAATATTAGTTGATTACACGTGAAAATAAATATTATTCTACAATCTACAGACTAAAATACAATTACTAAGAGTAACAACAGTTAAATATTAAACATATGCAAGTGTAAGATAGCATTTAAAATATTATAGTTTCTTGGTTTCTAAAATTGAGTGAAATGAAAGTTGGTAATTAGGTGAATTGTAACAAAATAAAAAAAACATTTTTTTATTTTTTAAAAAAAATCAAAACCGGTTCAACCACCCCGGGTTGACCGGTTCGACCAGGTTTTGACCGAGTTGACCCGTCCCTTGGCCGGGTCAACTTCACCCCGGTCTAAAGGCTGAATCGGACCGGACCATGGGCCAGTTCGCTGTTAAACCAGCCGATCCGTCCCTTTTTTTTACCTTGATCGTATGTATCGTGTATGCATTCTTTTTTTTTTTATGAAAGGCAATTTATCAATATACAGTAATAAATCTCAATCACTTGCCTCATTTGCTTTTTGTTTTCCTCTCTCACTTCACTATTCATGTGAACAATGTCATAGGTATTTTGGTAATTTAAACAAGACAGAAGCAAAGCTGATGTCTTTATTTCCTTCCTTTTCATTTTCATTTGAATTTCAAATTTTAAATTTCAAATTTCAAGATACTATAGAGTTGTCATTTCAACTTCTCATTTCTAGTCTTTCCCTCCATCATTTATGCCCCCATGTTCTCTCTTCTCTCTCGGACTATTTCTTCTTCTTCTCATCCTTCTTCATATTGAGGGATTACACACTTCTTCTTCTTCTTCTTCTTCTGCTATTTTATCAATCCCTCCCTTCCTTTTCACTCCATGCTTCCTTCTTCTTCATTCACAACACACACAGAAACATAGGGATATATATAAAGAAAGAGACACTGAAATGTCCATTAAGCGTCGTTTTTTGTTCTGATTATGGCGTTGCTTTTATCTATTGCCATTATGCTTCCTTCTTCTTCTTCCCTTGCTGGCTGACTTTGCCTCTTGGACCTTCTAGTGCGGGGAAAACAACTTTGTGAAGGGCACTTGTTGGAAGCTTGACAAGGATCTAAAGGTATTTTCTTTATGTTACTCTCTTGTCTTTAGAAATGTTTTCATGAGAGCTTTTGACCCTTTGGTTAACTTATCTTTCATGTGTAAGAACAAGTGCATTGAAGTGTAGTCTGAAATGCTCGCTAGAAAGCATAGCAGCAGAGGCCAGAGATTGAAGTGCGCCATGAGAAACCCGAAAGTTGTTGTCTCTTAAGAGATCCAAACAACAATCGACGAGGGATGTAACCCCAGATGAAGTGAGTGACAAGTTCCAGCACTTCCTCCATTGCTGAATTAAAAAACGAATGGATCTTGTAGCAGCAGATTTAGATTTGGGTAGAGTGCAACCGAAAATATCCTATCAAATTTAGCAAATAGAAAGTGCTGAGAAATGGAAAAGGTAAAAGGAGAGTCAGAGAGAGAGAGAGAGTATGGACGAGGGAGGGGGAAGAAGAGAATGGGAGGCTAGGCATGAGTGTCATTAGTTTAGTTTATTTTATTTATCTGCACTTCTTTTAGTTGACAGAAACCCAAAAATTGTGCCATTCTTGAAGTTGAAATTGATGATGAGTGATGGGAAGGAAGAAGAAGTACAATGTGACTCGTGATGCGTGTCCTGTATAAAATCTAAAGACTAGAGTGAAGTAAGGATAAGCCTTATGTCTTGTCTTTATGCTTTGACTTGTCTGTATACTTTGTGATATGTGTTAAGAGAGAATAAATAAGTAATACTTATTACCAGACTAATTATAAGATTAAATTCATATTTTAAAAAAAATTAAGAATATAACATAAATTACTTTAGATTATTTATATTTATCTTGTTTCTTCAAAACTAACTTTTCTTAATGTGTGTGAAATTATTTCTTGTGCTCTTATGTGTAGGGAGGGAGGAAGTATGTTATAAAAGTACTTCATCCGTGTTGTTAAATACAAGATTCAGTTGACTTTTTTCAGAGAAATTAAGAAAGCTAAATACGTCACTTAATCATGATGTATTTTGAACTTTATTAGATTATATGTTAGCTTCTAAGTCAAATAAGCTAATTTAGAGAAAAATTGGACAAATTAATTTATAAATAATTTATTTAATTTTCTTAAGATTATAAAAAGTCAATTAAATCCTATATTTGAGAATGTGTCTTACAACTTCACAGTTCTCTGCGGTTTTTTACACACCTTCCCTCCTTTGGATGTGATATATAATCCTTTTCATTCAATACATAATTAATATCAACCTACACCTTCACTAAAAAAAAAGATCAGCCTACACTCCTTTAGGTTATAGATCGATGGGTTAGGAACAGACACCAAAAACTTGGTTGCAATAAAGGTAGAAGAGAGAGGTATATCGTGACCTTGCAGTATTTTAATATTCAATGGTCAAAGTACTCCTACATTCAATACCCCATGGGGTAAAAGACGTTAAAGTCGCCTTTTTTGCATTAATAGTAGCTCTCGGCCAATGTGACCACTAACACATTTTTTTATAAGTTTATAACTTCAATTAATTTTAAGTTTTCTTATTTGTAACATTATACTCACTCCGTCCCACTATATAAGGTTTTTTTAACTGAATTGCGGGTTCCTAAAAAATTAGTTAAAATTAATAAATATATAGAAAATATACCATTTTAACCATTGGATATTAGCTTAAGCCTTTAGATTTTTTTAGCTTAAACTACAACTGTTGTTTATATATAGGCATTTAGGATCCTAACCGATGTTGCTGTCTGAATTTGCCCTTTTTCATCCCACTCTATAAATGATTGAACCTTTTTTACACGTCATTTTTGTGTCGGGTTGTGGATTTTGTTACATTAACAACCATTCTTGTGCATTTAATGTGTAGGATGTGCTCATTAATTGAAATACACGTAATTGTTGTTAAATTCTCTGTGCACTTCGAAGACACGCCAAAGCTTGAGTCTTATCTCGAACCAGCTACAATACCACCAAGTCTTACACACTTCAAAGTCCTATATAAAAGGAGTAGATACTACTTGGCAACATCGATTGGACAAGGGACATGAGAATACGCCACCACAGATCACCAGTTTACCTTGGTAACCCACGACGTCATAGCTTTTGAGCTATTTGAAGGGATCATTGCACAACCCTGTTGATAACATGATGTGGGCACACAAGCCCTACATAGAGTGAGTAGAAATCCTGGAGGTAGCAATACTGGAGAGGAAGGCTGACCAAAGATGACAAACTTCCCAATACTAAACAAAATAGAAGTTAAAACAACCAATAAAACATGCAAGTAAACAAGCATAATCATAAAGTTATTCATTTTATGAATAATATATAGCAGCATTGCATGAAGGACCTCTAAGTGGCTGCTATTGAACTTAAAGATCTCTGATAGAATCATGCATATGTGCTGAGCTTTTTGGTAGAAGCTCCGCGAAAACCCAGAACATGAGAATCGGCCTTCTCATTAAGTCGATTCCTTTTCCTCCGGAGAGAGAGTGGCTGAGCTATTCCAAATTTGAAGGGCTTCCAATTCAAATCATCTTGAGAGAAATCAAAATAGATTGAAGGGTTGGATGATAGTCTTCTCTTTTTGTATGAACCAAGATTATGAATGATGTCATCCTGTGCACATCTTCCTTTTTTAAACGTGAATTTATAATAAGCATCCCAATATTCAGTCAATTGTTGCCGCTTTGCAGGAAGAGACAATGGATGAACAAGTTTAAAACGCTTCATAGAAGGACTGAAATCCATTGCTTCTAAACAAGCCCTTTTAAGCTTGAGAAAGTTTGTATAAGGCCCATCAAATTTATTCTGATAGAAAGCCTTGAGTTCAACAGGAGAATGGGCCCATATGAGCAGCCCAGTTGAAGCTCTAATGCAATATGATCCCTACCAATAACTGACATGTGTTGAACGAGGACTAATCACGTGTGTTAAAAAAAGAGAAGGTGCCGAATGAGAACCCAAGACTTTATTTTCTAGACAAATTGGAAAGGATGTGTCTTAATGTGGGCAGTGATGATAGTATGTAATAATGACCCATAATGTTGGCATAATACTTTGACTTGTTCTAGAACAAAAGAAAGCTGCACCTGCTTTCTTGAATTCAGTGTAATTGCCGGGGGGATTTGAAAGGAATGTCGGTTAAGAGACATTAGAACCCTTATGCGGAAACCGACATGCTTTGCATGACTGAGTTGATCATATGAGACATGAGGACCAAACCAACCACTAATGATTCTTGCTACATTTTCTGAGTAATAATATAGAGGCAGGCCGTGAACTGATATCTAAACAAAAGCATGATCAATAGAAAAATTCTGTAAAGGGATATCAGCATTCCAATTAGAAAAAATACAGATAAAGTTCTGCAATCTCCATAATCCTTGATGCATAACAAAAGCTTTATCAAACTTATTCTGAAAAAAAATGATGAACTGGTTGCTATGCTATTGAATCAAGAACACTTTATTCCTCAAGTTCCAGTGAATATTGAACAAAAATTGAAGTTCAGAACAATATTTAATAAAAAAAAGTACCATGTATGCATTCTCGCCCTTTTTGTTTTAATAGAAATAGAAAGATAGATAGAAAATTAATCAATTAAGCTTTTCATTTAAGGTGCTCACGGTGAACGGGACGGCTCGGTCCCCAAAAAAGGTCTTTGGGACAGGAACTCCGTTCCGTATTCCATCCTGTCTCAAACATGTCAGGTCCCGATCGGGGACAAGACAGGACGGGAAAGTCCCAAATTTTTTTTATTATTAAAAATAGCTACGTGTAAAAAAAAATGGCCCTTTGGCTTTTGGCAAACAAAGAATGGGCCCAATATTGCTCACAAAAATCTGTCTTATACAATGTAATAAGCCCAAAAATAACAATAACACATGTAAATTAAGTTTGAAAGAAACTTCCATATTAATATATATACTTCAAATTAAAAAAATGTCTTCAAATTTGAGGTGCTACACAAAGATCAAAGTGGCAGTGACAGGAAATTTGAGATTAATAAATGGTTGGAACTTAGGTTGGAAATTAGAGTTGTATTTTTTTTAAAAAAATGTCATATATGCTCACACATGAGATAGATGACACATGCATTTTTTTTTTGAAAAAAATACATATGGATATACATATATATTCAGGAAGAGACGGGATCGAGAAGACCCCATCCCAAGTCCCGTTCTGTCCCGAAGATGCACTATGTCCCTCCTGGTTTGTCCTGTCCCACAATGACCGTGACACGACGGGATGGACTGGGATAGGAAAATGTTAAGCAACCCTTAGTTTCATTACAAAAAAATAATTCAATTTAATACTTAAAAATTATTCCAAAATCCCACCTAACACTCTCAAATACTTTTAAGACCCTTTAACATCATTAAATTATTATAAAATCTTATTAGCTTTAAGGTTTAACAGTAAAGAAGCTTTGGAATATACTTACCAAAATATTTTTAATTATAAAAAAGTATTAGCAATTTGAATTTACTTAATGTTTTTTATAATTGAACATTTTATTAAAGGAACAAATCTAAACCATTTTATCTAATAATTATAAAAAAGTGAGGCAAAACGAGGTTAAACGCCAATCAATTGTTTAATTTGTGTTTTACATGATCATCTTTCTCTATATTGTTCTTACATAAATATTTTAAGAACAAGAGTACAAGTCCTATAGATGACCTCTACCATGTGCAACTTATTTCTTTATTTAATTAGTTCATTGTGAATGTTTCTTGAGTTTATAGGCTGTCTAGGTTGAGTAGTCCACATTTCACTATGGCTGGTAGTTTATGTGCAGTATTCATCATAACTAAATAAAGAATTCTTGTCAGAGTTGGACCTCACACTAACATACGAAAAACATAGGGCAGCTTTTGTAACATAAAATGTATTACCTCATCCTTATCCTGGGTGCTTTTGATCATGTTCACATCATTCTTTTATAGAGTTTCCCTTCAACAATTGTTTGTGTTAAAAATTCACTCTAATCGTATGTTTACTTGTTTAGCCTGCAACGTCAATATACTTTACTTTGTGGGTGAGAATACAATGTTAGCACTCTGTTGCTTGTGCTTGTGAGTTGATAGTCCTTCGGAGTAGAATGGTATAAAGCAGAATTCACTTTCTAATTATAAGTTTAATTGTCTAGTTGCAACGTCGATACATTTTGTGGGTGAGAATACAATGTTAGCACTCTGTTACTTGTGCTTGAGAGTCCTTCAGAATAGAATGGTATAAAGCAAAATTGCAATTCATGACAGTTGTGTATGTACTAGATAACCCATAATTGCTTGCTGTTTTCTTCACTCGCCATGTGCTGTAACTGCATCTGTTCTTGCTTTGCATTTTGTGGGCTATGACCACTAGCTGGCTAATAAGGACCATTTTCCCTAGCAAGAAACTTATTATAAATGGTGCAATTTATTTTCTGTTTAAACAAAATGATTATCTACCCATATATGTTTCTATTTCCAGGTTTAACCCCCACAAATTGCTCTGACCTAGTTCATGAGGGACCTACCATTGAAGAGCACCTAACCGTTGGGGTTATGTCAGAGTAGTGCCTCCTCGAGTCTGCTCTCCAAGAAATTAAACCGAGGGGATAGTGGAAGCTAACCCTGGGTGTCGATCTCAAGGAGCCTAGTGTAATATGATTCCTAATAGCTAATATGTAAACTTGAAAAGGCGGGTAAGAAGCATTTTGTTTGGTTTTAGTATGAAGTTTGGTATGTGCAAAAATTAAAGTAAAAGGTGAGGATTAAACGTGAGATTTGGATGAAAATGGGATAAAGATCATTCTTGATGAATGAGTGCTTCGGGAATCATTGCTTCTAACGATTTTCAGGGAGTTTATTTGATTTCTAAAGAGCCCTAGAGGAACCCCTCTAGGCTAGGCTTAGGTTAATTTAATTAATGCCGGAACCCCGCACATTACTTAATTTAACCCAAGTTGATTAAGTTCCAAATCAAGAAATAATTGATTATGCAAGACTTTAAATCCACAATTTGGGCCACCCCATAATTGCTCTAAATTTCTCTCTAAACCCTAATCCATTGATGGCCACCCATACAATAAATTAGGATCTAAAGAGTGTTTGCCCAATGTCTCAACACAACCAATTAGTTCCTATGCCATCTCCCTCAAGCAAATAGCTTAACACTTCTTAATCCACTAACCAAGACACCTTGCATTAGCACATAATTTTCACAAGGAGAATAACAAAACTATGAACCCATAAATTTCATTAAACTCAAAGTTAATAAGTAGCAATGTCAAGAATTATACAAGAAGGAAATAACATAAACATAATTTATAACCCTAATGACATAAATGTACTCAACAAAGTGCCATAAATGCACTTCAACCAAATACAATTAATACATTCCACCAAATGCCATAAATGCAACCCTAGAACCCTAGAAAAGCATAAATACAACAAATGGAGAAAGGATTAGAACTAGAAAAACTCCCCTATTTAAGCTTCAAGCTCATCCCTTGGCTCCCACCACCAAGAATGGTGGAGCCTAGCTGCTACTCTCCATGGAAGAACCAACAAGAAGAGAGGAAGGTATGGAAGCCATGGGTGAAAGGAAGAAAGATGAAGAAGATGAAGATGAAGATGGAGAAGAGAGAGCTAGGGCTTGGAGGGTGTGTGAGTGAACCAAATCTACCCTAATAGGGTGTATCCTTCGTGTTTTATGTCCCCCAAGTCGGGTCAAGTGAGTGGGTATTCAAGTTGGACCCAAATCAGGCCCAAAACATGACTGAAATTCTGCAGAATTCGCGCAGTTAGCCATCCACTTCGCCGCGGCGAACTCATGTAGTCTCTAGTTCCTCTGGCCTTTTCGCCGTGGGTTCGCCGCGGCGAAAGCCACGGCAAACTCACTTTTCCTTTGCCTCTTGTGGGTAATTTCTTTTCTGCTTCTTCGTTTGGCCTTCTTCTTCATTCCAGGTTTGACCTTTTGGTCCTCAACGACCTTGCAAGTGGAAACAAGACCAAACAAGGATCAAATAGCCCTACACATTAATCAATATAATTAATCTACAATTATGACTAATTAATCCTGATTTTATACTAATTTCACTTGAGAGTTTGAGACATTCAATTAAGAACTATTGGACCCAACTTTGCATCTCAATCATGTTAATTGCCTCAAATTAAGCATATAAAAACATACAAATCTAAGGATTTGTCAACTCCCCTACACTTAAACCTTTGTACTCCCGGACAAAAACAAATTTTAAAGCTTAAGCTCAATGGTAATTAAGGCATAAATGAGAACTTCAACATGCTAATTGAATATGAGCCAATGCAAATTGAGAACCCCCCAACCAATAAGCAATGAAGAATGGGATGATTCTAAAGGGCTAACCATGAATGCAATTGATGCAATATGGATGAGCAAAGGAGAAGGTCACTCAAGGATAAGTGTTTCACTCTTCTCACCATATTGAGTTCATTTTCTACTCTCAATATCCACTTTGAAGCACATCCTACCATAGGCTTGTAAGAATTCTAAGATCTTCACTTAAAAGCAAGAAGTGTAATGCATCAAAAGGTCTTTTGGGGTTTCAATGATGGAATAGGTCAATGGTATGATGAAATGAAAGGAATATGATGTTTACATGCTTGAATGCCTATTTCAACTCAAAGCACCAATTGCAACTTGCTAGAGATCACACATGCCTTATTTTGCAATTTTTGTAATTTTCACATTTTCTTTTTCGTTTTCACTCTTTTTCTTCTTTTTGTACTCTTGTTTTTCTCTATACATGGCATGCTTATGTACAACCAAGCAATGGCATTTTTCATATAATTCAAGCAATGATGCAACTTTTCACAAATTGGCAATTTATGCAAAACATCAATTGAATGGCTCAAATGGGGTAACAAATGGAAAGAGTATTTGTGGTTTGTGTTTGGGATGTTACGGTATGAAATGAATGCCTTCATCATGCTTCATTACACTAAATGCAACAAGTTTCAACCAAGAATGCAAACAAGTTCTAGAGAATGGTAGCCAAGTGGATTTCACACAAGAATAAGCATTTGGCTCAAATAAACCTCACAACATGGCTAATTCTCCTAAACTCATAAACAAAGATCAATTACACCCGAGATTCAACCATAAAGCATCAATTTCAATCAACAAAGTTGCTAATCAAGAAGATCAATCAATAGCATCAACAACATATCCAAAAGCATGAAGGAATTCCCATAATTGCCAAAACAAGTCCAAAATTATCATATCAAGTCCAAGGAGGAATAAAAGTGGAAGTGAGGAGAAGTTAAAAATTTTCAAATTTTTCCAAATTTTTGAAGCTAAAAACATAACCAAGATGCAATGATTTGTTACCCACTTCACTCATCACAAAACACACCCCTCCCCCACACTTAATTTCTACATTGTCCTCAATGTAGCAAAAATATGGACATACCAATTTAACTCAACTCTTGGGTGAAGTGGAAAGTTGTGAAGTCCAATTCAAGATTGAAGCACAACACGTCATCAATCACCAAAAGGAAAATAGGGAGAGGCAAGAGTGAGTCAAAATGTTACACCAATGGAATTTTCAAAGCATGTGGAAATCAAGTGTGGTGAGCAAGAAGCTTTTATTACTAAGCCTAAGAATTTAAAAGCAACTACAACTACTTTTTCCTACTGGTAAGTTCCCTCCCCCACACTTATCTCAAAAACATATGTCAATTACAAAGCAAAGGAGCAAGTAAAGAGGAAAGGAACAACCTCATGATCAAGGTGGTTGAGATGGCTCGTGATAGTGCTTGAGCAAATGGCCATTGACTTTGAACTTTGATCCGGTAGCTCCATCTAGGAGCTCAAATGCACCATAGGGGTAGGCTTGAACAACTTGATATGGACCCTCCCACCTAGATTTGAACTTTCCCGGTAGGATCTTGAGTCTCGCCTTAAACATCATCACCTTGTCCCCTTCCTTAAAGTCCTTCTTCATGATATGCTTATCATGTATCATCTTCAACCGATCCTTGTAGATTAACCCATTCTCATAGGCGTGCAACCTCAATTCCTCAAGCTCTTGGAGTTGCATCATCCGATTGGTCAAGGAAGACTCCAAACCGGCATTGCAGGCTTTGATAGCCCAGTATGATTTATGCTCTAACTCCATAGGTAAGTGGCAAGATTTCCTATAGACAACTCTAAAGGGTGATGTCCCAATAGGCGTCTTGTAGGCTGTCATATATGCCCAAAGAGCTTCTTCCAAGCGATCACTCCAATCTTTGTGAGATGGCTTCACTATCTTTGCAAGAATACGGTTCACCTCCCTGTTCGAAACTTCAGCTAGCCCATTGGTCTGGGGATAGTAGGGTGTAGCAACTTTGTGAGTGACTTTATACTTAGCAAAAAGGGACTGGATGATCCGGTTGCAGAAATGTGTACCCTGATCGCTGATGATAGCCCTAGGAATGCCGTACCTGCAAAACATATGAGATTGCCTCAACCCATCTAGACACATAATCTACTGCAAGTAAGATGTGAGTAAATCCACAGGAAGGGGGGAAGGGTCCCACAAAATCGATGCCCCACACATCAAAAACCTCACAAAAGTGCATGGGCCTCATAGGCATTTCGTGCCTCTTACCCTAACTCCCAAATTGTTGACATTTCTCATAAGACTTACAATAATTAAATGCGTCTCTAAACAAAGTAGGCCAGAAAAATCCACACTCTAACACTCTCCTAGCAGTATTTTTAGCACTAAAATGGCCACCACAAGATAAAAAATGGGCATGAGTAAGGATAGAGTGAATCTCATCATTTGGGACACAACGGCGGATGATCTGGTCACTACAAATGCGCCACAGAGTGGGTGGATCCCAGATGTAGTACTTGGCCTCCCTCTTCAATTTGTTAACCTGGAAATGAGACAAGGAAGAGGGAACCACATCAGCAGTTAGGTAGTTCACAATATATGCATACCAAGGCTCAACAGTGGCCAAGGTGAACAGAGCAGAATCAGGAAAAGAATCAATGCAAAGATCAGAAGAATCAACTCCCCTTGTGTCGGGAGGCAAACGGCTTAAATGATCGGCCACATGATTTTCAGCTCCAGCCCGATCCTTGATTCTTACATCAAATTCTTGCATTAGAAGAGCCCATCTCAGTAGTCTAGCCTTAGACTGGGGCTTTTGAAACAAATATCGTACAGCTGCATGGTCAGTGTATACTACCACAGAAGAGTTTATCAAATATTGTCTAAACTTGTCAAGTGCAAAAATCACAGCAAACAACTCTTTTTCAGTAGTGGTGTAATTAACTTGTGCGGAATCAAGTGTCCTAGATGCATATGCAATGACCTTAGGGACCTTGTCAACTCTCTGACCAAGCATGGCTCCTATCGCAAAATTAGATGCATCACATGAAAGTTCAAAGGGCAAATGCCAATTAGGTGCACTAATAATGGGAGGAGAAATCAGGGAAGATTTCAATGTGTCAAAGGCATGCTTACATTTATCATCAAACACAAAATCAGAATCCTTTTTAAGCAGAGATGAAAGGGGTAAGGCAATTTTTGAAAAATTAGCAATGAAACGCCTATAGAACCCCGCAAGCCCTAGAAATGATCTAACTTCTTTCAAATTGGTAGGATAAGGCAAAGATGCAATAACTTCAATTTTAGCCTTGTCAACCTCAATCCCCTTTTGGGAGATCAAGTGACCCAAAACAATGCCACTATCTACCATGAAATGACACTTCTCATAGTTTAAAACCAAGTTCTTTTCCAAACATCTTTTCAAAACAAGTTCTAAACTAGAGAGGCATTCATCAAAGCTAGAACCATAAACAGTGAAATCATCCATAAACACCTCCATGTTATGCTCCAACAAATTACTAAAAATAGACATCATGCATCTTTGAAAAGTACCTGGAGCATTACATAATCCAAATGGCATCCTACGAGAAGAAAATGTACCAAAAGGACATGTGAATGTGGTTTTTTCTTGGTCCTCCGGTGCAATTGGTACTTGAAAGTACCCAGAGAAACCATCAAGAAAGCAGTAGTGAGACTTGCCAAAAATTCTCTCAAGCATTTGATCAATAAAAGGCAGAGGAAAGTGGTCCTTTCTAGTCGAGGAATTAAGCTTTCTATAATCTATACACACTCTCCAAGAATTCTGGACTCTGGTGGGAATAAGCTCATCGTTGTCACTCCGGACAACGGTAATTCCACTCTTCTTCGGTACTACTTATACCGGTGACACCCACTAACTATCAGAAATGGGATAAATGATCCCAGCACTCAAGAGCTTAGCTATTTCTTTCCTCACAACATCAAGAATGAGAGGATTCAGTCTCCTCTATGGTTGCCGAATAGGCTTAAAACCCTCCTCCAAGAGGATTCTATGTGTACAAACTGAGGGATTGATCCCTGGAATGTCAGCGAGAGACCACCCAATAGCACCCCTATAAGACCTAAGAAGAGAAACAAGTCTACCCTCCTCAACATCAGACAAAGCACTTGAAATAATCACAGGCAATTTATTAGAATCAGGAAGAAATGCATATTTCAAGTTAGGAGGTAAAGGTTTGAGATCCATAATTGGGGGTTTTACCACAGACGATACCAACTCCTGAAGCTCAAGTGCAGCAAGTGGCAAAATTGTGTCATCACAAAGTGGGGAAGGAGATATGGGTGCATCCTCAAATGCTGTAACTTCTCCACTTCCTAAGGGTGAGCAAGTATCCACCATAGACAAAGCTACCGGTGTAGCTTGAACATCAATGTCTATGTGGTTAGCAGGACCTGCATCACAATAAGAAGAAACTTTCCTAAGACCACTGGATGTGGGGTGAGCAGATATATCATCACAAGAGTAAGTAGAAGCATCAAAATCATGCGAAGTGGAAAGCCAGCTCTTAATCTCAATACAAGCAAGACACTGCACATCATCAACGCAATCACAAAATGAAGAAGTATGGGATGGGGAAATAACAGATGATGGTTCAACATGCTCAAATGAATCAACAAACATAGCATCACACAGCTCATCGATGTCATCATCCACACATGAAATTACACTAATGCCTAGGTAAGTACAATCATCACTAACATTGCGCATGGTCTCAAAAAACAGAAATTTGACCTCTTGGTCACTAATCCCCATAGTGATTGTACCTTGTTTCATATCAATGATGGTTTCGGCCGTTCTAAGAAAAGGTCAGCCAAGAATCAAAGTACTATCACTAGGGTTGTCACTAGTCATGTCTAGGACATAGAAATCGGCCGGAAAAACAAGGCCTTTTACTTGCACCAATATATCTTCCAAAATGCCCTTTGGATACCTAATTGTTCGGTCCGCAAGTTGGAGAACCACACTTGTGTCTCGAATGGATTGGGTACCCAATGACTCAAAAATAGAGGTAGGCATGACATTTATCGCAGCACCAAGATCTAGTAAAGCATTGGAAATGGTGGTCTTACCTATTATACAAGGGATAGTGTAAGAACCCGGGTCTTTGCATTTTAAAGGTAATTGTGGTTTAAACAAATCACTCACATTAGACCCCAGTTGGATTCTTTCACTATGCTTGTATTTCCTCTTGTTGGTGCACAAATCTTTTAAAAACTTTGCCGACTTGGGCATTTTCTTTATCAAATCAAGGAGAGGCAAATTCACTTCTACTTTGTTAAACATATCAAACATCTCTTTATCACATTTATCATCCGCAACCCTTTTGCTAGCCAAATATGAATGAGGAAAAGGAAGGTCAGAAACTTTTACCTCTTTACCTTTTTTTTGTGGCTCTTGGTTGGGTGATTCTTGTGTTTCAAAGCGAACTCCTCTCTTTCTTCTTGTGGAAGGTGGGGTAGCTAGGAGCTTTTTCTCTTCATTGCTCTCACTTTGGACCGAAGGGGTTGGCATAGGCAAGGAGCTCTCTTCAATGGTCTTGGAGTTGGAACACTCCTCCATACCCAAAGGTGGTCTATCACAAACAATCTCCTCATCAACATCGGACTCATCACCCTCAAGGCCTTGGAACTTGACTTTCTTGCCACTTCTCAAGGTGATGGCATTAAGGGACTTTGGGTTAATCACAGTATTGGAGGGAGAAGCTCCACTTGTCCTTGCTTGCTTGTTACTCAAACCATCCGACAATTGGGTCACAAAGGATTGAAGATTTGTAGTTCTAGTCTCCCATTGCTCCATCTTGGATTCAAGAGATGCAAACCTCTCATCGTTGCGAGCATTCATATCCTTATGCATTCTTTGTATGCTCTTGAGAATCCGATCACATGAATCATCCCCTCTTGGTGGATCTTGGGGAACTAAGGACCTTGGGGAAGAAGAAGATTGGCCCTTGTAATTGGTCATGGAATTGTTGTTGTTGTCTCTCCACCGGAAGTTAGGGTGTGACCTCCACCCTTCATTGTAGGTATTGCTATGGGGATCCTATTTTTGGTTGGGATTAGAGCTGGACCTCCCCTGGTACATAGCATTGACATACGCCGGTTCATTAGGACAAAGGCTACTGATATGCATCACTGAACCACAATGCTCACAACTTGGTGTAACTAAGGCCTTGGAGGTAGAGGAAGTGGGAGCACACTGTTGCATGCTAAGATTCCTCAACTCTGAAGTAATGAAGGCAAGTTGAGAAGTAAGTTGGGAACTCAAAGTATCCACCTTGGCCTCTAAAGAATCCATCCTCCTTGTTTGTTGTGGGTTGGAGCTCAACTTAAACACCCCTTTGGAACCTCTTCTATTGTATTGTTGGGTGTTTTTGGCTCTCAGTTTAATCATAGCCCAAGCTTCCGCGGCGGGTAAGTCTTCCAAAGAACCACCGGCACTAGCATCCATGATGCCTCTCTCATTAGGCAAGAGCCCCTTGTGGAAGTATTGAATCAACTGTTCATCAATAATCTGGTGATGGGGGCACTTGGCCAATAGCTCTTGAAACCGGCACCAATACTCATAGAAGCTTTCAGAAAGATCTTGTCTGATGTAATATATGTCCTTCTTCAAATCCTCGGTCTTAACATCTGGGAAGTAGTGCTCCAGAAATGCCCTCCTCAAATTGGCCCAAGAAGTGAGGGCATTCTCATCATGTCTCGGTAGGAGTCTAAACCACTCTTTGGCTTTTCCATCCAGCGACAAGTGAAAGACTTTCAACTGCACATCATCAATATTTGCTCCAGCTGGTTTCATGCTTGTGCAAGCAAGGTAGACCCCATATAGATGGCCATATGCATCCTCCCCTTCCAATCCTGCAAAATGAGGTAATGCTGCAATTAGTGGTCCTTTAATTTTAAAATCAGCATTTAAAGCATGATATGCAGTTTGGAATGGGTCGTACGTGACACCACTTGAGGTAACTTCCCTAATACTACGCCTCTTAGGGACTTCATTGTTTCCTACTCCCTCACCCTCACCATTGTTTCCATTATTGCCATTGGGTGGTGGTCTGTGAGCCATAGGGATATCTAGAGGTATTTCTATGTGGATGTCATTTTCAGTGTCTGAATGAGAGGGACTGCTAGACTCCCCAACAGAGGACTCTTCTAAGATTGGGCTAGAGGGACCCCCTTGATCGGCTCTCCTAAGTTGGTTAAGGTTTTGCTCAATCCCAAGGTTTAAGGATGGAAGGTTTGATCCTCTTCTCCTTCTACCTTTCCCTCTAGGCATGCACAATGAGATAGAAACAAGTAGAAGAAATCAAAAGCAAGTCAAAGTTGAGTCACACAAGGCACAGACAACAAGTGGACTATTAGCAGCAACTAAGACTTAGAATGTACAAAAGTCAAGTGAGAGTCAATGGTATGTGATGTATGGAAGTGTAGGAAGTGTGTATGTACGAATATGGTGTGATTATGGTGTGTATATGCAGCAAGAATGATCAGAGAATAGCTAAAGTCAGCAAAAACAGGGGCTGACTCAGGTGGAGCTCGCCGTCTCTTCGCCGCGGCGAGGTGATGGCGAGGAATCAAAAGCAAGCTCACCGTGGGGGCAAGTGCACTGCGAGGAGTGGCTGATTCTGCCATTGAACAAAAGGCAACCTGCAGAATTTTTCAGAAACTCACACAAGTTGAATGAAAATGTGATAGACTACTTCAAGCAAGTGCAAATCAGTTAGAGCAAGCGTGTTATGCACAAGTAAGCGTCAAGCAACAAAAGGTGTGACTTGGGGGATAGATTCATGCACTCAATATCCAGCAAAGGACAGCATTCACAATTAGTGCAATAAAACTACCACTAAAGCAACCAAGCACAAGAGTAAGTCAATGAGCCAAGAAAATGCAAAGAGTAAGCATCTATACCAGTTGTCAGAGGTATTTCAAAATATGATATGCAAAGATGAAAGATAAAACTAAGATGCAACTAAGCTAAAATGCAACTAGAAGCTAGACCCAGCCAAAGCAAGTTTGACAACCGGCTACTAGGGAACCAATTACTTGGCTCCCCGGCAACGGCACTACTTGAAGAGTACCTAACCGTTGGGGTTATGTCAGAGCAGTGCCGCCTCGAGTCCGCTCTCCAAGAAATTAAACCCGAGGGGATAGTAGAAGCTAACCCTGGGTGTCGATCTCAAGGAGCCTAGTGTAATATGATTCCTAATAGCTAATATGTAAACTTGAAAAGGCGGGTAAGAAGCATTTTTGTTTGGTTTTAGTATGAAGTTTGGTATGTGCAAAAATTAAAGTAAAAGGTGAGGATTAAACGTGAGATTTGGATGAAAATGGGATAAAGATCATTCTTGATGAATGAGTGCTTCGGGAGTCATTGCTTCTAACGATTTTCAGGGAGTTTAATTGATTTCTAAAGAGCCATAGAGGAACCCCTCTAGGCTAGGCTTAGGTTAATTTAATTAATGCCGGAACCCCTCACATTACTTAATTTAACCCAAGTTGATTAAGTTCCAAATCAAGAAATAATTGATTATGCAAGACTTTAAATCCACAATTTGGGCCACCCCATAATTGCTCTAAATTTCTCTCTAAACCCTAATCCATTGATGGCCACCCATACAATAAATTAGGATCTAAAGAGTGTTTGCCCAATGTCTCAACACAACCAATTAGTTCCTATGCCATCTCCCTCAAGCAAATAGCTTAACACTTCTTAATCCACTAACCAAGCCACTTTGCATTAGCACATAATTTTCACAAGGAGAATAACAAAACTATGAACCCAAAAATTTCATTAAACTCAAAGTTAATAAGTAGCAATGTCAAGCATTATACAAGAAGGAAATAACATAAACATAATTTATAACCCTAATGACATAAATGTACTCAACCAAGTGCCATAAATGCACTTCAACCAAATACAATTAATACATTCCACCAAATGCCATAAATGCAACCTTAGAACCCTAGAAAAGCATAAATACAACAAATGGAGAAAGGATTAGAACTAGAAAAACTCCCCTATTTAAGCTTCAAGCTCATCCCTTGGTTCCCACCACCAAGAATGGTGGAGCCTAACTGCTACTCTCCATGGAAGAACCAACAAAAAGAGAGGAAGGTATGGAAGCCATGGGTGAAAGGAAGAAAGATGAAGAAGATGAAGATGAAGATAGAGAAGAGAGAGCTAGGGCTTGGAGGGTGTGTGAGTGAACCAAATCTACCCTAATGGGGTGTATCCTTCGTGTTTTATGTCCCCCAAGTCGGGTCAAGTGAGTGGGTATTCAAGTTGGACCTAAATCAGGCCCAAAACATGACTGAAATTCTGCAGAATTCGCGCAGTTAGCCATCCACTTCGCCGCGGCGAACTCATGTAGTCTCTAGTTCCTCTGGCCTTTTCGCCGTGGGTTCGCCGCGGCGAAAGCTACGGCGAACTCATTTCTCCTTTGCCTCTTGTGGGTATTTTCGCCGTGTGTTCGCCGTGGCGAAAGCCACGGCGAACTCATTTCTTTTCTGCTTCTTCGTTTGGCCTTCTTCTTCATTCCAGGTTTGACCTTTTGGTCCTCAACGACCTTGCAAGTGGAAACAAGACCAAACAAGGATCAAATAGCCCTACACATTAATCAATATAATTAATCTACAATTATGACTAATTAATCCTGATTTTATACTAATTTCACTTGAGAGTTTGAGACATTCAATTAAGAACTATTGGACCCAACTTTGCATCTCAATCATGTTAATTGCCTCAAATTAAGCATATAAAAACATACAAATTCAAGGATTTTTCAACTATCCTTCCTTCCTTCTTCATGTTGGATGCTTGCCATATATGGCAATAGATGTTAAATATAAGATTTTGATTCATTAATTTTGAGAGCACTTGCTAATTATTAATATCTATGCTGACATTCAGTGGGAGAGGCTAGGAATAACTGTTACTGATAAGTTGTTATTGCTTTACTATGGTTCTTGCTGCCACCGCCAATTCCGTGAGTATAATTATTAATTGCATACAGGGTAATTTATATTCTTTCTCATTTCTTCATCCTTACATATATAGCATTAGAGAGACGTTGGAAGAACCAATGATTACATGTGTCTTCATTTACCCCTGGCAAGTTATTATTGTCGGCGTCACCACCCAAATTGTTGTAATTCAACTCATAGTCTAGCTTCTCCCTATTGCTATGCAAATCTGGTTAGCAGCAGCACCTGCAAATATCCTAATATATAGTTCGAGTCATGCCCTCAGGGGCACTATCCTTAAGAGCTATTTCACATCTACCAGTAAAAGAAGTTGCGATACTCCCTAGGATTAAACGAACTATTCCTGTACAATAGTAGAATTCCTGAAGATAATATAACTCAACAAGGCATAAGAACCAGAGAAGGAAATAAGGAAGCTCTCAACTTAGAGATGAGTTATCCGCTCACACGTCTAACTTGAGCAACCTAAGCACCATATATATCATGTGGACATTGGTAGCCTCTCACAGTGGTGCGTGCTTGGCGGGTCCTTTATGGGAGCTTTTAAACCCCACATCGAATGGGAGTGTGTGTGTGTGTGTGTGTTAGTGTATAAAGTAGGACATTCAGGCTGTTTGGATACCAACAATGTTAGTTGGTTTTCCCTTCAACCTTTGGTCCGAATTTGATAAAAAAGAAAAGGCAATAAATCATCAGTTTTTTTAACATTTAAAGGCACTGAAAGTCTTAATACAAAATCAGTTTCTTGTGTTAGGAAATAAGGAGTAATATGCAATAAAACCATCTCAAAGGCATTAAAGAATCAAGAAACTATTTTGAGAATTATTTCAACGTTTGGAATTCAAAATTAAGACTAGCAATGATGGTGTATTTATTTCCACAAACGATATTTAAATTTTCACAAATGCCTTAATAAAAAGTGCTTAGTCTACATTTAACTTGTGCATAAGGGTTAGGGAGAAATCGTCAGATTTCATCTATGGTAGCCCATTGCTATACAAGTTTATTTCTCCTCTTAGCTTATTATTAATCCACGATCACTTATTACTTGGACCCCACAATCACAAATAATGTGAGACATGTTCCTTATGACATACCAACTCAAAATTGCCAACAATCCCCCACATGTGTCAAAAAGAACGCCTTAACTGAGTTACATATATGAGTATAATCATTGTATCTAGTGGTCTTTTGGACTAAGAATCAGACTTAGACGAATATCACGTAGTACACAAAGATATCAGTGGTCCTATGGATTATGAACTCACACCTTTTGGCGTATATTAGAGATATTACTAGCCAGATTATATCCCTACATTTTTTACGTTAACGGCGGTTTTGCCCGTTAAAACGACCGTGAGCATGCCTGTTCCATAACGAATGCTCTAGAACCTTTGTGACTATTTCATAGGAGCGGCTCCACTCCACATTCATAGAGGTGATTTCATGAAATGTACCTGCAATGAGTACACCATCCTGTAGGATTATTAAATCATTAAGAGTTTATACTCAGCCTTTTCAAAATGCAATCTAACACTTTCTCATGTCATAGTAATGGACTACCGAAATTTTCTCAGTGCTAACAGAACTGACGAACGACTTGTTCCTACTCATTGAACCCACTTCATGGGATCACCAATCATAGATGTTGGGTTGTCATTGCTGTCAATTTTCAAGTTGGCTTTAATCACATTCCCCTTGACTAATTTTTACTTCTTCGCGGGGGCTTTTTTAACAGATCCGAGAGGTCAACTTTTGACCCCACAAAATCATTTGAGTTAATGCCACAATTTTCAAGCATGCTTATTCATATTATATCCCAAAATATTTTCACTTATACCATTATTCTCTTTATAATGGTTGTTGCCAATTGGCAATTATAATTTATTGACATTGAGTATCACATTTACTTCAAAATATTTATTTTTTCTTCTAGTGGATTATCTTACAAAATTGATATTTAGTTAACTGTAACATCCCAAAAATTCAATTAAGGATTAGTGATAATTTAAGAATTAATTTGGGATTAATTAAGGAATTTGGAGAGCTTTATAAATAAATTCATGAAAATAGAAGTATTTTGGGAATTTTTTAAGGCCTAGTTTCTCCCTTAATTTGAGAAAATTATAACTAGAGAAATTATTTTTGGACCAAAAAGAGATCCTAATGGGAGAAAAATATCAGTGGATAGTTAAATAAATTTTAGAAACTGAAAGGGGAAGCTTATCTTTTCCCTACTTATTTAATTTAATTTTATTTATTATTTTTAACTCCTTTCTTCTTTCCTATTTACTTCCTCATTCTCGTGCCTTCATTTCCCTCACATGTTCTCTCCCCTGTACGCTGAACGAGAGGGCGACGATGGCCGCCGCCGCTGCTACCGGTAGCGCCGTTGCTGGTGGGCTTCGTCTCCTCAATCCTCCCTTCCGTTCCATTCTCCCGTCCCCCCTGCTTCGTGTGTGTGTGTGTGTGTCGAAAGAGAATGAAGGGGAGTGTGAGGTGTGTTGTTGGCTGATGAATTAGGGGCGGATCCCAACGGTTTCAGGAGCATTTGATAGCTCTAACTCATTGGGTAACATTCATCTTCCTATTCCTCTTGATTTTCCTCTCTATTCTTCAAGATTATGTGGAAATTTTGGGGGGTTTTCTTTAATCCGAGAATATGTGGTGTTTTCTTGTTTTTACTAATTCCAAACTTGATTCCTAACCCTTCTAAGCTATCCTATTGGGTTGTATTGTTGGAAGAATGATTGAGTGTGCCATTTGGTTTGTTAAAGTTTAAAGAACTTAAGGTTTGTGATGAGTTTCGAAATTGGGGACTGATTGAAGCTAATTAGTTGTTCCCAAATTTTTATTAAGGTTATTTGATGATGATGATAATATAGTTAGTTTGATTGAATTTGGCCCTATGTGAGATTTTGCTTGTTTAAAGTTAGATTAGGATAGGTTTCCATCAAGAAATCCTTTGAATATCATTTTTTGAACTTTATTTATGGTTTATAGAGGGTTGTTCGGGTTCAACGATAATGTTAGTTGAATTCATTTGGCTTAAATTAGAGTTGTATGAAAATTTGGGATTTGTAGATGTTTTGAAGAAGTAGAATGTTGCAAATGGGCTATCTTGAATATGGAATGATAATTTAATTGAGTAAATCTTTTATTTGACTATGTTCGAAAGGGGTTCATGGAGGATTTGTTTGAGGAATATTATGGAAAATTCGGTAACTATAGGAAGCTGTAAGTTAAGAAAGAAAAGGGATTTGTGCTTCTCGAGTGGGTTTCGATTTAACTTAGTATCTCTCTTGTTTTCTAAGTATTTTGGCCTTGTCACTTCCTCATTCTATTCTTCCCAATAATATTTAGCTAGCAAATCATTCCACCTTTTCTTCCTTGTTTTATTGGTGAAGTTTTGTATGTTATCACTGCACTAATTGCTTCCATTTTTATGGCCATTGTTCATTAATGCATACTGTCGATGTATGGGTTTGGATTGCTGCTTTGTAAAATAAAATTCCATATTTTAGTAGCTATTATTTTGTTCTAAAATTTTGTCTTGTCATGATGGAATATGGTGGTTGAAAAGGAAGTTTGAATTGGGTCACTTGTGTGTGTTATTAGTGGAGGGCCTTAACATGGAAGGGTAAGGTTCAAATTGCTGGTGGTTTATTATGGGGAATTATAGTGATTGCCAATTATCTTAATATTATGGGAGTTACTCTGAAATTTGTGTCTTAATGTGGCTAGTTAGGAGTTATTTCCCTTAGGAAGGGTGAATGAATTTTGTGTTACATATATTTATGGCATGCTAAAGGTCTAATTTTTGGGTAGAAATGAGATTATTTGTTCTTGATTATTTAAGGCTACAATTTTAATTTGAAAGCATGCTTGCATGGGTGTAGGAGTTGAAAATTTAATTCGAGAAAGGACTCTGAAGGACTAAAGGATTTTCTGGTTACACTTGCTAGGCTTGAATAGGTGGAGAATTAGTGGATTAAGAATGAGTTTATCATTGGAAAATTAGCATTAATCTATTTGTTTAAGGAGGTGAGGGCAAAAGTTAAAATGGTGAAAGTATTAGGAGTTTCAGATTATGACTATTCTATGGTTATTGTTTTTGAGTTAAATTAACTTAATCTAGCCTGTAATTATGATTTGTTGGTTAGAGCACCATTAGGGGCTCTGAAGGGGCTATGTTCCTTAATTGTGAATCTAGACACTTGATTAGTTACTAATCATGTGTAGGTGTGATATTATTATTTGTAGACACTGGTGCATCAAGCGGAGCTCGAGGGCTACAAACCTGGTATTTCTTTTGTTTTATGCGATTTCATTTAAACACTCTCACCTTACTACCTGGTTGTGTGTGATGTTAATGGGGGATTTTCTAAATCCCTTCTATTTATGTATATATGCTTATCATGAGAAATAGATTTCAAATGTTACTTTCATATTAAACAGTCTATTGGGTACCTTCGATATCACAACTATTTTAATATAATGATATCAAAGAAATTTGTTATAATATATGTATTATCCTGGTCGGCTATGTTGGTGAACTTGATATATAGATATATCTGTGTATTGCATCATAAAATTGGAAAATGGTATATATATGATTTTGAAAATCTTTTTGCATGATTTTTGGGAAAAAAATTAGAAAGGTTATGTGCCTAATTTTGGTGAAATTGATACTGTTGCTTGTGATACATATGTATGTGAATATGAAGATAACATTGATGCCTTAGATACTCTTGCCTTCACGTGATGAGTACCCTGTTGGCCCACAATGACTAATTACATTATGGTTTACTGGGTATGGGCAGCCCCCATCAGGGTATTACCTTTTGGTGTGCTGGGTATGGGTAACACTGTAACACCCCAAATTTTAGAAAATAGAAAATAAGGAATTATTTAAGGTTTTGGAATATTACTAAAACATTAAAAAGTATTGAAAAATAAATTTATGATATTTAGGCATTTTTAATAATTTTAAGGCTTATTTTCTTTAAGAAATAAAGAGAAGTAATTAGGAGATAAAACTTAATTGGGAGAAAAGAGATAATAAGGATTTATTTAAAGTCTTGGGATGGCATATAGAAACTAAACAGCCTTATAAATAAATTTATGAGGCCAGACATATTTTTAATAATTTTTAAGGTTTATTTTCTTTATGAGTTAAGGATAAATAGTTAGAAGATGAATTTAAATAAGGGAATATTTAAAACCTTGGGGTATTGTTTAATATTTAAAAAGTCTTATAAATAAATTTGGAATATAAAGCATATTTAGAGAAATTATTTTAGGACAAATTCAGGGCTATTTCTAAATGATATTGGTAAATAAAATTATCATTTAAGAGAAAAATGGAAAAAGGGAAATGAAAAAGACAATATCTGCCCCTAGTTAAAAATATCTTCAATTATAAAAGGAAGGGTAAGATGGTAAAACACCTAGTAAAAATATCACTCTCTCCTTTTAAATATACAAACCCCACGTGTTTCCTTCCATTTTCACTCTCTCTCTCACCGATTTCACTCTGCCTCCCATCTTCTCTCATACTCTCTCCGTTCTCTGCGAGTTTCGGTGAGAATCAGCGACAGTCAACGGCGGGGAACGACGGCGAGAAGCAACGAAAATGCAAGGGAAATGTGGATTGGCTTTAGGTAAATTTTTTCCTTCGTTTCCTTCCTCTTTTTGATTCCGATTTGAGAGGATTTAGAGGGGAATTGATTTCGAATTTGGGGTTCTTTGGGATTGTTAAACTGATAAAATTGAAGCTTAGTTTCGATTAAGAACTCTTGTGAAGGATTTTGAGTGAAGGAGAGGTATGGATGAGGTTTTCCCCAAATTTCTTTTTCGGGTTCCTGTTCATCCGCCATCGTTCTCAGTGGTTTTTGGGCGAGCATCGATTGGAACCTTAATTAAACGTGATCAGGAGTGAATTTAAGGTTATGGAGTAGTGTTGAACTCCATTGGATTTTTCTTCTTCCCTTGTTCAGCTCTGTCGACAGCAAAGAAGAAAGAATTAATGTTACAATGAATCTGAAATTAGGAATGATAGAATGAATTTCTCTTGCATGTTGAGTTGTGGTAATTTTTTTTAGGTGATCGATTCTGGCTTCTGGTTGTCCGATTTTTGGGCAGAGCTGAAATTCTTGTGTTTTTCTCTGTTATTGATCAGTGTTCTGCTATGATTAATTTGAAAAGGAGAAATATAATTGTTGTGATTTTTCTTCCGCTTGGCTGCTCTGTTTCGGTTAGTGTTGAGGAAGGAGGTGAATGATGAGTTTGAATTATTGATATATGGATTCTAGGTGTTAATTAAGAAGAAATTGTGACAAGTGATAGTTGATTTTCTTGCCTTTCTGTGGTTCTGTGTTCGTGGCTGCAAGGGAGTAAAGAAGGGAAATTTAATTGTTGATGGTTTTGGTTCTGATTTGGTTCCTAAACACTAAATAATATTTGGGCTTATTATTTTGAGGTCTTAGATATTAAAAGTTGTATTGAAATGAAAAAGGGAATTAATGAACCAAGAGATTTTTGTGATGGTTATTGGGGAAGCTTTAAACTGATTTAGATATAAATGTTTTGTTTGATTGGGTGTTATGTAATTGTTTAGTTAATTAATGATTGAATGGAAGAGTGGAAATTTCTAGGTTATTATGCTGTTATTTGAAATGTCTTAAGGGGTTAGGAAAAGATGAAACTGATTTCTATTGATGTTTTTGGATTCCTAAATAATAAGTTGGCAGCCCAAATATTCAATTAAGCATATAAATGTGAGTTGGTTAGTTTTAGGAATTGAAATGGATTATTTTAGTGTGAGTATTTGTGAAGAGAAGGAATTTGAAGTTGGAACTGATTTAATACCTTATTGGTTTATGTTTCCAAAGGTTGAATGTTTTTTTAGATGGTTCAAGTTTCTTGAAGAACCAAGAAAAAGATGGTTGATGTGATGTTGTAAAAGAAAGAAGAGGAATTTATGATAAAGAGATTTGATTGAGATAATCAATTTGGAGGTTGAATGTTGTGTTCGTGTGAGTACTGTTTGGTTATAAAAGGTGATTTAGATTAAAGGATTTTCTTTACTTTTAGTATTACAAAAAGGGAATAATAATTTGGATGTAAGTTGGTATTTGTTTTGGATATGAGATTCAGTTCATGAGGCCTAAAGTTTTAGTGTTTTCAGTTCTGTAATTATGCTTGTCTGGGTTGTGATTAAAAATGTTCGTCACTCTAATAAGTGCATATTCCTAATGAATTTTAAGTATTTGGCCATAATTGAAAATAAGGGAAAAGAAGAATTTATGATAAGGAAGCAAGTTGAGGTTTGACTGGGTGACCCTATGATCTTTAATTTAAGGTTTGAGATAGTGATGGCAGATCACAATCTTCCTAGTTACAAAGGATAGTGGTTGTTCATTGTTATGGGACAGTTTGATTGCAATGAAATCTTAAGAAATAAAAGTTTAAGGAACGATTTTGCCATACTTGAAATATGGTACTTTGGTCTGTGCTTGATGGTGAAGAGGATTTTATGATGATAGATTTTCAGATTTGGTGAAGGTAAAAGTCATTTCAAGTTATAGTGGGAATGAAATTGATTTTATTTGATTGATCACTAAATTGAATTTCATGTTAGTTGTGGAGATTAATTGATATTTGATGATCAGTTAAAAGGGACAGAAGAAATTAAATTTCTTGTAATTAGAGGATTCAATTTGAAATTTTGAAGATTTGTGTAGATTCTATAAATATTGGTTTGGAGATAAAAATTTGAACAATTATGGGTAGTTGTTAGGAAGGAAAAGGTTGATCTATTTTAGTTGGCTTTGATGGTATGGAAATAAGGGAATTATTGTTGACTAAAGTGGGCAATTAATTAGAGAGGTGTGAGAAGTATTTAAGATTATATGAATGGACACTAACAAGTGTTATAAGATATTGATAGGGTGTGTAAAGAGTGGTTTCTTGTAACATTCTATTGAAGAAGCTTGAGAATCAAATATTAATTGACGTTTGAAAGGTTTAAGTGTGTGAAGTTATTAGAAACTATTCAGCAACATCAAAGAAGGATGAAATCATTTTACTTTATTTATTTGATCAAGAAGGCTTGATAGATTTAGTGTTGGGACTGAGGAATAAGGAAGATGACTGGTTTAGAATATTGAAATGAATGATTGAAATTTAATTAAATTGGATTAGTTTATTATGTGGAACTAATGATGTTCATAATTGTAGTAGTGTTGGATTAATTCTCTATTTAGTGAACTGAAGAGAAGATGATCAATTATGGTTTAACTTGATGTTAGGAGTTAAGGGATTGATTTTGCCTTATTAGGATTGCTTGTAACCATTTTTGGAATTTGGCTAACTAATAAGACTTATTAAACTGAGTTGATGGAGTTGATAATGGTGATATGGAAAATGAAGGATGTTTGGGATTTCTGTATGAGATAGAAGATAGGAATACGTATGAATATGTATATGTTTGTATGTGTGTGTACATATATGTAATGGTGGTTGAATGACTTTGCAATTAATATTAAATTAAGACTATAAGTGGAATATATATTGAAATTGGTAGGATTAATAAGAATAGATTATTTATAATTGACATTTAATTTTTTTAAAAAAAGGGTTAAGATAATTATAGTAAACTGTCATATTTCACTAATATAAAGAATGGGGTAGTATTAATTACATTAGGACCGTGAGAGACGTCGAATTATTAAGAATAAGAACAGATATTAATATATCATTGTATATTATAAATACTTATAGGAAGAAATAGTGGAGTTAAATCTCCTGAATACGGCGAAGGAAAGGAATCATGAGTAATTCAAGAAGTCAGGTAGCAGTTTATCTCATTACACTAAATTGCATGTATAATTTTGTAATATCTGTTGCAAGTTTACATTATGCATGAAGGTGATAAACCTTGTTAATTCCTGCATAGAAATTTATGGAGTACTCCAGGCTTAGGTGGTTCGCTACCCCTTTGCCAAACCAGTTAGTTATAGCTTTAAATGCTATAACGAGAAGTCCTGTAGGTAGAACCTCCACTAGTTAATAAATATATTGTTAATAATGGCTGGTAGAGCATATATCGCAGGAAGTATGTGTAATTGTGTTATTTGTGCAGATTTATAAAATAAATACATGGCAAAGCATGCATGAATTTATAGTTAATGACATAAACTGCGTGGAACTGCTGTTTTTCAGAGAAGCTGGGAGATATTAAGGTGGTTGAGATAAGGCAGAAGTGCTGAGGGAAGATTAGATGAAGAAATTAAGATTATGTTATAAAAAGTAAGGTTATCTGTATATGATGTAAATTTAAATTATTAAAGAAATAGTAGATAGCAGAGAAAATAGAATTATATGAATTTATTATGGGATTTAAATTTTCTAAGTGTTATGAATTAAGAATAGATACCCTAAGAGGGTTAGTGTGTTTTTAATTGCTTTATGAACCACTCTGCTTTACGTAAAGTTTTTAAATTATTCAATTTGTCCGAAAAGCCCATTCCAACTGCAATAAAGTTGGAACATTGTTTGAATAAAAAAGTTTTAAATTTTTTCGTATTTTTGGGCTTTCGGTATTGAAATAGTGGTTATAATTCAATTAAAATGCTATAGTATAGTAGTAAAAATTCAGGTGTTACAAACAACTATTGAGTATTACCTTTATTGTGGTATGGGTATGGGTATCCCCTATCGGATACTACCTTTTGGTGTGCTGGGTATGGGTAGCACCCATTGAGTATTACCTCTGTGTGGTACTTAGTATGGGTTGTCCCCATCGAGTACTACTTTTTGGTGTTGTGGGTATGGATAGCCCCCATCGAGCATTAGCCTCGTTATGGTGTTGGGTATGGGTTGAAATCCCCATTGAGGTCCACTTCTCCATGGTTCTGGGCACTGGTTGAGATCCCTGTCGAGTTCCACTCTGGTCCACCTAGTGGTAGGGACAACTTAACGATTCGCAGGGTGAACATTAGTGATGTTATGAAGAATGTGTTTTTGAACTATTTAGTAAAAACTGTGATATATGAAATATTGAACTAATTTTCTTGGTACCCTTTTAGACATTTTGCTAACCCACATTCACTCTTATATTGAGTTGAGTTGTGGTTACTGAAACATGATTGTCTCACCCCGTAGTTATTTACATTTTTGCAGGTGATCATGCCGCAAAGAGGAGGACGCAGGGGTAAGGGGATGGGATACAGCCCGGTTCACAATGAGCTGTGAGTCGGCCAGTGGTTTATTTTGGAATGTATATTACCAAACTATTTACCTTGCATTCGTTTCCGCATATCTATCTTTGTTTGATGTTATTTGGATAACTGTATTAGCATATAGACTATACTTTAAATGATGAATGAAGTGGAATTATGTTTAATTGATATGGTGTAATGTAGTATGGGTTATGATTGTGTGATTCCGGGATTGTTGACCCGAGGTCCAATTAGTGTAATTATTGACTAACTGCACAGGTTTTGGGTTCTACAAACATGTTAGATGAATCTTTTATAACATGATTGGATAGCATGCTTGATTGGAATGATATTGGTATTACATGTTTATTTTATTAACCATGTTAGGAGTCTCCTTATCTAAAATGGTTAACTTGATTATTAATTATTAATCAAGTGAATCTTTATTAACTATGTTAGAGGAATCCTTTTTTAACAGAGTTAATAATCCATGATAGTATAATTATTGTGCTAAGTATTTATCTTTTCTATCATGGATTACTCTTTGAATTCCTAGATGAATCTTTTCTAACTATGATAGGGGCATTATTATAATTGCATGAAAAACCCCTTTTTTTCTATCATAGTTAGCAACGTATTGTATCGCTAATTGTGAATGAAGTTGATTATTAGGGGTATATTCAGTTATTAACAAGTAGGATTTTACATTAACATCTGTATATCTCAATACAACAAGAATCTACTATATATGATAACAATAATTATGGTATTCCCTGACTATTTATTCTCCTCATGAAAGTTTTTATACACTCAATTTTTCATATAGTATAAATTATATCTCAGGATTTATCTAATCCATTAATGCAATAATTTCTCACAAATTTGTGCATATACCTAAATTGAGCTGTAAAGTAACTTCAACCAAAGTGTTAACAAAATCAACAGTTTTGCAACTTCAAAATAAAGCATAAGATACCCCACATGTTAGGCACCCCCATACTTTCAAATATCTCAAATTATATTTAGAAATTTTTTAAGAATTCTACTTAAATTAGAATTTCACACCATATCGCTTTCCATTCTAATTAAATTAGAATTCTTCACGTAAAATTTGTTATTAAGTTTGAATATTAAAATGATTCAAATAATCATGATAAGCGAGCTTGTACTTCACATCACAATGCAATCATGGAGATTATTGAGTAATGGTGATAAATCATTATTATAACAATTTGTCAGTCTCGGCAAAATAATATTTATCACACTCTGAACATAAAATCGAGTGAAAACAGTACATAAACCTCACAGATTGATCCAATCATATAAAATTGTAGAATTTCATACCACAATAAATTTATATGGCAAATAACACCAAATTACAACAAAGTTCATGATATCATTCCCAATTTAATAAGCAGGGGAAAAAACTTAATAGTTGTATTCTTAAATATACCATTCACAAATCTCTCATTGAACAAATCAAGATTTCAGGAAAAAATAATGAATATGACAGCACAAATTGAATATTACAGCAGACTCTTACCTTAATACTCAACATTGAAAAAACAGATTACTTGTAGACATATTTATCAGAAAATAAACTTTAACATTTATGTCCCTACTTAACCATAATTTATGATAGTAAATCAAATATGTGCAATGTTAAAGATAATAGCTGAGTGCCCGTTTAATATTTCAACATTTAAAAAACTTTCAAAGTCATTGACACACACACACACATAAGGTAATATATTACCATTAAAATTTATAATGTCTTCCGAATAATGCGATGAAAGCACCCATGTGGGATAAACACTATTCATTGAGATAAAGTAAATGTAATGTCTTCCGAATAATGCGATGAAAGCACCCATGTGGGATAAACACTATTCATTGAGATCAAGTAAAAAATTAGAAATGGCTAGAAATATAACTCATGATCTCATCCCACCATCCCAACAAATTTTCTCCTAATGGTTACAATTGGTGGTCAACACACATCAATTTAGCATTTAACAGCTAACACCAATATTGTAATTCATAAACACAAGAAAAAATCCACATGCATGGTATGAGGCATATTAATTAAAATATATTTTGTATAAACCTAAATCTGAACCATTGAAAGAAGATGTAGTGGTTATTAAGAAAGAAAATGAAGGAAAATGATACAAAAGAAAAGGAGGAGTTCCTCTCATATATTTTTAATTTCTCATGCCACAATAACTGCACAGTAATTATCTTTTCTCTATAAAACATCAAGCCCAATATATAGAGGAAATTTCAACGAAATTCACAACTTGTTCTTTTTATATTATTGTTGCCACAAATTACAATCACAGCAAATACGTTCTTAAGCCATAGAATCAGGAAAATTTAATTTATGTTAATTACAGGGATCCACGTTACTATATGTTAACGTCCCTGAAATTAACCCCCTTTATTACTGTAATCATACCCAAATTTGAATGTCAAATAACCAATTTCACACAAATTTGATACGTGAAACACAAGAAACAACATCACAAAAGTTATCCTTGCTTAGAGGGTAAGAGGTACCTGATTGTTGGTGCCATACAAAGCACAAGTTCAGCTTTCTAAGGGAGATGGCCACACAAAACTAATTTTTGGATTCTCATCAATCCCACACAAATTTCTACTAGTACCTTTATTATTGGTATAAGGTCTTAACAGAGTCCTGTTAAAGAGACACAATTGGCACTTAGGGTTCACTACCACCATAGCCCTCATAAGCATACAACACATGCCATCCAACATAGTTTTATTTACATAAAATTAAACCAGCCGACTCAATGCCTCAACACATACTTTCATCAGGTTTACGTTTACCACCAATGTGACAATACCCGGTTATTACTTTGGGTTAGAACTCAATTCTCAAATTAGATCATCCCTGGCAATCATAATCACTAGAGGTTTATGCTCTGTCATTTCAGTTAGTAAAGATCTTTTCTTTTCACATATTGTTAATTATTCCCAAACATTAATCATATCAAAATAAAATAATGAATTTTAGAAGGATTAAGAGTATACTTATCTCATGCAACTTATCTCTTCACTTGTCTCTTCTAAGACATTAAAGTCAAGTTTGGAAAGATTGTTGCCTTTGAGGATTTCTCCAAACCCATCTATTTTTGCTTTCTTTTTCACCTATATGGAACTCATCCATAATCATTTCTTTATATCAGTATTTTTCATCTAAAATGTGGTGGCCACGAGGTCTTATATATGAGTCCAGCTTAAGAGGCAAAATCAACACATAGTGTTTGTAATCACCACGGTTCACATTAGCCTTAACCCAATCTCATTTGTTAAGAAAATCTTTGAACTCATTGCCTCACTCTCAACCAGTTCATCTATCACTAAGGTGGTTGTGTATGAACACCACTTTAAATTAGAACTCAGTTTTTTTGATAATCTCTAGCCCTAATAATTACTAGAGGTTTATACTTTGTTATCTCAGTCCCACCACAGGAATGGGGAGCAGTCGATTTTGGCCAAACTCTGTGTTAACCTTTAGAAACTCCACACATTTCACACATTTTTCACATGTTTTGAGCACATACATGATTGATAATATGGTTATAATGGAGAATATCATGTGAAAATGTGTAAACTTTTTTCATCATGAAACTTTGAAGAATTGATGATTTCCGTCTCTATTTTGTAGGAAAAAGGAGTCAACCTGAAGAGGAGCTAGGAGAAGATCAAAAGGAAGCAAAGCGAGTTACACTTCAGAGCAAAAATCAAAGGAGCAAGCAAATTCTGGAGCTTGACTTTCTGTGTATCTCGCTGTAGCAAGAGTGTTTGATCACTGCAACAAGCTCTTTATTTAAGCAAATCCTCTTCTCTGTATGGCGCGCTGCAGTGAGATCTGCATTCCAGCGAGCCCTCCTTTGTGTGGTACACTACAACGAGCACTTTTACTCACTGCAGCGAGAATATATTAGTTCTACTACACGTTTTGGGTTCTAAAACATGAAAATTAAGGGGATAAATATTAGGGTTGGCTGAAGTTAAAAGAGAGAACACTTTGGGTCGAGTTTGGAGGCTGCAAAACACCAAGGAAGAGTTAGAGAGAGCTTGAAAGAGGATTTGGGAGCTTGGGAGAAGTTGATTCTTGGAGCTTCAAGAAGAAATTCTTTATGGTTTCTCCTCTTGTCTTCTCTTTTCTTCTTCTTTTCTCTTGTTTCATTTCTGGACTTTTGTGATGTATTTGAAAATGATTCTTGAGATTTCTTGTGTCATGTGTGGCTAAACTCATTTTCTAGGTTTATTTTGAAACTTTGTATGGATTGATGCTTGGAACTCTTTCTCATTTGATGATTAATGATTATTAGGTTGTGAATTTACTTTATGTTTTATTTCTCCTAAGTGGTGGCCAACATTTAGCTTGTTACTCTAATTAGTGGCTTGAGAAAGCATTAATTAAGCATAAAACTAGACTGAATTCAAGCTTATATTAAAATTCCATGTTGGGATTGAGAGTTTGTTAATGAGATAGAGATATTCATTAACCAAGTTTTGTGAAATTGAAGTGGAATGTTTATAAAGACTAATCAACATAATATGTAGTAAGAGATTACGTATATTAGTGTTAATTAAGGTTTAGGTAAGCTTGAGAGAGTTATTCAAATGGATAGGACTACAAACATCAACTTAATATTCATTAATTGTCTTTAGAAGAAGGGTAATTGAGCATCATGAAGTATAAAGTGGATAAATAAAACTAGTCTTTTCCCGTTGTGTTGAAATATGTAGTAAGAGATTACGTATATTAGTGTTAATTAAGGTTTAGGTAAGCTTGAGAGAGTTATTCAAATGGATAGGACTACAAACATCAACTTAATATTCATTAATTGTCTTTAGAAGAAGGGTAATTGAGCATCATGAAGTATAAAGTGGATAAATAAAACTAGTCTTTTCCCGTTGTGTTGAAATTTACTTAAAGTGCTTTGTTTTACAAATTGCCATTTTTAATCAATTAGATGTTATAAAATCACCTACCTTTTGCCCATTGCTAATTTGGATTATGATGAATTTGATGAACTTGCTTATAACATAGTCCTAGTGGGCGATAGCAATTTATGGCGAATACTCGGTATTATAAAATCTCAAAAATTGTCCCCAGATGGAGACAGACAAAACTTAAGACTCAATTAAATATTCCTTTACAAGAGGAAAATCTCAATAAAATCGTAATTTAGAACAAGAGTTAAAGGAACTCCCTATCCAATAACTCTGCCACGATAAACACCAAAATAGTTGACGTCGGAATATTAGCTCTTAAGATTGTTGGCGTCACTACCCAAATTATTGTAATTCAGTTCATCGTCTAGCTTCTTTCCATTGCTATGCAAATCTGGTTGGCAGCAACACTTACAAATATCCTAATATATAGTTTGAGTCGTGTTCTCAGGGGCACTGTCCTTGAGAGTTATTTCATAATTACCGGCAAAAGAAGTTGCAGCACTCTACAGGATTAAACGAACTCTTCCTTGTAAAATAGATGGATCACGGAAGATAATATAACTCAACAAGGCATAAGAACAAGAGGGGGAAATATGAAAGCTCTCAACTCAGAGATGAGTTATCTGTTCGTACGTCTAACTTGAGCAATTTAAGCACCTTATATAGGCCTAACACACTGGACGTTGGCAGCCTCTCAAAGGCAATAAATCATCAGTTTTTTTTTAAAGGCATTGAAAGTCTTAATACAAAGTCAGTTTCTTGCGTTAGGAAATAGGGAGTAATATGCAATAAAACCATCTTAAAGGCATTAAAAAAATCAAGAAACTGTTTTGAGAATTATTTCAACGTTTAGAATCCAAAATTAAGACTAGCAATGATGGTGTATTTATTTCCACAAATAATATTTGAATGTTCACAAATGCCTTAATAAAAAGTGTTTAGTCTACGTTTAACTTGTGCACAAGGGTTGGGGAGAAATCGCCGGATTTCACTTATGGTAGCCCATTGTCATACAAGTTTACTTCTCATATTGGCTTATTATTAATCCAAGATCACTTATTACTGGGACTCCCACAATCACAAATAATGTGAGACATGTTCCTTATGATACTCTCCAACTCAAAATTGCCAAAAATTATAAGTCTCACATTAGGGAGTCTTACAAAGTGTAGTGTGTTTTATAATCTTTATCCAATTCATGTTCATTGTACACTCAAGTGAGCCTTTCATGCTACCTTAGCTAATTATAGGATGAAACACAACCTCCTATTGCCTTGGTTAAGTTTAATTGCTTTCTGGCTCATTTTACCCGTTAATTTCCTGGTAAAGCTTTGGTGAAATTAAAAACTACGTATCAGTTTAAAACCTTAAATTGAATTGTCTGGCTATGTAATGTTGATTTACTTTTCCGTTATAGGAAATGTAACACAGGGTACTTCTGCTCATTTCTAAGAACATGTTGAGGAACTGTGTCGTATAAATCCCCAGTTCTACATTTGAGATACAAACCTAGCTAGACGGAACCCTAAGGGTTACAAATATATCAAATGTTATAGGATGGAGCAAATTTTTTTTTTTTTTTAAAAAAATTTTATTTCTTCCTTTTCAAGAGGACAAACATGGCTGATAGCCGATAGGAAATCTGGTCATTGCAGAGACTGTTGTGGGAAGTCATGCATCAGAGTTTGATGTAGATGAAAGTTTCTTGACAATTGCCAGGCAATTGTCGGTAGGCCTTGTGTGGGGCAAGTATCTCACAGGGCAGTTAGGATTGGCCTGTTCAAGCCTGTACATTAATAGCAAACAACATCAACAATTGTCCATACTTAAGGATTAGCGGAGAGCAGTTATGTTGGAAACTTGAGATGAGGACTCACCGGTAATTGAGAAGAAAATGATGAAGAAAAACTGCAATTTCCATCTTGGCAAGATCATTTCCGGGACACATTCTGGTTCCAGCACCGAAGGGAAGGAATTCTCCAGCCCTGTGTGCCGTGCTCTTTGGTTTGTATATTAAAAAGAAAAAGAAACAGGTGCTTATATAACACATATTTGAATAACGTGAGTTACAAGTTTCATGAAAAACAAGAAGGCAGAAAACTTACGTCCCATCTTGAGGGGTCAAATTTCATGGGATTGGGATATATTTCAGGATCAAGATGAACAGTCCTGAACCATACAAGTATTTTCCAACCTTTTGGGATGGTGTAACCTGAACCATCCAAATCCAGTTAGTAACGCGAGATATTGGGAGAAAAGGGAGAAAATAAAAGGATAATATGTAACAGAGAATGAGATAGACCGTTGATATTGACATCTGATTTGGCCTCCCTAAACACGACCAAGGAGAATGTAATCAGCCGCAGTGTTTCATCAATTACCTATGCAGAAATAAAAAATAACAAGGATGAGATTGGTGGTGAACTTGTATTGCATGGATCATCAGCAGCATTGTACCTTTGAAAGATAATTCATCTGCCTTATCTCCTTAAGAGTCAACCCTTTCTGAGTCGGTGACCTTCTCTTGATGATTTCCTCTTGCTCTGCCTTTGCCCTCTGTAAATACTCAGGATGCTTCTGAAGCATCACGGTGGCCCACATCGTGATATGCCCTGAGGATTCGTGGCCTGCGTTCAAGTACATCATCATCACATCGATTATTTCCTCATCACTCATTTTCCTTCGGCTCTCATCTTCAGCATCCATCAGAGCATCCATCATGTCTTTTGTTTCGCTGCATGAATCCTCGTCCCTCTGCTTTCTTCGCTCGTCCACTATTGACTGAAACGTGGCCACCAGATTCTTCCTGGCCTGAGATTCCACACCCAACCCATTATTCAGTTTCGAAGAATCTAATCCGAATGAAAAATATTTTTACTTACCTTGAGTGCTTTGTGGTATGCGAATCCAGGAAGATTGATTCCCATGGCTCTGACTCCATGATTAAGAGTTGTATATTCCCTCTCCAGAGCCTCCATAACGGGCTCACTCTCCGAACTAAGGAAGATGTGCATGATAATTTTGAAAGTGAGCTTGCGGATTTCGGTGAGGAACTCAATTTGCCCCATATTGGACCATCTCTCTAGGGAAGTCCTCACATTTTCTTCAATGTAGGTCAAGTACAGGGACAGGGCCTCCATGCCATTAATGGAAGAAGAAGTCAAGCGCCTGAGACGCCTGTGCTCTTCATAAGAGATGCCTATGAAGGATTTCTTCCCAATAAGATTCACAGTGGAACGAGGCCAACCGACCGTGAAATTGTCATCATCCGTCAAAACTCGCCTGCATGTTTCTGGCGTCGTCACTATCACACTCGGACTCCCAAACATCAGAACCTTATATATTCCGGTACGTCCGTATCTGCGTTACATTATTGAACGTTCATCACTTATGTCACAGAGTTGTGAGCTTGGAGTCACTCACGGTGTTTTTATTTTAGTGTTAGAGAGGTCTCACGGAGTCAATTTATTCTGAAGCTGTCAATATGTTGTGGCTGAGTAATTTTTCTGTCTTAGTTTTGTGATCCAAGTGAATCTAAATTTTAGTACATGATTCGATATCCCAAGTTGGATGGATGTATGTTTATGACGAATTAGACCCAGAGAAGTAGTGTGGTTTAAACTAGTGCACAAGTATAGGAGATAAAGATACAGAAGAAGGGAAAATAATGAAATGAAAGGAGGCAGAGTTAAGGTGTGATGTGAAATAATGATGTGGATGCAAGTGGTGGAATGAGATGAGGAGGTTTTTTTTTTGGGACCGACAATGAATCATGATGATGTAAGGTGGGAGTCACGTGAGGGGCACGAGGAGGTGATGAAAGGGGGATTGGGAAGGGTTTTGTGGAGAGCAAATGAATGCAGGCGGAAGAAAACAGAGAGAAAACAGAGGAGCCTATGCTTGAAAGAGAGAACAAGAAGGGATAGATAAATAGATAGATACCTGGAGAGGAAGGAGGAGAGGAAGGAATCAGGATCAGAGGACTTGAAAGAGGAGAGGAAGGACCACATGTTGCCGATGAAGGGGAGGCCATAGTCGCCGGGAGGGAGGGAGGAGAGGAGGTGGGGAGGGAGGCCTGATTCGTAGAGCCACCTGTTCATAAGCCTCATGAGGCTGCTCCTCAAGAGGAAAGCGCCTGAAGTGATGGCCCCAACCACTACAACCACCCACATCATCTAATCTTCTTCTTTGGTTTCCTTTGGGAGAGTGAGAGAGCAGAGGGTATAATATGATGAGTGATGAAGCCAAGCCTTGGCCGGCCTTCTTATATGCTTTTTGTCCTCTACCTCCCCCCGCAGCATCCTATTCCCTATTCCACTCCACTCACTCTCTCTCTCTCTCTCTCTCTCTCTCTCTCTCTCTCTCTCTCTCACACACACACACACACACATTTTTCTATTCCATTCTACATAATAACCACCACAACCCCCCATCTTTTCTCCATAATCCCCACCTACAGTCCTCACCATAATCTCTACAGGTTTCACAACTTTCCCCCCTCATTCCTCACCACTCACCATCACTCCCTTCCAACTTGATATATAAAGCTACTATGAATCAACATGTTACGTGTAGAGCTTGACAACATTTTACGTTTTTTCATATATATGGGGGCCAAACAAAGCAACAAAACTTACACGGCCGTTTCTATTATATTGCTCCTCTGTCCATTCACGTACGTACGCCACAGCTTTACATGCTTTTCTATTTTTGGTAATAATACGGCCTCTCCACTTCGCCCTCTCAAAAGCATACTGCCCCCTTAACTGTGATATACTCTATTATTACCCCCTCTTTCGGTGCCAAACACGCAACTTTAACTCCCTCTCTTTTCATTATGTCAGTGCCCGATTGTTTTACTTCTTCCTTTGTTTGGTCACAATGCCTGAGCCAGCCATTACTCTCATTTCCCCATCTCCAATTTTCATGATGACTTGGTTGACAAACACCATTACAGGGAGTCGAAAATGTCTACATGGCATTTATTACCTCAAGGTAACAGATAATGAGGTCCTTTTTTTTTTTTTCTAAGCATGGCGCATGTGGCCTTGATTAATTCGCTGGTTGATCTAATCCGATTTAGCGGATCAAGAGGCAGTCTTGTCTAGCAAATATAGATGACGAAGGCAGAGTCGATGTATGGTTTATTTGTGGTGAATGGAGGCTTTACCTATACACTTATACGTGTGTGTGTGTACATAGAGAGAGAGGGGGAATGAACGAGTGGTTGCGACATGGTAAGGGCCCTCATGGAGAGAAGAGAGTCGTATATATAAGTACAACAACATGTATGGAAACTGAAGATGAGATTGGTTTGATTGTTGTGTAAAGTGAAAACATTGAAGTGGCCTCATTTGTGATTCAAATCTGGTTCCAGATTTTGGCTGTCCTCTTTTACTCTAACTTATCCCACATATGTCATTCCTGCTCCCCCTTCAACGCATCCATCATACACCATCCATGCTCACTTGCCCACATTTCTGTCTAATCGCCACGCCACCACCCACCCGATACACACACGCTTTCTTTATTTTTCAAAATTAATTATTTTCTCACCATCCTCTCTTCAAACAACCAATATATATATATATACACATACATATATGTCCATACTTTATTATCTCATCTGCATTAATCATTACCTGTTTGCCCATATTTGTCAAAACTTTTTGTGGTTCGTGTATAATATTCCTCCTGACTAGGATTAGTTACTCAATTAATTGCCTTCTTCCAATAATAGCGGGTAAATTCATGTTTTTATGATGACTCGATCTTTTGGCCCAAAAAAATCTTTATATGCCTTTTTTATACACGCCCAATGACACGTATATTAATGAAAACCACGCTGCATAGATCCTCCCTATAAACTTTGAATCCTACTCTACCAAATCTTTGACAAACAATTTATCTGAACATTGGAATTTATACACACATAATCCCTTGCTTTCGTATTTTTACAAGGCTAAATTATTGACTTGATTATATTATTGGTCATTTGGGTGTATAACTCTCCTAAAAAGGTTTTTTTTTATTACTCATTCCGATTAGACCTATTTACCTAAGTTGATTAGATTAAAGATATTAGTTAAGTTAGTTAGAATCCCTTACCATCTACCTTTATCCCCACCCTCCCTCTATTGTTTGTTTATTATTGAGGAGTATTGATAATAAGGATAATTTGAGGAAACGTTGGGGACAATTAAAGAAAAGTCTTATATTTAGGACCAAACTCATACATCTAAATATGTCCTATATTTAGCGCCTGAAGAAGAGTAACATGTATTAAAATTTAAGACATTGTATTTAAGTAGCTAGAATCACTTATGGGACATATAGTGCCTTGATATTTTTATTAAAAACATCAATTGCTATTAATTAGCATTTAGCACTAACAAGACATGATGCATTTCTAGTGGCTATTTACATCCATAATATTTTTTTATATAAATGATTCTCTTAGAATTTGGATTGAATATAGATAATTTCCTCAACTTTAATTCATACAAAATGCACGTATCCATATAGTTGTATATTTAATTGCTCAAAACGGAGAAATCAACGGTAACAATGTAGTTATATGCATATAAAGTCTTTGTCAGTTTTTTTTTTTTGTAAAAAATAATAATAATAAAGTTTAACTCATACATATCTGAGGTGGTGATATATAGATAAAAAGAAAAAGTATCTTTCTTTTTTTCTAGATAAAAGTTTAGATAAGTTTGGTCCTGATCCAAGGTTTTATCAGAGTCAGAGTAAGCCTCAAGGTTAAAGAGCGCTTACAAATGTATTAAAATAGTTTATTTGATTTATAAAATAACATATAATATAATAATACATAAAATACGTTATGGTTATGATTAAGTAGTTCATTTAACTTCTTTAAATTTTTTTTTAAAAAAAGGTTAACTAATTCTTATATCTAAAAATAGAAAAAGCATCTAGGGTTGGGCAGCTTTGAAGAACAGAAACGTGGTCGTGTGTGTGAACCTCAGAGTTTGATAAAAATAGGTATTCCCAAAAGCACCAATAGACATTACATTCGACAACTCTTGATGCATTAATTTATTGATTGGCTTTCATGCTGTAGGGTTTTATTACTTTTATAATCTGCGACTGCGATGACAAAATGGATCCAAGGAAATATGGTGAAGAAGCAAGTCGGCTTTTGAAGTTAATGTTGCCCCATGCTGCGTACATGTATGTGTGTATCTATAATTTCTTATCCTAATTATAATTATAAGACTTGTTTACTTAATTAGATTAATTAAGGATATATGTTAGTTAAATTAGTTAAAATCACATAATATTATTAAAATACCCCAAACACCCACATTTATGTTTATCATCTTTATATTACTTGTTTATTATTGAAGAGCATCAATAGAATAAATTGGGAATAGTTGAGGAAAATTAGAAAATGATCTTATATTTGGGAACAAAGTAACCTCCCCAAATAAATTTTCTATTTAGATACGGAGGGAATAGTAGTTTATTGATTGTTGGTAAAAAAAAATAGTTACGTTGTTTATTAATTAGAGACCATAGGACCTTATAACTTAGGGATAAGCTGGAGCCTATATAATACAACAATCGCTATATATATATATTCTATTACAATATACAGTTATCATTTATCGTTGCAAACTTTGAGTGGCCAAGTCTATATCTATATCTATAATTATCAATATTTGGTCCAATTATTGAAGTTGTCTGATTTGAAAATTGAATCTTCTGAAAACTGAAAAGTTGACTACTTTCATCGTTACATTGGCTGTTCAAGGCTTGCGCTTATATAAAGTCTCTATACTATGTATTTCTTTCATACTGAATAAAGTTATTGAATTCAACGTGAGATGGAATTGGTAAATGAGAATAATATGATGATAATTAAGGACGAATTGTTCTTTCTTGATCGCAAATGAAAGGTCAAATAAACAATATTGTTTAGTTTTTTTTTTTTTTTTTGCCACTTGAAACATTGTAGGAGGCATATTCATATGCCGACTTTGTTGACTTGGATCGTTTCATAAAATTAAATCCACTCTGATAGATTGCATGGTGTGGTGTATAATTTTGATTGTGATATAAAAACAAGAGTTTTGATTGATTGAAATGGAATAAACTTAAGAGATAAAATGTAATCCACCAAGGCGATGCATATTGAGTGGCTCCAGATCGGCTACATCGGCTATAGGCAAAGATTACTGTTCATGACAGTAGTCCAGCTCGTGTGGAAGTACTAAACACACCTATGACTCCGTGCAAGACATGTAAGAATTGATTGATGCCCATGTAGCTGGCTTCCCTCCATGCCTGTGTGTTTGTCGTCTTCATCTTCTTAGTTGAAGCTACGTAAGCAATAGTTTTTAACATAGTTACAGTCCCGCCTATACGTGAAGTTTGTCCTTCCCGCCTATATATATATATATATATATAAGAGGATAGATGACTGTATAATTTCCATGGTCTTCACCGTACCTCAATACACATATACGGCGGAGTTGCTATCGGCGTCGTCGCTCGGTAGACCGCTGCTCGGCATCTGTAGGTCCCCTATTGCCTTCGTGAGGGCTGGTCGTGTCATGATCAAAAACACCCTTTTCTCTTTCGGCAACGTAACCCACCTCGCATTGTCATGCAGCTTATATCGGTTTACATGGTTATCTAGAAGTTCAGGTATATATGAAATCTAATCATAGATTTTAACATGTTCCGTTTTTTAAGGTTTCTATTTTCATCATAAGAAACGTGCTACCTATTTAATTATATGGTATATCGCATGTTTTCAAAGGGAGCTCAAATGTTTGCTGTCAATGAAGGCCCTCCATGTATACAGGGCAATTTCGAGTTGAATCATGCTCTTGAATAAAAACAAACTATAAACTAGAAAGGGGCAATTTGCAAGATTATATAAGCGTTGAGTCCTCAATAAGGCTTTTCACCCATCTTAAACTAAAAACCATTGTCATCTACATATATTTGTGGATCGAGGAGTAGGGGAGAACTACGCCTCAAACGATAGTAGTTGTTGGAATTGAGAAGGCGTTATCTTTCAAGGAACCCTTTCCGAATTAGTAATGCTTGCACCTAGATTCATCTTTTTTATGTTATCCTCTCGTTTTTATTATAAGATTTAGTTGATTTTTTGAAAGATTTTTTTTTAAAAAAAAAATGGTTAAATAAGTTACTTATAAATTGATTAAACTGGATTATTTTTCAAAACTAGTTTTTTTTTTACTTATAAACTACTCCCTCCGGTCTTAATTATAAGACCACTTTGACTTTTTTTTTCCAGTCCAAAAATAAAGTAGTTTCAGTCCCAAAAATAATCTTTTTTTCTTCAAAACTAATTTATTCTATTTATAAACTAACCTATAATCTAATTTCATATGACATATGATATAATTTAGTGGTCTAATTTGCTTCCTTAACTTTCACAAAAAAAAAGTTAAAATGGTCTTATATTTAGGATCGGAGGGAGTAATATATAATGTAATAATATATTACATGTATTATAATTAACTAACTTATGTAGTTTCTTTAATCTCCCAAAAAAGTCAAGTAAATCTTATATTATATATATCTGGAGGGAGTAATATAAAAAATCTAAGGTTGGTGAAGGAAATGTCAGGCCACTCGGGTTTAACTAATTAACTTTAACTGACTAAATTAATCATAATTACAATTAAATATCAAAATTTCATTGTCAACTACACAACGAACAATAAGGTCTCGATCCCAACTTATGTTTTGGATTCGTCATCACCAACAATCTACAATGGTAGTTTCAATGCAAATGACTCAAGCATATTGTATAAATAATACACATTTTTACAAATATCTAATATAAGACAATAGAATCAACAGGTCCATCAATTTAATGTACAGCACATCACGAACACAACTTTTAAAGGATAAATCAATCTTCTAAAGGTGATTGTAAAGGGAATTAATCTAGCAATGCCTCGGGAGATGTTCAGAATTGTTGAAGATTTATAGGGATTAAGTTTATATGTATACAATAAAATTGTGGGAAAGGTGATTAAACACATGGTAAGATTGGAAACTTGTATTTTTTTAGAACAAATTTGGGTTAATGTTGGGAAGGTCCAATATAGAGGCAATTTAATTTAGGGTTAAATGTCATATTTGCCCCTGAAGTGTGTAAGTTGTATCATATTTGCCCCTGAAGTATTTTTGGGTTCAAATGTGACCTTGAAATATGGAAATAGATCAATTTTGCCCTTAAAGTATGAAAATAGATCAATTTCTCCCTTTAACCGTTAAAAAATAAATATTGACCGTTAAATAGTAGACGTTGACCGTTAATATTTTAACGGTTAAAGAGCAAACTTGATCCATTTCATATTTTGAAGGCGCAATTGGATCCAAAAATACTTCAGGGGTAGATGTGATACAACTTGTACACTTCAAGGGCAAAAATACTTAAGAGGTTTAATGTAAAGGTATCAAAGCAAAAAAAAGTTACTCACATATAGTTTTCATTAACTTTAAAAAAACTTATCACCAAAAATACTTTAGAAAGCCGTGGAAAACAAATGTTTGTTGCATACATTATAGGCATTTCATACATGGATGACAATGTAATAGTTGGTGATAGAACAACTATAGGGGAAACAAACTACTTTCAATTAAGGACTGAAATGCATCAACAATCATCTTTGACTTGTATTTGTTCAACCAAATTTAAGACGTTTTAATCAAACGTATCAAAGAAAAACCCCTAAGTTCATACATTTTGCTAATTATATAGCCTAATATGATAAAAAGAAAGTTTTATCCCACTACTATAAAACCAACAAAGCTCTAATAGCAAGCATTGAGCTTTAAAAATACAACGTGAGCATAAAGTGAGAGTAGCATCGATGATGATGTTAAGATAAATATAAGGTCATTCAAAAATTGATAAGATCCACAGCAAATATATACATGGAAGAGTTGGTGTAATATTTATTAAGGGGAAAATAGTAAAAATTTCTTTCGAAGCAATTTGCACGCTTTCAAAAAATATCATTAGATGCACTAGTAAGAATGATCAATCAAGCAATATAGAGTCATTTAAAAAGTAGAGATTAAAAAAAAACACTCGAAACAACCAAGCATAACCTCTCAAACATTCACTCAGATTTGATTTTTGGTCGAGTACAATGACATCATGCAAACTATGTAATTAACATAATTTAGTAGAATAGTTGTAACATATAGCAGAAGACACGAAGCACATACTTAATTAGACAGTTCTTTTACCATGCAATGTTAGCATCAGATCATGTTAACGAATCATTTTAATGGCCAAAACCAATACTAGAAACTGTCATGAACTGACTGATCATAAAAAAAATAAGTAGTTGTCATAGTTTCCACAGACTTTGTAGTAAAAAAACATATTTAAGAATTGATAATGGTAGAGTTGAATGGTAAAAATCCCGGTACTTCTTAAAAATAATATTTCAATTTTAAATTTTATGGTTAGAAATGACCAAACAAGAAAAACTCCCTGAATTGAACTCAATCTAACTCAATTTTGGATTAGTTGATAGTATAGACACAAGATGATTAAAAAACTCAAGACCTCTCAATATAATTGAATGAACCAAATCATTTGGCTATCGATGCAAAGACAGTAACAAAGTGAACCTGAGAACCCCAGAATTAAAAATTTGATGCCCCTTTCACATTGGTAGTCCTGATATAGATACATAAATACATACACTTGAAACGAGTCTAAACCATATATTAAGTACAGGTTTGGGATTACTTTAACCACTGCATCGAGCAAACATCATATACACAAAGAATATCTATCTTCATGTGCTTGATACTATGAAAATGACTCAAATTGTGAACCTTTCAAGCCACAACAAGATAATGTGGCGACATTATTTCTTGTCTGCAGTAATGCCGACAACAACATTGCTCACCTGTAACAATTCAAATCCTTCAAAATAAACATTCTGTCGCTAAAAGGAAAATCAAATTTTCTGAATGCCCATGGGGTTAATAGTACTCATCCAATCCTTAATATAAGAACTACTTAAATAATTTGGATAGAATAAGGAAGCTAGATAAATTACTTGATTTTAACAAATTTGATGTAATACCCTTGTATAATATTACATTATATATTAGTTTATAAGTTGAATAAGTTTATTTGGAGGAAAATGATAAATATTAAAGAGAAAGTGGACAGGTATCTTATATTTACGATCAAGAATACCATCTTAACTAGATTCTATAATTAGGATTCAAGGAGTACCAGGATGAGAAGAATATTTACCAGTTTCCCACTTGCATCAACAGACATAGGATTTTCAACCAGGACAGTTTGGCTCTGTGATACAGATTCATTAGACAACAGAGTACAAAACAGCCAATACATTCTACAAATAATCACAATAAAAAAAATAAAGCATACAGTTGGGGTAGAAGACGATGTCCCAGAGTTGGTTGTTCCATTCGGTCTGTGGACAGGAATTGGAATCCTTCCATTACTCATCTAGAATGAGGAAGGAGATGAAGTGAGTAAATGGTTTGAAAATCATCCATAAAATATAAATTCAAAGCCATTATCATATCTGCAAAATTTAATCACAAGCTTAAACTGTATCACATAACACCACCATCGTTCACCCAAAGCTAAAAACTGTAAATATGGAAACACCAGAAGTAAAATGAATGTCTCAAGAAATCCCAGCACCACAGATTCAGTTTCTGAAAATTATGATCATAACAGAATTCAAGATTAGAGCCATACCCATCCTTCATATAAGAGTCCCTCACCAATGTCTTTTTAGGACAACAGACCCTAACCTCTATTTGGATAGAGATATTGAAAAGAAAATGTAAATGAAATACAAATTATGATCTCATTTACAATAAGTTCCTTTCATTTTGATTTCATTTCCAAAATGAAAATAGGACATATATAAAAGAACACAAATGCTTTATAGTTTATTCCACTAAATGAAGTCGACAATATAGATAGAACGAATCCATGATTTTAATATGGGTATAAAAATTAAAAACCTTTGTGAAATGACCTCTTATCATCTTAACTTGGCAGAAAGAAGGGAAAGAAGATTTGAAAGATTTGGGCTAATTGGCTGGATTCATCGATACCTTTCAATCTGTAGCCACTATAGAGATTTATGCAAATACAAAGCAAAGATTCCAACAACAGGTTGGTCTTTCGGAGTAATGTAGATCAAGCAAACAGTTCCACCTCCAATCTTTTCGCTGATGAAATATCTATCCACTTCAACATGTATGGTTCCATCATGTTGAACTGAATTGAGGGATATATTTAGAACTGCCTTGTTGTCACAGTATAACTTTACACGTGTAATGCAACATCAACCTATAATTCATCCGATAGTCTTGGAAGCCATTGAACTTCACAGATTCCTTGGGCTACTTCCCTAAATTCCACTTCTTCACTGCTTGAATAGCAGTCCTCTTCCTAAGGGACCTTAGAATCTTATATACAACTTCAAGATGCACTTCCTTGGCTATTTCAAATTCTACTTTTGCAAGCCAAAAGGACTTCTAGAAAACAGACTTTTGCCCTAACCGATGTTTGGCTGCATCTCAAGCTCAGTTTGCAGAATAGAAAATACAAATGAAAAGCCAACTTCGTAAAAGCAGATCAGAGTAGCTTTTGGCGAACTTTAGTTCAGTTTGGCAAATGTCCATTTTGTAAACTTTAAACAAAACACAGTACATATGTTGACTAGCAACACTTAGCACAAAAGTAATGTCAGGTTTACTGTGAGAGTTATATCAAACAACCGACAAGTGTTTGATACCTTTCTTTGTCGACCAATCTGCCATAGTTGCCTACCTTTTGGTCTACTCTATGCAGGCATCAATTGGCTAGCAACCTAACATCCTTGTTTCTATTAACAGATCAAGAAAATGGTTTCTAAGATATGTATTACCTTTTTGACGTGCAACCTCCATACCAAGGAAGCAACACATTTGACCTGGGATTTTCACCTTAAATTTTTTAGCTAGTATTTCTCTAGTCAATCTATTTTGCATCATCCGTAGTTAGGACAATATCATCAACATAGACAATTAGTATTGTTATTTCACCATTCCTACATTTGAAGACTGTGATCTAAAACCGAACTTGATAGGATCCTTCATAGTCAGCTAAATAACCCACTAACCTACCAGAGGGCAAAAAGGAGGAAAATTGGAGTTTGAATTAGGGTTAATACTTCCGGTCTTAAATATAAGAGCTAGTTTAAAATAATTTGGGTCATAAATATAAGACATTTTTTCATTTTGTCTCTTATATTTATCATTTCTCTCCGAACAAATTAATCTGACTAATAAAATAATATATAATCTTATGATACACATAAGTATGTTATCATGTAACATATGCTAGAATTAAGTAATTTATTTCGGTTCTTTAATCTTCCCAAATTAATCAATTAATTGTTATATTAAGAATCAGGGGTAGCATTTGCTTAATTATTTAATTTAGAAGTCAGTTTCATTATTCAATTGAGTCAATTAGCTGAATAAAAGAGGCCATTGGGTCTGATGAGGCTGCATCAATGTCACTGAGTTTGCTGCCTAGATATTAGGAGTATTTTACTAATTTTTATTTTATTTCAATGTACTTTCTGCATTACAGATATGTCAGCAGACTTCATCTATTCAGTACTTCGGATATTTTCCTACTTGACTGCTAAGTTTTATTTAGGTGAGATTCTTGCTCAAGTAATCCTTAGAGGATTTTATCCTTGGCTGTCAGAGAGTTAAAGAGAGACCCTTACTTCATTTTCTAATAGATTTATCCTGTTATTTCCCTTCTTTCCCTTGGTATTTTTATATTCAGATTGAGGATCCCAACAAATTGGCATCACAGCCATATTGAAACACACTCATCCTGCAACGCCCAACCTTTACTTGAGCACCCATTTGCCCAGAGTCATACTCATTCTGCAACGCCCAACCTTTACTTGATCACCCATTTGCCTAGAATCATGACCCACTGGCCACCACTGCTGCAAGACTCAAAAATCGAGTTTGGTAGGGGTGACAAGAGAGGATGGATTTTAAAGGCCAAAATATACTCCAGGTATTATAATACACACGAGCATTCAAAGGTGGACGCTGCATCCATGTCTCTAAGGAGATGCACACAATCTCTTTGCTAGGGTCAACAATGAACACATGGTGGTGTATTAGGAAAAAATGATTAAGGCTTTGCAAGAGAACTAAGTACCTCTGAAGCACCAGAATCCAGATGAATTGTGTGGCAACAAGCAGACAGTTTCTATACAAGAGCATGTTGTAGTTTGCAAGGCATTCTACTCGTGAAAAACTAGCTAAAGCACTCCCTCTTGGGTGTCTTTATCAATGGCTTGAAGAAGGAATTGAAATGCGATGTACTCATCCACAAACCTAAATCAATTCATTAGGGAATATTAGTTTGACCCTAGAATATGAGTCGAATCTCCCTATATCACGTGGGCCCAAGCCTGTTCACTCAATCACTCAAAATCATACAACCCAATCCTTTTACTCACAGCACGTGACACACAAGACCACCATGCGAGCCATTTTGAAAAAGCGTAACATACCACAATGTCTGTGTAGAATTCGAATTCAGCCAAAGTTCCAGCAGCAATCTCAGCGAACGCTTCCTCTCCAACCCTTGCGATGTCTTATGAGCTCAGACCAGAGGCATCGTATTCCTTCAGGCTCTTCATGATGGATGCCAAACAACAAAGAAGAAGAGAGAAGGGGCTTTGTTTCAGGTGTGGCAAGCCCTTTAAGCAGGGGAATCACTGCAACACATCTTTTTTTCTTTCCTCCCTGAACTCACTGCAGAAGGCGAAGAAATGATCCTTCAATCAGAAGAAGTTGACACCATGGAAGATGGAAGAGAGATCGAGACTTTATTCAACAGCATGGTGGGTAAGGCTAATGCTGAAACAATGTTGCTTAGAGGCTCTTTGTAAGGCCAAGAGATTACCGAATTTAGTAGACAATATGTCTACTCCATTTCATCTTTGAAGCATTAATCTGGTTTATGTCTCCCTACTAGAGTAACCTCTTCTTTTGGAGTTCAAATGGGTGACCAAGGGCAGTAAAATGCAGCCAAGTTTGCCTGAATTTAGAGGTAAATCTTCTAAGAGATAGGAAGTCTACTGGCCAACCTGGAGCATATAATAACCAAACCTCTTTGAAAAAAAATCTGTCAGCCTTTTATATAAGACATTTCAGTCCAGTCAATCCTAAATTTCTACCACCCAACTGATCTCAGAAGGATTAGAAATATGGCACAGTTAGTAGCCAGGACAAACTTGGCTTTGAAGACAGAAGTAACCATATATAAAAATGCAGAAATAAAGTATAACACTGCAGGAAGCCACCTAGAATAACAGTGAAGTGTTGCCAGATGATGGGATACAAATCTTGACACACTAATACACCACAAAAACTTCATATAGTCAATGCAGACTTCTTTTTCCAGAACTTTCAAAGCTTTTTTTATTTTAGAATGAAAGGTCTATGCAAAGATATATGCTTCTAACAACTGATATATACTTACACTGACATTAGTAATATAGTGACAAACTGCACATTTGACTGATGGAGCACCAAATGGATACATGAGTGTAGTCCGGCAATTTCCACAATGTATATGAGCAAGTTGTTGTTGTTGTTGTTGTTGTATATGAGAGAGTTGATTAGAAGCTTTGGATGCAGAAGCAAAACCCATCAAAAGTATATTAGTAACCAACTATATTCAAATATGAGTATATGCAAATATTACTAGAATATTACAAGAAATCCATCTTAAAATAACATGACATCACAATTAAACGTGTGAACCAAGCTAACTAACATTGATTAAAGCACCAAATATCATGGAGAGCGAGGAATGGGATTTATTGCACACAAGACTCTTCTATTATGGCTCGACAAACTTAAATGATAAGCATTGACCCAAAATAATTAGACTAACAGGCAATTCAAATTTCTCGACGCAAATTTCCTATATTCTTATGACCATAATGAATAACATTTACATTTTTTTATCTTTATTAATTATAATATAAAACGATAACTATTCATTAGAATATACTTTAAAACCTCTAAATATAATTATCAAACTCAAATTATTATCTATATACATATATCAATACACTTTTAGTGAAAAGAAAACGTATATATGAGGGAATAAGTGATAAATTTCAATGTATCCACCGAGTATTTAATTCCACCCAAAACAGGAACAAAAAAACAAAAAATAGTAACCAACTAAACAAACATTACGTTGTCTAATAACAGTAAGAAAGAGAGAGCATGAATGGAAAGAGGAGAAAAGGGATGAGATGGATAGATAGACAGGAGAGGGTGAGGAAAGAGGACTTGATTCATTATTATCCCAAAACCTGATTACAATGTCCTCCTTGCGTCTTTTATAGGCTATAGTTTCTAATAGATAATTAACTAACATCCTGACTCACACTCCCTTATATATTACATAACAATACCCCCAATCCTTGCCCTAAATGGTCAAGTACAATCAAAGTGGGTAAATTTGCAGAAAGTAACAGGGGAACATAGGCTTTAAAATCTGGAAAATCTCTCTTGAATGGTGGATGAATGACTATCTGAGCCTTCTTGGATTTGGGCCTATAATATTGATCAGCTGTAAGATATCCTTAGGCTCATACTGCTACCTCCTCATCCCCCCCCCCCCCCCCCCTCTCCTCTTTAAGAAGCTGGAACCATTTTTTGGGGGTCCCATCATTCGACTACCGGCTATGCTATTGACTTTTCCACACACACAGCAACTATAACACAACCTAGTTAGAGGCCTATATGTATTACAACCATTCCTTCTGCCTAACACATGACCATATGCCCCTAGTTGCTAAACCCATGCTTGTGAAGAAATCTAGAACATGATAAGCAATCAGTACATGCCTTACCACACTCAACACTTACCCATACACCTTGACTCTCAGAATTCCATGGCACAACAGAAATAATGGAATGGACATTGGCAGCGGAAAAACAAAAACAGATAGGGTTGGTGGAAAAAGGGCCCAAACAGCAATGAAAACAAGAGTGATGGCAATTGAAAAGGAGCCAAATCAAATGGCGACGGTGGAATGGATATTGGCAAAGGACCGACTTCCACAATAGCTTGAGGATGTTGACACTTTTGAAATCTCAGGGGCTTCAAATCAAAGTTGTGGCAAACACAAGCAGACAAGTCTTGGGTGTCTTGCTTAAGCAAGGCCACCCAGCAATTCTGTGGCATACCTCCTCACAGCTAAAAGGTACTTCAGCGTAAGACAATGGTTTGCCCATCACCCTCATTGTCAGTGAATCGATGACTGCTAGCAAGAACAAGCCAAGAATCTGTCCAGACTCTAGAAGGCATCATGGACCAACACGATGATTCATGCAGCCCATCAGGTGGCCAAACAAAACACACCTTTTCAGACATTGCATGGCTTCTTTAGATGCTTTGTTCCATAGTTCTCAGTTGGCTGCTAGCTTGTACATCATGACTGGCAAGGTTTCTCATAGAATAGCCCCCATCTTTATGGGCTCAATTGTGATACTTCAAACCACTCCATATCCAAAATGCAGAGGATGGAGTGGCTTTAATACCACTTTGTATAAAAACAGTGGAAAAGAGAGGATTACGTAAAAGAGAGGGGGACGGAGAGAAGGGAAGGGGAGAGAGAAGGATTCAATTTTTTTTTATTATTATTATTATTACTCTAAAACCTGATTACAATAACCCTCTTGTTTACACTTAAAGGGAGGCCCCCCAAATGTTGATTTCACAAAAATGTTTAAACAGGAGAATTTTAGACTAAGCTCTTCATCCCCGTTCTAACCATTTACACCAAAAGCCAGTCAAAGGGCTTCATGATCCTTGTTACTCCCCAAATCAAAATAGCAAGAATAAACAATGAACTTGATATAAATACTTCTAAATGGTACCATGGCCTGAGCCAAATAAAAGAAAAGATATGGCAGTCTTTTAACATTTATGCATGAGTCTCAGCTAGTAGATTCAAAATTCTATGATCAACAATTAAACATGAGATCAAAATCATGCTTTCACGGCGTCATGATTTGAAGTCATTTTTTTCAATAATTTAAACAAAAGGTAATAAGCAAGGACAAATTGAAAGAGTCAACAGATTATCAGGTTTAGCAAATTCAATGATCAAGCACACAAACAATAAATCACCCCATTTATGAGATTTCTATATAAATGTTGCTGTCAAGAAACACAAAAGGTAGCCCCTCATAATCAATGCGAGGCGATGAAGCTTCGCACATTTAGCAACATACAAATGTATTGCACCTGGAGCAAGGTTTACAGTTTGACAGCAAGAACACCTCACACTTGGAGCTCCACGTGTGTACATTAGCAACGTCCGACAACCTCCACAATAAAGCTGAGACATTTCCATTCCTGCAAGTATCAAGTACTCAAGAAAGAATCCAGTTAGAGGCCGACGAAATCTAAATGCTCAATTCAACAGGCTGCATAGTGAAATTTCAGTTTCTACTTCCGTGCATTCCAGAGTGAACAATGAATATTTTAAACAGAGAAAGGTAGAATATATTTTGATGAAAAAAATATAGAAAATTTACTTTGGAAGAAGGGAAAATAAGACATCCTCACAAAGAACACCAAATCCAAAGAGAAGAGTGAAAAACTTTGTTTATTAAAAAAATTTCAAGTAAATAAATATGGCGAAGCAGCCTAGAATCTTTTGAAACGACAATCTCTTTAAATTGGATTTGAATTCTCTATTCTTCCCTTCCCCTCCACTTCCTATATGCTTTCCATGTCAATTGTTAGATTGAAATTTGAAAGACCCTAATTCCATGTTAATTTTGTAAGTATTTCTTATACAATTTTAAACTGTACAAGCTAAAAGTTAGCAGTTTGAACATATTAAATTATTTTAATAATTTAATAACTATTAAATATTAAATGTGGAATGCCCAAATTTCAACATACCAGTTGACATGGGAATTGAAGGAGAAGGGAATTAGAGAGAATCCAATACCCTTTAAATTACCAAGAGCAGAAAACCAAACCAACAACACGAAAATAACCTTTCTTAGAATATTGTCAAAGTCATAGAAACAATGAAACACACTAAAACTTTAAGCATTATTCCATCTTATTCTATTAATACTCTTTCTGGTAACCAAACAATCCCTTAATATTTCTCTCATAAGAAGACTAGAGAGATTTTCCATCAACCATAATAAATAGTATTTTGGCAATAACAGTCTATTCTCTTTATTTTTCTTATCAAATAAACATAAATATGTGGTCAATGGTTAAAATCTAAATGCAAGCCACATGCTTACTACTATTTTACACTTTCCACTTAGTAAGAACGTGGTGAGTAACCACTTCTAACTTAGAAATAATAAGAAAGGAAGAGGAGCTTACCCGGTGGAGGCACTGAGGTAACTGTGTTGCATAATGCACAACAAACATTGGTTGCTCCTCTAGGGTAAAGCAAAATGCTCCTACATCCACTACACACGAGCTGACTCTGCATGGCTTCACAGGTAAAAACCAATACACCATTCAATTAAGGACTCAACAAAAATAATAAGATCCAATCATCAATATGTTTATGTATGAGTAAGTAACATTGTCAATAATTTTGTCATAACTGAAAGAAGAATATATTTAATGAAGAGGATGTATTGTTAAAAACCAATAAATCATTCAATGGGAGACTCAACCAAAAGAACAAGATCCAATCATAGATTGCATCTCATAGTGATATTGTCAAGGATTTAGTCATAACTGAAAAAAGAATAACTTTAATGAAGCTCTCAGGGTCTAAGAGGATCTTGCACAGAAATAAAACATGAAACAACGTCATAGATTATTTTGAGGTAAAATCCACACTATTGGACACGATAAGTGGAACAGAAAGTGTGTACTACAATGTCTTCTCAAAGCAACAAGAAATCTTATGGGAAGGAAACTTTGGCCAACCCAGAATGTAGAAACTTCATCTTTCACCATTTCAAATGCCTAGCGCCTCCCAAAATTAAGAACTATATTCAGAAAACCAAATGGAGCGGGACAGTAAATCCAACAGGGAAAAAAGAAATTGAAAATTTTCAGGTTGTCTCTAATCCATAAGGCATGAAAAAATCTCCACTAAAGCATTAACAACATACTGATTATTTCATGCAAGTGAAAGTTTCAACGCTCTACAAATACCTCCGATTCCTGAATTTTGCGCCGGTAAATGATTCTGAAAAACCGAGGATAAAAAGTAAGTATCCCCAGAGAGGACGAGCAGAGGGCCAAATCCAAGACCACGAATTGTCGATTCAAACTGACATGTCCTTCTGTAAACTCCGCCGGGCAGGAAAAATTCGAGGCTACGTCGCAGCGAGAAACGAAAGGGGTTGAATATATGTCTTAAATTGAAGCAATTCAACCTTGCCTTGTTGGATGAGATTGGGAGCTTCTTTACGACGATTACGTCAACACGGAGAAACGCGATCTCACCTGTGAATATTCGCCCATCAAGATTTTTTTTTTTTTTTGTTGGTAAAAAAAGATCAAGATTTTAATTTTTCAAACTCTATCTCTCCTATATAAAATCACTTTGACTATTTTTTTTAATTAAGGAAATCAAATAGACAACTTAATTTTAATGTATCTTATATATAATTATATTATAAGATAGTTTATAAATAAGGTAAATTGATTTTTAAAAAATAACTACAGACATTTTAAAGTGATAAATTTTGTATCTATAATTTTTTCCAAAAAAGTATAAGATAGTTTATAAATAAGGTAAATTGATTTTTAAAAAATAACTACAGACATTTTAAAGTGATAAATTTTGTATCTTTAATTTTTTCCAAAAAAGTCAAAGTGAAACAGGGAGAAATTCATTACTAAACCCCTTATCGTTTTGATATTTCAATGCAGTCTAGGAGCTGAAATAAAATAAAAACGGTGAAACCGTGAAAGGGTTGAACATTCAACCCAATTTGGTGAGTGTTGGTTAATAAAGTCTATTGTAGTTAAAGAAAGAGACTAATTACTTGAAAACTAACTATGGTAGAAAATAATATATCATAGTTATTAGAAAACATGATGTCCATTAAAAACCAACTTATCCATGATTTTTTTTTTTACCTGTAACTTATCCATGATTGAAAAGAGCTTTTTCTAAATCATTGAATTACCCTATCATCGATAATTAAAAGAATGATCCATCTTTCAAAAGGGTTAACCATGTTAGAAAAGCATTCACTAACATGGTTTTGGCATATGAAAATGGCTTAAGGGTCAAAAATACACATTTGATTTTGTCAAAAGTTTTTCCAGCTCTAGATATTTTTTTTTTTGACCAAAAATGTGCATGAACTTTCAAATTAGGTCAAAAGTCACTTTTATAGCTATATTTTAAAAGGAAGCGCTTGTTGCTGAACGAACCTTTTTACAAAATTATATGTATATTTTTTACCCTAATTTAACTGTAAATGTGACTTTTGATCCAATTTGAAAGTTCATATATATTTTTGGTCCAAAAAAAGACATTTGGTGCTGGATGAACTTTTGACAAAATCACATATGTATTTTTTACCCTTTACCCTATGAAAATTTACCCTAACTATGACGAGAAAAACATTAACATAGTTATAAAAGAAATGACATTAACTACATCAGAAATAAACCATGTTAGAAAAGGTATAACCTAACATGGTAATTAAAATGCACTAATCAACTTGTAACTCACCTTTAAATTTTGACCAACTTGTCAACACACAACAACTATTTAATCACCTCATACATGACAATTCATTTACAATCATACACAATGTGTCATAACAATTCATTTAATCACCACACATTCATGGTCGAAGATAGAGGACGTACAATGGCAATTAGTGGATGCAGACATTTCTGAGGAGGACGTGAAAAGTGCACTCTTCTCAATTGGGGGATTTAAAGCCCCAGGGGAGGATAATTTTCCAGCAATATTTTTTCAAAAATGCTGGGGGATTGTTGTCCAAAGTGTTTGTCAAGCTGTACTAGATATGTGGCGGGACAGTGAGAAAATAAAAGAGGTAAATAGAACACTGATTACTCTCATACCCAAAGTGGATCAGCCAGTTAAAGTTAATCACTTAAGGCCTATTTCGTTATGTAATGTCATATATAAATGTCTATCGAAGATCATTGTCAAGAGGTTGAAAGGAATAATGACAAAAGTAGTCTCTCCATTCCAAGTTAGTTTCATTCCAGGGAGAAATTTTCACGACAATATTATTATTGTCAATGAAATGATTCACTCGATTAGAAGGAAAAAAGGAAGGAAGGGATTCATGGCTATTAAAGTTGATCTAGAAAAGGCGTATAATAGAATCAGTTGGGGGTTCATTGAGAGAGTTCTGGAGGAGTTGAAATGTCCAGAAGGAATGAGAAGAAGAATAATGAAGTGTGTTGAAAATCAGGGAATTAGTATTTTGTGGCATGGCGAGAAAATAGAGCAATTTATTCCCTCAAGAGGACTCCCACAAGGAGATCCTATCTCCCCTTACTTATTTGTGCTTAGCATGGAAACACTCACACATATGATTTTAGATAGAGTGATAGTGAAATAGTGGAAAGGAATGAGAGCAGGTCAAAAAGGACCAATTATTACTCATATGATGTTTGTTGACGATCTTGTTCTTTTTGTAGAAGCAGACTTGAAACAAATGGATGTAATTTTAAACTGCTTGTAGGAATTCGGTGAAATTTCGGGACACAAGGTGAGCCAAGAAAAAATTGTAATTTATTTCTCACCGAATGTACAAGGACAAATAAAGAGAGAAATTTGCCAACATAGCAAGTTTAAGCAAGTGAAGGATTTGGGGAGGTATCTTGGTGCTGAAATATCATTCCCACGCAAAAGAAAAGACAGGTTCAAGGCATTAATAGCAAAAGATCAGAACCGGCTGAAGGGATGGAAAGCAGCTAGTCTGTCACTAGCAAGAAGAACGACTCTTGTCAATTCAGTAACTAGTACGATGAGCCAATACATGATGCAGCATGACAAAATTCCAGTGGGTGTAGTGGAAGAAATTGAGAAAGCAGAAAGGAAATTTGTGTGGGGGGATACAGAGAATGTGAGTAGATGGCATGCACTTTCATGGGATATGTTGTGTAGAAGGAAAGAAGGAGGAGGAGTAGGTATCAAGCAACTTGGAGCTATGAATGAGGCTTTCCTATTAAAATTGTTATGGAGAATGCATCGGCAACCTAATGAGCTATGAAGCCAGGTGTTATGGGGAAAATACGGGAGAGGACAAAGAGTGGGAGTAGATATCATTACAAAGCAGAGAGACTCACGGCTGTGGAGAGAGTTGGGCAAGCTGTGGGAGAAATTCCAGGATAGAATTACACAAAAAGGAGCATGTGGAGAAGAGTTAAAATGGAAGCTAACGGGGAATGGGGTTTTTTCAATAGAAAGTGCATATAGAAGCATAACCCAGCCGTGTGATTCTGAAATAGCCCAGATTTTAGATAAGGAATGGGGTTCTGAAATGTTATAGCAGAGTGTGATTCGAAGCAGGTAGTTCACGCCATTAATTACAAAACTGCGGTGGAAGGAGAATTTTTTGTAGTCTAGGAAATAGCCCAGATTTTAGATAAGGAATGGAGTGTAAGGATTAAACACGTGTGGAGAGAAGCAAACCGTTGTGCAGATCACGTGGCAGCTATCAGCAAGAACATGTGGGTGTCTCAAGAATTTTGGAGTGCTCCACCTTGTCAAATCGCTGAGATTGATGAGAACGAGTAGTATGTAATACGTGGGCTTAGTCCATTTGTTCACCAAAAAAAAAATTAAGGCACTTGATGCACCCCAAGGTGTAACACTTTGAGGTTTAAATTATATATAACATATTAATAGAATGTAAAGATTAGTTTGTTAACATTTGAGAGATTATTAGACATATTTAGATATTTTGTAATATCAAAACTTCAATTAAGGATAATAAAAGTTAGACTTTTACAGAATTATGTTAGATTTATATTTATATTCTTTTTAATATCAAGATATGGATTGAAATTATTCAAGGGTTATAGGTTTGGGAAAGAAAAGATACCAGGTAAAAGATAGATTTTTTGGGATCAAGGTAGGTTCTGAAATATTCTAATAGCATTATATAGATTGATGGCTTGAAATATTCCAATAGCATTATACAGATTGATGGCTAGAAATTGTATATATTTATATATATACACACACATATAGAAGATATTAGAAGTAAAAACAAATAAAAGAAAAGAAAAGATAAGAAAAAGATATTAAATAAGATAGCAGTGCGGGACCCACGTCTCTTTATTATATAACCCCACAAATCCCTCCCCACACCGTCAATCTCCCTCCTTGCATCCCTTGAGCAGCGGCTAGCGTCGAAAAGTCTATGGTATATTTGAGATGTTTTTGACCTCTCTTCTTTGCTCATAAAATTACCAAATTTCCCCCGCGCGATGCGCGGGAGCATATACTTAATAGAAATGTGTAGAGAATTTAACAGTAACTACATGTATTTCAATTAATGAGCACATGCTACACGTAAAATGCACACGACTTTGAATATAAAACCCAATCATTCCATACATCTAACATCTCAATACCCCCACAACTAACATCTAGCATCTCACAAAAAGGTGTTGTCAATATAATAAAAATCACAACCCTGCACAAAAATGATGCGCAAAAAAGTGTTCAATCATATATAGATTGAAATAAAAAAAGGAAATTGAGACAGTCACATTGGTTAGGTTCTTGAATACCTCCTTATAAACAACATTTGTAGTTTTACTTGCACCACTAGTCTGATCACCGATAATTAGAATCTTAATCCAAATATATTCCTTACTCTTGAAAGTGCAGCATACAATTAACCATGTATAAAAATAGGCTTGGACAGGTACAGTCCAACATTCCATAGCGATTGCCTCTGGCTCTTGTTAATTATTATGTCATAAATGTAATATGACAAATTATAATTGAATAGTCATAAAAAAATTATAATTGAATAACTCATTTAATTTTAAAATAAACCAAAATGCCTATGGGAGAGAGATGTGCTAGGACACAGAATTTGAATAATAATAATAATAATAATTATTGTTGTTGTACGTAAAATAAAACATGGATTTTAAAATAAAAACTTTTATTAAAATTTGCAGACCTACTCACACGCACACCCGTAATGCCACCCACATCTTTATTTTCATCCCAATACACCCATAGTCACCAATTCTACCATGTGACTTCTCTGACCCTACCCTATTGCGTCTCTACACTCCCTTGGCAATGCACTCCCTTTCTTGAACTTGATCATCTGTCAATCACGGGGAAAGAGGAAAAAGACAAGTAGCCCCCACTAGGTGTCATTGAACTTGATCTTTGACATGGGCTTATATGTGGCAGCCTTTTAATTTAAAGACTTATTTTGTTTGGAGCGCCGTGCCCCACTGTTTATCCATCTTGATCTCATTTTATCGGATTCCCAAAGTTCCCTTCCCTATTAGAACATCTAATCTTCTACTCCCTCCTTCACATTCAGAATATAAGATTATTTTAATTTTTTTTTTGTAAAAGTTAAGGAAATAAATTAGACCATTAAATTATATTATATATCATATATAATCAAATTATAAATTAATTTATAAGTAGAATAAATTAGTTTTGAAGAAAAATATTACTATAGACAATTTGAGATTATTAATTTTATATCCTTAATTTTTCAAAAGAAAAAAAGAATAATTAAGACAAGAAGAGTATAGGTCAAAACCAAAACCATATGGTGCTTCAGAACTGCCACCACGTAACAATCACACCACACGTGTCAGTGATGTCTTATTTTGCTATTGACTTGTGAAATGGAGATTCCCATATTACTTTATACACAAACATGTATGTAGGTATAAGAAATAAAAATATAGTAAATCTAATTGTCAAATATAATCTCCTTTGTGCAGAGTACTTTTCATCAAAAAAAAAGAATGTAAGAGTACTTTAAGCACTAAATATTAAAATACTGCAAGGCTCAAGAGATACCTCTCTCTTCTACCTTTATTGCAACCAAGTTTTGGTGTCTATTCCTAGCCCATCAATCTATCACCTATAGGAGTGTAGGACGATCTTTTTCAAGGCAGGAAAATACAGGTGGAGTGTAAACAAAGCATGAAGCTGTGATTCATTAGCTAACTATTCTACCGGTGGTCCAAAAGTTCCAGTAGGTATGATGAATGGAGGGGTATGGTTTGCCTAAGAGATGGTGGTCGAGACTATCTCTAGAGGCTTGAAGGATTCCCCAGCAAAAAGGACACCAAGGAGAGGATGGCAAGGGTGGAGTGCCTTCATCATCTTCTCAAAGCTTCTGAAAAGACCCTCACTCTGGGGTTACATCCCTCGTCGATTGTTGCTTGGATCTCTTAAGAGACAACAACTTTCGGGTCTCTCAGGGCGCACTTCAATCTTTGGCCTCTGCTGCAGTGCTTTCTGGCGAGCATTTCAGACTAACTTCAATGCGCTTGTTCCTGCACACGAAAGATAAGTTAACCAAAGGATCAAATGCACTCATCAAAACATTTTTAGAGACAGGAGAAGGACATTCCTGCATGAAAACAACCTAAATGAAAACAGAGGTACACTTCTGATTCCCACATCGGATAAATATCTCAACAAAACGGTTACCTTTTTTGGCATCCTCTACCACGTGAACAGACATTGCTAGAAATCTTCCAAAAAAAAAAAACTCCGAAAAACAATGATTAATTGATAATTGCACTAACCTGTTTGCCATTGATGAATAATTCTTCAAGCACTATAACTCCTCTGTTTCTACATTCTTGAAACGAATCAATCACATTTTCATGCGTGAACATGAAAATGCTAACATTTGAGTCAGAGTTGAAATTGAAGCAAAAGAAGCAGAGAAGGCATTTCAGTGTCTCTAAAAATATCACTCTGTTTCTGTGTGTGTTGTGAAGGAAGAAGGAAGCAGGGAGTGAAAAGGGAGGGAAGGATTGACTATATAAAGGAGGAGGAGGAGGAGGAGGAGGATCGAAATGGGAGTGTGTGTAATCTCTCAACCTATGAAGAAGGACTGGAAGAAGAAGAAATAGTCCCAAGAGAGAAGAGAGAACATGAGAGGCATAAATGATGGAGGGAAAGATTAGAAATGAGAAGTTGAATTGAAAACTTTAAAGGAGACTATCTTAAAATCTGAAATTTAATTTTTGAAATTCAAAATTTGAATTTGAAATTCAAATTAAAAGGAGGGAAATAAAAGCATCAACTTTGTCTTTCTCTTGTGTAAATTACTAAGCTACCCATGATACTGTTCACATGAACAGTGAATTGAGAGAGAAAAATAAAAAGCAAATGAGGTAAGTGATTGAGATTTATTATTGTATATTGATATTTTTCTACACAATGAGAGCTCCTTAGAGGTATAAATTTGGTTGAGAGCAAAATAAGTTTGAAGGTTAGGGCTTAGAACCAGTATGTATTTTCAATAAACGAGAACCATAGATTTATAGAGATTGACTATTACTTTTGGTGATTATTATTGCATTGGTGAAAGATAATTACCATTTTTTATTGTGTAGACTTTTTCATGTTGTTTTTGAGTGATTTTGAAACTTATAATAATATAATATGTCATATTTTAAAATGTCTTGTGAGATTAAAAGTTTTGAAAACAAAAATGAGTTACACAATTATTTGTTGGATTGAACATATGTATATTGAAAAATGAGTTGTATCTATAAAATGTTGATAATAATTATTTGTTTGATTTCTTTTAAAAAAAAAGATAGAAGGAGTGGCGGATGTTGATTTAATGGGATAGATTCAAAGAGGTATAAGGGGGTAAAAAACTATGATCATAAAGAGGTATAAGGTGGAGGGCCATGAGGTATACACTTGTTGACCTTGCTCAATATTCCATGTGGAATGGGCGATATGACACCCCACATGGTTGATAAATAGGGGAACCCATGGTTCAATCTTGTGCTCTTTGGATTTTAGCCGGTCCATATCTCATGATTGAAGAGCTTATTAATCTGAGCTACCATTCACATGGGATAGTAAGTAGCCCATGTGTTCAGTCAGAGGTATATGGGTGGGGTGTTATAAGGAAGATGAGTGAAACTCTTAAAAATTGTTTAAACGCTTATTTCTATAATCATTGTGTGATGAAATTATTCTGATTTTACTGCTTCACTTGACACCTCAAGAGCACTTGTTTGTATGCATAGTGATAGGATTGTAGTTATTGAGACTTTTGTCTCACCACACAAAAATCCAACATTTTCAGGTGATAGTCCTAGAGCAAGTTTGTTGGAGAAGGTTTTAGCCCTTGTGCGAAATTGTTATTGCCACATTAGGGCCATCCATATTACTTTGATTTATTGAACATTGCAAAGTATTTATTATTTTGTTATTTATGAACTAGAATTTTAAAAAGTTTTTTTGTTTTGTTTTTATAACCATATTAATCGGGTTTTATTCTAACTAACATGGTTAATTGTTTTGATAAGTAAAAGCTTAATATCTAGATAGTTTTCAATTACTAGTTTCAATCTTTTAAATTATGGATAAATGATAATCAATAAGTTTCGTGTTATTACCATGATAGGTTTATTAAATTTAACTTTTATCTTTTTCTACCATGGTTAACTTGATTTAGTAACGTTGTTTTCTTTATAACCATGATAGTATTTATACGATTTAGTCAAATTCTTTTCTATTTTGGTTTATTATTTTGAAAATTGGCTAAAAACTTTTCTACTAAGGTAGACTTTTATTAGAACATTTTTCTCTTTTCTACCATAGTAGAGTTATTGAATCATTATTTTGGTTAAATGTTTTATAAATTATAGTTTTGAGGAAAGGATTTTACAGAAGGTCCAACAATAAACCCACGGATACTTCCCAAATTATCGGGGTCACATGCATATGAAACAAAATATATAGTCACAGTCCTAACATCCATAACTAACCAATTGCCGGAAAAAAAGACCAGACCCAAAACACATATACATCCCAAAAGAACATTTGGCCCATTCAATTTGAGACCAAATCAAGCATTCTACACAATATACCACAATCACCAAGGATAACAAGCATGCAATAGAGGCATAAATCCACAACACAAATCAATCACAAGTACCTATATGAGTTAAAACCTTGGTAGAAATGAGATTATTGAAACAAGAAAACTCAATTTCCATAAGCAATTTTTGGATTCCACATGAACCTTAGGCAAAACAAACTTAAATCAACTCCAAAACAAGGTTTAAGCATTTCCCAACCGAGATGAACCATAACCATAGCTTAGGAAGGATTAAAAAGAGGTTAGGAATCAAAGAAAACACTTAAACAACCCAGATTTTTGAAATATTGAAGAACCCAAAAATCCCACCATGAACATTTGAAGAATTTGCAAGAAAAAGAAGAGGAAATGGAGAAGAAGAGATTACCTAAAGATTAGAACCTTAATTCCAACTTGAATCAACCCCAACGTCAAGCCCTAGTAAAGCCCAAAACACCTCCTTTCGGCCTCTCCTTGATCCCTCTTCAAAATAAACCCTAAATACCTGAATTTCACCACTTATAGGTGTTTGTCATTGGGAGTTTGCCAAGGTGAACTGCCACTGACAACAATACTGGGCCAAAATAAAAAATTCATAACTAATTCTATAAGCCTCCAAAAATCACGATTTAAGAATCTACAGAAAGCTTAGGATGTCTATTTTCTATTGAAAAAGGAATGAGTCAAAAATACTATCATTTGTCCCTTCAAAATGAAGAAGTTCCAGAATTTCTCAAAACTTCAGTTTGAAATTAGGGGTTCAAATTTAAAATCACATAACTTACTCTATAAGTCTCCAAAATTTATAAACTTGGAGTCTTTGGAAAGTTTAAAATGTTATCTTTTCTATTAAAAAAATAATCATTCAAAAATAATATCATTTGCTACCTCAAAGCTCTTTATCTCTTTGCACTGCTCTAGAAAATCCCAAACGTAACTTCCAATAATGAGCTATGGTATCTAATCCTCTTAAACCTCAAATTTTAGCTCAATTTTGGCCCAGATCAGCCCGATTCTACCCAATACCCAAATCATGAATGATCCACACTTAGGCCTATTTCTATGCCTCAATTTTCCCATTTTAGACTTAAGAACCAAAATATTAAATCCATTTAATGATTCTCCAATAACTGACTAAACCAACACCGAAGAACAATCACAATCGTATAATTAATCCCAAAAGTCACCTTAATCCTCAAGAATGTATATTTAAACTATCATTAATTTATAGCCTAAAATTTGGGATGTTACAACCAAGTCCTTAAGTTATGATTTTTGACACTTGATTAGTTACTAATCATGTATATCTGTCATATTATTGTTTGTAGAGTTCAGGTTGAGTCGAGTATGGGAAAAACCTTACGTTTGCAGTAAAATGTGTATTCAGCTTCACAGGTAACCACTTCTACTTGTTCTCTGTGTGTGTGTGTGTGGGGTTAGCAAGAGGTTTTAAACTTCTTTGTGATTTTTAGGGAATTAATTAATTGTAAGAGAAAAAATAGGGAATAATTAACCACAAGACAAAGAATAGGAAATTTAAATTTTAAAACTTGAGATTCCTATGATGTAGGAATTTTTAAATATTTGAATATGAGATAGTTTAATATATATATATATATATATAATAATTTAATATATATATATATGTACATAATGTAACATCCTAGAAATTATTGAGGATTAGTGGGGGTGATTAGCAAATTAATTATGGGGAAATTTTGGATAATCGGAATATTTAAGGAATTCTAAGGTATTTCTGAGGATTTTTGAAGTCTAGTTTATCCCTTAATTTAAGGAAAATAATTGGGGAAGTTATATTTTTGATTTAAATGAAGATATTAGGAAAGAAAAATAGTTCAAGATTATTCTGAAAAATTTTTGGTGAGGAAAAGGAAATTTTAGAGTGGAAGAAATATCTTATTTGAGAGTTTTGGGGCCTAGTGGTTTAATTTTCCTACCCCACTCTATTTTCTTTTCCTTTTTCATTTTTCTTTCCTTTTCTTTTTCTTTTCTTTCTTTCCTTCCCTCCCTGCCTTTCCCGTGGCTCTCTTTCTCTCTCGTGCTCTCACCCTCTTCCCTCGTCCCTCGCGTCTCTCTCCCTCCTTCTCCGCCATTGACGGTGCGGCGGTGCCACCCACCGCCCAACCACCTTCTCCCCTCTCACCCCTCCCTCCTCCTTCTCCCTAAGTGTCGTTTTCTTCTCCATGTTCCCCATTCCAGTGCGAATTCGTGAGAGAGTGAGGGGGAAATTGTGGTGGTTTTTGGCCGGCGGTTTGGGTGGCGGACTGGGCGTTTTCCGGCGGGTTTTCGACTAGCATTGGAGAGCTTGTGGAGTTGGGTAATTTTCCCTTAATTCCTTCCTTCTTTGTTCTTGATTTTTCAATAGAAAAATTCTAGGGTTTGTTTGATCTTTGAATTTCTGGCTTGATTCGGGCAATTGCCTGGTTCTACATGTTTATTTAGACTATTTGATGATGGTAATGTGGTTAATTTGGTTTAATTTGGCCATATGTGAGATTTTGCTTGATTAAAGTTGAATTAAGCTAAGTTTACGACAAGAAATCCTTTGAATATGATGTTTTAAGTTTGATTTATGATGCCTAGAGGGTTATTAGAGCCCAACAATAATGTTGGTTGGATTTATTTGGTTCAATTTAGAAATGGATGAAGAGTTGGAGTGTCTAGGTTTTTTGGAAAGATAGAATGTTGCAATTGAAGTTATTAAACATGGAGTAATAATTTAGGTGAGTTGAATGAAGATATTGTGTTATGTTTGAATGTTATTGAAGGAGAATTTGGATTTATAAGAATTGTGGGAGAACTTGGGTAGTTATAGGAAGTTGTAAGGTAAGAAAGAAAGGAAATTTGTGCTTCTTGGGATTCATGTTGATTATGGATACATTGGGGATTGTAACATGTTTATTGATGTTAGTAAAAGATTATAGAATGATGAAATTGGAAGAGATTTAAGTAGAGTTCAACCTTGAGGATTTTGGTGATGTAAGGATCTTCACAGGTTATTGGGGGTGTTAATTGGTTGGGATTGTGTTTAGAGGAATCTTTGGATTATTAAAGTGTTGAATGAGTTAAGGCTTTAGATGAGTTTATGTCATTATAGTCTTTTGAGAATAATTGATGGTCCTAAAATATTGTTCATATTAAGTGACAATTTTGATTGGTTTAGTTTAGTTGTAATTGGAAATTGATTATGGATGGGAATTGTAGGTGCTTATATGAGGAGGAATATTGAAATTATTATGATGAATGTTATTTTGAGCTTGGTATGGGTTTAATTTAACTTAACCAAGCTAAATAAATGTAATTAGATTCCGTTGGGTTAATGCCACTTGAAATGTATCTTGATTGTGGGTATGTATGTTTGTAGTGATGGTAGACATCGGTGGGTTGAGTTGAGCTCGAGGACTGCGTTAATCTGGTATTTTGCTTGCTTTTGGGCAAGTTCAGGTAACCACTCTCACCTCACTACTTGGTTGTGTGTGATGTTAGTTGGGGATTTTCCAAATCCCTTTTGTATATGTATATATACTTATAATGAGAAATAGATTTCAAATGTTACTTTTATATTAAATCAGTCTATTGGGTACTTTAATATCATGGCTATTTTAATATAATATTATCAAGTGATTTGTTATAATGTCTGTATTATCCTGGTTGCTTATGTTGGCGAAATTACCTCTGTTGTGGTGTACTGGGTATGGGTAGCCCCCATCGAGTACTACCTTTCGGTGTGCTGGGTATGGGTAGCCACCATCGAGCATTACCTCTGTTGTGGTGTACTGGGTATGGGTAGCCCCCATCGAGTACTACCTTTCGGTGTGCTGGGTATGGGTAGCCCCCATCGAGCATTACCTCTATTGTGGTGTACTGGGTATGGGTAGCCCCCATCGAGCATTACCCCGTTGTGGTGCTGGGTATGGGTTGAAATCCTCATCGAGTTCCACTTCTCCATGGTTCTGGGTACGGGTTGAGATCCCCGTCGAGTTCCATTCTGGTCCACCTAGTGGTAAGGGACAACTTAATGATCCGCAGTACGGTTGTTAGTGATATTGTGAAGAATGCATTTTTGAAACTATTTTATAAAAGACTGTGATCTATGAAATGTTAAACTTATTTTCTGGTACTCTTTTAGACACTCTGCTAACCCACCCTCACTCTTGTATTGAGTTGAGTTGTGGTTACTGAGACATGTTTGTCTCACCCCATGGTTATTTACATTTTTGCAGGTGGTCATGCATTGGCTAGGGCGAAGGGAAAGGGGATGAGGACAACCGGTTGACATGAATCGGTGAGTTGGCCAGTAGAGTTACTTTGGAGCTGTATATTGCCACATATAGGCTTGCATTCGCTTCCGCATGTTTATGTACTTGATTGATATTAAATTCTGGATGACTATATTAATATTTGCTTGAATTCGATTTAGTGTACGGGTTTTGTTCAATAACCATGTTAGAGGAATCTTTTCTAACATGGTTATGGTGAATGATTGATTGTTGTGAGGTTAGCATTTTTAAATGTGGATTTTTATTAACCATGTTAGTAGATTTCTTATCTAACATGGCTAAATCAATTGGTATTTGTTAATCAGGTGAATTTTTACTAACTATGTTAGGGGAATCCTTTTATAACATAGTTAGGGTAAATTATCCATGATAGTATGATTGTAGGAATGTGTGTTTGCTTTTTCTATCATGGATAATCATTTGAATTCCTAGGTAAACATTTTTCTAACTATGATAGGGGTATTGTTGTAATCGTATGAAAACCCTTTTTCCTATCATAGGTAGCAGTGCACTATGATTAAATTTAATGGTTGGTGGTTTAATTATAATTAGTAGGTAGGATTTTACAAATAACGCCTTGAATGATTAGTATGAACTTTTTCTAACTATGATAGGGTTGTTGAATTGTATGAAAAATTCTTTTCGTATCATAGTTAGTATTGTTAATTGTGATTATGGTTGATAGTGATTGGTTATTAGAGGTTAATTGTCGATTAAAAGGAAGGATATTACACATAAAGTCATCACAAGGGTTAAAAAAACATATATAGATATGTTCAATTTATGGGTGGCACGTGGCCATGGACTAATTGAATAAGGGAAGAGTGAATTAGTCTTATATTAATTTTAGGAGGAAGAGAGGAAGGAGGGGGGAGGAAGGAGGCGCTTTGGGTATATTAAGGATAGTATTTTATCTTCCTTTTTCTCCAATTTATTCAAATTTCATTGTGAAATTTTTTGGGATTTCTTAGGGTTGCAAAATCAAACTTGATCTGGGGGTTTTCCTTGATTCCTAATTTGTTTTTTTAAACCTCCATAAGCTTCTATTATGGTTTCCTGTGTTTAAAAAAAAGCTTGGTTAAGCTTTTGGGTTGCTTAAAATTTGTGTTTTTAGGGATTTTGAAGGGGGTCCAAAATTTCAAGTTTGGGGGATTAATTGTGTCATTGAGCCTATTCTTACCTTGTTATGATTTCTAAGTCCATGGGTCTTTATATTTTGGTTTGGAACATAGATTTCACATTTCAGAGTTTGGAAAAATTTAGGGTTTGGTCTTGATTTCAAAATTCCAAGTTTGTAATGGGCGTTTTATATTTTCATTAAGCTTATTAGTAATGATTAATGATTTCTAAACTATGAAATCTTTTGGGTCTTGGTTAAATTAAGTTTTGACTTATCAAAGTTTCAAAAATCATGAGAACTTTGGGAGTATTTTGAAGAAATGTATTGTTCAATGATTTTGGTGATTTAAAAGGGTTTATTGATGTTGGATGAATGTTTCTAATGCTTTAAATTTTTGGATGATGACTAAATTCAAATTTTGGTCTTATTGAATTTTGAAAATTTGATCTTATAAAGGGGTTTTGAATTATAATCTTATTTGGGTGCTCTAATAGTTGTAGTAGGTTGAGATAGAAATTTTGCGTTAGGCCTAGAGTTGGATCTCTACCTAGGCGGGTGTGTGTGGCCTTGGTGATGATGTTATGTTAGTTATTGATCATATAACGTTTGTATTATCGAGTAATTAACTCAGTTTGGTTGTATGATTGGTTGTTGTAGATTATAATCTAGGTTCGTAGAAAACTGGGATAGCTTTTGTGGTAATACTTAACTACTTCATAAGGTAACCACTCAATTGTCTTCAATTTTGTGTAATGAGTTGGTAAACTCTACTGCTGATTGTGATTGTGTAACTTGGGCTAACATGCCGTATCAAATGGGTAATTATGAATATTTATTCCGTTACCTTGTTATATGGGAAATAGTATGTGTTAGAATCTGGTTGTTGTGGTAACTGGATTTGTGATGAAGATTATTATATTAACAAATTGTTGTTATGAGTGGTTGTTGTTAAATTCGAAAGAGAACATGTTTTATTGAATTACCAACCTATGAAAGCATGATAATTCTATATATGGTTGTTTATTGTTGTCTGGTTGATATTGGTGCCTATTATGAGTTGATTTCACCCACTTCACGTGATGAGATACCCACGACCATCAGGTTACCTTTTGAGTTAACAGTTTAGTGGGGACTTATTGATAGGGAAGTCTGATTTCGTTGGCTTCTGTTGGGTTGTGAAGCCTGATTTTCGGTGGCTCACGGTTAGAGAAGTTTGGTTTCATTTTATGTTACAGCAGTAAAGTCCGGTTTTTGTGGCTTTCATCGGGCACAAAGTGTGTGTTGCCCTCTTTGGAGGATTATATGCATGTTTTGTAATGACTTTGGAAATTCATGCAAATCTTGGTTATATCAAATATTCATATACTGTTTTATTCTACTTTGTATTATGAAAAATGGCTATACATGTGATAAATGTTTCTTGTTGAATGCTTCACTTGCTTGTATTAGCACGTACTTACACACGTATACATCATTGGAAGAATAAGTGTTACTGGGACTTTGTCTTATTTTGTTACTCTTCAGTTTCAGGTCTTAGCTCCAAGGGTAGGCGTGAAGGAAAGGAGCCGGCTAATCCTCATTGATTGTGAGGTTGTCATCTAGTTATTTTGGTGTCATGTATATTGCGGCTCACTATAGACTAGGCATGTATGCATGTTAGCTTCCATATTTTATTTCTCATTTTGAATTACTGTATCTGTTGGTATTTTTCTGAAACCGGTCCATATCCGGCAACTGTCGTATTGGTGCATGCTGATAGCCTCGCTGGGTAGGTGACTGTGGTTTCATTTAATTATGGTTGTGGACTGTGGTTCCATTATGCATGCTTAAATTTTGGTTTCGATGACTGGAAAGTCGACTTTTAGGGAATGCTGATAGCTTACTGTGGATTTATAGATTTTAATGATTTATGATTTGAAATTGTGATAATGGATTCATGAATGTTAGACTTGTTGTTATCTTGGTTGTGGACATGGTTTATAATATTTTCAAAGAAAGGCAAGATTTTAGTTTATGACTTATTTCTAATTATCATGTTAGATAAGCTCTTTTCTAACATGATATATTTTCTAAGGATATTTTCTAAGTATTTAAGGTTAATTCTTTTCTAACTATATTAATGCTTTTCTTAATGTAGTTAAGGTAAGCTTTCTTATACAGTAAACTTTTAACAATCATGTTAGCAGATGCCTTTTCAAACATGGTTAACCTTTTCAAGATAGTACGGTCTTTTACTATCCATGATAGGGTCTTTTAAATTATTTAGAAACGCTCTTTTCTATCATGGATAAGTTGCCTTTAATTAACATCTTGTTTTCTAATACTATGATAGATCATTTTCTATCATAGTTATGTTTTGCAAATGACTAATCTTTTCTTTAACTACGATAGACTCTAGTGGTTTCCAATTTTCTTTTTCTACCATAGTTAATTCTTAATTAATTGGCTAAACTTTTTACTGACCATGACAGTCCCTTGCTATCATAGTTAGATTTCCAATTGTAGTTGAATCCTTTTCTAACTATGATAGTCCTATTGTTTTGAGCAGTTTTTTTTCCTACCATAGTTAACCTCAAAAATTAATTTCAAATGGTTTAGTTGTAGAAATCCCGAAATTTAAGGGATTGATAGGAATTAATTAGGGATTGACAGAGATTAATTATGAAAATCAAATGTATATAAAAAATTTTATTTTTTGATATATTCTCTCTGATTTGTAATCCCATTAATCTCGGCCTGCTCACAAATGACCTGAGATTCAGTTCGGTGTATATAATCCCTAGCCTGATTTTAATAAAAGTATGCAAAAGTCTCCATACTTGTCAAATTCTTCATGGTATCAGAGCAACAAAGGAGAATCCAATAACTGATTTTGCTTCCACACAAATGGAGTCGATTCCCTTGTCGAATCTACTTAAAACAAAGATGGGTTCGTCAGATGGGAGTTACTCCGGTTTGTTTGATGGGCCTCGCCTAGTTTCAGCTAGGTTTTAGAACCCATCAGTCCAGATTGTCTTGGACAAGATGTCTGCCGAAAACTACAAGAAGTGGGCCTTTGCCATGTATTTGGCTCTCAAAGGCATATGTACTCTCACTTACATTGAAGGAGACAAGCAAAGCCAACCCACTTTCAATGAAGCAGCAATGCAGGTATGGCAGGCCGAAGATGAAATTATGGCTTCATGGCTAGTCAACTCAATGAGTCTAAACTTGAGGAGATACTTCATGTATATGTCCACAGCATACAAAATTTAGGATGCTGTCGAAGAAGCATATGGTGACAAGGATAACCCCTCTCTAATCTTTGATTTAAAATCAAAATCATGGAACCTGAAACAGGGAACCCTCTCATTAGGCGATTACTATCTTGCTAAAACTACTTTGTGGCAAGAACTTGATATTATAAATGATGATGCTCCATATTGCTAAGTATCATAAAAAGGTGGGAAAAGAGTGCCTTTTTGAGCTTCTTGAAGGTTTAAATGCCTCTTTTGATGCTGTTTGGAGGCATATTTTGATGCAAGATCCCCTTCCTTCTATATATGAGGCCTATGCCATTCTCCGAAATGAAGATTCCAGAAAAAGGGTTATGCTTAAAGATGAATCAGCACCTCGAATGACTTTAAATGAACCATCTGCCCTTGTTGTCAGATTTCCAGAAAATTGTCAAGGCAAAAATAGACCTACTTCTGATCATTGCAAGAAGGTTGGCCACACAAAAGAGACCTGCTGGGATCTACATAGAAAACCTCCAGATTTGAAGCCTAGGAAGGAAAAAAGCCATGCACATGTAGCATAATCAATGAAAGATGATGAAGTAGACATTTTTGTTCCTACACCTCAAGGTGATAAATTTGACAAAATTCTTGAAATGCTTGTAGCCCTTCAAACAAATAAACAACCTACTGCTACAGTTGTTAAGCGAGGTAATTTTTCAAGAGCCCTTGCTAATATTAAGAGTATGAACTCGGGAAACTATTAGATAGTAGACTCAGGAGCTTCGGATCATATAACTAATAATATTACTCTCTTCCATTCTTATACTCCTGCTGTCACTGGTTTGACTGTTAAAATTGCTGATGATTTTGATTCTAATGTTGCTGGTATGGGTAGTGTGGCTGTCACCCCCACCCTTGTTCTAAAAAATGTATTACATGTGTCTAAACTAAAATGCAGTCTTTTATCTGTAAGTACATTAGCTTGAGATGAGCGATGTCATGCTAATTTCTTCTTCACTCTTTGTATTTTTCAATATCCGTTAACAAGGACGATGATTGGTTGTGTTAAAGAATTTGATGGGCTATAATATCTGAATGATAATGCATCTTCTCATATGATGTCATGTAATAAAGTGTCCCTTCTTAAAATTAGTGATTTGGACTATGGCACAAGCGGTTAGGACACCCTAGTTTTAAATACATGTCTCACATGTTTCCATCTTTGTCCTCAAATAAAGATATATCTAAATTTTTTTGTGATACATGTGAGCTTGCCAAACATCACCGTGCTTCCTTCACAAGTAAACCATACTGTGCATCGAAGCCATTTTCCACAATCCATAGTTATCTTTGAGGTCCTTCTCGTGTTCCAAATTGTTTGCATTCAAAGTGCTTTATAACCTTTATTGATGATCATACTCATGTGAGTTGGGTTTATCTTTTAAAAGAAAAAAGGATGTGTATCAAACATTTATCGATTTCTATAATATGATTCAAACTCAATTTCACACTAAAATCAAAGTTTTGCATACCGATAATGGAACCGAATATTTTAATACTAATCTTTCAAAGTATCTCAAAGATAACAACATTATCCACAAAAGCAGTTGTCCTTATAGTCCACAACAAAATGGCATAGCCGAACGAAAAAATAGACACATTCTTGAAACCGTTAAAGCTCTCCTATTGGAGAACAACGTACCTAAATATCACTAGGGGGATGCTATTTTAACTGCTATTTTCCTAATTAATCGGATGCCTAGCAAACCATTGTCATATAAGACTCCTCTTCAAGTTCTTCAAAAACACTATGATTTTCCATATCTTAAAAACACTCTACCTCTTCAAGTATTTTGGTGCACTACATTTGTTCACCTTCCTTATACTACCAAACTTAATCCCAAAGCTGTTTGCTACATATTTCTAGACTATTTGGGAACTCAAAAGGGATTTAAATGTTATGACCCTATCACTAAATGCATCTTTGTCACATGTGATGTCATATTTCATGAAGATCCACCCTTCTATCCACAGTCTTCATTTTAGGGGAAGAAATGGAGTGAATTTCAGCGTGAGAATAACATTATACCTAGCCCATCTCAATCTGAACGTGAACCAGTCAAACCTGAATTATTCCCAAACTAACATCTTGTTCATTCTTAAAATAGAAAAGAATCCGTGCCTGAAGATAAATAGAAAACTGGTTCAAGTAGGGACATGGAAAATCCAATAATCTATATAAGAAGGCATAGGAAAGATATGGCCCCTTAAATTCCAAGCACACTCCAAGAATCAGAACCAATAACATGTTTAAAAGAAGAACAAAATGAAGAAATAAATGATGCAAATGATCTTAACCTTCCAATTGCTAAGAGGAAGAAGCTGAAAGCATGCATAAGACATCCCATTGAGAAATTTGTCTCTTATCGAGTCCTTTCTGCAAGTTATTATGCATTTGTGTCTCACCTTGATGAATTGAAAGTTCCTAGTAATATAGATGAAGCATTAGCAAGGCCATAATGGAGAAAAGCTATCCTGGAAGATATGTATGCTCTTAAGAAAAATGGCACATGGGAGGTAGTCGATCTACCAAAAGGGAAGAAAGCTGTAGGCTGCAAATGGGTATTTGCCCCAAAATACAAAGCATATGGGAACCTTGACAAATACAAGGCAAGGCTTATTGCAAAAGGTTTTTCCCAGGTGTATGGAATGGACTATACAGAAGCTTTTGCCCAAGTTGCAACTGAACACAGTTCGAGTAATGCTATCCCTAGCAGCAAATTTAGATTGGCCTCTTCACCAACTAGATGTCAAGAATGCTTTTCTTAACAAAGAACTAAATGAGGAAGTCTATATGAAGCTACCTCCAGGTTTCCCTGGGAAATGGTAAAGTCAGGTGTGCTAATTGAAAAAAATCACTGTATGGCTTAAAACAATCACCTCATGCCTAGTTTGAGAGGTTCACCCGGGTATTGAAGAAGCAAGGGTATATTCAGGGACAAAGTGACCATACTTTATTCTTTAAACATCAGAATAATAAAATAATAGTGTTAGCTGTGTATGTAGATGATATCATTCTTACAGGTGATGACATATCAGAAACTGATCGCATCAATAGGGCTCTCAATAAAGAATTCCAGGTGAAAGATCTTGGGGAAATGAAATGTTTTCTTGGTATGGAAGTAGCAAGGTCTAAAGGAGGAATCGATATATCTCAGAGAAAATACATTTTAGATCTTCTTAAGGTGACCGGAATGATGGCATGTGGACCGAGTGATACTCTAATACAAGTGGACAAAATCAGCGATGATGCTGATTTAGGAAAATCTGTGGAGATAAGAAAATACCAGAAAATGGTGGGAAAATTATTGTATCTCTCCCACACACACCCAGACATAGCCTTTGCAGTTGGGGTTGTGAGCCAACACTCTCATGATCCAAAGCAAAAGCACCTAAATGAAGTATATAGAATACTTAGATACCTGAAGGGCTCTCTAGGTAGAGGTCTTTTATTAAAAAAATTAGAAAAAGAAATGTAGAAATGTTTACTGATGCTGATTGGGCTGGTAATCAAGAGGATAGAAAGTTAACCTTCTGATATTGTACATATGTCTGGGAAATCTAGTTACATGGAGAAGCAAGAAGCAGACTGTTATTGCAAGAAGCAGTGTTGAAGTAGAATACAGAGCTATTGCTCTTGGAATTTGCGAAGGAATTTGGGTGCAACGAGTTCTTGAGGAATTAAGGATGATAGGGAATCTTCCAATTAAGATGTATTATGACAATATCGCTACAATTAGCATATCCCACAATCCAGTACAACATGATCGTACCAAGCATGTTGAGATTGATTAGCACTTCATAAGGGAAAAATTGATGATAGAACTATAAGTCTCTCATACGTGCCCTCTAGGGAACAAACAGCAGACATGCTCACCAAAGGACTAGCTAAGGATATGTTTGAATATTTTGTTGGCAAGTTGGATATGATCAACATCTATGATCCAACTTGAGGGGGAGTATAGAAATCCTGAAATTTACGGGATTGATAGGAATTAATTAGGGATTGACAGAAATTAATTAGGAGAATCAAATGTAAATAGAAACTTTTATTTTTCTGATTTATTCTCTCTGATTTGTAATCCCATTAATCTCGGTCTACTCATAAATGACTTGAGATTCAATTTTGTGTATATAATCCCTAGCCTGATGTGAATAAAAGTATGCAGAATTCTCCATACCTATCGGATTCTTCATTACTCAAGATTGTAATTGGGTTTAAAAGTGATTGGTAAGAGGGATCTTTACACTTGAGGCCCAATATGTGTATGCATTTGATATTCAGGCATGTTCTGTTTAATAACTAATTGCACTTGATTATTACATATTTTTATCCATTAATTATAGGAAATTAGCATTTGTTCTAGGCTATTAAATGAGGATTTAGACACTTCTATACTTAGGGTCTAAGATTAGATAGTTAATTGCATTTTCATTATAATTTGAGCATATTAGGCATTTAACTCATGCATTTATCTTCTTATGGACTTGAAATACTTCACATGCACTTAAAATTTCTATTGTAGGTGCAAAGAATTAAGGTCAAAGCAAGAAGAAAACAAAATAGGAAACTTCTACAACAAAGGAAACTTCTACAAAAAAGGGAACTTTTGCAAAATAGGAAATTTCTTATTGGATTGGTTGATTGGGTTTGCCTAAAATATTTCCTTTTTGTTATTTCTACAAGAATAGGCAACCCTAGGCTTGATTGAGGATAAGAAGTTTCCTAATTGATTATTCTAATCACAACTTCCTATTTTGGCTAGATTTCTTGAGAGAGAGTACTTGGGTCTTCCCCAAATCTTTCCTATGTTATGGGAGGCCAAATTAGGCAACCGGAGGCCGTCTTGGATAGTTTTTGAGTGGTTTCTTGTGCCATGGAGAGGGGAATCCGAATTTGCATATTTATCACCCATTCTCTCTTAATTCTTTCCCCAAACATTTCCTATTTGTTAATCCTAGTAAGAATAGGACACCTAGGTCAATTTGGAAGATTTTTTAATTGCCTCTTGTGCTAAATATAGGCAACCAACGAAATTTATGCTCCTCTCTCACTCTTCTCTCAAATTTTCATCCTCCTCTCCTCTCCTTTCCACCTAGCACGAAAATTACCACCCAAGAACAATCCAATTCTATCTTCCATTCCACCACCACTCACCACATACCCTTTCATTCTCTTGCCCTCAAGCCTCTGCACGCATTCCACTCTTCCATTCACTCATCTACACCAATTTCACTCATCCCACCTTAATCCCATGGCTTCCAACTCCAAATTCCATTCGATCATGTTCAAGAGCATGAGTGGCTAAATTCTTCGTGGGGATCTTGATGGAGGACGGCAACTGGAGCTTCAACGTTTCTAATGGGGAGTTATTTAGTTTCTCTTGTCTAAGTCTTATTATGTATTTCAATCCCTTTTGTTATATGTAATGGGTCTTGAAACAAGTGTGCTTCATTGTTTGATCTTTTGTTTAAATGGTCATGCATGTAATTAAGATATGTCTTTTATATGTATGAACCTAAGTGTTGTTTTCTTGATATTATGCAATGGATATGCTTCATTTATATTCCCTTTGGATTTCTAGAATATGTTGAATACATGTGCGATTGTATGTGTGTTTAGACACTAGGTCCAACGTTAGATGGTTCGATTTACTTCTAACGAGAGTCTCATTGCATGTTTATCATGAATCTTCACTACCAAGTTGAAACTTAACGATTGCCTATTTAATTAATTGAATTAGCGATACGCTACGTTAGTTGATTAAGTAGATTAATTGGACTAAGAGCGATTGCCTTAGGTTTTGCATTAGAACTTGGTTTAAAAACTCCCATATCATTTTAGAAGCTATGAATGTTGCCCAATTCATCAAGAGACCCATGTTCATCTCAATAGTTTTCACAAATTCATTTTAATTGCTTTCTTTAATAACAAAAATCCCAAAAAGAATCTAGTTTAGTTTCCTTAATTAAAATCTCAAAAACCCCGACTTTATAGCTTTTCATGCATTTAGTTTCCTAGGTTAGTTCATTAGGCTTCTTGAGAGACAATCCGGGAAAGCACCACTAGTGCAATCCTTGGTTAATTAAATTTTGCATTTGAACCCAAGGCGTATTAGGAAAGGCTCAAATCAATAACCATGTTAGATCAATTCTTTCTAACATAGTTATATTGATTAATTAGTGATTGAAGTAGTGATGACTATATGTTCATTTTGAATAACCATGTTAAGGCAGTTCTTTCCTAACATGGTTATCTATTAAGTATCTCATATTGTTTTTAATAACCATGTTAGGGGGATCTTTTTCTAACATGTGTTGGTATTTATTATCCATGATAGCAATTATATTATGTTAAGGTTTGTCTTTTCTATCATGGATAACTGATTAGCCTTGTGGTATAGGCTATCAAACAACTAGATTAATTCCTATAGGATAGGGAAGAACATAGGTCATTTTCCTCATTACCTTGGTTAATGTGTAATTAAAATGTAAAGCAAGAACAAATCAAAACCAATTTTCAGTTGGAGAATTATCTAAATCTAATCCTAATTTTTTTATATATTTTCTGTGAGTGAGAATGATGTATCAATGGTGACTAATTCCCTTTGAGCTTGAGCTTAACCTTCATTGCCTAAGAGTATATTGGAGTTTATCCTTGAATTCACTGCCTATTACTCAATCTAGTTACTAACTAAGCCTCTCAATTGAACAATAGATATTGAACATCCAAGGAAAAGCGTTCACCCGTACAATTCAGATTCAAGCATCTCTGAACAGGAAGCAAAATTAACTAAACTTTCCATAATATTAATCATTCAACTCAAGAAATTAATCAACTAGATTAAAGATCACAAAGTTGAATTATAAGAAATCAGTCCAGAGGATCAACTCGGCAGAATCAGATATTGTTCGAATGCATTCATCACTTAATCACAGACAATCAAATAGAACAAGAACTACTTGCTCACACTCTCTCTTTAAATCAAGATGCAACTAGAATCAAGATTTAAGAGCAAATTAAGTGAGAATAGAAGTGAACTCCCTAATTAAATCGGTAGGCTATGGTGTTGCTTCAATCTCAAAGGAAATTTCAGGAATTAGCCAAGCATCTCTTGAACTTCAGCCACAAGACAATCTGGAAATGTAGAGTTCATGCTGAAGAACAAGAAGCTCAACACAATGGAGACGGAACAGTAAAGACAACGAAGAACACTCAAGAATTTTGGGACGGCTTAGGGAAATTGAAGTGAAGAAGGAGAGGATTGAGAACAGAAAAATAAAGCCGAACCCCCAAAATCTTCGAGCAAACAGATATATATACTCCCTACCCACAATGAATCTGGATCGAAAACTGTTCTCCCTTCTTCTTCCCTTCAATCTATCTTCAACCGTTCTACTTGCCACGTTGGCACTTTAAATAACCGAATCCACTTGCTTTTCACAATTCCCCTTTGGCCAAGCTCTCTTCTTGCTTGTATCTCAGATGCCTTGAATAATCTCTCCCTCTGTTTTTGTTCGCTTCAGACCTAGCTCTCTCTCTGTTTCATTATTGTCGAAGTCACTGGTTCTCTCCTTGAGCTTCAAAACAGAACCTTAAATTCATTTGGCTAAAATTCCATTTTCGCCCCTGTAACAAAGAAATAATAACAAGAAGTAAAAAGAGGGCAAATCTGTAATTTCACAATTAAGACACCAAAAACACATTTAAGCACATATTTTTCTAATTAAGCATGCATTCAAATTAATCACACTATAATACAAATTTACCATTTAATCCACTAGTTTTAGCTCAAACATGCACACTTAAATCACTTTAATTAGTGAATTATCAATAACATTTTGTAGTATTAGTAAAACTCTTTGCTAACTATGATAGTATTGTTGTATTTGTATGTAAATTCTTTTCCAATCATAGTTATCAATGATTTTTGTTTTTGGAGACAATTATTGGGGTAAATTGAGTATTAATAAATAGGATTATACACTTTTTAGTATTGATTTCTTGTTCCTAAGTACATGGTGTTAGAAATCTTAAGTTTTGATGAAAACTAGACCCTATAGATAGCAAAAGTAAAATGAACATATAAGAGTATAACTTAGTCAGAAAAGAATTAAGGGAAGTAACTAAGGAAAAACATAAGTCATCTAAACGTTAATCAGGTTCTATGGATAACAGTTATACTATTGCAAGAATAGAAGCCTATCGCTAGTAAATGAAGAAACAAGGATAATACTAGCTAATGAAAACTTGGCAATAAACTAAAAGGAAATGATTCTATCGCTAAGGACCTCACAAGGAACAGCTAGAAGAAATTGCAACATAATCACTAGCGATAACATAGAGAGCTATCGATAGCAGATTATTGATAAGAAGCAAAGTAGAGCAAATAAAATACACTAGCGCTAATATAGACTCTAGCGATATCACAAATGACTAGCGAAAGTGGAACACTTAGACATTCACATAAGTTGCTACATAAGCCTATCAATAACATAGGTGCTAGCGATAATAAGTTTAGCTATCGATAACGAAAATCACTTGCTGAGATAACTTAGTCATTCTGATACATTATCTGTGTACATTGAGCTAATAAATCCTACTGGCGATAACATCTACTGTGCTTCACATGAATACTTGTTTAGCTAACAAGCTAAGTGCAGGACTCACTCTATGAAGCTAGCGATAGCATGAGATGCTAGCGCTACTGAAAAAGCTGCTACACAAGTACAATGTTACAGGTAGTTGGTAATCACAACCTATCTCTCATAGCTCATCTTCTGCAAGAATTAAATGAAGTAAGAGAAGTTAGATGACTAAGATGAAGACCAGCATTAAATGCCAACGGCTAGGAGCTTCCAACGATTATATTCAAACGGATTCAAAGCTGAAAGTTTCAAGGAAGACAAAGACAAGATATAAAAGCCAAAGTTTGAGCATTTATGGATAAGTGAACAAAAACTGTGAACATTTCATTCATTATCTTTACATACCTTCAGCTCAAAGCTTTATTACTCTTAAAGAGTTCATTTGTACTTCAGTGATTAACAAAATCTGTTCATTTAGTGAACTCATTTATTGAAATCCTCTACTGTTTGAGGTTGTTCTTAAGTCTGGGACTTTAGAACAGGGTTGTAGTTTTACAACTTGTAAGGGGGAGTGTTTAGAGGTATCTAAAGCTCTGTCTTGTAAAGGTTGGCAGGTGAACCTGATTTGTAAAACCTTTGATTAGTGGAACCCAACAAGGAGTTGGAGAACTGGATGTAGGCAGTGTTTGGCCGAACTAGTATAAAGGATTGTCTTTGTATTTCAAGCTTAAATTTGGAAAGCACAATTCACCCCCCTCTTGTGCATTTTGTCATTTACATTTGGTATCAGAGCAGGTCTTCTCCTTTTGATTTCAACGAATCTGAGAAGTAAAGATCTAAAATGGCATCGTATGAGAATATATTGCCTGAAGGAAGTTCCATCAACAAACCCCCTGGCTTTGATGGAAAGCATTATACCTTCTGGAAACTCAAGATGAAGATCTACATTAAGGCAAATGGATATAAGTTATGGAAAATCATAGAAGAAGGTGACATTGTGCCTAAAGACAGCCTGGGCATTCCCAAAAGTGAAGATGAATTCACTCCTGATGATATTGCAGATCTTGAATTAAATAGCAAGGCCATTCTTATGATCCAGAGTGCACTTAGTCAAACAGAATTCTTCAGAATCAGCCAACTCGACACTGCTAAGGAGATGTGGGAGGCTCTGCAAATTACTCATGAAGGAACTTCAGGAGTAAAAGACAGAAGAGTGTAAATGCTTATTGAAGAATTCCACAAGTTTGAAATGATTGATGGAGAAAAGATAAGAGATCTAGAGATCAGATTCACTCATCTCATCAATAATCTTGCTGCACTAGGAAGAAAAATTCCAGAAAAAGAACAAGTCAGCAAAATCCTGAAAGTTTTAAAGGGTGATTGGCTTATAAAGGTCACTGCTATCCAAGAGATGCAAGGTGAATCAACCAAATCCATCACTGCCTTGTTTGGCAGCCTTGCTGAATATGAGCCAAATCTGATAGCCCAAAGGGAAGCTCAAAGCAATCCTAAGAAGAAGTCTCTTGCTCTTGCTGTTTCTGAAAAAGATGAAGAGGATAGTGATGATGAAGATCTTGATGATGAAGATATGGCTCTCATGGTCAGAAAATTTAAGAAATTCTTCAGAAGAATAGGAGGTTTCCAAAGGGGAGGTCCTAGCTTCAGAAAGGATTCTCAGAAAGAGAAAGCTCCTGTATGCTTTGAATGCAAGAAGTCTGGCCACTTCAAAGCAGAGTGTCTAAGTTTCCAAAGATTCAAAGAAAAGGAGAAAAAGAAAGAGAAATCCTTTGGAAGAAAGAAAGCATATGTTTCATCCATCTGGGGTGATAGCTCAGATGAGGAAGCTAGCGATCATGAAGAGAGTGCAAATCTTTGTCTTGTTGCTCAAGAAGAACTAAGTGATACTGAGGTATATGACTCTGAACCTACTTACTCTGAACTTCAAAGCATGTATAATGAAATGCATACTGAACTAACTAAGCTTGCTAAGGAAGTTGTAGGTTTGAGAAAAGAAAACAAAGAACTCAAGAAAAATATTTCCTCTTCTGTATCAAGAGTTCTTCCTTCACTATCGATAGAAGAGCCACTATCGCAAGCCAACATAGCTGAGCTATTGATAGCGAGTCCTCCATTGATAGCTAATCCTTCAACAGTAAATACTAGTGATTGCTCCAGCTGTAAAACTCTGTTGAAGGAAAAAGAAAAGCTTTCAAATGCTCTTGAAAAGTTTACAAAAGGTTCTGAAATGCTAAATATAATTTTAAAGGATCAAAAGGCCATCAGAAACAAAACTGGTATAGGATATGAACAAAGAAGTTCAAAGAAATGGGAAGAACCCAAAGTCAAACCTTATCTGAAATATTTTAGAAAGTCTTCTGAATATTCTTCACCCTATAGCTTTTGTAATTATTGTAATAAGAAGGGACACACTCAATCAACCTATAATCTTAGGAAGTATGGAATTAGTGGGTCATATAAGTGGGTTCCTAAAGGAACTCATGTGCCTAGGAGTTTTACAAGCTCAGAGGCAAAGACTAATCCTAAAGGACCCAAGAAAGTTTGGGTACCTAAATCTCGTTGATTTATGCAGGTGTGCCTTAAAGCATCCAACAAAGGAAAATGGTATATTGATAGTGGATGCTCAAGGCATATGACAGGTGACAAGAGCAAATTCAACAATCTAGTGACAAAAGAAGGAGCCAAAGTCAGCTTTGGTGGAAACCAGAATGGAAAAATCATTGGAATTGGTGAAGTTGGTCCTGTTAAGGATGTGTACCTATTGGATGGTCTCTGCCACAACCTACTAAGTGTAAGCCAAAGCACTGACCATGGTAATTGGGTTATTTTTTATTCTAATGAATGTCTTATTGTTGACAAGAAAGATTTAGAATTAAATAAAACAAATCTTAAGTGTAAATTAAAAGCAAATAGAAATGGTAATCTATACACCTTAGATTTATGTCAACAATTAGAAGAAAAATGTTTTATTTCTAATGATGAAACTTGTTGGTTATGGCATAAGAGACTAGCGCATGTGAACTTTACACAACTTGATAAACTAGTTAAGAAGGATCTGATCATAGGAATTCCTAGTTTCAAAACTAAACATGATTTAATTTGTGAATCTTGTCAAAGAGGCAAACAAACAAAGTCCTCTTTTAAAATCAAGAAGACAATCTCCACAAGCAGGCCATTGGAACTAATCCATATGGATCTATTTGGGCCAATAAGAGTGAAAAGTCTAGGTGGAAGTCTATACACTCTTGTAGTTGTGGATGACTACTCAAGATTTACCTGAACTATGTTTCTTTCCTCGAAACATGAAACTTTTGATGCCTTTTGTGTACTTGCTAAGAAATTGCAGAATGAAAAAGGCCTCAAGATTGTTGCAATCAGAACTGATCATGGAGGAGAATTTGAAAACAAAGAGTTCATGGAATTGTGTGATGATAGTGGTATTGAACACAATTTCTCTGCCCTACGTACTCCTCAACAAAATGGTGTTGTGGAGAGGAAGAATAGAGTGCTCACAGAAATGGCAAGAAGCATGCTGAATGAAAAACAGGTGCCTCAAATATTTTGGGCAGATGCAATGAGCACAGCATGTTACATTTCAAACAGAGCCTACATCAGAAAGGGGATGGAGAAGACTCCATATGAACTCTACAAAGGAAGAAAGCCTAATCTCAGTCACCTAAGAATCTTTGGATCCAAGTGTTACATCCACAACAATGGAAAGGTAAATCTGGGTAAGTTTGACCCTAAGTCTGATATTGGTATATTTATAGGATATTCAAATAGGAGTAAAGCATATAGAGTATACAATAAGAAAACTCAAACTATTGAGGAATCAATGCATGTAGTGTTTGATGAAACTCCTCAAGAAAGACAACACTGTGACAATGAGGATGAAGAGTTCTCTCAAGTCTTGAAACGCTCTCTATTGATAGCCCCAGAGCCATCGATAGCACATGATAGAAATCAAGTTTCAAACACTTCAAAAACTCCTCTATCGATAGCACCAAAGCCATCGATAGTGAGTTCTGAAGATGAGGTTGAAGATGATCAAGATAAAGCTAATGAGTTTCAATCTTCCTTAAGACATCTTAAGCATCATCCTCCTGAACAAGTAATTAGAGAGATTTCAAAAGGAGTTAGAACCAGAAGGCAACTACAAAATGAAATAGAATTCTCTGCTTTTATTTCTGAAATTGAACCAACCTGTGTTGATGAAGCTCTTGTTAATTGTGACTGGATAGTTGCAATGCAAGAAGAACTTAATCAATTTACATGAAATCAAGTTTGGGATTTAGTACCTAGACCAAGAAATCATCCTATTATATGTACAAAATGGGTTTTCAAAAACAAACTTGATGAATCTGGTCAAATTGTCAAAAATAAAGCCAGATTAGTTGCCAAAGGATATAACCAAGAAGAAGGCATTGATTATGAAGAAACTTTTGCTCCAGTTGCAAGAATTGAAGCAATAAGGATTCTATTAGCCTTTGCATCCATAAAAAATATTAAACTTTATCAAATGGATGTTAAAAATGCCTTTCTTAATGGGTATATCAAAGAAGAGGTCTATGTTGAGCAACCTCCTGGTTTTGAAGAAAACTCTAAGTCTGATCATGTTTATAAACTTAAAAAGGCTCTTTATGGTCTCAAACAAGCACCTAGAGCTTGGTATGAGAGACTTAGCTCATTTCTCATTGAAAAAGGCTTTTCTAGAGGAAAATTGGACACTACCTTATTTATCATGCATAGAGATAAACACATGCTTATTGTTCAAATTTATGTTGATGATATTATTTTTGGCGCTACTAATGAAAAGCTCTGTGAAGAGTTTGCTAAGATGATGCAGGGAGAATTTGAAATGTCAATGATGGGAGAATTAACATTCTTCCTAGGCCTGCAAATAAAGCAAAGGAAAGATTGCATCTTCATTTCCCAAACTAAGTATTGTAAGAAGATTCTAAATAAGTTTGGGATGGATCAATCTAAGGATGAGGATACTCCCATGAGTACCTCTGCTAGCTTATATGCAGATGCTAAAGGAAAAGTAGTTAATCAGTCTCATTATAGAGGAATTATTGGATCTTTATTATATTTAACAGCTAGTAGACCTGATATTCAATTTAGTGTGGGAATGTGTGTTATATATCAAGCTAATCCTAAAGAATCTCACTTAACTAATGTAAAAAGGATTTTACGTTATTTGCAAGGAACTCAAGAGCTTGGGCTGTGGTATCCCAAGGGAACTCAAGAGTACCTTCTTGCTTATTCTGACTCTGACCATGCAGGCTATAAGACAGATAGAAAAAGCACAAGTGGACAATGTCAGTTCATTGGTGGATGCTTAGTCTCATGGGCCAGCAAGAAGCAAAACTGTGTTTCTCTTTCATCCACAGAGGCTGAATATATTGCAGTAACAAGTTGTTGTGCTCAAGTACTGTGGCTTAAACATCAACTTAGAGATCTGGGCTTGGAATTCTCAGAAGTACCTATTCTCTGTGATAACACCAGCACAATAAGCATGGCCAAAAATCCAGTTCATCATTCCAAAACCAAGCATATTGATGTGAGACATCACTTTCTGAGAGATCATGTTCAAAAGAAAGATGTCAAGGTGGAGTTCATCTCAACAAACTTGCAACTTGCTGATATTTTTACCATACCTCTTGAGCCAGCCCAATTTGTCTTTATAAGAAGAGAATTAGGAATGGTAAATCCAAACGAGTTATAAATACTTCTGAAATATTCTCAATTCAATTTCATTTTATTCATACAGATCAATCACTAACTCAGGCATCGGAGTGCCAAATCTTAAGTTTTGCAGGACTGACCTATCGATAGTAAAGTACATTATCGCTATCATATGCAGGGCAAAGCTAAGGATAGAGCAAAGATTGTCATCGCTAGTCACGAGCATTATCGATAGCAAAGTCGGCTATCGATAGCAGGAAGGAGTAAGTGATAAGTGATAAGCCTAAGTCACTTACTCAGCGTGGGATCATGCCTACTAGCGATAGTAGCTCATATTATCGATAGCAAGTCACTTGACAGGTCAGAATGCGAAACATTAGCTGATGTACTTCACTAATGGTAAAACCCTAAACCCTAAAACCTATAAAGCTGGATCACTTGCATTTGCATTCATTCACGAAACATCTATTTCTCTTCTACTCTAAAAACACTCTGAGCATTCAAGCATTTGTTTTCAAAACCCTCTGTTTCCAAAAAACCCTAATATGGCCAAAACCAAAGTTCCCTCTGTCTCAAGGAGTCATAGCGCTAATCCTTCTCCAAAGTTAGGTAGCAAAAGGCCTCGTACCCATAAGAATGTATCTTTTTCTAAAGAAGTGTCTGAGAATCCCCCTAAGCGTCAAAAAGAAACCATCACAGGTGTGCCATATTTGACAACCCCCCTCGAAGCTCCACGAGCCTTCTTTGCAGAAAAAGGAACCCTCGATCGAGTTACCGTTTGGATTGACTTAGAATATTTCAAGCAGAAAGGCTTTGACTTGGATGCCTGGTTGCTTCCATATCAGAACTGGTTAGATGTGAAGAATGATTATAATGAGGAGGTGTTGCGCACATTCTACTCCAGTCTGAAACCTCTTCCCAAATATTCTAAAGGAAAGCTGGTGAACATCTCTTTTGAAGGTATGGTGAGAGGAGGAGGCTTTATTTTTGGTTGGAGGGCCGTCAACAGAATATTGGGGATATTTGGGGAAGAATATAACAAATGGTACACGCCTGAGAAGTACTCTGAAGAAGAACTTGCAGAGATCTAATGATACCACCACCAACAAACCAGCTGACATGCCTGTAATCAACCGGATTCTGCACTATGTCTACACCAGAATCATGACTCACAAGTTAGGGAACTTCAGCAGCTTTGCCAAGATTGACAACCCATGGTTGGCAAATCTCATTCAGAAGGTCCCTCTCAACCCAGGCCAACTAGTGTGTATGGAGATCCATAGATTTCTTTTAGATAAATCTCCCAAGGCTCTTCTGCCTTATCCCCAGCTTGTTTCTCACATCCTAGAATTCTCCAAGATCAAATCTTTAGGGGATGGAGAGAACAAAAAGTGCAAGCAAGTCACCACGTCTACCTTGAAGAAGATGGGAATCCAAGTACCTGTTGATGGAGGTGCGTCTGTGTCTCACTCTTAAGCTTCTCGTGCCCCTTCCTCCTCTGTTCCACCTGAATCTGCAGAGGAAGAAGCTCAATCCAGAAGAGCCCCACCTCCTCCTGCTGCTGCAACAAAAGCTTCAATTTTCTCCAAGGAAGCAATTGAGGAAATCGTCTTCAGGCTCTCTGCTGAGTTTAATTTTGCTCTGGAGGCACAGAAAAAGGAGTTATTGAAGCCTATCCAGGAGCTTCAGGCTCAAGTGAAGAACTTGGAAGAATCCTTGAGTCTCTCTAGGCCAATTATTCCTCAAGGTACATCATCATCCCCTCATTACTCACCTCTTCATTCCCCAAATCATTCTTCTACTCCTTCTTCTTCCCCTAGTCCACCAAATTCCCCTATCAACACTCACCTCTCTCCAACTTCCCAGCACAAAGTCCCAACCCCTCCAGTCACCCCTATCGCTAGCCCCTCTCCTGTCGATAGCCCTCACTCTCCCAAACCATCTCTAAAATCCACCCAAGTTCCCACACCTCCAGAACCCCAGTCATCTCCTATCGATCACCCATCTCCTAGCGCTAGCACTCCCACAAAAATTCCTACCTCTCCCATCTCTCTTACCTCTCCCACAACTCTCCCTCACCCCGATCCTATTGCTAACACTCCTATTAGCGATAGCATTCCCTCACATACCACTGCCTCTACTCCTCTACTCTCTCCCAACCCACACTCTCAATCCTCCTCAACCTACTGGTGATGATGATAAAAAGGGGGAGAAACAGACCAATCAGACCAGTCCAATCATTAAAGATACTGAAGAAATTGAGGACATGGTCAGGGGCATAGCTAGAAGCTATATGGAGTCTGAGGCTCACAAGACTCCTCCTCCACAGAATCCAGAAGAGGATGATTTTGCACAGGTGGTTCATATTGCTCAAAAGCATGGGATCCCTCCTAGTATCTTACATGCTGAGCCTATTCCTGTCACAGTCATTCCTCCTGAAGCAAATCTGGAGATAATTACAGCAGCCAAGCCCAACACTGGAAATGAGCTTCAAGATTCTATTCAGAAACTGCTGGTGTTTGAGGCCAAGAAAAGGGAAAGGAGTAAGAGGAAAGCCAAGGAAGAAGTAACATTCAAAGTTATTCCTAAACAGACTTCTGAGGCTCCCAAGGAAAAGGTTGTGAGAATAAAGAAGGTGGCTCCTAAACAGCCAGCTCCTCGTAAGATGACTCAAGAAATTGAGCAAGCTCGTGCTGAGATCATAGAGGGTTTTGCTAAGGCTATAAAGGAAGCAAAAGAGGCTGCCACTAGAGCCAAGGGAGCTAAAAATGTGGCCACTAAAAAGCCAGCCCCCAGCCTGTCCAAGGAAGACAAGAAAGTAGTCTCATCTCGCCCTCGCAGAATGTCAAAAGAAGAGAAGAAAAGGGTTGAAAAAGAGGCTGCTAACAAGAAAGCCCTTGAAGAGGCTATGAGAAGGCATAAGGAGGCCCTTGAGAAGAAAGTTGCCTTTGAAGCAAGGAGGAGGGAAAGAATAGAGAGGGATGCTCAAGTAGCTGCAGAAAGGGCAGAGGAAAGGAGAAGAAAGGAAATTGCTCGGGGTAAAAGAGTATGGAAATACAAAAGAATGTTTCATACTCACAAGGCTAAAGATCCTTCAACTTTGACAATCACTGAGCCTTCTGAAAATCCTGAGCAAACCAAGGCTGAGAAGGCAAGAACTAAGAAAGAAAAGGCAAAGCTAGCCAAGCTGGAAAAACTTCATCAAGACAGATTCTTCTACTCTGATTCCTTTATTTCTGACTATCCTGATGAAGAATTCATGTCCAATCCCTCCGGAGATAATTTTAACAATGAGGGTGCATTAGTTTTTGAAAATCATGCTGCATATGCATCTTATATGGCCAAAATTGATGTATTTCCTTTTTGTGGAGTTGTAGTAACAGATTCTGATTCGTCCTAAATTGTTCATATATCTTGAATATGGTATTATCTGACATGTCTATTTATTACTTATGTTTTGTCATCATCAAAAAGGGGGAGAATGTTAGAAATCTTAAGTTTTGATAAAGACTGGACCCTATAGATAGTATAAGTAAAATGAACAGATGAGAGTATAACTTAGTCAGAAAAGAATTAAGGGAAGTAACTAAGGAAAAAAATAAGTCATCTAAACGTTAATCAAGTTCTATGGATAACAGTTATACTATTGCAAGAATAGAAGCCTATTGCTAGTAAATGAAGAAACAAGGATAATACTAGCTAATGAAAACTTGGAAATAAACTAAAAGGAAATGATTCTATTGCTAAGGACCTCACAAGGAACAGCTAGAAGAAATTGCAACATAATCACTAGCGATAACATAGAGAGCTATCGATAGCAGATTATTGATAAGAAGCAAAGTAGAGCAAATAAAATACACTAGCGCTAATATAGACTCTAGCGATATCACAAATGACTAGCGAAAGTGGAACACTTAGACATTCACATAAGTTGCTACATAAGCCTATCAATAACATAGGTGCTAGCGATAATAAGTTTAGCTATCGATAACGAAAATCACTTGCTGAGATAACTTAGTCATTCTGATACATTATCTGTGTACATTGAGCTAATGAATCCTACTAGCGATAACATCTACTGTGCTTCACATAAATACTTGTTTAGCTAATAAGCTAAGTGCAGGACTCACTCTATGAAGCTAGCGATAGCATGAGATGCTAGCGCTATTGAAAAAGCTGCTACACAAGTACAATGTTGCAGATAGTTGGTAATCACAACCTATCTCTCATAGCTCATCTTCTGCAAGAATTAAATGAAGTAAGAGAAGATAGATGACTAAGATGAAGACCAGCATTAAATGCCAACAGCTAGGAGCTTCCAACGACTATATTCAAACGGATTCAAAGCTGAAAGTTTCAAGGAAGACAAAGACGAGATATAAAAGCCAAAGCTTGAGCATTTATGGATAAGTGAACAAAAACTGTGAACATTTCATTCATTATCTTTACCTACCTTCAGCTCAAAGCTTTATTACTCTTAAAGAGTTCATTTGTACTTCAGTGATTAACAAAATCTGTTCATTTAGTGAACTCATTTATTGAAATCCTCTACTGTTTGAGGTTGTTCTTAAGTCTGGGACTTTAGAACAGGGTTGTAGTTTTACAACTTGTAAGGGGGAGTGTTTAGAGGTATCTAAAGCTCTGTCTTGTAAAGGTTGGCAGGTGAACCTGATTTGTAAAACCTGTGATTAGTGGAACCTAACAAGGAGTTGGAGAATTGGACGTAGGCAGTGTTTGGCCGAACCAGTATAAAGGATTGTCTTTGTATTTCAAGCTTAAATTTGGAAAGCACAATTCACCCCCCTCTTGTGCATTTTGTCATTTACACATGGCACTAATTGTGTAATTGGACGGATCGGAATTTATTTGGATTATGTTATAAAAGATATTTTGTTAAGTAATTTAAGGTCTTGATTGCTTGGATCAATTATTCACATCAAGCTGGTTTAGGCTAAGCATTTGATTGAGTTGTGGTTAGAGGAACTGATATTCGACTGGCCAGGGATATTTCTTCACCTAACCTTAACTAGCTCAAGAGGTTCCTTGAGCAACTTTTTAAAATTTGCCAACTCTCCGTAATTTTAAGAAGCAAGGATAGCATAAATCCATTGGTCTAGGGAACATCTTTCATTAATTAGAACTGTTTTCAACAATTAATTCATATTTTAATTGAAAACCCCTAAAAGCAAGTCATTATAATTTTGCATTCTTTTAAGCATCTCTTGAAAAACAAAGAAAAATCAAATTTCAACTCTTGCATCTTTTGCTATTAGGAATTAGATTACAAACTGGCTCCTTGAGATCCGGTATTATATTCGCTACTCTCTTTGGATTACATTTTTGAAGAGTGAAACCCAAGGTGAGTACAACGTTTTAGAACCAAAAGTGACTGCTCTTCACCCATTTGGACTCTATGGAAAGCCTTGAATGTCTAGTATTTAATAAAGCCTAAATAACATAAAACGAGGTTGTGTTTTACGTTTAACTGTTAGTAAAGGACCATGTGCACATATTAAATTTACCAATTTAGACTCCATTGAAAGAGTTGGATGTGTCACTTCTAAAAGCTGAAATTATGAAAAGTCTAGGCCATTTTACCATGAATAACCTAAAACATCCAAAACCGGTCAAAATTGGCAAGTTTACAAGTTCATGGAATTTTAACTGTTAGTAAGGCTGTTTGGTTTAACTAAGAGGAGGGGAGGGGAGGTTCATTAAAGTTAGGGGAGGGAAGGAGAGGGGAGGTTATGAACTTTGTTTTGTTGGATGGGAGGGGATGGATGGTATAGTTTCTTGTTTGGTTCTGGAGGAGAGGGGATTAGAGTTAATTATAAGTTGACAAATATGCCCTTATATTTTTAGTTATATATTTTTATCAGTCTTTAATAAATTTCATATCAAAATTGATAATATTTAATTTATAAATTTAAAAAGCATGATACATGAATGATATAGCAAAAATACACATCAAAGTAATATTAAAAAAGAAAAAAGAAATACACACCAAAACTATCCGCTGAAATCTGGGCATGTTTTTGTATCAAAAGAAAAGAAATTTGGGCATTTTTCTCAAGCTGAAGATTGCGTGGGTTCAGACAAGTTATCGTAATGTGATGCTGCTCAGGTCGGATTGCACCTCATTTCAAAGGCTCCAGATGAGCTAGTTACTTTATTGTTTAAAGACAGCGAGAATGTAAATGATGCTCCTGTAGGAAGCTGGTTGGATGCTCTGAAATTGTTATATATAAAAAAAAAGAAATACACACCAAATTGAGAATATCAGAGTTCGGCTTCCTGAGATAAAACTCCAGAAATAGCACAAATACACACCAATTTTCTAAACCTTGCCCAACGAACTGCGTAAACACTCTAGTTGGAGAGGTCAACGGCAATGCCGATTTTACAGCGGGTGCCGGCAGTGCGGGTGCGGTGGCGGTAGAGTGGTGGTGAGGTGATGAGGGGTGGTGGATTTTGATTTGTGGGAGCTGAGATCGGAATCAAGGGAGGAAGGAGAAGGAGGCTGCGGAATTTTTTGCTTTTGGTTTAGTGAGAAGGGTAAGTATGGAATATTAAAAAATTAGCATGGCCTTTTGGTCAGATTGGAGCACAAAATTTCCCTCTCCAAAAAACCCCAAATTTTTTTTTTGGGGGGGGGGGGGGGGAAGAGAGTGAGGGGAGGGGACACTAGAAGACAAAAATATAACCCTCTCCTCCCCTCCCCACACCTCCACTCCAAAACCCCTCAACCAAACAGACCCTAATGGACTATGCAAGCATCCATAACGGGCTTTACAAAGTAGCACAAAAGTCAAAACCGGGCCACTTGAATGCTAGTTGTCATAGTTTAAACATTCATAAGGGGCTTTACAAACCTCTAAAATTTACCAATTTTGACTTTGAAAAATCTTTGGACGTCTAGAAAGCTGGATTCGAGCAAAACCAAAGTCCATTTAACCCTAAAAATGGTAAAATTGACAAAGCCGCTTAAGATATGTAAGTTCAAAGTCAGGTAATTAGAGTTTAAAGAGTTATAGCAGACTCATGAGACCTCCAAAAGTTACAAATTTGGGCCCTATGTAAAGCCTTAGATGTCTTGTTTCCAATCAAAATAAAGGTTGTTTAACCCTTGAAAATTTAAAATTACCAAATATGCTCAAAATCGGCAAATTTAAAAATCGGTGGTTGGAGTTTAATACATTACATAACTTGTTACAAAATACAACGCTATCCATACTGATATTAACCCTAAAAAATATCCCATCAGAGCTAGCGCTTGTATAACATTTCACAACGTAAAAAGTTTAGTAAGAATAGGCAATATGCATAATTTCATGTTTTCCAGGCATGAAGGAATTTATGTTTCTATCTTCAGGAGAGAATTGAGCGAAGTGCTATTAAACCGTTGAGCGAATCCACGAATCACAAGAACAATAACATCTCGAAGGTGTCGGGAGTGCACCATCAAGTCCGCTTCATTCTCACTATCCACAACAATCCTTAGCCGGTGTTGATCATTCCTAAAAAGCTCCACCTGTTACACATATACTTGTGAATACCAGAAGCAAGGCTACCCTTTGGATACAAGTTTACAGTCAAACAGTGCAGACATCGGATACAAATTTATCAAAGGGAAACTATAGGTGTATCCCAAAATTTTCAATGCTTGTGTCCGTAAATATTTATTCAACAAGCTTTAGTTTACGACCAACTGATAAATTGCACAAAATTGACGTTTGTTGCTCCGGCAATAAAATAGGGGATTTGGTTAAATGGAGTTAAAAAAGGTAGACTAGTTAGAGTAAGAAATTGTTATAAGAATTATAACTGTTAAAATTGTAAACAGTGTCATTTGTGTATTTCTGATTTCAGCTATTTAATAAGCCTCAAACGTCCTCGATTGTAATTTGACCCTAGAGAAGCCCCCAATGTCTAACAATTCTCCTTTCCATCCGTGATCTTCATTGTCACGAGGCTTTTTTTCATTGTTTATGGCATATTCCGTAATTGGTAACTTTACAGTTTATGGCCTTCATTAGCCGTGACCTCACCGGGCATTTTATTGTTTGCAGCCTTTGCTGCTGCTTGGGCACATGCTTTTTCATTTATGTCCTTGTAGGGGCTCAAAAAACCTGAGAGACTTTGGTTACAAAAGCTTTTGTAGGAGCTAAATAAAGCATGGATTGCCCTATTAAACTCTAATGTGGCAAGGAAACAACTGATATATCTCTTAATCCACCAAGAGAGCATGCAGCCGATATTGTCACCAAAGGGCTACCTCAACACACTTTTGGATTAATTGGCAAGTTAGAAATAATACAGACCACATGCCTATTAATTATTTGTATATTTTGTGACGTATGCGTACCATTCTAATTTATATATTGGAGGATTGCTAGAAGCTTTAGGCTTTGATTTTGTTATCTTTGTATTGTGCAGTGATCAATGAATAAAAACAATTTTCACAAAGTTCACAACTAATTTACACAAGCTTCTCTCCGCATAAATAGGCTGCTAAATACTTCAGACCCTTTAAAATTTCCAGGAAGGGTCTTGTAGCTTGAACTAGAACTACCACCTGATTTGAGGATAAACCCTTTTTTTATGTTGCTTTACTCGAGAGGTGTGTTGATCCGGTTATTAAGAGTCAATGATGCAGGTGGATTTGTTTTGGAGCATGAAGAAATCTTGGAAACAAAGATTCTCACAAGAAGACATCTACATATGACAGGTTCTCATTCGAAGGGAATATTCAGATCCAGATAATGCCTAAATGCCTTAATTGGATCAAGCAACAAGCCCCTAAATTATCTAGTCTTAATTTGTTGTTAGTTAAGGGTACATACTCCGTGATATTTCCGTACTTACTTTTTTGTTGAATCAATACTACTCATTTTCACGTTTGCAACCCTTATTCTCAAGCTCCAGGCAAAATCATTATTTTTTAAGCAAACAACTTTCAGTCACAGAAAATTCAGATGTAGATAATAGAGAACCAGATTTCTAAGCCACCCAAACTTACATGAAAAGGAGGAGCATAACTCCCACGAGTTTCTGTAGTAGGAAAAGAAGTCTTGGAGGCTGGCTTTACCACCTTGACCCTTTTCCTGTTAATCTCTAAGATTCGTCTCTCAAGACTTCCCACAGCAGGAATCTGTAGGAGTAGTGGCGCCAGAAATAAGATTCAACACTTTCTCATCATTTCAAAGTAAATATAATCTAAATTTTGGAAGTAAGGGACAGAGAGATGATATCTAAACCTTTTTTGGAGTCCGGTCCTTGTCACACAATACCTGTCATCAAAGTATAGTTTATGAAGAAAGAAAACTAACAGAACATAAAAAAGGAAATGCACAAAGTCAAGCAAGCTAAGGACAACAAAGCTATCAGATTTCAGATTTCAAATTTAGTTCGATTACAAGTTCGAACTAGACATCAACTCCAGACAATTTTTGGAAAATCTGCTTAAAAATCACTCCTTGTACTACAAATCTTCAGCCAAGCTTAGATGCATTGATTATACTCACGTCACTCATTCATTCCCTCTTTATTAAACTGTTTGAGGTTAATGCCATTTATGTACTTCCATAAATAGGCATATAATTGACTAGCTTAATCTTTAAGGGTATAAAAGCTAATCAACAATACATATTCATATGGAGAAAATTTAGAAATAGATTATGATTTTGCTGTTAGGTTCTCAAATAACATAATAAAATTGTTTTCCACTTGCATCACTCATCATTATCTTCATTAGCCGTTTGAGGTTTGTACTATTTATGTATTTCCCATAAGCAAGTACATACTACTACCCATTGGATCTCTTCAAGGTGGTACACAAGCATAATCTCAACACATTTTCATGTGGAGAAAATTTAGACATAAATTTGGTGCAATTGCAAACATCATCAGCTAATACTCCTCCCCAGCTCAGCACCACACGATCGAGTCTTCAGAAATGATTTCTTTTTTTCTTTAATGCAGTAACAATATTAAAACAAAAAAGGAGATATATGACCTACCTCAAACTTCACTGATCCAAGGTCAAGCTTCTGCTTTACTTCTCTAAGAATATCAGGCTCTGCAAAGGAAATTCATATGAGACCTAACAATCAAATATCACATGAACAACTCCCTCAAAATTGAAAGTGTTAGAGTATTAGGAAATATTTATGAATTAAGAAATATTTTATTTTCAATCAGATTAGGATCCCTATTAATTAGAGATATTAGTTGGTATATTAGGAATATTAGGTTATATATTATTTTAAGTAATTGTTCTAGATTATTCTATCCTCTTGTATAAATATATGATTAAGTCTATGAATAAAGTTGAACCCGTTTAAGATTATTTCCTACAGAAAGCAAGCAATTGCCTCCGCAAACCAAAAGCAGAGATAATTATGAAAAAAGCATGTGGATGAAGGAACAAGAATTATCACACAAGAGAGATTTGCATTCACTTGATCACACATCTTGAAGGGAGGGGACTAGGTATCTGGTACCACCATATAGATTGACAAATTAGCAAATAACATTTTGAACCATCATGTTGATTACATGCAGGAAAGAAATGTCTTGTGCTAATATCACCAACATTAAAGTTGGAATTTCAACTTACCAACTGTAATTGATTCTGTTGATGCAGAAATTGGCTGCCCCTCTACTCCATCCTCTCTAACAGGAGTATAGATGGCCACCAACCTATAGCCAACATCATCAACATTTGCTTCATACATTCTTCCAGTTTCTCCTGGAATATAAACATTTCAGAGAAAAAGTTGTTGGACTATGAAGATACTAAACAAGTGGCACACGAAATGGTCAAGAAATGTTTAATAGCAGCAGATAAACAAAGAACAAGCTAAGCAACAAGTGGGATTTATTCCCGTTGTATTGACTTCCTGCTTCCAAAAAGAAAAAATGGCTCTCACCAATCACTTTTTGAGTTGTTCTTGTTTCAACACAATGATGGGATAGCATAATACATTAAAAAAAAAAGAGGAAATAAATTTTGCTACTTGTCAGTATTTTCTGTAACAGATTGAATGTTATGAGGGTTATGCTTATCAACCTTGATTCATGAAAATAAAAAGAAAACAAACAAGTTGATAAAGATGAGAGCTCACAATAAGCCAATGATCATGAGATGCCAATACTTCCTTTCAAGTCGAGTATAGCTTCAGGATAATACTGTCAATTTCCTTCATGTTAGTATATATGACCGTTTTTCATCTTCCCTTCACTTTGTAGTAAGGGTCTTCGTTTTAAGCGTCCACCCCTTAGCCATTTCGGAGGTAGAGATCTTAGTTTTTATATTTTCTCCAATTTGTAGCAAAGGTTTTAATTTTGAACATGCACTCCTTGTACTTGCAACAGAGACCTTGGTCTTTTGATAACCAGTCCTTTTTGTTCTCCATTATTTTTCAAACTTCATACATGGTCTTTTAAAAACAAATCAACACATAACTAGAGGTGGCTAAATCAACTGGTTCTGGGCAATTAACAATGGAGGATGGCATGTCATGATCCTTCATGCCTTGGCACGTGACAAGATGCAATAACAACTGAGAACATTGACACCTGCAATGGTGGGTGACAGTTGGTCTTCATGGTGTGGTGACGTGGTCAACTAGAAACTTTCAGGCACAGTGAAGGGATCACAGCTCCCTTCTTATTGCTGGTGGAAGTAAAATTTAAGGCCTTACTTTTGAGTGTCCAAGAAGAGATTGCTTTTGTTTGTATGTTCAACAACTTCATGAGAGGGCTATGCCTTCTCAATCTAGGTGGCCATAACTTGGCCAACTTAGGTTAAACAAATAATTCAAGCCATCAGCTTTAATACCGCGTAGAATTTTGAAATTCAGAATATCTTCGTGATCTATTTTATTATGAAATATAAGTTAGTACATAAAAATGTAGTTGAGTCTAGAAATCAGTCAAACAATCTTATAAGGGCCTGTTTGGATTAGCTTCTGGATAATAGCTTCTGAGAAAAAAGCTGAAAAAGTGCTTTTTAAAGCTTTTCTGAAAAAGCTGAAAAAAATGGCTTTTGATGAAATGAGAGTGTTTGGATGGTTGTTGTGAGAATGGCTTTTTCTATGTATAAATTACTAAAAAGGACAAAAGTTTAATGTGTTGGGAAAGAGAGAGGATAAGGGCATTTTCGGTATTTCACTATGACGTGTAATAATGGTATATTTTTGCCTCGTACTTTGCGTAAAAGCTGAAAAAAAGTAATAGTCTGATTAGCTTTTAGAGAATAGCTTCTGGGGAAAAAGTTGAAAAAACACTTTTCTGAAAAAATAGCTTTTGTAAAAATGAGTGTTTGGATGATTGTTATGAGAATGACTTTTTCTGTGTAAATTACTAAAAAAGACATAAGTTTAATGTGTTGGGAAAGAGAGAAGATAAGGGTATTTTTGGTAGATCATTATGACATGTGTAATGATGGCATTTTTTTACCTCATATTTTGTGCAAAAGGGGAAAATTGTAGCTCATTCAAACCTAGGTTTTGGCCTTTCCAATCCAAAAGGGCTTTTCACATTTTTTCAAGTGTTTGGCATACCTTTTTTCAAACCTAGGTTTTGAGTCCAAACCTAGTGTTTGGCTACCATTCCAAACCTAGGTTTTAAAACCTAGGTTTGGACTCAACCTAGGTTTTGAGTCCTACCCAAACAGGCACTAAATCAAGGAGGAAAACAAGGGTCAAAAACAAAATTGAACAAACTGAAGTGATAAACCAAGGACAATCAAAATATGAATAAACTCCAAAATAAAAAGAAAAGATAGATTAGCCCATAACCATGAGATTCCAGTAGTTTTTATGATTCTGTATAAAAACTGAACTACTATGTTGTTTAATAATTCAACAGGAAATACATAAAACATTTAAGGATCAGCTTACCAGGTATAGAGATAAGGTCAGGACTTCCAACCATTGATCTAAGCCACTGGATCCTACTTTTTCCTTCCTTACCTCCACTATAAATGCCACAAACAGCATATAAATTGGTATGAAATCCCCTACCTTCAATCTCCAGCTTGTCAATTCTAGGAATTCCTAAGAATTAAAATAACACTCATATAAAGGTAGAAAATAAAACAGATAGCGAGACAAAAATAAATGAGGTAGAACCAACATAAATAGGTTTGCTTTCTTACCTTTATGTTTTTCATTACAGAGCACAAGAAATACAAATAATGTAAAAGCGAATGACTGATTTAGATGTTTAATAACAATACATTAATTTCAAAATACAACATAGGTGGCAAGCATGTTGTAATCTTCCTCAGCTATAAACCCCACGACTAATCAAAATCAAGTGCTTTGGGTATGTGATGTGCTCTAAATATTGCTTATTAATGTGAAATGTGACTAGGGAATACCTTCAGTGCAAATCTCCTCCAGTTGGAGTAATTCCTTTGACTAAAGACAAAATTTGGCAGGGTTGGTAATCATGTGATAGGATTCAAGATAGGTAGAGAGAAAGGAGTAATTTCCTGGGTCTCGGTGGTTTGTGTCATTTATTGATGATTGCACTCGTGTAAGCTGGACATATTTGATGAAACAAAAATCTGATGTGGGCTCTAATTTTCCATCATTTTACAATATGATCAAAACCCAGTTTGGAGCTCAAATAAAAAGGTTTTGTTCTAACTATTTATGCATAATCCTAAAACATCACATCTACAAGCAGCACATCGAATAACTTGAAAGGCACCCTTACCAATTGAAGCATGCGCTGATGCAGATCATGGAGGGGATCTAGATGATAAGAGATCTACAGTAGGTTACTGTACTTTTCTTGGATCAATTCTCATCATATGGAGAAGCAAGAAGAAAATTGTGGCATCTAGATCTAGTATTGAAGGGGAATCTATGAATTGTTCTGGATTAAAATTATTCTACCAGATCTAAAGATCAAATGGGAGGGCCTAATGAAGCTCTGTTTTGACAAGAAGTCAGCTATCAATATTGCTCATAATCTGGTTCATAACAATCGGATAAAACATATTGAAATTGATCAACAATTTATCAAGTAAAAATTGGAAAGTGTTATAATTGCACTCCATTTGTTCCTTTGAGAGGTCAATTGGCAGATATTCTCACAAAAGGATTGTCTAGTGAGCATTTGCAGAATCTATTGTCAAAGCTGCGAATGGATGATATGCACTATCCATCTTGAGGGGGAGTTTTAAATTATATAATATTAAATCAATGTAATATTAGTAGTTGCCAGAATATAAGTACTCAGCATATGCTCGATAGTACTTTGTAGGTAGAATTTATTGTTCATAGCATTTATGAATCTCCCAGTATAAATATCTTATACATCTCAGTAATATTTCTTCTCTAAGCTTTGTCATATTATATTAATCCTTTTTTAAAATTTAAAAACTGGATTTTGATGTCATTGCGAGATCTAGGCATTTGAAATGACAAAAACGGAGGATATATGTAAGCAAATAGGAAGAAAATGAAAGTATAGAATGTAGAACTTAAAACTGATAAATGAAATCTTGTTGATCCAATTGGAGCATTTATATTTTTGATGCAGAAATGATATAAACTGCTATCTAGCTATTTTACCAATAAATGCATCAAAATTGGGTACAATTACAATTGGAGAATACTAGTGAAATCAAAAGAATTACCTGGTAATACATATGTTGTCTCTACAAATACTGCCTCAGTAGATCTTTCAAACACATCAGTCACAATGCATTCACATTTCAATCGACAACCAATGTCCTCCAGGCGCACCTTGTAGGAGCAAGAACACTGAGCAGGTAACGGGTCATAGGACAATCTGTCCCCCATTTCTGATGAACGAAACCTGCAAGAATATCCATCGACACATGGAAGATGAGTATTATGAAAATATAGTTACCCACTGGAAAGATTTTCAAGTAATGATCAAGAAAATTTTCCCAAAAAGACAACTTTTATGAAAACTCAAAACAGATACTCCAATATTCAAGCTACTAAGCTAACCAAAGTAAAGGAAATCTCCTACTGCGGTCTTGCTGAACATCCACAAGAAAATTGGGATGTTACTAAGATTAGTAGCAAGTAGAATCAATGCAATACATAAAATTATACCATTGATATTTTATTTCTTTTATGTACTTGCTCCAAACTTGCTGCTGAGTTTCACTTTTTGGAATCACTTCAACAGCTGTTAGCATATCACCTTCAACTGCTTTTCCGGTAAGAGCAAGAACCTCTACAATTGGAAGCTCTATGGGACAATGCAGAGTCCACATTTAAAACTCGTTTGCAAGGTTCCACAAAAAATTGACATAAATATTCCAGGAGGAAAAAAATCTCATTTGAAATATAAACGCAACTCAAAAAAGTACAGACACTCACAAACATGGTTACCTGGGAGAATAATATCAGTTGGCTCAGACAACCTGAGTTCTCCCACAACTGAATCTGACCGAACTGGCATGTATCTGGGGAAAAATAAGAAACAAAAAAGGCATCTTAATCTGACAGGGTTAGAAAGATAAAGTACTTCATCCGTTGATTATTGAGGCCAAATTCCAAGAGTTATTTATTTTTATTAATTGCATTTTGTCATTTTTATTAGTTTATAGCCAATATGTGTCAACAGCAGATTTTATTGAAAGTGTCTGTCATTTATTGTAGCATATTTTTGTTTTTAATCCTCTACTATGTCCAAGGATCTGACTCCCTTCCAAATGAGATCCCATTTTGCTGGATATAAGTCTGGAAGCTTAGGGTTTAAAATAATTAGAAAGGGGTTCAACTTTATTCATGGATATAGTCATATATTTATAAAATAGAAAAGAATAATCTAGACTAATTACCAAAAATAATATCTCAACTAATATCCTAATTTCTCAATTAATATCCCTAATTGATAGGGATCCTAATCTAATTGAAAATAAAATATTTCCTAATTATACTCTAACAAAGTCCTCCACCCTGCAGGCTTCAGATTAAAAGGGAATTAAATTACTGGTTGCTCAAACAAATTTGCTGTGCTTTTAGCGGCCTCCTATATTTTATTAGGTTAAAAAGTCAGTATGTTTTTATGGGAACTTAGGGCTGATGTGTGATGACCCAAGGTTCCTCTTCAAGACAGCTGTGTGACTAAGCTCTGCTAGTTCCAGCACCCTCCAAGACTCCTTCACCTCTCCATCTTCTCTTATTTCTTCATCACCACAACTCGCACCATCTATAGGGCACGTAAAATAAATCGTTTGATAACATTATTGGCAAGCAAGTAAAAGAAAACTCTGCTCTAATACCAGGCCAAAATGTATAACTTTTCTATTAAGGTGCAATTCTTTCTACTTAACTGCAATTAGTTCAAGAGGCACATATTGACTATGACTTGGCCTCACACGTGAGCCTCTACAATGGGACAATCACTATAATACCTAAGACAACTAGTTTCATCTGTTTGAAATGGTTTCATTTCACAAGTATAGGAGGAAATACAGTTTGATCTGTTTGAAAAATACATATTCCAAGCCTTTGAGACATCCCGTAAAATATTTTCAGTGAAACAAATGTGGCCTGACTTGCAATCATGGTTTGTTATTATAACACAAGCTACAAATAGAATATCTATCAATCTTGTACATGTAGAATTATAGAATCCTCAAACAGTCCGATAAACTTTATTCACAATGATGGAACAAAATACAAGAGTAAGAAAGTAAGTTGAAATAATTACCCAAATAACAAACGGCAACTATAATCAGAATCAGAAACTTCATAAGTTTTGGAATCTGCTGCATCAATCAATTCAATTGCTCCCTCCTTACTTTCTCTATGCCAGCTAAAGAGGCTTTCTCCTTCATGTCCCCCGAAATATTCACCTTCTCCCAAATAAATTCCAGTCGACAACTTCTTCACATGAACATTTGAGACTATTGGAGAAGCTGTAAATTTCACCTTGGAGTAAGATAACAATACATATATGTTCAAAAATCAATTGTAAAGACAGAAATCGACGGGGGGAAATATGATCTAAGAATTTAAAAACAGTCATGCTTATCAACCATTGGAGTGAAAAGCATCAAACAGAATAATCAGAAAGCACTAAACTCATGTACAGTTGATTATATCCTTATAGCCTGTTTGGATTAGCTTTTGGAGGATACTTTCTTGAGAAAAGGTGTAAAAATGGTTTTAGAAAATAGATTTTGAAGAGGATAAATTTTGTGAGAAATGACTTTTGATGAAATGAGACTACTTGGATGTTTGTTATGAGAATGACTTTTTTATGTGTAAATTATTAAAAAGGATCCAAATTGAATGTGATAGGCAAGAGAGAGGGAACGACGGCATGTTTGGTTGATATTTTGAAATGTGTAATGATTGCACCTCGTAATTCACGCCAGAGCATATAAATTTAGCTTATCCAAAACCTAGGTTTTGGCCATCAAAATTTTCCAACTCAAATTCTTTATCACTTTTTTCAGTGTTTAGCTGAAATTTTCTCAAACCTAATTTTTGGCCCAAACCTAGGTTGGAAAAATTGTGCCGGCACTTAATATTAAGTTCTTCAAGCGAAACATGTGTGCAGAGTTTTTCCAAGTTTTTTTTTTCTGACCAAAAGGTGTAGGATTCAATTGAGGGATACAATTGTCTCCGAAAAATGATACGCCTACAATAATATTTTCAAAGTACCTTTCACTTGAGTTTGTATTGGAGAACCTAATCACATGATACAAGTGACTGCAAAAATTTATCCCCTAGTATAGAAAAAAAGGTCTACGTAATAAACATAGCATAAATAAACTTCAAAAGAGAACTGTAGAGATTTATACCAGGAGAAACTGGGGAACTGGAAATTGAAGTCAACGGCTCTCCCCGTCTTCCATCAGCACGAATAGGCATCCAACACAATGCTAAATAAGCTCCAACATCATGAAGTGATGGTTTATATGTTCTGACATAACAAAGAAAATAATCACAAAAAGCTTTAACTTTAGAAGCTATGTTTCTCAAAATCAGAGCATAAGGTTTTAACTTACGGCTCTGTCCCACAAATGACTACATCTTCACAAAAATTAGATATATTTAGCAGTGCAGATCCTTCAAGCTTATTTTTTGTCCGATACCAAATATATTCTCCAATTCCTTCATGTCCACCAAAATACGTTTTTTGAGGAGCAACCTCTCGGTCCTCACAACCGTCAGGAATCAAAAGGTCCATTCCCTTGGGATCCGCTGTTCACAGAACACAAAAAAAAAAAATTACAATGGGGGACGTATTTGTATCAACTTTAAAATTAAAATTATATCTCATAATTTAACCATGATAAAAAGAAAAAGTGCATTAACCCCAAAAAGGCAGAAACATAAGTTTGTCAAGAAATTTTTCAAACTCCTACAGCCTAGGGGCAAACGATGGGCACTTTCTAGAAGTATGCCACTGTAAAGACTCTGCAGCTCAATGAATATGATGATATAAATAATCATCATATGAAGAAGTTTCTTCCAAGACAGTTTGATAATCCAAAATAAAACTGTCTTGATAGGCACATTGATTTAAAGTACACGAGTAAAAAAGAAAATTTTAAAGTAAAAAAGAAAATTTTAAACTGTCTTGAAGATTTGGTGATTGGTAGGGTATAGGCTTTGGTCGAAACTGTATTGATATGCTTATTTACAGTATGTACTGAGCAATATAGACAGGACATGTAATAATTACACGGCATAAACTAATAAACCCCTTACTTATAAGAGGCACAAGAGCAAGTTCAGAGGCATTCAATATATGGAAGCAGCCTATAGGATTTCGCGGTACCTAAAAGTGTGGGAATATTGTATAATAATTGCAAATATTCTCCTTTGATTGTATAGTCTTTATTACTTATAATTAGTAGTTATTAGGCTTAATTAGCATTTATTAGATTGTCTTCCTCGTCCCTGTATAAACAGACGTATGTAGCTCAATATTCATATGAGAAATAACATTCACAAACATATTACTCTCAATTTGTCCACATGGTATTAGAGCATCAACTCAAAATAGTGATTAGGGTTTGACAGCCATGAATCATATGAAGCTTTCTCTTCAATACTTAGGGGTTTCTCTGTGTGTGATTATCAGAGCTTGTTGGCTCTCATCGCCTGCCTCATCAGAAAGAGGAAGTCTCGATTGGCAAAACCCAGAAAAATGACTGCTCACGGCTGTGAGTGTGGGCCCATGCACCACCACCTTTTCAGGTGACAGATTCTCTTTAGCGACGATTGACAAAGAGTTTCCAACGGCGCTTCTTTCCGATGGCAACGATGGAGCTTTTCCGACGAAACCAAGGCCACAAATGTCAAGTTCAAATCTGGGTACTTCGTTTTTGCGCTCCTCTAGAAATCTGTGGGTATTGTTCATGCATGGGTATGCACTGTTCCGGGATTTTCTTCAGTCACTGCTTAACATGTCAGAATATTTGAGCCTCCAAATCTGGTTTGCAAAAATATAATCATCTTGTATCGATGGTTACTATTCAGAAATGTAAACTCTCATCCTTAAGCTAAACCATTCATAAGTTAGCTGGTTCTGGCATTCTTGGCCCTGAGAGGGAACTTCCTTTGAGCTCTTAAAGCCTCTAGGGACCATGCAGTATGGGTTCATGATTCCAGGGCATCAGACTATATAACTGATTGTCATCAAATGTTCACCTATATTCCATGTGCTGGCAACATGAAAGTCAAAATTGCAGATAACTCGCTTGCTCCTGTTGTCGGAACTGGAAATTGTCCTACCTGTGTGTACAATTTATTATTTAGTCAGTTGACAAAACATTATAACTATTGTACTAATTTTTTATCCACTCATTGTGTGTTTCAGGATCTATCATCAAGGATGATTATTGATCGTGCTAAAGAATGTGAGGGACCCTACTTCCTCAACAATGTCGGTGTGAGTCCCCAACCTATAACAAGTGTATGCAAGTCTATCTCTATCTCTAAAAATGAAGATAATATGCTATGGCACAAGAGAATGGGTCATCCTAATTTTCATTATTTATCCTGTATGTTTCCATCTATCCAAAAACAACCTTAATATGAAATGTGAAGCCTGTGAATTAGCCAAACACCACCAATCACCATATACTAGAACTCCATATGCACCCACCAAACCCTTCAATACCATCCATAGTGATTTATGGGGGACCTTCTCGCAACCCAAACCATATCTGAACAAGGTGGTTCGTTACATTCATGAATAATCATACCCATGTTTGTTGCGTCTATCTTCTCGCAACCCAAACCATATCAAAACAAGGTGGTTCGTCACATTCATAGATAATCATACCCATATTTGTTGAATCTATCTTTTAAGAGACAAGTTTGAGGCACTATATGCTTTCATAAACTTCTTCACCATGATTTAGAATCAATCTAATACAAGCATCAAAGTCTTACACTCCGACAATGGCTTTGAGTATTTTAACCAAATATTGAGTGAATTTCTCCAAAAACATGGTGTTATCTATAAAAGCTCATGTGTCCACACTCCCTCAACAAAATGGGATTGTCGAGCGGAAAAATAGACACATTCTAGAAGTCACTAGGGCTCTTATACTTACTTGTAATGTACCAAAGTTTTATTAGGGAGATGCCATTTTAACTGTAACCCATCTCATACATCGAATGCCAAATAGGGTTATATCCTTTGACACTCCTCTTAAACGGTCACAAAGAACTGTTGAGGTATCTAAAAGGCACTCTTGGGAGAGGGTTATTCTTTTATTCTTCCGAACCAAGAACAGAGAACTGTTGAAGTATACACATATGTAGACTGGGGAGGAACACATCCTGACTCCTTTGTATGGGGAAATCTAGTCACTTAGAAAAGTCAGAAACAAAGGGTTGTGTCTAAGAGCAGTGTTGAAGTTGAGTTAACGACGTTGGCACAAGGAATAATGGAGGAGCTATAAATCAGGGTGAAAATGCCACAAACTCTATTGTGACAACAAGGGTGGTATAAGTATGGCCTTGAATCCTATCCAACATAAAAGATCGAAGCATGTAGAGATAGATAGACATTTCATCAAGGAAAAAGTCTAAGAAGAAATCATATATCTGACCTATCTACCAACAAATCTTCAAGCTACGGATGTGCTAATCAAGACTTACTCAAACCTGCATTTGAGAGTTGTACAAGCAAGTTGGACATGATCAACATTTATAATCCAACTTGAGGGGAAGTGTGGGAATATTGTGTATTAATTGCAAATATTCTCCTTTAATTGTATAGTCTTTATTAATTGTAATTAGTAGTTTAATAGGCTTAATTAGCATTAATTAGATTGTTTTCCTCCTTCCTGTATAATAGACATATGTAGCTCAATATTCATATGAGAAATAACATTCACAAACATATTTCTCTCAGTTTGTCCACAAAAAGGTACCCCTGGACAGGATTATTCTTTCGAAAATAGGAACAAAGAACAGAAAAGGTGTACGCAGATGCAGATCGGGGAGGAACTCATCCTGATCGATGATCAACCTCCGGTTATTGCTCTTTTGTAAGGGGGAAATCTAGTCATTTGGAAGAGAAAAAAAAAACAAAAGGTTGTATCAAAGAGCAGTGTGGAATCTAAGTTAAGGGCATTGGCTTAGGGAATAATGAAGAAATTATGGTTCAAAAGGGTCATTAATGAGATACAAGTCAGCATGGATTTCCCATTCAGCATGAGATCTAAACAAGTGGAGATAGATAAACATTTCATTAGGGAAAAGGTTGAAGAAGAAACCATATGTTAATATTATGTACCAACAAAACTTCAAGCTGCAGACATGCTGACAAAGGGATTACTCAATGCTGCCTTTGAAAGTTGTATAAGCAAGTTGAACATGATTACCATCTATGATCCAACTAGAGGGTGAGTGTGGAATATTCTATATTTAATGTAAAATAATCTCCATTAGTGTGCAGTCTTTATTAGTAGTTATTACACTTTACTAGGAGTTATTAATTTTTATTATTTGTCTCATTCTCTGTATAAACAGTCAGTTGTACCTCTGTATTTGAAAAATATATTCAGAATACTTTTCTCTCAATTAGTTCACAATGAATTTCAGCAAGCTTGCTCAATTATCAGTACTTACAAAAAATTGATACTATAGCATTTAGGTATGGGTGAACCTAATACTAGGCAATTGAAATTGTCATATCCCAAGTCTATACACTTACATGTGGTGGTGGACATGATAGGGGCAGTGGTGGTGGCAATATTCTAACAAGTTGTACTATTCATGACCCATAAATAATGCATCACATTTGTAGGACTGTACAATGAGGGAAACCCATTTTAGTTATATAGCAAAAAATGTTGATTCTTTCTAAGCATTTCAAAATTCAAAAAAAGAAAAAAAAAACAACCTTCTAGACCCTTCTGCATTTGTTCAAGCCTAAAACAAAGTTCTGAGAAAAACATCAACCTTCATGACAATATCAACCTTTTGGACCCTTTTGCATTTGTTCAAGCCTAAAACAAAGTTCTACCATCAGAAAGTGGTAGGGAACACTAGTTATGACCTTAGAACCTCTCTTGGTAGCCATTGGATACTTAATCAAACTATTTGTGTGAATACTACCACCCAACAAAATTGATGAATGAAATAAGGATATCATTCATTAGTCAAGCTAAATTTTTTGTAGCGCAGCACAAGGGGGAAAAGCCAATTCACCACATCAAAAACCAAAATTTTGGAGATAGGTAAACACTTAATTAAGGATAAACTTGACGGTATAATCCTTTATTTATTTTATATCTTTTCCTAAGAGCAAGCAGCTTACCTCCTAGTAAAGGATCTACCTAGAATGAAGTTTGACCACCTTAATGGCAAGTGAGGTATGTTAGAAATTTACTTCCAAGCTTGAGTTGATGGAACATAAATTAATGTAGTAGCTTTGAATATGGAATAAATCTTCTCTAGTTATAATGATTAGAGGATGGCAGTTGGTACTATTGATTAAAATTCCGAAAAAGGTATATATGTTTGCTTCGAAATTTAGATCAACACATTCTCAATCTAACATTGAAATTACTCGCAAAACATAATAGTTACGAAGCTTCTAATCAGCATGTGGGATGTATTATAATAAACCACCTGGCCGCATCATAGTTAGGATATGACAACTATCTTGGATTTATTGAGCTTTGCCATTGCATTAGATAAAGAAAGCAGGATTATACACCAGCATTTCCACAGTGCTTTCTTTTAAGCACATTGATATCTGCTTCTCAAGAAACATTCAAGATCCATTAAAATTTTCCAAATATTTAACTTGATATTACCAGGAGATATCAGATCAGATACAATGCTCTTTATGTTCCCCTTGCTTCCATCTTTACGTATAGGACTATAGACTAGTTCAATGCAAGCACCAACATCGGCAAGAGTCAAATCCAGAAATTCTACAAATTAAAGGTTAAGATATTTAAATTTACAATTTACAATAATGAATAAATAAGCAAACCAGTATCTAGTAACTACACAAAACTCACCATGATTGCTGATCTTCTCTTTTAGACCACAGTTTGTTATTCTGAACCACTCGTACATGCAATCTCCTTGCTCACTAAAAAAGTTTCACATCAAGGTAATTAAAAAAAGATAAAAATAAATCATGATATTACTTATTTAACATAGAAAGATTGAATGGCATAAGTCTGACCCTCCACTATAAACAGCATTAAAGCTCAAGCGTTGTCCCTCTATCATCAATCCAAGAAATTCCAGGGAACGACACATCGGGGGACCTTAATTGCATAGTCATTCAAAAAATAAGTGTTGCATCACAAGAATATTCAACAAAGCCTATAACCAATGATGAATAAGGTCAAATTAAAATTAGCCTAAATAATTACCAGATAATATTGGTCCTACTTGTTCAGAAAGAACTATAGGACCGCGAGCCCAATCACTACGGATAGGTTCACATGATACAGAAATGAAGAAGCCAATGTCATCAAATGAGAGCATATATGATGCAGTAGTTGCATCCTTGATTTCGCTTTGCATGCCATTTGAGCTGGCCTGCACAAGTAATGTTAGCCAATTAATCTTTTACTTCCATTTAATCTTGTATAACAGGAAAGTAAACAATGCCAATTGTCCAGCCAATCCATGAGATCTAAATGAGGGATGGGTAACTAGAATCCTGCATTATAAAGATGACTCCTGGTAAGGGCTTGATTTTCAAGAAAGGGAGTAGTTGAAGCATCAAGATTTTCACTGAAACTAACTATGGAGGTTCATTGCCAACCAACAAGTCTACTACAGAGTATGCTACCTATGTGGAGGGTAATTTGGTGACTTGGAGAAGTAAGAAGCAACAAGTTGTTACAAGTAGTGCTGAAACTGAACTTAGAGCTTAAGCAAAAAGAGGTATAAAGGAATTTGATTATTGATGTTATTCAAAGAACTCATGAAGGAAGTGGTCCAGCAAGTGAAGATGTTTAGTGATAACCCATAAGCGATAAGAATGGCCAAGAATCCTTTAGCATGACAAAGTAAAACATGTAAAGATTGATCGACACTTTATAAAAGGAAAAGAAATAAAACCAAAAGTATTTGAAACTGTAGAAAAACTTTAGTTTGAATAGTCCAATGAATCCATTCATGAGTGTTTTACAATATAAATAGGGGTATTGGGATACAAATCAATAAATTGTTGAGACTTTAGAAATATTAAATCTCGTGATATTCTCCTTTACTCTACGTCTCTACCCAATAGTCTCTCCTAATTAAATAACTAATAATCTTGTATAAATATATTATCCACATGTTTACATATTTATAGAGGTGTCTCCTGGATCATAGATATTTATCATGTCCAACTTGCTTATAAACCTTAAAAAGGTGTCTTTTTGCTTGACTGTAACATTAGACAAGCACGTGATCCCCATTTCTCTCATGAAGTGTCAATCAATTTTAACATGCTTTGTTCTGCTACACTAGGATTAAGGGCCATGCTCAGGGCTGCCTTATTTATAATTGTGCTTCTTCTGCCACTCTTCAACCAAAACCTTCCATGATGCCTTGTGCTAATGGCCTAGATTCAAACTTTGCACCACTCTTATTTACGACCTATTGTTTTTGGCTTTACTAAGTAACCAAAGTCCCTCACATGGAGGTGTAATAGCCTGATGTTCACCTATTGTCTTCCTGTGATCCAGCCCAGTCAACATCATTGTAAATTTCTACAGTTCTGAGATCACATTTTTCTTTTTTTTTTTGGTTAAATATTGCCCAGTAATCCGGCGCCTATTGACAACCGACTAATACAGACTCTAAGGGTAGGAGTGCTGCCCACATAGGTAGGGTTGTCCCCTCTCCCAATGAGAGCGCTTCCTGGGATTCGAACACACGTTCGCATCCTTACGGGGGGTAAGCCCACTTACCAGCTTAACCAACTACTCACCACGTTCTCATTCTTACGGGGGATAAGCCCACTTACCAACTCAACCAACTACTCATTGATAGATCACATTTCTTGAAGAACAATATCGAGTGTACCCTCCAGATACTTTAGGATTTAATACACTGCATCCATTAGTTTCTTCTATTGAGTAGATGTGTTGGCTTGCTACAGTTATGGCTAAAGCAATATCTGACCGTACATATGATAAAAATATTAGTTTGCCAACAAATATTAAATATCACTATTTGTTTGTGTGTACTCCATCCTTCTCCCGGTTTTTCCTTTTTGCCACTTCTTTTTCTATTTCCACATAATTCTCATTTTTCCTTATTTGTCTTCTTGATACTGATAGGTACTTTATTGGTTTTGCACCCAAGCATGCATATTTCAGTGAGTAAGTCCAGAATGTATTTCAACTTACCAAGGTCCTTGTTCTGAACATATCAGATTTCTCCTTAAGACATATCCAGCACATGTGCGTATATCAAAAATGTGACAAACCACTTAGTACGGGAGCAATTAGAAATGCAAGACAGACCCCACGTATCACTACGAATAATTGGAAAAGGAAGTATGGACTTGTAAATAGAAGGGGAGAAAGTAATCGGAAGATGCTTAACATGTTCACAAACTTCACAATGAGGAATGACAATTTTAATAGAGTAAAATTCTGGAAACACTCTTTGTAAACAAGAAAAAATTGGTTGACCCATTCTTTTATGCCATAACTATTATCATTAGGGGTGGAGACAAGACCAAACATTTGAGAACGTAAGGCACTCACATTAGAAACATTGAGCTGATAGACACCATCATACTCCCTAATTGTGCACTTGTGCCAATCATCTTCCATGATGAGTTCTTAAAGCAGGCAATACAACAATAACAACAACAACAGCAAAGCCTTATCCTACTGTGTGGGGGAAAATACAATGATTAGAAAAAAAAAAGTGCATAGAGCAACTAGCTTGTTCAGTCAACTTATGGACAAAGGTGATTTGAAAGATTCAATGATAATTACAGTTATGCTGATCAGTATTTATAATACAAAGAAAGCCCTATAACGATGGGGATTGCATGATATTAGGGATCTAATTTATGCCTAAGAATCCTCGTCTATCTTCTCCATGATACTCTCCTCTTCTTGTTCCACTAATCTTGCCCCCATATCCCTCTATTTACTCCTAATTATTTGCATACTTACACCAAAAGTTGGTAATGGAAAAGAGATTATTGGCCAGATGTGGAACACGTAAAACAAATTTAACGTGGAGTGAATTAGACAGATGTATAGTGCCTGTGGCAACAATAGATGCTGAAGTGCTAGTTGCAGTTTTAATCTTTTCATTTCTTGCTAAAAGGAGGTATGAAATAAACATTCATACTTCCAAAGTCATGGTTTGAGGCATCGATATCTACAATCCACTCTGATGGATTAAAATAAGTGTGTAAAGAAACAAGGGTATCAACTTGATGTGCCACAGTGGCAATAGCAATAGGTTTCTACTGAGATTGCAAAACCTAAAGATATCAACTAATTGACTAATCTTCCCTATACTTATAATTGCAACCACATCGAATAGGGAAGGGGGAATCTCCTAAGTAACTAGGTAGCCACATGGTTTGCCTTTACGAGGATTTCAAATAGACGACTTTGTTATGTAAATCCCAACAATGATCACAACAATGACCAAGCTTCTTGCAATGATTTTTGTTAGTTGATGAATTCAAAGCTAACGAAGCAGAGGAGTTGGAAACAAATGATATTGGTGTAGGAAACATCCCCTATTGACGTGATTCTTCTTTCCAAACCTTAGAAAAAAAAACCCTTTGGGTTATGTATGCCTCAAAATATGACTGCAAACCTTTGCCAAATTTGGCATTTAAACCTACATGAACATTCATTTGGTTTCAACATTCTATTTATGACACAACGCATGATGGGTGAGTACCACTCCTCATCACACTGCATGTCCAACACCTACCAGAGGGCAACAAGTTCAAGCCAATACCCTGTAACATTTTAAGAGCCTCATGTTAACTTCCAAATTCTGCAGCATAGACCATACAAATATGACAGGACCTTCCTACCAAAATAAAAATCATGTATGGCATCCTAAATTTCACATGCTGAAGGTAGGTATATGAAACTATGCTTGAGTTAAGGAGTCATAGCATTGATCAACCATGAAGAACAAAGGAATTGTCAATCTTCCGTTGCTTTATAGCTAGTGCACAAGATTGTACGTGATGGTGATTCACTCAGGAGAAATCCCAACTTACACAACCTCCCATGGCAGCACGAATTGCTTGGGCCCATTCACGATAATTGGTGGCGTAAGTTTGTCAAAGACAATGGCAACTAGTAATCCTTCTAAGCTAGAGATCGACCTACGGGACCTCTGGCAACTAGTAACCCTTCAAAGACCTATCATGAAAACACCCTATCATGAATGAATCTTCCCGAAGGTGCAACCATATTAAGCAGTAGTAACAAAGCCACTAGATGTAGTATATACATGAGTATAGATGATTCAAAATACCCATACTATTATATGTGCCAAGCTTACACATTTAGGAATGTGTCTAGGCCTAGGAATTTACTTCTAGATTTATGGATTCAAGGATTGGAACACAAGTGCCCAAACTTTGCTCATCCCGAGACATGAATGATGAGAAGTTTATAAGAGGTGTAAAGTTCAAACCGTTATTCTGTCATGTCCCCAAAACAAGAAAAAAAGAACAAATCAAAACAATTAAACTCTACTTAATATTTAAAATAAATTTAGATAAATCAACTATAGTCAATCGGGATTCCAAAGACAAGCATTAATTGAAAGTAGAAAACTTCATAAACACAATAGTTTAAGAAAAATACCCTAAACCAGCGATAAACTGAATCTCCTTCTTCACCGCCCCAATAATTCTTTTCAACATTGAGGCTTGTTCCTTCAACAGCATCTCCAACAATCTGTAAGGAAAGAAATCTGGGGCTACCTGGTCACCATGAAGCAGCTTCAATAAGGGAATTCGTCCATATAAGATACAAAAGAATCTCAAGCACATCAACAGTTGAAGAATATAAATATTATAACCCCCAACCTTGAATATAAGTAATTTTTTTTATGTTCCAAGTCTAAAATATAATTCACCTCCGAATCACTAAATGTTCATGTTAAAGTAATATAATAATATTAGTATTATCCAGATTGTAACACTAGCTTCTAGAATAACATATTTGTTAGAAGCTGGTAGGTGGAAATTAATGCTCATGGCACTTATGAATCTCCTTGTATAAATAGCTCATACTTGTGAATAGAATCATCATAAACATTCTTCTCTTATATTTTGTGCTTGTATCATCAGCCTAGCTTTTCATTTTTGATCATTTATCTAGAGAGAAATAGCTTCTGCCCTAACCAGTTCGCCAGCGTCCGTCCTCCAACTAAGACACGCACCAGCCCACTGTTTTCAAAGGCCGCCTATCGTCGAAATTCCACCAACCAGCGAAGATTTCGACAGGCCACGCGCTTTCATGAGCCGTTTGTAGGAATCTGTCCAATAAGTTCCCGTTAGCACATGACATCGCGTCGAACCTCTGTTCAGCCTCTGGTCTACTTTGTTTTGCTTGGAATCTTCTTCTCTCCTATTCTAAGCCATGTCTAAGGTGAAAAATACCTCTAATAATTTTAGGTCTTCCATGGTCAATTCTGTAAGTACACCCGGGGGACTGGCAAAATGTTCCTACAGCGTACAAGTTGAATGGAACTAATTTTTTGAGCTAGTCTCAGTTTGTTTGCACTTTTTTAAAAGGTCGTGGGAAGCTTAGTCATTTACTTGTATAAAATTGTACAACAAATACTAGGATATTCCCACATTCTTGTCATTTTGAGCAATTCAAACTAAGCCTCATCTCTCCTATATATACGCCCCTTTCCAAATCATGAGTAAACACAAGAAATTCATACCATGTTTCTCTAAATCCGCCTCCGTAAATATATATAGAGAAAATTGAAATAAACTTATTAAACTTTGACGTCATGGATCCCATCACTATATGAGAATGCCTTACCCGGGCGAACACGCTCCTTCCCTATACAAGTTCTTGGGGCACCTATAATACCATCATCACGTATCGGTGTGCATTGGAATGAAATCAATTTTCCAATGGCATCTTTGGAAACCCGATATTGAAGAAGTCCTGAAACTGCTGGAATCAAAGAACCAACATCCATTTCAACCTGTAGAATTTAAAACGATATTATATAACAAAATGAAATATTACCTTTACAAGATGTTAAAAAATATTGCTACATTATAGAAAATCCTTCTATATGTTCTGATGATACATATAATTATCAAAGCCTTGACTTTATAGACTATCATGATTAGGCCATTAGTTAACTCTTCATCCTAAAACAGGTAATAGACAAAGAGATCTACTATTGCAAGTAATGTTCCCAAGAATTCAACTCTCACCGCACACTTTTATAGAAACTTCCACAAGTACCCCAATAATAAATTCTATTGGCCTTTATCAAGAATTTCACCATAGAAGTTAAAATGACTTCTAATATTAATAGTTAAATACTCCTTCCATTCCTAGATATAAGAGATATTTACCTAATTTAATTAGATTAAAGATGTTGGTTAAGTTAATTAAAATTACATGATATTACCAAAATACCCTAACCACTTATATTTATTCCTCCCTCTTTTACTTGTTTATTATTAAGAAGTATCAATAGGTATAATTTAGGAAAAATGTGACATTTAGGAATAAACTCACCTCCCAAAATAAGCCCTATATTTAGTTACAAAGGGAGTATTAATTAGATGGTGATTATATTATAGATATGCAATTATAATTCTATAACTTTGGTATTTTCTCTTTAATATTTTGTTTTAATAGATTTCATATTCTTAATAATTTAAAACAAATTCTAAATTTTATTATTAAAGTGATATTCATATTGTGTAAATATTTAGCCCCCACATTCTAGGTGGATAAAGATTATTGTTCAACACTTCAAATGGCTTCCTATTAATGAATCCCTTTCATTTAAATTAATTCATCACATTCAAAGCCTATTTCTAGTTGCAATACCCTGTCAACATCAAAATGCATGCTTGCTCGGATGTTAGGTATGGAATATTCCTCTTATATAGGCAAGTATTTAGAACTGAATGAGGATAAAGGAAGAAATACAACTCAAATATACCAAGATATTGTAGATAAGGTGGTTGATAAGCTACAAGCTTGGAATGCAAGAATCATGTCACAGGCACATAGATCAAATCTTTACAATCAATCATTCACTACCTCAATATTTGTCAATTATCTTCCACAAGGCTCCCTTCAAAGTGTAAAGCCCTATATGCACACTAGTAAATTCTGCTAAGGTTTTTAATAGAAAAAATATGCATTTATGTAAATGATATTATATCTGTCAACCCATCAAACAAAGGAGAGTTCAGGGCTTGTTCCTTCAATCCTATGAATGATGCTTTATTAGCCAAACATTTATGAAGGATTCCTGAGAATGTATAATGCGGATTTTAATCTTCAATATTTGGTCCTCTAATTTGTATGTTCCTTGTTTTGAACGTTTTGTTCTATTATTTAAAAATAAAACAAGTGTATGTAAACACACTTTATTTCTTAATAGAATAATTAAACAACCATCAATGAAACAATTAGTGATTGGTGATAGCCCAAATTGTTGAACATAAATAGCCATTGAATACAATATAAACGAAAGAAAACATTGAATATACAATAGAAATTGCTCCTTGAGGAGAATAGACCGAAAGACGTCCAGCAACAATAAGGTAAATCTTGGAGAGTAGCTCCTATAGAATTTGCTGAGCATCAACGTATACGGAAATGCAAATGCATACCTCATGAAGGTACCAATTGTATATGCTTTTCCCTTCGTGACCTCCAACATATCCATAAGAAGCTGTCAACATTCCACCTTCAATGTAATCTCCAGTGATGGATAAGAAATTCAAGCTTGGTGGAAGAGCTACCAAGCAAAAGCAGAAAGTTATAAGGTCAGACATCAACCTTCATTGTTTTTCTAGAAAAAAAATAAACATTGAAGCCAATCTAGCTATTGAAGATATTGTCTTTTCTTCTTTATTGTGACGAATATCATGTGTATTTGTTTGTATCACATAGTACCCTTGAAATGCAAAAGAAAGCGAGAGGTGGTAAGGATAAATAAACCTACTCTCAACAGGTCTATCAGATATTACATAAGCAGGTTCACCAAATGCACCATCAGTTGTCATTGGAGTAAATTTAGCAACGATGTAATAGCCAACAGCGCCGAGAGGTATGCGAAATGCCTGACCAGACCAAACCCCAACAAGAAACAGTTCAATAAGGGAGAACATTACAGTTTAAGAACCAAAGTAGCTTAAGATGACGCGCCAACAAAACCTACTTTGGCAATTTTGGAAGTGCTTAATGCTTCAAGGCTGCTTTCACCGTCAAAAGTTGCTAAACATGATTTAAACCACTGAACCCTGCTAGATCCTTCATTTCCTCCAGTAACAATACCCGTCACAGTGACTTTAGTATTCTCTTTCATATCACCAATTATTTTGACATTTGTCACCTTAGGGGGAGCTGGAAATCAGCAAAGAGAAATAAGTCAACGTCAATTCCCACATGTTAGAACAAGAATTTAAAATAACAAAACATATAGAAGCATAGGTAGTTATGCATAGCGTCAAAATGTATGTTCAATAATGGATATTGTTGGATCTAAATGGTTAAAATGTTTTGGGAAAACTGGCGAAAGGTGCCCCATTGAAATTTTTATTGGTGAGAATGACCTAAATTGGACTACTGGTACTTTGTTTATAAAAAGATTATTAGTACTTTCAATGTACCAAAATTGCAAAGTACTTGTACTTTTTGTGCATAAACTTTATAAGGTCCTTCTTAAAAATAAGATTTTCAAAGGAGATTTTCCCTAAATTTCTCGAAGAATTTTAATTCTCCGTGAATGTAAGGGCAAGGACACTTGTTAATCAACCTTAACAAAATTAATTAAAAGTCTACAAAAAAGCCCCAAGGAACTAGCTTAGTCATTTACACTAACCCCAAACAAGCAGATTTACAAAACAGAAGATGCAAAGACATATGCAGCTAAGCGAATTTGTGTGTTTTAGTCTACCATTTAATTTAATCATGACAAAATAAAGATAAATACTGAAATAGCAGAAAAGAGGATAAGAAAAACCTAGTGTAGTGAACCTGGCCTTTTAACTTCTACACTGCACTCAAGCAAGACAATAGATATTAACCTTCCCAACGAAATGAGCCTCATGTCAATGGTTTTGTAAATAAATTTGCTACTAAAGAACGACTTAGGGGAATGGATAGAAGACCATGAGGCCCTCAAAGCAATGACGTGTGATTATTTCCAGAAGTTATATACCCAAGATAGGTGCGCCAACAATCCTTCTAGCTGGTACTCTAATTTTCCAAATCTTGCACCAGGAGAACTAGAGAACCTGTCAAGAGCAGTTGATCGGGTTGAAATCAAGAATGCGGCTTTTGCTATGGGAGCTTTTAAGGCCCCTGGCCCAGATGGGTTACAAGCCCACTTCTTTCAAAAACAGTGGGAATTGGTTGGGGACAAAGTTTGAGTTGATTGAAGATATCTTGAAGAATCCTAGTCAGATGTCCCACATCAACCGAACCAAGATTGTGCTCATACCAAAAGTCGATAACTCGACATCAATCAAGGAGTTGAGGCCTATCTCTCTATGCAACGTAAGCTTCAAGATTATCACCAAGTTGATTGCAAGTAGACTTAGGCCTGTGATGAGTAAGCTCATAAGTTAAGAACAATGTAGCTTTGTGGCAAATCGATCAGGTTGCGACAATGTCATAATTGCCCAGGAAATTATCCACTCTATGAGGGCGAGTGGCAGGAAACAAGGATTTGTGGCTGTGAAGGTTGATATGGAGAAAGCCTATGATAGATTGAGTTAGGCTTTCATCAAGGACACCTTGAAATGCCTCAGACTCAATGATCAGTGGGTGGAAATCATCATGAGCTGCATCACATCATCGTCTATGGCCATCCATTGGAACGGTGATATTGGCCCTACCTTCACACCATCTAGGAGAGTCCGCCAAGGGGATCCCCTTAGCCTGTACATATTCATCTTATGCGTGGAGAGGTTAGGGCAGCTAATTAAAACGGAATGTGAGGCGTTTAGATGGAAACCCTTCCTGATTAAGCAAGGGGGCCCGGCCATATCGCACCTATTCTTTGTAGATGACCTGTTTTTATTTGCAGAGGCAAGTATGGACCAAATGGAGGAAATGAAGAGGATAATGAGTAGCTTTTGTGAAGTGTCAGGGCATAGAATCAACTTGGAAAAATCGAAGATGTTTTGTTCCAAACGAATTCATTTCAACAGGGCTATGGAGCTATGCCAGACTCTCGGGGTTGGCTTAACGGCTGACTTAGGTAAATACTTGGGAGTTCCAATGATTCATTCCAGAGTGACAAACTCCCACTTCTTTCTCATTGTTCAAAAAGCCCAAAAGAGATTGGCCACATGGAAAAGCAAGTTCTTGAATATGGCAGGAAGGTCGGTATTGATTCGATCTGTGCCGTCGGCTCTCCCCACTTATCAAATGCAAATTGGCTTCCTCCCCCTTGGAGTTCTGAATAAGATTGAGAAGATTAGTCGGCGTTTCTTATGGTCCCAAGACAACGAAGCAAGGAAAATGCATTTAATTGCTTGGGATAAGATCATCATGAGTAAATGATACGGAGGTTTAGGTTTTAAGAACCTATGACGCCATAATGAGGCATTTATGATGAAACTTTGCTGGGGTCTTTTGACAAATCGTGATGCTTTATGGGCCAAATATAACTGTGGGGAAGGAAGGATCCCTAAGATGGTCAAAAAACAACACTCGTCCCTTACATGGAGGTCTATCCTTGAAGTATGGGAGAAGTTTATTCTGGGTATTGGTAGGAAGGTCAATGATGGGGCAACAACTAATTTCTGGTGGGATTTATGGTCACCACTGGACACACCCCTTATTTCATACACAAAGGAGGTGGAGGCCTTGAATCCTAAGGAGACTGTGCAAGACTACTTGAGACAGGACGATCAATGGAATGTAGAGAAGTGGAAAGAGATCCTCCCGGATTGGGTTATATGTAAGTTACGGATGATGAAACCTCCCACCATGAGGGAAGATGACAGATTCACATGGGGATATGCAAAGGATGGTAACTACACGGTGAAATCGGCCTATAACTATCTATCCCAACAGGATCATAACTCCAATCACGCGATCTGGGATAATATATGGAAGTGGCAGGTTCCTGAAAAAGTGAAAGTGTTTGTGGTAGGTTTCCCATGAGAGACTAGTTACAAACGCACTTAGAGCTAAGAGAGGCTTATCACAGACAAACAGGTGTCCATATGAGTGCTATAGTGAGGAGAGTGTCATACACAGTATTAGAGATTGTGAGAAGGCGAGAGAGGTGTGGCAACATATTTTAAAACCTACCATGCTTTCTAGATTTTCTCTGGTAATTTGCAGGTGTGGCTGAAGTGGAACTCCAACCGATCAGCAGGGCATGGTGTATTCAACAAGTTCATGTGGAGCCGAATCTTCAGCTTGACGTGTTAGCTTCTTTGGACTACCAGATGCAGATACATTTTTGAAGGAGTCATCACAACAACCAAAGACCTCATTCACCGGCTGCTATATAATCTACATGAGGGAGACAAATCTCAACAATCGTCACAGTGCTTTCTCCAGCAGCATTATCTACAAGAAAGATGGACACCCCCTCCGGATGGGAGTGTGCTCATAGATGTGGAGATCAGAGGGCCGCATGCGAGGGAGTTATTAGGAACTCTTCAGGAGCATGGGTAAAAGGTTTTCAAAAACCTATTGGCTTATGTTCAGTGTTGGAAGCAGAGCTAAATGCTATCCTAACAGGACTATCAGTAGGGGAGCAACTGGGACTGCAGAATATGCACATATACTCGGATTCCTTATATGCTTTCAACCTCATCATGCGTGATTTCACTACAAATCATCCTCTTCACCCTCTAGTAGTGAATATCAGGACCATGCTACTTGAGAGCGAGGGGAGAAGGTTATACCACACACGGAGGGAGTTTACTATGTGCGCTGACTTTATGGCGAGAACAGGTCACCATGACACTGATCAACTCATGCTTTGGTCTCAACCTCCAATGGAATGCTTGGATATGATGGCTGCAGATGCATGGATACCGACATGACTTCTGTCAACCTGCTTTGTGAGTTACTTTTGAACATGTAATCTAGGATACTAGCTCCAATCAGGCTTCGGCCTGCCATGTGATCCAAAAAAAAATTTGCTACTAAAGCTTTTGTCATGATAAAGGACAAAGCAAAGGGTGTATGTTTTGTTTGTGTGGCTATAATGGAAGTGGGACCCAGATTGAGCAATACTTCAACTCCACAATTCTCCCATCAAATGGATAATTTAGGTAATAGACATCCTCCTATGAGAAAATCGCACCTTTAGAAACAGACCCTTTTTGTGGTTGGACGATAACACTTGTATCCCTTTTTGAGTAGGCGAACAAGGAAGATACCCTACATCGCTCTTGAATTGAGCTTACCTCCATCATCTTTTAGTATTTACCAATATATCTAAATACTTCCAATGGCATATGTAAAATCATATCCAAAATCCCAGGGATTAATCAAATCTGAAATTATAGGGATTGGTTCAAGATTTGATATGATTTGATATAATTCTTTTGTAATTAATTGCTACTTGTATTTTCCTGATTGTATTCTTTTCTAATTTGATTCTCCTGATTACTTAGCCTCATTATTTGGTCAAACCCTAGGTTACTCTGTATAAATAGGAGCTCACTCTATGAATAAAATCTAGAAGTGTCGCATTTTCTCTACTATGTTCTTCATGGTATCAGAGCACTCAAAAGATACAGTGGACTTTGACACCTCATCTGAATTAGAGTTGTCGTCCAGCCCTTAGAGTTCCTCTCACATATATGGGTCAACCCGATCCATTTCCACCAATCTGAAGCTTTGTCCATCACCATCATTCCGAAGAATCTGACCGGCGATACTTATAGCGGATGGGCCCAATCAATCACGCTGGCTTCAGATGGCAGAGACAAACTCGGCTACATCTCTAACGAAATCAAAGTACCACCAAAGTCAGACACCAAGGCAATAAAGCCATGGAATATAGACAACTCCTTGATGTTCTCGTGGCTGATCAACACGATGACACAAACTGTGAACAAGAATTTCAAATTTCTTCCATCGGCTCATGAAATATGGGAAGTTGTTCATGTAGCATATGGAACCGCTCTTAATATCTCTCTGATTTTTGACATCAACGCAAAATCATGGGAGGTAAAACAAAATCAACACTCTATTAATGATTACTATCTTAAGAAATATAATTTGTGGTAGGAATTAGATTTTTTGAAAGCTGTAAACTAGAGAAGCCAAATGAATGATATGAATTTCTTATCTATTCATATGTACAATAGGGTATATATACAAGAAGAGAGGAGCCTCAATATTAAATGACAATTAATGAGAATATACTCCTAATCATAATCCATGATTGATAGGGATTTAATTTGATTCTATTGTATTTATTTCCTAACACTCTCTCTAGAGTTGGAGCGTAGATGTTAGTCAAGCCCAACTTGTTACAAAGATAATCACCCCGAGTCCCAGTCAAGGCCTTACTCAAAAGATCACCCAATTAGTCACTAGACCTCACGTGTCCAGTAGAAATAAACTTCTCTTTAATCTTAACACTAAATTGGAAGCTATATGTAGAGCAGTTTTATTATCACACCACAACTTAGCACGCATTGTCGTGGCAATGCCAACCTCCTTCATTAACTGGTGAATCCACACAATCTCTTGTACTGACTCTAGGATGTCCCGCTCTGACACCATGTGGACAAATTTGAGAGGAAACAATATATTTCTCATATTTAAATGTGGAGGTACAAATGCCTACTTATAGGCTAGAGTAGGAGACAATACAATAATGTCGAATAAATGCTAATCAAGGCTAATAATACCTAATAATAACTATACAATCAAGGAAAATTATTTACAATCAATACATGATATTCCCACATAGAAATATTGAATTCACTTCCAGATGTTCTTATGGTGTGAGCGTTAATATTTTAAGACAGAAAAATAATTCATTGATCCTAAAAATACTCCCATTAATCCACTACTCATAAAATGGGTAATAACTACCTAAAAATATGTGCATGTGTGTGCGTGCCTGCGTCTGTGTGCGTGACTGCGTGCTTGCATGCATACATACATTTACTGCTTAATCTGCAACATCAAGACCCACCACTCCTAAACTTGAGGACTGCTCAACAACTAAAATAATATTATGACATAGATAATATATTCAAAAACTTGAAATAATATTAATTCCCAACATTTCTCTAACCCCCATATCACCCATTATCCCACAATAATTGGTACTCTATCATACTACTAATAGAGTAAAACAGAATGGCAGTAAAATTGAAAGTTAAAGAAACCAATCAAACACATTGTTGGATATTCATCAAGATACCTTGTTTCACCACAACAGACATTACTGAGGAAGATTTTCCTTCTTGCCCTGAATGTTAAACCAACAATTATGTAACAAATGGGTGTGAAATGGAAAAGACATTGATACACAGATAAATGCAGTCAATAAACAAGATACTACTTTCCACACCTTCAAAATTTATAGGTATGTATACAAAAGCCAGACGTTGGCCAACATCCTCTTTGGTCAAGGTATATTCAGATGTACCAGCTGATACTAACAATAAGTCTCTGCATAGTTTGCCACGAGAAAAAAAGAGGAAGGAGCTGAGTAAAATGTGGGAAACATAACAATCGGATGAATACACTTCATTTACTTTAAAAAAAGATGCATGCAAGTTTAAAAGTGAGGCACAAACCAAGTTCGCATAAATACAGTACTCATACACACAAATGGACCACAAAATAGACTTATTCATCCAGGAAATGAATATTGTATTCATTCATTTTTCTTTTATTTTGTTTAAATAGAAATAACTAGCCGTACTATATGGTAGTAAATGTTGGACTTTGAAGGGACAGCATAAACATAAAATGAGATAGCTGAAATGAGGATGTTGAGATAAATGTGACTATACAAGGATAAGATTTGGAATGACCATATAAGCAAATGAGTTGGAGTGGCTCCTATTAGTGAGAAAATGGTAGAAAATCATTTGAGGTAGTTTGGACATGTCCAAAGAAGGCCATTAGATGCGCCAGTAAAAAGGGTAGATCAAGCAATCTGGAGTCCTATTAAAAGAGGAAGGAGACCGAGGTGAACAATCGATGAAGTTGAAGAACGAGAACTTTAAGTGAATAATATTGTGGTAATTAGTAATTATTGTTAATTGTAATTATTAGTCAGATCCTATTATTTAGGGAGATCAGTTTTTATTATTTTTAAATGTACCCAGAATCTGTTTCCTTTGATCAGATCCGGTTCTCCAGGGCTGTTAGGGTTCAGGTTATATTTCCTATTTTGTCTCCTATTCAGTTACTTCATGTAATCTATTTAATACTCCCTAATACATCAATAAAAGTTGATTCGGACTGTTTAGATTCTATCGGCTCCACATGGTATCAGAGCAAGATGATCTTGAACCAGTAGAGTCCCCCCAAAACGACGAGTCCGACGTCTCTCAAGGCGAGTTGAACCCTCCTGGATCTTCTGTCACACCGATGGATAATCCGTTTGAAGGGATCCTCAAATCTGACCCAAGAGCTGGTGGTCCCTTAGGGTTGACTGCTGGCATAGATGGGTCCTTAATAGTCTCTGAAAAACTCACAAAACATAATTACCGAGTGGAGTCAAGCCATTAAAATGGCTGTTGGTGGCAGGGGCAAATTGGAGTTTCTCACTGGTGAATCCAAGCCTCCTTCTGATGCGTCTTCTTCAGCTATGAAGCAGTGGTCCACCGACAATCTCCTTGTGTGTTCTTGGCTCATTAATGCCATGTCTCCATCCCTAAAAAAGAGTTTCATGTATCTGCCTACTGCTTGTGAGATTTGGGAAGCTGTTCGTGAATGTTATTCAGAACGTTCAAATATGTCACGCATATTCTATATTAAAAGTCAGATTTGGAAAGTGAAACAAAATGATCGTGATGTCACTGATTATTGGCTAGAATTGGTGGCTTTGTGGCAAGAATTAGATCTTGTAGATGATCTGTCATCTCTATCTTCTAATGATGTTGTTCGGCACAAGCAACGCGAAGAACGTGAGAGAATTTTCTACTTTCTCGCTGGCCTTAATCCTAAATTTGATGAGCTTCGTAGTCGAATTTTGGGCCGGTCTCCTTTTCCCACCATTCGTGAAGTATATTCAGAAGTCCGGGATGAATCTGCCCGCCGGGATGTGATGATGCCTCAGAATCTGTCTCTGCCTGGTCCTGTTTCCTCTGACTCGTCAGCTTTTGTGAGCAAAGACTCCTCAAATGCTTCCTCCAAACCTCGGGTGCAGTGTACCCATTGCAAGAAAAATGGGCATACACAAGACAAATGCTGGGATTTACACGGGAAACCACCTGATTGGAAGCCAAGGAAACAAAACCCACGTGGGTATCATGCTTCTTCTGATGATTCTTTGCCCACAAATCTGCCTTCACAACCTGCAGATCAGTTGCCATCTTTCAGTGCTGAACAAATTGGGCAGCTGCAAGAAATTCTGAAAGTGCTTCAATTACAACAAAAGCCTTCTCATAGCTCTGCTTCCGTTGCTCATTGTGGTAATAATTTATGTGCTCTCCTTACCGCTGTTTGTCCCTCAAAATGGATTGTTGATACAGGGGCATCTGACCACATGACTGCTGAATCTAGGCGTTTTGTTTCTTACTCTCCATGTGCTGGTCATGAAAAAATTAAAACAGCTAATGGGACTTTTTCCTCTATTGCTGGCAAAGGGAAAATTCATCTCTCTGATTCCCTACACCTTGACTCAGTTTTACATGTCCCTCATTTAGCTTGTAACCTTTTGTCCATTAGTAAATTGACCAAGCATGCAAACTGTTCAGCTCACTTCTACTCAACTCATTGTGTTTTTCAGGACCTTTCATCGGGGAGGATGATTGGCATAGCTAAGGAGATTGATGGGCTTTACTACTTTGATGAATCCACCGTGAGTGCTTTGCAAGCAAGTTTATCAAGCGAATTTGTCTCTAGTTTTTCTAATAATGTTTCTAGTTTTTCTAATAAAGATGTGTTGTTATGGCATCAAAGGATGGGTCATCCTAGTCTTTCCTATCTAAAACATGTATTCCCTCATTTGTCATTAAATAAAACTTCTTTTTCTTGTGATATTTGTGAAATTGCTAAGCATCATCGTACCACTTTTCCTTCCTCTCCATATAAACCTACACGTCCTTTTTCAACTATTCACAGCGATGTGTGGGGTCCTGCTCGTATTCCAAATCGTTCAAATTCGAAGTGGTTTGTTACATTTATTGATGACCACACTCGCATGTGCTGGGTCTTTCTCTTAAAGGAAAAATCTGATGTCTCCTCTGTCTTTATTGAGTTCTTCAACTATGTCCAAACTCAATTTAACTCTACCATTCAGGTTCTCTTTACTGATAATGGCACCGAGTATTTTAATCATTATTTATCAAATTTTTTTTCAAACAGCACGGTATTGTTCACAATAGCACTTGTCCACATAGCCCTCAACAAAATGGCATTGCTGAACGTAAAAATAGGCATTTACTTGATACTGCTCGCTCTCTCTTATTCACACATAATGTTCCTAAATTTTTCTGGGGGGATGCAATTCTTACAGCCACTCATCTAATTAATCGCATGCCTAGTCGAGTATTGTCCTATATGTCACCTATTGATAAACTTCGTGCCACCCATTCCACTACTCATCTAGATCATCAACTTCCTCTTCGAGTCTTTGGTTGTTCTGCATTTGTTCATCTTCACCAACCAAATTCTAAATTTGACCCTCGGGCTCTTAAATGTGTTTTTCTTGGATATTCCAATACACAAAAAGGGTACAAGTGTTTTGATCCTAGTTCTAATCGTCTCTTTGTTAGTTGTGATGTCACCTTCTTTGAATATGAGCCTTATTTCTCTCGGCCTTCAATTCAGGGGGAGAATTGGAGTGAATTTCAGCCTCACCAATTACAATCACATCCTATTCCTGAACCTATTCCTCCTTCACCACCTGAATCTGAATCGGTACCACCTGAGACAGCACCATTGTCTGATCCCTCACCTACACGGTGTCATAATAACACACAGCAAAGACATATTTTTTTAAAGAAACCTTTTAAAGTTTACATTCGGCGGACTCAACAAGGCAGAACAGTTCATAATTCTGAAGCTATGCCAATCACTGAACCGGTGGCAGGTCTGGAACCCAAGAACCAGAATATGGACAAACCAATTGCACTCAGAAAGGCATCCCGTTCCTGCACCTCACATCCTATTGAGAGATTTGTATCCTATGCAGCTTTGTCTCATAATTACAATACCTTTGTTGCTAATCTCGACAGGGTCACCATTCCAAAGAACATTTATGAGGCTCTTGAAGTGCCAGAGTGGAGAAATGCTGTGATGGAGGAAATGACAGCACTCAAACGAAATGATACATGGGATTTGGTGGATTTACCTAAAGGAAAAAAGGTTGTAGGATGTAAATGGGTTTTTAACCCAAAATACAATCCTGATGGATCTTTAAACAAGTATAAGGCCCGGCTAGTTGCAAAAGGGTTTACTCAAACCTATGGCCTGGATTATGGTGAAACATTTGCACCTGTGGCAAAGTTGAATACGATAAGGGTATTATTGTCTTTGGCAGTCAACCTTGATTGGCCTCTTCTCCAATTAGACATTAAAAATGCCTTTCTCAATGGTGATTTGAAAGAAGAGGTTTATATGTCTCTTCCTCCAGGGTTTGACCGAGGCACTAATCAGGTTTGCAAATTGAAGAAGTCCCTCTATGGCTTAAAACAATCACCCCGTGCGTGGTTTGATAGGTTTTCAAAGGTCTTAAAGGCTGAAGGGTTCAAGCAAGCATTGTCTGACCACACCATGTTTGTCAAGAAAAATGGTGAACGAACAACCATCCTCATTGTATATGTGGATGACATTATCCTTACAGGTGATGATGTTAACGAGATGGAGAGGGTTAAAGCTGCATTAAATAAGCAATTTGAAGTTAAAGACTTGGGAAAGCTAAAATACTTTCTGGGTATGGAAGTGGCCAGGTCCCAAGAAGGAATTTATGTGTCACAGAGAAAATACATCCTTGATCTTCTCAAGGAAACTGGTATGCTTGGATGTAGGCCAAGCAAAGTTCCTATGATTACTAGGAAAAAGAAGCCTAAGAAAACAAAGGAAGGAGGGGATAAAGATGTGCCGAAACCTGAAGATGCTGATGCTGATAAAGGAAGGTATCAAAGATTGGTAGGAAGACTCATTTATCTCTCACACACACGGCCTGATATTGCATATGCCGTGAGTGTTGCAAGCCAACACATGCATTCACCAAAAAAGAAGCATATGGAGGCTGCATATAAAATTCTTCGTTATCTGAAAGGAACCCCAGGCCGAGGACTATTTTTTAAGAAAAATAATGACAGAGGTGTAGAAATATACACTGACGCAGATTGGGCTGGTTCTCAAGAGGATAGCAGATCAACATCTGGCTATTGTACCTTCGTGTGGGGAAACCTAGTTACTTGGCAAAGTCAAAAACAGAGAATTGTGTCCAAGAGTAGTGCAGAATCTGAGTTACGAGCACTAGCTCAAGGTATTATGGAGGGTCTCTGGGTGCAACGGGTCATGGAAGAAGCTATGGTACAAGTGGAATTGCCTTTAAAGTTCTACTGTGACAATAAGGCAGCGCTAAATATGGCTCTTAACCCAGTTCAACACAGCAGATCGAAACATGTGGATGTTGACAGGCATTTCATCCGTGAAAAGGTGGAAGAAAATATAATTTGTCTTTCCTATGTTCCAACCAAACAACAAATCGCAGATGTGCTCACAAAGGGACTTGCTGAGGACTTATTTGAAAAGTTTGTTAGCAAGTTGGACATGATTAGTATCTATGATCCAACTTGAGGGGGAGTGTGGTAATTAGTAATTATTGTTAATTGTAATTATTAGTCAGATCCTATTATTTAGGGAGATCAGTTTTTATTATTTTTAAATGTACCCAGAATCTGTTTCCTTTGATCAGATCCGGTTCTCCAGGGCTGTTAGGGTTCAGGTTATATTTCCTATTTTGTCTCCTATTCAGTTACTTCATGTAATCTATTTAATACTCCCTAATACATCAATAAAAGTTGATTCGGACTGTTTAGATTCTATCGGCTCCACAAATATATCTAAAGATTTGGTTACTGATAGTGGCGTCATACGATTCATGTAACCGACCCTACCTAATGGGATAAGGCTTTGTTGTTGTTGTTTAAATAGAAACACAAATAAGAGGATAAATGAAACTAAGACTCTCTAAAAATTGAAAGGAAATTATAGTCCCTTCCCTTCGACTCTTAACTTCAAATTTGTGAAGGGATCTGGTATTTTATAAGCTACAAATTTAAATTTCGCTGATCACATAATTTTTTTTCAATTTTGCCATATTCTTTCTCATGACCATTTCCCCATACATTCTCTCTCATCCCTTTCCCGCTAATTGTCTCTCCCACTTACTCTCTTTATAAAAAAGGGCTTGGAGGTGGAAAATACGTTTTATATATTTATTTTGACTAATTTTACTTATTTCTATATAAACATAAATCAATTATTTGAATACTATGTTTTGAACTAGAGGGAGTAATATTTTTTATATATAAGACAAAGATATAGGAGTTCAGATAAAAATGAACCAAAAGGAAAGCATAACAGAGTTAATAAGGATAAAAACAACAATGCTGGTCAATCCTTTTGCATGATGGAGATAGAAAATCCTTCAAAAAAACTCCCAGGGTTAAATGCAAAAAAAAAAAGAACTGATCAATTCTTTTGTATGTTGGAGATAGAAACACATGCAAGAGCAACAAAGAAAACCATATCATGTTAACACATTACAAAAACATGCATATTGCCACAAGATCGAGCGCCTTCATTCTTAAAAAAAATTAAAAATATAACATGAAATTTGAGCTCTAATCCACTTTTCAATTTGCGAATACACAATAAAAAGCCAGAGTTAAGAGAAATACTCTTTTAACTTATTACTCTTATTTTAATCACTTAATCATTCATAGTGGCACACTAACCCAGCATCCTTGTTTTCCCGTAGCCATTCAAATCGGCTGGGACCCTCCCTTCCACCAAAGTAATGGCCAACACCTTTGATGGTACTTCCTTCAACAAAATCTCCAATTATTTGAACATTACTGACAGATGGAGGTGCTGCCATAATTTAAAAAACATGAAAACAAAGAACAATCAGACAATGACAAGGGAACTAGATCAAAAATATACAGAACTCCAAGAGTCAAAAACCATAAGTGACACCATAGAGGTTACCCAGATACGTGCTCTTATAATTAGATTAACATTCAAATCATTAATCAAGGGCCCACTTCATGAATTATAAAACCATCAAATTGTAGGACTTGGAGACACAAACACATGGTTTGAAATACTCCCTCCGATTCTTAATAAAGAACCTATGTGAGGAGTTGATCTTGGTTCTACATAAAAGACCTATTTCTAAATTTTGTCAACTTTCCCACAATACCCCACTTGATGCACCCTCAACATTAATCAAGAGATGGAAAGAAAAAATTAAGGAAAATGGTTGAGCTGTTTTAGAATGTCATTTCAACTAACTTAACTAACATCCATAATCTAATTAAATTAGGTAAACAAGTCCTATATTTAGGACAAGCGAAAATATATCACAATCGAATCAACTTAAAATTATAACTAAATACTATTCCTAAGCATTACAATAATATCAACAGCAATCTACCTTTATTTAACTAACTGAGACTTGTGAGGAAAAGAATTAAGAAAAATTGGGATTCCATTATAGAAATCATTTAGGGAATAGTCATTGCATTTGTATCCCTCATAATTACCAAGTTCTTGTAAATCCTTCTCCATTTTTGCACATATCTAAGGTGCAATAGTGAAATCACTATGCACAAGACTGACCATTCTTACCATATTCATATTCACAAAATTTTTATCAATCTTAGCAAATACCAGGTCATCATTGAGGGGAGTGTGGGAATATTGTGTATTAATTGTAAATATACTTTGTTGATTGTATAGGCGTAATTAGCATTTATTAGGTTATCTTACTCTCTCCTATATAATTAGGAACACGTAGCCCATTATTAATATGAGAAATAATATTCTGAAGCATATTTCTCTCACTTTGTCCACAAATAAATGTTTGAATTAGATTAGAATCCCCAATTGATGTAATTAATGTAAATTCTCCTCCCCCCTTATAAAAATACACAACATGTGTACATGACTAAGAGGGAGCCATTCAGATTATTTTTCTTATTTGACTACAGTTTCATTTCTCAATAGCTTTTTGTCTACTTTTTTTCACTTTGCAAGGAAGAGAGAAAATTATAGGGGAAGCTGTGTTTTTTGTTAATGAAGGGTAAATCTGTTATTTTGGCATTTCATTCTTTGTTTGCATTCGCACCAAATGGGCCAATGCAAAAAAAAAAAGGAATAAAAAAGATAAAAATAAGAACATTTCCTTCGCATGGCTGCTAAACATGATTTGACCAATATTCCTAAGGCCTACCCGTACTTTCCTCGATGGTTCATGAGCTCTCACTATTTCTTGTGTTGAACTGCTAAATGTTAATGCAATCGCTAATCACAATGTTTGTGAACTCATGGTAGAGACAGTGCCATTTTTCCCTAAAAAAAAATTGTATGACGCAAGCATCAATCATAAGAGTAAAGGACCGAGTGAAAATGGAACCCCACCTTTGGTATGAGTGGTGGAAACTTATTCCTCTTCCAATACAAAACATGAATAGAAATGAAATATTGATACCCTAGGTTTCATTACTCAACCTTTTACATCATTTATTACCTATTAGCATGAGTGTTTAAGATGTAAATTACTCAGATCATTACTATTGTCACACAGGGCAGGCAACTTCTTAGAAATGTGTGTGGGTGCAGAATCATATCACTGGGAAAAAGAATTCCAACATTCAAATACCCAACAAATCTAACATTGACAATAATGGCTTACGAATATTGTCAGCCCAACTTTCATTGGTTTACAAGTTTATTGTCATAAAGTTCAGACGTTTTTCATCCAAAACTTCTTTCAAGATCCATTAGTGTGTTTTGCTTGAACACATGATGGCTTAAACATATCATCCGCATAAACATTATGGAAAATGCAACTCAGACAAATACAAATTAGATGGGCAGTAAAGGAGCTGCAATAAAAGAGAAGAAATTGGAAAAATAGAAGTCTTACCAGCTTTTACAAAATCTGTATACTTATAATGAGGGTCTCCTTTAACACCTTCTTCAGTTACTGGTGTGTACATGAAAACTAAACTTGAACCAACGTCATCCATGGTGGGCAGATATTCCTCACCCTCTGCTCCAGCAATTACCACAAGACTGCTATTCCATTTTCTCCTCAACCAACTAAAGAAAAGGGGATCAAACAAATGGCAAAGCTGAATAATATCATTTCTTTCACGGCACAGATGCATATAAGTACACGTGTGATCTCACCTAGCAACACCTTTCCCTGGAGTTCCTCCACACCAAGCAACCTCAGCACAACCCCTTATAATACTTCCTTCCACAAGTTCCCCTTGTACTTCAAGGCCTACAACCTTTGGAATTCCACTTCCTTTTGCAAGGTGTAAGAATAAAACTATAGTCAATGAATGTGGCATGTGACCCAAAGAGGTCGTAAGAATAAAACTATAGTGAATGAATGTGGCATGTGACCCAAAAAGGTCACACGAACTCTTCACTATTTATTGAGGATAATGAAATAATACTTCTTCAAACAACTATACCTTTATTTCAACAAAGTCGACAAGCTGGTATAAATAAATGTGGAATATTTGAGAGAGAATATGTTTATTGTGTACTTCACTAAATACTAAGGTACAACTGACTATTTATATATTAGGGGGGAATAATTAATAAATAAGAGAATAAAGCCTAATTACTACTGATAAAGGCTATACAATAATAATGAATATTTAAAATAAATACCCAATATTCCCACAATAAATCTACTTCACAAACTAATTACACGGTTGACAATTGTTAAAATTGTAATTTTGTTGCAGCTAGGATAAAATAAGGATGCTTAATACTAGAAGGCTGGACTTCAACTGTCTTGTGTACTTCCTGTGACATCCCAAGTTTGAGGCTGCGAATTAAAATGTAATTAAGGATAAAATTGAGTATTATAGTGATTTTTGGAGATTATTGAGGTAATTGTAGAAATCTTTATTGATATGATTAATGGGTTTGGAGGATTATGATTTATTTGATTAGTAGAACTTGGAAAATTATGGAAGACTGAGGTTTTTCTAGTTAAGGGATAGTGGGAATTTGTTCAATTGAGGGTTAAATTAAAGGGATTATAATGTATAGAACATTGGATTTGAGGCGTAGAGACTGTAATTAAGTAAATGATCTCAGGTATTATAAGAAAATATAAGAGAATCAGGACGAATTTGAGCTATTTGTGTGGCGAGGAGGTAGAGAGGGAACCTGAGGGTTCCTTGTATCCTTCACCAAGTTGTGTGCCGCAACGAAGGCGCGTAGAAAAATAAAAACCCACTTTAGAGTTTCTATTTCCCAAATAGTGAGATGGAGAGTTGGAAGGGGCCAAAAGAAAAGAGTGGGGCTCTGCTAATGTACAAAATCTTGAGAGGAATTCAAGGTTTTCCAAGCTCCCATTACTTTGGCCTAGAGGTAGATTTGGACTAAGAGAATTGTTTGACGTTTAGATAAGAGTGTTGGTGATTATTGTTGGTTGCATTGCTTATTGTTTAAGGTGAATTAGTTCATTTAAAATGTAGGCTTGAATGTGGAAGATTGGGTTCATTTTGGATACAGAGCCTGTGGTTGGTAATTGGGCTCTAGATGGGTTGGGACGAAAATTTTAGGTTGGGTTATTTTAAATAACCTTGTTTTATGTTCAATCACGTGATTAACACTTTTGGTTGCTTTGTGGTAGTTCTAGAGTTGTAAATTGGTTCGTTTGAGCATCCGGGCTACTCTCTATGGTAAATCTCATTCGCTTCAAGAGGTAACCATTTTCCTTGTCTTTTGTGTGTTGTTGGTAAGCATTTGTAAATGACTATGCTTTGGAAAATGGGCCAATATGCCATATGATGTGAAGAAATGTAAATGCCTATCTTTATTACCTTTGTTATGTGAAAATCATATGTTAAAATTGTTTATTGTGGTAATTGAGCATGTTTGAAAGAATATGTATGTATCATTGAACTTGAGTATTCTTGATAGTTTTAGAGAAACATGTTACGGCTAATTACCAACCTTTCAAAGGCATGACTTATTTGCATATTGGTTGTGTTTGGCCTGATTGGTTGATTTGATGCACCGATGATATTGGTTTCGCTCCATCATGAGATGAGGCCCCAGACAGCCATCAGGTGGCTTTTTGGTTTCATGTGTCTTGTTGGGACGTCGGCAATGAAGTCTGGTTCCGTTGACTTCATGTCGGATAGTGATATTGGTCCATTTGATGTAACAATAGTGAAGTTTAGTTTCGTTGGCTTCATGTCAGGCACAATGTGTGGTTTATCCTCTTTAAAGGTGTTTGTGAGCATGTTTTAAAATTGTTAATAAATATGTTATCTTGGTTCCACTGAATATATTGGCTTCACTACACATTCTCATGTTATAATATTTGTTGCATTTTTTATATATGTATATGGTATATATCTCGTATAACACTTGCTAGCACAAGAGTGCACATGTAAGGCAAATAGGAAAGTATAAGAATTACTGAAACATTTGTCTAACCTTGATTGCTCATTGTTTCAGGATTTAGCTCTGGTGCTAGGCACGAAGCCAGCAGATACTCACTAGATAATGAGCCTTCTGTTAAGTTTGTGATATGTATATTTCCAAACACTCTAGATTAAGCATGCTTTGATATTGCTTCTGCATACTTTATTTGACATTCTAGATGACTGTATTGGTTGCATTTTACTAAGACCGGTCCCTTCCAGCAACTGTGGTGGAGGCCTTTGAATTTGTTTTCTGTTATGCATGCTGGTAAGCCCGCTTGGTGGGAGACTTTGACTCCACTGGATGGTTGTTGTACGGTTTCTTGAGCGTGCTTGAATTTGGTTTAAATACACGGAAAGTCAACTTTCACAATGTGTTGGTATTTTCAATATATAGTTTTAAACGTTCATGAAACATGAAATGTTTTAAAGTGAAAATGGTGATGACTGCATAGATTGTGTTACCCTTGGAAATTGTATAGGGTTTAAGATAGGTAGGTTTTAAAAAACAAGGCATAGTTTTGTTCAATAACTTAACTTTTAATTATCGTATTAGATGAACATTTTCTAACATAGTAAATTTATTTTACTAGATGAAATCTTTTATAACTATGTGAGTAGGTAAACCTTTCTAACATGGTTATCTTGTTATTTTCTAAAAAGAATTTGGATGTTTCCCTTGTAACTATGTTAGTGAGGGGAATCCTTTTCTAACATAGTTACCAAGCTTGTTTTGAAGAACATTGGGTTTTAAAAAAGTAATTACGCTAAATGATGCTTTTTCTAACATAGTTATTATACTTAAGTAAATTTTAATAACTATGTTAGGTGTTTCCTTACTAACACAGTTTGTTGCAAATTTTGATGTTCTTCTAAATCTTAGAAAAGCTCTTTAACCATGTTAGCGATGTTCATTTTCTAACATGGTTTATTTTGCAAAGCATTCACAAAGTTTGTTTCATTATTTTATAACTTGTGTTTTTTCTATCATAGGTACCTTAGATTTCAAATTATGTATTTGTTATTTATTAACTATGATAGATCTTTTACTATCATAGTTATGCTTTTAAAGTAAATAAAATCTTTTTAACTACAATAGGCTCTTGCTATCATGGTTAGATTTCTCAAAAAGTTAGTTAAGCTGTTTTTCTAACTACGCTACATCAGTTTGTTTTAACAATTTCCTTTTCTATCATAGTTAGCATCTCACTGGATTCAAAGATTAATTTGGGCATTACATTGTGTTCTAAAGGTTAAGTGGTTGTAAATCATGGTTTCAAATTAAGTACTTGGGAGGATTTTACACTTACTCTACTTCATGATCATAAACAGACAAACAAGGTGCCTGCCTTAGTCAATAATCTCATTTAAAGCATTCAACTTTATTCACATGTGATCAAAGCTAGGTTAAAAGGAAGAGCAGGGCTTCAATTCCTTTTTTCCCCAATTCCAAGCTCTGTTCATTTCTTAAAGTATACCCCCCTCTTTTCTTGTGAAGAAACTATTTTCTTTGAGACCAATAAAGTTTTGCAAGGTCATTTTGGATCAAACACGCTAGAATCTTCTCTTTCCTTTGAAATTGAAGAAGAAAGTCTGGGTGGACCACACAAAAACGACTCGACCACTAACTCAATCCCGCGGGGCTTGGATGGTTTGTTTGCCGGGATGACACTCACTTGGTCAGAGACCCGTACATACAATGGTCTAGGTAGCTCATCTCAATATATTATGTGAGTTTTTGCGGTGATTTGGAACCTTAGTTATGGTGTGGAAAAATAAAGCGCTTTGAAGGTTCCAACCCCAGGTTGTGTGCTCTGTTGAATGCCCTACGGTATATACCCAAGTTATGGACACAAACCAAGAGAGTACAGAAGGGGTTGCTCAAGACAAGTCAAACAATTGTGGAAGCAATGTCAATATGATCAATGATGCGGCTGATGAGTAGGTGTGACAATGTTAAAGAGGATTAGAGAATGTATCAGTTACTTAAGTTCAGTTCTTGGATTGCAATTGCAATAGACTGACCGTGTTAGCTGTCATGCTCCATCTACGTTTTTAAGGTAGTGATTATATGCTTTTGATTAACTTTCATTGGGTTTCATCGGTAACAAGCAGAAGCTTGAATAAACTTAAGCTTAGAATGATGCATGTATGCGCGATGAATAAGGAATGAGTTTAAAGTTTTTAATCACTAGGTAGCAGAAATTGTATTGTATGTGCTTTCATTAGTGCTTAGCTTAATTTATATAATTATAAATAGACGCACAAAGTATCTGGCAAAGCATATCAATAATTCCATTTATAGTTTACCCCTGAACACAAGGAAATTTATTTCCTAACCCGATACAACATCATCATGTCCACTTAGAGCACAACAAAGCTTAACACATCCACCAACCACCATGCATTTCAATTTTCAGTTTGGCAAGGACACTAGCCAATAAATTTAGAATTTAGAATCAAACAACAAACTAGGGCATCAATGGACGTTCACAGATTTCAAATAACAGTTAAATCTAAAGAAATTTCAAGAGTAAAAAAAGGATTTTATTGTTCTGCTTTCCCCCCATTTTGATGCCATAAGATCTACAATTCTCTACAGACAATTCATAAGCCACTTAAATAGAGTTGGACCAAGATATTTATGATTTAAATATGCATCTATGAGGAACGTGAAATGCCTACCTGGTAAAACTGGTGAACTGATGGCATTTATGGGAGGATACTCAGTTTCTCCTAAAATGGGAGTGCATTCCACTTTCAAGAACTTTTTTACGTCTTCATGTTTGGGCCAGTAAATCTGAGGGTAGCATAATGCCATGGACCAAAAAATTGATATAATAGAAGCATCAATAACATACAAAATTTAAGCAACAATAACCATATAACAACTCAATACCTTGTTCGTAGCATCTAGAATTGGAACAAAATTCGAAAGTGCCCTCTCACCAAGAAACCACTGATATTTCAAGGTTAATGGTTGGTCAATACTAATTGCATCATCTTGAATGAAAGTAAAGTGACAGCAACAAGAATCTTCTTCAAAAGGCTGATCTATGGAGGCTTCCTTGAGAAGATAATTGGGGGGCAAATGGTCCTTCCATTGCTCAACTAGAAAGCGGAAAGTTGACTCTATTTGATCGGACCATAAGACTGAATGTTAGAGCTACCATGAACAACAAAGGAGGATTTGGATAAATTTAAAATACAAGTGCAAGAAACGTAAAGAATAAAAGACTCATTGAAGCCTATAACTTTTTAGAAGTGATAATATCAATGGGAGACCAGGCATAAAATCAACTCTAAAGCCAAAAGAAAATATTCTAATTAATTAAACAATTGAAGGTCGCTCAAGTACTTAATAAAATGGTTTAATTACATCATTGGTGCCAATTGCTTCACCCCTACTTCAGATATTTGCAGCATATTCTCCTTATTCAGGTCAAAGGTATTAGATGGACAAGGGGTACAATGTGTTTTCACTATGACAAAAAATATTTGATCGAATGCTAGGCATCACCTCTCATTAAGGGGCCCTCACTTTTGGTGGCATTTTGGTTTTAAGTTGAAGATTACTTTTCCTTTCACCTACTTTTATTTTTCTTCTTTTCCCCCATAATAATATTTATTCAATACAAACGAAATGAAACTTCATGAAATAATTGAACAGCCCTTTTATACAACATAAATAAAGACCAGCAGTTTACTAAAAACCAAAACAACTGCAGTGAATCAGTGGTGGTGTTCAAACAGCACAATCGACAACATAGGCATAGATGTAATGTAAGTATAGGAATAAGACTACTTACCTGCAGCATGTTCAGGGCGGCTAAACTCCCAACCATCTCTTACGCACACAGCTGTACAAGCAGGATAACGTTTTGCTATTGCCAATTCCTCACGAGAAAGATCTGCAATACATTCTAGTTGTAGCTTTCAAACACGTTTGACAAAGAAAACTCAAATATGCTGTCACCTATAAGGAAGAAAAAAGTGAAGTAATAATTCGACTAAATTAGAATTAAGGTCTATTATTCATTCTGGGAATCCTGGCAACAATATTAAGAAGACAAGGCTAAACACAAATATAATTCTACCACTCATACCTCTATCGTTAAATTTTTTCAAAGTAGAACCCACTAGCATGATTGATGCTGCTTCCAAATGAAGCATCTTAAGTATAGGGTTCTCCTCCAACCGCAAATGCTACAGTACAACAAAGTCATTGAAAGCAACAGCATGTTAGTTAACACATGCAAAAATTGCATTGACAAGAATTTGAGGGCTCAAAGGTCACTTTGGAGATGTTTGAAAGATATCATATTCTGTATTTATTATGTGGATATTCTGTTTTCATCAGTTTTAAATTCCTATATCACCTTGTACCAGATTTATGGATATCTTCTCATTATAGCATTTCAGTTTTTCCTTATTCTTTCTCCCAATTTTCCGGTTTTATGTAGAACACCTGTAGCAACTAGTCTGTGGATTATTTGAGAGAAAACTATGTCTTATATTTCAATATGAAGATACAACTGCCTATGTGTACATCAGAAAAGGAGACGAGATAATAAAGCCTAATAACGACTAATCAAGGCTATTAACAAATAATAAAGACTGTACAATAAATGAGAATATTTACAATTAATACACAATATTCACAGTCCTTATTAATTTAGAAGGAAAGATACATATAATGGCAATGATAAATAACAAGGGAAGATGAATGCCTCTATCTCAATCATACAAAAAATACTGCAGTGTCTGAAGGGCAGCCCATGTAAGGGAATTTTCTCAATAAAAGAGCAAGAATGGAAATAGAAGTTTGCACAAATGGTGATTATGCTAGCTAAATCACAGATTGAAGATCCAGACCTAAGTACTGTACATTATGAGGAGGACACTCGGTAACATGGAGGGAAAGAAACTGTGGCAAGGTCTAGTATAGAATTAAAGTTTCAGCACTTGGCATTTGTGAGTTAATATGGATTAAGATTATTCTTGAAAATTGGAAAATTAAATGAGAAGCTCCAATGACACAACATCCTGATTATAAGTCATCGATTAATATAGCGTGTAACAGATTCATTGTATCATAACTAAACAAATGGAGGTCGATAGACATTTCATAAAGGAAAAGCTTGAAAGTGGGCAGACTAGGGCCCCATATGTTCCTGCCTAAATCCAGTAAGCAGATCTATTGGTTAACAGATTGTCAAGATAATTCTAGAAGATAATTAAGCTTAGGATGAAAATATCAACAGCCCAGCTTGAAGATTAAGTGCTGAAATCATGGAATTTTTGAGTATGTTAAAAGCATGGAATTGAAACATCAATTAACTTTGTACTCATTGGTCCTAAGTAGTTTGTTGTAATTATTCTCCTTTGAACTATACATATGGTTCTGATCAAATGAGTAACATGCAATCAGAATTTGGCCTAATGTAATGTATTTTAGGAAATATATGTGTTGACTAGAACCAGAATCAATCCCCAAATCAAGGATTGTGATTAGGGTGGTTTACTTTCATTTATTATCCCGATTCTCTCCTCATGTATATATAACCTTATTGTACATCACAATACATATGTTATTCAGATTATTTTGCTCTCTATGGTTTACATGGTATGAGAGCCTAGGGCTTTGTTTTCTCTGTTTCCTTCTTCTAGTTAATGTTTGTCACTGTTCAATGTTAAACCAGTGGAGTGAGTGCTTTAAATTTCATCTTCTATTTTCTTCATTTCTAGGTAACACACGCTGCACAAGGAGACTCAAGAGGTTCTGATCAGCCATCCCCAAAAGAATTGTCGTCATCTAAGCTACACGTAGTCCTCACGTGCCACCACACCCTGTCGCCAGAGATTCATGCGCCAGCACGTAATGGCTTTATCAGGCAAGTTTTTGCAGTTTTTTCTTCAAATTCAACATTCACTTCCTCTCCCCGGCACCTTTCTAGGGTTTGTACCCAAGTTTGTGATTCTCCAATTTTGTGTTACTGTACAGTGACGTGTTCGTGAGTTTTGTCTAGTTGTAAAATTTTTGGTTTCAGATTTGGTTTCTTTAATCTACGTGGCTTCAGATCTGTTCCAGCACTTTCGTGGTCATTCATCCTTGGTGAGACGTCTGGTGTGATTCATTTCATCATTGGTTGTTGATTCTATCAGTTATCGAGTTTGTATGTTATTTTGTGAAGCCATTGGTGTGGCTGATGTTTCTCTTGGCCAATTTATTTTGGTTTGAATGCCCTTGGTGTGACATTTGGTCTGTGTTTGTTGCTTCTAGTATTGCATTTGGCTCTCTCATAATTCTCTTGAGGCACTTTATGACTGGCATCATACATTATGTCTAAGTCTAACGCAACTAATCATGTCATACTAACCTCAAGAACTGGTAAATAAGGGAACCCTTTGAGAGTAGAAATTCTATTCTTGCTGGCAGCTAAAACCTGCAAGAAATTATATTCAACAATAAATTATAAATTAACTATTAAATATGAGAATAATCCAAATATATGGACACTTAAAACAATAAAACAACCTGGAGTCGAGGTTGACTTGCCATTGCAAGAGTTTTCAACTTATTTTGAGCTACTGAAAGGAACTGTGAAAAGGAAATAAAATATACACCAGAGAGTATTGCGATATATAACGCCGAAATTTAAAGTGCAAGCAGGATATAGATTTTTAAATAGGTAAACTGAAGCTTGCCTCCAAATTTGGAAGCTGCGGGAGGCTTGCCATTGATGTTATTTGATTTCCAGCAAGATAAAGTTGCTGTGGAAAATAAAGATTTCAAGATGCCATTAGATAAGCATCATTGCATCACAATCTTTCACTATATATGGGAAGCTCTAAAGGCAACTATTTAGACGTAAAATATAATAAACCTGCAACACTTTGCAATTCTCAAGAGGCTCAAATCCAGGCCCCTTAAATTCATTGAAACTCAAATCAAGAACCTGGCATGGAAAGAACCAAATAATCAAACTTAACAACCATAAAACTATCATTTCTGCAAAGACTTGCTGACAAAAAAATAATAAAAAATAACCAAAATTTTAAACAGCCAAACCTTCACTCTTGTCAATATTTCTACTCCTTCCAGCGTAGACAAGAGATTGTCTCGAAGATAAACAAACTGCCAAAAAAATCATTCATTAATGATTATAATAACCATCAAAACATGTCGACTAAAGGACATCAAGAGACAACATCAAGTTCTCTTCTTTTCATAAAGGAATTATGGGCTCATTTAGGATTCAAAATGGACTGCAATATGAAATGTCATTATGTCCCAAGATAAAAATTGGTAATAAAAAGAAAAGGTTTTTGAAAAATTATTACAAAGATATGATCCAGTGCCTATTTTTTTTTTTTTTTTTGGGACTGAATCCAATGCTTGTTTGGGCAACCGCCAAAAGCACATAAAAAAGTGTTTTCCCGCAAACCAAGACAAAACTCTTCTCACATACTTTCCTCATAGCTTACAATCACTTTTTGAAAAGCTAACTCAAATAGGCACCTATATTACACATCAAGGTTTCCATGCAGTGTAAAATATTTCCTTTACATAGTTTCTACCAAACAGATCCTAAATCTGAAGGTCTTGTCCCTAATTCCTCTTGAAAAAAATGGGACATTCAAGTCAAGAACATCGAGTCATATGACTTATGGTGAGTCTTTATTTGATGTTATTAACCCTCTTACTTCCTTTCTAACAATCAAAATTGAAAGGGATTGGGAAAACAACTTTATCTAAAAAATTATGTTTGGAAAATGTTTTAGTTCCGAATCTTTCATGCCACCTAACATCCATTAGCAAACTGATAAATACTAAGATGATGGGTGCATTGTTTATGTTCACCACCTAATATTCAAATGAAACACACAAACTGTATTGTATTGATTAATGCAAATAAACCTTCCACAGAGTGTAAATCTAATGGAGGTACCCTAATATAAAGAAGATCAGAACAGACACACAAACACAAACAATAGAAATGCTTTCAAGAGGCACTCCCAACTCTCCCAATTCTCACTCAATACTTTCCATGCTTTCCAATACCCCCTTCCCTTTATTATATACCCGGGCTCTCTCTATAATTGCCATACTAAGAAATACCCAAAATATCCCCTTCATATCACACACCTCCCCTCTCATTTATCTCTGGACGGAAGCCCAATCCCAACATTACCCCCATCATGAGTTTGACCTTGTCCTCAAGGTCAAGGAGAAGATGCTTAAGTAGTCACAATCGCTGGTTCTTCAGTCGGTTGAATCTATGCTTTTGGTGCTAGATGGCCGTCATCCTCCTCCAGTGGTGAATCCTCAATGAGGATCATGATTTGCAGCTGTTTGTACTTGCAACGATGTCCTGGCTTGAACTTCTCGTCACACTTAAAGCAAATCCCTAACACACGCGGCGATCGATCTCAACATCCGTGTATTTCCTAAAGTCCGATTTGTTGGTACATGTGGCAGGAATCTCAACTCTCTTTGTTCTAGAGGTCGCCAAATCTTCCCTGGATGCAAACAGAGATGGCGTGGTCATAAAAGATTTTCTAAGAGTCAGAATTAGAAGGCAAATGAGTAGGGCTAACATAGTGATCCGATCCATTAGACTCTGCCCAAACCTGAGGAGACCCAATACTAGTTAGGTTGTCTAAATGGGCCAAGACCCAATTCATCTCCTCAAGCCGCAGCGCTATATGCATGTACTTAGCGAGGGATTGAAGACGGAGCAGACGCAACTTGGCCTTGATCTCAAGTTTCAATCCATTCATGAAGACTCCAATCAGAAATTCTTTATCATAGGTTCCTAAAGTTGCAGAAAGAAGTTCGAAACGCTCTATATACTCTGCCACATTCTAGTATTGATGCAAAGCCATTAACATCTCGTAGGTGTTGCCGTATTGAGATGGATGGAAGCGAAAAATTAGGTCTCGTTTAAGCTCCTTCCAATCTACAACCGGACGTTGAATCTCCCTCCATTGGAACCAGTTGAGAGCATGTCCTTCGAAGTAAAGCACAATAGCATCAAGTTGTTCCAATTCATCGATCTTATTGACCTTGAAGTAACGTTCAACCTTAAAGATCCAACCAAGAGGTTCGACGCTTGAAAATAGAGGTAAATTAAGCTTCCGATGACTAGAAGCCTCCTGACCCTTGCTCCCTGGTCTTAACTCCGAATTGATTGGACTGCCTTCCGATAAAACTTCAGTAGTCTTAGATTGCTTCGCTGGATCAAAATTGTGACTGCATGATCCAATTTCAAAGGTACTCTAACTACCACCCTGAGAAACTCCAAGTGGTGTAATTTGCTTCTCCTTCCCCTTCAAATTATATGCTTCGTGGTACTCAGTCACAAATTCAGCTATTAAATATTTGACGGTGGTTAAACTCTCTTTGATCGATGCCATATCTTCTGATAAACCTTTGATCTTCTGCTCCATTTGCAACAGTCGGGATTCAATGACATCTACTCTACTCTCCATCTTCTTGCCAACTGTTGTTAGATCCGAAAAATTAGGAATTAGTTTACAATTAATTAGAGTATCATTTAATATTTCTGTAGAGATATTCAGATTTATTATTTTGTGTAAGTTGTTAGTTTTGTAAGGCCAGAATACTCGGCCAGTTAGTTTATGGCAGTAGGGAAAATTGTTAGGCCACTTTGCTGTATATATATCAACCTAAACTCTCAATAAAAGCTATTCGGAATACTCAATCCATTAGACCGTGTTTTCTTCTTCATGGTATCAGAGCAAAATTGAAGAAATTGTCTCTAATGGCCTCTTCCGAAACGCAATCTATAAGTCCCAAAACACCACAAAACCCAAACGAAACAGGGAACCTCATGAACTCAGAGATACAGCGTTCTGTGAGCACTGGGTACGAGAGCTCTGGAGTCTTAATTGTCTCTGAAAAATTGTTAGGAGACAATTATCTAGAATGGTCTCAATCTATGAGACTTGCTCTTCAAGGCCGAAATAAACTTGGCCATGTTACTGGAGAAACACCTGCACCTTCCAATGATCCCAAAGCCCTTCAGGGGTGGAAAGCGGAGGATGCAATGGTGTGTAGTTGGCTCATTAATGCCATGTCTCCTTCTCTCAAACGTTGTTTTATGTTCCTATCTCCGGCCAGCGAGATGTGGCTTGCCGTGAAGGAAGCTTTTGGAGAGGGGGAGAATGCTTCTGTTGTGTTTGAAATCAAATCCAAGCTGTGGGGTTTGAAGCAAACAACTCTATCCTTAGGTGATTACTATATTGCCAAGGCTACATTGTGGCAAGAACTTGACTTGCTTAATGATGAAAGCCCCTGCTGTGCCGCTCATGCTGCTGGTTTGAAGAAGAGGATGGAGAAAGAGAGACTATACGAGTTGCTAGCAGGCCTTAACTCCTCTTTTGATGATGTCCGAGGGAGAATTCTTAGCCAAGATCCTCTTCCTACTGTGCGTGCAGCATATGCTTTGCTGCGTGGAGAAGATTCCAGGAAGAAAGTAATGATGAAGGATGAATCCTTGAACCGGTCAAACCCTGTTGAAAACTCCTCTGCATTGGTTGCACGCTCACAGGACCAACGTAATCATGGGAGGCCCACTTGTGAACATTGCAAGAAACAGGGGCATACCAAGGATACATGCTGGGAAATCCATGGTAAGCCGGCAGACTGGAAACCTAAGAAGTCAGGGAAAGGATATGCAGCAGAAACCTTTAAGGGTGATGAATCTGAATTCAAAAATTCAGATCAAAGTAAGGAGAACCTTCAAAGGATCCTTGAACGTCTTGCGGCCTTAGAAGTGGGACAGAAACAACCCACTGCCACGGTGGTTCAAAGAGGTAACTTTCATAGAGTTTTTGCTACTATTAAAAGCATGAATCCAGGAAATTGCTGGGTGATTGACTCAGGTGCATCTGACCATATGACGGACAACTTCTCTGTGTTATCAGATTATGTACCCATTAAAACTAACCTCTTTGTTAAGATAGCAGATGCATCTAACTGCCCTGTCCTTAGGGTTGGCTCTGCTAAAATATCTTCTACACTTACTATTTCTGGTGTTTTATATGTCCCTAAATTAAAGTGTAGCCTATTATCTATAAGCAAATTGACACAAGATTCAAGATGTCACGCTGATTTCTTTGCTACTCACTGCAATTTTCAGGACCTACTGACGGGGATGAAGATTGGGGTTGCTAAGGAGTTTGATGGGCTTTATTATCTGAATGATTGTCAATTTCGTGTTTTTAATCATTGTAATAAGGTGTCTTTTCCTAGGGATAGTGAGTTAGAATTATGGCACCAAAGGTTAGGCCATCCTAACATTGAGTACTTGTCAAAGTTGTTCCCTTCACTTTGCTTAAATAAAAAGTTATTTGATTTTAAGTGTGATTCGTGTTCTCGTGCCAAACATCAACGTAATACTTATCCTATAGTACCCTATAGAGAAACTCGTCCATTTACAATTGTGCATAGTGACCTTTGGGGACCTAGTCGTGAGTCAAATCGTACTCACTCAAGATGGTTTATAAGTTTCATAGATGATCATACAAGAGTGACTTCGATTTACTTGTTAAAAAATAAAAATGAGGCATTCAAGACGTTTGTGAATTTTTATCATATGATTGAGACTCAATTTAGCAGTAAAATTCAAGTCTTACACACCGACAACGGGACAGAATACTTCAATCAAAGTTTTAGAGCCTTCCTTAGTGATCATGGAATTCTCCATAAGAGTTCATGCCCTAACACACCCCAACAGAATGGGATTGCTGAGAGAAAAAATAGACATATTTTGGAAACAGCTAGGGCAATCATGTTTGGAAGAGATGTGCCAAAGCACCATTGGGATGATGCAGTCCTTACAGCAACCTTCTTAATCAATAGGATGCCTAGTAAGCCCTTATCCTATAGGACACCTCTGCAGGTTCTTAGTAATCACTTTAGTCAACCTTATTTAGAGAATACATTACCATTAAGAGTGTTTGGGTGTGTGTGTTACGTTCATATTAATGATGGTTCTAAACTTGATCCAAGGGCAGTTAGGTGTGTATATTTGGGTCCCTCAGGAACTCAAAAAGGGTATAAATGTTTCAACCCTAGTACTAGGCGCCTACATGTGTCAAAAGATGTTACATTCCATGAAAATCTCTCCTACTATAAGGGTAATTCGAATCAGGGGGAGAATTGGTTAGATTTGGATTCTCAACCCATAGAAGTAGAACAACCCACAACTATAGGGAGCCAAGTCAATAATCTGGAAATTCCTGAGTTAATAATTGCACCAATTAACACGTGTCAAACAGAATCAGATTTAGTGCAAACAGAAAATAACTTAGGAAAGGAATCAGATTTAGTGCAACAAAATGCTGAAAAAGAGGCTAGTAATAGGAGAGATATTTTAAATCGAATTAAAATAACTTATACACGGAAAAACAAGACAGGTATGACCCAACAAGCACCTGAAACACCCCATGATTCTGAACCAACAGAAAGTTCTAAAATTCAGGAGGACAGCAAGACTGAAAGCAGTGACCTGGATGTGCCAATTGCAAGACGCAAGGAACAGAGGGCGTGTACTAAACATCCTATTGAGAGATTTGTTTCATACCATGCACTGAATCCAAGATACCAGGCGTTTATTTCTCATCTTAATAGTATCCCAGTACCAAGGAATATTCATGAGGCGCTGGAAATTCCAGAATGGAGGAAGGCAGTCTTGGAAGAAATGAATGCTCTAAAAGGGAATGATACATGGGATATTGTGCCACTACCTAAAGGAAAGAAAGCAGTGGGGTGTAAGTGGGTGTTCAACCTGAAGTATAATGCAGATGGGTCCCTTGAGAAGTATAAGGCGAGACTTGTAGCTAAAGGTTTCTCCCAAAGATATGGGATGGACTATAATGAAACTTTTGCTCCTGTTGCAAAGTTAAACACTATCAGGGTCATCCTTTCTATAGCAGCCAACCTTGATTGGCCGTTGCATCAGATGGATGTGAAAAATGCATTCTTGAATGGTGATTTGAAGGAGGAGGTATATATGAAGATGCCTCCAGGTTTTCCAGGGAAACAAGAGGACAGCGTGTGTAGACTGAGGAAGTCCCTGTATGGTTTGAAACAATCTCCCAGAGCGTGGTTTCAAAAGTTTACTAAAGTCCTTAAGTTTGAAGGTTATACTCAGGGACAGAGCGATCATACATTGTTTTTTAAGCGCTCTAATGGTAAGTTGACAGTTTTATCTGTGTATGTTGATGATATTATACTTACAGGGGATGATTCAGATGAGATCAGTAGAATTAAAGAAGCCTTAAATAGACGATTCCAAGTTAAAGACTTAGGAGAGATGAAATATTTTCTGGGCATGGAGGTGGCTAGATCCAAGAAAAGGATTGTTATTTCCCAGAGAAATTATATCATGGACCTCTTGAAGGAAACCGGGATGTTGGGATGCAGACCCAGTGATACACCCATCAGGGCAGATAAACTGGGAGATGAAGGTGACCTTGGAAAGGCAGTGAATAAGGGCAGATATCAAAGAATGGTTGGAAGACTGCTATACTTGTCACACACTCGCCCAGATATAGCCTATGCTGTTGGAGTAGTGAGCCAACATTCACATGATCCAAAGCAAAGGCATTTAAATGAAGTTTACCGGATTCTACGTTATTTGAAAGGATCCCCTGGACGTGGATTATTATTTAAAAAATCTGATCAAAGAATCACTGTGATATACACTGATGCAGATTGGGCAGGCGATCAAGAGGATAGAAAATCTACCTCTGGATATTATACATTCGTTTGGGGAAATTTGGTCACCTGGAGAAGTAAAAAACAAGGTGTTGTTTCACGTAGCAGTGCAGAAGCTGAATTGAGGGCAATTGCCCTTGGAATTTGTGAAGGAATATGGATCAAACGGGTTTTAGAAGACCTGAAGTTAATTATGTGTTTGCCAGTTAAATTGTTATGTGATAATAAAGCTGCCATTAATATCGCATTTAATCCTATTCAACATGATAGGATGAAACATGTGGAAATTGATCGCCATTTTATTCATGACAAAATTGATGGAGTCATTGATTTGAGATACATCCCATCAAAGGAACAAGTTGCAGATGTGCTAACTAAAGGACTTGCAAGAGGACAATTCGAGTATCTTATCAGCAAGTTGGCTATGTTCAATGTTTACATGCCAACTTGAGGGGGAGTGTTGTTAGATCCGAAAAATTAGGAATTAGTTTACAATTAATTAGAGTATCATTTAATATTTCTGTAGAGATATTCAGATTTATTATTTTGTGTAAGTTGTTAGTTTTGTAAGGCCAGAATACTCGGCCAGTTAGTTTATGGCAGTAGGGAAAATTGTTAGGCCACTTTGCTGTATATATATCAACCTAAACTCTCAATAAAAGCTATTCGGAATACTCAATCCATTAGACCGTGTTTTCTTCTTTACCAACCATTCCCTAGAACATAGTGCTCTGATACCTTTGATGGAAACACACAAACTATATTGTATTGATTAATGCAAATAAACATTCCACAGAGTGTAAATCTAATAGAGGTACCCTAATATAAAGAACAGAACAGAAACACAGAGAACACAAACAATAGGAATGCTTTCGAGGGGCATTCCCAACTCTCCCAATTCTCACTCAATACATTCCATGCTTTCCAATACCCTCTTCCCTCTATTATATACCAGAGCTCCCTCTATAACTGCCATACTAAGAAATACCCAAAATACCCTCTTCACATGTCACACACCTCCCCTCTCGTTTATCTCTGGACCGAAGCCCAATCCCAACATTAATATTTTTGAGTGCATTGTCAAGAAAGACCTATTGGTGTTATTCATCAACAATAAGGAATCTTTGTTCTCCATGGATGTCACCTTACACAAGGGAAAAAAAACTTTCTACACAAGAAATTCCAATCAGAGAGAGACCAAATATAATGAATGGATTTACTCACACAGATAAGCTAAGAAAACTTGCAAAACAAAGAAAATGAAATGTCAGAGATGCAACCAAAATTACAGCTACACGCATGCTTATTCTCAGAAGAACACTCATGACACTTGCAGCAATCTTCCTCCAGCTAAACCCACCTAAGATCCAGGCAAGGTGCTCGTCATGAGGATTTGGATTGGGATATAACACTTTGTAAGCAAACTAGGTCATGTATTCAACATCCCATCAGAAGGTATGTGTTCCACAGCAATTAATGCTTAATCTTTTCAACTAATGTTTCCCATAAGCAAATTCCATAGGATATTCATGAAGCTCTTCAACATAAAGCGCACAAAAATGTTGAAGATAAAGTAGGTATTCAAAATAAAGTACAACTCTAAAAGGATAACTAATGGACATAAAGATCATCTAGTGGCAAAGGATTTCACTCATACCCGAGAAATAGACTACTAGAAGACATTTTCTCTAGCATCCAAACTCAACTCTACAATGTTTCTAATTTCTATTGGCGCTTGCTACCAAATCACCTATCCAATTTGATTTGAAAATAATGTATGGAGATATGAATCAAAATCACACACACATTTTAGAGACCAATACGCCAGACGTACTTGTGATGAGATAACTACATCACACATGACCAACACAATGTTTGAACATGATCTAAAGTCACCCTTAATCGGATAATCATAAAGGCAATAATTGAGCGGTGGGATCCTCGCAAAGGAAGATGATTGGTTAAGATGGGATCTGTCCCCAACATGAAAGAAATATCTATGGGCCTCTCAATCAATGAGACTAAGAAATGTAGGGGGCGTGCTCAAATAACAAGAAACCATTTGTATTTTTAATCTACTTGGAGATCAAGAAAGAGTGATTGAGTAATATAAGGACCTAGATATCATGTGATTAACATGATTTATAAGTTGTATTAGATCATCGATCATAATTTAGGAAGACATGATATCTAAATAGAGGCTACATTTGACTTGAGGGCCAAAAGGTACTTCAGGCCCACTATATTTGATTATGCTTTCTTCATTTTCTTTCCTTTTCTTTGTACAAATGTTCTATGATCAATCAATTTTAACCAATAAATTCTTTGACATAAAAAGCTTACACTATGAATCAGATATACATGAACATTTTACCAAGTACAACTTTAAATAGATATTGCCCACAATAAGTAGTTTCAATAGGAAAATCAGTTTACCTCTAAGTTTGAAGATAATTTTAGCCCACTGGCATTGAGATTGCGAACTCTGTGTCCCCTAAGATCCAATCTCTGAATTTAAAAAATTGATCAAGAATAAATACTGATTGTCACAAGAAAAACCGCTCAATGATGTATGGATAAAGAGAAAAATCAAAGGAAGCTATTCCACACACATGCATGGAGAGATTGCATGAACACAAGCCCCTAGAAAGAAGCAAAATGGGGGAGGATCCAACCCACAATGCCTATTGCTTTCTAACAAGCAAAACATCAGCCTCTAATATAGAATTGATATACTATGGAATAAAAAGCTCACCAGAGTTGAAGGATATGCTATAGGCAAACCACCTCTTGTGCAAGGGAAAATGGGGCATGCCGTAGTAAACAATTAATATTAAAAAACTGCCCAATTTATTCAATCCAAAGATAATTCTAATTATTGTAAAGGAGTTTTACAATTCAACATTTCATATGATCTCTTGAAGTTGTCAGTGTCTTGGAGAATCATCCTTTGTCTTAAGATCAAGAGTTTTGCTGATATATTACACAAAACTCATATTTTCACAGTATACACAAATCTTCCCTAATCAAAACATTACTCAATACTTTAGTCTAAGAATGAAATATAATATTTTTATCAGAATACCCTTCATTCAAAACCTTTAGATAAAAAATAAAGTATTTAGGGTGATTGAAGGGTGTTATAATAAAAAAAATTAAATAAAGTTAGACTACTGTATAGTGTAACTTTCACTTTCAATGATATCTATAAAGTAAATCTTGAAAATGACGAGAAGGTTCAAGTAATTTTAACAAAATTCAAGGAAGTCCATGTGTTTTATTCTACATATTAACATGAATGATGTAATTCAGCGAAATAATAATGAGTACACAGTTCCTTTACTTGCTTCATTTGTAAGCAGGCATAAGAGGCAGTGGGATGAACTAGTATGGAAAGCCAAAATAAAATAATGTAGTAAAGTTAGTTCTCAGCCACATTAAATTTTTCATCTTCACTAAAATGATGCTTACCACATCGTCACTAGCTTTAATCTCAACCTGTGGAAGAACAATAAAATGAGAATCTCGGGTTTCAGGAGTCGGTCCTTTCCTCCTTCCAGAAAAAGTTGAAATTTTATCCTTAGAGGATGACAAGAACCCTGCTCTCGAAGTACTGGATATAGAATATGACTGCGCTGATGAGGAAGAAATTCTTGAAATTGTTTTCCTGGTTGATGAGCTGCAGCTACTATCACATGAAGAAGCAACCTTTCTTGAAGAAGAAGATACAGGCGATGCTGTCTTAACCGATGATTTAAATGAAACCTCTTGGCCTGACATGTCAGATGAGATGGATTTCCTCAAACTCTGGCCCATCGGTGATGCTGGAACTGATTTTCTAGTCCCTGAGGTGCAACCTCGGGCTGACGGTTTAGTTGGAGACGAAAACATAGAACTCTGCCTAAGTTCCGGAAGGGACCTCCTAGCAGGTTGTGCAACTGAAGAAAGACCGCTTTTTTTCCCGACGGTTGAATCAATACGGTTTTTTGTTCTGCCATCAGACATCAATGGCTTCTCAAGTAATTTACCGCTACTATTTCCTTGTGCCTTAGATACTGGCATTGTAGAACCACTAGAAGAACTAGTTAGACCAAATTTTTTTGCACCCAATGTAGAATCTACATTTCTAGGTCCTACTCGTTTTCTAACGGGAGCACTTGCAGGGGAGCCTTTTGACCCCACTGCAACCTTCGACTTTCCAATTCCAGCAGATCTTTTCATGCCTTCTGACGAAGAATCAACACGGCCCAATTCTACAGGAATTGGGGGATTTTCTGAAATGATTTTACCAGAGGACACCTCCATTTTCAGCCCCCAAATAGTTATTCAAAAGTAGGTCTTCTGATCCGACAATATAACGAAAATAGTGTTAGATGAAGTTTATTAGATATCTACATTGTAATAAAAATCTTCAACAATTGGAATTAAAATGTAAAATAGACCCTCTGCTCACTAAGCAGTGCACAGATCCTCCGTAGCTTAATAACAAGAAAAGGTAAAAGGAGACAAATTCTAATTCTCGGCGTGAAAACAAAAGGCAAAACCATAGCTTAGATTAAAAAGGAAAAGAAAGGAAACTTGGGGAACTAAAGGCTAATGCTAGAAGTAAAAAGGCATTAAAAGATCCACCACGAAATACAGCTTCTGAAACTATATTCAAAGACACCAAGTTTCGATATGCGGGCAAGAAAGGGCTGAATAGCATGCAGGAGAAACTGAAACAAGAAGGGTGAAGTCAGTGCACGCACCAGACTCACTCAAACGTTCACAATGGACCAATGCAGAATAATAACCTCACCAGCAGAATGATTAGATCTAACAAAAGAAGAAATTGGAGCTAAAATCGAAACCGAATTCAGACATGCCTAGGGTTCAATAAGCTGCAAAAGGTGGGACATTTTTGCCGCGGGGCGCGAAAAAGCATGAGAGTGGAAAATACACAGAAACTGGAGCAGGTGAGCTGAAGTTGCAAACGCTAGAAAAACGACAGGTGGATAGTGGGAGTTCAAAAAATTTTGGCGAAAGGTACCTTGGCATTTTTTCCTTTTATTTTATTTATAAGATCGAAAAGTACATTTTTAATTGTTTATTAGCTTTATTTAATGTAAAAATGCAAACTCAATAAATGTAAATGGTGCATGTATGATTAAATGTTGAGAAAATATGCTTAAATTTAAAGTTATTAGTAGAATAATTCTTATATTTTAAAAATGAATCATTTTTATCCGCATTTAATTATAGAATTGCACTTTAGATTTGATGAGTAATCGTTTTTCGCTAAATGAAAGTAACTGAGTTAGCTAAAACAGACTAAAATTACATTTTTTTAAAAAAAATTTAAGGATTAAAATGAAATTTGAGAATACAAATATAAAGGATCAGAAGTATACTTTAACTTTTTTTTCAGTGTACCTTGGCTTTTGATAACTTAAAAATTAAGATGAGATGATGCCGACATAAATATGCAACAAGATTTCATGAATTATGTTGATTTTTTCTTAGTCATTTCAAACATTTTTTATGTTGATCAATAAAACATGTAACATGCATTACTATTAAAACAATGGTCACAAAAAAATATAACACAGTATAGATACATTGAAGTTAGGATTTTTATGTACAAGGTAAAAAAAAATCTTTTACTCGTCATATTACTGCAGAAGATTTAATGTTGAAATTTTGTATGCAATGTTTTTTACACTACATCAAAGAAAGACCCTTTTTCTTGCCCCTTAAGTTGTAAAACGTAGTAGTTTCACCTTTTTTCATTAAAATATCAATATTGACCATTAAAAAAATGACTATAACCATTAATATTTTAACAGTAGAAGGCAAAATTGTTATGTTTTAAAACTTCCGAAGCAATTCTGAACCAAAAAAAAAAACTATCCGGGCAAAGTCGCTCATGAGTGGAACTTCGGAAATAAATTTGCACCTTAACCCATTTTACTTATTCAAGTTGGCTATAGGTTTTTAAAAGCTAAAAACAATATTGCATTAAAAGGTTAAGGAACAAAAGTACCATCTAATTTCTGTTTATACACATTTCAATTTTTTTATAGTTTCTTGGGTAAAAGTACCAATAAAGTTATGCTCAAAGTGCGCAAAATACTATAACAAACTTAAATATTTTATATGTTTAGAGTATTTGACACACTTATGGCATATCTTCATGAGTATATTTACACCTTAACTATAAAAAATTTAAAATTAATAGAAGTCAGATGGTTTTAACGAAAGTGTCACTTTTACACACTTGTTTAAGCTTTATATTTATTTTTGAACTCTTTCCAAAGTTTTATGGTTCCTTTTGCACTAAAAAATTGTTTATGATGTTTGGTACACTTTTAGTACAACTTGGTGGACATTTTTATACATTAACCTTGTTAAAAATACTTCAAGGATACAAGCGGAGAAGGATGACCACATAGGTTTTCAATACTTTAATGGCATAGAAATAATTCGAACAAAGTTAAAAAAAATTGTGGGGGAGGGGGGGGAGTCGGGAATATTTATCATAAATCTGTAGGTGAGGGCCGCTATATGCCTACAATTCTGAATGCTTCGTCAGTCCTCTAAGAAACCATCTTTCTGGAAATACACTGGACCTTACACAGGGGTTCAAATTACTGCGAATTTCTACGCCGCTCCCATTTTCAATGATCCTCAAAAACCATCTTTCATGCTGATCTTGATGTTCTGCACCGTAACTGACAACTCCGACTTGTGATCCTCAACGGCTTTCAAAACTGAAAGCAAGTTAGACCGGTAAATTTCACACTTGCGGTTTGCAGATTGTAGCTCATTCATAAGTTCTCTAATATTCTTGTCCAAGTCATCCTGCTAAAATAAAGCATCAAGTTTAAACAAACGACAACATATTTGATTATATATGATTGTGGGCAAGACTATATCATGGAAACAAAGAGGACTTTCATACACAAGGAGTGAATCAAACATCCTCTACAAAATGCACGCAAGGAAAATACAACCTGGAAGTGCATGTAACATTATTAAAGATGGAAGAAGTCTACAATATCATAGGAAGAAGGGGCTAAGGCTCTTAAATACCCAGAAAGTTATACCCAAAGAGCTGTCAGCACTAGGAAGTTTTTTTTTTTTAATCTTGAATGCTCAGAAAGTATTATTTTCGTAGTATTAATGCCCAAAGTGAACGAAGAGGAAAACGGACGTTTACCACGTCAAACTGAATGGGTGATGATGTGACATGGGTTCAGGAGCACCTTTGAGAAAACTTCTGGGGCATTTAAGAACTAAAGCAAAACTTCCGGGTGCTGGATGCTCCTTCGAGAAAACTTCCTATGCATTTAAAAACCTTAACCCAAGCCACGCCATCACCAATTCAATTAGGGTTGATTGACCTGACATGGCGTTCAATCTGAAATGGCAAACGTCCGTTAACTTTGGGCATTAATGCTACGAAAATAATACTTCCCAAGAATTGAAGTCCAAAAAGAACTTCCTAGTACTGACAGCCCCTTGGGTAACTTTCTAGGTATTTAAGAGCCTCAACACTAGGAAGAAATTCAGGATCCATTTAAACCACAATTGAGATTACATGGTTTAAACCAAAAAACATTATGTGGTAATCTGTAAATGAGAGGAAGATTAATTCCTTGGAACTACAAGAGATCGTAAAACGGACTCTTGAACTAGATGCTATTCCATTTAAACAAAGCCTATGCAATCAGTTCCAAATCCATGTATTTTAGGCTACTAATTGTCATTATTACTTACCAGCCCTAGCTAACCCTCAACTAACTTTTTCTATATTAATTATCATAGAGCCAACACAATATGCAACTCAACCTTGACTTGGATCATGCTAAAAAATAAATCAATTAAAAAGGATAAGAATCCATGCTAAGAACAACTGGATGTAGTTATAGGACAGCTGCAATATCAATTGCCAAATGAAGCGAAACAACAACAAAAAAAAAAAGCAGAGAAGCAAAACTGGTGACAGACATTCATGGCAATTACTTATGAGAGCTTGCCAGGTACTAGTCAAAAGACTGACAACAACATCTGCTATAAACCATAAGGTTATGACAACCATGTATTAAAATTGCTTAAATAATTATAAAGACAACAAACATCAGCGCCCAACAAAAATCCCAAAACAGGGTAAAAGCTTAAAGGCAGCTAATCCTATATTGATAGAGTAAACGAGTCAATAAAAATATTTAAATGCAGTCAAGACTGACACTGTTAAACAGGCAGAAAATAGTATGAAAAGAACCTCTAACCTCCGAAATATGGTGGCTCAAGCTTTCTTCATGGATCCCCCTTGAATAATCTCTATGATTTGCATCATTTAGCAAACAACTCCGAACTTTTCCGTTGCTGATGGGAGTTTTTCCATAATTTTTTATTGCTTCAGCAACTCTTTTTGCAGCTTCTTGCAATGCAACCACGGCCACATCATAATTTTCAACAGTCTTTGCTCCTTCATCTACAAATTTCAAGGCCTCATGTCGGAGGGTATTATATCTAACAGTATGAGATTCCAAATAATAAGTATATGCATCAGTAGAATGGTCTTCTAATATTACATTGCTCTTGGCATTTCTGGTCCAACGTTTCAATATATAGTGGGATGGGAGAGTAAGCACATTGGTTACTCTAAAGACAGCCAAAACGTGTCTGCATAGAAGACCAGAGAATTCAAACATTTGGCAGCTACAAGTAGCCTTCATCTCCAAAACATTGAATTTAACATAGTATGCTTTATGGTCCTCTCCAAATTTTGCAACATGATATGTAATGAACTCTCCATCATCCTCAGCCTTGGATGCCATGAATGTCAATGTCCCAACTAATTCTTCTTGAAACCTCATGAAAATTTTTCTTGTGTACAGCTCAGATGCTTGTTTTTCCATTGGAGATGGGGTCCTTAATATAGGTAAAGTATTCATTGTGTCATAATCAGCTCTTACTTCTTTCTCATTGCGACTTTCAAGTGCTTTCTCATATAGCTTAAAAAATTGATTCAGATTGGTGGAAGCATTGACATAGCCATCAAAATATGAGTTCATACCATCACTTCGCTGAGTTATGGACATTTCTGCAAAGAATGTGTCTCGCAAATACACAGGTACCCACTGCCTGCGGGAAGAATAAATTGACTGAAGCCATTCATGGTCCCTTAGATCATATCTATCAGCAAGTGTCAACCAGCAAGACTCGAATTCCTCAATTGACTCAGTCAAGTTAACACATTTGTGAAATTCAGCTTCGAAATTAGGGTGTTTGAGAAAAATGTGAGACAACTTCTCCTGACACTTTTTAAAGATGTGCCATTTGCAGAAACGGTGACGAGTCTCAGGGAATACTTGTATAATGGCTGACCTTAGTACAGAATCATGATCCGTGGTTATTGACACTGGAGGACGTCCTGACATTGCCATAAGCCATGTCTTAAAAAGCCATACAAATGATGCTTCAGATTCATTTATCATGAAAGCACATCCAAACAGAACAGGTTGTCCGTGATGGTTGACACCGGTAAAGGGGGCAAAGGGTAGCCGGTACCTATTAGATCTGTAAGTAGTGTCAAAAGTGACGGTATCACCAAAAAATGTATAATTCATCCTTGCCTTAGGATCAACCCAGAAAACATTGCTCATGCACTGATCCTCCTCACCTTGCACAGCAAAGAAGAAATTAGGGTTTTCAGCGTGCATTTGCCTCAAATAATCAAGCACAAGTTGAATATCTCCTTCCAAACTTCTCTGGCGGTTATTCCTCATGTAATTCCGACAGTCAACTTCCGTAAACCCGACTTTGCTAATCCCTCCATATTCTTTGATGAGAGCTGACATGATTCTACGGGGACCCATTCCAGCAGCCTGTAAAGTGTCAATCAGCGTCTTAGCAGCTCCTGATATTTGTCTGTGAGAGCGAAGACAATGCACCTGATCGGGTGGAACGAGTTCGTGATTATGTTCTCTAACAAAGCCCGAAACGATCCACTTGCCAGAGTCGTGCATTTTCACAGACAAGGAAGCTTTGCATCCCACTCTGGTGATGGTTCGTGGGCGCTTAATCTCTCTATCCTTGGTGCGTTTCTCATTCAAATTGCGGAAGCCCTCCTTTGCGCAAACAAATTGTCTCTGTATAATAGCCCCATCACGTCTGGAACGGCGGGATGAGCTGACACGGGTACTGAATCCAACACGACGCGCGTAGGAATTATAGAAGGCCTTCGCGGCCTCCTCAGACTCGAATTCCATACCCTCGTACGGTTCAAGATCCGACAGGTCACCCTCAGGGAGATATATCTCGCCACTACCAATAGCACCTCCACCACCACTGCTAGGAGCGGGGCTATAGGCCAAATCGTCCTCATCAACGGGCTGCTCCATGTCCCCCCCATCATCCTCGCCGAGGCCATCTCCTTCTCCACCCAACCCAATGTCAAATTCAAGAATTTCGTTATCCATGAACCAAATCACAAATTGAAAGGAAAGATACGAATAGAATAGGGATTATCGAATCCCTTCATCGTATTTACAAAGGAATACTGAAAACAGAGTAACTATACAATAGATGAACTTAATAGAGAGTTTCCAGTGGTAAGCAGCGTCTCTTGTTCGGCAGGAAGCAGTCCTTCACTCCGCCAGAGAGGCAGTAAGCAGCTATGACGATTCCGGGTCAAAGTGACCGGCATCTACGAAATATATGCCGACGGAATATCACAGATTTCTTCCAACTTCCGAGTAAGCATGGGTAGGACTGGGGCCTACACGATGCAGCCTGCCTATTCTGGAGCGGGCTGGGCGGGCCGGTTCGCTTAAGTTGTGAATTTCTATTCATATTCATATTATATTAAAAAATGTAAATATCATATGTATAAATTTTAGGATATATTAGGTGAAATATATAAATATTTTATGTATATTTTAATTAAAATAATGTACTATATTGAATAATGTGTTTCATATAAAATAATATATAATGAATATTATATATTTTTAAAAAATGCTATATAATTTTTTAGGTTGGATCAAATGGGCAACACAACACTCCCTACTCGATGCCCAGCCCTACTTAATAATTAGCCCTGTCCAAAAATTTTATGGCAACTTTTTTTTTTGGGCTAGGTTGGTCAATCTTTGGCTGGGTTTGAGTGGGCATTCAGGGCAATTGAGCATCATACTCACCCTTAGAAGTAACATAGAACCTAACAAAATGAAGGGAATCTGCATAATTTGGATCTTGAAAAACAAGAGAAGGACATAAAAAAAACTCACCAAATAAGCAAAATAAATTTATTTTGTCTGAAAATAAGGAAAATAATGACAACAGGGGAAATGGCTACGAAATAATCTTTGCTTCTTAAGTAGAAAAGGGTTATCTTCTACTTTCTGGAGACCCGATGACTCAGATACAACATACATCTGGCAAAGGAAGGAAGAAACTAGCACCCTTTAAAATTGATGAGGTTAACACCATTTTTTGTCTTTAGAATTTCCTTTCATTTCGGTTTTAATCCCTGAAATTTGAAATTGTTGTTTTTGGCCCCTCAAGTTTGTTCCGTATGTGGCCGTTAGTCCCTTATGCATTAACAGTGTTAAGTTTGCTCATGTGTAAATCATCCCTCAGTAAGGGTAACCACAAACAATATAAAAAATTGGCAGTGTAAAGATAAGGTGGTATCCTCTATGTAACATTCACTTTGTAAAACCATTTTAATAACTATAAAACCGAATTTAATACAATTTATTAGCCATAAAACCGAATGCAACAAGATTTTATCAATACTAACTATGTTAGGAAGAAGAGTTTACGAAATAAAATACTAACATAGTTAGAAGAGAGTTCTAGGTACCACTTTCTTTAAAATAAAGTTTAAATGTCTAACTATGATAGAAAATAAAACTTCTAAGAATACCAAAAAGGACTATCATAGTTAGAAAAGAAACATTCTACCTTTTAAATCAGTTTATCCATGTTAGAAAGAATTAACCTAACATGGATATAAAAATGTATGAATCATGTATCTAAATACTTTTGTAAATATTTCTTTAAAAATATAATTAATTACCCCGAGTAAATCATTTAAATAAAACATCAAACTTGTTGATCAATTACTTAACGCACTCCTACCATGATCAAGTATGATAAAATATCCAGTAAAAATCACAAACCATGGCAGGTGGAAAGAAGTTTCCGACCAACAGTTCATAACCCAAAATACAGTTAGAAAAGCAATCCTAGTAGGTCTCAGGCCTATATGCCGGAAATGGACCGGTCCCAACCAAAAGAATAGTGCATACATTTATCCAAATGTAAGAATGCAGAAGCGAAATATGAAAGCCTAAAGAAGTATGGCAATATACAACACTTCTTGCATAAATCCAAAAATAAAAACCCACTATGTTTCAATGAAAAGATGAGGGATCCTTTCCCCGTGTACCCGTCTATTATGCTTCTAGGACCTGCAAAAAGTGAAACAAACGAGGGTAGCCCCAAAACGTAACCACTAACTACTTCTCTACATGCGGTGTGTGCTAGCAAGGTGTCAATGTGGAAAACTAAATAATATATATTCAGTTTGAAATATGAGCACATACCAGATAGTCATGTAATCATCAATACCCGAAAACATTTTCGCAACATGTATATCGTCATTTACAAAAATGGTTTCCAAATACATTTTCCACAATCATCCATAACGTTCACCCTGCGAAACGTTAGGTTGTCCCCTACCACTAGGTGGACCAGAGTGGAACTTGACGGGGATCTTAACCCGTACTTAGAACCATGGAGAAGTGAAACTCGATGGGGATTTCAACCCATACCCAGAACCACAACGGGGGTAATGCTCGATAGGGGCTACCCATACCCAGCACACAGAACGGTAATACTCGATGGGGGCTACCCATACCTAGTACACCGATATTGTAGTTAGTCCGTGTGGGCCAACAAGGTACCTTATTAAGTGATGGCAAAAGTATCCGAGGCATCGATGCTAACTACCATTAGAGCCGGGACTTTTGACCTGACCCGCCGGGTTGAGCCCAAAAAGCATGAAAAAAATCGGGCTCGGGCTGCAGAATATGTAACCTGAAACAAAACGGGCTAAACCAAACTCCTTCCTTCAATTGCCCAGGTCCAACAGCCCAGTACCCCAGCCCCTCACTTTAAACAAAAAATAAAGCTCTCTTCTTAATTCTCTCGAAGGTTCCCCTCCCCTTCCACTCCTAGACATGCCCCAATTCTAACACCAGGCAACCTTTAATGAAGATGTGAATTCAGAAAGCATGAACCAAAAGGATGAAGATCAGAATTCAGAAAGGGGCGATTAAAACATTTATCAGTAGCAAGCAAGTATGAACCAAAAGGATGCTCTAGCAGAGAGAAAGAAAGGCAAAATGATAAAAATCAAGGCAGTGAAGTGCTATGCAGAGAATCCTTCAAATCTTCCTGTAACCTCAATCAATCTTCCGATCCGAAAGACCACCACCCTCCCAACCTTGGATTGCAGCGATCATACGGCCTCCATGACGGAGGATTTGGCATCTTGTCTTCCGCTGCTTTGCTTCTCCTTGTTTCCGCATTCACCGTCGTTCACTCGCCAATGTGGATCTGATGATAGCATCGACGTCATTGGTGAGGAGGGAGCGAGGAGCGAAGCCGTAGGAGTAGGAGGACTAGAGGAGGAAGATGAGGAAGAACGGTACATGTGGAGAGAGAAAGAGAGAGTTAGGGGAACTGATTGGGACTTAGGAGAGAAGACACGAAAGATGAGGAAGGAAAGCAAAATATTGCTTTCATCTATTTTTTTTAAAGAATGGGTAATATCGGGCTGTCGGGCTAGCCCGATAACCCTTTATTTCGGGCTAGGGTTGGAGAGTTCCTAGCCTAAATCATTTTGGGCTGAAAGCGGGCTAACCCGTTCAGCTCGCGGGTTGAGTCGGGCTGGACTGTAACCCGTGGGTTGGCCCAAAATCCCAGCTCTAACTACCACAACAATATATGCATAATAAGTCACAATTGCAATTTAATCAAAACTAGGCACTTGGCTTATCCAGTAGTTCAAAAACTCATGCAATACAATTTCCAAAATAGTATATATTCATTTTCCAAATCATGATGCAATACACAATTTTATGCAAAGTTCACCATAAGAATCCCACTTGACATTTTAATACTAAAATAATCAGTAAATCACGCTATACATATACCACATCATTTAGGAATTTCACAGTTAGAAAAGAATTTGAAATCCCTTACTAACAACACACGCACACGTAAACAAGTAGAAGCGGTTACCTGATAGCTGGCATCAATATCACAATAGTGCAGCTCTCCCATACTGACTCCGGACAAGAAACCGTCTACATAACAGTCATATAAAAATTAACACTTAAATTAAGTGTTTAGATGCAAAGTTAGGGAATTTAATTCCCTAACCAAAAGAAAAACATTCATCCTCAAGAAATTTATTCCAAATCCCTCCTTAATTCTCTCTCAACTAAACCATTAAAAATCCTCCATCCATATCCATCCTAAGATCCCAAAATCCATTCCTCACATATCCAATTAAATCTTTTCAACTCCCATAATATCTCAATTCAATCCTATATATCCTAACAACAGCCTTAATTTAATATCCATAAATTTATAAGAATCACCCATTAACCTCAAATGTCCATATTTTCAAAAATTCCTCCTTAATCATTAGTCAAATCCAGACTTTACCAGTCTAAAATTTCACCAACAAATTCCACCAAAATTAGCCAGATTAACATCATAATATAATATTAAATAAACTCCCATAAATTATCAATTTAACCACAACAAGTCGACCACAATATCCCAAAATTTTTACTAATATTAGAAATTCCAAAAATTCCAAATAATTGGGAAAACCTCAAATAAATTATAACTCCTTAAGAAAAATTCTAACCTAAATATTAGGCTTTAATATAATATATTTAGATATCCTAAAAACCCCAACTCAGATAAGGCCTACTTTTGAAATATTTCAGATCAAAAAAATAAAAACATGGGTACGTAGAGAATACTTACGGGAATCCGAATATGGTCTTAGTTAGTTGGAAAAATCACCGGTCCGGCACTGGCGAGCTTCGAAGGCTCCGGTGAATAATATTTCAATATGATTTCTAAGCTCGAATCAGACCGAAAATGAGTGGAGAAAAGAAGTAGAAGGTTGGAGAAGGCTAATGGTGGTATTAGATGGTGGTTTCCGGCGAAAACTCGCCGGAAAAACTCACCCTCAAAGTCAGCGTCGGCGGCAAGATAAGAGGGAGGAGGGAGAGAAAATGAGAGAGAGAAGGGAGGAGGGAGAATGAAGAAGAAGTAGCTAGGGTGGTGGTGATGTAAGGAGGAAGAATAGAAAGAGAGAGACGGTGGTGGTGGTGGTGGTGTTAAAAGAAAAAGAGAAAGAAGGGAAAGAAAGAAAGAGAAGGAAATAGTTAATTTGGGGGGGTGGAGTCTGCGCAGAGAGTGGGAGAGGAAGGGAATAAATAATAATATTATTAATAAAATAAAATAAAATAAAATAAATGATAATAATGTTTGAGTGTGATGGGAGAGAAAGAGAGGTGACGTGAGGGAGGGAGTGGACGTGAGAGAGTAGAGAAATAGGTATGGGGAAGAGAGAAAAAGAAAAAGAAAAAGATTAGGGAAAATAATACACTACTAGGTCCTAAAATTCTCAAATAAGATATTTCTTTTGAACCAAAAATTTTCTTTTCACTCTCAAAATTTTCCTATAATCTCATTTACTTATGTTCTCCCATAATAACCCCTTTGGAGCCTAAAAATAATTTACCCAAAATTATTGTCCTTAATATAAAGGAGAAACCAGGCATTTAAAATCCTCACAAATACCTCAAAATCCCTCAAATATTCTTATAATCCATCATTTCTCATTAATCAATTCCTAATTACCCCTACTAAACCTCAATTAATTTTAAGGATGTTACACTCTATACACTCACCTCTAGAAGAAATAAAAGTTAAAATAGGAAATGAAGAAGTTATAGCTTCACTTTTAAAAATTATAGAATCTATAGAGGATAAATCTAGTCAAAAAATATAATAGCAAAATAATTATACAAATCAAGTCTTGTACACAGTAGGACAGCAATTAAATCGAATAGAAAATAAATTGGATGACTAAAGTCCCTACATTTAATATAAGTCCACACAGACCCATATTTAGATATGAACCTGTACTAAGAGAAATTACAAAAAAATGTGAACTTAGGACAAAAAGATAAAAATGACCTATTAGAACAAAAAAGAAAACAATTAGATAATTTAAACCTTAAAGATAAAAAAGAAAAATCAATTGGCTTAAAGATTAATAGTATCACAAAAATAGAACAACAATTTAAAGAAGATGAACATAATGTAAATAAGATCAGTCATAAATATAAAAAAGGGCCTCATAGAAATTATTAGCCTAAGCCAACTTTCCCTGATTTACAGATAGAAGAAAGACACTTAAATATTGGATCATCTTATGATGGAACCTCTATACATGAATTAAATTTAGATGGATATACAGAAGATGAAATATTAAATTTTACTCAAGAATTAACCATGGCTATTATTGCCTATAGAATTAAAGAAAATAATGATACTGAAATACTATATATGATAACTCAAGGATTTACAGGAACTATAAAGGGATGGTGGGATAATATTCTTACAGAAGGAGATAGAGAAACCATAACAAATGCTCAACAGATGAAAAATGGGCAATTAATGTCTGACTGCTTAGAGCAACTTATTTATGCTATTATCAAATCTTTTATAGGTGAACCGTTAGAATTGCAAGAAAAATATATGGAACAACTATTAAACCTAAGATGTCCAACTTTAGTTGATTTCAGATGGTATAAAGATAATTTCATCCCTAAGGTGTTCCAAAGACAAGATTGTAATTCAGACTTCTGGAAAGGAAAATTTATCTTTAGATTACCTACTCTTTTTGTAGAAAAGGTTAAGGAAGAAATTAGATTAAGAGAAGGAGGAACTTTAAGATATAGTGATCTAACTTATGGAAACATAATTTCAATAATTAATATAGTAGGATCAAGAATGTGTAGAGATTTAAAATTACAGAAAAAACTTTACAGAGAAAAGAAAATGGGAAAATATGAATTATGGGAATTTTGTGCTCAATATGGATTTGAAGAAGTTAAGGCACCATCTCATAAGAAAAAGAGAATATTTACAGGATACAAGAAAAATAAGATTTATAAACCTAAATAATATGAAAAATCGGAAAATTCTAAGACCAAGAATTATAAAAGAAGGTATACCAACTCAAAGAAATATTATAAGAAGAAGGATTATGATAAAAAGAAAGATATTAAAGATATAGTATGTTATAAATGTGGTCAATTTGGTCATTATGCAAAAAATTGTAAAACAGAAAAGAAGATAAGGAATCTTAGTATAAGCGAAGAAAATAAAGCAAATCTATTAAAGGTTATGATAAATAAAGATTACTCAGAGAGAAGCTCAGAGAAATATGAGTCAATCAATAATGAAGATGAAGATTTTACTCTTAATAGAATAAAAGAATTTAGTTCAGATGAAGACTTTAGTACAAATACTTCAGACGATAATGAATGTTTAGGTATAGGAATATGTAATTGTCAAAGATGTAGCCAGAAAAGAGTTAATGTAATATCTACAGAAAACATTAATTTTCTCATTGAAATAATAGATAAAATTACATATGAAGATATTAAAAAACAGTAGTTATTAAAAATAAAAGAAATGATAGGATATGAAGAACAAAAAATTAGAGATCAAAGACCCCCTATAACGCTTAATAATATATTACAAAAATTTAATCATACATCATATGGTCAAAACATTGGAGTAAAAGAGTTACAGGAAGAAGTTAAAATCCTTAAAGAAGAAATAAGAGAGTTAAAAAATAATGAAGTAAATCGAGATTGGGAACTTACTGAAATTAAAGCTAAGTTAGATATATTATACCAAAATCATAAAGCTATTGATTTAAAGGACTCCGAAGAAGTTAGCAATACAGATATAAATCATGAAAAATTTATAAATGTTATTAGAAAAATAATATATCAAAAATGGTATTGTCAAGTAGATTTAGTTATTAATAATGAATATAAAAGAACAATAGTAGTGATTGCACTTAATTATTACATGTTTTTATCCACTAATTATAGGAAATTAGCATTTGTTCTAAGCTATTAAATAGGGATTTAGGCACTTTTCTACTTATGGTCCAAGATTTGAGAGTTATTTGCATTTTCATTATAATTTGAGCATATTAGGAATTTAACTCATGCATTTATTGTTTCTAGACTTGAAATACTTCACATGTGCTTAAAATTTCCGTTGTAGGTGCAAAGAATAAAGGTCAAAGCAAGAACAATGCAAAAAAGGAAACTTCTACAAGAAAAAGGAAATTCTACATAACAAGAAATTACTAATTAGGAAATTGGATTGATTGATTGAGCTTAATGGATTGGCCTATAATCTTTCCTAATTGGTAAAATCAACAAGAATAGGAAACTTCCTATTTCAATTAGGATTGGTTGATTGATTGGTTGGGTTTGCTTAAAATATTTCCTATTTGTTATTTCTACAAGAATAGGCAACCCTCTGCTTGATTAAGGTTAGGAAGTTTCCTAATTAATTATCCTACTCACTATTTCTTGTCTTGACTAGGTTTCTTGAAGTTTGAGATATCGGGTCTTCCCCAATCCTTTTCTAATTGATAATCCTAGTCAGAATAGGAGATCTTAGGCCAATTTGGATTATATATGTTGCCTAGTGTGCCTGTGGGAGAGAGGACGAAAATACACATACAAGACACCAATTATCTCATCTCTTCTACTCATTCTCTCCTCCACTCCACAATCCTTCATCAGTTCTTCATGGAGCTCGAGTTGCAGCTGCTCTTGGGCAATTCCTCCTCCTCCTTAATGAACTAAATCGGTCCGATGCTCTCTTGGACGATGGGATGACTTAAAGCAAGCATTGAATCCACTTTAGGGGAGTTTATTAGTTTCTCTTGTCTAGTTCTATTTATGTATTGCAATTCCTTGTGTTTTGTTATATGTATTTGGTTTTAGAACAAGTATGCTTTTAATCATTTGTAATGTTCATGCATGTAATCAAGCGATGCCTTTTATGTGTATGAACCTAGTGTTGTTTTCATGATATTATGCGAAAGATATGCTTCATTTATATCTCCCCGGCAACGGCGCCATTGATCTGAACCGTTCCTAATACACCTTGGGGTTCAAATGCAAAATATTGTTTTTTACCAAGGATTGCACTATAGTGATGCGATCCCGGATCGTCTCTTAAGGAGTCTAATGAACTATCCTAGGAAAACTAAATGCAACTAAAGCTATAAAAAGACCGTGGGTTAAGAGAAGGAATTTTTGGTATTTTTCATAAAAAGAATATAAAGCTTATTTTTGGTATTTTTAGGATAAAAATAGATGGATGATAGAATGGGATGATCTCTTGGCTATGGATGACATGTGACAAACTATCGACTCACACTTCTAGGGAGGAGCTAATCCAAGTTCTAATGTAACACCTAAGGCAATCGCTTTTAGTCCAATTACCTAATTAACTAATTAACGTGGCACATTACTCATTCAATTAATTAATCAAATAACTGTTAATTCCTAACTCGGTTGTGAAGAATCATGATAAACATACAAAGAGACTCTCGTTAGAAGTAAATCAAACCATCTAACAAGTAGCATTAATAGATTCTTGAGCAGATATAAATTTCATTCAAGAAGTTTAATACCTACAAAATATTATGAAAAAACGTTAGAAAATGTCTATGCAACAAATGACTCTAGATTACAAGTAAATTATAGGTTAGATAATGCACAAATTTGTAATGATGGTATTTGTTTTAAAAATATATTTGTTTTAGTAAAAACCTTAAGTGAACCTGTTATTTTAGGAATTCCCTTTATATATCAATTAATTCTATTTAAAGTAACTCATACAGGAATTACCACTAAGGTAATGGGAAAAAGGTTAGTTTCAAATGGTTAGTACCCTCAATTGAAAGAGAAATAAATCTTATTAAAGAAAGTTCAATATTTAAAATAAATAGGATAAAGGCTAAGCAAACTCATATAAATCATCTACACCAAGAAATTAGATATAAGAGAGTTGAAGGGCAAATAAATAGTGAAATAATTAAGAAAAAGATAGAGATATTACAAAAGAAATTCAAAGATGATGTTTGTTCAGACCATCCTAAAGCTTTTTGGAATAGGAAAAAACATATAGTAACCTTACCATATAAGAAAGATTTTGATGAAAAACAAATACCCGCTAAAGCAAGACCCATACAGATGAAAGCAGAATCAATGGAATATTGTAAGAAAGAGATAAAGTAATTATTAGAAAATGGGTTAATAAGACCCAGTAAATCCCTTTGGAGTTGTGCAGCATTTTATGTACAAAATGCCGCTGAAATAGAAAGAGGTGCTCTAAAATTAGTTATAAATTATAAGCCATTAAATACATGATTAAAATGGGTAAGATATCCCATTCCCAATAAGAAAGATTTAATCTCAAGATTACATAAAGCAACTACATTTTCAAAGTTTGAAATGAAATAGGATACTATCAGATACAGATAGCAGAGGAAGATAGATATAAGACATCTTTTACAGTACCATTTGGTCATTATGAATGGAATGTAATGCCATTTGGACTAAAAAATGCTCCCTCTGAATTCCAAAATATAATGAATGACATTTTTAATGATTATAGTGAATTCACTATTGTATATATAGATGATGTATTAGTATTTTCAAACTCTATAGAGCAACACTTTTATCATTTAAATAAATTTTATGATATTATTAAAGAAAATGGTCTAGTAGTATCACCAACTAAAATGAAATTGTTTCAAACCAAGATTAAGTTTTTAGGTATGGAAATTTATCCAGGGATGATAACACCAACCAGTAGAGTAATAGAATTTGCAGATAAATTCCCAGACGAAATTAAAGATAAAAATAAGTTAAAAAGATTTTTAGGATGTCTAAATTATATAGCTGATTTTGTTCCTAATCTTAAAATTAAGGTACAACCTTTGTTTAAGAGATTAAGAAAGAACCCTCCTGCTTGGGATAGTACTATGACAAATATAGTCAAGAAAATTAAGATACAAGCTAAAGAGTTGCCATGTTTAGGAATTCCAGACCCCAATAAATTTAAAAAAGTTGAAACAGATGCGTCTGAAATAGGCTTTGGGGGAATATTAAAGCAAAAAGATGATAAAGGAGAACAAATAGTGAGATATCATTCAGGCACTTGGGTAGGAAGTCAAAAGAAGTACTCCACCGTTAAAAAGGAAATTTTATCAGTTGTTTTATGTATTTTGAAATTTCAAGATGATTTAATAAATCAAAGTTTTTACTAAGAATTGATTGTAAAGCTGCTAAAGATGTCTTACAGAAAGATGTAAAAAATTTGGTTTCAAAACAGATTTTTGCCAAATGGCAATCTTTATTATCCTGTTTTGATTTCGATATAGAATTTATTAAAGGAGAAAATAATTCTCTTCTAGATTTTTTAACAAGAGAATTTCTACAGGGAAATTTACCTACAGTACAATCATGAGTACCCACGGAGGCTCTTCCTCCCGTGGAGGACGTAATAAAGGAAAAGAAATTGTCTTAGCCACTCCGGTTCAAACACCTAAGCAAAGCAATACAGTAAATAGGTCAATGAGACCTATTGATTATGCTACAGATAGTCAAATTACAGCAAGAACTCAGGTGAGGTCATCCACCTCACAATCTTTAGTGAAGGCATCTTCTTCACAAATACAGCCATCTTCTGTTCAACCTATAGCTTCGTATTCTCAAATAACTCAGTCATCCACTGAGTATTTTACAAAAGTTTTCATGACCTATGTATGCCCATTATAAAGAGAACATGAGAGTACTCAAATAGAGCAAACTATTAAAGCCATTTTTCCCACTCACCATACAGAAGGAATATGGAATTTTCTTCCAGAAAATATGAAAAAAGATAGGAGATACTATAAGCTTATCCTTGTTGATACATATTCAACTCTTATAGAGCATAAGAAAGATGAAATTACCCAAAGACCTTTTAGTCAAATAAAGATAATCCATGTAATGACCCTTAAAGATTGGGGACAATCTCCTTATATAGCCAAAAAATTTACAGTTAATTTTCATAATTTGGATTATAATTATGAAGATTATAAGAAGGTGTGGTACAATGTTCTTTATTATAAAAATTATAACCATTCCTGGTTTATTTGGTTTAATAAAGAACTTGCCCTTAACGCTTCTACAGAATTTCCCAGATGGTTTTATGAATGGTTTAGTATCAATGGACCCGTACAGCAAATTCTACCTCCACCTATACTAGAGGGATATAAGATATTTAAAGAACTGATAAATTGTCATGATGTAGATAAACCCTTGGAATTCTGTAGCAGATTTAGAATTCCTTGGATACTCAATTGGACTTTTGCAGTGACTAGAAAAATAGAGCCTGCTCCATCACTAAAATATTTAGCCCGGAGATATAAAGTTAAATGGTGGCCAAAATATAAAGAAAGTTGGGCAAATAAGACTCAAGTACTGAGCTGGCATGCTAAATATTCTTTTAGAGAATTTCCCCCTTTACAGACTACTCCCAAATCTACAGGAATTCTAAGCCAAAAGGACAAAATTATAGAAGAATTAAAGACCCTAAAGCCAGAAGAATTTCAGCAAAAATTATAAGAAATTGCACTCAAGCTGCAGGTTCTCAAACTAAGTCCAGTTCGGAACCTTCAGTTAATGACAATGAAAATGAAGATGATTGTTATGGCATTGTGTAACACCTTAATTTTAACTACTATAATATAGCATTTTTAATCGAATTATAACCACTCTTCAGTGTCAAAAGCCCAAAAATACAAAAAATTTAAAAATTTTCTTTTAAAACATTAACCAACCTTCTGTCAGTTGGATTAGGCTTTTCAGACAAATTGGAATAATTTAAAACTCTTTATAAAATAAAGTGGTTAATAAAACAATTAAAAGTACACTAACCCTCTCAGGGTATCTATTCTTGATTCATAGTGCTTGGAAAATTTAAATTCTTTTATAGATTTATACAATTCCATTTTCTATGCTTTCTACTATTAATTTAATAATTTAAATTTACATCATATACAAATAACCTTACTTTTCAAAATATAATCTTAATTCCTTCATCTAATCATCTTCCAGCACTCCTGCCTTATCTCAACCATCTTACTATCTACCAGCTTCTCTGAAACAGCAATTCAACGTAGTTTAAGTCATTAACTGTAAATTTCATGCATGCATTACCATGTATACATTTTATAAATCTTTGCAAATAATGAAATCATTTATCCTATTAAATCTGGGTGACATAAGCACCTACCAACCACTGATAACGATATTCTCATTAACTAGTGGAGGTTCTACCTGCAGGTCTTCTCGTTATAACTAATTGGTTTGGCAAAGGGGTAGCGAACCACCTAAGCCTAGAGTACTCCAACTGAGGAATAAATGACATACCACTTAAATGCAACAGACATTACAAAATTATACATGCAATTTAGTGTAATGAGATAAACTGCTACCTGGATACCAGAGCTTAGTTCTTCTCTGTTCTTTTCCTTTCCACTGACCTCCTCAACTTATGTTACTATCAAGACCTATTGACATATGATATATAAATAGTAAATTAATACCTATACTTCTATATAATTATTCAGCGTCTCTCACGATCCTATGGTGTTATATATTTATACCCTTCCCCATTTTAGGATATGTCTTAATCAATATTTCTAACTTTAATATTATGTTCACAATTATTTAAACAACCATTTTCACTTGCATATACGTATATTCATATTTGTATTTATTATAGACATCTTAAGAATAAATAAATCAACAATGTAGATTATTTTTAACCCTAGACAATTCAATTCATTAAAGAACATTACAAATTGTTAATTTTATCTTCATAAAACTTTAAATACCACAAGAAGCACATATACATGACTCCTGAAGTCCCAATTTAGTAATTAATCCATACTAACTTTATTCGTTATAAAATATTCCTTTCAATATCTAACTTACCTATTCAACTCACTTAAACATTATCCTATCCTAATATAATTAATACTAACACATTCCATAAAATCTGAAACCATTAAATTCCAACATTCAAACAATCCCCATCATTATAACACTTAGATCTCACAAGAGAGATTTTTCTAAAAAGCAGATCCCAATCAATTGATCAACACAACTACTTTAACTAACTATAGTAAAACAAGGCAAAGATATTTATCATTCAATGATGATTACTTCCCCTCTCAGTTTACAATTAATAATTACAACCTACAACCTAATTGCTGTCAAACAGACTTATACCCCGAATTTACTTATAAACCATTTAAGAACTCAAAACAGCAAATTCAGACTTATCTTTAATTCTTTAATAATCAAAGTTCACAACTTTATTCCTTCTAATTTCTTAACTTTATTTCTTTTGACTCTTCCATTAAAACTTAGTAAGAATCAATTAGTTTTAACTTCCACATTCATATTTAAATTTAATATTTCAAAACTTTTAACTATATATATAACTTAGAAATCAATTAGGATACTTAACAACACTTGCTTAGCACTTTTAAATCTCAAAATAATAACTATATCTTATTCGGACAGATACTCATTATTTAAAAATTCCATACAACCATCCTCGAATAAAACTTCCTGATCCCAACTCAATGATCAACAAGAAACTTTGAACAATTGTTTTACTATAGCACAACCCTTCTTATTTCCTCACAGCTACCCTATTAAGTCTGAAAAACATTCAGATTCAAGAAGGTCAATAGATCATTATCTTACTGAATTTCCAACTTCTAACAACACACCTTCGACTTAGAGTTAATAGAAAAACTTGTAAATGATAAACTGTAAATTAGGTTTCAAATATTCAAGATTTACCTTTTTCTCATAGTCACACATCGTTCAAAACATAACAAATGGAAAAGAAAATACAAGCTTTAATTCTTGTGGTAGTTGACATATTTGGACCTTGATTTAGAAACATCATAATTGCTTAAGTCACTTCAAGCTTCCAAAACACATCACTTGAAAATTCAATCATCCAACCTCATAGCTATACCCATTTTAAAATTGATAAAATACTAAAACAATAATTTCATTGCCCTTTAAGGACCCTCTACTTCTTTATACTTAACATGAGTCATGCCAGATCATCTCATAACATCAATCGTAACTAACAACCTATTCTAGCCTAGTAACTTCCATATTCAAGAACAATGTTTCCCAAAAACTCATACACCAACTTATTGCACTTTCCTAATTTACCCACATCCCACTCACAACTCTTCTAAATTTCTAAACTACTTTCCTAAAGAGAAATATTCAACAACAATTCTCAAAATTTCCAAAGCTTCGAATTACATTTCAATACTTCATTAATCCCTTATCCAATTACTTCCAAACTGAAATCCCATATCCAAATAAAAAGATTCCCACAAACCAGTTTAAGAATCACTATAACCACACAATTGCTTACTAATTCATATGCATTCGGTCCAATCACCCATACTAAAATAAGTTTCTTTTACTCTCAAATCACTCTCCTCTTGATTCAGACATTGAGAATACTAAAATCAGTCACCATAACACAATCATTATACCTTCTAACATATGATTCTATCTTTCAACATATATTACTCAATGATTTCCCAACCTTTCAGCCCAATTTCACAAATCAAACGATACATCAATAGAAACAGAAACATCATTCATCACATTCCCATTCTAAGCAACCCAAAGAAGTAGCTAGAAAGTCCCAAAATCCCATATGAAATTTAACAGGACCAGAAATCTTTTTATCCTCACAAACCCTCACAAGCTTACCATAAGATAGCAATCAATTCCTTAGAAATTTGTTCCACTCTAACACACTATGTAGAGCTAAAATCAAAACAAGAACAGAACACACCCCTTTTTATTTTTCCTGTCAACGGTTGAACAGAACTAGAGGAAGAAAATCACAACACTTCATTCATCCAATTAAACCTTAATCCTACTAGACCAAGCACCCCTAAATTTCTCTTTCTTCCTACCTTTGAACCCAGCGGCCAGGAATATCAGAGACAAAAGTATATAACATCTTCCTACAATTTAATTAAATTAAATACCACCACATTTTCTTTTCCCCTGCCACAAAACCTGTCAGCCAGAGCAAACAAGAGAAGAGAATCGAACAATTACAACCTACATCAAACAATCAGAAATTACAACATCCATTCCATCATCCTTTCCTCATGCTTAAACGTTATTATCATAGAGAGAAGAACAACAATTGAGTCACACAGAAAGGATGAAGCTCGGCCGAACAGGGGAGGTGAAGAAAAAAATCAAACAATTCCAAGCTTTAATAGTCTACATACAAAGCAACAAATATGCTTAAATTTACTCTTATCAATGTTTAATCGAGCTTTAATTTATTGAAACCCCCGAAAATCCTCAAAATCTCATTGGATGAACAGTACCTGAGTCACAAATTGGGAGAAATCCGACCCAAATCAACCTTCCTTCACCAAATCACTTCAAGAATACTCTTAATCGAGTCTTAAACTTCATTGTTATGAATTTAAAACTTCAGAAACCCCCAAAAATTCGAATCCCTCTTCACCCTATCACTCTCGAAATCGGCCAAGAAAGAAGAAAAGCTCACCTATGGTTCATCTAAGCTTCCTGAGTATTTTCCTCCCCTTGTTGCCGCCGGTCACTGCCGTATTTCGCCGGAGTTGACTCCGGAACGAAGAGAAAATAGAGAGGGAGAGAGGACAAAGGGAAATGTCGGGGGAAGGAGAGAGAATGGTGAAGGTAAATGAAGGAACACGTGGGAGGTATATATTTAAAGAAGATGGTGATATTTTTTAATGGGTATTTCACCATCTTGCCCTTCCTCTTATAATTGAAGATATTTTCAACTAGGGGCAAATATTGTCTTTTTCATTTCCCTTTTTTCCATTTTTCTCTTAAATGGTAATTTTATTTACCATTATCATTTAGAAATAGACCTGAATTTGTCCCAAAATAATTTCTCTAAATATGCTTTAATTTCCAAATTTATTTATAAGACTTTTTAAATACTAATTAATACCCCAAGGTTCTAAATATTCCCTTATTTACATTCATCTTCTAACTATTTTTCCTCAATTAATAAAGAAAATAAGTCTTAAAAATTATTAAAAATACACCTAGCTTCACAAAATTTATTTATAAGGCTTTTTAATTTCTAAATGCCACCCCAAGACATTAAATAAATCCTTATTTTCTATTTTCTAAAATTTGGGGTGTTATACATTGATCTTGATTATGAATAAAGACCCTTACCGACACTACAGGAAGATGCTGCACAATGATTGCTATAAAAAAGCTGCTGCACAGTGATGACTTAAAGGTGATTGCTACAGGAAAAGCAACTCCCGTGACATCTAGAGGAAATGTAAATGAAATGTAAGCCAAATGTACTTTGGGCTCATAATAAAAGGCTCTTACAACAAATAGAGGGGCAGACTTCGAACACTTCGATTGTCTTCTCCCTCCCTCTCCCTCTCTTAAATTTCTTTTATAAGCCCTCTTGCAAGGGTTTCTGCTGTAACACCTTTGTAAGTTTTTATAGACATCTTTATAATATTTCCTTACAGCAACTATAAATTACTATTACAGTATTTCTCTGTTTTTAATTTATAATTTTTTTAAATATATCTATATTCTATTCTATACTCTTCTCAACCCCTTAACATCGTTAATGCACAAGGGACTAATAGCCACAGATGGAGCAAACTTAAGGGACTAAAAACAACCATTTCAAATTTCAGAGATTAAAACCAAATGAAAGGAAACTCTTAGGACCAAAAATGGTGTTAACCAAAATTGATTGTACAAAAGGTTTTGACAAAATATCATGGGAATTTAACGGTTCACAACTCTTGAGAATGAACTTTCAGCAATTTTTGATATAAATCATACTTGAAAGTGTGTCACCAATGTTGTATCAAATTCTATTTAATGGGTAGCTAGCTCATTGTGAGATTGGTCTTGTGTCACCATCTAGAGGAATAAAACAAAGTGACCCTTTGTCACATATATCTTCTGGTTGCAAAATCCTGCTTAATCTCACAACAAGAGTTCATTGGTAAATGGAAAGTAATCAATATATGCAATGGCACAAGACCAATCTCCCATTTATTTTATGTGGATGATTCTTTGTTCTTTTTTTGAAACAAACAAAGAATGGATGGAACAATTCTGCGAGTGATCTATCCAAGAGATTAACACCTCTAAATGAACTATCATTTTCAACCCAAATGTTCAAAGTGCACAAGAAAAAAACTTCTCACATTTATTGGGAATAAAATTCTCTTCCAAACTTGGAAAATATCTAGGAACAAGGATAGATCCAAGGAAAAACAAGAGTGCAGCGTATGATCATGTGATTGAGATGATTGACAAATGGATTGCGGATTGGAAATCAAAGCTCTTGCCACAAGCATTTAGCAAGAAGGGATACACTCTTCCTACCAATAGAAGAAGGAGGACTAAGAGCTCACCCATCAGGCATCACCAATAAATCTCTGGTATCTCAACAATTATGGAGAATAACATCATCCCCTCAAACTTCATTCTTACCAAGTACTTTGCACTGTAAGTGCATTGCTTGGTACAAAGAACAATTCATCAAGAAGCCTTACAACTCATCGAGGTTATGGAAACGCATAACAAAATGTTCGGGCCTGATAGCATCTGTCAATGGATTTTCAAAATCTATCAACCACCCAACAACATCAAATTTTATTTCCAGCCCCTCAAATTTAAAGTGTGCATTTAATCCCCTAATATCACTATTATTATCATTAAACAAAGAATGACAACTCTACAAATTTAAATAATATTTTTAGTGGCAAAATATGCTTAAATTTTCATTTTTTTAATATAATCATTTTCAAAATTTGAAATATGATAATGTTTTGTTAGTATTTAATTGCAAAGTTACATTTTAAATTTAATGAGTCAAAATTTTCTATAAAATTGAACTGTCATGTTAATATTAAAGGACAAAAGCTTACCTTTTGGCTTTAAAGACTAAAATAAAACTTAAATGCCAACTTAGAAAACCAAACAAGTACTTTTGCCAGAAAAGTATCCAAACATTAAAATGGTCTTTTAAAATCAAGAGTTTACACATTAGACTTGCATAGGACCAAAAACAATTTTTCTTGCTCTCAGTAGTTTCCCGCAAAATTACTAAAATCATGACATCGTTAGCATGCTTTCCTCCTATACTTTTCAAAATTAATCGATCAGCAACACCGATATCAAATGACGCGCTACCCATAAGACAATGACTTCTGTCGGCATGCCAGCATAAGGGAAGGATAGAATAGTCTCTAAATCCAACCAGACATGCCGTGGGTGACCTCGAATAGGTTGTATTACATGGGAGCTGCATTTGATTCTAGCCTCATTTTGACATTAGCTGAAGCGCAGCATGGAACCCGATTAAGTTTGGCGAGGAATCACAGGCTCAAATGCATCTGTCATCTATTGTCTATAGAGAGATCTTCACGGAACTATATCATTACAAAATTTGAGGTATCTAATTGGCAGTTTAAAGAATTCACTTGAAAGAGGCCCACAGCAACTCGAATAAAAATGTGCAAAATTGGCAACTGGATGTCAGAAGCCATGACATGACTATCTTTGCATCTTCCCAGCAGAATGCAGATAAATTGCAACAGAGACGACACTGAAAACAGAATAAACAAATAGTAACTTTAGAGATAGAAAAAAAAAAAAAGCATGATTAACACATTCTTTATGCTATTCCACCAAAAGCTTACCCTAAGCACAGTAACACTGATATCAAACGAAAAACGTTAGTCAACCAAAGCCATCAAGATCTTATCAGTCTCAACATTTAAATGAAGTTGTTGATATCATGTGATACATTGTCATTGCCCGCTATTCACTATTTCATGCATAAGCTACAGTTGAGGACATAGCCTCACATACACTGGCACAAAGCAAGCACATTCACAGGATAATTAACAGCATCTTACATTGTGCCAAGGAAGAAGGCAAGGGAGAGATGGAAGCCAAAGAGAAAAACGGAAACCACCGCAGTAAGCAGCATTGCCACAGAAGTAGAATAAACCTGCAAAAAGTTGGGAAGCTGATGACAAATTGAATTTTTAAAGGCATCACTGTTGTTACTGGTGATGGCTAAGGATTATGTTCGAATTAGGATATGATATACTCATCTAACAGAAACAATCAAGCAAGCATCTAGATCCTATTTGATGCAAAATACTCATCATAATACTGCTTTAAATATTGCAAAACTGTACATAGCATTCATCTCAACATCCTCATCTATAGTACCCCAATTTTCTCGTTTGAGGTGCCCTTATAACATCCAGCATCCCCCAACATACAATATTGCCAGTCTTATAGTAGCTTTATGAATCTTTCCTTTAAACTTAGTAAGTACTTTACAAATAACTTTTGATGCCTTTCTCTATCTCAACCAACCCAGCCTATATCTTATTGCATAACATTTCATCAATTTTACTACTATTTTAAACGATTGACCTCACATAATTGTACTGTGACTGACACTTGAGGTGTGACATGATTACTGATTTTGAACTACAAATCATTTATATTTCAAACATCAGCATGGTACTCTTTTACTTTTGGTGGGGATTGCAGAGGAAGGCTTTCTGGTGCTATCTAATTCTATTCTTTGGCGCATTTTGGCAATGTGGCATGTTCACGTCTTCATGTCCATTTATCAGTCTTCAGATCTGTTCTGTGACATGAACACTTTTAAGAGCCATTCTTTATGGCTCATTGGCATGGTAACAAAGGGCGGCGATTTTTGAAAAATATACATGCAAGGTAAAATATATTCATATTGTAATATATATAATATTTATACTATTAAAAAAATCTACAAACAATTATAGTTATATGATGGATGAGTAACACCAATTAGTATTTATACACCCTGGGCTATTAAGGCACGGCCTTACTAATTAATTCCCTCCAATTGTCTCTAACTAACCATTCACTTATTCGAGATTACTATTATTATATATAATAGTATACAAGAAAAAAAATGGGGATAAAATTTTTTTCATGCCCTAAACTGCAACAAGTCAATGAGACATGAAAAATCTTGGGTGGCATTTGTGGCTGCAAAAGAACAATGTTCACCACAAGAGAATAATAAGTGAAAACCCACCTACAACCATTCAACCATTGTTTTAAAAGTCCAGACCTAAGGTCACCGGATGTTAATATTAAATTGAAGTGAGTTGTTCCTAAAATCTAGTGGCGATAGTGCTTGCTAAGTTGCTATTCAAAGCTTTTTATTTATTTTTTAGATAAAGGGTATTTACCCTTTATGAATTTTTTCATGTCAAATGTACAGCTATGCCATACAAGTACGTGTAAGGGTATGATATATGTGTCTCAGTCTCACATATGGCAGATGCAGTATGTTGCTTCATGTTGATACATGATAGTAATTGTGTAGATATTGTAAGGATCCCATGATTTCAGGGATCATAAGCTGATTATTATTTCCCATTCTAGGCTAATTAGAATCCCTAATTATGAGCTCATTAATGCTCTTAGGTCTATATACTGTAAACCTCTATTTAGGAATATACAAGTTAATTCATACATAATTATTCTTCCATCATGGTATTAGAATCAGGTTCGATCCTGGGTCCCATGGGTTACCAAATTCCTCATAGGAATCTCCTCAATATATATAAAGTGACTATGAATGGGTAGCTTTGTTGCACCAAAGAGCTTGTTTGTGTTTTATGAGTTTCCCTTGGTGTCTTTCCAAAGGATGGTGCTTTATACTTCTCTTGTACTGTACCGATTATTTCTTATTTACAATAATTTCTTTGTTTTTACTCACCAAACTAATTATACAAAGTAGTATACATCTCAAAATATAACATCCATCAAACCATGTCTTACCTTCACAATGTTGTCAGCGTACTTCATTACCATTGATACAGCAATACCACTGTAAACAGAAACAACCTTGTAACCTCATACTATCAAGGCACATTAGCAAGATGAAGATTGTATATAAATGCCATAAAAAACAAGAACTTTCCTTTGGGTTATCTTATTAAGAGAACTAATTATACAAAATTTTTGCTTCATAGAGCACAGTGGTGGCCTGTGTAATGTACTACTAAAAATAGGAGTCATGTTCATGCCAGTGACATATCAAACTCTATATAAGACATGACAGCTCCAAATTATACCAAGCAGGTTCAAATTTCTTTGTAGGCGGTCTCCATCTGTGTCCATGGTCATGCCTCTCAAGTGAGAATTGATATGCTAAACAAGTTCATTGAAGACATTATAAGAATTAACTCGTGTACTGACACTTGGTCCTTTGTGCATCTAACAACTACTGTTTCATCTCATTGATGTTTCAGCTATGAAAAACTCAATGTTACTTTGAATTTCTTATTTCCAACAATTACATATCCACTTCCACTAATGCTATCCATCAATTTATGCATGTACAAGATCTTAAAAGCTGGGCAAACAAAACTATGACATCAAGGCAAGTATGAAAACTAAGGCAACAATCATAGTTTCATCAATAATATTTTTGAAGCAAATCATGAAGCAAAATGTACCTGAGTGCATGGTTGAGAATCATGAGAACGGTGATTAAAGAGTATCCATGGAAAAAACCCCTGAATACAGGTAGTTTAAGATGTCAGGAAAATATTACTGATGTGACAAGATAAGCCTTGTAACTACAATACCAATAAGGCAGGTTTATTCTCCAAACTTGGTGTTGGTTATATGAATTTTTAGCACCCAAACATATGCATATTCATAATAAATGTTGCTCCATCGTAAAATTAGAGAAATACTATTATTTGATGATGAGCTATAATAACTAGGGGAAATTACAGCGAGATAATATCTTTATCTACTGCAAAACCAGAATCAAGAAGAAAGCAGATTACTTGTTCATCACTGCATCAAAATCTTGAATCAATATGGCAACAGCATTGAATGCCATGCCAAAGATGTACAGCCAGAAGTTCTGAACATTAATGTTTCTGGAAGGACGCTTCTTAATAATAGCCTGCAAAAGTCATAAACAAGCCTGCTAAATACAAATTCTCATCTCCAATCCTCAATTCCATCCCAGCCTTGTAATTTGAAAACCCTTATTCTAGGTAGATCAAAATATCTACTGGCAAATCTAACTTATCTTAAACAAGAACTAAGTTGTACAGGATGATAAATTATTTGAACTCTACACAAGAGTTTCAATTCTAAACAACAGAGTTATATCAACCTATTAACCAACATTCACCTCTGTATATACTCCTGCAAAACCACTCAAGAGTGCCATGACCTGCAGGGGAAGAACTCATCGTGAGGAAATATTCTGAGACCATAAATTCATAATTTAGGCTTGTCACATATGAGACAAATGTCAACTCACAATTGCCATAACCCAACCTTGAAAGGGAGTTTGAAGAACACGATCAGAACTGAAAAATAATGTGATTTCTTGAGATAAAATATGACAAGAAAATACATGTTATGCATGAATTTCTAAAGAAAACTAAAAAAATATAATGGGACAAGATTGCTCTGACCCACAGAACAAGCACAGTACATGCAAATAGTTATTCATTTGATTATTCAAATATCTTCTGTGGCTATGCTTATTCTATTATATTAACTTACCATTCATAATTCACAAAATTTTGCACATTGGTTAGTCATGAACTTGTGATTTACATGCATATCAGATTATATACAACAAGCACAACTGCACAGAGAAGAATTAAGGTTAATAAAATGACATACATGATGGCTGAATGACAGAGTCGAATAACTCTTACTTTGTATTCAACTGTGCAGTGGTGCACCCAGCACAGAGTAGAATAAAAGCAGCCCACTGGATCTCACTTAACCTGATATATAAAATTAGATCAGAGTACACAACATCCTCATTACCAGTAACCTTTGATATGATCAAGTATGATTCATATTAAATATTACAATATTCTGCCAGTTAGCTTATAGTGATTCAGTCTCAGGAGGAAAGAATGGTTTTAGTGGTTATACTCTTCAAAGCTCCAATACAAAAATGCAGGAGAAAGCTTGCCATTGTCAAATCATAAAATAAAAGTGACTTAACAGATAGACCACACGGTACTGCATTAGTCTTTCGCCAACAGTTTCCACAATGAAAGGGCCACCAAAAACTTATTAACAAAAGACCTACCTTTTCTTAAGAATAATCCTGTAAAGGATGCCAGTACTGATAATATTTAAATTCTTCAATATTTGATAACCAGGAGCATCTACATATGCAAAGATGTAATACTGCCAGAAAATTGACAAATAAATCAGATATCAGAATGCAACAAAAAATCTGTAAACATAAACAGCAATGAAGAATACACTATTGCCATAGAAACAACAAACCTGAAGCAAATTTTTAACTAGGTAAAGAGCTGCTGGAATGGGATACACTATAACTTCATCAACTGTTGTACTCAACCTATGTTGAAGGCACAGCGTGAAAAATAAAGACTCGATAAAAGGCGAAGCAGCAAAAGCCAAAACACATTAGTAGGAGAAATTAACTCATTATGAAATGAATGAAAGATTTAGGCTCTAGGCCTGGGCATTTAGATAATCCACATTTCTTGGATAAGATGGAGTCACAAATTCCCATTTTTCACCCACTTCCCTATTCTATTTTATTCTATTAAAAAAGAGAGTCACCGTCATGTCAGACCACCCAGAGAAACCTGTACCAAAAAAATAAAGCAAAGTAGCGGCATAGAGAGGTATACAAGAATTTATATTGTATCATATTATCTAGAATAACAAGTTTCTAACAGTTAACAGAGCAGTAACAGAAAATACAGTATAAAATCCATGGATACAATTTCTCAGCCCCAAAAGACCACTTTCATTTATTTCCTTGTGCTAGCTTCTTCTAGTTAACAGTGAGTCAAAAATCAAATTCACAAGGTGGACAACTAACATATTACTCTAGTCACACCTATGTCGACAAATATTGTTCGCATATTTGAAAACAAGGATTGAAAATGCTGTTACTATATCCCCAGCCACGCACCTCATGAATAAACTATAAGTTAGAACATACAAAGAAATCTAGAGTCTGGACAGCATAAAACAGAGGTCACCTGTTGTCGTCTGTAAGGCCTTCTGTTCTCCATATTTTTCCCAAGACTACGAGAGATATAGCACATTTCAAAGTCTCCACCTATGAGGAAAGAAAAATCATGCTGGTCTCTGATATAAATGGAATAAAAAAGGTTTAATCTGAGAGATTAGCAATGCTTTTGAAAGGAAGTCCTGTCAAATGTTGCATCATCTCACCAAAAAGTTCGCAGTAGTCACACTATACTCATACTTGCCAGCTCTTTTGGACCAAACAATAAGGATAGCTTGTGAACTTGTAAGAACAGTCAATGAAAGAGTAACGAGAGACCTATTTCGACAGGGGCAACAGGGTAAAAAATCAACTAGGAATTCTAATCGTCCTCTAAAAATGGTCATACAAACAAGAATTATAAGAGATAATCCGAGGACATACTTGCGCTTCCATTTTGCTCTGTCAATTCTGGATTCTCCTATAGTTGCCAGATTATCTAGCATTGTGGAAAGAAGACAAAAGCTTACCAATATAACTAACAAAAGATAGATCTTAACGCAACTGCAAGCAGCATTATGACAGTCTAATCTAGGTTAATGAGAGAACGAGGAGGTGAGAGCAAATCAAACACCTGAAAGTGAAAGTGGTTTTCCACGTAAATTCTCAACATCTTCAACACCCGCATCTCTATGTTCGTCCTACGGCAAGTGTTACGAAAGCACAAATAAATTCAGAATCCAGAAATGCACAGATATACAACAGGGAATTGAGTGACGAATAAAGCTAAGTGCAGGAACTTTGCTCCAATTCTAGTATGTAGATAAGCTTCAAAAATTACAGATAATGAAAGGCAGGACACGTAATACCTCTCCTTTGATTTTTCTGTACTCCATTCCTTTTCTGGTCTACTTACGATGACACGGAGATCTCCGGTTGTACCTCAGGAGAAAGACCTTAACATGTTCCACGACTTCTTGGGTTGCCGGATCCCAGGGGAGGGCGTCTCTTCTCTCTCGATCCATTCGTTCCGGTGACAATCAACTTTTAACAGGCGACCGTGCGTTTTTTTGTTTTTTTTTATCTTTTTTTGTAAAGAGAGAAAAAAAAAAAATACTCCCTCCGGTCCTAATTATAAGAGCCAGTTGACTTTTTTGGAAAAATTAAGGATGTAAAATACACCACTATGAATTGTTTATATATGTCTTTTTTCTTCAAAACCAAGTTATTTTACTTATAAACTATCATATAATCTAATTACATTTCGCATATATTAAGATTTAGGGGTGTACGAGTAATTTGTTTCCTTAATCTCCCCAAAAAAAAGTCAACTGGCTCTTATAATTAGGACCGGAGGTAGTACTTGCGAGCTTTCGTTTCTATCAATTGGACCGGTCAATGCAAGGTTCAAGGGTAGGGGTTAGAATGGGGGTTAATCCGGGGTTAACCGATCATAAAAAAAATAATATAATGTAGTATTGTAGTTTATGATCATAAAAAATAACTACATTAATAATTACTAATAACAAAATTCAAAATACTAAAATATTAATTATAAACATGTTTTCATTTATTTATTAAGAATTATAGAATTTGGGGAAAATTTCAAATAAATACCCGTTGAATATTAAAAGGACAAAAATGTATCTCAAATATATAATAAAAGGATATAAGAGGTATTGTTCCCAATTTGGGATATACGAGTTTAGAGTAAAATGACAAGTCTACCCTTTCTCTATCTCTCTCACCCTCACCCCTAACCTTCCTCTTCTTATTGATGTTTTTTTTTCAAATTGCTCTTACCTCGAAGCTTGGTTCAGTTGAAATCGATGGGTATGGGTTCGATTGACGCAAGGAAAACGGATCTGGTGATGTGTTATGTATTTTATCTAGTAAGTGAAAAAATTGTGATAATTTTTTAGGGCAAAACAACCCTGATTGATTTTGGATATGACAAACCAGTAAAAAGGGAATCTTGAAGCAACTGGGCAAGGAAGTTTTGCATCAGTAAAAGGAAGCTTGCAAGTCACTCATTTATTAACTATTCAAGTATAGCCATTAACCACTCGAGTATAGCCATTAACTAATTGAGTAAAGGCATTAACCACTTCGTTGATTTATTACTTAGGTTCATTTTTGCTAACAATCAGAAAAGTGGTTACCTACTTGAGTACAGCCATTAACCATTCAAGTATAAGCATTAACAACTCTGTTAAAGGCATTAACCACTCTAGTTAACCATTTCGCCAATTCATTACTTAGGCTCATTTTCAATGACAATCGGGAAAGTGGTTAACTACTCGAGTATAGCCATTAACCACTCAAGTATAGCCATTAACAACTTCACCTAGCATTACATGGGTTTGCTTTAGCTTATGTTTGTAAAAGTCGTTCACCACTCGATAATGGTTAATGACCATACTAGAATAGTTAATGGCGATACTCGAGTGGTGAACGACTTTTACAAACATAAGCTAAAGTAAGCCCAAGTAATGAATCCGCGAAGTGGATAATGGCTATACTATAATGGTTAATGGCGATACTATAATAGTTAATGTCAATACTCGAGTGGTTAACGACTTTGACAAATATAAGCGAAACGAAGCCCAAATAATGGCTATACTGTAGTAGTTAATGGCTATACTAGAGTGGTTAATGGCAATACTCGAGTGGTTAACTACTTTTAAAAACAAGCGAAATCAAGCCCAAATAATGAATCTGCGAAGTGGTTAATGGCTATACTGGAGTGGTTAATGGTGATACTGGAGTAGTCAATGGCCATACTTAAGTGTTTAACGATTTTGAAAAATATAAGCGAAATTAAGCCCAAATAATGATCAGCAAAGTAGTTAATGACTATATTGAAGTGGTTAATGCCTTTACAAGAGTGGCTGATGCTTATACTTGAGTAGTTCATAGATATACTCGAGTGGTTAACCACTTTCCCGATAATCAGTGAAAATGAGCCAAAGTAATGAATCAGCGAAGTGGTTAATACCCTTACTAGAGTGGTTAAAGCCTTTAATAGAGTTGTTAATGCTTATACTCGAGTGGTTAATGGCTATACTCGAGTAGTTAACCACTTTTCTGATTGTCAGCAAAAAGGAACCTAAGTAATAAATCAACGAAGAGGTTAATGCCTTTACTCAATTAGTTAATGGCTATACTCGAGTGGCTAACCACTTTTCTGATTGTCAACAAAAAGGAACCTAAGTAATAAATCAATGAAGTGGTTAATGCTTTTACTCAATTAGTTAATGGCTGTACTCGAGTGGTTAATGGCTATACTCGAGTAGTTAATAAATGGGTGACTTGCAAGCTTCCTTTTACTGATGCAAAACTTCCTTGCCCAGTTGCTTCAAGATCCCCTTTTCACCGGTTTGTCATATCCAAAATCAATCAGGGTTGTTTTGCCCTAAAAAATTATCACAATTTTTTCACTTACTAGATAAAATACATAACACATCACCAGATCCATTTTCCTTGCGTCAATCGAACCCATACCCATCGATTTCAACTGAACCAAGCTTCGAGGTAAGAGCAATTTCAAAAAGAAAAAACATCAACAAGAAGAGGAAATGGCAGAGAATGAAATCAATTGTGGAAAAATAAGAAAGAAATAAGGGAAGAGATAAATATAGGAGTATGATTCGATGATATTTTTCGTCTGAAGAAGGCGGCACAAGCGGAAATATTAGCAACTAGCTTCATTGCAGCTTTTGTTTAAGAGAATAGGCTCTTCCTCCTCTTCTAATAATATACAACACTACCACCACGGAGGCCGCCGCCGCCGACTTTGATAATGAAGTTGAGATAACGAGATGGATGCTGGATGGTGGGGGTGACATGAAAGGTTGAGAGAGCAAATGGTGGAGGCTGGATGGTTGGGGATGAGGGTGAGAGAGATAGAAAAAGGGCAGGCTTGTCATTTTACTTTAAACTTGTATATCCCAAATTGAGAATAATCTCTCTTATGTCCTTTTATACACTGGAGGTACCTTTACCCATTTATTAAATCAGAATTGGGAAGTGTTGATTGAATGGTGTAGTAGGGACGTGAACTTAGTGGTGGCCAATAAACTTCTAAGGAGGCGCTTCATGGAGTGCAGGGGTTGTGGTGTTTCAGCATGCTCCATATTTCATTATGGATGTTCTTTATTTGGATTCAGTAAGGTAGTTTATTGAGCTTTTGTATTATGTCATAAAAAACAGTTACATAATTTATTTTGAAATGAATTTGATTAATATATACAAATCTCTTTTGTTTTAAAAAATAAATAATTTTTTGTTGTCAGATTTTGTCATCCCTCCTACTTCTTTTTTTTAGCCAACATCCCTCCCACTCCTTCTACTTTGAGTTTTTGACAGTTAATACCTATGCCTAAGCTATTTTGAATAGTATAGCCCTATTTAACCTAGTGTAATTGTTGTTGCCTTCAAACTAATGGTTCAAAATAGAATTCATGAAGGTTGAAGCAAAAATCCAATGGTCTTTTTAACGAATGGACATTTGAGATTAATATTCAACCTCCCCATAAAGCAGTCTTACTTTTTCTTCTATTTCCTCATTTCTACCTCTCTCTCCTCTTCACCATCTTCTTCTTCCTTCCTTCTTTTCTCGATCTCTCTGGAATCTGGATACTGGTTATTCTTCCTCTCTCTATTTGGTTGGAAGATCAATTGGACGACGATTGTGAAGACAAAGGGAACAATTATGCAATTTTTTATGGCCATAGAGAGAGGGGGTTTTGCTTGACTCTCACCTCTGAATGTGAACGTGAATGTAAACGAAGCAACAAGCAGGTGAAACTTTTTTTGAACTTGGCCAACCCGACTCACCCGCTAGGTTGGCCGAGTTTTGAGAGACCTGGGCTAGTCAAACAGGATATTCTCGGTTTGATTCCTTCCTCGAGTCATATTCAAACCAGCACATCTTCACTCTTGGGTCCGCAGTTTTCCGGTTCAACCTACCAGGCTGATTTGGGTTTTCGAACCATGGTCTTACCTATCGTTGAAAAGTTTGATGGAATTAATTAGTCCAAGTGGGAATGGAGGTGAAAATGGGTTTTAATTTATATCAAGGTTAAAAAAAAGGATCGGACATTAAATCGACAAAGGCAGTTAATCAAGGGTTAGTGGTCAAATCGAGGGTCAACTTGGGGTCAAACCGAGTGTATTAAAATAATAAAATTTAATACATTATATTATTTTACTAGCCATTTTATATTTATGAAAATTAATTGGTCAAATATTTATATTTAAGGTTAGATTTTCCAATTAATATTTTTCCTAAGTTTTTACTTTTTAACAATTGCTTCACTCCTCAACTTGGTGCTTGTTAAGCAAATTAGCAGTCACCGCTACACATTGACTAATCGCTGATCTAGAGGGGCAAGACCCCTAATCTAATGAGCTATATCCAAAAATAGAATATGCCCAAATAACCAAGCTTATAGAGCCTTTTTCAATTTTTCCTTCTTCTCCTTTCTTTCTTCAACAGTTGAACAACATCCCGACATCTGTTTTTTTCCTTTGATAAACAGATAACTTGAACCAGACCGGACATATAGACTGTCGCCTGTTTACCTGGTTCATAACCGGCTGTTCCGATTCAGGACGGATCGATCCTACTCCGGTCCATACCCTGAACCAAACCAGACATACTGACGGTTCACCGGTTTCCGACCTGAACTGTCCGGTTTGGTTTTTTGAACTATGATTTATGCTATGATGTAATTTTACCAACAAAGTGTTACAAAAATATAAAAATGTTTCGAAAGGTGATGATATGCCTATAAAATTTTAAAATAGAGCAAAACAACTAACGCCATTTGTTTTCCCAAATGTTCGTTAATTTTTTTATCCATCCACTGTGTGTTTACTTTTCCGGTCATTTGAGGAAAATAAATGACCCTAGTTGTTTTGTTTTTTATAAGATTATTGATATTATAACATCATTCAAAACAAAATATTTGTAAAATATGCTCCCATCCTAATACTTCATTATAAAATTGCACATTTACCCTTACTTTTAGGGTGTTTTCGATTATATCATGAAAGTATGATGTAAATTTTAATTTAAACATGTATTAATAATAGGGTAAAGGTGCAATTTTAGGCATGAACTATTACACCAGGTGCACTCAGCAGAAAAATAAATTTAGCGAACACATTTTGGTAATGAACAATAAAATTAGCTGCAAATTTAGTAACGCAGTTAGTTGACCGTTAAGTTTGACTACAGAAGCTGATGTGGTAGAACTGAACATTTTAATTAAGGACTAGTAGTAATTTAAGAAGTGATTTTGTGATAAATTAAGGAGTTTTGAGAGTTTTATAAATAAATTCAGGAAAATGAAAGTTTTTTTTGGACTTTTAAAGGCCTAGTTTCTCCCTTAATTTTGGAAAATTAGAGTTAAAAGAATTATTTTTGGACCCAAAAGGGATTATAGTGGGAGGAAATTCTTAGCCAGTAATGAAGAAAATTTTTAAGAATTGAAGGAATAATTTTTTGCCTAAAGAAAAATACAGTAGATTATGTAAATAATTTTCTATTAGGCCCTTAAATCTTCGCAATAGAATATATTCTTTGGGAAAAAAATTATCCCTTCAATTCTTAAAAATTTTCTTCATTACTGGCTAAGAATTTCCTCCCACTATAATCCTTTTTGGGTCCAAAAATAATTCCTCTAACTCTAATTTTCCAAAATTAAGGGAGAAACTAGGCATTTAAAAGTCCAAAAAAACTTTCATTTTCCTGAATTTATTTATAAAACTCTCAAAACTCCTTAATTGATCACAAAATCACTTCTTAAATTACCATTAGTCCTTAATTAAAATTTTTAGTTCTGCCGTATCAGCTTCTGTAGTCAAACTTAACGGTCAACTAACGGCGTTACTAAATTTGCGCCTAGTTTTATTGTTCATTACAAAAATGTGTTCACTAAATTCATTTTTCTGCTGAGTGCACCTGGCGTAATAGTTCATGCCTAAAATTGCACCTTTGCCCTTAATAATATGACAAAACAAAAAATACCCTCTATCTAATAAAATCTCCCCTACCAAAAACCAACACAACATCAATGCCATCGCCAAATAAAATGCATCCATGACGAACATTGGAAATTGTCCACCACCATTGCCAGAGAAATTAAATACAAATTTAGTACCTAAGGGGTGTGATGGAATCCAGTTCTATCTAGAAGCCAGTTGACATCTACCAAGCAAGCAAAATTTGGGAGCCCAATTACACTTCCACTTTTCTGACGAACTACCAAACAAGGCATTAATTAATATGTTGTTGATGAGGGTTTTGTTTGTTAGCATTAGGATCTACAACTAACAATTAACCAATGATTATAATATAAATGACACATAGCGTCGTTCTCTCTTTAAGAGTCTTCTATTGGGTTTTAAGCAACCTAAATACCATGCAAATGCAATAAAAGGGGGGAAGATGGTTTTTGGAGATACCTACAACAATAAATAAATTGTCCAAAAGCTACTACTCACTCCGTTCTTAAATATAGGACCTATTAGAGAATGTGAACTTGAAGAAGGTAAGAACATACGAGAGATGGAAAAAATACTTTTGTAACATTTACTTCCGAAATACACTTTAAATACACATAATCACTTAAATCATACTATAAATGCTAACTATGTTAGGAAAATGAATTAGCTGAATAAAATAGCTAACATAGTTAGAAAATACTTCCCATAATGGATTCCATTTAAATCAAATCGTACGGGCTAACTATGATAGGAAAAGAAGCTTCCAAATATAAATACAACCTATCATAGTTAGAAAAAGGAGTTTAACTTAATAAATTAGAGATCCATGTTAAAATAGGATGGAAATAAATTTAAATAATTCTAACATGGATTTCAAAAGCAATAAGTATCACATTTTATTTATCAATATTAGAAAATAAATTTCCTAAAATTATAAAACTAACATGGATACCAATATTCAAACACAGTTATCTATGTTAGATAAGAATTCACCTAACATGAATATTTAAAGCAACATGGATACAACACAATAAGAACAATTCGACAAATTCACCTATACCATGATAGAAAAGAAACACTCTATCATGGTAATTAAGAGAAACCATACACAAGATATTCAACTTCCCTGTAAAACTAACAGTATTCATGGATTCATGTCCCCAAACTATAAATTCTCATCAACTTACCAATATCAAATCCCTTCCATCACACCAAGGCACCAAACCATTCATAATTATTATAAAATAACATTCCCAAGATAATCATATTGTTCCAAAATAAGTCAACAATAAGAGTTGCCGGAATTTGACCAGTCCTAGAAGAAATAATCAACAACCAATTAATCCCAAAACAATGCATCATAAGTAAATTAAAGTTTGAACTCAAATGACAATCAAAATAAGTTTAATCATGCGGAAGCATAAAGATATGCATGAATCCTAAGTGGTAATACGATTATGTCTTGCTGGCCCATAATCACTCACTGACTCAGTGAGAAGTTCCCGAATCCTTCCCTTGACCGTCTACTCCGCTACTAGAACCTGCAAAAATGAGATAAATGGGGGGTACCCCAAATACAATCATTGACTACTCATCTACGTGCGGTGTGTGCTAGCAAGGTGTCCAGTGGAATACATACACATATATATCAGTTCAAAAAGCATGCTTAGGTATTCACATATGGTGCACATCTCAGTCCTAAAATCTCTTTTCATAGTTTATAAGTGTAGAATAACCCATCCCAATTCATCTTCAAGGATAATATATATATAATTGATAATTACAAACAACCTAAATGAATCTTACGAGAAACGTTGGGAAAATATGTGGGACTAGTCGGGACCTTCCATCACCCCCTGATCACCACGATACGGTTCATGAGGGACTTTCTACCATCCCTGAACCGCACCACGGATTAGAAGGATCTCGTCTTTTCTGAATCCGTGAGGGGTGATCTCCCCTCTTACGTCTTTCTCTCCTTTATTTCCCATAAATATTTTAATTAGTCACTGTGGCACAACATGGTACCTCATCACGTGATGGCACAATTTCCAATTCACTGGAATCACATACACAAACAATTTCTTACAAACAACAAATAGATATGCACTAGACCTTCCAGTATTTTCAGGATATATATAAGTATATATATATATGAAATAGTTTCCAAAATCACATATATTTCAGTTCCAAATATTTCAGATCACAAATTTATGCTATTTCAAAATAATACTCCACAGGACATTGTATTATGAAAATAATAATAGTTCAAGATCTCATTTCCATATCTCATTAATCATCAATTGATAATCGTATCCCAGCTGTGATTCAAAACCTCATTTCCATATAACATTATAATTATCAAATAATATTTCAAACTACTTACTAACACTACACACTTATAAACAAGCAAAAATCGATTACCTGATAGCTGGCACCAATATCACAATAGTGCAACTCCTCAGTGTAGACTCAAGATAGTTCAAGCACTACACATAATATATATATAATTATAATTAGTTGTCTACCAGAACAAATTCACACATAGGAATTAAATTCCTTGCCCTCACTCAATTTAATTTCTATTCAACCTTTATTCTCCCTCCTTATCTCCAAAATTCATCTATAATCTACTTATATATATATCCAAGCCTAAATATTAGTCTCTCCAATACCCATTTATCGTAAACCTTAACATCCAATAATCCCTCATAATTCATTACCGATGCCAATTTATAAAATTCAAGCTTAAGCACAAATTTACCAAACATCCACCAATCATTTCTCAACCTCAAAAATTCATTCATTAATTCACAATTTATTTTCCAAACCTTAATAGCTCAATAAATTCAAGTTCAAGCCTAAAAATATCCCCTTTTCCAAATTAAGGCCTACACCCAATCTAACCCAACTAACCTCGTTAATATTTTTGTTGAATATAAACTAATCCCATAAAAACCAATAAACCCATATCTGACATCCAGAATTACAGCCCCTACACAAATCCCACTTATTCCAAACTTTATCCACCAATATTTTTTTGGATCCAAATTCTAGTCAAACCAATCAATTAAATCTCCTCATATGACCTTAATAAACATCTAACAATTATCAATTTAACCATAAACACCTCAGATCATCAAAACCCCCAATTTCCAAAATATCCAAAAATCCAAAAATTCCCAATAATTATGAAAACCTTTAACAATGAAAAATCTATTCAGAGAAACTCATAATCAAGGTCCAAGGTTCAGTTTATTAAGCTTAGAACTCTCAAAAATACCAACTTAGATAAGGCCTAATTTTTCAAATATAGCCAATCGAAAACTAAAGACAGAGGAATGTAAAGGAGACTTACAGGGATTCTAAAAATGTACTAAGTTGGCCCGAAGGAGGTGTTTTCCGGTGCTAGCAACGACCGCAAGATCCGACGAGCTCCTTGCTCGATCTTCGCCTACGCTCAACGTCTGCCAAAAAGAATGGAGGGAAGGAAGAAGGGAGTTGGGGAAGATGAATGGTGGTGGTGTTTGCCATTTCCGGCGATGTTTGCCAGATAAACAAGAAGGAGGAGAGGTAGAGAGGAGGGTGGATAACTGATCGGCTTCCTGATTGCACTTGATTATTACATATTTTTATCCACTAATTATAGGAAATTAGCATTCGTTCTAGGCTATTAAATGGGGATTTAGGCACTTTTATACTTAGGGTCTAAGATTAGAGAGTTAATTGCATTTTCATTATAATTTGAGCATATTAGGCATTTAACTCATACATTTATTTTTTATGGACTTGAATACTTCACATGTGCTTAAAATTTCCATTGTAGGTGCAAAGAATTAAGGTCAAAGTAAGAAGAAAACAAAATAGGAAACTTCTACAACAAAGGAAACTTCTACCAAAAAGGGAACTTTTGCAAAATAGGAAATTTCCTATTGGATTGGTTGATTGGGTTTGCCTAAAATATTTCCTTTTTGTTATTTCTACAAGAATAGGCAACCCTAGGCTTGATTGAGGATAAGAAGTTTCCTAATTGATTATCACAACTTCCTATTTTGGCTAGATTTCTTGAGAGAGAGTACTTGGGTCTTCCCCAAATCTTTCCTATATGTTATGGGATGCCAAATTAGGCAACTGGATGCCATTTTGGATAGTTTTTGAGTGGTTTCTTGTGCCATAGAGGGGGGAATCCGAATTTACATATTTATCACCCATTCTCTCTTAATTCTTTCCCCAAACCTTTCCTATTTGTTAATCCTAGAAAGAATAGGACACCTAGGCCAATTTGGAAGGTTTTTGGATTTCCTCTTGTGCTATATATAAGCAACCAACGAAAATTTTCATCCTCCTCTCTCACTCTTCTCTCAAATTTTCATCCTCCTCTCCTCTCCTCTCCACCTAGCACGAAAATTACCATATAAGAACACTCTAATTCTATCTTTCATTCCGCCACCACTCACCACAATCCCTTCCATTCTCTTGCCCTCAAGCCTCTGCACGAATTCCACTCTTCCATTCACTCATCTACACCAATTTCACTCATCCCACTTTAATCCCATGGCTTCCAACTCCAAATTCCATTCGATCGTGTTCAAGAGCATGAGTGGCTAAGTTCTTTGTGGGGATCTTGATAGAGAACGACAACCGGAGCTTCAACGTTTCTAATGGGGAGTTATTTAGTTTCTCTTGTCTAAGTCTTATTATGTATTTCAATCCCTTTTGTTATATGTAATGGGTCTTGGAACAAGTGTGCTTCATTGTTTGATCTTTTGTTTAAATGGTCATGCATGTAATTAAGAGATGTCTTTTATATGTATGAACCTAAGTGTTGTTTTCTTGATATTAAGCAATGGATATGATTCATTTATATTCCCTTTGGATTTCTAGAATATGTTGAATGCATGTGCGATTGTATGTGTGTTTAGACACTAGGTCCAACGTTAGATGGTTCGATTTACTTCTAACGAGAGTCTCCTTGCATGTTTATCATGAATCTTCACTACCAAGTCGAAACTTAACGATTGCCTATTTAATTAATTGAATGAGCGATGCGCCACGTTAGTTAATTAAGTAGGTTAATTGGACTAAGAGCGATTGCCTTAGGTTTTGCATTAGAACTTGGTTTAAAAACTCCCATATCATTTTAGAAGCTAGGAAGGTTGCCCAATTCATCAAGAGACCCATGTTCATCTCAATAGTTTTCACAAATACATTTTAATTGCTTTCTTTAATAACAAAAATCCCAAAAAGAATCTAGTTTAGTTTCCTTAATTAAAATCTCAAAAACCCTGACTTTATAGCTTTTCATGCATTTAGTTTCCTAGGTTAGTTCATTAGGCTCATTGAGAGACGATCCGGGAAAGCACCGCTAGTGCAATCCTTGGTTAATTAAATTTTGCATTTGAACCCCAAGGCGTATTAGGAAAGGCTCAAATCACTTCCACCAACGGCGAGGTCACCAGTCTCCTCTTCCTTGGTGGTGGCCAACGATGATGAGAAAAAGAAAGGAAGGGGGAAGACATGTTATGCACGAGGATAAGGGGGAAGGAAGATGACGGGAATGGGAGGAATAAGGGGGTGAAGAGGGAGTAATATAAAAATAATATAAGTAATATAAATCAAATGGGTAGGAGAAAAATATACTATTAAGCCTTAATGATTCTAAAATAAGATATTTATTTTCAGTTACAAAGCTCCTTTTTCTTCCAAAATTTTACTTACCGAATTCCTTAATTATTTTCTCCCATAATATCCTCTTTTGAACCAAAAATATAATTTCTTCAATTCATTGTCATTAAAATAAGGGAGAAATTAAACCTCTAAAATCCTTAAGATACCTTAAAAATTCCTCCAATATACTCTTAATCCATCATTTCCCATAAATAAATTCCTAATTGCCCCCATTAATCCTCAATTAATTTTCTAGGATGTTACAACTTTCAATAGTTTCATTAGAATCTGATCATAGCTAAATACACAAGAGAGAGAGAGAGAGGAGAGAGGGTCGAATCAATTAGGCCTGATTCTATGCTAATTACAATAAGAAATCAATCAACGATACAACCCTAAAATATCTCCTAATTAGTTTCCTAAAACATATTTACAAAAAATTGGTAAAATATAGGATCCCTAATAAGCAGGGATTCTACACTCTCCCTTATGTTGGCACATAGATATCAATCATGTCTAACTTGCCAACTAAGAATTGAAATTTCTCTCGAGATAGACCCTTAGTCAAAATATTTGTTGTCTACTCTCTTGAGGGATATATTGGAGGTAAATTATTCCATATCATTCTTTCCACGTATGAAACGTCAGTCAATCTTCACATGTTTTATTCGATCATGTTGAACCGGATTGTGCAAGATACTTATAGCTGCCATGATATGTGAGTAAAGATTGATGGGGTAAATTTACTGTCATACCTAGTTCTTCAATAACTCGCTTCACCCAAATTCCCTCACAAATTCCAAAGGCTATGGCTCTAAATTCTGCTTTAGCACTTCTTTTATACACCACATTTTATTTCTTGCTTCTCCAAGTAATCAAATTTCCCCATACATAAGTAACAATAACCAGAGGTTGATTTTCTATTCTTTTGGTCTCCTGCCCAATCAGCATAATATAGATCACTACATTTCTCTGATCAGTCTTCTTGAATAGAAGTCCTCACCCATGTGACCTTTTTAAATATAGAAGAATCCTATATACTTCATTCAGATGCTTCTGTTAATGATCATATGAATGTTGACTCATAACACTTAGAGAAAATGCAATGTCAAGCTGAGTATGATATAAGTAAATCAATTTACCAACCATTCGTTGATATCTTCTAAGATCTACTACATTTCCCAGATCTTTATCATCACTATTTTATCAGCCTGAATTTGAGTATCACTAGGTTGACACCCCAACATTCCCGTTTCTTTTAGGAGATCTAGCATATATTTTCTCTGTGAAATGTATACCCCTTTATTGGATCGAGCTACTTCCATGCCTAAGATGTAAAATCCTTTCATTATAATCACAATTAAATTGGTAAATTCAAAAATAATCTATTTAACAACACTACTATGGTATAAAAAGGAAATTGTTAATATAAAAGATTACAATAGTAGAGAAGTTTTTAACTAACTTTCAAACAATAACCATGGTAGGAAAGAGTTCGACTAATTAATTTAAACCCTACTATGGTTATAAAAAATTGTTACTAAAATGAGTTAACCATGATTGAAAATGGTAAACCTACAATTCAAAACACCTATGATGGTCAAAACTCAAAAGAAATAAGCTTATCTTTAGACAATTATCAACACTTTTAAAAAACTGTCATGGATATTAGAATTGTACTAAATCAAGGTAATCAAACCATGTTAGAAAGGACTCGATTTGGCTAACATGGTTAGAATAACAAATCCTTTAAAAAGTTACAAAAGGCCCTTGACCTTTCGAATTCCAGCATAAAAATTCCCTATCAAGGCCATTACAAATGCCTAAATTAATATCTCATCAACTTATCAAAAAATATTAGTGTTTAAATTTGACGTGGATCTATGATTTTCCTAAAACACATAAAAAGAAACTAAAGGCCTCCGGCCTTCAATCAAAATATAATCCAACAATAACTGATCAAAAGTATTTAGTTTAAACAGACATATTCAAACAAATCACAGTATGCATGATAAGCACTATCGTGGCAATATACAAAAATCAAACAACAAACCAATAAGGGCAAAAGCACTACAAAGTAGAGTTAGTAGCTCATGCTTCTAGCGCCTTCTCTGACTACTGTGTTTAAGTCTATCACCTTGAAAAATGTTAAATTAACGAGGTGAGACAAAATCCTCAATAACTAGCTCTCCTACTCACTAAACATATGAGTATGTGTCAACGAGGTGTCAAGTGGGATATTTATAAAGATGTATAATACTCATACTGTCACATGGTCCAACATATCAATTTTATTAACATAATCTTTATTTACATATTTAACACATAATCAATGCACAATGATTTAATCTCTGTCCTCCCTTATTTCCCCACACCTTATATCCTCTGACTGAACTTATGGGCTATTACTGACCCATGTGACTGTTAGCTTGACTGAACAAGCTCACCGATAAAGTGATATGGACCGACCAAAATCTACAAAGTACAAGACCAAACCATGGGTTCCCCCTCTATTGTACTAGACTCTAGTGGGATGTCAAAGCCCTCCTTGGGCCATTGGCCAACTAGTGCACACCTGGAGGCCCACCACCTTTTATCTTCTTTTATATATAATTCATTTCACCCCCTTATATCCTCTATGACAACTAACCCCCATCAAATCAACATCCGTCACCCTCTCACATGTCAATGCATAAGATCTTTAAACATTAAACAATGACTAACATACTCATATTAATTTCATAAATTGTCGATTTCACAATTTCAATTATTTATAACAGTTTACATATCATTTCACAATAACATCAAGTCCCAAGAGATAAGTTTAAAATCTAAGGTTTGACAAAAACAATCTTATAGTTCAAATCATAGTACAAGGTATTTAAATAGCCCATGTACTTTCATATCCACTCATAAACACTATACAGGGATACATAACAAGTGGAAAGTGGTTACCTTTCTCTAAGCTAGTAACAATTACCAATATAATCAAGCTCCGTGCTCGAATCACCAATTACAAACAATCTACACAATAAAATACTACTACATTTAGTATGCAATTATTTGAGTGGTTAATTATAACTTAAAGCTTCTCTAGAACCATTAGCCAAAATTAATCATCCCATAATCAATCTTAGCCTCCCGAACAACTCATGTTAGCCAATATTTAACTTCCATTCACTCTAATGTCCCAAAATTTGATCACTTCATGTCCTTAGAATCAACTATACATCTAATTGTCATCAGAGTCACATCTTTTTCTTCCATTAATTCTTCCTCACATATAAGAATAATTTTATTATAGCCATGTCTTTATTTTCTTCAAAATACCTAATTTCTAACTCATAAAGTTTCACTTAGAATTTCCTATATCCATATTTAATCATAAACCTAATATCCAATCCATTCAATCACCTCGTAGACTCCAATAAGTTAAAATAAATCATAAAATCCGAATTTGACATTCCCCATATCACAAATCATAATTTTTTAACTAACCGTAACTCTAGTTTCTACAAATCAACAACTTGAGAGAAATTTGAACCATACAACTCTTATTTTGACTTCTACTAATCAAATGAATAGCGAAATAATCCATTAGAAGACTCAAAACTAAAAAAAAAAAATGCACAAACCCCAAATATTTTTCTTCCCCAAAACTGAAAATGAGAGGAGAAAATAAAAATAAAAGGAGATAGATGACTTACCAAACTTTTGAAAAGAGAACCCTACCAAATCTCCCTCTTTATTCCACATTCTCTCTTACACACACACACATTGCCTATCACGACACAGTGAAAAAGAAGAAGACAGCAAGAGAAAGAAGGACGTGTGGCTATGCTCTTTATGAGGTTTGGATGTTTAATGTTTTTTTTGGGAAGTTACATTTGTTGGTACATATAATTTTATCCAGTTTTGATTTTGGTACCTATATGTATTTTTATCATAATTAAATGCTTTAATTTTAATTTTTAAACACCATTAGCTTCTATACAAATGTTAGTCATACTAATAGAACAAAGATAAATGAGTTAATAGTGGTAAATGAGCAAAGCTAATGGTTTAATTAGGAGATTCAAAATCACAAGTATCAAAATTTAAAACTCAATAAAAGTATGGTATCAACAAATGGTTTTCCATTTTTTTAAATAAAACCAATAGTATGCGTGTGTGAGATTGTTGAGTTAACCCTAACCCAATTAGATAGTGGGTCGACCCTAGATAGTGGGTCGACCCACATGCCACCCACTATCCCATTTAATTGTTTTTTTCTTGCTTTCTCCCTTTGTTACACTCACATGTTTATTTATTCACTCATACTACAATATGGTATATACACACCGTTTCAATTAATTTTATATTCATTTGGATAAATTTTCTATAGTTAGATTATTGAATAGTAATTTTCAATTACTAGGAAAAAATATATTATATTCAGTTCAATAAATAAATCTATGAAATCTTCAATTTTTAATGATAATCCATATTTTTTATTTTATGTTTTTATGTCTCAATTAATGCAATTGATATTATCTAAACCTTCAAATTACTTAATAAATAACATCATAATAGTACTCAAATATTAGGAATAAAAAACGTAAGAAATATTTCATTTCTCCCAAATCCTTTACGTGAAATTCCCGGTTCAAGGATATTTTTAATTGGTTCAATTTTAGTAGAATAATCTCCTGTAATGACAATATCATCAACATAATAAAACAAAGTATGAAAAACATAGTGTGGTCACTCTGTCCCTATGTACATCATTGTGTCTTCAACATACGAGAAATTTTTCAAACAATGCTCTAGGAAACTGTTTTAACCCATACAAGGATTTCTTCAACTTACATACTTGACTCATTTGTTTTCCTGGGAACCCTGGAGGCAGTTTCATATAAACTTCTTCCTTCAGATCTTCATTCAGAAAAACATTCTCCATATCCATCTGATGTAGTGGCCAATCTTGATTTGTAGTAAGTGACAACATAACTCTAATGGTGTTGAATTTTGCCACTGGTGCAAATGTTTCAGTGTAATCCATGCCATACACTTGGAGAAGCCTTTTGCCACCAGTCTCATCTTGTATTTCTCAAGACTCCTTTCGGCTTTCTACTTTGGGGGTAAAGACCCATTTACAGCCAACCGCCTTCTTTCCCTTAGGTAAGTTCACAACTTCCCAAGTACCATCGGCTTCTAGTGTAACATCCTAATTTCTAAATTATGGATTAGTGCCTTTAATCAACGATTAATAAAGGTAAATTAGTGAGTTGTATTGATTTTGGGTTTTCTCGAGGAATTTAACATTATATATGATCTTAGAGGTTGGATTGTGATTTATGAATGAGTATATTGAGGTAATTGATGGTTTAGAAGCAATATGAAATTATATGGGTTAGGTGGTTGATAGTATGTGGATGTAGTAGGTGAATTTGGATTGAAAATTTTATGTTTTGGATTGGAAGTATTGAGGTACTAAGGTTTAATTGAGGATTAATATTTCTAGGAAGCTAATTGATGATGAATAAGGGATCTTCGGGTATAAGAGTAGAAGAAGGAGCATCCATGGTGAGGGGCCACGTTCTGTGACCCTCATCAAGGCGAGCACGCCACGAGCTACACAGAGAGAGGTAGAGGGCCTCTATGACCCTCACTGTTACGAGCAATGTGAAAATTCACGGCTATCTTGATGTGGACCCAATAGGAACTTGTCCTAGAAAACCCTATAAATTGCATAACAAAGGCGGAAGCGACTTAATATAAATTAAGGATAGGGATCTTGGGACAAGGAACCCAATGAAAACACATTCTAGAAAACACTGAGTATATGAAACCAACTGATTGCATATGATTATTACATGATTTTATCCATTAATAATGGAAAACTAGCATTAGTTATAGGCAAATATATTGAAAATTAGGCACTTGTTTACTTAGAGTCCTACTCACTACTTCCTATTTTGGCTAGCTTTCTTGAAGATTGAGTGATTAGGTCTTCCCCAATCATTTCCTAATTGTTATGGCTAGTCAAAATAGCCAATCTCAGGCTAATTTGGATAGTTTATAAGTTGCTTCTTGTACCACATAATGAGGAGGCCGAATTTTCCACTTCTCTCCCACCGTTCTCTCTTCCATTCCATAATTCTTCATGAAGCTCGAGTTGCAGCTGTTTTTGGGTGACTCCTCATTCTCTTTGATGAACTAAATCGGCTTGATTCTTCCATGGATCATGAGATGACTTGAAGCAAGCATTGAATCCACTTTAGGGGAGTTTCTCTTAGTTCCAATTATGTAGTCATGAATCTCCATATGTGTCTTTAATATTTGTTCTTGTTATGTTCAAACTTCATTTGTTTTCGAGATTCTAGACCATGTGATTGTTGAATTCTATTTGTATGCATTGATTTGGTTTTATTCTAGTTCCATTTATCTTCCCAAATCACCAAGTTATGCTTAGTCTTTGTTGATTTCATTATCTTGTATGTTTGTTGGGTGATTTAATTTAATCCATAGTGCTTCCTATAATTGTGTTGTTTGAGACTAATTTATGGGTTTGAGTTTGTTGATTTCGAGTTTCCATAACGCTAGGTGATTCCATTAATCAAACTTTCCTAAAGGAACCAGACCATTAATCTAATCTATGTGCATGAGTATAATTAGGTTAAGTTTCATAAGTTGGATGGGTTGATTATAGTTTAATATGAATTAGTTATGGGATCTGAAGGATATTGAGTGATTTGGACGGGGCCTAAGTTATTCTATCTATTGGATATAATTCTTAATTAGTATTAGATTATAATTAGCCTAATTGGTCTATTGAGGTTGAGCGGTGTCTTAATTGACCTATTCCTTCAACTAAGGCTAATTGTGTCCATTTGTGTAAACTTAGCCCAATTAGCTCCCTAATTCCTTAAGAGTGTGAATTAATAGTTTGTTACGTGTCATCCCTAACCAAGAGAGCATCCCATTATTTGTATTCCTTCATCTATTCCTTTTTATCATAAAAATATAAAAAATAAGTCTTTACATTTGTTTTATGAAAAAAATACCAAAATATACCTACTTTCAACCTTCAGTTTTATAGCTTTCTCATTGCATTTAATTTTCTTAGGTTAGTTCATTAGACTCCTTGAGAGACAATCTGGGATCGCATCACTATAGTGTAATCCTTGGTAAATAATATTTTGCATTTGAACCTTAAGGCGTCGTTGCTAGGGAGTTGTTTTTGACTTCCTAGGTAAATTAAGTGTCAATTGAGCTATTGACAATTAGTAGGAGTCTTTAGGTTAGGTTTAGGTCATATTTTGCATTTTTTTTGCATTCTAGGTTAGTTTTAGTTCATTTAGTTGCATTTAGGTCTTTAGGTAGATTTAGGTTGCATTTGCATTCCATAAATTGAAAACAAATCCAAAACAATATTGTTCTTGCTGTGTGTTGTATGATTCTAAATCAGATTTGAATTGCCTTTATTGGGATTAAATGCTACATTGCTTACACATCGATTGGAAATTATTCAAAATACATCGATACTCACACTAGAGCTTGCTGTCAATTTAAAAAATTTTCGCCTAGAAATTTATGAGCTTTGGTAAAGTTTTGGGCCATTCTACATAAGTTCCAATAGCTATGTTATTGGGTGGGGTGTATTTTGACCAAATTCCATTGTTGTGGGCGCTTTTTCAATTTTTCTTTATTTTCTGGTATTTTTCCAAATTTTAGGATAGTTGTGTTTTTGAGTTTTTCTTATTTGATTTTCCTTCATTATTAGTTTGTTTGAGTTGTTTTCACCCATTATATATATATATATATATATCCCTTCATTACCTATTTGATCTTGTCATGCATATTGGTTGCTTGCTTTATTCTTTGGGACTAAATCATTGAATTCTCATGTCTTGAAATTACAAAAACTTTGGTTACAGTTATGATCCATTTGAGTATTCTTTTTCTTTTATAGGAAATACCACTATGAGGCAAGAGGAACTTTCTTCAATCCGTGATGAGTTAAAAAAATTATTGGTCGATTTCAAGTCCTTCCGCAAATCCTATGAATCATCATGTCAAGTGTAACACCTTACTCTAGGGACATTCTTTAGAGTCCTTTAACTGAGTTTGAACCACTAAAGCTTCTTAGAAGACCCAAGGATATCAATAAACTTAAAACTTTTCTTAACTATCTTACTTGGGCTTCTAACTATGAAAATTCATAGTTAATTCCTTTTAAACTCAAAAATAGTGGTTCAAAGCTCAAACTTTAGCTCTTTAAATATTCTTTATCATCATGATAAAACTTTGGCTTAATCTGGTCCCATTATCATTATAAACCTTCTTATACTTTCCAGACATATTGGAATTTCGCAGGAATTTCTGTTTTTATGCTTAACTTGCAAAATTCATATCTCCTAATCTACATGTCCAAAAATTACGCATGAGTACTTGATTTAAAGCTTAGGACGTGTACTATATATCTGGAAAATATCAAGGCCAAACTCACATAATAACTGGACGAAATATCTACACAATAAAACTTGTTCACATGCTTTCATAACTTTTCTATGGGTAGATATAACTTTCTACTTGACGTAGAGTTCAGGTTCTTGGTTTCTTTGCAGGTCTTTAAGCTACTTAAGCTCCTTATGGAGTCTATACATACATATCGAAATATGATAACTAAATCATAAATTCCAAAAGTACTCTTTTTATCTCCTTTGCCTTAGCTAATGATTTGCCGGCTTCTCCTTTCCTCTAGAAGTGCTCTGTCCTATGGGTGGGACAGGGAAAGTGGGGGTGAGATTTGGGGAAATCTCAGTAGCAATAATCACAATTAGTACATAATGCATGGTAAAAACTGTGTATGTAAAAACTGGCCAATAAGAATAATACCTTACAAGCTGATTAATTGTAACTGTAAACTGTAACTAATTTCACACATGATCATGGCAAAACAAACTGAGTAAGGATATTACATATTCTCATGCCTAACTGCAGCATAAATGGCAAAACTATACATGCAACCATAACACATATACAAAATTGCAAATTAAAGCTACCTCTAACTGGCTCTTTCTATAGCACTTCCGCTGCGCTACTCTGATTTTCTTCTGGGGAAACTGAAGGCAGATCAATTCCTAACCTTAATAAATATAAGCAAAGAGATTACTTTTTGGTGCATGGGATAAACTTTTTACTATTATTTCTCTCTTAAAATTTCGGCCAAACTCCATAAGAATTCCTTCTCTAACTTTTAACCATAAATCAAAACTTCTTCTATTTATTACATGCTATAACTTGAGGCCCTTATTCTTAGTAAGCATATGAACACTTTCTTCTCCCATTTAAAATTACTTCTATACAATTCAACTCTTAATTTAACTATAGAATTGTATAAACTTGAAAATAGGGAGATAAGAATATACTTACCAAGAACTTTAAGAAAACTTTCTACTATAACTTCTTCTAACTAGGCCTCCTTCTTTCTCTATTTTTCTTCCTCTTTTTCTCCTTATTTTTCTCTTCCTCTCTTTCTTTCCTCACGCCACTCAGCTCCCTCTCTTGCTTCATTCCTTGCTCATACATCTATTTATAGCCAAATTTATGCTTGGTGGTCAAGTGTTCTTGGTGGCCACGCATGCATCATCTAGAAGGCCAACCACATGCTACTTGGACGGCAAGCCCAACTTGGAGAGGAAGAATTAAACATGTGTCATGTATCAAGAATCATCTAAAGGCCACGCACACACTACTTCTTGAAGAGCAAGACTTGACTTTTTGAACAATAACCATAAACTTGTGAAGGAAGGAGTAAGCATGTGAAAAGGAGTAGGAATTGTGAATTATTTATTCTAGAAGGAGGGGCTGCCACGGCTGCACAACAAGCTTGAAGACCAAGTTTTTTAACACTTGAAGGCAAAGCTTCTTCCATCTAATGCCATGTGTCCTTTCTAGAAAAATTTGTGTGGCCTTTAGAGCATGAGGCCACGTATAAGAGTGATTCATGAAGCATAAATGGCTTTTCTTGAAGCGTAAATTTATCTCTTGTAGCAAAATAAGTCATATGTCTAAGGTACCTTTATAAGATAAAATTATTTGGAAACTTACCAAATAAAATTATCTTTATTTGTAACAAGATGACTAATAATAATAAACTTCCACATGAATCTTGCTACATATAAACTTTTGGATAATATAATTCACTTAATTCAAAGGCTCATAACTATTTTTGGGCCCTTAATCTTATAATAATTCCCCTTTGATAACTCTATTTTCTTAAGCCCAAAATTAACTTCTACTAACTTCCTTAGTGATATACTCAAATAGCTATTTTGGAGCTATTGAGATTTTTGGGATGTTACATCAAGACCAATTTCCACCTCCATAAAACCATTACCCATGCTTTTAAAAACCCTTATCCACCAAATTATTCTCCATACCAAGAATCTTACTATCCACCATGCCCTTCATCATATCATTCTCCATATCAAGCCCCACTACGTGAGTTTTTACCTCTACCACATAGATTATACCATGAATCATCTCCATCCCTACCTTGCCCACTACTACTTCACCATTTACACTAAACTACATACCAACCACCACCTCGTGAACCTTCACTTTCACAAAAACCCATCACCCCTAAACCAAATGCTTTCGAAGCTTTCTTTGACTACCTCGACATGGATGATTACACAAAGGGTTTTAGGGTTTAGGGGTTTAGGGTCTAGGATTTAGGGTCTAGGGTCTAGGGTGTAGGGTTTAGGGTGTAGGGTTTAGGGTTTAGGGTTTAGGGTTTTAGGGTTTAGGGTTTTGGGTTTAGGGTTTTGGGTTTAGGGTTTTGGGTTTTTGGGTTTTGGGTTTAGGGTTTTGGGTTTGGGGTTTGGGGTTTGGGGTTTGGGGTTTGGGGTTTGGGGTTTGGGGTTTTGGGGTTTGGGGTTTTGGGGTTTGGGGTTTGGGGTTTGGGGTTTGGGGTTTGGGGTTTTGGGGTTTTAGGGTTTTGGGGGTTTAGGGTTTTGGGTTTGGGGTTGGGGTTGGGGTTCGGGGTTTGGGGTTCGGGGTTTGGGGTTCGGGGTTTGGGGTTCGGGGTTTGGGGTTCGGGGTTTGGGGTTCGGGGTTTAGGGTTCGGGGTTTAGGGTTTTAGGGTTTAGGGTTTTAGGGTTTAGGGTTTAGGGTTTTAGGGTTTTAGGGTTTTAGGGTTTTAGGGTTTTAGGGTTTTAGGGTTTTAGGGTTTAGGGTTTAGGGTTTAGGGTTTAGGGTTTAGGGTTTAGGGTTTAGGGTTTTAGGGTTTAGGGTTTTGGGGTTTTGGGTTTTGGGGTTTTGGGTTTTGGGGTTTTGGGTTTTGGGGTTTTGGGTTTTGGGTTTTGGGGTTTAGGGTTTAGGGTTTAGGGTTTAGGGTTTAGGGTTTAGGGTTTAGGGTTTAGGGTTTAGGGTTTAGGGTTTAGGGTTTAGGGTTTAGGGTTTAGGGTTTAGGGTTTAGGGTTTAGGGTTTAGGGTTTAGGGTTTAGGGTTTAGGGTTTAGGGTTTAGGGTTTAGGGTTTAGGGTTTAGGGTTTAGGGTTTAGGGTTTAGGGTTTAGGGTTTAGGGTTTAGGGTTTAGGGTTTAGGGTTTAGGGTTTAGGGTTTAGGGTTTAGGGTTTAGGGTTTAGGGTTTAGGGTTTAGGGTTTAGGGTTTAGGGTTTAGGGTTTAGGGTTTAGGGTTTAGGGTTTAGGGTTTAGGGTTTAGGGTTTAGGGTTTAGGGTTTAGGGTTTAGGGTTTAGGGTTTAGGGTTTAGGGTTTAGGGTTTAGGGTTTAGGGTTTAGGGTTTAGGGTTTAGGGTTTAGGGTTTAGGGTTTAGGGTTTAGGGTTTAGGGTTTAGGGTTTAGGGTTTAGGGTTTAGGGTTTAGGGTTTAGGGTTTAGGGTTTAGGGTTTAGGGTTTAGGGTTTAGGGTTTAGGGTTTAGGGTTTAGGGTTTAGGGTTTAGGGTTTAGGGTTTAGGGTTTAGGGTTTAGGGTTTAGGGTTTAGGGTTTAGGGTTTAGGGTTTAGGGTTTAGGGTTTAGGGTTTAGGGTTTAGGGTTTAGGGTTTAGGGTTTAGGGTTTAGGGTTTAGGGTTTAGGGTTTAGGGTTTAGGGTTTAGGGTTTAGGGTTTAGGGTTTAGGGTTTAGGGTTTAGGGTTTAGGGTTTAGGGTTTAGGGTTTAGGGTTTAGGGTTTAGGGTTTAGGGTTTAGGGTTTAGGGTTTAGGGTTTAGGGTTTAGGGTTTAGGGTTTAGGGTTTAGGGTTTAGGGTTTAGGGTTTAGGGTTTAGGGTTTAGGGTTTAGGGTTTAGGGTTTAGGGTTTAGGGTTTAGGGTTTAGGGTTTAGGGTTTAGGGTTTAGGGTTTAGGGTTTAGGGTTTAGGGTTTAGGGTTTAGGGTTTAGGGTTTAGGGTTTAGGGTTTAGGGTTTAGGGTTTAGGGTTTAGGGTTTAGGGTTTAGGGTTTAGGGTTTAGGGTTTAGGGTTTAGGGTTTAGGGTTTAGGGTTTAGGGTTTAGGGTTTAGGGTTTAGGGTTTAGGGTTTAGGGTTTAGGGTTTAGGGTTTAGGGTTTAGGGTTTAGGGTTTAGGGTTTAGGGTTTAGGGTTTAGGGTTTAGGGTTTAGGGTTTAGGGTTTAGGGTTTAGGGTTTAGGGTTTAGGGTTTAGGGTTTAGGGTTTAGGGTTTAGGGTTTAGGGTTTAGGGTTTAGGGTTTAGGGTTTAGGGTTTAGGGTTTAGGGTTTAGGGTTTAGGGTTTAGGGTTTAGGGTTTAGGGTTTAGGGTTTAGGGTTTAGGGTTTAGGGTTTAGGGTTTAGGGTTTAGGGTTTAGGGTTTAGGGTTTAGGGTTTAGGGTTTAGGGTTTAGGGTTTAGGGTTTAGGGTTTAGGGTTTAGGGTTTAGGGTTTAGGGTTTAGGGTTTAGGGTTTAGGGTTTAGGGTTTAGGGTTTAGGGTTTAGGGTTTAGGGTTTAGGGTTTAGGGTTTAGGGTTTAGGGTTTAGGGTTTAGGGTTTAGGGTTTAGGGTTTAGGGTTTAGGGTTTAGGGTTTAGGGTTTAGGGTTTAGGGTTTAGGGTTTAGGGTTTAGGGTTTAGGGTTTAGGGTTTAGGGTTTAGGGTTTAGGGTTTAGGGTTTAGGGTTTAGGGTTTAGGGTTTAGGGTTTAGGGTTTAGGGTTTAGGGTTTAGGGTTTAGGGTTTAGGGTTTAGGGTTTAGGGTTTAGGGTTTAGGGTTTAGGGTTTAGGGTTTAGGGTTTAGGGTTTAGGGTTTAGGGTTTAGGGTTTAGGGTTTAGGGTTTAGGGTTTAGGGTTTAGGGTTTAGGGTTTAGGGTTTAGGGTTTAGGGTTTAGGGTTTAGGGTTTAGGGTTTAGGGTTTAGGGTTTAGGGTTTAGGGTTTAGGGTTTAGGGTTTAGGGTTTAGGGTTTAGGGTTTAGGGTTTAGGGTTTAGGGTTTAGGGTTTAGGGTTTAGGGTTTAGGGTTTAGGGTTTAGGGTTTAGGGTTTAGGGTTTAGGGTTTAGGGTTTAGGGTTTAGGGTTTAGGGTTTAGGGTTTAGGGTTTAGGGTTTAGGGTTTAGGGTTTAGGGTTTAGGGTTTAGGGTTTAGGGTTTAGGGTTTAGGGTTTAGGGTTTAGGGTTTAGGGTTTAGGGTTTAGGGTTTAGGGTTTAGGGTTTAGGGTTTAGGGTTTAGGGTTTAGGGTTTAGGGTTTAGGGTTTAGGGTTTAGGGTTTAGGGTTTAGGGTTTAGGGTTTAGGGTTTAGGGTTTAGGGTTTAGGGTTTAGGGTTTAGGGTTTAGGGTTTAGGGTTTAGGGTTTAGGGTTTAGGGTTTAGGGTTTAGGGTTTAGGGTTTAGGGTTTAGGGTTTAGGGTTTAGGGTTTAGGGTTTAGGGTTTAGGGTTTAGGGTTTAGGGTTTAGGGTTTAGGGTTTAGGGTTTAGGGTTTAGGGTTTAGGGTTTAGGGTTTAGGGTTTAGGGTTTAGGGTTTAGGGTTTAGGGTTTAGGGTTTAGGGTTTAGGGTTTAGGGTTTAGGGTTTAGGGTTTAGGGTTTAGGGTTTAGGGTTTAGGGTTTAGGGTTTAGGGTTTAGGGTTTAGGGTTTAGGGTTTAGGGTTTAGGGTTTAGGGTTTAGGGTTTAGGGTTTAGGGTTTAGGGTTTAGGGTTTAGGGTTTAGGGTTTAGGGTTTAGGGTTTAGGGTTTAGGGTTTAGGGTTTAGGGTTTAGGGTTTAGGGTTTAGGGTTTAGGGTTTAGGGTTTAGGGTTTAGGGTTTAGGGTTTAGGGTTTAGGGTTTAGGGTTTAGGGTTTAGGGTTTAGGGTTTAGGGTTTAGGGTTTAGGGTTTAGGGTTTAGGGTTTAGGGTTTAGGGTTTAGGGTTTAGGGTTTAGGGTTTAGGGTTTAGGGTTTAGGGTTTAGGGTTTAGGGTTTAGGGTTTAGGGTTTAGGGTTTAGGGTTTAGGGTTTAGGGTTTAGGGTTTAGGGTTTAGGGTTTAGGGTTTAGGGTTTAGGGTTTAGGGTTTAGGGTTTAGGGTTTAGGGTTTAGGGTTTAGGGTTTAGGGTTTAGGGTTTAGGGTTTAGGGTTTAGGGTTTAGGGTTTAGGGTTTAGGGTTTAGGGTTTAGGGTTTAGGGTTTAGGGTTTAGGGTTTAGGGTTTAGGGTTTAGGGTTTAGGGTTTAGGGTTTAGGGTTTAGGGTTTAGGGTTTAGGGTTTAGGGTTTAGGGTTTAGGGTTTAGGGTTTAGGGTTTAGGGTTTAGGGTTTAGGGTTTAGGGTTTAGGGTTTAGGGTTTAGGGTTTAGGGTTTAGGGTTTAGGGTTTAGGGTTTAGGGTTTAGGGTTTAGGGTTTAGGGTTTAGGGTTTAGGGTTTAGGGTTTAGGGTTTAGGGTTTAGGGTTTAGGGTTTAGGGTTTAGGGTTTAGGGTTTAGGGTTTAGGGTTTAGGGTTTAGGGTTTAGGGTTTAGGGTTTAGGGTTTAGGGTTTAGGGTTTAGGGTTTAGGGTTTAGGGTTTAGGGTTTAGGGTTTAGGGTTTAGGGTTTAGGGTTTAGGGTTTAGGGTTTAGGGTTTAGGGTTTAGGGTTTAGGGTTTAGGGTTTAGGGTTTAGGGTTTAGGGTTTAGGGTTTAGGGTTTAGGGTTTAGGGTTTAGGGTTTAGGGTTTAGGGTTTAGGGTTTAGGGTTTAGGGTTTAGGGTTTAGGGTTTAGGGTTTAGGGTTTAGGGTTTAGGGTTTAGGGTTTAGGGTTTAGGGTTTAGGGTTTAGGGTTTAGGGTTTAGGGTTTAGGGTTTAGGGTTTAGGGTTTAGGGTTTAGGGTTTAGGGTTTAGGGTTTAGGGTTTAGGGTTTAGGGTTTAGGGTTTAGGGTTTAGGGTTTAGGGTTTAGGGTTTAGGGTTTAGGGTTTAGGGTTTAGGGTTTAGGGTTTAGGGTTTAGGGTTTAGGGTTTAGGGTTTAGGGTTTAGGGTTTAGGGTTTAGGGTTTAGGGTTTAGGGTTTAGGGTTTAGGGTTTAGGGTTTAGGGTTTAGGGTTTAGGGTTTAGGGTTTAGGGTTTAGGGTTTAGGGTTTAGGGTTTAGGGTTTAGGGTTTAGGGTTTAGGGTTTAGGGTTTAGGGTTTAGGGTTTAGGGTTTAGGGTTTAGGGTTTAGGGTTTAGGGTTTAGGGTTTAGGGTTTAGGGTTTAGGGTTTAGGGTTTAGGGTTTAGGGTTTAGGGTTTAGGGTTTAGGGTTTAGGGTTTAGGGTTTAGGGTTTAGGGTTTAGGGTTTAGGGTTTAGGGTTTAGGGTTTAGGGTTTAGGGTTTAGGGTTTAGGGTTTAGGGTTTAGGGTTTAGGGTTTAGGGTTTAGGGTTTAGGGTTTAGGGTTTAGGGTTTAGGGTTTAGGGTTTAGGGTTTAGGGTTTAGGGTTTAGGGTTTAGGGTTTAGGGTTTAGGGTTTAGGGTTTAGGGTTTAGGGTTTAGGGTTTAGGGTTTAGGGTTTAGGGTTTAGGGTTTAGGGTTTAGGGTTTAGGGTTTAGGGTTTAGGGTTTAGGGTTTAGGGTTTAGGGTTTAGGGTTTAGGGTTTAGGGTTTAGGGTTTAGGGTTTAGGGTTTAGGGTTTAGGGTTTAGGGTTTAGGGTTTAGGGTTTAGGGTTTAGGGTTTAGGGTTTAGGGTTTAGGGTTTAGGGTTTAGGGTTTAGGGTTTAGGGTTTAGGGTTTAGGGTTTAGGGTTTAGGGTTTAGGGTTTAGGGTTTAGGGTTTAGGGTTTAGGGTTTAGGGTTTAGGGTTTAGGGTTTAGGGTTTAGGGTTTAGGGTTTAGGGTTTA